>CAOLHI010000026.1:0-1228218 GCA_948474755.1 Ctenosaura bakeri | reverse complement strand
TAAGGTATATTTTTAAAAATTCTGACATCTTTATCTTCAATCTTCAATGAAGCATCATAGCTTCGCTGTAATATTTTATCCCTTACCATTGTCCGTGTAAAAGTTATAACTCTTGGTAGTTTCCTCTCTCTTGCTACCCTGGAGGACACTCTGAACATTCTGTCGATATAAGTTTCCATCTTGTCCTCTTCAATATCAGTAAATTCTGCCAAGGCCGGTACCATTCTTTCCTACAAATTCTCCACTGAAGTCTCAGGAACACCACTAAAATGAAGCCATCTTTCTCAATATCGCAGCTCCTGCAGGGTAATTTGAGATTCCTCCTCCTGTTGCTTCCCTTTCAAATCCATCATCTCCTTTTCCACATGCTTCACTTGTTGTTTTATTTCTTTAGTGTCAGTTTTCACCTTGGTCACATCCTTTGTAATGCTTTCCAATTTCTTCCCCAGTTTATCTATTTCTTGTTTCATGTCAGCTCTCATCTCTTTTCTTGTTTCTTTTAAGTCCTGGCAAATATCCTCTCTGATGTTTTTTAACTCTTCCATCATCTGCAGCATGAGATCTTGAGCTTTCTGGGGTATATCTGTTGATGTCCTCCTCACTGTCTGGGTAGTTGTTGTTGTTGTTGTCGCTGCAGCAGCCGCAGCTCTTCTTGTTCTTTGATCCATCTTATGTCTAGCTCTTAATAGCTAAATTTTCTTCTAGGTTTTCCTAGAGACTAAGATCTTCACTCTTTCCTTCTTCCAAATTTATATAAAATTTAAGATACAGAAAAATATGTAGTCCTTATGTAACGTTATGGCAATATCCCAGCTTACTATATTAATTCAAAAATTCAGAGTGTATTGTTATAGCTTTCAGTAACAATATAGAAATTCAATTCATTATGTATATAGTTTTCTTCAGATGGCACTGAATTTCCCTCTAAATTAATTGCATTAAACTGAAATTAAGAAAGCACAATCATTGCATTTTAACAATACTAACAATCAGTTACAGCCTATATTTAAAATGTAATGCTATGTCTCTATATGAATTATAAAATGTAGGTCAGAGTAGGAGAATTTGCAGGCTCTTATTCCAATTAGCCTCTAAGTTTGTTTTTGAATGGTGTAATGAAGAAACAGATGCTCATATTACTCAGTGAAAGATAAAAGGGAAAGAAAGGAAAGAGCATTCTTCATGGAGTGTGCCCTGGGAACATCCTGTTCTCCTAGTAGAACAACTTAATCTAACTAGAAAATCCTAACCCACTAGCTATTTTTATTCATAAGGTAAATTGCAGTTTCACAAGCAGGGAAGAAAGGGAGGTGCATGACAATAGGTCATAAAATATCTTAACAGAGTAACTGTTGAACTAGGACTGGGAACTAAGACTAGGACAGGGGACAAAAAAAAAGGGAGATCCTCATGTAGCCATTGTTTACAGTTCATGAGACCTGAAAGGACCACATCCAGCAAAAAAACAGATAAAATGAGAAGGTCCTACTGGTAAGTAGTCCATTGGCCTGACTGAGTGATGTACTGGGCAGGCGTCTTTATTAGTCGGAATGAGGTGTCTCAACAAACTGCATGACTCCCCTTTCCTTGGAAGAGCTCCTAATACCACAATTCCAAAGAACCTTGTCATCCTGAGGTACCTGAGGTTCTGGCTACCAGAATCTCCTAGAGTGATCTCCTAGAGCAGTTGTATCCAGTATGGGGACCAGTAGGCTTTCTTTCCCATTTTCCAGGGACAGCACCATATTTACGCACACTGGCTTAAAATGTTTCTTGCTTTCCTGGAAACTTGCTGCAAGCTAGCCCAACAGAGAGATCAGCACCGGTCCAAGGACCACCATTTTGAGTAGTACTGTCCTTGAGCATCTGAGGAAGGATCCTCGGCATTAGATATTTATACCCACCCAGCTCAGTGGATGCCAGTGCTTGCTACTCTGTGTGGCTGGCACTGGCTTCCACAGAAGCCAAATACCAACCAAAAGGAGCAGGGCAGAATGGGCAAGGCAAAGTGAAGGGAGGCAAGTGTACAAGGGAGAGAGGGAGGCGAGTAGGGGAGGGGTGCAGGAGGATGAAGGTAAGTGACCTTGTGACAGATGAGGAGGGAGGTGACTGAGAGGAGCCAAGGAGGAAGACAGCAGTTATGATGATGAGCCATGCTTCTCTTTCCACCTAAATGGTAGCATTCTATTAGTTCTTAGGTGCCCATGGACTTCCTTTTCTTTGTTGCCTGTTGTACCCCAGGAGGCAGGGGGGGCATAGCAGGTCAGACCCAAGGAGGGGGGATCAACTTTTTTGCGCTGCCCTGGCATTGGAGCCCAGGGCATGCGCCCCAGTTGCCCCACCCTAGATATGCCTCTGGGTAGCAGCCACTGGCTCCAATCACCACATAAACAATTTTTGACTAGAAACCAATGAAAGGGAAAAAGTGACCATATGTATAAGCCTCAGAAGTAGGACTAGCAGTAGCAAGGAGCTAGAGTTTGAAAGAGAATAAGAAAGAGTGGAGGAAGAACAAATAATAGTGTGTTGGTTAGGCAAGGAAAGGACAGTAAACTTAATAACTGCCCTACACTAAATAAAGTATGCTGTTTATATTAAGGAGAGAGTTTTTCCATAATTATACAGTGTCTTGGGAAACAACTGGAACTTGGATGATAACCAGACACAGTAACCAGATTTGGAGGCATTGTTGACAATTTCCCAATGATTTATGGCAGGCCTCCCTTTTTCTTCTTCTAGAAGTTCTTCCTTTTGGAATGTTGACTTTTCAGTTTGAAACTGGGTACCCCAACTTTGACAACCACTAAAAGCACTTTGTCAGTTTTTAAGTGTATACTATAATTTTCTGATGAGTTATACATGCCCCCCGCTTTTGCTTCTAGCATTCACCACAGTTTTGATTTGAAACTCCTCTTTGCAGCTTGAACAACAACAACAAATAGACTGTCAAACTAATGTCTCAAAGAGGCATGGCTACCAGATAGACAAACAAAGAGACTCAAAGAGAGACATTCTCTATTCTCTAGAAAGACAAAAAAAAAAAATCACTGAAAAAAAATCACTGAAAATTATTTGATTGTACAGGGCAACTTTTTTCTAAGTTATATTAACTTGATCTGCACTTCATGTCTCCAGATATGACAGTTTCTGTTTTACAGGCATCTCTTTTTGGTAATTAGAGTCAGTCAGATGATCCATAAGAAAAATTCCAGACCTACAACTAGGCAATACATTTTCTGTATTTTGTATTTTTCTGTATCATAAAGGCACTGCCTGTCTATGGCCTTCTCTGCTCTTGCTTTTTTCAGTAGCTGCTTCACATTAAGTTATGCATCATCTGAAAGAGCCACTAGAGGGCAATAATGACCGAGTTAACGCTGTTCATATTCGCCTTAGTACCGCAATTTGCTTTAGAACAACAAAACTGAGAGATAAAATAGCATGGTTTTAACGTAGCACTAGCATTATGAAAAAATGGTGTCTAAAAGCAAATATAAAGCAACTACTATTTCTTTAAAATCAAATCTGTTCCATTTCATTTTCATTATTGGTTATAGATATGTTATTCCTTAGCCTGTAATCATATATCACAAAAACATCAGCCACAATCTTGGTTGAGTTTAAGCCACCACCTTGATCGTGGAGAAGGAGCCCTGCAGGAGAAATTCTCTCAGAGGTAAAGCTCATACTTCCTACACAGAAGATTCCAGGCAAAATCCCTGGCAGAGCTGGTTCAAGATATTTTTTTCCCCTGAGCCAGAACATCAAATAAAACTCCTCCTAATTCTTACTTGATATCCAGCCTGCTATGACTGCTATAGTGAAAAATCCACTTAACTTTAATTGAAATTATTTATTGCATTAGTGATATGAAATAAAGGCCTCAACATTTGCCTTTTGAGTGATTTCAGTTTCTCAGAAATATTTGCTAGCAGATTACATAGATATCACTCACAGCTTTTTCTACAAACAGAAAATATGCATTATTTAACCCCAGGGCAGGAAACTTTGAGCCAATGGGACAAAGTGTTCCCCTTCAACCCCCAAGGGCCTCACGTGAGGTCCTGCTCCATCCCCAAATTCCTGCCCCCTCAAAGAAAAGAAGGGACAAGACAACCAACCTTGGTTGAGTAACAGCCTCAAACCATATTCCTCAAGACCTGAGGGCATCTTGAGAAACACCTCCATAGACATCTTCACCCACTACTGTGGTTCTGTAGCTTCCCACAGTATTTGTATTGTGTATCTTTCCCCTTCTGCCAATTATTTAGGTTCAGAATCAGAATCATGATTAGCTTATTTGTTTAAGCCAAGGCCTGCTCAGTGACATACACACATTCCCAATTTGGCGGAGACAATCTGAATTAATCCCCTATCACTCCATTTTTTCAGTTGCTTTAAAAATGTCCAAGCTTCTCTCTTCTCTACCCACTCTCTCCCTTTGTCCTCAGCTTCAGCTGATGCAAACTGAGTTCAAAATACAAAAAGTTTGCCTTCAAGTAACTTACTGGAGAGAAGAGGATGGAATCTTGCCACACGCAGTAGGCTTGGACAAAAACTGCTACAGCCTTTCCTAGCTTATGTGTTTTCCCCCATCAATAACTTTTGCCTTCTTGACCACACATTGATGCTGAGCTATATGTGTCTTGCTGTTCATCTGGGAAATGTTAGAGGGTATACATACACAACGAGGTGTGAGTCAAAAGAGGATTCATTTTCTAAAGCCCTCCCAAAGTACCCCAGTTACCCCCCTACAGCATCTCATGTGCCATTTGTCCCTGTCCAAGCTGTATTTGCCAATGTCAGAGCTTCTCCAGGAAAGAGACTATGGAGAGAGTGGTTCACACAACAAAGAAACAAAACAATGCATTGCTATCAGGCTTCTCATGTAAAGCATGGTGGGGTAGTGTACAGGTATTAGAAGATGCCTGAAAAGTAGAAATCTGGTTTGTCAAAGGATATTGGCCCACACGACAGCAAAATAGGTATGCCCTGAACGGCAGGGTGGAACCAAACATACTAGAAAACTGAATACAAGACCTTTTCCCAGAAACCTATCTCAGAGACTTTTGGGGGAGAGTGAGATAGGGAAACCAAGCCACAGTGACGCAAGAGAGACAACATACAAGGCAACAGCAAACAGAAGCAGAGAATTAGATTGCAAATTGCAAAGTGGGGGAGAATGGGGGTTGAAGGAAGAGAACATGGGTTCCACGGAGCAGAGAGGAAGGGGTGATAGGCAGGAATCAACCACTAAGAAGACTTCTTCCAGGAAGTTCTTCCTATGGCCAGTCTAGCTCCTGCAGAAAGTAACTATTCCTATGCTTTGCACTCCATCAAAATTACAGAGAGGCTGGAATCCTTTTGGTTTTATGCATATGTGTAAGTTCACTTACACATGCAGTTCTACTTTTAACTCTTTTCTTTTTCTCTTTTCTTTTTTTCCCCCACCATTGTGCAACCTACAAACTTAGGTCATGTCACGTAAGAAAGTTTTATAAGTGTAATAATTTCATGTGGGTTTACACTCTGTTCTTAGTCCCTGACTGGAATTTGTTGTCAACTGCTATGGACTTTAACTCATGGTGACCCTATCCTTGGCCATTTCCGCACTAGACTGTTAATAGCGCTCTGATCCCACTTTCAACATCCCATGGAATCCTGGGGTTTGCAGTTTCGGGGGGGGGGCAGCTGGCCCCTCCCAAAACTGCAAACCCCAGGATTCCATAGGATGTTGAAAGTGGAATCATAGCACTATTATCAGTCTAGTGCAGAATGGTCCCAGAGAGATCTCTAAGTCACTCTGTCATCAACAGCTCTACGCAGGTCTTGCAGATCTGGGGCCCTGGTTTCCTTGATTGAATCTATCCATCTGCCATGTGGTCTTTCTCTTTTCCTACTGACTTCTACCTTACCAAGCATGATTGTCTTTTCTGGTGAGTCATGTCTTCTCCTGATAATGTCCAAAGTACAACAGTCTTAGGTGAGGCATCTTGGCATCCAGGGAGAGCTCAGGCTTGCTCTGCTCTAAGGCCCATTTATTTGTCTTTTTAGCAGGCTATGGTACCCATAGAACTCTTCTCTAGCACTGCATTTCAAATGAGTTGATTTTCTTCCTATCAGTTTTGTTCATTATCCAGCTTTCACAAACATCAATTGTACATGTTCAGTAGAACGATGGTGTAGCACAACCAGCGTATAACTATGTGAATGTAGATTTACACTATGGAAGTACAATGTAGACTCTAGTCCATTGATTTCCTTGCTGGTTTGTGACACACATAAGCCTCTAATTTTCCAAGTCATAAAACAGCCACAGTATCTATTTAATGGTGGTCTGCTGCTCACATCTTGAATGTCTGGCCTTTTGCAAAGAGATTGGATTGCAACTTAGCATGCCAATCAGTCCAAACTAGTCACTGATATTTTATGACCTTTCATACTTACTTATCAGCGCATTTCTGCAGCTATTATTCCAAGTGTTTTATTTTGCTAAGAAATGTTATAAAGGGGACAAAAGCATGCTGGGTATATTCTCAAAGGGAAGGCCTCCAGAAGGATATACCATTCATCTTTCTGTCTTTTTTTTAAAAAAATCTATATTTAGCATCTTATTTTAGCATTAAAAGAACATTTTTAAAATTGTGTAGCAGTTTTTTGGGCTATCGACCTTGAACACTGATCAGAATGTTCTCACTGACTAGAGACGGAAAGCAGAAAATTCTAATTAAATCACCAGGGGGCATAATTTCCTCCATATATCACAAGTCCTAATAAAAAAGGAGGCTGTTTCTATCTGTTGTAGACATCATGTTTACCAACCCCAGAATGTAAAATATGGTACATGATCTTCAAATAACTAAGGCCCTTTCCACACTGAGGCTTCTAGCGCAAGCGGGGGAGGCCGGCAAGCGCAAGAAGGCTCGTCCGGGAGGCTGCCGCTTCCCCCTCCTTCCTTCCGCAGGCGAAGGAACCAGCGGGGAAGCGGCACCGAAGGAGGCTTGTCGCGCAAGCTGCCCTCCCCCGTGCGAAGCGGGAGACCTCGCGCCGGATTCCCACCCCGCGCGCGAAGCGGGCGGCGTCGCAGCGGATTCCTCCCCCCGCGCGCGTGCCGGATTCCTCCCCCGCACGCGTGCCGGATTCCTCCCCCGCGCGCGCGCCGGATTCCTCCCCCGCGCGCGCGCCGGATTCCTCCCCCCGCGCACGCGCCGGATTCCTCCCCCGCGCGCGCGCCGGATTCCTTCCCCCCGCGTGCGCCGGATTCCTCCCCCTGCGCGTGCGCCGGATTCCTTCCCCCGCGCGCGCGCTGGATTCCTCCCCCCTGTGCACGCGAAGCAGGCGGCGTCGCGTCCCCCGTGCGCACGCGCGCGAAGCGGGCAGCGCGTCCGTCGCACTACCTCCCCACCCCGCTCCTTCCTTCCGCAGGGGCGGAGGGAAGGAAGCGCGACCCAGCCGGCTCCCGGAGGCTCCGCACGAAAGGTAAGTGCGGGTGGGCTCCGGGAGCGTTGCGCGAGTGCGGGGTGATTTTCGCTTGTACGCGAAAATCAAAAAACCCGCGCTCGCGCCGCTTCAGCCCCATGAGCCGGGCGGAAGTGGGAGTGCGTCGTGTGGAGCGACGTTCCCACTCCCGCGAGGCTCACGGGGCTATCGCGCGCGCAAAGGCCCGTGCGAAAAGGGCCTAAGTCTTTTTATTGAAATCAATCCCTCTTCCTCCCTTAGGACATATAAAAATTGTTACAGCCCGAGGAAGAGATAATAACATCCTTTTGGATCTGGGGTCAAAGATCAGCCTGCTTCTAAGAACAAACGTCTGGTACCTCTAATGCTGACAGCACCAATAGGAGATAGAGCAACAGATCTTGTTATTACAGTTAATGAAATACAATAGTACATTAGAGCAAGTCTGTATGATTCATCAGCCCATATGTATTGCTCTATTGGGACAGATTTCACATGATAATGGTCACATTGCACCTTGGCTGCATTGCATAGAGTGATACAGTATTGTCACTAGTTTAGTCTTTTGAACATCAGAGGATCGTTCACACGACATAGTTATAGTGCTATTATTCCACTCTAACTGCCATGATTGCCTCCTATGGGATCCTGTAATTTGTTAAGGCACTAGAGCACTCTGATGGAGAATTCTAAATGCCTCTCCCTCCCACGTTTCATGGGATGTTGCCATGGTGGTCAAAGTAGACAGTAGCACTATCACTGGTTAGTCTGAATGGGTCCAAAGGAAGAACTTTGGAAGCGTAAGTCCACAGCCCATCTCAGCAGAATGCACAGGGAACAGTGTTTCTACAGAGGAGCTCCTGATGTGCTACATGCACCATGGAGTTATTAATTATTAACCTGATACTTTAGGTCAAGAATCCATTTGATTCGAGGAGGCACAACTTGAAGAGTGGCCAGAGACAAAGCTAAGGTTCCAGGATGCCGTGGTAGTGAAGGAGCCATAGAACATATGTGTATATGTGTTGATTAAATTAAAGAGAGTTGCTTTCTGTGGCTGGGGAGACAAACAAATGTCTGTATGATTGCTATCTCAGCCAGCCAGCCATGAGGCTGGGACAGCATAAGATATTCTGTTGCCTCAAATAAAAAGATATCTTTTATCTTCACTATTGTATTGTTGTCTTTCCTACTCTTCTGTGTACCTACCATCCTCCCTTCACCATTCCTAGTCCCAAATGCCTGCGGCTAAGGTGTCCCTCCCCAAAGTGAAGCATTGTGGATGGAGGACTTGTACTGCCTTGGCACAGGTAATCTCTTTGGCCACTCTTGCCATAATGCCTTATTCTGAGGACCCCTCGAAGGAAGGCACGCAGCCATTGTCAGGTTTTAGAGGGCTTGTCACAGCTGGAGAGCAGCAAGGTTTTGCAGAATAATAGCAGAGACAGAGTTCCCTGGGGTACCCTATTTCTGCTCTTAAGAGCCTGCCTGGCTGCTTCCTGGTTTTGGCAGATGCCACAGCTGGAGAGCAGCCCACAAGGCTCTTTGGATCCTACCCAGGGAGCTTCCCAGGAGAGAGGGAGAGATTCCTTGTCCATGGTCTTCCATCACTCAAGGTGACTGCCTCTGTTTGCCTAATGAATTGGCCAGTCTTGCCACAAAGGAATCTTTGAATTGGCCAGTCAAAACCCTTGTGGGGAAAATTATTGAGTCCTAAAGCAACAGGCAAATCAAACGTTAATTGATTACATCTTTTGCTTAGAAATATTATGCTAAATCATATTGAGCAGGCAGCAAAATACAAATTAATAAAGAATCAAGGAACTCCCTTGAACCTTCTATTCTTTAACTAGAACCAAAATTTAGTCCCCTTTCTTTTGATCCAGCCAGGGTCTATGCTCAGTGCCACTGAGCTCTTTCCACTCTTTGTTCTGAATCCTATCACTCTGCTGCTTTGGAATTTCTGCTAACGCTCTTTATTCTTTTTACCTTGGCATCTCACTGGTGTGCCTCAGCTTTGACATTAAACCTGGGTTTTCATATTGTTCCAAGTACTCTTTGTTAGCATGACTCTGTGCTCCATTTTGATACTTACTCACATTTCCAGGGCAAAAGATTTTTCCTGTACTTTGTTATTCAATTACCTTGTTGCTCCCCTGGTTCCTTCCTCTGTAATATAGCCTATAGCACCTGGTATTTCTTAGCGGTCTCTCATTCAAGTACTACCTAGGGCTGTCTCTGCTTAGCTTCCAAGATCAGATGGATCTGGTGCCCTTAGAGTGTTGAGAGGCTACATAGGGACCATGAACATCTCCTGATCTGCACTTAACAAGAAGCAGATGATGTGATTGACAGAAGCTCCGCTCTTAGGCCCTTTTCGCATGTCATTTGCCATGCGAAAGGGCCCCTCGAGCATCACGCGAATGTGAGGAGCGGTCCACATGATGCATTCACAATCGCGCGATGCTCCAGGGGCTGGCAGGCGCCGACCGCACACTTTTTCATTTTCAACTGTGAACCGAAAATGGTGCGTGATCACATATCATTCCGGAGGCCCGCACGCACTTGCCATGCATGCAGAGCTCCGGAGCCATGGCGCTCGCACTTCCTGCCCCAGTACAGCCTGGGAACTCCCAGGCTGCACTGCAGAAGGAAGAGGTGGGGCTCTTGCATGAGCTGAAGGAACCGGGATGCGAGAGATTCTTGCTAGAGGCTGTTTGCGCGATCCCCGCACCCCAGCTCCATGAAAAGGTGCATTGTGGAAAGGGCCTCAGTCAGGAAGCAGTTAGCTGACGCTCCCACACACACACCTTGCATAAGCAGTCTGCAGTGCAAGAGAGAACTGCAACAGGGACCCCACTTCAGCTCCCTCCCCTCTCGAGGTGGAGACTGGCATATATTTTCTCCACTCTACTTCCAATTCACCATTCCTCTGAAGATGCCAGCCACAGATGCAGGTGAAACGTCAGGAGAAAATACAACCAGAACATGGTCTCAAAACCCGAAAAACCCACAAGAACCAAGAGAAACAGACCTTCATCAATCGCAGTGGCTATTTCCCCACAACTGAGGTGGGATTGGGCCAAGATTAGCATCGTAGCACTATAAATACAGTGTTTCTGCATACATATCTCCTATATGTATAGTACTTCTCTACTACAAAGATCAAGATGTTCAGAAGGCCGTACAGCACTAGGTTACTGTCAAAAATTTAATTGTGAGGGCACAGAATATTTTCTGTTATAAAAAATTCCTCTTAGAATTATAATTCTCAGAGTTCCATCAGCCGAACACTTTGATAGGTAAACTGTTTGTAGCTTAGACCTCCGCTCAGTTTTATTTATTACACTTGCCAAAGATCCACAATAAACATTACCTCTGGGAATACAGAGAAAGTTGGTATGTGTCAGCAGAAACACCATTGTCTTTAATGATGGAAGATGAGTTTAATTAACAGCCTCATTCTTCCAATGTACCTAACCCCTGGTAATGATGGACAAATACAGGGAGGATGGGATATGTCTCTCTTTCTCTGTCTTTATGATAGTGATTCCACCTATGGAAGTTTTTCTTTTCTTTTTTTTAAGCGAGGGCAGATTTGAGTAACCATTGAGTAACAAAAAGGGAAGAGTTAACCCATCTCACACTAGTCCTGCATTCCTAGCACAGCCACTGTGCTCTATGTTTGTTGTGGTTGAGTGATTCCAAGTCATTTACAATTTATGGTGAACCTAAGGCAAACCTACCATGGGGTTTTCTTGGCAAGATTTGTTCAGAGGGAGATTTACCATTACCTTCCTTTGAGGCTGTACAGCACTTAAAATTCATGTGTTCTACAATTTTGATTGGAACTGCTCTACTAAGAGTAGAAAAGACTCAGTATTGTTTCACTGCCTGAGGTAAAAGACAAGATGGATGCTCCCCCATTCAGTGCATAGAAGCAAATTAGACCAGCAGTTGAAATCCTTCAGTACTTGTGTCAGAACAGTGGACTCCACCGCACAAAATGACAGCTGGCTAGTTTAGGAGATGTAAGGAGACGGGTCCTTGACCTGGCCATTTAGTGGCCAGTGGAAAGCATGGGGCAGCAGAGAAACATAGAAATATGCCCATATACCAGAAACACAACAAAAAGGCTGTGTCATGCACACATCTCCACCTTCCTATGGAGGAGACTGGCCAGAGTGATCAGCAGAAACATCCAGGAGCTGCTCCTGCCCCACCTCACTTACACTGCCTGAGGCAGTTGCCTCACTTTGCCCTGCACTAGAGACCCTAACTGATTGACTAGGAGAGATCATGGAAAAGACGAGACTTTTGCTACTACAACAGAAGAGTGAAAAAACTCAGTCCACTCAAACTAAAATTAAGCAACTAATTTAGGGACTTTTGAAGCATAACAAATTACTTTTTAAAGTAATTTCCCAAGTTCTATTGTGATCCCTACCAGAGATTTCCTGTACCCTGCTTTCTTTTCTTTGTTCTTTTGCAGTATTCTGTTCCTGACTGCCTTTTATTGGATCATACCTTCCTTTTACACTCCGCTCCCACTGTTCCAACGCACTAAAACCATGTACTTGAACACTGGTGTTGGCCTTTGCTTCACAAACATCCAAGGAAAGAAAGAAGCATTAACCTATCCAGCCCACATTACCTCGATCTTATTTGGATCCAGGAAATAAACATTTCTGTGTAATTAGGTCATTGACAGAACCAACAAGCACGCTCCATGTTACTTTTTTATTGCATTGACTGACCCCTTGTGTAGAGTTGATACTTAATCCAGTGTCAGTCTCGGTTACAAATCAAAGAACAGGCCTTGGACATCACTGCCTTTGAAATTCAGAAAAATAATCCAGGAGATGCTTTGTGATTCATTTCAAGTTGTAAAGTATCAGGCTTCTCTAAATCCATTTTCTGAAAGCAAAGCAAAGCAAAAAAAAAAAAAGATATTGAGGGAACCGTAATTTGCTGATACATTCTGTCATCTAACAAAGAGAATTTGCTTTTCCTTTTAACAACTGGAAACAAAGTGAAACACTAGGCAGCTCATATCCCTGGGTAGTAGAATGAAACCTGCTGTTACCTTTATATTATAAATGACTCAGAGCGTTTATAGGTAGTTTTGTCACAAAGATTTTACTGTACATGTTGGATGAATGCATGGAGTTTTTATATATATATGCATGGAGATTATATATATATCACAAAACTCTGAGCCATGTGCTTTATTCCACATTTAAGAGCTATACACATGTTATAATCAGGTCTTGTTGACATCTTGACAAAAAGGTTAATGAAACATGAAGACACATCTTGGTGAGAGAGCGTTGCATTTTCTAGCACCCTTATTAAGTACAAAGACCAGGAAAAGTCAAACCAAGACTGCCACTGTGTTTTCGTAACGGGATCTCTCTTCTCTTAGAACAACTAGTTTATAAGTATATCCCAGCTTGAGGAAACTTCTCTTCTAGACTAGAGCACTCAGAATTCCCTAGCCAGCATTCTCAGGTTTGGATTTAATATTGTGGAAGGGGGTTGCCTTAAGTAACTCCTTCCCTGTGACAAACAGACCATCTCGGAACAATACCCTGGAAAAACATTAGTTGGGATCTACCAAATTGCACTCTCTGAATTCAGAATGTATCTGGGCTTCATTTCCAAGCATGACCCACAGAAGGGGATTTAACATGCACAGTTTATTCTAGCCTTCTGAGATTTTCTCTTCAATTACCTTTTCTTTTCCCTCCTTTCCCTATTCTTCTTCCTTCTCCGTAGTTGTTATTCTGAAACCTCAGCATGGCTCAGTACAAGATCCTCTGAAGATGCCAGCCACAGATGCAGGCGAAACGTCAGGAGCAAATACTAATAGAACATGGCCTCAGAGTCCAAAAGACCCACAACAACCTATGGATTCCAGCTGTGAAAGCCTTTGACTTTACAAGTAAAATTGTTAGAAATTGCCATGTTATCACAGTTATGATATGTCTGGTGAGAGCACTAGATATCATTTTAATATCACATAATTTGGCTTCTACTTGACCTTTCTCTGCCACTCTGCTCCATGTGTTTGCAAGGGTCCTCCGGACAAGCACGTATTTGGCACGGCCATTAATGGTTTTACATTCCAGACTCCATTGAGGCAGGTAACTCAAGCCTCTTCGTTGCTTCAGGGAACACCTCATTGCAAACAGGCATTGCTCAGCACGATCCTTGTACAATAGACGCACGGCTCTGAGCCGAACCACTCCTTTCAGCCAAGCTATTTACATACTGGCCATACCATTGTCATCCAGCATTAAGCTCATCATGCAAACTTGACCTTTTCCAACTCCTTTGTCCCGCTCCAAAATCCCTTTGTTTTCACCAAGCATGGCATAGCCTGTAGGCACAATCCACCCCATAAAAAGTCCCCACTTTTGGGACTTCCTTGGACTACTTTGGACTTCCATCCCGCCTTGCTGCTGGTTGTCTAAGGAAACTCCCCTCAGCAAACCACGCTGAGCTTTCTCTCCCGGAACCCCATCTTTCTCTCCAGGACTACGAGACCAGGTGTCGTATTACCCACTCCCTTGAAACTCTCCATTTCTATTTCCAAGTTAGCTAGTATTTGTCGTGCCTTTCGTGTTGCTTATTCTTAATAAAATATTATTTGTTACTTTAACGCTCGTCTAACTGCTCACTGACCCGACGCTGTATACATTGGGTAAAAGATCCTAGCTGAAGTTACCCTGCCTCTCGTTTAGCTAAGAGGGTGCTCGAGCTTAATTTCCCCCAGCTTGTTTTTTATTTGGTTATTTGGGGGGCCCTCCTGGGACCCCCAGCATACAGGGTAACAGCCATGTTCCAAACCTAAGTTTCAATCTGCTCAAGTCGTTCAGTACCTGACAAAGTGGGAGACATCCTAACCAAAACAACTCTCTTCCAGAAAAATTGTCTTGCATTACCTGAGCATTGTGATATCTCAGTTAAGTTCGTCATTTGTCAGTCCTTCCAACTTCATTTTCCACCTCTGTCTAGCTCTGTTGTGCTCTCACCTACGAGACACCCTTTTGTGCATGTGCTTTTTTGTGTATATGTGTTTTAAAAAACAGATAATTACAAAAGCAAGATGAGAATAAAAGGAAAATAAATAGGAAAGGTGATGCAAGAGAGCGATTTGGAAAAAAATACAGGTTGATTTCTGAGAAACCAAAAAAAAAAAAAAAAACAGTTCATGTTTTCTACACTTTTATAGTGCAAAAATAAAACAACACTTTTAAATATTGAGGGAGAAACTTAAAAGAGAAAGAGAATATACCTTTGAAACTATAGGATCAATTCATCAAATTGTGCCTCAGTTTTTAAAAACGTTTGGAAGAGCCCTAGTTCAGATCCAAGAAATTACCATATTTTCCGGCATATAAGATTCACTGGGGTGTAAGACGCACCCCATTTTTGACAGTTATTTTTGAGAAAAACATTTTTTACCACAGCAGCAAGGCTTCCCTATCCCCAGCTCTCTTCTGTTTTGCTTCTGCAGTTCTCTCAGCAAAGGCAAAATGTATAGAGGGGGAGGTCTGGGGAAGCCCCTTAGACCCTCCCCTGCCTTTTCTAGGCATTAAAAAACTGTCCAGCTGAGGGTCCAGGTGCGGAGCCTCATGGAAGTCTTTTCATCTCCTCCCTTTTCATATGCATTTAGCCTGAGAAGAGGGGGATGCAAGGAGGACTTCCAATGAGCACCTAGTGTATAAGACGCATCCCATTTTTAAGGGGTATTTTGGGGAGAAAAAAGTGCATCTTATACGCCAGGAATATGGTACTACAAACAGCCCCCAAAAGAATGTAATAAGTGGATGCAGAGGCAACAACAACCAACACATGCCCGTTAACATTTCAAAGATGAAAATCGGGACACCTGTGGTGAAACAACATTAGAGTAAAGTCAAAATGGCAAGTAACACTAAAGTGGGAAAACACCTAAGCTGGAGCAGTTTGTTTTTGCCTGACTCTACAAAGAAGGGCAAATTTCTGTCCTCTCCTCTTCTTTCCTCCCTGCTGACTTAACTGAGTGCAAATTATTTCTTACTTGGAACTCAGCTTGCAGCAACTGCGGTAAGCTGAGGACAAGGAGGGAAAGTGGGAGAGGTGAGAGAAACTGGAGCAATTTGAAAGCAGCTGAAAAAGTGGGACAACAGAGGAATAAATGGCACTATCCTTGTCAAGTTGCAACTCTTAGAAGGGTATGCCAATAAAACTCATGCAGGAGAACTTACACTTTTTAGATCTAATCTTGAAGACCCCATTAACTTACTTGAACATTGCAAAGGCTCACACCCACATTTCCCCAGGTTTGTCAAAGGGGAATGAATTCTCTCAGGACACCATAAGGCCTCCTATGCTCATATCACTGAGGCTAATCAGTAAATAAGGTTATTAAGAGAGACCCAGTATGGTGTTTTGAGCATTGGACTACAACCCTGGAGATCAGGGTTCGATTTCTCACTCAGCCAGGGAAACCTACTGAGTGACCTTGGGTGCATCACACATTCTCAGCTCCAGAATTCCCATGATAGATTTGCCTTAGGAAACAATGTGAACAACAACAACAACAACAACAACAACAACAACAAAATAACAACAAAGGCTAAGAGGCAGGCCAGCAAAACCAAACTGTGTGAGCGAGTAGTTTTGAGGAAGATACCAGAATAAGTGGTTGGACCTGCTGGGCTCAGGACAAACATGAATCTTGACAGAAGTAAAGAGAATTGTTAATTTGCTCTTGTTTCTATCTTTCCAATCCATTTTTTTCTCCTCTATTTTTTCCCAATGAGTTATGATAAAGCACTTTGAAATGAGAAAAAATATGTACAGTATAAATGAATTAATGAGGATTAATACAAGAAGAAAGCTCATTTGAATTCCCACGTCAACTGCATTAAGAGTGCATCCATTTTTGTACAGTGAAACTTATAAATGATTGCCTAAGATCTACTAGAGAGCAAGAAAGGTTTAACCACCTGAAGTTCTCAGCAGAAAGTAAGCTTGTGAGGTAAATCCCTTTTCATCCCTTCATCTCCAACGTGAAAGCAAGGAAGAAGTCATGCAACCTATGTGCATTCACTAGGTACTGTAATATTTGTGTTTTTTGCTTGAATGGCATGAATGTTTGATCATTTCTGCTCTCAACTTTAGCCACTGTAACTAAATAGATACCATGATAATTCCTAATTTCCTGAGACTGTATATTCCTTTTCTATCTCAATGAAGCAGGTTTGCCTATTTAGTAATTGTCATCTCTGGATAGTAGTGAATGTATCATCTTTAAATACTACTACAGCCTGAATCTTATCTGGTATTTCCAAAGAGAGCAGATCCATTCAATCAGTTCTAAAATGGTGAGTCAACATCATTGATTCAATAGGTCCGCTCTATCTGGGACCAAGACTAAAATCCAGGCCTAAATTGTAAGCTGTTATACTGATGCTTCCTGTGTTTCAACGTGCTGTGATCAAGGATAACAGGAGTTATAGCCCAACTAACTGGAATTCCACAGGTTGCCCACCCCAGTGTACAGTGACCTCTTTACTTTTGAGGAGGTTAGGGGTACAAGAGCCCCCATGAAAGTAGAAGAAATATGAATAAAGATAATGTTGGAAAATTCTGGCATTCCCTCTCCCCCACCTCTCTTGTTCTAGGGCAGTGGTTCTCAACCTTCCTAATGCCGCGACCCTTTAATACAGTTCCTCATGTTGTGGTGACCCCCAACCATAAAATTATTTATTTATTATTTACAATGCCTCCCCCCCCGGCAAGAGCCGCCTCGCTGGCCAGGAACAGGGGGGCGAGCAGGGAGGGAAAGAGGAGCCACGTGTCTCCCCCAGGAAAAAACTCCCCCCCCGGCTCTGCTTCTGCTTCACTCTCATTTCCGCTGGGGGCGGGCAGTGTGGGAAAAGTTTCCAGAGTATCGACCCTGGCCCGGGGGCAGGGGGGAATCCCAGCGCCTTTGTCTTTCGATTGCTGGTTGCTTGCCCTTGAGGGAAAAAATGACACTACTTCACCTAAACTAGCCTGTGGAATCTAAACATGGCAAAATTGTTACCAAACTCTAGAGGGAGTGTTGGACAGTGTTTGGGTGCAAAAAAAGCAGTGGGAGAATTTTCATGTGGCTTTGGAGGCCACAGCTGTCCATCTTATCTTATACAGTCTAATAGTTTCTACTCACGTATTCATCCAGTACTGCTTGTTTTATCAGAGTGTGAAGTACACCTCAGAGCATTTGCAGAGTGCAGAAAATAGGAAGCAGTGCCAAACCACTGCCAGCTGCTCCAGACTGGAAAAAATAGCCACACAGAATCATTGCATTAAGGCTAAGTGCTGTTTATTCACACAAAGCAAAAGATAAGCAACAGGGCTCCAGGAAGCATGCCCAGAAGCAAAACAGCGGGTACAAAAACAGCATGGAAGACAGACAAAGAGTATGGCCAAAGGCAATACCAAATATGACCTGAGGCAATTTACAGAACAAAACCTAAGCCTTTTTAAGGGCTTAACCACGCCCAGGTATACATCAGGTGATCCAATGCATCCACAGCATACATTCTCCCCATGCTGGATGCTTTCTCCTGAGGCAGGAGGCAAGCTAGCCATAGCAAACCTTGCAGCTGCACTGCCAAGGTCACATTACCTCATCTTTCCGTCCGTCCATCAGAAAAACCTTCTTGGACACACCACTCTCACATTCTGAATGCCTTGTTTTTCAGTTCTCCACTCAGGGCAAAATGAAACATCATGCAGAGTTTATAGAGGCTGCAGTAAGGATTTCACTCAAGATAGGTAGAGGTGTGGTAGGAAAACCTTCTCTCTGATTGTCATTCTCTCTCTGAAAGTCACTTTTTACAACTTATTTTACATGCAGAGTAACCCCTTCCCCATGAAAGGCGGCACGGTGGAGTGATCTGAGTGTTGTATGATGACCCTGGAGAGTAGGGTTCAGTTCCCCATTTAGCCTGGAAAACCCATCTAGTGATCTTGGGCACATCACACACTCTCAGCCCTAGAAGACTCTGTGTTAAATTCACCTTAGGGTTACCATAAGTCTGAAGCCCTTTCTGCACCTTACCTTCTTCCAACGCTAGGGTGCGGGGATCACACGAGCAGCCTCCAGCAAGAGACTCTTGTGTCCGGGGTCCTTTGGCTCTGCACAAGCTGCTTGCTCACGCAAGAGCTCCACCTCTTCATTCCGCAGGTTTCCCAGGCTGCACTGGGGCAGTAAACGCGACTGGCACAGCTCCAGAGGCTCTGCACGTCAGGTAAGTGTACATGGGGCCCAGGAACAATGTACAATCATGCACCATTTTCGGCTTCTAGCTGAAAATGAAAAAGTGCGCAATTGGCACCTGCTGGCCCCTGGAGCATCACGTGATTGTGTGTCGTGCAGATCGCTCCTCACAATCACACGATACTCCCGGTGCCCTTTCGCATAGAAAATGCCATGTGGAAAGGGCCTGAAATGACTTAAAGGCAGTAACAATCCCCCCACACACACACACACACCATATCCTTCTTCCTGGGTTAGGGAGAGAAAACCAGTATGAAGAGAATGATTTTGAGGGATAAGGAGATGTGTTTTTTTAAAAAAGAAAAGCATTAAAGAGATAAAAATTCTGTGGCGTGAATAGATTGGTCTCAAGCAACTTCCTGTTGCTCATTGTTGGCACTGCATGCCTCGTTTTAGCTGTTGTTTCAAATTAATTGCAAAATGGTCCTAATTTGACAATAGATCATGTCAGTCATTTTAATGGCTCATTGTGACAGCAGTGCAAATATTTTAGCCCTGTTTGAAATGGCTCTGAATTATCAGTCTCCTCTGAAATCTTCCACCCAATAGGAAGAAGAAAAGACCACCTTGGAGAATAGCAATGGACTGCAGCAATCACTTTTAATAAAGTAATATAAATGATATGTACACTCACTAGATATGTTAGCAAATGTTATTGAAAGGAAGTTGGTTTCTTGGCTCTTAGGCTATGGGAGATAAATCTTATTCTACTTCCTGACACCTCTAGGCCTTACCTTGACAGGAAGGAAGAAAGCTAGTGTGATTTACGAAGCATTTTTCTTCTGCTATCTTTTCAAGGGTGTTGGTACAGCTGCATTTAATTAACATTATTGGCTGCTCTCTTCAGGCATAATTCTGCCTTAGTTAAACCTCCTAAAGCCTCTGTGATTTTGATCATGCCTACTTACGCAAAATAGTGTGCTGTACTACACTAGGAAACAAAAAATATCTCATTTTTCTATAAGGAGGTTTAGCTCCGAACAGTAGTTGGCTGCTTTGGGTTTCAGGATATGGTAGCGCAGTGGTTCTGATCATACATGGTCTCAGAAAGGGTTGCTGGAGGATTTTTGCTCTGTCCCATTGCCTTTGGCCTACGTAGTACCTCAGGGTTCCATTGTGTGCCCCATTTTAGTTAACATCTACATGAACATACAAGGCAAAGTCATTCAGATGCTTGGACTGAAGCATCTGTTACTCTTAGAGGTGGGGGATATTGGGGTCCACCCACAATGCCAGCATGTCCTTAGAATTTGGGGGAATTATAACTCAAAGAAGGCCTGGGAGAAGAGGGTAATGGCAGGATCTTTTCACCTATGTATACCAGTACTAACTGTAGAGAGGACTCCAATGGAAATTAACAAATTGTTTTATTTGGACTGACAAACACACAAGAAATCAGACACTCTTCAGAAACATACAAGGCTATCAGAAAGTGAGGTGTGAAAAGTTGGATAGAGAGTGTTTAGGAGTGAAGAGAGTGACAGTTACCCATCCTGAAGCAGAAGGTTGAAGCAGAGGGGTTTAGACAGTGCGTGAGGGTGGCAGGGATGAACAGTAATTTGGGTATCATGTATTACATCCAAATATTACAATTTTCTGGAGCCAAAGCTACTCTATTTCCTCTCCTGAAGGGGTACATAGACAAAGTGGTAATGGCTTTCTCATGGGATTAACAAAGAAGTTCAGAATGGGCTGCTTGTCTTAACTCTAGATGATGGGAGCCATGACAATCTCTTAATGTCTGGTCAGGAAGGTGGTATGAGGGCGAGATCATGGGATGGTCCCTGATTGCTTCACCTGGGCAGTTTCACCTTCCACTGTATTCAAGTATGCATGGAGCCTGAGGTGTTGAAAGGATTATCACAAACCCATTAGCGTTAGGTTTTCCAGCCTGATCCTCTCTGAACTTATGACCTGACCATGTCTCAGGTCAGCTTGACCTACCAAAACACTCTCCTTTCAGCAAGCTTTCAATCATGTTTTCCAGCCATAAATATGTTCAATTATGAAGATGACACATCCCACACGATGGGGCGGGGGGTATAGGATATGGTAAATATGTCATGCTTGGTGCTTGGAGGTAGTTTGCTTGGTGCTTAGAGAGAGTTTGGCAATGGATAAGAGTGAACAATGGATAAGAGTGAATATTAAAATTATTTAAAACTATACTTTAAAAAGATAAAATACAATTAAAAGACAAAAAGCATCTACATCAGTTTTAAATCAGTTCAGTACCATTAGCCTATTTTAAACACACTATCAGAATAAAAAGTTATTTGCTTTCAAATAGAAGGACAGCAGAAAAGACGGACTTTTCCGCACTTGGTTTTTAAATTCGGGGGGTGCATCCTCCCGCGAGGACATTCGCATTTGGAGGCAAACTGAGTTCGGACTACTTACCGTTTGTCCGGACTTCAGCCCACTCCGGAACACCCAGAACTGGTGGTCGCCCGTGCTATTGAAAGACCGATTAAAAGAGGACTTTCAATAGCACGGCGCACCCCAGTCCATTGCTCTGTAAAGTATAGATCTACAGGCTGGCGCCAGTGTGAGTCTGCAGATCTTCCGGGGGCGGGCTTCTGGCTGGCGAGCTTCTCCGGTTGGTGGAGAGCCTCCGCCAACTGGAAGCCTCCATTTTCATCGCCGGAGAGTGTGTAGCGTGGGCGCACGCTGCTCCGGACCGTCGTGGATCGTCGGGGGGAACGTGCCGGTCTGGTGAGTAACGGACTGCCCCATTTCCCCCCCAAAGTGCGGAAAAGCCCGACATCATTCTGGCCTCCTTGGGAATGGAGCTCCAGATCTGGGGGCAGCCAGTGAGAAGGCTCTCTATCATCTCCCCAACAGACATGGCAGTGAAGATGATGGGACTGAGAGAAGGGCCTCTCCTGATGATCTCAGAGACCAGGCAGGATCATATAGGTGGAGACAGTCTGCCAGATAGCTTGAACCTCAGCCATGTAGGGTCATAACCAGCAGTTTGAATCTGAGGTAAGGTAACTCACATAGCTCAGACACATCTCTGTTTGAAAACTACATTGATCTTAAGGTGCAGTTGAAAACTGTTTTGAGCGTGGATCAGATTTCAATTTTCCCTTAGGGTAAAGTATATTTTAACTATTATCATTTCAGCTGCCAGTCCAAATGCAACAGACAGACATCAAGACAAGACCAAAAAAAAGTATCAGGACTCAATTTAATAATAATGTGTGTTTTGCTTCTTTGTTTTAGCAAGAAATGCTTCAAGCATAATAAGACAATTAGAAAATAATTCCCAATCTGTTTAACAGTTTATGGACACACAGCATGTCCCTCAGGAGAACCTTCAACATTGAATGGACTAATCTGTGGGCTGTAGCCAGAAGCAATAAAGGGGAGACAGCTACAGAAGAGAATTATATATATAGATATATACACGTACATATATACATACACAGATATACATACATCAAGAATAGAGGCAGAGCTTGAGAAAAGGCGCTCATCCTTCTAACATTCAAGCTCTGCAATAGTGACTGGGTGTACATTTTTCACATCTATTTTAATGGTTTCTGGGTACAAAAGAATACCATAATCCTCAGTGAATTTTATGATTGCCAAGTCAGGAGCATCGCAGAGCCTGAGATTTCAGAGCTCCATATTGGCCTAACCCATATAACATTAGAAGGGTTGGCCCTTTCTAAAGTCATATGAGGCAGGTCCAGGGCCATTCTCATCATTAGACCAACTAAGCAGACATCTAAGATGTGACCTCAGAAGGGTACAGTACTGACCTTTGAGAGGCACAAACTTTGCAAAAAAAAAAGTTGAGGTATTGGTGTGCCTGAAACTGAAACTTTTAAGAGATGATTGATGGAATCCTATATGATCTGTTACATCACATAACTTTATGTATACCTAGCTATGTAGCAGAGGTGGTAAGAAATCCCTTTACTGATGTATAAGGGGATGCCAGTAAGAGCATGAAATGTGCATTGGTGTCCAATGTACATGAAGACCAATGAGAGGTGCTTCAGTCCCTGTGCACATTCGTCCCCTTGTGCATTGGTCCCATTTGCATCAGGCACTAATGCATATTGGGCACTTTGCTGGCTCTGCTATGTAGTAATGTAACAGCAGCCCTCTACTGGATATGGATGTTACACAACTGCACAATTCTAATTCCTGCAGAGGTAAGTCCACTTATGAAGACGCAAGTCCCCAACTGGATTCTGACCTTAAATTTTAACATCACAGTTCTCAAAATTATTTAGAATGATTTGTCTGCTAAAGCATTTTATTTGATATTTGTGAAAGACCATCAAAGATTGTTGCATTATTTATTCCTGAAAATTAAAAATCAATTTAGCAGTTTCAAATTTTGTGCTTTTCATTTTTTTTTCCACAGGACTTCTGCTTTTGAAAATTAAAGTTAGCAATTTGTGGTGGGAGGGTGCAAATAGCCTTGCTTAGGGTGCAAGATAGCCTGACTCTAGCGCTGGACATTTCCTCATGCTGTCACTAGGCATGATTTGCTAAGCATCAACCACAATTACTCAGAGAATGCCATTCAAATAAACAAAAGAAACAAAGAGGCCTGGAAGAATACCGTATCTTGGTAGTCCTGAGTAGAATAAGCCCTTTGAATCAGTTGTTGAATGGTGGGGGGACACTTATGTCAATCCCATTAATCCAATGAGTCTACTCTTGTTGAGACTACCAATAGGATTGAGAGTTTAACCAACAGGCATCCTGTTTACATTAATACTTTGTGGGTTAAACACTTTGTTGCTGAAACATACACACATTGAAAAAAGGAGTGAGTCCGATAATGATTTGGGAAAAAAATCCAGAATGAATGGAGAAATTTTTCTCAGATAAAGATTATAAAATGCAGCAGTTTTTAGAAGATTAAATATGTGATCAAAATGTTGCAGGGGGGATGTAGGTGCAGGAATCAGGAGAAACAAGAAAGTAATGGAGAGAGAGGTGAAAGATTCTGAAATCAATGTGGCAAGAGTATGTACAGATTTAGACAGCAAGCCAAAACCCATTCACTTTGGAGGAAGCCCCATTGACCTCAGTGAGATTCTGCTTAATATTTCAAACAGGCTGCAACTATGCTACTATTTATTTGTTCTGGTAATGTTCTGATGGCAAGGACCTAAACACCCTAAAGGCATCAGATCTGGCCTGATCTTGGAAGCTGAGCAGGGTTAGACTTGGTTAGTACTTAGATGAGAGACCACCAATGAATGCCAGGTGCTGTAGGCTATATTCCACAGGAAGGAAACAGCAAAACCACCTCTGAGTATTTCTTACCTGAGAAAATCCCATGAAATCCATGGGATCACCATAGGTAGACAGGTGACCTGAAGGTGCACACACAGACAACATTCTGATGCTTTTTAAAATGTTTTGTGTTCATTGTGAATACGTTTTGTATATTAAGAGCAGATTAATTGAATAAAGATAAGGCCACTCACTGATCCTTGCTTGGCTCATTGTACCGCTGGGCGTTAAAGCATCCTCAGTTCCCTCATCCCCTCCAGCCCTGTTTCTCCCACCTTCCAGAATTCCCTCCCAGTGACCCCAGGTTCCAGCTTGGAGAGGAGGCCGTGACAACTGATGGCTTTTACGTCCGTGTGGAATAGTGACTCTGTTCCAGGCTTTAGTTTCCACTTTAAAGGAGCAGGGAGAGTGTTGAGTATTGTGGACAGCAATTTTAAAATTCATACTAAAATCTGGGGCAAATTCACCATTCCACTGATGTTTGGTGATAGTTAGTTATGACATTGCCAACATAGTTATGAACGTATAACAAAGCAACTTCTCCCAGCCCCACCCCACAAACCTACCTTAACAGCCATCAGCCTCATCAAAGAATGGAGATCTATTCTGCTGGTGTTTGGAGTGCTCTAGGCTGAGGTTTCCAGCCCCTCCCACCAGTAAGTGAGGCTGTGACAAGTGAGGCTGGTAACGGGGGTCCTTCTGATTGTTGCAGCTTTGCTCACTGGTGGAGGAGACTGGAAACATTCTCCTTCTGCACCCTGATCATCAGTGGAAAAGACTTCCACCACTGGTTGTTAAGGTAGATTTGGACGGACACTTATGATCATGGCAATAGTGCAACGATTATGAATATAAAATATTACAGAATATAGAGCAGTTACCTAACTATAACTCTAGCTTATGAATCCTTAACTGTAATATAGAATGCCAGCCATGGAATCCAATGCAGCGTAGATTCACCCCTACACTGACATGATAGCCACCAATCATCACTGGATGCAGACAGCTCTGCCGGCCACAGTTTCTGCAAGTCTGTAGCCACCAGCCAGATTTTAAAGCAGTCTGGCTACTGAATGACACCTTTTTTTCTTGAGTCATTTGGAAGTATAATAGTGCTTGCCCAGACTTGTCTCTTCTTGCCTGGAGACAGAAGAGTATGCTGCTAAGACAAGAGACTTCAGGCAAGACTTAAATATCTGGGAAGTCTAACTATAATACAAGTAATGCATGCTAAACAACAACAAGTTAATCACACTGTAATGAATTACTTGGCTGTAGACCAACCTGGGTAACCTGAGAAATGGCAGTGAAAGGCTTGGTTCTTGGTCTTCGGGGGTTCCTGAGACAGTCATAATATCGCCCTATTTGCTGCTCATAGTGACACATCTATCTTGATTTTGCTCATTACAAATGGAGGACACCATTTTTGTTTTCAGTGACTCAATAATATGAAGAGTTAATTAAAATTTATGAACCTATCAGATACTGCCTTAATTGCATTTCAGTCCTATGTCTGGGCTGCAGGAATAATATCATTACAGTGAATGCATGTTGTAATCTGCCGGGAGGACAGAAAATCCTGACATTTAATTCTTGCATGAAACATTTTCATCTCGGGTGGTTTTCACAGGAATTGTCTGTTAACAGTTTACTCACTTGTCTGAGTAGAATAACAAGCCCTGGGGACAGTGGGATGAAGGCTTCAAGTTAAATATCATAACATTTTCCACCAGAAAACACCTGCAATTTTCCAGTATTCATGAAGGAGAATACAATCGTCTAGTACACATCTCCTATTTGCACAAGTGGTTCTACATCCAGGGCAGTCCAGGAGAGCAAAGCTTTTTGCTTTTCCCAGTTGCAAACCTGCAGCCAGATGGAGCCCTGCCGCCCACATTGATTGATCTTGGGGTGTACCCTGTAACTTTAAGCAGTGGTTGCACACGGATTGTAAGGGGACACCCAAAAGAAGCACCTGAGCAAAGCTTTATGGTCTGCTGGAACTGAACAGGACTTTGACCCAAAACTCTGAGCACTGGTTTGTTGATATGAGTCCCCACCACTGCCTGCATGTTGAATTTTCTTTGGCAGCCTGACTATACAGTGTCATAATGAACATTTGACAGACACTTACCACTAGCAGTGGGACATTTATTACATCCGTCCTTGGACCCTAGGAGGTTAAAATGAAATAGCAGGACTCTCATAAAGATAATTAATTGTTAAATTGATGAAATAAAATAATGAGTGGTACATATGCACATATTGCTTATAAAACACAAAATATTACTATTGACCATGACACTGCTGTTACTAGTACTGAATTACATTAGAGTAGGGGTGAGCATTATACAGCCCTCCAAATTTAATTTGACTGCACCTCCTAGCATTCCTCATCATTGACTAAGCTGGGTAGGGGCTGCTGAGACTCAAAGTCCAACAACATGCAGAGCTGCATGAGTCCCACCCCTGCCTTAATTTGAAAGGATGACAAATATGTCAAGTAGGTGGTGTATTTTGAGTATTTGGAAGTTCCATATAGCTATTAAGTATTCTTGTTAACACACACACACACACACACACATACACACACAGTGGTCCCTGATTAGTTGAAAAACCTCATTATTAGTCCAGATGTACTGTAGTTACATGACTGACCTGAGAATTATCTCCTTATTAGACCAAAGACAATGAAGTTTTAAAAAAAATTCACCAGTTTATTAACTACGACATACTACAATAGTGTTTTGGAGCCCTTTGCTTAGCGCAATTCAGTCTTCTGTTTAAAATGATAGAAAACAAAGCAGTACTATTTTGTAAAAAGGTGTCATGAAGGAATACCCACACACACGTGAAGATGTATTGTAGGTGTTCATTTTATCTTGATTAAACAAAACCACATGAGAAGAGACGGTACATTTAATCATAACCTTTTCTTTTTTTTTTTAATTGAACTTTAATATGCCAAAGGTTAGTGTCATTATACACCAATTATTTCCAGATGTAAAAATTAATTTTTTTTGCAACAGCAGGATTTCAGGATATTTTCAAGTGGTAGCTCCTTGACTCTCCAGATTTGCAAGCTCATCTTTAGTGTCCAACTGGGGACAAAGAGAGACTCAGAAGAACCTCTGCCAAACCCCTAGAAACATGACCTCATGCCTGCTAAATTATACATCGTTTTAAGTGCAATAGGTATGGTCTCATTGGCTAACGAACACAAAAACAAGTTAAGTCTAGTATCAGCCACATGAAAGCCAGTCTGAAAACCACAAAGGAGAAGTTAGAAATAGAGAGAAAGTTTGTTGGGGCAGCAGCGAAGAGATAATTCATCCCCTATTTAGAATGCAATGGATGTAGATGCCCTCAAGTTTTGAGTTTGCAAAACTCTCTTCCTGAATAAATAAGCTTTGAGAAAAAGCTTAATTTATTCAAATATCAACTTTAATAAAGTTGGATTTATTAAATAGCTTCCACTCTCTGTTTTACAAACTGGCACGCTTCTAGATTTTGCATAGCAAACAAAACATAAGTGACTTCTCATATTGCGATTTACATTCAGAAGGCACTGAGAAGAATCTGATGTTACAAACATAACCAGCACACAACTTTTGACAACTCTTACTCCTATGTCTTAAACTGAGGGATGGGCAACCTACACCCCTTCCATTGTCATCTGACTATAGCTCCTACTAGCTCTACCTAGCACGCCCAATTGTGAAAGGTGATGGGAGATGCCATTCAAAACAACACCTGGAAGTCCACAAGGTTTCCCCAACCTAGCTTCATTCATATATATTGGACTACAATCCCCATTGCCCCCAAGCCAGCACAACCAATGGAATAGGTTTCTGTAGATTCAGGGAGTTGTAATGTAAAACATCTGAAAGGTGCTAGGTTGGGGAAGGCTGGCATAGTGGCTGAGAGTCAGTGGCCAATAAATTTTGATCTCTTCAGTCTTCACAGAATCACGGGAAACCACATTTCTCTTTCTCTCCTTTGAACTTACAAGAGGAGGATAAAAATTCTGTTCTTGTTCTGTTTATACTGATTAAGGGAAATCTTAGAAGGACACTTGCCTTGCGGTTATTGCTGCCTTGCCCAGCCTGTGGGAAGGTGCAGGAGAAATACTAACTTTTACACACAAGGTAGATCAGGCCAAAGAACTCTAGACAGTCATTCACACAAGATGTTCCAGCTGGTATCCTGTCAGGAGAAAATAATGGCTTACCTGGGGCCCTTTCACACTATACAGTTATAGTGCCATGATTCTACTTTAACTGCCATGACAACATCCTACAGTGAGGTCGGCAAAGTACAGTCTGTGGTATCAGGGACTTTGGTTGGAAAATGTTGTTTTAAGGATTATGGTAATAAGGTAAGGAGAGAAAGGAATGTCAGGACTGGGTAGTGATTGGTGGGATGTTTGAAGGGATTTTAATAAAGCTGATGAAGAACAGTATAGTTAAACATGTGGAGTGAATAAGCGAGGGTGAGAGTTGTCAGTCAGTCAGATTTAGGAGCTAATGAGTGATGTTTAAGAGTCTGAGTTAACTAGGAAAAGAGTATGAGTGAAATATTTGTTTAAAATATATTTTATTATTAGTCTGTTTTGCTTTGTTAAACTTCTGTTAATAAAATATTGTTTTGTATCATATACTTTTGGTCTCCAGGAACATTAGATATATCAACATTGGGTTCTGACATGATATCTGTGCTGGCAGCAGAGAAGAGAGAAAACTGGTGTTCCGTGGGACATAATATTCCACACAGAAACCCTACAAGGGCATCTAGTAGGTCCCAACAGTTGGCAGCCACAGCAGTGGGACAGAAGGAGGTCCTTACACTGGTGGCAGAAGTGGGAATAAAGGAAAGCCCTTACTCTTGATGGTAGCAGTGAGATCAGCAGAAGACTGGTGGCAGCAGAAATGTAAGCAGAACCTCATACTTAGTGGGAAAGTAATAGGATAAAGGGATAAAGGCCTCACACAGCCCATGGACCATTTATGACTTCCTGAAGTCCTCCGCTGAAGCTCTCAGGCTCTCTCAGAATTTTTTTTTAAAAATTTTGCATGACTATTCATCTCTGAAATGGGTCAAAATGGATCCAAACAGCTAGAAAATGCAAAAGTTTGTCTCTCAAGCTCCCTGCAAGACTGTCAAATCTTGAGAAATTATTCACTTGTAACTGTTACATATTCATGGTCCCTAGTTTAGGGGCTGCATAGGGACCATGAAAGTCCCCCAGTCCCTTCTTTACCAGGCAGAAGCTGCAGCAGTCAATGGGGGTCTGTTCCCTTGTCAATAGGGAAGCAGCTGACTGACAGTCCCACCCACCCCTTTGCACAATTTCTGGCATAAAGGGGAATTGTGACAGGGACCGTGATTTTGCCCGTTACGCAGGAGATCGCTTACAGGAGAGGGTGAAAATGACAATAAGCTGCTTCCTAAGTAACAGGGGAACAGCTCCCCATTGATCACAGCAGCTGCTTCCCTCTAAGTGGGGACTTTGCAGGAGGTGTAGGCTGGCTTTTACTGCATAGCACTGAAACTACTTTGCTTACGCCTATGTAAATCCTAAATGGGATTCCGTCCAAATTCTTGAGACTTATAACATTATCCCACATGGGTAAGAGGGTGGGAGAGAGTTTTGAAGAAAGAGAATAAAATAAAATATTCTTGGTTAATGAATATGCTCTCACTTTGCTGGGAAAGGGGGAACAAATGGCTAGATAAATGTTTAATGAGGTTAGTTTGAATCGCTTATATAATTTGAATGTAAAAGCTGCTGTGCTGGCAAAGCAGATGCATTTTTTTTCACTTACTACACTTCAAAGGGGCTAAAACACACAATATAGTCTTAATAACAGCACCCCTATGTCAGACATAGAGTATTAATCACAGGAAATATTCAGAGTGAAAACAAGCTCTTGGGGCTTTTTAATCCATGCTTTAAGTGAATAGAACAGGAAATGTCAAAAGCAAGCCAAATCAAAACCTTGAAAAACATTTGTGCAAAAATCCTACGGAGAGTAAGTTCATTTGCTTGCTCACTCGTTCTGCAGTATATAAGTATCGGAGATACTGCTGAGATTTACAAAGGTACCATTTGCCTCAGATTAAATCCAGGTTTGGCAATCAAGGAGATGAAATACGTGGCTAATGCAGGGCTGGAGAAAGCACACCTTGCTGGCTGTTATTGTTCCCTTCCCATTAAAAAAAATCCAGTAAAAATTGTTCACCTTAGAATACTGCCAAACATTCCCTAAATAGTGTGGTGGGCAAATTTGGCGAATTCAAAGACTCTTTTAGGTTCAGGAGAAGCCTTTTTTCCAGCAGAAAGTGACCTGGAAACTCCTTAAAAAATCTTCCTTGATGGTGGTGCCTTCCAGATGTTTTTAACTTTAGCTCCCAGCTGCCACTATGCCCAGTAGATAAGAATGGTGGGAGTTGCACTCCTAAATATCTGGATGACAATATATTGGGGAAGGCTGTCCCAGAATGATTTTGGCCCTCTTGGCTGCTCCACTTGAGAGGGGATTGAATGGCCCATGAGAGGTTGCCTACAGACTAGCTGAACCTAGTGATCATCAGTAGGTGACAAACAAGGGAGGAAAAAGCCAAGACAACAGACGGCCATCCTCTGCACGGCTAGGAAAAGACCCTGTTGAAGAGGATGGCTGGTTGCTTCCATGTCAATGCACAGCAATTCCAATCCATGTTTTAGTATGAACTTTAGAGTAGCTATGCAAGATGCTCAATCCTATCTCTAAAATAGGACTTTGGACAGTTCCAGGCTAAAATATGGGTGGATTTACCACTCCACTAACATGAAAGCCACCAGTTGTCACAGCCTCTTCTCCAAACTAGAAGCAGGGCTCAGTAGGAGAAAATGCTGCAACAAGAGAGAAGCAGGACTCCAGGGTAGAAAGTAGCTGAGCCTCCGCCATCCCACCAGCAATGATCAGGCAAATTGGATGACCAAGACTCGTATATAAGTGAGTCTCCTTAGGAATTATCAACAAAATTGTCAACAAGAAATGTACTAAATGAACTAGCCTGTATACAAAGAATATTAAGACACTTATTGTAGCTGCAGGAATAACAAAGGCTGCATGCCATCAGTCCTGTGCACATTTACTTGGGAGTAGGCAACACTGAACTCAGACGAGGGACTTCTAAATGCACATTGAGCTCATAAGAGGCTTCATATTTAAATGATTAAATGATAATGAATGGTAGAAGTAATTTGCCCTTCCTGTGACTGTGCCCTACACCTGATTCTCTGCACCAGAAGCCTGATGGATATATATGTTTTTACATTTTCTTTTGAGAGTATTATGCATGCAGTCCTGTATCTGCTGACATATTTCCACAGATTTAGCTTTTAAAATCATGCAGCAGAGGGATGGAAGTGACAGCAGATTTTATAGGCAACTTTGCATTTACCTAATAGAGTCTTACTTATTTTTACCTTTGCTCTATAACTGTATTTTTATATCCTCCATTTGGTAACCTCTCACTTACTATTTCGTCATTACTTTCATGGTGGTCTCATTATTTTCTACTGCAATTAGTTGTTGTTATTTTAATGTAATGCATTCTGTGTTTTCATTGTCTTATTTAAAATGCACCTGCAAGCAAGGCAAAATTAATAATGACCTGCCTGCCAATGTTGAGTCCACTTTAAAAACACACCTTAAAAATAGTTCTGGGGCCCAGCGCCAACCTGTTATTTCGAAATCAGATTTCCATTCCTTTATTACTACTATTCTTTCTGCCTCAGCCAGTTACCCATCCCTGCTTCAAAAGCACTCCAGCTTTTTAAAATTCAGTATTACTTTATCTGGTTCCTTTCTGTGGCAACTCTTAGAAGCAAACCAATAAAGGCAGTTAATCTTCTCATGTCAGATTTCTGATTTAAATTATGGAGTTCATTTAAGAAAACCACTATAGTGGTCACATCTGAATCAACCCTTTTCTCTTCCCCGAGGGAAGGTAAGAGATGTGCTTTATATTTTATAAGAAACTTCATCCTTGTGCCAAGCTGTCTGTCATTTTGCCTAAGAACCTGCCAGATTTGCAAGCTAATATGCTCTAAAGACTTGTAAAAAGCTCATGTTGCATTTTCCCCAAATGTATTTCTGTTTATCACCTGTCATTAATATTCATCTGAGTACTCAGTGAAAAATGCAATCCAATCAAGGCCAACCTTGTCGTGAACTGGGTTCAAGAAGACCAGTTTGACATATTTTTTTTCGCTGTGCCAGTGTATTACTTTTTCAGATTCTATGAGGCTACCTTTAAAAGAAAAATGAATTATTACAAACAATTACAAACTTTGCAAGAAATTGGAACAATAAAAATATATCCAAAGGGAAGAATGAGAAAAAGAGAGAAAGAAGTCAGCTTGATTATTTAGATTCAACTCTCTTCTCGCACCCCTGTACTATGGAGACACATCTCCTTCTGATGAGCTGATGGAAGAGCTGTAGTCTAACAATACTTGGAGGGCATAGTTCGTGTATCCCTGTTGTAGATGGCTATCCCTATGAATAGCTCATAGAGTTTCCATGTCCAAAGATGGAAGACCATTTCTGCCTGTTTATTCTTCCAATAGCTTGAAAGACTTGAGGAAGCATGATGAAGGTTTTTACTAATTTGTGTTTTAATTTTCATTAGCCAGATCTCTACAGCACTGCTGCCTGAAAACATTAATTGTGATTTATGCCACCCTTACAAAGTCTAATGGCATTTGCTAATGACATTTAAGTTGCATTTGCTGAAAATGTATATTTAAACAAGAAGGGTTAAAGAGGGCACAAAATGAGGTCATCTTTAAAGAGCAACCTAATATTAGTTTTATTATATGAAACATGGTGCAAGGGAGAAAGATGGGTACATATTTAACTCAGCCTTTCTTGTGTTCATAAATAGATAGAACTCCCATTTCAGCATCCCTAACATTTCAGGACGAAAACCTGAGACCAAGGGGCAGGTCCTAGTCATATGGTGGGCTCTAGTTATGTCATAGGGATGATCCTGGCGATGTCACAGAGGTGGAACAAAAAAGAGTTGAAAGGCCATTCAGAACTGCTTCTGGGCCAGCTGATTGTAGTGTAGAGATGGATGTGAAGGTTATTTGGGTAAATGGGCTCAGAATTTGGCTAAAACCCAGCTAACCAGCTAATATGGCAACATGGGACAGGCAATGAAATATATCCAATAACTGCACAGGATATTTGTTTCCTGCAAGGGCATACATAACTCCTGACAAATTTTTCCAGGATCAATATGGCTGCTGAGGCTTGTGGAAGATTCACCAGTCACCACCAACTTTGCACCACTACTTCTGGGGCCTCTGCAACAAGAAGACTCATGGGTTGCAATGCTGCTGCTCCACTCCATGCCTTGTTCCAAATGGCACAATCAGCATAAGGACACTCATTCCTTCCCCAGTCCCCTGTCTTTATTCCTGGCAAAGCACCAACATTGCACATGTGCATATACAAATAAAGACAGGGGACTGGGAAGGAACGAGTATACGAGTATACAGTATATGTTCCAATCCCCAAGAAAGGGGACACCAAGAATTGAAGTAATTACAGAACCATTGCCTTAATTTCTCATGTAAGCAAAATCATGCTCAAATTCCTACACCAAAGACTTCTACCATTTATGGAGTGAGAAATGCCATATGTCCAAGCTGAGTTCAGGAAAGGAAGAGGCACCAGAGATAATATTACAAAAATATATTGGACAATGGAGTGTACCAAAGAATTTCAAAAGAAAATCAGCCTGTGCTTCATAAATTATAGCAAAGCCTTTGATTGTGTAGATCATGAGAAACTATAGATTACTCTTAACGAAATGAGTGTGCCACAACATTTGATTGTCTTGATGTATCAGCTATATGCAGGACAAGAGACTACCACTGAATACAGAAGACAGAAGACAGAGAAACAGAATGGTTTCCAATTGGCAAGGGAGTTAGGCAAGGCTGCATTTTATTACTCTATCGTATGCTAAACATATACATAAAGAAGGATTAGACCTGGAGGAAGGAGACATGAAAACTGGAAGAATGAACATCAGCAATTTAAGATATGCAGATAACAATGTACCACAGCAGAATATATCAAAGACATTGGAACAATTACTGAAGAAAGTCAAGGCAGAAAATGCAAAGGGAGAGTTACAATTGAACATTATGAAAACAAAAATAATAACTACTAATTATCTCTATAATCCTAAGGCAGACAACAAAGACATAGAAATAGTTCAGGATTATCCATCCTTGGCTAAGCCATAATCAGAATGGAGACTGCAGTCCAAATTCAGAAGAAGACTAAGACTAAGAGGGAAGACTAAGCAGGTTACTACCTCATTTTTAAAACGGCACCAGACACATGAAGGCAACTTTCCTTCAGCCATGGCATGAGAGTTTCAAGGCCACAGAACATTCTGAAATCATGTTCAGCCAAGGGAAAATTAAACACACAGACTAATGCAGCTGAACTACACACACTGAAGTGGATAATCGTGTCTTCAAAAGCCATTGGGGAATGCTGACAGTCTGGGGTATTCACCTGACCTCAGCCATGCTTCCAAGGATATGGAAGCATAGGCTAAACTCTCCTGACTATAGGCCAGAGGACCTAGGGACCAGAGCGCTGTCAGAAAGTGAAAATGGGAAGACAGTGGGATTCTGCTACTGTAGGGAACATGAAAAACTTACAGAGGATTGTTTGGGAATAACCATATGTGCATGCTGCTTGTAAAGCCTCTCAGCTGGCCAGGTGTTTCTGTCCCTTTTGTAAGCAGTATATGCATGGTCTCAAGCAAGCTTTTGTAGGCAAGAAGAACTCATGAAAGAACAGGCCTTAGGGACTTATTCTTAATCTTGAAGTGTCAAAAGAGCAAGTCATCAGATAAGGAGGTGTCAAAAGGCAGGGGCTTCTCGTATCCCTACATCAGTCCACAAGACCACACATCATTTCCAGTGGCTTCACTGGCTGTCCTGCATTTTGCTTGGCTGTTTCAGGATAGAAAGCATCCCAAAATAGCATGTAATAACCCCACAAAGGGGCTTTAACCTTTAAAATTTGTGAGATTTATTTTTTCATCTGAAAAACATAAGAAAGTGTCCCATTTTCTGTGGGGTGCTGGGGCCTTGTAGGAGTTTCATATCAAAAGCATAAAGCGTAGGGCTCACAATGCAGGACCTCAAGACCAAAATAGCCTCATGTTCCTCCAAAAGACAAAATGGAGTTGCAAGGAAAGTGAGATAAAGGAATGCAAAAGCTTTACTCGGTTACCATGGCTCATGTGGCTTCCCCTTAACCAATCAGGAACCCTAGCGGTCTGGATGTTCTAGCATCCTGTCAGCAACAGAAGTTTCCACTGGAACTTGGATGAAGCCATTCTCTTGCTGAGGAGCAGGCCTTTGTGAAAGAGCCTTGAACAGCTTTGTTTAAAAAGAGGGAAGGCAGGAGTTTTGAGAGTGTTACTTTGTCCTTTCCTGTCAGCTTTGAGAACTGTCAATGGGCTCTAGCTGTTGGGAAGTGGAATTCAGAAGATGGACACCAGAGTAAAGCCACCTCTGGCATCATGTTAGTGACATATGCAGGCATAATTGAAAGTATGCACATTTTGTTGGTTGTGGTAAACACCTCTATCCATATGACTCCTTCCTTGAGCCACTTACCTGTTTTCTAGCTGGGTACAGCTTTTCAGGGCCCAAGGGAAGATGGATATAGAGGACCAGGGACATCCAGGCAATAGCTGGTTCCATTCCTGCAGGAAGAAAAAGGCAGCAGTCTGTATCACTCAGGATTTCTTCAGAGGTCCAGGAAGTTGATATCTGCCTGTAGAAATAAAACCAGCTGGCTGTCTGGCTGTTCCTCAGTTTGTATACATCCTTCCCGGGCCACTGAATGGGCATGAACAGGGGCATCCAGCCAGAGGACAGGTAAGTTCAGTGTGCAGAACAAGATGTAATTACATGTGGCAGAATGTGACAGTCCGTCACAGTGATGCAAAATTTTGGTGCACAATTTCTTAAAAGATTGCAGAGAGTTACAAGGAAGAAACATCCAATATTGGTTGTAGATATGATGGCAAAGAAGATGTTGCGGGTGAGCATCATCCTCAAAAAATTACTCTGGAAGTCAATTTCAAAGCCACATCGCTTCTCAGAATAGACTGTGCTATTTCAGGAGAAAGCCTCATTTTTCTTAACATAAAAAACTGATTTGGACATGACTCTACACCAAAATGAGGCCAAGCACACTCTAGGGATCTCATATGCAGTTGTAACAAAATTGTTTGGAACTTTGGTGCATCAATTCATAGGAAATTAGTGTATATACCTGGCATTGCCCAGGATTTTATTTAATCATAGGTAACATGTGTTAGAAATACCTTAGGAATTACCTTACCTTACCTTAGGAATTAGATGCCATTGAAATATGCAGATTTGAGATCCTGTGTCTCTAATTCCCCAAACTGCCTGGTCCAGTACCTGTAACTTTTGTCCAGTATCAATCTGTATTCAGAGTTGTTAACATGCAGAGGTTGGGTTCCTGAGAGAATACACTGCCCTCCTTCTTGGTGGTAGGCCTCGTCTTCATAGCAACCAGCCTGAGCTCTCTGGCTGAGAATTCCTCCCTGAACTGCCAACCCCAAGATTCCACAGAATCTTCACAGCCAGCCAATCATATGAGATCTTCTCGCCTCACATAGCCCATTATATGAGATCTTCACCTGCCTGACACAGACAAACAGACAAACTCACAGACAAACTTTTATTTTTATATAGTAGATGAGTTCACTGAACAGATCCATTATATCCCATTTTTTCCCATAGTTTCCCCACCAACTATGTTTAGCTAGCAACTATAGAAATATACAATCTTGCAGGGCAAGTATAAATAACTGAATTGCTTTCTAACAGAGCAGATGGTTAAAAGGGACCCGACAATATTGACTTCTAGCTCATGAATGTTGTATTACATCAGTCTATCAGTTTCCATATCATCCATATTTCATCTCACTTTTCATACCACTAGAGAGAATCCAGCGACATATGTATAAGTAAGGAAGGCTGTGGCTGAACAGCATGTAGTTTGATAAAGGCATCCTGAAACATCAAGGCAAAAATTCACAAATAGTCAGGTTGCACCTGGCATGTGTATGTTTCTTGCAAAATAGTGGGACTTTGAAAAAAAACTTGCCTTTCATTTTTTTAAAATTAATTGTCAGTTGTTATGGACGGGGAGCAATCATGTAGCAACACATTTTGAAAGGCAAATACTGATCATGACTATCCCATATCTACTCACCCTAAGGAGGATCCAAAAAGCCATAGGCACAGTTGTTCCTGTTAACTGCAATCAAGTCAACATTGACTTATGGTGACCCTGTGGATGAGAGACCTCTAAGTCACTCTTTCACCAGTAACCCCCCTCAGATATTGCAGGTTCAGGGATGTGTCTTCTTTGATTGAGTCCGTCCACCTGTAATGTGGTCTTCCTCTTTTCCAACTGCCTTCTGCCTTACCAAACGTTATTATCTTTTCTAGTGAATCATGTCTTCTCATGGTACGGTCAAAGCACAACAATCTCATCTTGGCTTGATTTGTTCTAGGACCTATTCATTTGTCTTTTTAGAAGTCCAGGGTAACTATAGAACTCTACTTCAAGCACAGACACAGACATTGATACCAACCAACCAGTTCTAGCTGTTTTCATCCCCATTGGGGATGGCTCCCTTGTAATGCTAATGGATCTTAATTGTCCATTCAACACCAACCCATCCTGAAATACTTCACAACAGGGGGGATGTCTTCAAGTCACCTGATGACTTATGGTGGCCCCCTGAGTTTCAGAGAGTTTTCTCAGGCAAGAAATACTCAGAAGTGGCTTTGTCAGTTCTTTCCTCTGAAATATAGCCTACAACACCTGGTATTCATTGGGGATCTCCCATTAAAGTACTAGCCAGTGCTGACCCTGCTTAGCTCCCAAGATCAGAGGGGATCTGGTGCTTTTAGGGTATTTAGCCCTTCCACAATAGGAGCTACCTTCCATAACAAGGATAGTTCACACCAATACAGTATTATTGCTGACAGTGGCCATTTCTCCTCCAGCTAATGTGAGGACTGCAGATGGAACACAGAACAGCCCCAGTTGGAGTGGGGGTAACAGTTTATGTCATTGTCCCTGCTGGTCAAAATATCCTGAACCTCTGAAACTGTGAACTCTGATTTCACTGCATCACGGATAGAAAGTCAAAGATTAAACATTAAAATAACACCAGGAATTGGTAGCAGAGTAGCAAAATGATGCAGTACTAATGAAAGGAAGAAGCAGCAGAAGATCCAAAAGTAAGTTTAATTGCGTTTTATTGGAGGAACTGCAATCACACACAGAAGATCCAAGCAGTCACACAATCACACAAGGCTAACTGAAGGAAAATGGAGGAAAGTTCTGGGTAGAGAGATTTTTAGGGTAAAGTGAATGATATTTACCAACCCACAAGAGCAGCAAAGAAGCAGTGATGCAGTTTAGATGCCGGTCTAAGGACAGTACACTATTGGGAATCAGAGCATCAGAGTGGCAACCGGCAAGCTGCACTGTGACTTGACTGGCCAAAAACTGGGGTTTAAATATTCTATTTCTAGGTGCTAATGGCTTTCTGGCAGAGTAAACAATGGAATCCTGAGAGTGAACAATGAAGTCTGAAATGAGCGAATGGCATTAGGTGACAAAGGGCTAATTGTAGTCCTAATAGCTCTGTAATTGTCTGACAGGTGCAGGGATAAAAGGGAAGCTTGCTTGGTCAGAGGGAGAGGAGTTAAGACAATCAGCCATCTTGAAGGAATCTCCCAGATGCTATTGTCTCTAAGAGGTTGAGTCATCAGAAGCTAACCGCAAGCCCATTAGCACTGGAGTTTCCCAGTGATTTCTTGACTATGACCTGGCTATGTCTGGAGATCTCTTCTGACTTAATTTGTGACACACGTGTTCGGCCAGCTTTTTCCTCTTGTCCAGCACGGCCATATAGCCATAGCAAGGTATAATTTATATTTGCCAATTAAATCATATTTTGCCAATTAAACCATATCAAAGTGTGGGATGTACAGTCTGGTAACAGCTCCAGATTGCCACAGGGCACCCAAGAGGTGGTGCTGAGCATCCAAGAAGGAGAAGAAGAAAATTACGAGAAAATTGTACCAACAATAAATTAGGATTATCAGGGAGCTTCATGGGACTGGCATGGAGCTTTGAGGGCCACAGAAATGCCTTTAGGAGCACATGGGGCACACTGTGTCTCCACACCTGATCTGTGGTCATATGAAATAATACCAGCCAACCCATTTCCAAACATGGGAAGCTACTGACACCTGAAGGCAATTCATATACTAAGTATGCAAAAGTTCTCCCTTCACTCTTTTGGTGTGTACATTGCAGCTTCCTGGTTCATTACTGGGAAGAATTGGGAGGTAGCACACAGTATCTATGTTCTCACCCTCATCCTGTCCCAGCCAATTAGCCAATGTTCCAGTTGGAAATTCTAAATAAAACTGTAAATACTCACACACTTTTCTGTATAACCTAAAAAGGTCTTTTGGAATGTGCTACTATTGACTTTGTTACAACTATATGGATGAGGGGAAATTTAATTTCAATCCTTTATAAATTCAGAAGTTTCTTTATATATGTAACTGAAAAATCTTTATAATTTTTTTTAAATGTATATGGGAAAATTGAGATTCATATCAATTATCTCTAGGTCTTGGAAAATTTAATGCTTAGATGTTAAGAAAATGCAGAGAGTTTGAATCTCTCTGTATTCAGTCATGCTCGCTCTCTCTCTCTCTCGCTCTCTCTCCTTTCTTTCTGAGAGGCTCCTCATCTTTAACATGTATATGTCAGATAATACAACATGGTCCTCTCTCCTTGTTGGAAATATGGAAAAGACCATACTGCATCTGCTTGCTACATAGATTAAATATGTCCAGTGCATATGTGGAAGAATTCTGTTTCAGTTTACTTTTGAAGAATTTGCCAAAACCCTTAAATCACATATTAGACTTGAAAATATCTTTTTTTAAAAAGTTAATGTGTAAAAAATGAAACTGACAGATTTTACCATCCCTAAATACATCCTCAACAAACTGTAGCTTGGCATTTTTCAGATGTCAGTGCATATGATGTTTCAAGGAACAGATGCTATAGGTCAGCCGCCATCGTGGAAAGTGGTTTCCATGGATTTAGACCAAGCTAATCATGATTTTTAGCCAACACATTTCAGTTCTAAGCCTTGTGTTCTACAGCATGTCACCCAAATGGCATTTGCCATCCGTAATGACTTTCCTACGGAAATCTGTTTCAAGGACTGCATCATCAGTCCATTCCTCTCATTTCTAAGAACATTTCTGCCCTACACTGTTATAGTGCGATTATTCTACCTCCAACCTCCTGTGGAATCCTGGGGTTTGCAGTTTAGGGAGGGACATTTAGAATCCTCAGCCAGAGAGCTCTTTGGCCTCAGTAAACTATAAACTCCAGAATTCCACAAGATGTTGAAAGTGGAATAATAGCACTGTAACAGCATAGTGTGGAAAGGCCCTAAGTTTACATGCCTTTATCTTTTTTAGAGGATTTTTTTTTTTAAAGTGGACCACCTTTTTGCATTATCTGGTGGGAGGGAAAGTTCCATCAGATAGAATTCTGCCTCATCACATTCTACCCATCTGAAGAATTTACCTTCCTACCCTGCCTCACCACAACACAGCTATTTAGTGGCCTGGGAAGGGCAGCAGCAGTCAATCACTACCCAGTTATATTCATAGGTATGTTGTGCTACAACCAGAGATACAACAATGAAGATATCCTTCAGGATCTTCCAGGGGTCCACCAGAGGTTCAGGAAGATGACATCATTATTGTGTGTCCAGCTCTGAGAACATAGCCTGACATTCACTGGCTGCCTGCTGCTTTCTCTGGGCCACTATTGTGACCATGTCGGGAGGCATGGGAGAAAAGTGAGATCTCTGTACAGGATACTCATTGCATGGAAGAATTAGTGAATTCTCTCTCCTACCATGACCACAAAAGGACATAGGCAGACATAGGATGGACTTGTGCCTTCATATGCCACCAATAGGATACTAGTCAAGACCCTGGGACTGTGAAACTTAACCACATCATTGGCTTTCCTTAGGCTGGATATACCTCCTGCTTTGCCCTGAGCTTTGTGGCACAGCAATACAACACATGGAATCCCTAAATTTTGTAATCTAACATACATCATTGGATGTAATTTCTCATTGGGCTCATTCCACAGTGCACTATTCATGCCCTCTGATCTCTGGAGACTTCCTTATGCAACAGTTGCCTTGCAAGAAACAATGCAGTGCAGATCCTCAATTGACCTCTTATGCAGATCCAACCATTCCAATTTAAGTGACAGCTCCTTATGTAATCTGTCTGAATGTAAATTATGAATTAAGATTTTATCAGATTCAGTAAGAACCACGGATATGAGCAAAACCAGATTGGCAGAGAAGAGCAAGAGAACAGCTATAGTGAATGGGGCCCCTGGCGTTAAGCAGATGGGTCCTAGAGTCCTTGTCAGCGTCATAGCCAGACATTAACTACTGCCTTGTGGCATCAAAAGGGGAAGCTGGCCCCACTAGATAGTTCTCTTTAGCCTGGCAGTTCAAGCCTGGGAACAGACCAGCAGATGCTAGGAAGAGACTGAGAATAAATTTTCCTTTCAATGACTTGATTAATATCACAGAATCATAGAAATCTAGAGTTGGAAGAGACCACACAGGCCATCCAGTCCAACCCCCTGCCATGCAGGAACACCCTCAAAGCAATCCCGACAGATGGCCATCTAGCCTCTGCTTAAAAACCTCCAAGGAAGGAGACTCCACTACACTCCGAGGCAGCAGATTCCACTGCCGGACAGCCCTGACTGTCAGGAAGTTCTTCCTGAGGTTCAGGTGGAATCTCCTTTCCTGCAGCTTGAATCCATTGCTCCTTGTCCTAGTCTCTGGAGCAGCAGAAAACAAGCCCTCTCCTTCCTCTACGTGGCATCCCTTCAAATATTTAAACATGACTATCATGTCCCCTCTTAACGTTCTCTTCTGCAGACTAAACATACCCAGCTCTCTAAGTCTATCCTCATAGGGCATGGCTTCCAGGCCTCTCACCATTTTGGTCGCCCTCTTCTGGACTTGCTCCAGCTTGTCAATATCCTTCTTGAATTGGGGTGCCCAGAACTGGACACAGTATTCAAGATGGGGTCTAACCAAAGCAGAGTAGAGTGGTACCAGTACCTCCCTCGATCTAGACACCATACTCCTATTGATGCAGCCGAGAATTGCATTGGCTTTCTTGGCTGCCGCATCACACTGTTGACTCATGTTCAGCTTGTGGTCTATGAAGACTCCTAGATCCCTTTCACACGTACTGCTATCCAGCCACGTGTCCCCCATCCTATATTTCTGTATTCCATTTTTTCTACCTAAGTGTAGGACCTTACACTTCTCTCTGTTGAATTTCATTTTGTTCGCCTCGGCCCAGCTCTCCAATCTATCCAGGTCATTTTGAATTTTGATCCTGTCCTCTGGCGTATTAGCAACCCCTCCCAATTTGGTATCATCTGCAAATTTGATGAGCATGCCCTCTATTCCTTCATCCAAGTCATTGATAAAAATGTTGAACAGCACTGGGCCCAGGACAGAACCCTGTGGCACCCCACTAGTCACTTCTCTCCAGGATGATCACTTCTCTCCAGGATGATATGGTTCTCATAGCTGCTAAGACGATGAATGATTTGTACAGGCACAGCTCAATTCCCTTTGCTTGGCTCTGTGTTATGTAAGATCAATAATCCACTTTCCATTTGCCTTGCCCTCTGAGGTGGTGCACAATCTCTGTGGTTGGGTGTTACCCTGTTTTCTGGGGGACCCGGGAGGGACACCTAAATACGCACTTAATTATATAAGTTGGGGAAATTAGTCACAGAGCACAAGCTAGCACTGCGAGAGGCAGGGCAACGGAGCAGAATCTTATACCCAATGTCTACGGGGTCAGGCCAAGTCAAGGAGCAAACATTATTGAAATAATAATTGTGATCTTTATTAAAATACAATCAAACAGTGTATGCAACACACTCATGCAGAGGACTAAGGAAATAAAGGTTGGAGTGGGATAGAGGGATTTTTAAGAGGAGTTGTTGGTTTGGGTGATACTACACCTATCTTGAAACCCAGGTAGTCTGCAGATTGAGTTCGGAGATATGAAGTCTCAGTACATGGGACTGAGGGGAAGGCTCACCAAGCAAAGCGGCAGCAAGGCTGGATGGAAGTCGGGAGCAATCCAAGGAAGCTCACAAACTCAAGGGTTTATATAGGGGAAAATGTAGCCACAGGCTAGTCCGTACTTGGGGAAAACAACAAGTTTCGGGCTGGAGACAAAGCCTCCAAAAGGTCAGAATTTAGCATGATTGAGTTAAGTCCAAATTGACAGAGTAGACAGTATGCAAACACAGAGTGCTTGACAGATGACGATTCTCCTAATCAAGCCTCCTGCTCGGGGCAGGGAGTTCTTTGTAAGTAGCGTGCATACATAATAGAGTACTTGCCTTTGAGGTTTCCTGAAGCGGCAGGACGGCTATTTCCAGTCAGCCTGTATTGTGTTGGAATAATACAGCAATTAGTGGCTGTGCCTGTCTGTGAGTTTGTCTGGGGGACCTCGCAGACACGTGGAGAGGGATGGTAGAAGAAAGCCAAATTGTTGATATCAAAGTGATATCTAATATCCCACAAATCCGGGCTAGCAACTGCCGTAACATGGGAATGTTGGCCCTGAGGTTGTCTGGGTAGAGTTCAGTGTTTAGGGGTCTGATTCTTTCACACCTTGTTAGGTAATGCTGGAACTAGGGTTGCCAGATCTCAGGGCCTCGCCTTAAGTCTCCAGTCTTCATGAGCCATTACCAGCTGGGAGATGAGGAGGCAAATTTTCCAGTTTTAATAGCCTCATCTCAGGGCAAGAGGAAAGGGCTGTGCACAGAACTCCAGCTCAGCTAGCAGAACAGGCCCTTCAGCTAAAATTTTTGTCTTCAAGTGGGAAAATATGTCCCCCCCTTTTTTTGAATGATAACCTGTGAACTATGGTTGGTACTTAATATTGTTGTGTGCCTCCAAGTCATTTCTGACTTAGGGTCACTTTAATGGGAACCTATTACAGGGCTTTCTCAGCAAGATTTGTTCGGGGGGGGGGTGTCTTTGCCTTCCTCTGAGACTGAGAAAGTTTGACTTACCCAAGATCACTCAGTGGGTTTCCATGGCTGAGTGGGGACTCAAACCCTGCTCTCCAGAGACGTAGTCCAGTGCTCAAACCACTACTCCATGCTGGGTCTTAATACACATTGGTACTTAATGCTTGATGACATCACCAGGAGGCATACGTAAGTCTCAGGCTTTGCCCTAAAAACATCAGGACTTGGATGATCCTGAACTGGTAATTGTAACTGGAACTCATCAGCTAAAGGACTGTGATGTGTTCTTTGCTACAGACTTCGCCCTTTGCAGCCAATAAAGCTTACTGTCAGTTTTTGGTACCAAAAACATCTAGGGGAGGCTTGCAACTAAAGTCCATTCCCACTCAAAACAACAGTCTGCTTGCATATCACCCTGACTGGATTCTAGAACAGTGTTGGGCAGGCTTAAGATGCTTTCAGTAGACACCAGTCAGAGCCAGAAATTAGTGACATAACAACCACAATCTTGCATCAGGAAACATATACAAGATTTCAGCTACACTATTCTATTGTCCATCCCCCACAAAATGCACTTTTTCTCAGCTGCAGCCCTCTGAATCCAGCCATTTCCTGATGGGTAGAGAGTGGGGGAAGCAGCAGGCAAGTGTTCAGCTATTTTCCCATAGGTGGATGCACAGCATCTAGCATGTGCAAGGACTTCCAGGGCTCCTCCAGCAATCCCTGCAAATACTGTAATTGCTCTGCCTCCAGGTATAGGGAAGTAGCTGGAAACTTTTCTCCCCTATTCTCTATTGACTAGGAAATAGCTGTGTTTAGAGGACTCCAGTTGAAAAAAGGTGGTTGGGGAAGAGTTTGGTTGTTGTATAGTCAGTAAAGAATTCTGACCACCAAAATAGTGAATTGGGATGGATTAGTCCAACTTACATCATTTTTAACTTGCCAACAGATGCCAACCAAAGTTTCTGTAAAGTGGGAAGAGCTGTGTGAACACTATTTCTGATGCCGTCTGTCTGGGCTGGTCTAGCAGTGACTAGGATGGGTTGAAAGTGCCAGCACCGGTTTCTTCCTTGTAGTTTAAAAAAATGAGTCAGAAATCCTTGCCAATCTACTGCAAATCAGCCAATGATCTACCAGTAGTAGATCCAGATCTTTTTTCTGACCACCCCTTCTCTAGGAGACAAGAAGCACCGGCCAAACCAGTTAGTTTAAGTGAAGATTAGTGTTCCCTCACAGTCCATTTGAAATCATGGGAAACTTCACATAAATCTAATCTCTTTGTACAAATCTAGACAACCATTTAATGTAACCCTTTGCTCTCTAACTTCCTCTACCAGTTTGGTTAAATGGGGTGAAATTTTCTCACAAAGTTCTAGCTGCAAATATGTACCTCCACATCCAAAAGCTCATGCATAAAGTTGTTAGCCACAAAGGAAACTGTTGTTTGCGCATCATCAACAAAAGATTGTCCACAGCAAGTAGAAATATGGTTATTGGCTAACTTCATACATGGATAAGAAGGATGAGTTCATTTACCACCTGACTGAGAGAGAGAGAGACAAACAGAGACAGAGGCCATTTCCGCACTACACTCTTATAGCATGATCATTCCACTTTCAACATGCTATGGAATCCTGGGGTTTGCAGTTTAGGGATGGGCTAGACACCCCCCAACTGCAAACCCCAGGATTCCATAGCATGTTGAAAGTGGAATAATCACGCTATAAGAGTGTAGTGCGGAAATGGCCAGAGACAGAGACAAAGAGATGTGTGGGACAAAGTGAAGTCAGGTCTATGATATCAATCTGTAATAGAGCAGACTCTGCAAATGGAATAAATCAGAGAATTCTAGCTCTACCTCTATTGCCCTCCTGTGGCACAAAAGTACTTGTGCAAGTGTGGTTGCACATTTCTCCACCTCAAACGTGTTTATTTCCATGTTGCAGATTCTCCACTGCTGGTTTTTCTTATCTGTCCATGCAGCTTTTTCCTAGATGAGCATCCTTCTCAGTTAAAGGTGCCAATGGACTCCCTTGAAAAGTGTGCACTTTGTTCCTACACAGAAGCAGATGTTCCTGCTAGTACATTTCATTTTTCTGCTGCTCCTCTTAAAGCTGCTCCAAGTTTTACGGGTGTTTTCCTGATGCCAAACCTCTGAAGAGAGAAATCCACCTGTAGAAGAGTTCCTATTCAACTCAGAGAAATTGTGAGAGCTGCTGTGGCGAAAACCCTCACAGTAGCAGAACCACTGTATGCCCTTGAGTACATAGGGGGTGTGTGCACATCACCATGCTCCCTGGGCCACAAAACAGGCTGCATGCTTCTTTTGATGCAGAGGAGGTCTCACAAGTCTCACAATGGCAGGTCACCTGGATTCAATTGGATTTACTGCAGGCAAATAGTTGTAAGTGGACAATTAAAACTGGAGGAGGACAATAGCACACACATTGGGTGAACTTTGTTGAAGTGAAAAAGGACACACTGGACAGATGATTAACAACCAAGAATAGCTAAGAAAAAAAAAAAATCAGAAGGCCAGAAGGATGTTTATCTTCTCAGGTAATCCACTTTAGGAACCTAGACACAAACTGGAATAGGAGAATGGTATGAGGCAGAAAAGAAAAGCACATAAGCGATGGCACACATCAAATTATCTGTGAGTAACCAGCTCTGGATACTTTCTGTTGTTCCTGTTAGTCATCCAATATGAACAGCAGATATCTCAGGACTGCCAGCTACGCCTGACTATATCCCTGTGTTTCCCTTGACATTCTACAGACTATTAAGCACAGTGTTGAGTTGAGGAAAGGATATTTTCCAGCCCTCACCATCCCATGCAAATCACAAAAGATACTCCACCGCCTCCCACCAACTGTCTTGCTGTTCTTTTAATAGTCAGTTGATTGTTCTTAATTGTTAATTGTTGTGTGTTTTAGGGGGTTGGTTTTAGATGGGTTGGTGGGTGGGGAGGATTGGGTATGTTTTTAATGTATTTAATGTATTATTGTTGTTCGCTGCCTGAATCCATGGGGAGAGGCAGGATACAAATTATTATTATTATTATTATTATTATTATTATTATTATTATTATTATTACTACTACTACTACTACTACTACTACTACTACTACTACTACTATTCATCTATGGGACAGCAGCAGCAGAAATGACCAGTGGCCAGTGCATGGGAAAGTTCCTTTTTGGAGTGCAACTCTTCCAATTTTCCCGCCAGCCTGTAGCCACTCCAGGATGGTTTCTATTTACTTAGGAATCAAACTCCATATTGCCCAACACTTCCTTTACCCTAACATATCTCTGTAGCCCTCTAGATGTCAGTATCGCACTGTTGCTCCTATGGAAACAAACATGGGGCGGTGATTTTCAATAGCCATGTTAGTGAAATGCGTGAAAACTCATGTTAAAACGAATCAGTTAATCTCAAAACTGATGCTATATTCCCATCTCTTTTTTAAAATGTTTCATGGCGTAGCGATGTGAAGAAGAAAAAATACGCCTAATGTGAAAGTTTGAGGCAATGTTACATAGCTAGAGTTGCTGTGGTATTTTAGAAACATTCGCATGCAATTTCTTATTTCGAGTGGTCATTCACAGATAGGTCATTTTCACTGCAGTTGTTCTGTGGCATCTATTCAGGCAAAGTAGCAACATAGGAACATGCCTCCACCTCAAACTCACTGGTCTATCCAGGCTAATATTGTCAGAACTGGCTGGGAGTAGCTCTCCAGGGTTTTAGACAGGAGCCCTTCTCAGCCCTAACTGGAAACCTCTGGTGGCTTCCTATCCAAATATGAAGAACATTCAACTTTACAGTGATTCCAAAATCAAACAAGAGCAGATGAGTTCACGGTGGCATAGTGACCTCCATGGCCCTCTCTCCAAGTACTCACACTACAGTTAGTGAGAGCTGAGAGTCCAGTAGAACTGTATTGCTTAAACGGACCCTACCATTTTAAAGGTGGTCTCCATTAATACCATGTGTTAGATGGTGAAAAGAATGCATGGTGTAGCAGATGATGGAATAAATATAGCTAATTCTATTGGATTCCAGATACGTAGATGGTCATGACAAAATTTCTGCACAAGTGCATTTGTTGTAGTAGTTGTGTGCATCCAATTCATTTCGAACTCATGGTGACCCTAAGCCAATCATGCCATAGGGTTTTCTAGGCAAGCCTTGTTCAGATGGGGTTTGCCATTATCATCCTCTGAGGCTGAGAGAGTGAAATTTGCTCAAAGGTTCCCAGTGGATTTTCATAAGCTGAGCAGGGATTTGAACCCTGCTCTCCCAGAGTCCTAGTCCAACACTCAGACCACCATACCATGCACTGCTGTCTATCCATGTTACAAAAACATCATGTTTAAAACTAACTGATGGCAAGGAAGGTGAAAAATATGTTAAGTAAAATTACACCCTCCCATCCCATCTTATTGTGATATCGCCTTCCTTTTTGAAAGGTGCTGCTTGCCACAACCTTCTTTTTGAGCATTTCTACCCTCCTCTCAGAGAGGATATTCTAATCAGAGGAGGATTTTTCACTCTTTCTGTTTGCAAAGCCCTGAACTAGGTCAGGAGCAAAGAAGATAAGCAGCAGCCAGTGGGCCTAGAATTGCCCAGCCGTTTCCCTTTGGGGAACCCTGCGATTGCGGAAGGGCTGTTCCAGACAATCATTGCTTTGTGCAGTGAATGTTCAGAGTTCACTCAGTTATTTCAACAAAGATTAATGTGTGTTATCCAATGTGGTACATCTGTTGCAAGGAAAATGCACTTCCCTACACACTGCTTTATTTCATTTCTGGAAAAATATGATCCCCTCCAGAAACATGCACCATTTAGTGTACATCTTGTTGCATGTTTGAAGAGCTGCATGCCCTTTAGCATACCTGTTGGGCAATGGCCACTGTCCATTTCAAAGGCATAGCTGTGCTAGTTTGTATCAGTAAACAAAAGCATCTTGTAGAACCTTTGAAATTGAGAGAAAGAGGTTTGTAGCATTACGTTCTATAGACTCAGTTATTAGCTGAAACTCTACTTGAAGACTGAATCTATGAAAGGTTATGCTACAAACCTCTTTCTCTCAGTCCCTTTCCGCACGGCATTTGTCATGCGAAAGGGCCTCTGGAGCGTCACACGGTTGCAAGGACTGTTCCACATGACGTCCTCGCAATTGCATGACACTGCCGGGGCCAGCAGGTGCCAATCACGCAATATATCATTTTTGGCTTCTTGCCAAAAATGATGCATGATCACACATCACTCCAGAGCTTCATGTGCACTTACCTTGAGTGCGGAGCTTCCGGAGATGCGGCCCTGTGATAATGGGGCTTCCCATTATCTAGACTTAGCAAAAGGGGGACACTTCCCTCTTCAGGTAAACCAAGGGTTAATAAGGTGTTGGGATTAGATTACATTTTAGTGTGGGTCAGCATCATAGGTCATGTGCGTCAGCACTGACCAATCAAAAGGTAAGAGGTGAGCATCTTCAGGATGCATCGAGATACTTCCAAGGAGAAGTTATAAAACTTCTTAGAGGCCATGTGGCCGAGAGAGAGAACAAAGGGACAACAAAGAAACAACAAAGGAACTGCCAGTAGCAGGCTGCAGGCCGTAGGCCTCACCTCCTGACCCTTCCTCTTAGAACATCTAAGCTATGAACATCTGTGAGTACTAGAACTAGTTATCTAGTCGCGTTAGGGACTTTTCTGTTATTTTGGAGCTGGCTGATCTAAAGAATGTATCTGTGCTTTCATATCTGTTCTTTTTGTAAATACTTGTAACTAAGCGTGCCTGGGAGGGGGGAGCCTCCCATGTGTGTATTGTCTTGTTCATTTGCATGCCTTGAATAAATACTTTCTGTAAGAACCCTGTTTCTCTCCTTCCCACGCCAACGCTAGACAGACTGGGGGAAAAGGGAGATCCTTAAGCTTAGGGATTGAAATGTAATGGACAGAGTCCCACTGTACTGTCCTGTAATTCATAATTCAGTGGGTGGTGGCAGCAAAGATTAATATTAATCACATACGGGAATGTACATTCCAGTTTCACATACTGGAATTCTACATTTCAGTATCACAGGCCCTCGCACTTCCTCCCCCAGCGCAGCCTGGGAAAATACCTGGCTGCACTGCAGAAGGAAGAGGTGGAGCCCTCACGCTGCCTGCCGGCCAGCAGGCAACTGCTGTGGAGCAGGAGCAGAGGGATGCGAGTGCCTCTCGCAAGAGGCTGCTCGCATGATCCCTGTGCACCCACGCCAGAATCAGGTAAGCTGCAGAGAGGGCCTCAGTCTCAAAGCTGCTACAAGATACCTTTGCAGACCCTTGTCCACTTCCTGTATATAACAGGTATGTACCATCAATGGTGCTGATCTTCAACAGTATCTTCAACACTTTTGTTTCCCCTGCATGATTTTTTTTAAACCATTTTTGCCTAATGAAGCAGCCAATGAGCTTTCAAAGCTAGAGCAGTGACTTTTGTACCTTCTGGATGGCCTAATAAAGCTGTCACCAGCATGCATTTGGGATTTGAGATTTTGTTTAATGGTCAGCACAGCTCCTCCTGCAATTTTCAGTGGTAGCACAGAAGTCCATGAGTGAGCTCATGCACTCCCCAGTAGGGGCCACATTGAGATGCAGGTTTATGACCTAACACAATTGCATGGAGTTTATTCACATTTCTGCCCCCATGATTTGTGATTACTGTTGCACTTTACAAGTTGCTTCAATCATATAAATTAGAAAGTGGTGAGTACAGGCCCCATACAATCCTCTTGGATCATGGGCCCACAAGTGGCCCCATATAATCCCACACGTGGAATGGTTCAGCATGTGAACTAGAGGCTGGATTCAGACATAGTTATGTTTGGAAGAGACCTAATGAAACTGACAGGACTTAAGTTAGCCATGGCTCATTGGTCCCATTGATTTCAATGAGTATCCTCTAAGTATGCTAAGTCCAGATGCAAACCCATGTCTGGGATGTTACTGGTGATGAATGACTCCTCCCATCTGCCCTACTAGTCATAAATGGATTTTTAAAAATTATTTTGCAAAGGATGGGGTATATTTTAGTGCAGGCTAATTCATTATAGTATGGAACATTCACACTGTATGTTCCTCTATTCTTTGTCACTTTAAAATAAAAGTTAATTTTGAATTAAGAGACCAGGTCATTCATATTTCTAGCAAAGACTGTCATCTAGCAGCCCTAAAGATACACACTGGACTGGTCAGTTAACTTTCATAGAACTCAAGGAGAAAGCACTGCTTGATAGCTGCTCAGAAATCACAGATTCCTTGGTGACAGCATTATGAAGCAATAATTCTTTTGGATTAATAGGTAAGGATGCCAAAGAATATGTCATGTATGCTGGAGTAATTCCATTGATTTCTGCTTTTACCTTATAGCAACAGCTGTGGGCATAATCAGCATTGCAAACTTACCAGAGTGGATTTTTGAAAAAATCTATCAAAAATACATCTAGGGTTTTTTTTCCCCCCTGGGCAAGCTTTCTTAACTGAGGAATATAGCTTTCAAAGAAGTAGCCATGTAAGTCTAGTGCAGTGTAAAAAGGAAGAACAGGGCTGAGAAAAAAAGAAATGTGGCAAGCACCTTCAAGACAAACTAGTTTTTAATTTAGCATGAGCTTTCATGAATATAAACCCACTTCTTTGGATGCAGCACTGAGTGGAATTAAGTCCTCTGGTATAAAGCACACTTATACAGCTGTGGGAGTGGGATAGAATACAATAGGATCCTGTAAGATGCAAATCATGTCCCTTGCCCTAAATTTGCAAAGGGCTGGGCAAAGAGCATTGCTCGCATAGAAGGACATCTATCACACTGGAGGAAGAACAAGTAAATGCACCTCTGATGTGAGTGATGTTATTGGCCCTGTAATATTGCTCCCAGAGCAAGTACGGGGACAGAGTTCTCATCTTGATTTGTTGTCGGATCTTGCCCCTGTATTACCATCCTTCACATATGCTTTGGTTAGACCTCATCTGGAATACTGTGTCCAGTTCTGGGCACTTCAATTCAAGAAGGATATCGACAAGCTGGAACATGTCCAGAGGAGGGCGACCAAAATGGTGAAGGGTCTGGAAGCCATGCCCTATGAGGAACAGCTTAGGGAGCTGAGTATGTTTAGTCTGCAGAAGAGAAGGTTAAGAGCGGACATGATAGCCACATTTAAATATTTGAAGGGGTGTCATGTCGAGGATGGAGAGGGCTTGTTTTCCGCTGCTCCAGAGACTAGGACAAAGAGCAGTGGATTCAAGCTACAGGAAAGGAGATTCCACCTGAACCTCAAGAACTTCCTGATGGTCAGAGCTGTCTGGCTGTGGAATATACTGCCTCAGAGTGTGGTGGAGTCTTCTTCTTTGGAAGTTTTTAAGCAGAGGCTGGATGGGAATGATTTGATGTGTGTTCCTGCATGGCAGGGGGTTGGACTGATGGCCCTTGTGATGATCTATTCCAACTCTATGATTCTATAATTCTATATATCCTGTTGTGAGTAGTTAAGATTTGGAGGCTGTCTATAGGCCAATGAAAGCCTACCTCCCAGAACCTATGAGGGGTGTGTGTTATTCTTCAGAAGTGGTTGTAGCTCATTGATGATGCATTTGATGAGTCTGAGATGAGTCTCAGCTGTAGGTGACCACTAGAGGTGTTGTCATTTCATGGTTTTGGTCTGTCTTGTAGTAGATGGTTCCCAAATATGAATCTTCATTAGTTGACTTGTTTCTTCATCTCCTTAGGTGGGTATTGTGGTTGGAGAAATCCAAGAGTTTTGAGTTCCTGTCTTGTGCGTCTGAGCAAATGCAGTTGTATCAGAGGGCTTGGTTGTGAACAATAGATTTGGTAGTGTGTTCCAGGTAAAAACTGGAGGCGTGTAAGTATGTGTAATGATGGATTTGCAGTAGAGTGGGGTGCTTACAAGTCCATTGTGCAGTTGCACAGTGGTGTCAAGAAAGTGAATTTGTTTGTGGATTGTTCCAGATTCAGGTTGATGTAGCATTAGGCATGTTGTACAAAGAGAGATGCTTGCAGCTGAGTCTGAGTTAATCATTACCCCCTGTTCCACTTTACCTATTCTGCTCTGGCACGTAGAGCTGCCTTAGATAGTGGTTTATGAGTTTCACAGTGTACATGCAAATTAACATTGTGATCACAGATGTCCCATTTTAGAGAACTCATTGCAAAAACACTGAAATTAGCTCTGGGCTGATCACAGTTCTTATCTGTGCCACTGTACTTGATGATTCACTAGCACATTTCAAACAAACATGACTGCAGAACAGGTTGCTTACCTGTAACTGTGGTTCTTCGAGTGGTCATCTGTGCCATCATACACTAGGAGCTTTAGCGCCTGCGCGGTAGCGTTCGGAAACTTCTAGAGCTTGTTCGCTTGGCGGGAACCCCTCCCCCACGCCGGTACTGCGCATGCTCCTCCCGCCGAGCAACGGTCTCTCCTCAGTTCGGTCATCCGCCGTAGAACCAAAGGGGGCCCCTGAGAAAGAGGGGAGGAAGGGCGGGTGTGTACTATGGCACACATGACCACTCGAAGAACCACAGTTACAGGTAAGCAACCTGTTCTTCTTCTTCGTGGTCTCTGTGCCTTCATACACTAGGAGACTGTGTAGCTTACCGGTCGGATGGCGGGTAAAGGTCCTACAGGCACGGAAGCCAACACCTCACGTCCAAACCGGGCATCTCTGCGCGACCGGCAGTCGAGCCTGTAGTGGCGCACGAAGGTCGATGGTTGGGACCAGGTCGCCACACGGCAGAGTTCATGCAGGTCAACTCCTCGCAGGAGGGCCGCAGAAGTAGCCACAGCTCTGGTGGAGTGGGCTCGAAGCAGGACTGGCGGAGGCTTCCTCGCGAGCTCATACGCCAGTTGAATAGTCCTTACCACCCACTTGGAGAAGCGCTGGGTGGACACTTTTAAGGCCCCTCCGACGTCGCCCATAGCAAACAAAGAGATGCGGCGTCTGTCGGAAGGAAGCAGTCCTGTCCTTGTAGAAAGCCAATGCCCGACGCACGTCCTGGGAGTGGGGGGACCGCTCCAACGGTGTCGTCGGGTTCGGGAAGAAGGCAGGCAGGATGATGTCCTGGTTGAGATGGAAACTGGACACCACCTTTGGCAGGAACGAGATGTCAGGTCTCAGGACCACCTTGTCCCTGTGGAAGACCATGAAGGGCTCATCGGAACGAAGAGCTGTGTCCTCACCCGCTCGCCTCGCTGAGGTCACCGCTACCAGGAAGGCGGTTTTCATTGTCAGGAGCCTGTCATCCGAGGTCGCCATCGGCTCGAAGGGCGGCTTCGTCAACTGCGAGAGCACCAGCGAGAGGGACCACGGCGGTAGCGGCGGCGATACCGGCGGGTAGAGATGGTGAAGTCCCTTCAGGAACCGCTTAACGGTATCGTTCCTGAAGAAGGCCGAGGCAGCAGATCGTGGCGGTTGGTATGCCACGATCGCGGAGAGATACACCTTCAGGGATGGAAACGCCAGGCCCTGTTGCCGGAGGTGGAGGAGGAAGTGCAGGACGGTCGAGAGCCCCGCGGGCGATACCGGCTCACTCCTCTCGTTAGCGAAGGTCAGGAAGCGTCGCCACTTGTATTGATAGTTGCGACGGGTGGATTCCTTCCTGGCCGCGACGAGGACGGTACCGAGCACGGGGTCGTCTAGTGCAATATCCTCCAGGCATGGAGGGCCAGGCGTGGCAGGTCCGGATGGAGGACTCGGCCGCCGGAGTGGGAGAGCAGGTCCGGTGTCGGTGGCAACCGGAGCAGGTCGTCTCGTGCGGCTTGTAGCAGGGGTGCGAACCAATGTTGCCTCGGCCAGTACGGGGCTACTAGGATCGCGTCGGCTCGGTCGGCGAGGATCTTCGTTTCGTCCGGCCGAGCAGCGGGAACGGCGGGAACGCGTAGAGGAGTTCCCCGGTCCACGGAAACTGGAAGCGTCCCCGATGGAGGCACGATCGTGGCCCGCTCTGGAAGAATCGGCGACACTTCGCGTTTTCCCTGGTCGCGAAGAGGTCGATCGATGGTTCGCCCCAGCGGTCCCGAATCAGTCTGAACGCCTCTCCGGAGAGAGACCATTCGTGATGGGATGAGGTGTCTCTGCTGAGGGCATCTGCCGTGGTGTTCTCCTGCCCGGCCAGGTGAACCCCCACGGGATGCGTGTGCAGGCGAATGCACCATTCCCACAGGCCGAGCGCGATGTCGAGCAGGGTCGTGGAATGAGTCCCACCTTGTCTGTTGATGTAGCAGACGGCGGTGGTGTTGTCCGCAGAATCAGGACCGTGCCCCCGCCACGGCATGGCGGAACGCCCGTAGGGCTTTCCAGACGGCGAGCAGCTCCAGCGCGTTGATATGGAGAGCGGTCTCGTCGTCGGTCATCTGTCGCGGACTCTGAGATCGCCGCAGTGGGCACCCCATCCATACAGGGAGGCGTCGGTCGTTACCGTCACCTTCGGTGTCGGCTGTTGGAAAGGCATGCCTGACATGAGATTGCGTCGCGACTGCCACCATCGGAGGGATGAGCGGACGTCTCCCGGCAGCTGCAGTCGGAGTGTCTTTTCGTCTCGCAGGGGGTCGAATATGCGGACGAACCAGTGTTGAAGAGGTCTTGCTCTCAGCCTGGCGAGGTATGTCACAGCGGTCGTCGCAGCCATGTAGCCCAAGAGCTGCTGGACGCTTCTCGCAGATAACGTCGGGGCCGTACGAGCGTGAGCGGCGGCCCGGATCAAGGTTTGTGCTCGAGACTTGGTAGGTACGCCCTGGCGGAGGTCGAGTCGAGCGTCGCCCCGATGAAGTCCAAGATCCTCGCCGGCTCGAGGTGGGACTTCTTCGGATTCACTCGTAGACCAAGGCGGGTCAGGAGTGACAACGTCATGTGGACGTCGTGGTAAAGTCTCTGTTTGCAGGACGCCACCAACAGCCAATCGTCGAGGTAGGGGAAGACGGAAGCGCCCTTCGTCCGCAGGTAGGATACCACCGGGGCCATGCACTTGGTGAAGACCCTTGGGGCAGTCGAGAGTCCGAACGGCAGCACCTTGTACTGGTAGCAGGTGTCGTCGACTGCGAAGCGGAGGTACCGTCTGTGCTGCGGGCGAATGGCGATATGGAAGTATGCGTCTCGGAGATCGATGGAGGCGAACCAGTCCCCTCGATGTAGGAAGGGTAGGATCGACGGTATCGTGACCATCTTGAACCTTTTGGGGCGGATGTAGTAGTTCACCCCTCTAGGTCTAGGATCGGCCGGAGGGTACCGTCGGCTTTCGGTACCGTGAAGTACCTGGAGAAGAAGCCGGTGGTCTTGGCCTCTTGCGGAGCCGCCGATCGCCCCTTTCTGGAGGAGGGATTGGATCTCTTCCAGGAGGGCCGGACTCGACGGCGTAGTAGTACACGCCGCGAGGAGGAATATCGAGAAACTCGATGGCGTAGCCAAGACGGACGATGGAAAGCACCCAAGAGTCCGTAGTGACATACTGCCACTCCGCTAGGTGTCGAGCGAGAGTCGGTCGGTCTCCGAGCGCTGATGGTAGGCTGAAGAGTGGGTATTGGTGGGTCCTGCCAGACACGTCAAAACCGAGACTTTGTCTCGGAGGAGGACTTCTTCGACGAAGGCGGGCGCCGCCTAATCGTGCGTCTGGCCGATGAGCCGGAGGACGGTCTCGACTGTCCAGACTGGGCCGAAAGCTGGAACGACGAGGTGGAAGATCGTCGCCAGGATGGTCGGAAGGTGGAGGCCCTGCGGGTCTGCGTGGCCGGCTGTAGCCCAATCTTTTTTGCGGTCAGTCTCGCCTTGACGAGATTGTCCAAAGCTTCGTCTGTGGACGAATTGAATAGGCCTTCACCGTCGAAGGGGAGATCTTCAATCCTCCTTCTGGTGTCCTCCTGGATGTCGGCCGGTCGAAGCCAAGCATGGCGGCGGAGGCCGACGGATCCCGCCATGACCCGGGAGGCATTTTCCACTGCGTGCCGGGAGGAGGCCATCTGGTGTCGAGCGATGGAGATAGCCTCATTGAAGATCACGGAGGAGGCTTGGCGGATGTCCTCCGGTACCGCTTCCATCGCTGGTTGCAGGCGATCGAGCACCTTCTTCAGGTATGCCGCGAGGCAAGCCTGAGTGTTGGACAGCCTGATCTGCAAGGAGGCAGCCGAATAGAACCTCCTTGCGTAGGCGTCCACTTCCTGCCCCCTTTGTTGCGGGGTGGTGTGTTGCCTGCCGGAGCCTTTCGTCTGCGCGGACTCGACGACCACAGAGTTCGGTGCAGGGTGATTAAATAGATAACCGGCGTTATCCTTCTGCACCCGTAGAGGTGTTCTAACCGCTGCGGTATCGGCTGAAACCGAGGCCGGTCTATCCCAGGCGGCCTTCACCAGTCTGGATACCCGGGGCAGGAGAGGCAGCGGGGCCGTGGAAGGTCGCTTCTCCTCGAAAACGGAGAAGGCTGGATCGTCATCCTCCGGCTCCGCATCGGCGATCTAAGGCCGAGGGTAGTGGCCATGCGGAGCAGCATCGCAGAGAACTGGTGGACGTCCTCTGGAGCAGAATCTGGGATCGGGTCCCCGAATCCCAACGGAGGAGACTCCTGGGAGGCCGCCTCAGACACCTCAGACTCCGCACTCGAGTCGTACGACTCCGAGCTCGGTGAGTCCTCTCGCCGCTCGCTCTCCGGCTCCTTCGTAGTCGCCGCAGGTGTTGCCTTCCTAGGCTTCTCCGCAGCCGGGGCGGTGGTAGCAGCAGCGTCCCGCTTGGGATGGCTGACCACGGACTTCACCCTCTTGGTGGTGACCGGGGTAGTCTGGCAGGCTGACGTCGTCGTAGCCCGCAGTCACCACCGACTCCGTAGGGCGCGTCGCCGTTGCCGTGACCCTAGGAGGTGGCGATATCGCCCGATACCGTGGCTAAGGCTCCCTCGCCCTATGATATCGAGGGAGGGAGAGCGGCTGAAGGAGCGGCGGTCCGACAGAGATCGGCTTCGGCGTCGACGGTACCGAGCCTCGTCCCCTCTAGGCGAGCGCGATTCGCGCTGTCGACGAGGTGACCGGGACCTCCGGAAGGTCTCCCAGCGACTCGGGCCACGATGGTACCGATCCCGGACGATGGCGAATGGGACCGATAGGAGGCCGGGCGCCCCTCTCCACTAATTCCCTCGCGTACCTGGCCACGTAGGACGCCGAGGTGTATCTTGAGGCAGACGAGCGAGGTTGTTCCTCTCTTGTCTCCCTCGGAGGCGGCGAGGCCACCGGACGCTCGGAAGAGCGGGACCGGGACCTGAAGGAGGTCGAACGCCGCTCCGGAGAAGCAGAGGGCTCTCTCTGCTGCAGGTCGGCCGACCTGCGACGGCTAGAGGGCGGTGGCGCTCCTCCACCAGGGTTGGAGGGTCTGCCACAGGCGAGTCCGGGCGCTGTTGGGGAACGTCCTCGATCTCATCCTCCGAGAGGTCGACGGACTCGCCTCGCCCTTTGGAAGGCTGCTGAGTAGGAGGAGGAGTAGGAGGTCTAGCGCCCAGCCGGGAGCGCTTCTTTTCCTTCTTCTTCTTCTTCTTCTCCTTCTCCTTGCCCTTGCCTCCGTCCGGAGCAGGGCGCTTTTTTGCAGGCGTCTCCGTAAAGGGGGGCCTCAGCCTTCCTCGCCGTCGAGGATCCTTTAGCTGACTTGGCAGCCGCCGACAGCTTCGGGATCCCGGAACGCCGAGATCGGCGTTTTCGCCGGTACCGAGCCCGATACCGACGAGGTGGACGGAAAGGAGCCGCCGATACCGTCGATGGCGGGTCGTCTTCTTGTCGGCCATCTTGGAAGTGGAGGTCTCGCTATCGCCCGCAGAGACTGCTCCCAACAAAAAGATTTGAGTCTCGCGGAGCGGTTGCGAAGAGTTTGGGAAATAAATCCCTACAAATTTGGCAAGTCCGGATATTGTGGGACTCGCCCAAACAGAAGAGACACTCCTTATGGCCGTCGTTGAGGGCAACCTTGCGGCCGCAGGACACGCACTTCTTAAAGAGCGCGGACATAAGACGAAGAAACGCCAAAACTCCGAAATCCAAAAGACAAAGCCGAAGGGGGAGTCCGAAAGAGAGGTCAAAGACAGTCCAAAATCCGTAAAACCGTGAAAAAAAAGCAGCCAAGCACGACGTGAGAGGAACAAACTAAAGAACCTTCCGTACGCGGCGGCGGACGAGAAAGAACTGAGGAGAGACCGTTGCTCGGCGGGAGGAGCATGCGCAGTACCGGCGTGGGGGAGGGGTTCCCGCCAAGCGAACAAGCTCTAGAAGTTTCCGAACGCTACCGCGCAGGCGCTAAAGCTCCTAGTGTATGATGGCACAGAGACCACGAAGAAGAACCACTGGTTCAGCAACCATTTTCTTGCCTTGTGCAGACCAGCTCTTCGGATACTTGTTAGCACACCCACCACATAACGCATTTCAAAAAGCAGAAGCTCAAAACACCAGCATGCACCAAAAACACCAGCATGCACCAATCATGCTGTCATTCAATACAACAGGAGGGGATAAGAAGTATATTAAAATCTACCAAACCTTGGAAAAGTTATTTTTATTGGACTACAACTCCCAGGATCCCCCAACCAACATGGTTACTGCAGCCCATCATGCTCTGGAATCTAATCATACCTCTCACAGTGATTTGAAGTACCTCTGCAAGGCTTTTTGACCCCCAATTGACAACAGCAACCACCAAAAGGTCCTTCTTCCTCCTCTGGCTTGTGTGAACAGACTGGATTTTTGTGTGAATGGACTGTGAGCTTAATTCCAATACAGAAGACAATGTCTTGGTCTGAGACATATTCAGAAACACCCTGTGTCCTAATTCTACTCAGTGGCTCAGTATCTGTCTCCATGAGCCACTATTTGGTGCCTGATTCCATCAGCAGGGACTTTAAAGTTGTACTAGAAAAATAAGCACATTTTAACACATGCCCACCTCTGTGCAACAGCAAACAGGGAGGTGAAAGATGCTCCATGTTGCTTGTGGAGGGTTCAATACTGTCGAATCATGGAAGACAACTAAGGAGTATACCTGGGTTTCAGAAGAACAGTGCTTCAATTTTCATGTAGTTTCTCACTTAATAAGGTTTTCTCAGTATGATTTATACCACTGCCTTTTGTGTTCTGACAGACTGTCTTTATTCAATGCCAGTACTATAGGACACATCCTCTGCAAAGAGGTGACTCAGCTGAACCTTTTTATTTAATGAAAGTAGCATCGATAATAACATTTTATACTGAGTTTTTCTCTGAGAACATGTCCACTACCTAATATAGGTAACACCAGGCTGTCTTTTAAATCTTAAATTAATGGATGGAAGGAAAAGCTAGAGCTGTACTTGGAAGAGCTTGAAATTTTTCAAGTGAAAGAATTGACAAGGCTGCATGCAGAATGAAAAGAAGGGCAATGTTTGCCATAAGAATATATCAAAGAAATACTCACTTCTTAAAAATACTAGATTTGCTTCGCAGAATAAATTAGAGGCACCAGCTGGGAATCTGAACATTACACCAAGGATCTAATTTCCCCCCCTAACAATAGCAGCTAATTTTAAACAGTCTTGTGAAGACTGTTTCACACACAAGATACATTCTATACTTTTAACTAAACCAAAATGGTGTTAAGTATCCCCCCTTATTTCTCCTTGTTCTGTTCAAAGCACTTTTCTTTCAGTGATTTGTTTCAGTAGGTAATTTCACCCCAAACACACACACACACATACACACACTCTATGTACACTCTTGTTGTTCTTCAAGTCATTTCTGGGTCATGGTGATGCTAAGGTAAACCTATCACGGGGTTTTCTTGGCAAGATTCATTCAAAGGGGGTTTGCCGCCTTCCTCTGAGGCTAAGAGAGTGTGACTTGCTCAAGGTCACCAAGTGTGAATCCATGGCCAAGACAGGATCTGAACCCTTGTTTGCAAAATTGTAGTCCGCTACACAACACAGGTTCTCTTGGATGTCAAATTTCTCTCTTTAATGTGGACTTACTTCCAAATAGGTATATAACATGGGTGGGCAATTGTGTGAGGTCTGGGGACCACTTTTATAATCTCAGACCCTCTTGGGGCTGCAAGGATTACCAGAAAATGAAACAAAAAAAAGTGGCTGGAAGCCTACTGTTGGTTCCCAGTAGAGGGATGCTTTGAAGCCTATCTTAAAAGTTAATTGTACACCTGTAGGCTTCTAGGAGTAGAAATTCAACCTCTTTTTTGGCCAGAATGTCAGTCTGGGTATTTTGCCAATGTCAAAAGACACAAAACTGTCCTCATGTCCTTCTTTTCATTCTCTGTGCACTGTGCCCATTCCTGGTATATAAGCAAAACATTTTCCTGTTACAGTAAAATAATTTCATGGGATTACCTCTTGTGGAGAGCCAGCATGGTGTAGTGCATTGAACTACAACTCTGGAGACCAGGGTTTGAATCCTCACTCAGCCTTGAAAACCCACCAGCTGACCTTGGGCAAGCCACACTCTCTCAGTCTCAGAGAAAGGCAAAGACAAACCCCATCTGAACAAATCTTGTCAAGAAAATGTCATGAGAGGTTTGCTTTAGGGTCACCATAAGCTGGAAATGACTTGAAGGCACACAAAAACACCAATCTCTAGTGGCTACAAAATTATGTCAATTTTGGGAACTCTGGGAACACTAAAAGAATGCAACAAATATAAGATACTTTTCTTTTTAGATGTAAATTTAATATGGCAGTGTAAACATTAAATACATTTTTAAAAAAACACCATTTAGACACATGAAACTAGAATTTCATTCCATGTTACATTATGCAACAGAAGCTTAAGAAATCTTCCCTTTACATCATTCAGTGCCATCCATCTTCACATGCAAAAGAATCAGGCTGTGGGGAAGCAGGGAGTGGGGATTAGATGCTTGGGAAGGCTGCTGTTCTACTTACAAGCAGCTCCAATTCCTTTAATAAAACCTGTGGCACGGAGATGCTGCATCTGGCTTCTCCATTCACAGTGCAATGAAGGAAAGAGTTCTGCCAGCAGGAAGAGTTCAGCAATCTAATATGAAAGACAAAGCAGCAAATCCTAGTGCTTCTGTAATGGCTTAATCCTGCATAAAAGCATGAGAGGAGCTGACTTTCCTGTCATTTCAGCACCACAAGAGGAGCAGCTAAACCTGCTGAACTTCTTTCTGAGAAGCAACTGCTAGGAAGAAATAAGACTAGACACAGCATACAGGTGCCACAAGGTGCTCTTCTGTTGATGTCATTTCATCCAAAGATTATCAGCACTCAGTACATGGGGCTTCTGCTAGCCTCAAGATGCAGCTGCAGTGGTTCACCACCAAGCCTGTGTCATAATAGGACATAATGGGGCAAATGAATGGGGCACTGTCTGCTCAAACCCAGGTGGCTACTCATCAACAAGACTGGGTTTTTCCATCCCCACACAGTATTTCCCTTTTAAGGAATGTCCCTTATAGATCTGGGCTGGTGCCTTGAACTGAGAGCCAATAATAATGCTGTGTAGACATGCCCTGTGACATGCATACCAGTGATCTTCCACAGTCCCAAATTTATCACAAGAACATAACACTAAAATGAGAGGCAACTACTTCAGTAGCAAAGGATGGGATCCATTCAAATAAGATTGGCTTATGTACATAACACTTCTTTACTCAACATTTGGCAACTCACAGCTGAACATGGCAACTGCCCACATAGAAAAGCATGGTGTCTGAAGCAACGTCAAGTTGTATCAGCCCTCAGTCTTGTGTAGGTGCTCTCTGATGGCTCTTTTGAAGTTGCAACTCATCACTTTGCAATAAGGGCTGAATCTATACAGGCTAAATAATGCATCCTTACCTCAATCCAAGTCCTGTTGGAACCCATGATGTTTCTTCCCCTTCTAAAGAGAAAGCACTTCTTTTCGATGCCCAAGGGCTTTAAGGTGATTTTTTAAAAACTCCAGTTTACTTCACTGTGTTTTTGGGAACAACCAGTTTTTTTAAAAACATGCAGTTTGACCCCTGAATTGGGATCACATGGGAGGGTAGGGCAGGACCACAAACATTCATATACATAGCCCTGTACTCATTCACAGGTGACCATTTCACACACATCCCTTCTCTACTGGTTTCACTTTATAGAATTGCAGGTAGGTAATCCAAATACAGAGAAAACAAACAGTTGGATTAAGTGAATATCCATATGAATTGCAGGAATGAAAAAAAAAAAACCCTGCTGCAGTTGTGTGGCCAGACATAAAACGATACAGCAAACTTGTGCACATAGTAGAAATGCTCCCTTGCATCAATTTGGTTATGTATTAGGAGTCCTGTGTGGCTTTCCAAACTGATTTCAGTTTGGATTAAAAGTGTGTAATAGTAAAGGCATTAAACTGGGACAGGGATACTCTACAACAGAACTAGCATACAGCAGTCACGTAGATTCAGCTGCAGTCACTAAATAAAGAACATGCAAAAGGGTTTAAGAGCACCTGACTTGTTGAGACTAGGGCTTGGTAAAATTCTTTTTTTTTTCTTCTTTTTTTTACTACAGTCTCCAAAAGCTGTCCACTCTCATGGCCAGTACATTTCCCAAGCTCTGTCTTCCTTCTTGACTATTTATGTCAACACGCAAAGTGATGGTAAAACCGATGAAGCCAGATTGTCTGAAGGTGATCCACAAGCAAAGGAGTCCACAGCTGCCAGATGTCGAACAGGTTAGGCTTTCAGAGTGGAGAGCCATATGGGAAGATGCAAGTTAAGCATGTTGTATGGTAACACCAGTCCTAGTCTTGGGGACAGCATGCTAATTTCAAATAGCATGGAAAACTTGGATCCTGTGTCATTTTTCACTTGAAAAGAAAATTCTAAGAGCTACCAGAGATTGTTGGACAGCAATTCCCATCAGCCCCTATTAGTGGCTATGCTAATGGCAGCTGCATTCTAGTGAGAATGGCAGTCCAATGTCTGCAGAGCTGCATTTTTCCCACCCTCATTATAAGTGCTGGACTTTATGAAGCCCTCTTCTCAAAAGAGTGCCATTAACACATGAGGCAGGTATCCACAGGTCTAGGAGGATCCCATGATTTGCAGAAATATAAAACACTGTTTGGAGGGGGAACCTGTCAGGGGAAGGACCTCCAAGACAGCCCAATGAGAACTGATTATTCTGAGTGGGCTCAGAACACTGATTCATGAGGGGCAACAGAGAAGGGGAAGGGTCTGACACCGAAAGGAGAGAGGTGGAGCCCTCCATATCTGAAATTCTGAACAGGAACACTCCACCCTGCAAACCTTGGTTGCATATTCTATCCTGTTAACAAGATCCAGAGCTGACTGCCTCTTTTTAAGAGCACCACCAATGCAATTTTTGATCCTCCATATGTTTTGGTCTTCAACTCAGTATGGTCAATGGTAAGATACTTCAAGAAATGCAGTCCAAAATGTCTGTTAAGACAGATATTAGATACAGATATTTTCTCCCCATACCCTAACCCTGCCATAAATGATGCAGATCTTCACATATTTTATGCTTACATAAAAATCTTGCTCCAGCAGACCAACAATTTTCTGTATACCTCTTAAATACACTCCTTACAAATATCACTTTCCCAAAGAGACCATTTCCTCTTCCAGTTACAGGAATGTTTTCCCTCTGGGCATGAAGAAGATTTTGATCAAAGTTAATACCAGATGTAGGTGGCATTTATAAGCAGTTCACAGACACAATGGAAACATGAGAAGAGTTTCACGAAGAGAGATTTTTCCCTCCAGTCATCTCTTCAGAAAAACAAATGACAGGAAATTAAAACAGGAACACAGGAAGTTGCTTACAATAAATCTGCCTTCAAACCCATTATCACATCTTTGAAATCTAAACATACTACCTTGGCTGTGTTTTTGTTTTTTTGTTTTTTATTGCTCTTCAGCCAAGGTGTTTCACATGCTTCTGGGACCTTTACCCAGAGTCAACTTGGTTATGTCATCAAACAGACACTTGCTGGAGAGAGCCAATCATGATCATCTGAAGCTCTTTCATGCTACACAATAATGGCATTTTAACTGCCATGATTCCATTCTATAGGTTCCTGGGAATTGCCATTTAGGAAGGAGTACTAAAAATTCCTAGCCAGAGAGCTCCTCTAGTGCCTCTGATCAAACCACAACCCTCAGACTTCCTAAGATGCAGCCAAGACAGTAGTGTCAAAGGCCCTTTGATGAGTGATATGTTGGTAAATAGTTGTTTCTCCCATTTACATCTTACCATTTTTGGATGCAATGTTGCTGAAAGTGAAAAAAGAGCTACCACTCATTGGCTTGTTCTTTGTCTCCAGGTGGACTATTCTGTCTCTATCCATAATGCAGTTGGCTAGATATCAAGCAGAGCATGGAATAGTTACTTACTGGGATGACACATTTCAGAACCCCTCCAGCCAGCACAGCCATTAGCTAGGGTATTCCAGGTATTATAATAAAAAAATAACCTTTCTAAGCTCGGGTTTCTTTATTATGCAATTTTACTCTAAGACCAACTTAATGTTTCTTTAAATTCCCAGTTCATTGCTCTCTCTGATCAAAGTCCTTTGTGGGAACACGTGTCAGGACTTCTCTGGCAGCACACCAACTGTGGAATTCTCTTCCTGAGGAGATTAAACTGGCCTGTTTCTTGTTTAGTTTCATGGGGGCTGTTAACACTTTGCTGGCCCTCCACATTTGCGAGTTTTGTTTTCATGGATTTATTTGTGAGTTTCTTCAATTCCTGCCTCTCCCCCTTTAGGTGCTTCTTTTCTGAGGGAACCTACCCCCTCAGGGGCTCAAATCAGGCCATGTGGCCCTTTAAAAACTTATCTCTGGTTCTCCTCCTCCTCCAGTAGCCACTGTCTGGCCAGCTAAGGGTAGCTCACAGAGCAATTTCTCAACATCACAAACCCTCTCCCAATGCCCCCCACACCCAAGGATGGAGATGGACAAGAGAGAGGAAGTGTAAGTCCACTATGCCAACCCATCCCTCTGTCCTCTCCTTTCCCTGACTTGGTTTGGACTGTGGGTGCATGTTCTCCCCACTATGTCTTGCCCCGCCACACAGACAGACAGACACATACACACACACATTTTGATATTTGCAATTTTTCCACTTTTGTGGGGATCATGTGACCCTAACCCTAGCAAATGTGGAGGGCTGAATGTATTTTCAGGGAATTAGTTCTGTTCTCAATTGTTAATATTATTTTTCTTCTGCACTTGATTTGGCTGTGTGTGGTATTAAAATTTGAAGAAGAAAAAAAAAGGAAGGAAGGAAAAGGAAGGGAAAAAGAAAAATGCTAGGTCATCTTACTGGTCCAAAAGATAACTCAGAGATAATTTTATTAATAAATAGATGCCATCACAGATCACTTGTACACATTAACCACGACGCTGATTGACAGAGAGAGAAATACATAGGAATGGTTAGTACATAAGGCTATACAAATACAGTTTCTCACCATGTGTTACTAACAAGCCTATTTATTTCCTGACATAAGCACATCATTGGAAGATCAGAAGACCAAAGAACTGGCTAAATAAGACGTTTGTGAACAAAAGAAAGGAGGCTATATTTTAAGACACACAAACTGAAAGGATGTGTTGAAATATAATTATTATTATTTTTAAAAAAAACCACAAGGCTGTAATATAATAAAAATAAAATCGAAAGATTTCAAGCACTTTACAAAATTTTAATAGGAAGCCCAACTTTGCACTTAAAATCAAATAGCAATGAGCAGTGAGTTGAGCAATGTGGTACAGGCATAGAAACAGGACAGCTTTTCATCCAATCTTGCATTCTAGCAACATGCTCCCACTGCCAAAAAATAAAAAATGTAAGGCATCTTGACAATGCTGTGTATTTTGCCTATCACAAACATTATTGTAACTAAAAGCAGCTAGGATTCAAGGTCCTACTTTATTCATGCTCAGGAACTTGCATGTGCACAGTGGAATGGATAGCACAGTGGACTTAAGCCTTTTCCACCCACCCACCCACACACACACACACACACACACACACTTGGAAGAACAAATTTGTCTCACCCCACCATAAAGAAACTGCTTTTGGGACTTCCCTGAGCTCTGATAAACTCAACAGGGCTCATGTATGTGTTTTATTTTTATTCACATTTGCACTATTAGAGCTTCTTCATAGTTGGTTCTGGGTGGCTTCTCTTTCACTTCTCTTATTCTGTGTTTTTTAGGACTAATACTTGAACTATTTTGTCATCCGCATCCAGAGACTCCAAACTGTACTCACAGAGAGGGCATTTGACCAAAGAAGGGAAACCCTCACAAATATTGCTTGTGCACTGGAGCACTTGAAATGCAGAGCCAGACACTAAGTCAAGTCTTTAGCTCCCCAGTCCAAAGGAAGCCAGGGCCAAACATGTTACACTTACTGTCTCAGAAGCATCTAGCTATACCCGCTCCCCTCAACCACCCTCAAATTAATTAATCTGGAAACCTTGTGAACTGGGAGGCGATACAGAAACACTTTAAATAAATACTTTAAATACATTACAGCTGTCATGGAAGGGTACAATTCAACCTCAATCTCCGTAGATTCTGTATCCATGGATTCAACCAACCACAGATTGAAAATACCCCCCCCACAAAAAAACCCCACAAAAACAAGTTTGATTTTGTCATTTTATATAAGGGATGCCATTTTGCTGCCCCATTGTACATAATGGGACTTGAACATCCACACATTCTGGTATCTTTGGGGGGGGGCATCTTAGAAGCAAACCCTAGCAGAGGGCCCACTGTATTAGTTATTAACTTCGAATGCAGCCAGTTTCAATGCCACTGGGCTCTCCCCAGCCATCCCCCAGAACTCCTCGGGGGATACCACTGTTGGCCACAGTGTAGCTGGGAAGTAAAGACTCTGGCTGAGTTACTGCAAGTGGACATTGCTCTGTCTGTGCAGTTCCACATCCTCCAGTGCCCAACAACTATCAAGCCCCAGGAGGTGGTGATTCAGATCATGGAAAAGCAGCAGGTCTCACCTTGGTCATGGTAGGAGAGAAGGAAGAAATGAGGGTCCATTCTCAAATGAAGAACATCTCTCTTTTCCTTCCCCTGAGAGCTCAGAGCAGCCATATCTTCATGGACTGAATCACCTCCCCTCATCCTTCCCCACAAGAAAGTGATAGAAATATGTGTTCCTCCTGAGACTTGACAGCTGCTGGGCATGGGAGGTTTTGAGATGGAGTGCAAGAGCAAGAGAACCCCTCTGTGCCCTGTCCAAAATAGGACATAAGCATGTGTAAGTAACTGAAAGGATGCCAGCCTCTGCCTTTCTAATTATGCACTACGTTCAAAGTAAGAATTGCCCAACACTCTATACATCACCCTCTAATTATCCTAGATGCAACTTCACACAGCACCAGGGGTGGGAATCATGTGGCTCTTCCAGACACTGAACTGCACTGCCTATATTAGATAGGGCTGATGGAACTTGCAGTCTAAGGACATTTGGGATTCTGCATAATTCCCACCCTCCTGCTACACCTTAAACTAATCTGCAGTTAGTCATGTGTTATACTTAATTCCCATTGAAATGAATGAGAGTTAAAGTAATAACTAACTCACCCTAAGACAGCTTAAGCACAACAAATTTTCTCTGAGCATGAACTTCACAAGTATTTCTCTTTGGGACAGTAGCATAGAATGTGAACTTCACAAACAAGCACCTATGTTTCAAATTCAGATTTGAAGTTAGGGTTCAGAATTTATGTAAACTGATGCACTGGAATATCCAAGTATTACTAGTTCTACCTGGGAAACAATTCTGAGTGGTGCCAAAAGTTTAGTTCTGAAAAGAAGCTAGTCCAGACTGAATCCTGCCAATGCCCTCAAAGGAGATCTTCTAACTACGAGAGATGCAAAATCAGCAGAATCTGAGTCTATGCATCTTTATTTGTAACATTTTTGCTCTTCTCATGCTACTGGCAAGTATACTAGAATGTGGGGACTGCCAGCTGGACACTTGTACATCTGGCAATTCATAAAGAAGCAAAAGGAAACATCCCTATAGAATTAGCCACAAATTTAGGTCCAAACAAAAAGCAAAAAGTATTACAGAACTATTTTGACAAGAAGGCTGCCAAAAAAAGAATCTCTCAAAATTGGCACAGTAGTGGGGCTCCAAATGATACATAAAACATTTTTTAAAAAATCAACTAGGCCGCAATCCTCTGCACTCTTATCCAAAATTAGGTCTCACTGGACTTAATGGAAGATGCAGAGGATTGCATTGTTAGTGATCAATCCCACACTTTTCATTCAAATCAGGTAACAGGATGAGGCTTTCCAAACATGGTTGGATTGCACCTTCCGTAATCCCTCACTATTGGCTATGCTAGCTAGAGGTACTGGCTGTTGTAGTCTAAGAACATTTGGAGGAGTTATATGTCCCTGATTTATAAGCATCAAAGATGTACCACTGGGATAGAATGTGTTACCCTTACTATTTATTATGGCTCATCACAGGAAGATCCTAAACACACCAGCCTAATCCAGCACAACCAGGTAAAGTGACACATTTAGCAGGCAGAAAACAATCCTTCTGTCTATTGTAAAGAACCCTCCTTATACCACCGCCCCTTTAAGGCAACAGAGCTAATAACCTGCTTAAAATTCTGGCTTAAGTGCCTTCACAGGGTCTGGTTACATTCTATGGCACTCTACAGTTTTTATCCTTTGTTCTACAATTAATCTCACTGATTGCAAAAAAGACTGTAAGGTAGAAGAAGAATTATTAAATGTATAAATATAAGTTTTGGCAAATGCATGGCTCAAAGTAACAGACCCTCACTGGCTTTTATTCCCTTCTAGAGTTGAGATATGTTTTGTTGAATGATTCATGGCAAATCCTCTCTCTGAGCTTTGTGAAGAAATGATTCTTTGTTTCCAGTCAAAGCAAAGTCCTCAGTCCTAGAGTGAGGTGTCCTGTGCAGGGGCATTCTTGCCTCCATAACCTGCAGCAGCATGCCAGCCAGATGAAAAATGAGATTTGTATTGATTTTTCAAGGAATAAAATACACCAGGGCCCATCTACAGCAATGAGCTCATTTCCTCCACAATTATTAAATACTCTTTGGGGGAAAACAGAAACCTGGTTCTTTCTTTCTTGATTTTGGAGAAGGGTTTTTTTTTTTCTTTTTTTGGGGGGGCTGATATTTTTGCAGCTCAATGCTGCTTATTTTCTTGTTTAATTATGCTGATGGTCTGCACCTCTCAATTCAGAACCATGGACACTCTGACAATGCATGCTATACAATCAGATTCAGCTACCATTTTGAAAATACAAATCATTGTTCTCATGGAACATCACTACCTGCTACAAGAATGGCCCCTGGGATTAGCTTCAGATATGTTTGCAAGAAGGGAGACCACCCAGTATCACCACCACCACCACCGTTTACCCCAATTCGTATCCACCGTCTAATTTCACCTCTTCAGTGTCAAGCAAAATATTGATGGTGCATATTGGCTTGTATCACAGTGATCCACTAGGGAAGGTGTTGTGTGCTGAACAAAGATTTCATTCACCCAAACAACATGCTTGTTGAATCCTCAAAGAACTTTTTTAAGGCTCCGATTCCTATTTGTGAGGGGGGGAGAAGAAACAAATTATATCATTATTTCTTTACTCATCTCCCCCTTTGTAACCTCCTTCATTTCCAAAATGACTTAGAGTGGCTAGCAATTAAAACAATAAAACATCAAAACACACAGTTAATCACCCCACACACATAACTATAGCAATAACATACCAAGATTTTTTTAAAGGCCCCTCCCTAAACTGCAAACCCCAGGATTCCATAGGATGTTGAAAGTGGAATAATAGCACTATAACAGCCTAGTGTGGAAATGGCCTCTCTCAGTCTCAGAGAAAAGCAATGGGAAACCCATTCCAAACAAATCTTGCTGAGAAACCTCCATGATAGGGTTGTCTTAAGATTGACACAAGTCAGAAATGACTCGAAGAAATACGACAGTCTAGAAGGACTCATTTTCAGAGCTTGGTAGAGGACACAGCATTCTAGAAAGTTCATGCCTGCTCCTAGTATATATCTACTAAACTTCAGAAAACACAGATCAGTGACTTTGGATTTTGAATGGACCTTATTCTTACAGACAGATATGGAAGAAGGTCATCCTCAAGGCACCCTGATCCATCACACTGAGCATTTTGTTGTTGCTTCAGTAAAAGCATCACAGCAAGGCTATGTGCCATGGTACCAGTGGCTGAGATACAACTGCTTGCGTGCCTTTCCAAAAGGGTAAGTAAGTATCCAGGAAAAGCAGGCAGGATTGTTAATCCTAAGAGTCAAAAACAGTCAAGCAGGTTTCGTAGCCCAAACCTGCATCCCCTATGAACAAACGCTAAGCTTGATCAGTCCCTCAAGGAGACTCCAAATGATTCAGCCATAAATGAGTTCGCAATTCTGTGTTACAGACAGAATAAACCAAGTTTTAATCTCCCTATATTCCAAGTGGATATTTAAAAAAGCCCTGGTGGCGCAGTGGTTAAATGCCAGTACTGCAAGCCACAAGGTTGTGAGTTCGATCCTGCCCGGCTCCAAGGTTGACTCAGCCTTCCATCCTTTCGCAGGTCGGTAAAATGAGTACCCAGCTTGTTGGGGGCATGTATAGAAATGTTTCGAAATACATGCTATTTGTAAGTTGTTCGCCGCCTCGATCCATATGGAGAAACGGGATACAAATAAATAATAATTTAAAAAAAGCAACAAATTTCAAAGGCAGTGATCCCCTTTCCAGTGATGAAAAGTTAACTTCTTGATGCTCTATCAGAGTTAAGCCCTAAAGAGTGATAATTGGGCACATCTTAGTCTGAATCATTCTAGTCCTAACTAGAATATGCATCTTCATAATCTTTAGGAATCTTCATAATTCTTAAAATCCGAGGCTTGGTCCCAACTCAAGCAGACTCATCAAATCAGTGACTTACTTAAGTGCTGTCTTACTAAGACACTGATTTGATGGCTTTTCTCTAGTTTAGACTGAGCCTAGGGGGTTAACAATCATGAATATAACTATTCCACTTATTTCAAGTTCAGATGCTGACTAGAACATCTCATGCACCTTCATTTTCTCTCCCCTCCTCAGATCACAGAATCCACCATCTGCTATGAAAGAGATGGTACTTCTAAAGTGACATGCAGAATTTCATTATGCCTTAGATCATGAAATATTCACCTTTGATGCCAAACTAGGTTTCAATCCAAGAAATGTAAAGACGGTGTTGCTTTCCTTGGATTCAAAGAATGAGTCATAATCCTAAAGACAAGGGGAGAAAGAAAAAAAAGAAGTCACATGTTAATGCTTCAGCCCATTTATATTCAGTCAGAGGGGCAGAATAATTGAGTTACTGGCATATAAAAAATGTGCCTAACACTGCAACATAAATGAGTGCAATTCCAATCTCCTAATAACTTGACAATATCTTGTTTCATTGCTGATACACACACACACACACACACACACACAAAGATCCAGAGATAATACATATTTTACTCTGCAGGACCGTCCCAACAGATCAATAAAGATCAAAGGAGCAAAAAGGATTGCTTGACATGGAAACAAGTTCGTCTAACATGCAATCCAAATTGGAAATGAAAATTTATCTTTACTATAAGAAGAGAACTGCTTCAGCATTTCATCAAAAAGCATCAGAGCATATACACTGCCATAGTTCCAGTATATACCTTAGAAACCAGTTCTGAAGCTTTCTTCACCACTGATTTCATATTTAAGGTCAGTGTTTAAAGGAAGGGAACAGAGTTTGCTGTTTCTGGTCAGAATAGCTAAAGATTCAAACAAAATAGCTAAAGACTCAAACAAAAATGTCTGAAAAGCCCAATTCTCTGCATGTCTAACTAGAAGCAGGTCTGAGTGAGTGAAGTCAGGTTTAGTTCCAGAAATAAGTGGGCACAGGACTGCCTTGAGGAGGCCCCCAAAATATTGCAAAGAAATGCATAATCTTAAGGAAGATGCCTAAATAAAAACCAAAAATCAAATACAGATCTAGCAAAGGCACTGTGCTATTTCATTGCTTTAACAATAATAATAATAAATGGCCAGAATCCTGTTGCACAGTTACACATTCATAACCTAGAGTTACGTACTTGTGACTGTTTCATATTCAAGATCTCTATGTAGCCTGTTGTTTAGGAGATATGTAGGGACTGTGACAGTCTCCCAATCTCCACTTACCAGGGAGCAGCCACTGTGATTAATGGGGGTCAATTCACCCTTCAACTAAGAAGCAAGTCACAGACGGTGACCCCCACCCCCATGCAAGCAATCTCTTGCATGCGGGAGAATTACATCAGGGTCCTATTTCTGCCTGCTGCACCGAAGGTCACTCATGGGACCACCAGTCAGCTGGTTCCCGATGGAAGGAACAGACCTGTCAAATGCAATGGCTGCTTACCAATAAGTGTGAATTGAAGCGGGGACTGGGGCAGGATTCACAGCATTAGCACCACAACTAAAAGGGCTGAAGACTTTCCTCTTTGATGCACCATCTTAAGCTAATGAGTTGTGTTTAAGGTGCTGAGACAGATAATGACTGGTGGGGTGTTGGAGATTTCATTCCATGTGTTGCTATACTGTCACGCTCATTGTCTTCATCCCTGACTGTGCATGTTGACATTCCACTCTTTGGTGAAAGGGCATTATAAGTAAACATTATTATTATTGTTGTTATTGTTGGTGTTATTAACTATGTTGTTTACACATAGCTAAATCCCATAACGGATTCTAGCTAATATCCTGATAGGATTAAGGGTAACATATTAAACATCAGCAACTGGAGAACAATTAGGACCTGCAACAAAATGTTGTGGTGTGTAGGCACCTATTTAATGTTGTGACCAACCACGATGCTCCATTCAGGTTCTCTCTCCAGTTTTCCATCTCCTCCAGCAATTGGTAAACATCCCACCCTTTGTGCACTGAACATACCCAGTATTCACTGTCCTGTTCTGAACTGTTTATTTCCCACATGATATCCCCCCCCTTTCTGTTTGCCCTTCTGCAAATGTCCAAGTTTTCTCTACCCTCCTGATACATGCCTCTTGTGTGCAGATGGTACTGCTTTGGTTACATAAGGACAAGGGTTGCAAGAGAATGAATTCACAATGTATGTAAAGGATTTGAGCCTTACCAAACTGTCAGAGAAATGCTGAGAATCACCTCAAGTAGTACTAATACACTCTACTGTATAACTGGACCCTTCTCCAGCTATCCTGATTTGGCAGGGACACCCCCAATTATTCCTTCGTTGTTCCACTTTTTCAGTTGCTTTTAAAATGTCCCAATTTCTCTCTCTTCTCCAACTTTCCCCCTTTGTCTTCAGCTTTCTTCAATTGTTGCAAAAGTTGTTGGCTCTCAGGGGAAACAGGAGGGGCAGAATCTTGTCCTTCCCAGTAGGCTCAGACAACCTTTCCCTGTTTCTGTGTTCTTCCTCATTAATAATTTTTGCCATTTTGACTACGTGTTGATGTTGCTCACTCACATGTGTCTCGGTGCTCATCTGTGAAATGTTGGAGGATATGCTTTTGTGTCCATTTAGACACAGAACAACTGTCCTGCCAGTGCTGCTCTCTTTTTAAAATGCTCCTGGTGGGGAGATGGGAACAGAAAGTGAAGCAATAGAAAGCTCTAAATCCCAGTACAGTGAACATAAAGCACAGACACAATATGGCCCTGGGGCCATATGCAGCCCTTCTCAAGGCTGCTTTTGTGGCCCTTGAACCCTTCAGAACATGCAGCCCATTTTTATTGCTGCCCCCACCCCAACTGCCTGTCCTGGAAGCCTCCAAGAATGCTGTATCCATTTTAAGCCTCTTAAGCTGCCTTGAATCCCAGACTGGGAAAAAGATGGGATATAAATAAATGTAGTAGTGGTAATGGCAATTTGCTCTTTATATAAATTGCAGGGGGGTTCTGTGCAATCTTAAGTACTTAAATTGAAAAACAAACTATTTTTCAAAACCAGAAATGGATTTCTGGTCATATCCAGTTTTATCTTCTTTTCATTTTGGGGGGATTTTTGACAGTCCTCCCAGGTCCCAGAGTTCCCTGCTCTGATACAGAGGTTGGAGAGGATTAAAAAGTGAATGGGCTGTGTCTTGGTCTTGGCAACCTCTCTTTCTCTACCCAGTCACTCATACAAGCATACACAGCCTATTCCATGATGGGTGGCCACACAGCAGTTTTCCTAGATGGGACATGCAGTGACATTCTCTCTACTTAGTACCCTATTAGTAACATTGTAATTCTACCTTATATTTGCATGTCTTCTTTTAGTTTTTGTGGAGGTTGGTATGCCTTTCCTTTTACTTCAATGGCCAAAGCTGCTCCAATGTACTGTTGCAACAGCTGCCCCAATGGCCAATTCCATTGCTGGTGGAGAGCAAAGGGGATTGGAGAAGCATCTAGACAATGACATCATCTGCTGAGACCTCCAGAGGACCCCAGAAAATCTGAGCAAATGTCCTTGGTTTGCACCTGGCTATGAAGACACAGCCAGATCCTTCTCTGATCTCCTTTGTTTTCCCCAGTGACAGAATGGCCAAGGGGGAAAGGGCTATTGCAGTGACATGGTAAGCCCAGGAGGTGATGACAAGACAGCCCTGGTGGAGTTGTGTACATGGAAACTCTGATGCTATACATGACCATGGAGGACCTTGGTCACACCATATGCTTTCCAGGCAATGAAATTAGTTTCTAAGAGGAGCATCTCTGAAGTTATTAACTGTATTTCAGTTATGCACTCAAGCAGAAAAAGAGCTGCAAAAGGGGTTTAAAAACAGCTTGTGTTGAACAGTAGATAGGTCTAGGGATTTGAATTTGGCATTCCCCAGTCCTTGTGCACCACCTCAACCGTTCAAGTGGAACGAGGAGACCGTGCTCAGTTGCAGGTGCTCTATATGTGATGTGGTAGATTGGCCATTTTCCTCCCAAATGTGCCAAGAACCAGTACCATATCTGTGCCCATCAGCTTGTTTCTTTCTTTCCTGAAAACTCTCCATGGACCGACAGCTGATGGCTTATGGACCAGAACTGATCCACCACTTTCAGTAGCACTATTCTGGGCTACTTTGAGCCAGGCACTCTTAGTCAATCCTACCTCACAGGCAGCTTTGTTCTGAGGTGAAAGTGATGGGACTTCTTGGAGGCAAACAAAGGACAGAAATAAACACATTTAGGTGGATCACGCCTTGTGGCTACCTCAGATGTTGTAGGGTGATAACTTCTATCATCTCTAGTCAGCAAAGCCAGCAGTGAGCAGTGCTGGGAGTTGCAGTCCAATGCCACCTTTTCATTTTGTTGGCAAATGCAATTCTAATCAATCTCAGTAATATTAATAGGGAACTAGTTAAACTACAATTAGACATATAAATGCTAGACATTATAGCAAGCAGACAGTATCTTGCACAAATTACAAAAGCAGGGTGAAAAGAGGGAAAGAGAGAAAGAAATAACACCTGATGGGTAACAGCTGAGTCTTCTCAAAGACTTAATACACTGTCTTGCTCACAACAGGACTCACTTCTAGGCTGAAAGGCCAATTCAGTTCTGTGGGAATGACAGATGAAAGCTCTCAGCACTGCTTTCAAGAACTGATATTCTGACAAAGCCTTCAGAGTGGTTTATAAGCTCACTTAGTTTCTGTGCATGATCTATTTACTGCTTTCCCTGTTTCACTAACAACCTTAGGCTTTGAATAGGGCCTTTGTTATTAAAGACTTAAAAGATTCAAAAGGCAAAGTCCTCTTCCACTGTTCATGGGGAAACAACGTGGGTTAAAATGCTATTCTACCACAAACCCATTTAGCAAAGCAGGCTTTTATAGGAACTCCACTACTGACATTTTCCTGTACTGTGCCAATATATCATTAATATAACAAGTAATCACCTGGGGAAGCATTTCAAAAAGAATATACAGGTACCTTTCCTGTGCATATAGAAACCAAATAGCTCAGCTGTGCATATCCAATCTGACCTTTTTCTGGCAGGTTAAACTAGTCTTGTGAGTGCTTTAATTAATATCCGTGGTGAAAGCCCTTATTCAAATTGTCTTGAGAAAGATTTTTGCTGGGTACCCCATTCATGGGGCAAACACCGTGTAGTGGTCTGAGCGTTAGAACAGGACTCATGACATGAGGGTTCAAATCTCCACTCAGCCACCGAAACCAACTGGGTTACTTTGGGAAGGTCACACATTCCCTCAGCCTTAGAGGAAGGCAATGGAAAGCTTCCTTTGAATACCGGTAAATCTTGCCAAGAAATCCCTGTGATACATAAGTCAGAGTCTATGTGAAGGCACATAACAAAAACCTCATAGGGCCATTACACACACACACACACACACACACAGCTTCCCATGCTGTTATTTCTGATGTATATACCCTGTCTTTCTTTATACTTGGAGCATCCAAGAGCACTTAAATGTAAAATCAGATGTCCCCATTTCTATCAGCCAGATGACTTCAGTCCCTATCACCACTATCCAGAGTGACCAATGACTAGGCATTATGTGAGCTGCACCTCAGCCACACCTGGAAGATCAGAGGTCTGTCCGTTTCCACAAAAAGCAGTACAACAAAAAACACAAAGAGGATATAAATAGAAGAAGACTGAAAAGACAAATATAAGGTGCTATAGATTATATTTCAGAGGAAGGACCTTACAAACCCCATCTGAGTGCCTTTTGCCTAAGAAAACTCTATGTCATTACAATAGGAACACTAGGCAACCTGAACACACACATAGTAGTGACAGGAATGGCTGAATAGCACCACACACACTAATTTCTCTATCCAGTGATGTGCAGAGGGCTGATCCCCAGTTAAAATGCAGTTATCACAAACCAGCCTACAGTGGAACGTTCCCAGTTCTTGGCCACTATACAAACCAAACTAAGTCCAGATCTACAATATAAAAGAAGCAAAGAAAGATAAAACTGCTGTAAGACAGGAGCATACATAGTGGAATTAATTTATCCAGTTAGTACGAAGTAGTGACTAAGAAACTGAATAGCTTAAGCAGTTGCTTACAATTTTGCTTAAGCAGTTAACTTGCTATGAGGTTTCATAGTGGAATCTGCCTCGATGCACTTCACTTTCAGTATCTGGAAGTAGAGTTAAGTCTACAAAACTTAGGCTACCAACTTCTTTCTCTCAGTTAGTCTTAACGGTGCTATAAGATCCCTCTGCATCAAGAAATTCTTGTTTCCAAACCCAGGACTGACAGTTAGTAGAAGGATTCATTCTCTCCTGCAAATCCTCCCTTTTCACCCCTGTCTATGTAGTTTTTCAAAACCCACTTCCTAAACACATTCTGTCAATAAATCAGGTTACTCTCAGCACCCTTATGTGGGAAAAATTTCCACTTCACATGGCTGCCAATCTACTACACAGATTGTTAAGACCATGATAGGATATCCAAATATCTTTGAAAACCAAAATACTGTACAGACCTCCCTCCACATTCATGGGTTTGACCTTTGTGAATTTGATTATTTGTGAGGCATGTATATACCTTTCCCCTTCCATTTGTCCCCTCCCATTCTCTTGCCTTTTGCCCAGACTCACATGCTTTCCTTTTCCATGCTTGGGAAAAAGGCAAATGAATAGTGGGAGTAGAATGGGGTGAGCCCTGCACATGTCTCCTCCCCATGCAGGGCTTCCTCTTCCCATTCATTTGCCTTTTGCCCAGGCACGGAGAAGGAAAACATGCGTACCAGGGCAAAAGGCAAGATAATGGGAGAGGGAGAATGGGAGGAGCACCTTCCTTCTCCACATGCAGGGCTCCCCTCTCCCATTTCCTTGTCTTTTGCCCAGATGTGGAGAAGAAAACACATATGCCTGGGCAAAAGGCAAGGGAATGGGAGGGGAAGCCCTAGAAGAGAATGGAAGTGGGAACCTGGGGAGGGAAGACACCCACATGCATTCCCTTGTTTGCTTACTTGGGTGGGAGGTGGTATTTGTGCTTTTGTGTTGTTGTTGTTGTTTTACTTTTGCAAGGGTTCTGAACAGCAAACCCTTGAAAAAGTGGAGGAGCCACTGTACATAAATGCCAAGTAGTGTGACTAGGATTACTATAATCAAATAGGACATGCTGCTGCTGATCCCCAACATCTGGAAGGTCTCAAATTGTCATTCCTACTCCAAAGGAATCTATATCTCCTCCTTCTGTACATATACAGAAGTAAATCAACAAAAAAGTAATATGTACCACAGGATATTTGAAAGCAGGACAGGGAGAGAGAGCTGAAAAACAGAAAGCCAGTTAAGTTCATTATATTTTTCCATTTAATGATTTTCTATGTTCTTCTTCCAGGACTGACTTAAACCTTTCACACTAGAGATCAATAATGTGATTAAGTGAAATAGGCCCACCATATGTGATTTGCTGCCTGCCGTATTTATAAGAAAGGACATACAAGTAATCTTGCTAATTACATAGAAAGATATGTAAATCAGCTTGGGAATGTGTTTGCCTTCTTCCCAGGAGCTCAAAAAGTATTCAGTGCAGCAATGTTACACATACAGTTCACTGAAGAAAAGCAACCTCCCAGCATGATAACCAAGCAGAGCTGTGCCACTGCTCTATTTGACCCAGCATACGAACAGGAGAGCAGAGGACAAAGGGTTCTGGGAAACTCTAACTAAATTTAATTAGTTTTGCCCCAACTGCCACTTAGATTCCAGGCCTCAAAAGAAAGCTAATGCTAAATTCATTGGAGTTCAGCTAATATTTCGCAATTGGCAACATGCACACATTTTCAAGCAACCAGAGTCTTTATCCATAAGCTCTCTGAAAGTAGGGAGATTCACAATTTAAGAAGGACAAGAGGAACACAAAACTTTTACAAAAATATTTATAGTATTATTTGGAGGTGACAGATTCATCAATGTACATTAACCAATAGCTTCTGATTAAGCCTTGCAAGCCTTCTTTTGGGTACCCAGCCATGGTGTGACTGAACCTGGGTCACTTATGGAATGAGGACAAGGTATGAAAAATAAGAGTTTGTTGAAAATCAGCTATCCATTCTTCCCACTTTTCTCTGGAGAGATATAGCTGGTCACAACAGCTTGCCCAGATAAGTAAAACTGGACTTTGTGGTATGCCATGTTCTGCTGCAAAGTAAGACTATAATGAATAACAGGTGCTGTAGGCTGTATTTCAGAGGAAGGAACTGGCAAAACCAGCTCAGAGTATTCTCTCCCTAAGAAAACCCTAAGAAACTCATGAGGTTGCAGTAAGTTGACAGGCAACTTAAAGGCACGTAAACAAACAAACACACACACACACACACACACACACACACGAACAGTGAAGGATTACTCAGTTAACAAAGCCCTTGACAAAGAAGCTCCTTTTTACAAAGTCTTTTTACAGGAGTACCACCTACACCCCTCCTTTTCTTGTCTTCTGTCAAGCTGGAAGGTTTCTGCAGCACTGGCACTGGCAAGATGGTAGAGGGCTGGAGAAAGACAAACAGTGTTCGGTTGCATAGTAAACAATGCAATAAAGTCAACCCTGGGAAGGACTGGATTCAACTCTAAGTGATCCTACTGCTTACAGGCGAACAAACGGAAGCCTTCGGGGTCACTTAATGAGCATATGTGAAGAACAAAACAGTAAGAAAAGGGGAAGCAGATGAACCTGCCTCGCCAGCTACACTGGCATGTTGAAAAAGCACAGATTGATAAGTTTTGCTGCAAAAATAAAAATCATAAGCAAAGGGGAAGCTGTTGAAAGAATATTCAAAATGCTTTTGTTTACATAAGCAAGGCTTACCTGACCTGGTTGTTTCATTTCACATGTTATTAATGTTAGTTTTGAATATAAGGTTTGCTGAAACATGTTGAACTGTTCTTCTTATTTGTGGTATAGCAACCTATCCCTAATTCTTCCCATGATATTTCTACTTCTGGAAGTACTGTTAAAGAAGTGAAGCCCAGGAACACATCTCCTTTGTTATCTGAGATATTTCTTTACATAAATAGGACAACCAAAGCCTCTCTCCCATCACCACCCACCTAATTTCTGGTAGCAAGGGGGTCTGAGATGGGTCTCAGATGACAACTTTAAAAAGAAGGTGGATTCATAAAGAAATAGGCAGTCTTGGAATTAACTCGGTTAATAAAGATTACTTAGAACATTTGTCATGCTTGTTGGAAAATCCTGGGGGAAAAAAACACTTTGGAAAAGTGTTATCTATACACAAAGCTTAGAAAGAACACCCAGTGGCCATAGTGACTGAGACCCTGCAGTATGTAGTGACTGCATTGTAGTCCACATAGTAAACTTCCCAAACTCTGTCTAAAGCCTAAATAGCCACTGCTCTTACAGGGAGTGATTATTAATCTCAGTGGAGAAGCAGGGACCAAGAAGATATTGGCTACAATACAGGTGGGCAGGGGTTCAGTGAGTTTTTGCCTTAGGAATGGAAAAAACAACTCTAATAATTAATTAATTAACTAATTAAAATATTAATTAATTAATTAATAAAACCATACAAAGTTAATGGGATCATAAGTTGTCAAGTGATTTGAAGGCACCCACGCACCCACATACACATATATCTTCAAAAGCCAATATAAAGCAGCTTCCTGATACATTCACTCAAGTGCCCTATATATTCTAAGAAAGCCTATCCCTCTGAGTTTGAGAACCTACCCATTAATTTTTACCATAAAATCATATGATGCTTCATTGGTTGTTGGGCTGTAACTCTCAACAGCCTTGCCAGCATAGCCAATAGTGAAGGAAGCTGCAGTCTGGAGGACTGTATGATTCCCACCCTGGCCCTACACAAAACATTTCCAGCTGTACATATCTAATGAAGTGGGCCATAGCTTATGAAAGTATGCCAAGTAAAACTTGGTTACCTTCACGGCACCCCAAGCCTCTTTGTCATTTTTGCTAGAGCAGCATGGCTAACTCCCATGAATTTTTCCTGTTCTTATTTACTCAGATGTAAGTCCCACTCTATTCAGTTCTTCTTACTTCCAGGGTAGTTGGAAATAGGATTACAATACACCCTCAAGCTGGAAAGACTGTACAGGGCCCTTCATGCTACACAACTACAACACTATAATTCCACTTTAATCCTATAGAATCCTGGAGTTTGTAGCTTGATGAGGGAATAGAAGAGCTCTCTGGCTGAGAATTCCCAGTTCCCCTCCCTCAACTGCCAATCACATGATTCCAAAGGATAGAACCACAGCAGTTATAGTGGAATCATAGTGCTTTAACTGTGCAGTGTGAAAGCCCCAGGACTGCACATTGTTACAGCTGTGTTTTTGTTAAATTTCTATATAAACAACCCTAATACTATTAGCTTTTTTTCAAATTTGAAATTGTAATGTAGAAGGCATCATGGATTACAGACTTCTGCTCTGACACCAAGCTTAATCTAGTGTTTAATAGTAGCACTATCACCATGGAGTTCTCTTCTCGATACAGACAATTGTGTCTATTGTTTCAGAATTTGTGAAAGACAGGGCAGCTACTGTTTAATACTGGCTTGCTAATTATTTCTTACTGTTCACTTGCACATTCCCCTAACTCTTTGTTGTCCATACCTCTGGGAGACTGTTACTTCTAGCTACATGCTATTAGGGGCAGGGATAAGAGCTGTGAAGTGGTAAAACAACACCTGAGCCCCATTTGTGTGTTAGCAGAGATCCCTGGTAACACCACAGTGGTCCTCAAAGCAAAACAACTCTGCCTCTAAAAAAAACACCAGATAGGATATACACACAAGAGCATATCTGATACATCTTTTTGATAAAAACCAAATAAAACTGAGATCTCTTCACAACTTTTTAGATAGATACTCACTTTCACAGACACAAATACATAACTCAAGGTTAGAGAAAACAGCTGTCAAGTGTGTTGTTTTGAACAGAAAGCAGGCAGGGAAAGAAGTTAAAGTCTCCTTCACCTCTTATTTCTCTCATCCCTCTGATAAAGAAATAATGGCAGAGACTTCTATTATGTAGTTAAAAGATTTCATCACAATGTATCATAACAGAAGCTGCTCTTTCCAATGGAAATCAGAAGAAAGCCAAAACAATTTGGAGTTCCCGCTGTGAATAACAGTTTGGAGAAGCATCAACATCCCTAATGCCTACTAATCACAGAGATATGCAAAATCCAGTGGAGATATTTCTATGTGAGCACCAGGGATGAACCACTGCACCAGGGCTGAGAGCCAATTTATGCCCTGCATCCTCCAGGAGGCCCCACCAGTTTTGATTTAGCCTTATTTTTTTATCACTGTCACTTTTTATTTAGCTTTATTTTCAAATGATTTTCAGCAACTCCTCTGTTTTGGGTGGTGCTAGCATTAAGTTTGAACACCATGTTTAGGCAGCTGCTTAGCCAATCTTCAGGCAGGTTAATTTCAAATTGGAGCACCCAGGAGCTTTGGGATGTTTGAGAAGCCAGAAAAAAGGGTTGAGACTGCATGCAGCTCATGGGCCACACTTGCCTCAGCCCTGGGATAAATACATCACATCACATCACATTATTCCTTAAAGCAGTCAGCAATTATTGTTATTTACATCCTACCTCTCTTCTTATGAGCTTAAGGGAGCACACATGGGGCCATTCTCCCAGTTTTACCGAGTGTTGTAGCTCAGGGTTTGCTTCACTCCTCACCATAGAAATATCTGAGTTGTTGTTGTTGTTGTTAACTGCCATTGAGTCAACTTCAACTTGCGACAACCCTATGAATAAGAGAAATCACCCTATCATCAACCACCCTGCTCAGGGCTTGCAGATTTGGGGATGCATCTTCCTTGATAGAGTCTATCCATCTCTAACGCGGTCTTCCTCTTTTCCTAGTGCCTTCTGCCTTACCAATCATTAGGGTCTTTTCTAGCCATTTATGTCTTCTTATGAAATGGTCAAAGTACAACAGCCTCAGTTTAGTCACCTTGGCTTCTAGGGAGAGTTCAGTCTTGATTTGGTCTACCACCCATTTATTTGTCTTTTTAGCAGTCCAGGGTATCCACAGAGCTCTTCTCCAACACCACATTTCAAAAGAGTTGATTTTGTTCCTATCAGCTTTCTTCACTGTCCAGCTTTCACAACCATACATAGAAACTGGAAATATGATGGCATGGAGAATCCTAGTTTTAGTATTCAATGATATATCTTGACACTTCAGGATCTTGTCTAGTTCCCTCATAGCTGCCCTTCCAAGTCCTAGTCTTCTGATTTCTTGACTTCAGTCTTCATCCTCATTAATGATTACACCAAGGTATGGAAAGTCCTGAACTTTTTCAATGTCTTCATTGTTTTCTTTAAGGTTATGCAATTTTTTTTTGTTTTCTGAATGTTCAACTGTAAGGTGCAACTGCACTTGCACCTTCTCCCTTCACTTTCTTCAGTAATAGTTCCAAGTCTTTGTTATTTTCGGCTAGTAGTATGGTATCATCTGCATATCTTAAATTGTTTTTGTTCCCTTCTCCAATTTTCATGCCTCCTTCCTCCAATTCTAATCCTATTTTATGTATGCAATCAGCATACAACTTACACAGCTAGGGTGACAAAATGCAGCCTTGCCTGATCCCCTTAGCAATTAGAAACCATTCAGCTTCTCCATATTCTGTCCTAACAGTAGCCTCTTGTCCTGAGTACAAGACAATCAAATGTTGTGGCACACCCATTTCTTTAATCTGCATTTTACAGTTATCCATTTCACACCACTTTAACCATAACAGCTCCATCCTATTGATCTATTTTGGATTAGTGGCATGGTGTTGTGTATACAATTCTCTGCTAAAGAGCTCTAGCACACTTCTCTGATCTATAGCTCCCAAGCCACCCTACAGAATTAAACTGATTTAATCATCAGTTCCTCTCTACTCAGGGTACCCACCCAAGTACCTCACCAAACTACCTGTCCCAGGAGTCCTTAAAATGGAGCCATGACATTTAAAGTAGCATGAAACTGATATAATTGTGCACCACAGATACTCTTTATGCGCAAAACCTCCTGTGCTCTGCCCCTGCCCCTAGGTGTTTCATCTTCTTATCTAAATTGGGAACTAACCCCACCTAACTTTGCAGTGCTTAGAAAGGGCTGAGCTCCAAACTAGGTCAAACTCACCAGGTAGTCTTGAGCAGGCTTCTCTCTTTCGTCCTCAGTGCCCTGATCTACAATTTGGGACTTCTTGGGGGAGGGGGATTAATAGTAACTTAAATTACAACAAAGATGGGAAGCTTTCACCCTTCCAAATATAGATGAACTACTACCCCTATGATCCTTGACCAGAGGCTGGGACTAATAAGAAATGGGAGTCCAGCATCAGCTCAAGGGTGTGCCCCAGTCCCAGGATTGTTAGAAATATTCCTAGTGGACAATGAAGCACCGAGAGCCAGGATGGTGTAATGGTTTCAGTGTTGATCTGTCACTCTGGGTTCAAAGCCCTGCTCAGCCAGGAAACCCACTAAGCAACCTTGGGCAAGTTACACCCTCTTGGCCTCAGAGAAAGGCAAAAGCACACACACATACACTTTGAAAAAAAATCTTGCCATTAAAATCCCATGATAGATTTGCCTTAGGAGTGCCATAACTTGGAAATGACTTGAAAGCATACACACACACAAAATGAAACATTTTGAATAGTTGAAAATACCACACGAGTGTTATTTATTCTTTCTATAGGAACACAACAGGGAACATTCATGGATAAGCATTCAGGCACAACAGTCTTTGAGGACAGCATTAACTACACAGCTGTGGCTGTTTCATAATAGAGTTCCATTACAGAAACCCAGCTGAGTGTACTATGCAGCTTGCAAAGCAAGTTGTTATGTATGGGTTTTTTTTTTTTAATTTCACATAACATTTGCAGACAAGAAAAACATACCTATTATCTTTAAAATGTAACAATGGAAGCATTACAGACATATCAAGGACAGTTTTGTATCTTCCAGTATTAACTAAATTAAAAAGACAGACTTCTAGAAGAACAGATAGATCTGTTTAAGCACCTTTTGAAGGATTAAATATGGTTAACCCATCTTGCAGCATCTGTGAAAATATTCTCATTAGTACTCAGAACAGTGATATGCTTAAAAGGCAAAACTATCATCATAGTATTCAGTACCAAATACATGTAAATATTTTAAAAACCCTGGATATATTTTCTCTCATACACACACCCATACACATGCATATCCACAGAAGGACAGAGACTGAAATACATGTGTGTGTGTGAGTCTGTGTGTTTGCATCTCATCCATATAGTAAGCTGGTGTTACACTGTTATGCATGCTATCAGGCAAAGACCCACCTTCAGCCTTCCCGTTCAACTGTGAGAAACCCTGCAAAGAAATTTTCTTCACCTTTCTCTGCAACATTTGAAAACATATGGAAAGGAGAATCTAAGACAAAGAAATCTCTCCTAATTGCAAAGATAGTTATCAAGCAGCTTGTTCACCATGAATTTCACTGGACATAAAACAGCTTTTTAACTAGAAAGGTGAGACCTTGGCTGCTTTCCAATGAATTACAGCAAAACCAATACTACTTTGTAAATCAAATTTAGTTCACCTCTGAGTAAAGATCCCACTGTCTCCCATTTTCAGCTATCCACTTTCAAAGCTCAGCTATTCATTCTGGTTAATTGCAAAGACAGTATGGCCAAGGAACTGTAAAAGGATTAAATTAGTTACCAGGAATGCAGATATGTTAACAGGATTGTCATAACACTTAGGCAGCTGCTAGCATCAGATATTCACTCTATTCAAGGACCACGGTTAGTTTATGGGCACTCAAGTATGACCATATATCCACAAACCAGCATTCAACTGTGGTGAGTACCAATAATCTGTTGCAGGAATAACAAGTGCTATAGCAGCAAGAGTAGCTTCTATCCCCCAGAATAACAGAAAAACAAGTGCTGTTAACACATACTGAGCTGGGTGTGAAATGGAATCTGTCTCCAGGCCTCCCCAAGAGATTCTTCTCTATCAAGAATTTATTTTGTGATTAAAAGATGCAGAAGGTGTTTCACAGCAGAGAGCAGCTCAGATGTCCTTTCAGCCAACAAGGAAAAAGAACTGCTTCACAGGTTACTGTATACTTGGGCATACTTCAGTTCCTTTATTCAAATACACACAGTATAGCTCACATACTACAGGCACTGATGAGCAAACACTGGAGCTAGGAGTGCAGTAAGGTAAACAAGTTGCAGTTGGGATCAGAATTCAGATGGCTGCTGAAGAACAGAACCACTTCATCAGCAAAGCCCTCAGGGAATACCAAATCTAGCTGTTCAGCAGCAGGATCCTGACACTGGATAAAGAGAAATGTCTGCAACCTGAAGATGGGACTCAGGGAGACAGGAAGCTGCCTTATACTGTGAGTCCATTCTCTGATTGGCAGCAATGACTCTTCGGTGTTTCAGGCAGGTTTTTTTCCTAGCCCCACTGAGAGATCCCAGATATTTCCTAGCAGTTTCTTCTCTAAATACTAACCAGGTCCAACCCTGCTGACTTTCTGAAATCAAACTAGATTGTGGGCACTCAAGGTGGTATAGTAACACAGTCTGCATTCCTTGAGGGTGTTATCATCTTCAGCCACTGGGTAATACTTCCCAACCTGGTTTGTCTTAACTTGTTTTACCTAGCACATCACCTAAGATTGAACTCCACCTCTGTTCATACTAAAACGGTCATGTTTATCACAATTGCTATTCTCTATGTAACAAAGAAATGGCAATTTGGACAAGGCTGAAGAAAATGAGGAATCATCCATCATGTATTCTTCATCCCCGCTTACTTAAGCATAACCTGACACAACTGTAGCATTGAGGAGCACCTAATCCCATTACAGGTGCTGCTTTTTCTAACATTAAGACTATACAGAAGCCAGGGCTGGGGAGTATAACCCCCAGATGCTTTGGACTACAGTTCCCACGGTACTGTGCCATCAGCCATGGTGTGTGAAGTTGTAGGTCAAGCCATCTGGAATGTCAAAAGTTCCCAGACCTTACTGTACATAATGCAGAAATTTATGACTTCATCACCAAATCAGGTTCTCACTCCCCTTTAATTCTCATCATGCTGAAAAGTTCCAGAGAACTCAAAGGTTTCCTTGTTATTTTATGAATTTTGTTTGGTCTCATAGCAATTCCTTGTGGACTCTGAACCTTTGGGAACAGAAACCCCTTAATGAACATTTTAAAAAGAATCAATTAGTCAACAACTTGATTTTTGAAATTTGACAAAACAAAATGGGTTTTGCAAGCATCCTCAGGACACAGGTTATTAAACATTTAGGATTCAAAGGCAGACTTATCTGTGTCAGAAAATAGCAAAAGACAGACCAAACACAAGATTTAAACTCCTTGCCCTTACAAAATATTGTGTGCTATCACTGCATGCTCATTTATCAATGTAGATTTAGAATCATTTTTAAAAGGATACAATGAGCATTGGTTTTCTTGGTTATTGTGCTGTTATTAAAAACAACTGATGCCTTTGTAGCTTACATAGATGAGAACTGAGTGAGGCTAGAATCCCAGAAAGCCAGACATATAAAAAGTTACTTACTCCACAGTACTCATCATCTTTGAAAATCTGGGGAGGAAGTGGATTGCCTTGAGCAGGTTGTTTGTCCTTAGGGATGTTTTTATACATCCATCGCCTTTGCTCCTCTGACATGGTGATATCCACCTCTTCAAAGTCAATCTTGTTGGCTTCCAGAAATCGTACAATGTCTTGCTGCCTCTTCTTCATCTGTGAAAAAGAAAAACTAACCTTAGGATATAGGCAGTTCCTAAAGCAAGGACATAAATCAAGTTATACACAACTGAGTTACTCTCATTAAAAGGAATCCAATTATTCTCAACGACCGATGCCTTTCCATGTTGTCATGACAGAGGACCTGCATTTTAATTCTTAATCATAAACTTATGATGGCAGGCCAGGAAACAAAGATTTAGATGTTTAGTTGCAATATTGACTAATAATATCATAAGCTAGAGAGAAAGCCTTCTTTTCCCATGGCCCAAATCCTAAGTTTCCACACATTTTTCTTGAAGTCAGTGCTAGACTCAATCAAAATTCCCTGTAGTCCTCTACAGTGGACAGTTGGATGCCTCTAACAAAGCTTCTCAGCCAAACGTAAAGACCATAATCTGTATCTCTAGCAAGCAAACAGTCCTTGGAGATGTTGTCTTCCCTTGGGATGTGAGTGACCCCAGTTTACTATCACAGAGTAGGAAGTGTTCATTCCTCTAGACACTGTTCAACTGCAATTCCTATCAGCCCTAGCCTGCACAATCAATGGTGAAGAATGCTGAGATCTGTAGTTCAAAAACACCCGTAAGGCCACAAAATCCCCACTGTGCTGTAAGCCACTAGGCAGAACCATTTTTAATTAAAATATGTGGCCATGATTAGTATAGCTTTCTCTCCTTTCACTGAATCCCAGATCTGAGCAACCTCTGTTGAACTACAAGTCTTAAACCCTTAAGGATTGGCTTAAGGCAGTGGTTCTCAACCTTCCTAATGCCATGACCCTTTAATACAGTTTCTCATGTTGTGGTGACCCCAACCATTATCATAGCGTCAGAAGCTCAACCTGAGAAGGGCTTGAAGCGAGGTCTTAGGCGACCCCTGTAAAGGGGTCGTGCGACCCCCAAAGGGGTCCCGACCCCAGGTTGAGAACCACTGGCTTAAGGAATTCTAGATTTAAAATAATATTTAGGAGAGGGATTAGTAAGAGCTGAAATGGATCAATATGCAATCTTTGTTTTGGGTTTGTTTTTTAAATTGAAATTAAATGTTTCTACAACACTGGAACAATTCGGAAGTTCAACATTTGCTTGTCTTACTATAATTTCAACAGCTACACAACACACTTTAACAATACATGAATATAACCACACCTTCTATAAGATGGAATAGAGAGAGACAGAGAAACTCCAATATAAACTGAAGAAATCTGAGATTCAGCCTATGTATGTAGCCCCCCTCTGCATCCTCATTACAGAGAGAAACTTGCTAGAGGCAACCACAAATGTCTTATTCACTTGTCTCCACTTACATTCTGTCTTTGTTTCTGCTGCTGCTTTTGGTTCCTTGGTTCCTTCAGGGAATTTATCACACAGAACATAGGAAGCCATTAACCCTGTCCTGCCTACATCTCAGTTAATGCTGCCACTGCCTTTCCTTGAAGAACCTTGCTGGGCCTTTAAGTGCTTCAGAAAGAGGTACTCTTACTGCAGCACTGAAAGGAACCACAGGATCAGAACTTGTTTGCCTGTCACACAGATACACAAATATAGCACTAAACAATTATAGCACTTAGATTCCCCGTTAACTATCACGGCTCCACCCTATAGAATCTTAAGATTTGCAGTTTGGAGAGAGTCATTTAGAATTCTGAACTTGGGTGCCTCAGTAAACTACAGACTCCAAGATTCCATAGGTAGAGTATAACCATGGCAGCTGAAATTGAATAATACCGCTATAATGGTGTAGTATAAAAGTGTCTCAGTGAGCCAATCAGAACTGTAGGCCCTGACTGGGGAAACCTATATCATAACATGACTCCATTCCTCTTGCTAATGGGAGCTACATAATTTTTCTACACCAAACTACTAAATCAGCTTCCTTAACATGGTTTCCTACAACTCTTATCATCCTCAGCCAGTATGTCCAACGGCCATGTTGGCTGAAGGTCATCGTAGCACTAAAACACTATACTGTAGTGTTATACCTCCATTAACACTACACACTTACAATGCTATAATTGCACTTTAACTGCCAAGGTTACATCTTATAGGTATGCAGATTAGAAATGACTGCTTAGAATTCCCAGGCAAAGAGTTCCTCTGGTGCCTCTGACCAAACCACAAACCCCAGGATTGCATAGGATGCAGTCAAGGCAGCTGAAGTGGAATCATAGCACTATATGGTTACATAGTGTGAAAGGTCATCTGAAGTTGTATTCAAATCTCCACTTACTTGTGATGTAGCCCCCATCTTCCATAAGGTGACTGAGAAGATATAGAGAGGACAGCATTAAGTATTGCCAGCCCTCGAATATTACAAGTAGATGTCTGTGTGAGAAAGAGAGCGACAGCTTGGAAAGCTTACTTTTTTGACTACTACTTCCATAATATCCCTCACAATTCTGGAAACTGAAACCTAGCTGGTTTATTTAGCCAGTCATCTTCATGAAGTAACAACTGAGAGCAAATGGATTACATGTACCAACATACAGCTTATTCATGGTAATTCCAGAGATCCTGGAATCCTTTCCGGCCAATATGAAGTCCATACAGAGCTGTTTCACCCGGGATTGTTCAAAAAGGGGAGAGTAGATAGTCTTCTTCTAGTCTTCCTCTAATATTCTACACTTACGTGGAGCTACCTGGTACACTTCTTGTGAAACCTTTATTGAAAAGAACACTTTAAAAAAGAAATGATAACTTGAATTCAGGGAAGGGGTGTGTGTGTTAAAAAGCTAAATGAAACAAGGGCCAACAACATCAATTTCTCCATCCTCCATTCATTCATCAGAGATATATGACTAGACCATCACAGCAACATTCCACCAACAGTAACCAAATATATAGATTGATGCAGAGATACAGAAAAATCTGTTTCTTTAAAACAGGGATGCTACTGAACTGATCGCCTTTGGAACTCTGCCTTTTAATCAAGCTGGCACACCCTGTGCAATTCTGAAAACAACAGTGGAATGTTTTCCCTCCTGAAAAACAGACCAAAGAAGCCTCTGAGTGAGGCTCTTTGAACATCCTCCATATGCCTTATAAATACTCCCTTCCATCTTTTGCTCTTGCCTACGCCAAAAGCGTTTGTACTAATTTACAGTTCATGAAGATCACCATGCCTACAAAGGTACACAGTAATTACTACTGAGACACAAGATGGAGATTAAGAAATGGATTACGCACTGCAGGACATCAAAGAGCACAATCTGCAGGGTGGGGGGAGATGTGTTTAAAGAGACATTTTCCGTATGCACAGATGCAAAGATAAAACCAGAACTGTACTGTATTTCAGAATAAGACTAAGAACACAATCCTATGCTGAGTGTGGGAGCACAGAACTTCTGTTTAAAATTGATGTGTGTTTAAATAGCTTTTACTTTGAAGTGTTTTAATATTATACTCTGTTTACCATAGTTTATAGTAGCATTTAGTGAGACTTTATTTGTACCCTTTTAAAAACCTTGTGGTGAGCTACCTTGAATCTCAATGTTGGGAGACCAGTGGGATGTAAATCAGATAAATAAATAAAATCCTATCCATGTTTATTCAGAAACAACTCCCACTAAGTTCAAGGAGGATTACTGTCAGGTAAGCAGGTATAGGGTTGCTGCCAATGGGTTCTTGAAATGTATTGTTCACTTAGCGAAAAATATACATTACTGGTATTAAGAGCTACAGCTATGTATCTGTGCCTTTGCTGTAATCCTGCATTAGAGGATGGAGATTTTTTTCCCCTCTGCCACAAATAATGCAACATTACCCAAATGAAATCCAGGACATTTTTGTAGTACAGTATATTTACACTGAGAGCCAGTGTGGTGTATTGGTTTGAGCACTTAACTATATAACCCTGGAGACCAGGGTTTGAGTACCCACTCAACCACGGAAACTCACTGGATGACCTTGGGCGCATCACACATTCTCAACCTCCAGTAAAACCCATGATAGGTTTGCCTTAGAGTTACCATAAGTTGGAATCAACTTGAAGGCACATGACAATATTTACATTAATTCCTTTACTTAACATGCTGCTTTGTCAAAACAGCACAACTGCATTTTTCCATGTCTAAACATGTAATTTCAACAGATAAAGCTTATAATCCAGAGTATTACTTAACTAGAGGAAAACAAACATTTAAGGTAAGTGCTCTAACAACCTGGGCAAATGGATTATATTGCACGATGTGTACACCTACATACCATACAACACAATCCCTGCTGTCTGTTAGCAGAATTACCTTAAATGGAGTTGCCCTCTAGTCCAGCAATTTTCAAAATAGTGGAAGTGGTTTGTAAATGGTTAACTAGGTTACTAGCATTGTTTTTGGAGAAAAGTGGTACATAAATGACTTAAGAACAAAACATAGCTATTGCCTGTCCTCTGTAAGTTAGCAATCACTATGTGAATACTCATTATATCATGGCCTGTTTTAACATATTCTAAGTCAAGGATGAAAATCACACAGCCCTCCAGATGTTGTTGAACTGCAACTCCCAGAAGCCTTCATCAGCCCAGACAATGATGAGGAATGCTGGGAGTCCAAGATTATCTATAGGGTCACAAATCTCACTCTTTTTCTAACTTATAAAGGGGCAGTGAGAAAAGATTCTGTGACCACACATGGACAAGAAGTTGAGTTGCTATCAAAGGGAAGCAAAGTCTTCACAAAAGCACTACTGTACTGAGAAACAATGACAAGTATTTTTCACTGTCCATCTGTGTTCCACAGACATAGCACTGTTGCTAGATATTGTTTCTGGCACATGTGGAAAAGAGGTGTAAACAAGAAATGGAGAGAGAGATAAGGAACATGTTCAAGGAGGCAGACACTGCAGGCTCAAAACAAAGGGGAACCAAGGGTTGGTTCAAAAAAGACACATAGACTGCGTTGCTGGAGTATTCATTGTGCCTTTGGGTTTTTTCCACATTTTGTTGCTTTACAACATGGAACAGACCACCACAACCCTGTAAAGTGGGTCAGGCTAGAACATGGGAAGGATACATTTCCAGATTACAGATCTCAGAAACTCCCAGCCAACATGGTCACTGTCCATACTAACTAGCGAATTCTAGGAGCTAGGTAAACTGAAGGAAAGAGAAACAACAGACTACACAGACCACATACTGGAGACACCCAGTCAGTCTTCAACAACATGTTCTTCTCATAGAGTGTTACTTAGAAGGAAGCAGAACACATGACCTCAGTCTTCAACAACATGTTCTTCTCATAGAGTGTTACTTAGAAGGAGGCAGAACACATGACCTCAGAGGGAGACAATCTAAGAAAGCTGGGAGAGTCAGTGAGAAATATGAAATGGGGCTGGGTGGGTGAGAAGAATCTTACACGTGGCCAAGGAAGGAAACCACTGTGCTGTTAGCTGGAAGACAGTAGCTGCAGTTGTTTATTTAATGTGTTCAATGTATGTGTATGCAGATATACAGAAGCCCACCTCAATTAAATTGCTAGAGCTACTGAACAAAGAGAAAGAATGCAATAACCTCCAAAAGTGCATAAAATGGTTGCCAGCTTTACGCTTCCCTTTCAACAGAGACAATTAGCTCATCGACTGTACAAAACACAGGACTAGTATTTCTGCATGCCAGAGCAAAATTATTCAAGTGCTTAAGTCTGGAAGCACCATCAGCAGATAGCTAACAAGAGCTGGTTAAACAAATGTCAATACTAAGGAGGACACAAAGCATCCAACAGCCAGACAGGTATTGGAGTAGGAAGATAAGATTGTCAGGGTTATATTTGCAAGTTCATTTGTTTTATTTCCTTCACACTTTCAAGGAAATAAGGTCCTAAATATCAGCATACTGATATTTTATTTGGGTGAACATCAGGAAATCTAGAATTGCAAGCATTTGTTTGGACCAACATGGGAACTCGATGATGCCTTTTCCTGAGATAGTAATGCTTTTATTTTCAGAACCAGAAAAAACATCAAATTTATAATTCAACAGTAAAAGATAATGATATGAAAACTCCAGAGCTAGTGCTCCAACGCCTCACATCTTCAAACTGTGTGTTGCGGAGTGGGTTGCACCTCCTCTCTGCCAAATGTATGCTTGGAATTGTTATTTCTGATGCTAAATTACATGTTGGAAAGGGGACTCAATTGTTCCTTCCTCCCTCCCACATGTCCACACGCCTTCTCCAAAGAAGTATGGATAGGAATGAGATCACCTGCCATTCCATATGCACATAAACTTGAGTATCTAGAGAAGGGATGCAGCTCTCAAAGGAGAAACTTTTAATCTGCTGAATCCTCTTTTCACACACTACTGTTTACTTAAGAGAAAAGTCTGCATTCATCATAATAAAAGAGCAACGGTAACCAGAGATAAGAAGCAGCTGGCCAAAAGCAAAGTCCAGCATTCCCTGGGTGTGTTTGCTTTTGAATGTTTGCTATCTCACCATTTGTCTAGCATTATGTCACAGGTACAGGCCAGCTTTTATAATTTACTAATCATGAATTCTTAAGGGCTTCAAGTCCTAAATATACTTATCTGGGATACACTGTTTTTTATTTATTTATACCTGCTCTGAGTTTGTTCGCTAATTGAAAGTAACTTTCCAGGGTGCTGAACTTTATAGTCTACACAGGCTTAGCAGCTTGGATAGCTCCTTTCAAGTTTGGAATAAAAAACAAACAGGGATTCGATGGTCTGCTGACATGAGAACCACCAGCCACTGCAGCCTGTAACATGTTACTTCAGGGTGATAGAGGCATCATTATGCTCTTTTGGCAAATAACACAATGACTGCTAACACTGATACTTTTATCCTGTACTGAATATATCTGAGAGGACACAAATGCTCTTCCCCTTTGAGGGGAATTTCCTCCTTCCCAGCTAAAAAAATCAGACCATTTTCTCACACTTGTTGGTGGATTTTTTCTCCCTAAAAAGTAGTGAAAAAGGTACAGAGTTTTTTGTAGCAAGAATTTCAAAAGGCTTAGCATTAACAATAACATAAATCCTCTCTCTTCTCCCCACACCCTGGCCAGTTAGTCTGCATCAAACAAAACTGCCCAGAGAGAGGACACCAGTAGATTTCTTTGTGGAACATTCTTTGTGCAAGTGGCAATTCAGCTGAAGAACCCAAATCCCTGGGCTGAGCACGTGTGATGCAATTATAATGCTCACCCTCCTGAGCCAATATTTTGTACCCACCTCAAGCTGGTGGTATTAACTTTAAATGGTGGTGGTGTGATTGCATGCTCCTGTGAAGCAAGAATGGTAGCAGTGCTGCTGGTCAGTGCCCGCATGTCAGACAGGCTTTTGCTAAGGAGCCAGGTTACGTGTGTCAAACAACTACTGGGCAGCAACAGAAGTGTGTGTGGGGGGGTGACACTAGCAGAGGATCTCTCAGAGACAATGGCAGTGGTACCCTAGGGGAGACTTGTTAGTACTACACAGAAGGAGGCACAGTAAACCCCTTTTGAATGTATTTCAACATGAAAACCCTGTTATGAGACAGTCCAAAAAGAACCAAGAGCTACTGCCAGAAGTTGACACTCTCAAGTTGGAAGGCACTCAGTGGACTACTGAGGTACAGCAGAGGACAACTCTTGAGTAGCACTGTGGCTAATGATGCAACTAGATCCGGGACAAAAAGACTTGACATACAGAGGTGAAATGGAAGTTAGAAGCTGCACAACACATGTAAGAGGAACATGGAATGTGAGAAGAATGAATTGGGGGAGGCTAGACATAGTAAAGCAAGAAATGGATCATATAAACATTGCAATGCTTTGGGTAAGCAAGCTAAAATGGAGAGGAATGAGAAATTTTGAATCAGATAATTACATAGTGTCAGAATCTTTCAATCTTTCAAATGTGGTGGCATTAATAATGAGTACAGTTGGAGCTTGAGCAAAAGCAGTCAAAGGATACAATGCAAAGTCTGACCAAATAATATCAGTAAGACTTCAGGGAAAATATAATCTATGTTTACGCTGCAATTACAAAGGCAGAAGAAGAAGAAATTGAAAGATTCTATGCTGGAGTCAAAGAGGAAACTGATCAAACACTAAAACAGAATTTCTTGTTAGTCACAAGCAATTAGAATGCAAAAGAAGGAAACAGAACAGAATCAAAGATTGTAAGAAAATTTGACCCACAATCAAGAAATGAAGCAAGAGAGCAAACGATTGAATTTCGTAATGTCAACAAGGTGTTCATCATAAACACATTCTTCAAGCACACATAGATGTGACTGTATACATGGACGTCACCTGACAGCCAATACAGAAATCAAATAAACTATATAACTGGAAGCAGAAGATGGGAAAGCTCCATTCTCTCCGCAAAAACAAAACCAAGAGCAGATTGTGGCACAGACCATGCATCGCTGATGTCAAAAATTAGAATAAGGTTAAAGAAGAACACTAAGCAAACCATCATGCCAAAATACAACCTGAAGAACATCCCAGTAGAATTCAAAGATAATGTAAAAAATAGATTTGCACTATCAAGCCTAACTGACTGGGAGCAAAAAAAGAACTCTGGACTGAAGCCAAGGACACTGTCATGCAGGAATGCAAAAAGATACTACCTGTAGCCAAAGAAAGAGAATGACACTCCTCAAACAGTTAAGGAGAGATGAGAAGCAAAAGTAAAAGGCGGCAGAAATAGGGTCAGAACCCTGAAATTAACTGTTCAGTGACTTGTGTTTACAATAATAAACAATGCACAGAAGCAGAAGATGACAACAAAAAATGAAGAGCAAGACAACTCTCCTACAAGATCCAAGAAATCAAAGGAAAACTTAAACCAAGAATAAGGATGCTATACACTCAGCAGGGGAACAGATTACATAGCCAAGTAATTTTTTTAAAAAAAAATGATGGAAACAACAACACCCCAACCACAGATTCAGTCAAGGAAGCCATGGCCCTGAGCTTGACTTGAGCAAGACTTAAGCAGGGCTGTTTATAGAGTGATTTGGACATCTCGCATTTATAGGGTCACCATAAGTCAAAATCAACTTGACAGCAGTTAACAACTATAACATGCAGGTGGACCTTGGGGCTCTAGTGTAAAACAAACCAGATTTCCTCAAGCCTAAAGCCTGTGTAGTCATGATGCAATGTGTGAGGTGCCAGTTTGAAGTCCACACAGAGGGTCATGTGAGAATGTGCCTTCAAGCTGCATATCAACCTATGGTGACCCCACGAATTTCACAGGGGTTTCCTAGGCAGAGAATTCTCAGAGGTAGTTTTGCCATTTCCTTTCTCTGGAATATAGACTACAACACCTGGCATTCATTGGCAGTCTCCTATCCAAGTACTAACCAGGGCTATCTCTGCTTAGCTTCCAAGTTCAATGGGATCTGGTGCCTGCAGGATATTTAGGCCCTCACATGAATGTTTGGAGAAATGTCTTTACTCTTTTTGAGAGGAGCAGGGAGGAAAGCATCATATACACATTTTCAACCTAGTAAATTAATGAAATAGACCACGAACATCTTATTTCAAGTGATTGTAATAAATATCAATGCTTTCCAATGCCCTTTTCTGCACTAGGATCACTATATATTAATTAAAATCAGATTTGACCTAAAGCTTTACAAAAGGCTGGGGGGAGAGTGGGCAGGAACAGCTTGTGAAATCCTCCAATTAAAGTACCAGCAAAACACAGCTGGCACAAAACAAGGCTAACAAAATACCAATACCAAATTCATGCCAGAGCTTAGGAAAGGCAACTAAGCCTTTTTCCAGTTTGGGCCCTAATGCAATCCAAAATTAAACCAATTTTTTTAAAATAAAAACAGATTATAGATTTTTTTCTCTGTATATTTGTATGCACCTTCAAGTCATCTGTCAACTTACGGTGATCCCATGAATTTCATAGTTTTTTTAGGCAATGAACACTTAGAGGTGGCTTTGCCAGTGTCTTCCTCTGAAATACAGTTTACAGCACTTGGTATTCTTTAGTTGTCTCTTATCTAAGTACTAACTAGGGCCAACCCTGCTTAGCTTCCAAAATCGGATAGGATCTGGTGCCTTTAGAGCAGAGCTTTCCAAACTTTTCATGTTGGTGACATACTTTTTTAGACATGCATCATTTTGCAACACAGTAATTCAGTTTTACTAGCAAACCGGAGGTTAAATTAACCCCTTATAGGAGAAACAGATACATACATAAATTATAATAACAATATGGGGACACAACATATCCCATGAAAACCTTTCATATATTTTTAAAAATATATGATTTAGAAATAATAACATACATTTCCAAGATTGTAAGCGACACATCTACATACTTCAGGCAACACACTAATGCGTTGCGGCACACTGTTTGGAAAGCCCTGCTTTAGGGTATTTAGGCCTTACAGACTTCCTACTGCATATTTAATAACATTTTTGAAGTTAAAATTAAGAGTCATTGTGTATTTGTAATACTTATTCAGAAGCCAAATTAGCATCATGAGCCTCTCCCATGATACACTGCTAAAGGCTGTTGTCCATCTGCTATATGTTGCATTCATTTACTCTGTAATACTTTTTCCCTGGTGCATCAGTTCCTGAACTAAATAAGGGCCTGCTATTTAAAAAAAAAGTAAATAAGTAAATATTTTGGGGTAATCTAGAGCAGGGGTTGGAAACTGTATGACCCTCCAGATGTTACTGAGCTGCAACTCCCAGCATGCTGCAGGGCCTTCTGGGATTGCAAGCCCTACCATATCTGGATGGTCAGACAATTCCCACTCCTGGTCTAGACCAACAGAACCCTCAACCACAAGAGAAAGAGAGTTGTAATGGGCCTTCCATAGCTCCCTAGAAGTCAAGCCAACACTGTGTTCTTCCTTCTTCTCTCCATCCCCAAATAAATGCATGACAGCACTCTCAGCCACACTGTCTAGTATCAGAAGGTAGCACTGAAAAAGCAGAGGCTTTTGCATAAAAGACTTCCAAATTATCCCTGGCTATGCATCCCAAGAGAAAGGTTTACAAAGAGACATGCACACATGAGTCACAGCAGCAAGACAGCCAGTGGGAGCCAAAAGAGCATATGGTGATTTACAACAACAAAAAGAACTCATAAGCTTCACAGAAACATGATTCTCCTACAAAACTAGGTATACAGCCCTTCCATGGCTTTATCTCTAAAATGTGGGAAAACACACTTGCGGTTGTGTCTGCAGCACTACATTTGGGCAGGACACGGGGACTGGAGGAAAGGAGAAGTCTGCAGTGGAATCCATAGGACTGAAATCAGCCCCTGGACCTCTCCAAGTTCCTGCCCATTTCTGATCTGGGTAATATGCATATAACTTGGCCTCCTGTGTTGTGAAAAGTGCCAGCTTCACTGGGTGGCTATCGGTGGCACAATGGGGGACCCAAATCTCACATTTGTCAGCAACTCCTACATCCCTATACTTTCCCTGCAGCAATTCTGGTGGTCATGTCAATGTATAACAAATCGCAAGGACGCTCAATTACATAAATTACATAGACTACTGATTGCTTCCTATATGGATACTGTAGTGTTTGCTTCAACTATGTTGAGCTCAACTATGTTTGCTCAAACTATGATGTGGTGGAACGTATTCATCAACAAGCAAAAATATTATATCAAGTATGAGACTATGCAAAAACAAGATTTGCATCAGAAGCACAGAATGCCAACCGCATTGATGGAGCACTTTAGGCTGAGAATGCAAACAAGAACTCTGCCGTATTATGCATTGCTTTTGTTCCCCTGCTACGTTTTGGGCCATAAGTCAGAAACAACTTAAAGGCACACGACAACAACAAAATATTTACTCAAAAACAAGCCTCCCTGAATTCAATGGAGCTTACTCTCTGGTAAACCTGCATAGCAGGGGTGAATAAAATGCTGCTCTCCAGATATTATTGAACTGCATCCCTCATCAGCCCTACCAGTACAGTCAATGGTGAGGAATGCTGGGAGTTGTAGTCTAACAGCATTTGGAAGGCTTTGCTTTCCCCCTTTTAAAACAAAAATCACTATTTTTTAAAAAATGCAACAAATACAAAACATTTTGGTGCTGTATTTCTACTGTATAAACCAAGCCAAGAATGGGCTTACAGTTATAACGGGAAGGAAGGCTTCTATTGTGAGTGCTCAATGACCATGCATTGTGCATGTTCTGAAAAGATTTTATATTCACTCAGCAGGCTCCTCAAATGGATAATTAGCTGTTATTGGCCATTAGCACAGAGCTACTCAGCATGGCATACACTTCATGCCTTCATGCCAAATCTTATTGAGAGCATCTGTTTTCACAGGGCAAATGAAGTGAATAAAAATATCACCTAGCTAAAGGTCTCCTTGCAAATCTTCCAGTGGGAATGTAAGGTTCAGAGAAGCCATGCATGTCTGTTTGTCCACTAAACCAAGCTCAGGTCCAGCTTTATTAAAACAGAAGCAGTTGCCATTACAGAGACGGCCTCCAATAACTCTCATTAACAGTACATAGAGATCTCTATTTATACTGGGATTATCTTTACAGAAATATAGATTACCCTCTCAAAAGGATGAATAAGAGACTCAAGGGGTGTGGAAAAAGAAGAGAATAGGAATTTTTACCCACAAATCTGAAGAAATATCTATACCATCTCCATGGAAAATATACAAACAATGATTTCTCATTTTACTCATTTTAAAAGCCCAGTATCATTCATTTATTTAATTCAATTTTTCCTAGTATGGAATCAAAGAGGTTCCTCATATACACACGCACTCACACACTAATAGGTCTTAATTTTTGGGGAGCTAATTTTTATGGAACCAAAATTGTGCCACCTATGTGCATGAGAGGTACCAGCTGCCTAAAGTTTCCAAAAGGATAGGGGGGAAAAACATTCAAACCCTTAGAAGAAAAATTAACTTAAATCAACCCTGTGAGAATGAAGTCCTCCCAGTGGCTCATGAAATGGTAACCGAGGGCAAGGAGTGGGATACAGAGGGTAAAATCCCAAACAGGGAACGTTGTTGCAGGGCCCACTTATAACTCCCCTCCACCTGATACCCTCAGTTGGCTGGTGATTTGAAGGCATGTATGCATATACACACAGGGAAAGGTTACATGGCCAACACGCTTGCAAACATGTTAAGGTCAAGCAAGCATTCTTGCAAGAACACCAGTCAACATCTACAGCATAACTGAAGAGCAAGTCTGGGGATCATGTAGCCCTCCATATTTTGTTGGAATATAATTCCCATCATCCCTTACAATTAGCAGACCAGTTGGGATAATGGGAGTTGAACATCATCTGGAGGTTCCAATCCTCAGCTGCCCTATTTCAGAGGATTTAGGACTATTGTAAAATGGTTTGCAAGCCTTCAGCAAGGTTTTTATTACTGAAACACCGGTTATTCATACTTCTTGCATATCATGCTAACCTGTATAAACTAGGGATAAAAGGCTTAATTGGTAGATCTGCTGAAGTTTGTCATATTAAGCTGTGCAGCCTGATCCTAAACTTGTTTATTTGGGAAGTTCTAGATAGCAAAACAGCATTTAATCCCAAGTATGTACACATAGCCTCCGTCAAAGAGGGCACATTTCAACAGTAGCTTTGATTTAACATCAGTCTACTATTTCAGCATATTTTGGTTCTAGAAGGTTATTGTAAAAGAAAATTATAATATTAATCCTTGCCTTTCTTTCCAGAAATAAGTGTAAAATTTCATTAATTACTGATAACTTATACTGTTAGTCATCTTACTCTTCCTTCAACAGCTCAAGTATACTTTTACTGAAGTTTTGGCAGTACAAAAATGTATTTAAACGAAATTAGTTAACTAAATGAAACACAATTATTAAAATATTCCAAAACCCTTAGGTAGTATATGGCTTTAGTACAACCAGCATGTTTTACTCATCATTTCACAATAATGAAACCAAAATCTAATAATGTAAGTCCTGTTACATAAAGGCTCAGATGGTCCATCTCAGTCATTCTTTCTCTCTCTGAAATACAGCCTACAAGAGCTGGTATTTACTGGTGGTCTCCCATCCAAGTATTAACAGAGCTGACGACCCTGCTTACTTCTGATGATCAGACAGGATCTGTTGCCTTTAAGACAGATAGATATATATGATGCAGAAATACCCTAGAGGCTTCAAATCCTGTTTGATCTTTGAAGTTAAGTGGAGCCAGCCCTGGTGAGGTATTTGGATGGGAAATCATCAATGAATACCAAGTGCTGTGGGTTATATTTCAGAGGAAGAAACTGACAAAACCACCTCTGAGTGCTCCTTGCTTAAGAAAACTCTACAAAATTCATGGAGTCACCATAAGTGGATGGGCAACCTGAAGACACATACAGGCAGACAATATAACAAGCCTTCATCGAAACATCTGGGTCACTTAGTTTAAAACACATTTCACTTTGTCCATTTGAGTATTTTTTTTAAAAAAAACTAAAAAAAAAATAACTATGCTTTTGTTTGGCATCTCTTAGAGAATGATGTCAAACCTTCTATGAAGATCTGCCTTGAGGTACATCCCTGTTCTACGTCTGTTGATTCAGAAGTAATTGCTTCAATTCAATTTACACACAAATTTATTTATATTAGAGCAGCAGCCTCAACATGTGATTATTTGAGGACATCTGACAGCCTCCTGCCCCAAAGCCAATTGAAAAGATGGATATCCACTAAAAAAAAAGAAGAAGTAAATAGGGCATTATTAATGATTATGCGTTGGCTTTCAGATGCCCAAGTCGCTCTTATTTCTTCAGAAAACCGATACATTCCACCTTGCCTCGTCTTCGAAGGTTCCAAATCACAAAGTCAGAGTGGCATAGGTAAATATTAGAGAAAGAGGCCCCTGGCATTTGGCGAGCAAAAGGGTATCTCCCAGAGGCAGAGCTAAAACCCCACCATCACCATCACCAACACCCCCAGCACGACACTGGGAGCCGGAATGACATGTAGAGAGGAAACCGCATTCCAGCCCAGCCCAAACAGGTTCCGGGCATGGAGATAAGAGAAAACCCTCACCGAACAGGCGCTCCTCCCACGCCTCGGTAGGAAAGGGCCAAAAGGACCAGAAAAGCGGTGACAAAAAGCACAAGCTGTTGTTGTGGCAGCACCTCCTCTGCGCCACTTGTTTTATTTAGGAGCGATGGGGGGAGAGAATTTTCCCGCCTTCTGGTTCTCAAGGCCAAAAGCAACGCGCTTTTTCAGGCAGGCTTTTTGGCGCTGGGGGGTTCGGGATGAGACACCAGCGCGCGCAGCCCCGATGCGCGTTTCCTCACACGCCTGCTCCCTGCTTTCCGCACTAGACTCGTAGAGCGCGATGATTCCACTTTCAACCTCCTCTGGAATCCTGGGGTTTGCAGTTTCGGGAGGGGCCGGCCGGCCCCTCCCGAAACTGCAAACCCCAGGATTCCAGAGGAGGTTGAAAGTGGAACCATCGCGCTCTACGAGTCTAGCGCGGAAATGGGCAAAAAGGCGCCCGCTCGCTCGCAGAGAAGCCGGCAATGGACGGCACGCATCCTCCCTTCCCCTCCTCTCTCGCGGTCTCTCTCTTTCCCTCCTGGACGCTGGACTTTCAGGCCATTTCCGCACTACCCGGTTATAGCGCTATCATTTCACTTTCAGCATCCTGTGGCATCCTAAGATTTGCCGTTTCGGGAGGGGCCTCTTTGGCCTCGGTAAACTACAAATTCCAGAATTCCCCAGGATGTTGAAAGCGGAATAATGGCGCTATAAGAGTGTAGTGAGGGAAAGGAATCAGGCTCTCCTTCCTTCCTTCCTTCCTTCCTTCCCTCCCCCGCCCCATCCACTCACCGCCACGGAACCAGTGGAGGACGCGATGAACACGCGAATGACCATCTTCTTTGCTTCCTTCCTTCCTTCCTTCCTTCCTCGGGCTTCCTTCCCTCCCTTCCTACATCCGCCTGGCCCCGCTCCTTCGGCCAGGGCGCAGCGGCAGCGCCTGCGGACCTCGCTCGCGCCGGCTGCTCCTGCGCCTTTCAAGGTAAAGGTGAGGCGAGCTGCTGGGCGAGAGGCGGAGCGCCGCCCAACCGCCACTTCCGCGAGAGCCCGCGCGCCCTCTCGCGCTTGCCTCCCTTTGGCGCACGCGCAGCGCCTCCGCCCCGACGGCTGGGCGGCAAAGCAAACACCCGCCCGGCAAGCGGAGATAAGCAGGGCTCCGGCGCTCCCGGGAACAGGCTGGATTCCGAAGATCAAAAGCAAGCGAGGGGGGGGGGGAATGAAGGTGTGCGCGAGGGTGCCTGGGAAATGTAGTCTGGCAGCCCCGTCGCTTGAGGAAGCCACAAAGCCCCATACAAGAAGTACCCCCTTCCCATCCCACCCTTTTTCCCCCCAAACTAAGCCCATTTCCACATGTTATAGTGCTATTATTCCACTTTCAACACCCTGGGGTTTGCCCTCCCTAAACTGCAAACCCCAGGATTCCATAGGATGTTGAAAGTGGAATCATAGCGCTATAGCAGTCCAGTGCAGAAAGGTCCTAGCAGGAATGGGTTACATTTATAGCAAGAAAAAGCAGAGAGGCAGACACAAGCATATGTATCTACAGCCATATGTCATCACTACGAACCTTGTGTTTTGTTTTACCGAAACATACCAGAGGCGCAAACAAGGGAATGAGATGTGTGGCATATTCCTTCTTACATGTAAGAATTCTCAGGATTATATGTTTCCTCACTTTAATTTACGGCTTCAGGCAGCAGAATGACACAACTGCCAGTTACAAAAGTGCTTTAGACAGAAGCTATTTGTACACCTTCGAACAAGCTAAGGCCATTTCTGCACTAGACTGTTATAGTGCTATCGTTTCCACTTTCAACATCCTATGGAATCTTAGAGGCCCTCCCTAAACTGCAAACCCCAGGATTCCATAGGATGTTGAAAGTGGAATCATAGCGCTATAGCAGTCCAGTGCAGAAAGGTCCTAGCAGGAATGGGTTACATTTATAGCAAGAAAAAGCAGAGAGGCAGACACAAGCATATGTATCTACAGCCATATGTCATCACTACGAACCTTGTGTTTTGTTTTACCGAAACCCAAACAAGAGGCGCAAACAAGGGAATTTGAGATTTTCATATTCCTTACTTACATGTAAAATTTCATTATACGTTTGTCTTTCTAGGCTTCGCAGCAGAATGACACAGACTGCCAGTTACAGAGTGCTTTAGACAGAAGCTATTTGTACACCTTTTCGGAACAAGCTAAGGCCATTTCTGCACTAGACTGTTATAGTGCTATCGTTCCACTTTCAACATCCTATGGAATCCTTAGAGGCCCCTCCCTAAACTGCAAACCCCAGGATTCCATAGGATGTTGAAAGTGGAACGATAGCACTATAACAGTCTATAGTGCGGAAACAGCCTAAGATCATTCATTCATGGCCCAGTCCTATGTCTGTCTACTCCAGCGGTCCCACCACGTTCAGTGGTACTTGCTCCATGGAAAGTGGGTGTTAGATTGCTGCCTTGATGCAGATCCTGGTTGTCTTGCTGCAGTTGCATCTGCTTATCTGTCTGTTTGGGGTATTTATACTACTGTTCTTAAATTTAGGAAGTTTCCATATATGCAGTAAGGGAGACAAGGAAGGGTGGGAGAAAGAATCTATCAGGACCTTTGAGACTAAATTATTTTTCCATGAGTTTTAATGAATTTCCATCCATTTCATACAATCATAGAGCTGGAAGAGACCCCAAGGGCCATCCAGTCCAACCTCCTGAACCCATTTCTTCAGATGCATGTTGGATTACAGTATTAAGGCACGAGGCTTTTTTTAAGACTCACCCCCTTGCTTTTTATGCTGAAACAGTCTAAGATGGCTATCTTTTTGAAGCCGTAAATGAGAACAACAGGATGCTAGCATTCCTGCAGTTAATTTTTCAACCCACCATTTTCTGAACCATTTCTAGTCTTCCTTAAGCCTCATACAATTACAGGCATCCCTCCACATTTGTTAGGGTTAGGGGCACAGGACCCCTGTGAAATTGGAAAAACTGTGAATAACTCTAGGCCCTCCCAAACCATATTTAATACACACACACACACACACACAATATGATCACCATATTCAACCCACCATGGATTCCATTGAGGCATCAGGGTTCCTTCACAAGGCACAAATGGGTGGCTGGTGGGGCTTACTGCCACCTCCACCACTGCTCCACACCATTTTTAATAGGGACTGACTAGCCTTGTTTGCAGTTTCTCATCTTACAAGGCTTGCAGTCCCTATTAAAAATGGCATAGGGAGAAGCAGAGGTGACAGCAAATTATCTGTGAATAATCAAATCCACAAAAGTAAAATCCCCAAATGTGGAGGGCTGACTATATATTCAAAAATGTCCCTAGTCAGTCCATGGAAAATGGGTGCCTCAACAAATGCCTTTTGCTGTGTGTATGTACCTTCATCTATGTGGTGGAAGCAAGGATAAAGTAGTTGTTTCCGGTTTCTTTGGCAATATGGAAGAGCATGAGCAGCAAATGATCTTGACACTGTGGCTATGGTGGCTGCCATGATGGGCACCTTTAGTTCAATATCTGTCACCACACCAGTAGTCACTGAGCCCGTCAATTTGCGTATTGGAATCCTGGAAATATGTCTTCACTGCTGCAATTTATTCCATGGCTGAGTAACACAGGAATGATGGCATCACTGCTACATAGGATTGGTGGGAGGTGGGGAAGGTTGTTACTTGTGGACATGAAGACAAAACTTCTTGCTACATTCTGCATTTTTCTTCCCAAGGCCCTTTCACACTACACAATTATAGGTTATGATTTCATTTACATTTCCATATTTCCATTTTATGGAATCCTGGGATTGGCAGTTGAGGGAAGGGCATTTAGAATTCCGAGCCAAACTATAAACTCCAGCATTCCATAGGATGTTACCAAAGCAATTAAAGTGGAATCATAACTGTGTTAGTGTGAAGAGGTCTCTGCTGGCATTCTTTTCCCAATCTGCACTGTTTTTCCTAGAATATATACATCTCACATGATGCTGTGCGAGCACAGGTGTCTCACTGGTGTAAATGGATTATAGGATTGTTCTGTTAGTGTGCTTAGAATTGAAGCCTTACATGTAAATACATTCCACTGGAACCAAATTGGTTTAGAGTTTAAAACAAGTTCATTTAGAGTTCATTTGCTTCCCTGTAGTTGTTCTTTTTAAATAAGCCTGTAAGTTTGCTGTATAATGCTTTGGTTTTTAAAGATTTTCTAATTTGTGCACAAATGTTGACACTTTGATAAAAAGAAGTTTGTTTTGTTCACATCCTTGTCTGTAATGTGTTGGTATGTTACATATATAGATATGTGGACAGACTCAGGCCATTTCTGCAATAGATTGTTATAGTGCTATTATTCCACTTTCAACATCCTATGGAATCTTTAGAGGCCCCTCCCTCAACTGCAAACCCCAGAATTCCATAGGATGTTGAAAGTGGAATAATAGCACTATAACAGGCTAGTGTGGAAATGGCCTTAGTCAAGACCTTACAGGTTTGTGAGACCTTAGCAGATCCGTTAATAGCAAGGTCTCTCATTCATGGGGTCAAAGCAAATTGACAGTAATTAAGAACAACAAAGCTTTGTTAGAAGACACTTGATACAAATCGTGAACACAGAATCTAGAATGGGGTGGACAAACAATGGTCCATGAGCTGCACGTGACATCTCCCCACAAGGCCATTTTTAGGCTTCCATGGGCCTTCACCTCCCCAAAACTTTTGGCTTAGCTGTTGGGGAAAAAGACTTTCCAAAAGAATTATATTGCTTACTCTTCATCCAATAATGACACTAGGATATGTGGTGTTGACTCAGCGAACTCATTCATTCTGACATGTAGAGTGTTGATTGCTTTCTTATACATTGGTGGGAAACCATGGCTTCTCTTGTAACTCACTCAGGATGGAGCAGGAAGTCTGTGGTGATACAGAAAGTGAAATGTAGATCTAGTGAACCAGTAGGCTGTTGCCTGCAGCAACTATATAGGAAGACTCCACTTTTTGACACCCTTTTATCTGACTCACTCTTTTGACACTTCAAAATTAAGGACAGGTTCCATTAATTCCATGGGTGTTCTGCTCTTTCATCAGTTCTTGCCTACAGAGGCTCACCTGGAACCACTCACGCACACGCTGCTTGCAAAGTGAGCAGAAAGGGATGGGAAAGAGGTGCTGAGAGACTTTGCAAGCAGCACACTCACCATTGGTCCCAAGCAAGCTTCCGTAAGTCTTTCACGCTCCCTACAATACAGTACATGGCTTCCGCTTTTCAAGCAGTTCTGTTTTCTGACAGTGCTCTAGTTCTTAACCTCTCAGACAAGTGGGGTAGCCTGTACATTACTCTAAGAGTGACCAATTTGCAGTGATGTAGATTCGAGTCGATTGACTTGGACTCAAGTCAGACTTAAGTCACTTGAGTGACTTGACTTGGACTCAACTTGGCAATAAATGACACACTAACTTGACTCAACACTTGTATATTTTTAGTGACTGGCTTGCTGCCCTTGGTTCAGTCACATAACACATTCATCCAGAAAACTTACAACTTTGAACAATGGTTCCATCTCTTTCTCCCTACTGGTCACATGATGATCTGCCTCAAGCTCAAAATGTGGGTGCATTTCTCAGAGGGGAACAGCAAATGGGTTAGGCAATGCGCTTGAGGGGGATTGAGGTCTGCTCTCATTTATAGGGTAACTATAAATCAGTTGACCTGACAGCAGTTAACAACAATAACAAAGACTGAGATGAAGGCCTTTCTGTTCATATACAAGTTACTCTGAAAGCCTTTACAACTATAAGCAGGATATAACAGCTATAAGTAAATAAATGCTTTCATTTTGTATTTACAGATAGTTTCTTCAGCTTTGGAAAACCGTATATTTAGATCAATCATACTGATTTAGAAACAATACTTTCCCCAGAAGTTTCTCCTCTGTGTAATACATGCAGATGACATCTTTAACATTGTTGTCATGAGCAAGAAGTACCTGGGAAATCCCATAACAGCTTCAGTAACTTCCACCTCATCATCACACTGAGCCTTGGCTAGCCCACACAACAACTAGACTTTCTCAAGAGGCCTGGATGAACTCACTGAGAAACTAATCTACAAGTACATTAAGGGCCTTTCTGTCTTACGCTGTAATAGTGCTATAATTCCACTTTCAATATCCTGTGGTATTCTGGGGTTTGTAGTTTACTGAGGCCAAGGTACTCTCTGGCAGAGAATTCTAAAGGCCCTTTCCTAAACTGAAAACCCCAGGATTCCATAGGATGTTCTTGAAAGTGGAATAAGAGCACTGTAACAGTGTAGTGTGGAATGGCCCTAAGACTCACATGCATCATAAGGACAAAGAAGAGGCTGTGGAACATCTTTGCTGGTCCCAGGCAATCCATCCTGCTTGTCTCAAATTGGGACTGGAGGAAAAAAGTCAGGTGGGGCAGAGTATGAAGGATAAGTTGTAAGCAAGTGCATGTTGTGGCTTTGCACAATATTATTACTGACCACAGAGCATGTTTCATAGGGCATCAGCCTGAGGTTCCATTTTCCTAGTTTTATGGAGCTTTTTCTGGTTTTATGGAGTTGGTAGGTTTTTTAAGTATGTGTGGGGGGGAGGAAATATATTATTGAACTAGTATAAGATAACTATGACAAGTTCCAGTTCTTCTGACTTGATGACCATGACTGAAATGAAAAATGTGGAAGAACACTATGCTTCTAATGCTAACCAGCCACAAATCATAATATGAGTCCATAGTTTGTTATTCACTGTCAAATTCTGGCTTGTTTACAGCAAGCTTTGACCAAACCTGAATGTTATTGTAGGAAATATAACGATGCTGATGTGCAGAAGTTTGAAGTTTCTTATTCAGCATCACTGTAGGCATACCTCTGATTTTAGCTGCCAGAGCTAAGAAAAATTGGACCACTTGCCATGCTTTTGGCAAGGGGGATTCTGTGATGTGTAGTCTAAAAAATAATGTTTCAAGCCTGTGGTAACATAAGAGAGCTAGGAATGACTCTTTGCCAAATACTTTGGAAAGCCAATGCTGGTGTTGATGTGGATAGTATTGAACTTGATGAAGCAATTGTTAGCATGCAGCAATTATTTATTTTCCAGTGGAAACTATGTATAACCCAGCCTGTCTGCAGACATATAGAACAGCTCCTGCCAATTTCTGCCAGCTGTGGTCTATCACATTTGGGAGATTTCAGTTGGCAAAGGCTAGTATAACTGCCCAGTTTTATACCAGTAGAAAGTTCCTAACTTCAGAGATATTTCCGTTATATTTAAACCTGCCTTCTCCTCCTGGACTCCAGCATAGAATCTTTCAATTTCTTCTTCTTTTGCCTCTATTGCTGTTTTGCACATTTGGTCTGCCTCCTCAGCAAAAGTCTGTTTGACATGGGAGACCCTACCAGCAGCACTGCTACTGTCAGCATAGCCTCTTGCCTCACAGGAGCACACAATCCCACCACCATGGAAAGTTAGTGCCATGGTGAGCTTACAATGTAAAAAGACTTGACATAAATGGAAAATGGAATGAGAAGGGGAAAGGAAAAGAAAACTTGTGTACAAGTGATTAATGTTCTTGGTTCCTCAGAATGGTGAAATGGCTACCAGATGTCAGATGGGAAGAGGCAAAGGCCAATGGAGCCAGCTTCTCAGGAAAGCTGATGACAATGACACTGAATTTCTTTTCTTTCTGTTCCTCAGCCCAGTGGCACTGGGTAGCTAGAGGTGACGTATCATGGACATTCCTATTGGCTTATGGTCCATTTTTGTGGGGCCTATTTGTGTAAGGTGCTATTACATCCATAGTAGCTAGGTTAGTATTCCCTTGGAGGTTATCAATGGATTGTAGCTTCCTTAGGGAGTCAATGGTGTCCTATATGCAACATGTGAGCATTTCTTCAAGAATGGAATTTGTGTAGCTTCAGCTAGTATCCTTAAACAACATGCAAATGAAAATGCTATGGGGAAATGAAGACTGTGGTAGAAATGGTTACAATTTTTAAATATATATATATATAAAAACTATGTTTATGTGTGTTAAATTCTGAACCTTTTTTTAAATTTATTGATGTAATATACAATTTCTCTGTTTAAAAATAATACCCTTTTTTGCAGTCTTAGGCCATATCTGGCAAAAGTTTTGTTTGATATGAGATTTTTTCATTCTTGCTTAGAAGAAAAAGCCTAGTCTTAAATATGAAAGACATGCAGAGATGTCAAATCAGTTTGGCGCCTATGTTTGTGTTTAAAAATAGATTTACCCACTAGGATTGAAATGTGTTGTAAAGTAGCAACAGCTACTGTGGGAAAGATGCTGGTGAGAAATCTAATTAAATTCTTCTTCTGATTTTAATTGATATCAACATGGTATGAAAAGTGTTTTGTTTCACCCAAATCAGCTTCTATATTCACAACAGACTCGTTTATCACAAAAATTTTTGAAGAGAAAATAACAATTTTACCAGACACATAAAGTAAACTGAGAAGATTTTGATGACATGAAAGTGATAGTTTATGTATCGAAGTCTATTTTTCTTCTTTGTACTCATAGGAGTCCTACTGCACATGAAAAGAGATGAATTGCAGTTATTTCTAGTAATGCATTGGTAGATACTCATGTCAAAAAAGCAGTAAAAATGCATACATTGAATGGTGAGTCTTGTGGCAAAGACCGAACACATTTTGACAGATGGAGCACTAAAAGCAAATATGTAAAATAATACTTTACACTGAAGACTCCAAAGATGAATTCACCATACATCTCCATAATTTCTGTGGAACTATTTTCTGTGGACAATAAAAACCCTGAGATCCACAAGCTGTTTGTTTTGTATGTGCTTTCAAGTCACCTCTCAACCTACAGTGAACCCATGAATTCCATAGGGTTTTCTTAGGCAAGGAATACACAGTTCCTTCCTCTGGTATTCAATAGTAGCCTCCCATCCAAGTATTAACCAAAGATGACTCTGCTTAGCCTCCAAGACCAGATAGGCTCTGATGCCTTTGTGGTATTTAGGCCATCAACTCTAGTCAAGTACAAAACAGTGGCACAAGTCCATAAATCCACACGACAAATTAAAGGAAAGAGTGATTCCAAGTCCATACTCATTGAGATCACTACCAGAACTAAGATCACAAGCCCTTTCTCACAAAAATCTGCTCCTGCTTTCACTCACACATATCACATTATTTTCCAATTTATTTAATCTTAGTTGTTAAACTGCTGGAAGATGACAACCTTTGCCAAACTATTACAAACTAGCTGGTGATTAATAGATGCAATTCTTAACCATTCTTATACATCTGCTGACATCAAAAGGGTGACAGCTCCTTTTACTAAGAAGGGAACTACTGACAATTAGGTGAGCCAAATTTCAGGCTCTGGCTCTCTCTTTTCCAGTTCTCAGGGAGAAAGGAGGAATCTCAGAGTGAGAACAATGTCTTGAAAAATAAGAAAGTAAGTGTGTGTATAGGCACATGTGCACATTCCTGCATTCCTCATTTATTAGACTTGGTATCTGGATGGCATGCCCTGTGTAAATGTGGTTGATACTTAATGTATAATGCTCAGTGGTATTGCCACAGCCTCCCCACTGTAACATCACCCTTGCAGCTTTAGCAGGGTCTACCTCCTGTGACATCAGAAGGAAGTCATTCCTAGTTCTAAGGGTTTAGCCTCCTAAATCCTTAGGTTCTAATGTTACCCCACTGGCATACCCTATCCCGGGGACTATAAATTTGATATCAAATATACCCACCATGCCAGAGAGGTTGCCCGATTGGGTATGTAGACAAGTAAGGTGAACGACCAAAAATAGATCAGGCCAGGAAAATCCCCAGTCACACTCCCCTAGGAGACCTCAGGCTAAACACATCCGCATGGACAAAGGGTCTTCAGCCAAGGAATAGCCAACTTGAGTGGATTACTGGGTTTTCCCCAGGTTGAGCAACTCTGAAACCCTGCACTGCAAGGTCCATCTGCACAAAACAATCATGCAAACTACCAAGTTGCTATTGTGTGGCATTTCTCCCTTTATTTTGGCCATTGTTCTTCCCAGGAGAGGACCTGACCTCAAGGTACATTCTGCCCTATAAGTAGTCCCAGTTTTTGAGGTTCTCTTCGGAGAACTCCCCACCACGCTAGCAGACCGGCACTCTGTTAATCGAATGATCCCCTCAGTCACTTCTCTTCGCTGAGCTCCGTTCTTCTTGCCGCTTCCCATCCTGAAGACTTCAGGATAGGTGCAGTATCACTGCCTTTGCACCCTCTCTGCTGACTCCTCTATTGATTTTCACCTCTTTCCTTTCTCAGTAGGTCTTGTGTGCGTGAGTGAGTGTGTTGGTGCATGAGGAAACATTTGTTAATAAAATCCAGTTATTGGTATGTTTGTTTGGCTTTTCAATTGGTCTGACCCCCTAAAAATTGGGTAAAAGATTCTGCTGGGTTACCCTGCCCCTTGTTTGGCTGCAGCCAGTGCTCTGCTAATTTCCCCAATCTTTGCATTTTTGAAGCAAATCACAGTGTCCCCCAGGGGACCCCCAGAAGTCAGGGTAACACTAGGATAGTCATCACCAAATTTGTAATCCATATTCAGATCATCAAATTTGCTAACTAAGTTAATGAACAATATACATTTCCTCAGCATCATTACTGTACAATCTTACGTACATCTTCTCAGATTCTAGGTTCAAGGGGACTTGATCCCATGGAAACAACATATAAGACTGCAGATGTAATCTATGTAACTGTCTAAAAATGGAAAATGAAGAACTATAATGAAAGAAAAGGCCTCCGCAGCTAGTAAAAATCACTGGCCTGCACAACAGTTAGGTTTTCTGCAGTTGACTCTTACAACCTTATAGTCATCGCCTGCTTCAGTGCTGAAGCTCCACTTAGAGGCTTTGGAAATAATTGCAGGGTGCTTAATGATAATTCAGATCATGCTAGTCTTTAAAACTAGAAAGGGCTGTCTGTGACTCCACACAACTGAAGTTAAAGCAATCTTCATAGTATCATGAGAGCCTAGGGAAAGAAAGGAAGGAAATTGTAGTTCATGCAAGCACACAAACTAAGAGAGGCAAGAAAGGAGCTCTGTACAAATCCATATTTACAAGGCAGGTGCTTTTAGGCAGATTTCTCTTACCCAGCCACTTCCAAGAGTGTGTTGGACTACTACTCCCATCACTCACTGCCATATCAGTTGTGGTGAATGGCAATGCTGGGAGGCTATCCAACACATTTGGAGGAGAATAGGTGACAAAAGAGTGGTTTAGTATGTTGTGCCTGCTGATCTGGTGTGCCTGATGTCTCTACACACATGCTTTTATTGGAAAGGTGACATTCATTTATTATTTTTATTTATTTCTGCATAGGAGAAGGAGGAGGAGGAGGAGGATATTTAAATGGTTTTACCATTTACTTTCAATGAAGCCTTGAATCATTGAGGAATGAATGAAAAAGAGGAATGAAATTTAAATGCAACTATGTAAAACATCCAGTGTCAGTTCCTACCAGATACAAATGCCCCCTTCCCATGTTTTTCAACTCATTCACACAGTGATATGTGGGGGGGGGCTAACTTCAGAGGAAGGAACTGGCAAAATCACCTCTGAATATTCCTTGCCTAAGAAAAACCTATGCAATTTAAGGAGTCAACAGATGACTTGGAAGAGAATACACACAGAGATTGGTTCAACACAGATGGGTTTGGGGCAGGGCCACCTTTGGTTTGCATACTGCAGTGTGACAGATTTGCCCCAGCTGAATTACCAGCATCCTTGTCACATGCTATACACAAAAGTACAATTATGGTTTGAAACAGCACAAACAAGATCAATGCTGCAATCTTACAAACTCCTTTGGAGTAAGATGAGAAGTACTAAGGGCAAAACTTTCAGGTTAAGCTTCCCTTGGAAAAGAGTACACTGGAGGCTTAAAGCAGCTTTGTAATATTAGCCTTATTTATTCAAACACAGAGTAGAAGGGCAGGCAAATACCATATATACTTGTGTGTAAATCGACCTCATATATAAGTCAAGGGCAAGTTTTGGGGCCAAAACTGTGGATTTTGATATGACCTGGCTGCTGCCACCATCACTATTTTTCCACCCAGGCATTCAGAAAGGCCTTTTGCTATTCTACTCAAAGAAGGAGCTGTTTTTCAAAAAAATAAATAAATAAAAGTTAATAGGGTTAACTGTTATTTTTTCAAAAAAAACGATTCATCCCCTTCTCTGAGTAGAGTGGCGAGAGTCAAGAGCTTTGTCTGTCCTGGGAGAACCTAAAACAGGCACCAACCTCCTCTACTTTCTCAGTGTTCCTTTAAGGAGACATATCAAAGAGCCATTGATATCACTGCCATTTTTTCACTCAGGCATTCAAAAAAACCAGAAGCAGCACCGTGAAGAGGAGGTCAGTGCTTTTTTAAGTTTGCCCCAGGATGCACTACACTTACTTTTCACCACTCTGCTCAGAGAAGGGGGTGGTTAAGGTACAGTATTTACACTGACCTGTGAATAAGTCAACCCAGGTTTTTTTGAGACAATTTTTGACTAAAATTTCTAGACTTATGCATGAGTATATACAGTAACTCCTTGGGCATGGACACACACACCAATCCTGTTTAGTTTCCTCACCCCTAAAGGAATGCAGTAACTTGTGTGAAATGCATACATAATTTCCATGTCCTTTTTGTAGTTTAAACCAGGGCTGGGAGCCTGTGGCTGGACTCCACAAATTTTGGACTAAAACTGCCATCAGCCTCTAACAGTCTGACCAGTGGTAAGAGATGATAGGGGTTTAGGGGGCCCATAGGAATTTTCCAGGGTGAGAAACAAAGCTTCACCATAAGTTCCAAGAAAAATTCATGGGCCTAACTTGCACTTCTACAACACACCTGTGCATTTTTCTTGTAAGCATGCACACACGCATGCTTTCATCCTTAGAATCACTTTCATTGATCCTAAGAATTTACAAACAATGGTAACAAAGTCCTCAGAACTTGGAATCTGACATTAGTAATGGAGAACACAAGAGCCACCATGAACTTCAACAAAGGTTTATGTGGAAAAAAGGGACATGGAAAAGAAAACTTAAGGAGGACGGAAACCCCAACGAATAAAGATAGCACTTAATAGATAAGAGTATTTTCTGCCATTACTTATCACAACACGGACAAATCTGTATGTTCCAAAATGATTTCCTTCAGCACTAGTGAACATCTGACTGAGACTACCAGTGTGACATGTCAATAATATCCTTGGCAGGAGGAAGAGCAATGCTTAGGCTTTATCAAGATTAGGGATTTCTACAGCAGCAGAGACTGTTCTTTTTTACTGCTCACATTGTTATTAGCCAAATCTCACATCAACTAAACTAAATTCTCAAATTTCTATAGCTGTTGTTCAAGGGGCAATAGTCCCTTTCTACCTGAGAAGATCAAAACAACAGCTTTAATCAGGAAATTACTGTCCCCCTGAAAAATGTACTGTGCTATGACATCACTTCATGAATTGGCTATACACACTAAAGGTGGGTACCAGGACTCTCAATAGAATGGCTGCGGAAGTTACTCTAAATCTCTTGCTACCTAGCTGGATGTTCATCTGTCATTTTACAATGTGTAGGAAACATTTACACACACATAAGTAAATAAATAAGATGTGGCAAGGGGGTTCCCTTTTGTGAACACCCATGGTGAGAGTAGTAGCTTCTCAATGTCAGGAGGGGCCACAGGTTTCCAATCTGTGGTTTAAGCTATTAGAGATGAGGAAAAATACCTTTAATTTGCAGTTTGCTGCAGACAATGCAAATTCTAATGCTTTGATATGTTGCAAGAACACAGCTCAGTTTAAAGGAATGCCAGCTCCCTTTGCCTGCCAGAAAGTACAAAGGGAAAGTAGCAATAATGATGGGAGCAGTTCTACTGCTGCTGCTGTCAAAATGTTATTGTAGAAAATCCTTTCAGGGAGCTACAAATAGCTGCACTCTCAAAGCTGACAAAAGCTGAACGTCTCACACGGCAAAGGAAAAAGAGTAATAAGAATTTTAAAATGCCCTACTTTGCCAAATGCGTTGCTGCATCTGAACAGATGATTCAGAAATGCTTGAGAAAGAGAAGAGCTGAGTGGCCATCTCAGGATGGAGTTTGAGAGAGAAATGTAGAATGGCATTCTTAAGTGTCCATTTATAGTGCAAAGTGGCCTCTGTTGTCTATTGTCTCTTTGGCGCAATGGCTATGCTCGCTAGATTTTTGGAATTGTCCAGAAAAATAACCTTTTCCAAAAACTAGCCACAGTCCTTTCTCACTCTCTCCTGTGGACGGCACTGTTGCCCAAAAGAAGGTGACATGGGATGGTTGCTTCTGACTACTCCATTCCAAACACTGCTCTTGTACCCAAGGGTAAACAAGAAAACATTGTCAAGGGCTGGACCTTTGGTAGATAGAAATGTACTTTTGCTGCAGGATGGGTCTTTGCAACCACCCAGAGCATGAAAGTTTACTTTTTAAAATGAACTAGTTACTTTAGTCCTTGCTCCGTTAACTAAATAAGTTGTTCCTGTTACCACAGTCCAGAGTTACTTGTTGCAAGCAAATAATCACTACTGTTACAATTGTGCCATTGGAAAATAAAAGAAAAATATTTTCTGGTTCCCCAAAGTGACTAATTCAGATATTACACTTAGAAATTCTGAGAAAAAGGCAGAATAAATTACAAAATTACAAAAATTACAAAGCAACAACCATCCATGTGACCCTTCCTCTTTCCCTTCCCATTGTTCAGAGTGAGCATACAAATCTCTTAACAAGTGAAAAAGAGGCAACCTGTTCCACCTATAAGTAGTAAATTGGAGCTATGGCTGTTATAGATGAAAAAGTATCTATGTTCCAACTCATTCCTGCAAAAAGGAACTAAACATGAAAGTTATTGATTAGACAACTACCAATTAGTGGCAATCATTGACACCAACCCTGCTGCCTAAATTCAGGTAAGGACATTTTCTTCAGCCTCTGGCTGGCCACCACCAGAGAAAGAAAGGAAAAACATTGGACACAGTGAATTGGACCCCATGACAGGTGTTTTTATGACTAGGATGGTCTTTAACAATCACTATCCGACTGGCATAATGTCATCATCGTGTTCTCCAGTATTCTGAAACCCAAGCCCTCACCACCAAGACAGTTAAGGAGAAATGCAACAGTTACAGACTGAGAGAAGATTCTCAATGAAGAAAAGTAATGATGACCCACAAATCATGGTAACAAATCTTTCTACCATGTATCACCTATAGGATGGAACAGAGATAGTTCTTCCATCCTGTCTTTATGTAGAGGAACTGCAGGTTCTTTACCTTATACTTGTCAATCTGTATCTAGCTAGAGTTCTATAGAGTTTCCCACTTCGGTCATCTGAGCTCCCAAAGTTGCAAACAATAGTATCCTCTAGCAGGCAGATCAATATCAGTATTCCCCTTTAATGACATCTTAAGCTTTGAACTTTCAAGAAATGTATATTAATAGAATAAACATGCAGTTTTATCATTATCTTACATTTATTAATAAAAGCAATTAGCTTATGCAATTACTAACTCCTTTTGAAGGTTCATCATATCATCTGGATATTTCCAGTCTAGAATATAAAGGCATAACTGTGTTAATCTGGATCAGTAGGAAAGAGATCATGTAGCATCTTTTAGACTAACAGAGAGAAAGAAGTTGGTAACAAAGAGCTTTCATAGACTAAGTCTTTGTCATCAGATGCATAGAATGAAATGCTTGGGAACAGGCATTTATATCTATAAACGACAGATTGTGTTTGTGAATAGCAACCAAATTTCAAACCTTGTGAGCATGGTGATAAGGTGACCAGTTCTGTTTTAACAGTGATTGTTGGGGAACAAAAGTGGGAGGAAAGATATTGTCTAAAGCCAAGGTGAGTACATAGCCATATGAATTTGGTGCTGGCTGGGAGCCAGAAAGGAGATATGATAAAATGGGCAAGTGATTCCTCACAAGGCTGGGTGTTAACTAGTGTTAATCTAAATAACCAGTGTTATGGTGTAGTGTGGTATGAAAACCACCAGAATGTTCAGCCTAGTTCTCTAGTCAGACTTCCTACAACACTTACAAGGTACTTCCTCCTTGTTACTATTTCCTGCTCAGCTGTGGGACTTCATAAATTCTCTCCTGGTGAATTTAGCTGTGCTAGATCTCACTGTATCAGTTTATCCTTGCCTTGTTTTGCTTTGGCTCATTCTATGCTCATTGCTTCAGAAAAAGATTTCAGCCTTGCACATTTTAATCTTTTAAACAGACATGTACCTTTCAATTTCTAAAACATAGGGCCCAAAATGCAACATTACTAACAAATCATAACATGCTTCTCTTGACAAGGTTCTCTTAGTTCTCCTGCCTAAAGTGAAGATTCTGTGCGGAGCTCCTTTGCCAAACTGCAGGGCATTTTCCTAAATACCACTTCCAGTTCTTAAATATCTCTCCTGTACTTCCAGCCTACTCACAGTTGTATCTTTCATCTCATGTTTATCCTGAACTGCTGACTAATTCTGACTTTCTTGGCTTGCTCACACCACGAGCCACAATCCATTTAGATTGCCAGCTGCTCTTCTGCTCTGTGGCATAATCTTTTTGTCATGTCAACAGATTAAGAATGCTAGCTCCAAGCTTTTCTGGTTACCAGGCTTTAAAACCCTTCCACAAACAACTATGATGTTGTAGGGTGATGGTGTTTTCTTTGGCAAAAGGCAAGGTTGGACTGGCAATTGATTGTCTGGTACTTAGAAACAGAGCTTGGAAAGGTTTCTTTTGGTTAAACCCCCACCCCAATCTCCAACATAGGTCCTCTGGCATAGGACATAGGTCCTTGTCCATTGTAGTTCCCAAAAATGTAACTTTCCTGATCTTTTAGATTTTTTTTTAGAAGATACATTCAGAGAGGAAGGATAGCTAATAGCTATGAAAGCTGGATAGAACCTGCATCGGGATAACTTTACTTGTAATCTCAGAGGTATTTAGTTGACTACTGCTCTGAACAGAAGGCATTGCTAGGAACTCTGTTCCAGCAAACCAAAACTTGCAAATCTGCCTTGGCTGGCTGGTGATTCTGGGAACTGTAGTCCAAAAAGTGACTTTCCCAGTCTCTGTTTCAAAGCATACTTTAAAGTTACAGACAGCCCTCGTGCTAGGCAAAAGGACAAATGCAGCTGAGTAGATTGGTCCAAGAAACATTTTTCCCTCTGCACTGCTTTCTTCTTCTGTCATTTGGCTCATTCAGGTGATGCTGTGATTCATGTACTCTCTCCTCCCTATAACACAGACCTGGGTGGGCAAAATGCATTTGGTTAGGGCTGATGTCAGTGGCGGTTTGGTAACATCTGAAGGGTTACAATTTGCCAATCCCCACTACACACCATGTCTTCCAAGCACAGCTGCATGATTTCTATAGGACTTCCTCTGAATCAGAACTTGTCGACCAGCTTTAACAATGTTGTCTGAAAGTATGCCGGTGGGAGGTCCAATATATGTTTGTCATGCATGTGGGTACATTCACTCAAAGCAATGGGCAAGTTATTTTCGCTTTTAAAATGAAAGTAAAATTAACTTGCTGTGGGGTAAGACTTATGAATAAACAGTGTTGAGAGCTTCAAAGGAAATTATTAATTTAAATTTAGCAGAGTCAGCAATTAACATTATGAATAATAATTTACTATGAGTAATAGTCTCTGCCAGTTTAGTAATACTTTATCTGTATTACATCTTAGAAACCTTTGTATAAGGAGCTAAAAATACTTCTTTCAATCTAGCAAAAACTATTGGGTTTGTTGCATATTTATGTCTCATAATTTAGAAGCAATCATCAATGCATTAACATCCCAACCTGAAACTGGTATACTCAGTATTCTAAAAAACAAAAACAAATATCATTTCAGAAGGAAAACTGAAACACCAATCTTGCACCCTCTTTCCTGGGAGAACCTTAACAAACACCTGGAACTACACCCAATTATTTGAGACAAACAATGCTTATATGTGTATTACTGGCATATTTTTTTGTTCATTTTAATAACTTGGCATTTTATTTCTCCCACGTCTTTTATTACAATCTACTATTGATGGTTTTTAAAAAATTCTTTAGAATAGCACTGTATCAGTTCCTATATTCTTACTTGAAAAAGTGGTACCATGGCTTGTTTAAATTAATTCAGAATCTGGATGAAATCTGAGTGGTGTTTTCCTGCACTTCAAGTATAGTATAACATATAGAGCAGTTTCATACATATGAAATTGAATTTTTATTTTTAAAAATATAGACTTTGCGTATAATTTTAAAAAGTTACATTCTGAAACAGGTGAGGCTAAATCCAACATAAGTCCAAGCTGGAGTAGACACAACTGAAACAAATGGGATTTATTACTCACAACCAAAGTTAAATCACACTTACTGGTATTTCTGTTGGGTCTCCTCTAGGTGGAACTATCACTGGAATTTGCCCTAGGTCTATAAATTATCTTTCCTAAATTATTTGTTGTCTGTTGTTGTGTGCCTTCAAGTTGTTTCCAACTTATGGCAACCTAAGGTGAACTTACCATAGGGTTTTCTTGGCAAGATTTATTCAAGGGAGTTACCTTTGTCTTCCTGGGGCTGAAAGAGTATGACTTACCCAAGGTCATCAGTGGGTTTCCGTGGCCAAGTGGGGATTTGAACCCTGATCTCCAGAGTTCAATATGCAAGCTATTACACCATGCTGGCTCTCTCCCTAAATTATTGCTGAAATTGCTGAAAAATATTTCCCTTTATACACCCTTTTAACATTTGCAATGTGCCAAGTTATAAAAACAAAGTTTGCAAAATTAATAAACAACTAAGGAAAGTAGAACAGAAGACAGAACAAGAAGAAAAGCTAAAAAAAGAAAATTGAAATTAGAAAGTAAATGGTTTCCTAGTTGTCTGATTGCTTAGTTTTACATTCTGCTTATGTAACCAGAGTGAATGAATTGCTGACCATTGTAGGTTTTTAAAAAAATTCTGTTATTTTACTGATATTACATAGCACAACAGTCAACTCCCCCTTTCCCTCCCTTTTTCCTTCCAAACCCCTCATCTTAGATAGTAAACCTAAATCTGTATCAGTGTCAATGTCGACAGGTATAAATCATATTAAAAGTACTGGCTGATGGGGTTATATACAGTTCATAACATTCAAAATGCATTTTTCCAAAAATATACTGAAGCATATTGTGGTTTAAGCCTAGAATTTACACAAGTAATATAAGTAATCAAAACAGTTCAAATTTCTTCAAACATATCCTTTGATTTCTCCTCTTGCTAATCTAACTTTGTAGGTTAGCTTTTCTGATAAGGATATAGATCACACTCTAAGCTATCTATATATAGAAAGACCTTCTAACACAGTGGTTCTCAACCTTCTAATGCCGCGACCCTTTAATACAGTTCCTCATGTTGTGGTGACTCCCAACCATAAAATTATTTTCGTTGCTACTTCATAACTGTAATTTTGCTACTGCTATGAATCATAATGTAAATATCTGATATGCAAAGACCAATCAGCATCCAGATTAAGTTCCCATGGTACAGATTTATTTTTATTTTTTTTTGCAGTAGTTGATGATTTTACAGTACATGGTTTTACATTTACTCAGTAATTATAACTCATGAAGTGTCGTTTTACCTCCAATACTGCTGCTTTCAACACAGTTGAAATTTTAGAGGCTGCGGCCAAGTGAAAATGACTCCTACCATTCAAACTTTCTTGTGGGGAGCGAGGCAGCTCACCCTCAGGCTCATGACAGTGGCTGAACCAACTGACTTTGCTACCTGTAGCCCACGACACATGTGGCAAAGTGGCCTCTCTCTGACCCACTGATGCTTCTACCCCAACATCCCAAAATACACAACACAGGCCATTTCCACACTGGACTGTTATAGTGCTATTATTCCACTTTCAACATTCTATAAAATCCTGGGGTTTGCAGAGGCCCTTCTCTAAACTACAAACCCCAGGATTCCATAGGATGTTGAAAGTGGAATAGCAGTACTATAACAATCCAGTGCAGAAATGGCTACAGTCGCACACATCCCTCTGGAAAACGCTCGATCCTCTTCCTACGTGCATCTTTTCACCGAGGGGAAAAAAGATCAGAGGAATCCAAACTAAAAATCTCCCCGCTCTTCAGTTCGTTGGAGCCAACACACTATAGACAATAAGCTGACAGTTTAAGGCTGCATGCTGCCTGGCAAGGAAGCTGCCCTGGAGACTTACTGCTGAGTAAACACGCTTAGGACCGGGCTGTGAGGTGGGTGGGCACAGGTGTGCTCGCCACCATCCTTCCTCTTTCCCAGCCCGTTTTGTGAGGGAAAGGGCTCCCAAGGCCGCCTGTGCAGGACCTGCTCTCCTCCCTTACCCCTCTGGTGAAACTGCCACCGTGAGGAGCGGCCTTCTCCCTGCGACTCTCCCCCTCCTCCGCCCCATACTCGATCTCCCCCTCCTCTGCGGCGGCGCTGGGCTTCAGCCTCTTGGCCTGGCTCTCATACGTGCCGCCCTCCTCTTCCTCGTACTGCTCCCCAGATGACGGGGAGGACATGGTGGCGGCTGGTTCAGCAACGGGGTGCGGGCGGGCGGACGCTGGGGACTCGCAACCGGCGTGCAAACCCCCTGCAAGGAGATGAATAAATCAAGCAAACAGGCCCGTCAAAGACACTCTCGAAGACCAGTGAAAACAAAACCGCAACTGCGCCCTCACACATTCGCGTGCAGTGGGGCGGTAAGGGCCTTGCCCTGCGATTGGTCCGATTGCTAGGTTCGAATACCATGATTGGCTGAAGGGGGAGTTTCTCCCAAGTGATGGGTCACGTAATTTGAGGAAAGCGACGTCCGTCACGTCCAAACAGCCCATCCCTTTCTTGAAGGTCCTTTCCCTCCCCCATTGACTGGCGCCGGATCCATTTACTCGAGGGAAAGAGGAGGAGGGAGGGGTGCGAAAGGAGCGTGAGAGGGCACCATTGCCAAGGGCAACGGACATAATGCCTCTGTGACTGAGCTGGAGACAGACAGAGGAGCGGTGTCTTGGTTCCTGAGACCATCGGAAATATGTGTTTTCCTATGGTCTTAGGCGACCCCTGTGAAAGGGTCGTTTGACCCCCAAAGGGGTCACGACCCACAGGTTGAGAACCGCTGTTCTAACATGTCCCGGGTTTTCACTATTTCTAATCTTAAAGCAAACAGAATTGCTATGAGTTCTTCATTAGGCAATCTTCATTTTCATTTTCAAATGATTAAGAATTCAGCTCCTCTGTAGTATATTTGTTTGCCCTAGCACTTCACTTAATATTTAATATTTCCCCCAGAAATTTGCCATTGGAGCAATTAGTCACATACCTTGCCAGCCTCCTATTTTTGCTGCCTGTGAGAAGTTATTGTCTTTTCAAAGGGAGCAATAGTTTACCCTTATCCATGCCTCTCCTGATCGTGCTTCTTAAGATAATGGCATAGACATATTTTACCTTCAAACCAATTCATGGCCATTTGGTATCACTCATTTTACTGTATCTTCTCACGGGATGGTTCTTAAGTTCTATGTTGTTTATCTCCTCAGAAGACAAACAATATAGCATCTAAATATGGAATCATACTTTCTACATTTGGACAGGAAGTACATATTCTCCAAGAGAAAATATGACCTGCAATGGCCCATGAGGCACCTTTCAACTCTATGATTCTGTTGCAAGCACACCTTAAGATAACTGTTGTTGTTGTTGTTGTTAACTGCCATCAAGTCAAACTTCAGCTTATGGCAACCCTGAAAATGAGACTCTTCCAGATCTCTCTTTCCTCAACAGCCCTGCTTAGGTCTTGCAGGCTCAGGACCAAGGCTTCCATAATTGAGTCTACCCATTTGTAATATGGTCTTCCTCTTTTCCTACTGCCCCTCTACCTTACTGAGTATTATGGTCTTTTCCAGTGAGTCATGTCTCCTCATAGTAAGTTCAAAGTCCAATGGTCTCAGTTTGGTCATCTGGACTTTTAGGGAGGGTTCTGGCTTGATTCGTTCTATGACTCATTTATTAGTCTTTTTAGCAGCCCAGGGTAGCTGTAGAACTCTTTTCCAGCACCATATTTCAAATGAGTTATCTTCTTACCAGATTTCTTCACTGTCCAACTTTCACAACCATATGTATATATTGGAAATACAATGGCATGGACAATCCTAACTTGAATTTTCAGTGATATATCTTGACAGTTCAGGATCTCATCTAGTTCCTTCATAGCTGCCCTTCCAAGTCCTAGTCTTCTGATTTCTTGACTGCAATCTCCATTCTGATTAATGACTGAGCTGAGGTATGGAAAATCTTGAAGTATTTCAGTGTCTTGTTTTCTGCTTTAAAGTTAGGTAAATCATCTGAGGTCATTATTTGTGTTTTCTTAATGTTCAACCTGCGTTCGCAGTTTCTTCCTCAAAATAGTTCCAAGTCTTTGCTATTTTCTGCTAGTAGTACCCCTGTCATCTGCACATCTTTAAACTGTTGATGTTCCTTCCTCTAGTTTTCATGCCTCTGTCCTCCAAGTCTAATCTTGCTTTATATATGATACGTACAACTTCCTCTAGTTTTCATGCCTCTGTCCTCCAAGTCTAATCTTGCTTTATATATGATACGTACAAATGAAACAGTAAGGTTGATATACTGCAGACTTGCCTGTTCTCCTTGCTAACTGGAAACCATTCTGTTTCTGCATATTCTGTCCTGACAGTAGCCCCCTGTCATGATTACAGGTTAAACATCAGAACAAACAAATGATGTAACACCTCCATTTCTTTAAGAGCAATCCATAGTTTTTCACGATCCACACAATCAAAAGCTTTGCCAAAATCTATAAAGCACAGGCTGATTTCCTTCTGAAACTCTTTGGTGCACTCCATTATCAAATGTAAGTGTGCAATATGATCCCTAGAGACTTTTCTTTTCTTGAACCCAGCTTGGACATCTGGCATTTCTCACTGCATAGATGGTAAAAGTCTTTGCTGTAGAATTTTGAGCATCACTTTGTTTGCAAGGAAAAGTAATGCAATGGTCCAGTGGTTACTGCAATCATTGGTGTCTCCCTTCTTGGAAATTAGAATGTATATGGAACATTTCCAATTGGTAGGCCATTGTTCTATTTTCCACATCTGTTGACAGATTTTAGGTAGAATTAGAACAGATTCTGTCTTGTTGCTTGAAGCAGCTCTGTTAGTTTGCCATCTGGTCCTGGTGATTTATTTCTCCCAAGTGCTCTGAGTACAGCTTCCATTTCACTTTCTAAAATTGTAGTTTCATCTTCAAATCATTCTTCCCTGAATGAATCTGCCATCCTTCCATCTCTCTCATGCAGTTCTTCAGTGTATTCTTTCCATCAGCTTTCCATTTGTACTTGGCCATGTAATGTGTTCTCTGTTGGTCATATAGCATCCCACTCTTGGTATAATTTTCCCTTTGATTTCTCAGATCTTGTGCAAGCGCTCTTTTGTTCTTTTATTTTTTGTTGTCATCTTCTATTTCTTTGCTTTGCTTACTATTGCTTATATTATTGTTCCTTCACAGAAGTCACTGAACAGTTGCATTCAGGGTTCTGACCCTATTTGTCATCTTTTACTTTTGCTTCCTGTCTGCCCTTAATTGCTTGAAGTTTCAGCTGTCATCCATGGAGACTTCTCTTTCTTTTGGGCTGCAGACAGTATATTTTTATATTCCTTCCAGACAATGTCCCTGGCTTAGATCCAGAGCTCCTAGTCATTTGGGCTTAATAATGCAAAGGTATTTTTACATTATTTTTAAATTCTACTAGGATGTTCTTCAGGTTATATATTTTGGCACAAAGGTTAGTTTGCTGTTCTTCTTTAAATTTACTCTAGTTTTTGACATCAGCAGTTCATGGTCTGCGCCACAATCTACTCCTGGTCGTGTTTTTGCAGAAAGAATGCAGCTCCTCTTGTCTTCTGCTTCCAGTTATGTGGTCTATTTGATTTCTATACTGTCCATCAAGTCACATCCATGTATACAGTTGTCTCTATGTATCTTGAATAACATGTTTGCAATAAACAAATTTCCCTACAATAGTTGATCCTGCTCTATTCCTACCTTGGCATACCAGTCACCTATGATTAAAAGGAAGTCTTCTTTTTGTGTGTGATTAGTTTCCTCCTGGATTCCAGCATATATACTTTGTAAATGCCATACTATGCCCAAGTCAGGCCAAGAAAACAGTTGCTGACAACCCCATTTCCACAACTGGCAAACTGAGCTGCTACCGCTCAGGATCTTGCCTTAAGTCTCCATTTTGTGGAGGCGGGGGTCACTTTCAAGCAGGAGATGAGAGTGCAAATTCTTCGGTTTTGTGAAGCTGAGCTCCAGGTAAGTTCTAGAACAGCTAGTAGAGCAGCAGTTTGCTACAATTTGCAAGGCTTAATTGATTCATTGGTAGAACTTTTTTTTTTATTTGTATCCCGCCTCTCCATATGGATCAAGGTGGCGAACAACTTACAAATAGCATGTATTTCTATACATGCCCCCAACAAGCTGGGTACTCATTTTACCGACCTGCGAAAGGATGGAAGGCTGAGTCAACCTTGGAGCAGGGCAGGATCGAACTTACAACCTTGTGGCTTGCAGTACTGGCATTTAACCACTGCGCCACCAGGGCTCCATCTATAGACTCTCCTGTGCCTCTGTTTATTCACAACTCTATCACACTACACAATTATAGACCTATATTCCACTTTAACTGCCATGACAAGATCCTGTGGAATTCTGGGGCTTGTGGTTTAGTAAGGCCCAGAAGTTCTCTGGCTGAGAATTCTAAATGTCCCTCCTTAAACTGCAAACCCCAGGTTTCCATATCATGTTGACATGGCAGTTTCAGTAGAATACAGAGCTGTAACACTGTAGTGTGATAGAAGAGTTAGTTAGCTTCCTCCTTCCATTATAGTGATTCTGGGCTCCAGGGCTCACCATCCACTCTGCTCTACATCCACCATCTTGCTAGAAGCAAATGGGCTATATTAAATGTTCCTTCTCCTATTACCCTAAGTAAGTAAATAGGTGAGAAGGAACAATCCTCTCACTTCACCTTGATCTGGGAACAGGTCAGATGTTGTCTGAGATTTCTGTCTTCATTTCCAAAAAGAAAGAAAGAAAATACATTCTGTATCCATAGGTGTTTCAATGGCAAGTGTATTTGAATGCTGCTGGTACTTAATGCATTATATTTGACATCACCAAAGATGTTCCTAGATTTCAGGTTTTGACTCACAAATCTCAGGGCCTGGGTTGGTCCTGAACTGGCAACCCTAGTGACAAACGTACAGCATTTCCCAAGATGATATCCCTGAATTTGAAAATCATATAGATTTATCAGTCAAAGACACAGTAGCGTCAAAACAGTTGGGCCTGTAAAATACAAAATGCTACAAAAAGCTTGCTACACAACTCTAGAATTACGGACAGAGCCCGTCTCTGTTGTTGTTATGTGCCTTCAAGTAGTTTCCAACTTATGGAAACCCTATCATGGAGTTTTCTTAGCAACGTTTGTCCAGGGGAGCGTTGCTTTTGCCTTTGCCTTCTTCTGAGGCTGAGAAAGTGGTGCCTTGCCCAAGGTCAACCAGTGGGTTTTTCAGGGCTGAGTGGAAATGTGAATGCTGACCTCCAGTCCAACCCCCAACCAGTACATCACACTGGCTCCTGATTCATCCCTAGAGTTCCATCTCTCTCTCCATTCCCTGGACATAAGTATTTATCGGTCTTCCTTTTCTCCAGCACCTTCATACAGACAAGATGGGGAGCCTGTGAGTCTCCACAACTTCAAGATTTAACACCACTAATGTGACACCACATTAGGAAAGATAGCTAACACTCCAGAGGACAGGATTGGAGTTCAAAATGATCTTAATAGAGAGCTGGACCAAAATCAATAAAATGAGTTTCAACAGGGAGAAATGTAAAATACTACATTTGTGGGGGGGGGGAATGAAATGCACAGATATAACATGGGTGACACCTGGCTTGACCACAGTACATGTAAAAAGGATCCAGGAATCTTAGTAGACCGCAAGCTGAAAGTGAGTCAGCAGTGTGATGCGGCACCTAAAAAGGCCAATGTGATTCTGGGCTGCATCAATAGAAACAGAGTGCTGAGGTCAAGGGAAGGGACAGTTCCACTCTGTTCTCCTTTGGTCAGGCTCCATTTGGAATACTGTGTCCAAGCCTGAAGGGAAGAGAAGGTTAAGAGGTGACGTGTAGCTACGTTTACATATTTGAAGGAATGTGATGTGGAGGATGGAGCAAGCCTATTTTCTGTTGCTGCAGGGACCAGGATAGGAAGCAATAGCTTCAAACTTCAGGAAAAGAGATTCCACCCGAATGCTAGGAAGAACTTCCTGGTGGTAAGAGCAAGTTTGACAGTAGAACGCACTACCTTGGGGTGTGGTGGAGTCACCTTTGGAAATTTTTAAACAGAAGTGGATGGCCATTGTCAGGAATGCTTCCACGGTGTCTTCCTGCACAGCATGGGGTTGGACTGATGGGCCTTGGGATCTCGTCCAACTCTGTGATTTCCCAGCCAGTGAAATGTTAAAAGGGGAGCTGCAGTAGACACTAGGCATTAATATCTTTATTAATTTATTAATTTATTATTATGATTAATTAATTAATTAATTAATATCATTGATATCATCAGATCCCTTCTGATCTTGGAAGCTAAGCAGGGCCAGCCCTGTTAGTATTTGGATGGGAGACCGCCACGGAACTCCAGGCGCGGAAGACCGTATTTCAAAGGAAGCAACCTGCAAAATCACCTCTGGATATTCCTCGCCTCAGAACACTCCATAAGTTAATGGAGTCCCCATAGCTCCAAACGGGGTCCCGACTCTGCGGAGAGCCAGGCACGAGCGAGAACACAAAACACAGCCTATTGGCCCGCCACCCCAGGCGCGCGCGAGCGCTGAATTAGATAAACAACGACCTGTCTCTCTCCCCTTTCCCACATTCTCCCATTGGGTCGGGCAGCTCCGTCCACCTATCAGGATCCCCCCCACCAACCAATGGGAGAGCTCCACTGCGAAGCCTCTACCCCCAATCCGTGAGGCGTCGCGTCTCTCTTCCCTCCCTTTCCGGCCAACGCGCACGTGCCGGCCGGGGTATCCGGCGGGGAGTTGGGCAGGGGAGGTAGCCAATAGGAGAGATCGCGAGCGCCTCCTCTTGCGGGTTCCCCCCTCCCCGCCCTACGCCCGCCCATTTCCTCTTGGGTTCCGTTACCTTGGAATCGGCTGTAAATATCTCGCGACGCGGCGGCGGCTGCCGGAGCAGCGAAATTGGGGCCCGTTTAAACGGAGCGCAAGCAACCGTCTGGCTCGAGGGATGGAGAGCGGAAGTGGCAGGTAAGCTCGGGGGGAGGGGCGAGGAGTGCGGAGGGCCGTTGTCTATGATCTTCTCTGGCGACGAGGGGAGTAGGCGATCGATCGAGCCATACGTCCTGTTGCTGCTGCTGCTATGGGTGTTTCTATAAAGCTCTTCTTCCAGCCGCTTTCTGGGTTTGTGATGATGGGCATTCCGCACCAGAGGGTTATAGCGCTATGATTCCACTTTCAACCTCCTATGGAGTCCTGGGGTTTGCAGTTGAGCGAGGGGCCTTTGGAATTCTCAGCCAGAGAGGTCTTTGGCCTCAGTAAACTACAAACCCCAGAATTCCACAGGAGGTTGAAACTGGAATAATAGCACTATAACAGGGTAGTGTGGAAAGGCCCTGATATATTGGTTATAGTGGGAATCATGGAGTACAGTCAACAATTTTTTTTTAGTATTGTCAGTCCTACATTTTGTTCCCCCAAAGCTCATACTATAATACATTTGGTAGTGTTTATGATAACTTGGAAACAAGTTTTTTATTTATTGTGCACAGAGTAAAGAATCATGTGGCGTCTTATTTATTTACTTCATTACATTACATTTACAGCCTACCTTTTTTTTTATTGTTATTTGTATCCCACCTCTCCATATGGATCGAGGCGGCGAACAACTTACAAATAGTATGTATTTCTATACATGCCCCCAACAAGCTGGGTACTCATTTTACCCACCTGCGGAAGGATAGAAGGCTGAGTCAACTCAGTGTGGCTTGTGCCTCTTATGGTAGTTTGCCAATTCTTCTTGGAACTTTAAGGACTTCTTCATTTGAGGTGGAGGAAGGTGAAATGCCTGCTTGCTCTGTTTAGGTTGCTAATTTTTATTTATTTATTTATTTGTAGCCCACCTCTCCATATGGATCGAGGTGGCGAACAACTTACAAATAGCATGTATTTCTATACATGTCCCCAACAAGCTGGGTACTCATTTTACCCACCTGCGGAAGGATGGAAGGCTGAGTCAACCTTGGAGCCCGGCAGGATCGAACTCACAACCTTGTGGCCTGCAGTACTGGCATTTAACCACTGCGCCACCAAAGCAGCATACATGGCTCTTCTCCCCACTTATTGTCACAACAGGCCTGTGAAGTAGGTGAGGCAACTAAAGTGTGTCTGACCCACGGTCGCCAGTGAGTTTCATAACGAAGTGGAGATTTCTGTGTGGATCTTCCAAGTCTCAGTCCAGCACTTGCACCGCTACACTGCACTGGCTCCCTCTTAAGCCTTAGAGCCAAACATGTCTATTGTAGCATAATTTTTCATGGGCCAGAACTCTCTTAATCAGGTGTGAGTTGAAGATAAATGGGGGGGGTATTAAATATCTGAAAATGCCTGATAATATTTATAGCTGTTAATCTCCACCAAAGTGGGCAAAGCTTTGTTATTATGTGGTCTCAAGTCAACTCTGACTTACAGAGACTCCTGGCTTTTCCACACTAGACTGTTATAGTGCTATCATTCCACTTCCAACAGCCTATGGAATCCTAGGATTTTCAGTTTAGGGAGGAGCCTTTAGAATTCTCAGCCAAAGAGCTCTGGCTTCAGTAAACTACAGAATGTTGAAGGTGGAAAAATAGCACTATAACAGTGTAGTGCTGAAAGGCCTTCCATTGTAGGGCTTTCTTGACAAGATTTTACTACAGGAGGTTTGCCATTGCTTTCCTCTAAGACTGAGAGACTGTGATTTGGCCAAGATCACCCTGGGATTTCCATTGGTGAACAAGGAATTGAACTTTCGTTTCTTGGAGTCCTGGTCCAACACTCAAAACTACAATAACACACCACCACAGCTACATTGTGAGTTTTTCTTAATATTACTATATTCTCTTCATCTGTGTTCATCTTGGATATACCTCAGCTTACCATAGAAATGCCATAAATTGTATCTCATAGATTTCATTACTTCTTTATGTTTGCCAGATACACTGTTTTTGTAACCCTTGCTTGTGTATATGCATAGCACGTGAAGATAACATTTGATTTTTAATGTCAGTTTTGTTTCTTGTGACTACTTATTGGGGTAATGAATTGCAAATACATGTGGCTGATAAAAATAAAGAGACTTTGAATGTTGAAATACTGATGAAATCTCTATAGTGCTTATTCTCTAGTAAATATATTTTTGATTTACAGCTCAAATCTGTCTCAAATCTGGGTTTTTTGGCTGTCTCAAGAGGCTTGGCCATTTTTGTTATGCTGTGAAGAGTTGTGTGTACTGCTTGAAAAACAACTATAACAACAAAACTGGTTTCTGAAGATAAGGTTTCTGAGAACTTTTTGGTGTTCTCATATTTTTCCTGGCACTTAGCTGTGAAATTAGTAGATGATAAAATTCTTTTGTCACTCTTCTTCGTGTAGAAGTTGGGTAAAAAGTATAAAACAGTACTCTTCATGGCCCAGTGTTTACCTTCATTCTCACTGGGTGTATAGATGGATTAAGGAGCTTCCTAGCATCACTGTTTAAAACACAATATACAGTTATTCCATCTTTCCATCTCTAACTTTTTTTCTATCTTTTATTTATTTCATTTGTATAACACTTTTCTCCTAGAGTGGAATCCAGAAAGAGAAAAAAGAATGAAAAACAATTAAAATCCTCACAAAAAACAATATAAAATCATTTTAAAGACACATAAAAATTTTAAAAAGAGCAGTTAAGCATCCCAGTGAGAAGCTGCCCTGTTTATAGATTAAAGGCCGTCTTAAACAAAAAAGGTTTTGACCTGGCTTTTGAAAGAAAAGCCGGGAGGGGGCCAGCCTAGACTCCTGTGGAAGGGAGTTTCAGAGGGGGCAAGCAACCACTGAGAAAGCTGTCTCCTGTGTCCCCTCACGAAGCAAGCATGTGATGGCAAGAAAACAAAATAGAAAAAGAAAGATGAAACAGGAGGATTACATATCTTTCCTGCCATTTGTCAAAATCTCTGGAAGAGACAGGGCTATTTCACAATAAAAGCCTTCTCTAGAAGCACCTTAGGTATATTCAGGGCCCTTGCACACTGTACAATTATAGTACTGCATTCAATTTCAGTTACCCTGACTGCATCCTATGGAATTCTGGTACTTTGGGAAGGCAGTAAAGCCCTATAGGCTGAGAATTCTGACTACCACCACCTAAACTGTAGTTCCCAAAATTCCATGGGATGTTGCCATGGCAGTTAAAGTGGAATCATAGTAGCACTATAGGTGTGCTAAGAGTCCTAAATTGAATATTCCAACACACTTAGAAACTATAGAGGGGTTTTTTTTAGGAATGGACCGACCGAAGCTGCAAATCCTGGGGAAGGATTCGAGTTTCGCAAATCCAAATCCCTGTGCCAAAATAGGCAAACCAAATCTTTCGAATCCACCAACCAAACAGTTTGTTGGAGACCAGGACAACTGAAAACCTGGGAGACCAGGATGCCTGAAAATTTGGGAGGCTAAACACACAAGGGGAGATAGCAAGTAGATGAATTTTTCGCTTGTAATAATAATGATCTTTGCTAACAATTTCAGAAATTACATCTGGGGTTGTATTCTAAGATATTTAGATTGAACGTTTAATATTTAAGTTCAGCACTTGACTGGAACGTACAGGCTTGAGATTTCAAGTACAGCTGAAAGATTCCTTTGCGCAGCTCCCTTGCAGAGCTCTTTCATACACAATTCTGGGGTTTATAGTTTTACAAGGTGTCACAGCTTTCTTTGCCAAGGTGTGCTAGTGCATCATCAAATGAAAAACCCCAGGATACCATAAGGAGCTATGCAAAGAAAATCCTTTTTTCACCTGGATTATCTCTGTACTGTAGTATGTGACCCTGTTTACACAGGCAGGAAAATGTGAAATTAATAACCCACATTTTCCTGCTTATGTAGAAAGGACCTTCATGTCATTTTCAATCTGGGGAGATTGAGGCAAAACTATGACAATTGTCCTGGCCAGATTTCTTCAGAGGGAGGTTTGCCTTTGCCTAGGCTTTTGCTGAGGCTATCTTGCCCAATATTATCCTTCTTTCTCTTGCTTTTTAACCCTTTTTTAAAAAAAGGATTCAAAAGATTCAAGATTCATGAGATTTGTGGATTCCGAGGACCTTCCAGGGATTCGGATTCCGATAATTCTGGATTCGTCCCATCCCTAGCTTTTTTTCCTCAATTCCTGTATTATTTGAGAACTACTTTATTAGTTAACACTAGATTTTTATATTCAGATTTTTTTTGTGTTTGCCAAACAGATGCTTTTCCATTGAAAGGCTCATATTCTGATACCTAGGCTATTACCCTAAACACACTTCTGAAGGAGAAAGTTCCACTAAACACAGTGGGGCCTACATCTAAGCAAATGTGGGATTTCACTGTGAATGTGCGAGCATTTTGATGCTGTTTCATTTTCTGAATGAAATGGATTGGCATTGTTGTCAACTGATGCCACACCTTGTAAATTTTAATAAAATAACAATTTTCCTATAACATGTTTACTCTTCAAGCATTGACAAGCGTATGCACCCTATATATGTAGCAGTTTGTGGTATTCTGAGACATCTTGCATGGAGTTGGGGAACTGAAAAGGCACCAAAAAGAGATAAGAGCAATTAGTATTACAGTTCATAGTACCTCTTCAAAAGAGGAGAATCGCTTGGCTCAATTCTGAACCGTTTTGTTTGACATACTTCTTATACTAAGGTTAAAAAAATGAACCTTGCATTCTTTTCGTTTTTCATCACATCACCTTCATAGGCCTTCTGAGGTAAATTTAGGTAATTACTGTGTTGGTAGGGTGTAGTCTATTTATTCTGTTTATTCCGATCACAAAATTTCTAATGTGTTTCAAGCCTGAAATGTGACTAGAAGCAATGTACTTAAAAAAAATATTAAGGTTGAAATCTCGAACATACATGAATATAGTGTAGGATTGCTGTTTAACAAAGGTGGGCAAAGTGTAGGCCACAGGTTCATGCAGCAGGTCTTGGCACTTTCCAAGCCCCTCTTTTAATGTTTTGTCCCAATTTTTATGTATTTCTCCCCAAAACCAGCCACATATGCGGTTGTCTACTTCGTCTAGTCTGGGATGGGGGGGGACCCTCAAAAATCCAGTTTTAAAAAAGGCAAAAATCATCCAAACTGGCAGCTAGAAGTGACATTTTGTCACTTCCAGCTCCCTCAAAAATGATGACACAGCCTGCCAGGGGAACTGTGTTACTACTTAATTATTCTTTTTGTACTCCTATATAGATAGATAGATAGATAGATAGATAGATAGATAGATAGGGTGACATATTAACAGAAAGCTATCCACAATTTTTATTAACCTTTTTATTAACCATCTCTGAGTGTTTTTTCTCCCCTCCATTCAGAGAGATGAAATCTTTCTGCTTTTGTCACTATCATTCATGTGCCTCTGAAATCATGTCATCATCTTACTATCACTCAGAGATGTTTGAAATAATGCTACTATTTTAGGGGTAGATTTGGCAAAATAATTCTGCATGTTTCTACATGAACTGTTTCCAGTCTCTTGCTGTACTATCTGTACAATCCTCAAACTGTTGAACCATGTTGAATTTTCATTGAAGTGAATTAAGTTTGCATTGGAGTATCAATGTGAGAACTGCAGTGTATATTTTGGATCCTAAAATAGAGTTATGCTGATTTTTAACATAAATGAGAGAAAGGGGGGGGAAGAAATCCAGCAGTACCTTTAAGCCTGATTTTTATTTTAGCATGAGCTTTTGTTACTAGCAGTCCACTTCTTCCGATGCAATAGAGAATGATATTAAAACCTTAGCTTATTAAGGATATTTCTATCCTTAATATTGGCAGAGTGGGATACAATGTAATTGGGGCTCAGAAATTCTTTTAGGTGGATCTTTCTTTTAAACTGCTGTGGTTGAGAAATTAGACTTAGACTGTTGTCATCAAAAACATGTGTGTGATGTTAAATGATCCTTAATTGCCTTTTCATTAGTGTGATAGTACTCATTAACATGAAAATTGATTTATTGCTTCTGACTAACTTCTGGTTTATTAGCTTCTGTATAAAACTTGGTGCTGAAGCAGCTATTAGATTGAGGACATTTGTTACATCAGTAATAGCCTTGCTTATGGACATTGTTTATGAACCTTATGATTGACATCATGCTTATGACAATTACAATCTGGTCATAGAGACAATGAACAGCAGAGATAGATAAGCAATAACACTGAGTCAGTTTGGAGTGGAAATTTAACCTTGGTGATGTGTGCTTTATTCTGCTGTTGCAATCTAGAAAAAATGGTATAAATATTTGAAACCTGAGAAATAAAGTTATCCTTTCGGATCACTGCTGTTAGTATGTTAGACTGAATGTAGTTCTGATTGTCAGTGGGATCCTTTGACCAAAGAAAAATCTTTTTTGTGTTTTAATTGTTTTCTATTGTATTTTATACTTTGTATCAGTATTCTGTGTCTATGCTTCGCTTCTTAGCTTGTTTCAGGGTTCATCCCAGCTCCTAGTCTAACTTGTAGGATATAGTGGGTCTGAGATTTTGCATCCTCTCACGCTGTGATCCTAGGCTTATTAATTATTAATTATTTCAATCCTTGAAATGAGTTGGAGTTACTTCAGGGTGAGGAAATAAAGTTGCAAGTGATCATCTTTTGCATCTGGTAATGCAGTTTCCTGAATGAAAGATTTGGAGCATTGCACGTGCTCTGTAGATGTGAAATATGAAAATGAAGCCCATGAGAAAAGCTAGATATATTAGCTGTATAGCACTGAAGAAAGCTTTCCTTGATTTACAGTAACTGTATTGTATTGCTGTTACTGCCATAGATTTAATTTCACTCTGTGCCTATTACTTGCAAGTAAGTCCGTAAATGACTGGAATTTTGAACAATGCTGTTGAAAGTGCCAAGGAAATGTAGATAACCTTGAGGATTTAACTTGCGTGTGCTGAAATTAAAATGACTTCATAATTAAATGAAAGTGTGCCATGATAGTTAAAGGCAATGGACCAAGAAGTTTCTTAATTATAAAAGTCCTTATACTTGCTGAAGTAACTCAAATTTCAAAGCAATTCATTAGCCTCTAAAATGAACAGTGCTTCTTTAGGCTGATGAAATTACTTTACAAATTGGCAGGGTACCAAACTGGGTAAAACCTGCCAGACAATATATTTGAATTTATATAGAGGGAAAAAGCATTCTTAATTTACAAATTCCAAAATGTTTTGAGAATTTAGAATGGTTCTTAAGAGACCCGTACAGTGGTTGAGCATTTGCACTAGCAGATCTGCCTTAGGATGCCACAGTAATTTAACAACAGTGTATATTTTGTGATCTGCTCTTGTTGGGACTGGGATGTTATCATCCTAGATCAGTGTTTCTCAAACTTTGGTCTTCCAGATGTTTTGGACTTCAGTTCCCAGAATTCCTATTGGCCAAGTTAACTGGGGATTCTGAAAGTTGAAGTCCAAAACACCTATAGGATGGTTTTTCTGTTAAGCTTCAGGACTAGAATAGTATTTTTCCAAACTAATGCTTAATGAACTTTCTTTAAAATAACATCTGTTCTTCTAAGAAACTGTAAAGCCTTAGAAGCCACCTCTTAGGGTATATATCTTATCAATGTGGCAAACTACAAAATGTAAAAAAAAAAACCCAAAACATAATAAAAACAGAAGGTCAATAATAAAAACAGAAGGTTATTTTAATACATCTTACCTTGAGATGCAGCTTGCTGTTACAGTTACCAGCATATTTTCCTATGTTACATGTATCGAGGGTAGTATAGATATTGTACATAAAAGTCATACATGGAGGACAGGAATGTATGTGCGTGATACCAGTGTTTACCTGCTTGTAAAATGTGAAAAAGGATTATTCTTTAAAAGTGAGGTTTTATTTTTAAAATTTAATGTTGAGTCCACTTCATATTGACTATAGATAATTTTTTAAAATGAAAGTTACCAGGGCAAACAACATAGAAAGGCATTCCTGATCATGCAATTTTAGTTGGAAAATATGTGCAGATATTTTATAAATTAAGGCTTTTCTCAGTCACAGTTGATCCATGGAAGTTTTGTTTTACAGACCTTGTAAACTGTATTGTTGTGTAGTACAGTCCTATACAGTAGTAAATCCATTGAGTTCAATGTCATTTCTTTCTGAATAAATGTGAATAGGATTACATGCTTAATTGTTTTAATTTATGGTTGATATTTAGAGTATGATAATGTGGGAAAGTGACTAACAATGCAAATATAAATTAATTTAAGTGTCTAGTTAAATTAAAGCTATTTCCTGGCTATTTATATAATATCTTTTAAATTGCTTTTGAACAGTCAGTTGAATTCATCATAAACATCTTGTATTATCTGAGGTGAGGAAGATATCTATAAATAATAAAAGTGAGTATCTTGGCAGCCATAATTTATTGGGAAATTCTGGAGGACACCTCGAAATTTGACAGAACATTCTTGGTTAATGTACAGAGGTGAATTTTGTGGTGATATTCCAAACAGGGAGCTTTCTGGAAGGAAAAGGAAGGCAGCCATAACTCATTAGGAAATCATGGTAAGCACCTCAATTTGGCAGTGTTTTTGGTTGTTATGCAAGTGTCAGTGGCCAGTTTCAAGTTGGTATTCCGAAACATGGGGTTTCCTACAAGCCAAAAAGGGTGGTGGCCTCATTGGGGAAAACTGAACAGGTCTCTCTGGGGCACTGGCTGCTAAGATTGCTGATGTAGTAAAAACAAGGTAGGGAAAGAGGAGAAGCACTTGTTGTTACTATGATTTCTGAGGTTTAAAAGGAGGACAGGAAAATGGGAGATGTCTACTTCTACCAGCAGGATTCCAGTGATAGAAAATGTGGATGGGAAAATAGGAGCCCTTTAAGAAGTGAATTCTCCTTTCACCAAATCAGCCAAAATCATGAAACATATTCAGCAATTGTGGTGTTGGCCATGAAACAAGATATGACAAATCCAACACCCACAAAGCAGCAATATCTTTATTCAGGCCATCTCCAAAGCATAAAACACATTGTGTAAGTTTTTGAAATGTATCTGTCTTTTTCCTCAGGCAAAGATATTAAATATCCTACATGAGAAAAAAGTGAAGATGTTACAGTTACAGGCCTACATTCTGTCTCAGATGTTACTCTATTGTTAGTTAAAATGGTATTGAAGGATTTCAGTGCAAGGAGAGGTCATTCTCCTTGGCTGTGTCAGGACAAGGGACAATGGGAATAAAAGACAGCTAATAAAAGGTGGCTATAAGTCAGAAATAACTTGAAGGCACACAACAACAAGAACAAACAAACAAAATTTCAACTCTATTAGCAACAAAAAAGTAACTTCACTTGAGATTTAACGTCCCTGTTCTGCATGAAGCTAGCTGTTCTTTTCTTAGACAGAAGACATTGCATTTCTCTAGGAGGCTCTGGAAGAACCTTTATGTGCTGTATAGGTAAAACTTTCCAACTGCAGTCCAATGAAAGAGTTTTACCTTTGTTGGAGGTAGCAAACCTCAAAGAGTTAAGTCCCAGTTATTTCTCTCCCTCTTGCTTTAAGGTTCGCCTGTTGCTGCTAAATTGGGTATCTACAAATCCACAACGCAGCAATATCTTTATTCAGCCAGGTCCAAAGTATAAAATACATTATAAAAACCTTTGAAGCTTCTTCAAACAAGGTGTTAAAAATCATACAGGAGAAAAATGGTGATGGTGGTAGAGTCACAGGCATACATTCTGTCTGAGATGTAACCCTCTTGTCAGTTAAGGTGACGTTGAGGGTAGTGCAGTGCAGTTAGAGGCCTCTTTCCTTCTCGGTCGTTTGAGGACTAGGGCATTGGATTATGACTCTGAAGTCCAAGGTTTGAATCTCTACTCAGCTCTGGAAGCCCACTGGATGACCTTGGGAAGTCACACTCTCTCAGCCTCAGAGGAAGGCAAAGATAAACTGCCTTTGAAAAAATCTTGCCAAGAAGACCCTGCAATAGGCTTGCCTTAGGGTGGCTATAAGTCAGAAATGACCTGAAGGCACAAAACAATGACAACAAACAAAATTTCAACTCCATTAGCAACATAAAAGTAACTTTTAAATCCAGTGTCCCTGTTTTGTATGAAGTTATCTGTTCCTTTGTTAGACAGAGGACGTTGTATTTGTGAAAGAGTCTCTGTACTGTACTGTCAGAATCAGTTTGGGCCTTTCTATACTACACTTGTTACAGTGCTATTTTTCCACTTTCAACATCCTGTGGAATTCTGGGGGTTGTAATTTACTGAGGCCAAAGAGCTCTCTGGCTGAGAATTCTTAAGTGCCCCTCCTTAAACTACAAATCCCAGGATTTCATAGGATGTTGAAAGTAGAATAAGAGCACTGTAACAGTGTAGTGTGGAAAGGCCCTTTGTTTACAAGGCTGACTAAAATTTCAGATGAGGGCACATTTCAGATAACCCCTTAAAATTATTAAAGTTTTGGGATTTCTTTCCTTAGAAGGAAACCCAAAACCTCTGCAGCTTGAGTAGGCAGTATGATATCTTCTTTGGACAACTGCAGTCAGCACCAGCTGGAATGGCTAGGATAGTCTGGCAGTTGAAATCCCAAAAACCGGGAGGGCAACATGTTGCTTGCTCTTTCATTGAGGTATTTCATTCAGATGACTGCAGATGAATATAACAAAGGGTCATAAAATCCAGAACAGTGCACAGACTTTTTTCCCCCTTATAATAAAATTTGAGATTATCCACTGAGGTACCATAACAGTACATTCAGGGCATTAAGTAACATAGGAAGCTGCTTTATATAAAGTGAAGTTTAATATAAAGTCAAGTCATGTCGATGCTGACTGGATTGGTACTGCTTTCAAAGGTTTGCCGTAGGAGCCTACCTGGAAAACACACTCTGACACACTGAATTCTTAACTAACAACATTTGCTACAAGATGTGATATTTTCCATTACTTTAGAATGCTGTTAAAAGAGGTTAGATGAACTTAAGTGAGGACATGTCTAGTGACAGATTTTACCCATAATAGATGTATGAACCCTGGATATGCCAAGGGTGTGGGGTCTAGGCTGGGAATGACCCATACATGGCCTTCACTTCCAAGCCCTATCCTTTGACATTTTAGTTAAGGAAAATACTTAAGTTTCTATGCTCCCTGATCTGATCTCATAAGGCAGATTTGTTGTTGTTGTTTTTGTTAGATTTGTCATCATACTAAAAATATTAAAACAATAGGTTTTCACAGTCTTAAATATTAGCTCATTTGACAAGTGTCTTTATCTATTTTGAAATTAAAGTAAGATCCTTTTTTATAACACAATACTTGATGATAATATAGATTCGTGTGTTTTAGTTTGTTGTTGTGATTTGCCATCAATTCAGTTTAAAGTAATGGTGACACTATGAATTAGAGACCTCCATGAGCCACAGTCATCAGGAGCCCTGCTCAAGTCTTGCAAACTCAGGCCGTGACTGCCTTTATTGAATCAATCCATCTGTGATTTGGTCCTCTTTTCCTACTGCCTTCCACTTTAGTGGGTCATGTTGTCACATGATATATCCAAACTACGAAAGCTTCAGCTTAATCTTTTTGCTTTCTACTGAGAATTCAGGCTTGATTTTCTCTAGGACCTGTTTATTTGTCGTTTTGGCAGTCTGTGGTCTGCAGAGCTCTCCTTCAGCACATTTTGAATGAGTTGGTTTTCTTTAGTCACTTTTGTATCTTCTTTTATTGAACATAACAAATGCTATATTCATTCCAATTGAATTTGTTTTGTTTTGTTATTTCATTGATGCAGTGTGCTAGCCCCAGATATTTTTTAACATTTTTCTTTAAACATTTTCCTTTGAGAAGGCTCCACTATTCAGCACCAAAAAAATGCATGTTTGACAGCAGCTTTTAATTAATGAGCCATGGTCCCCAGAACTGCACTTCTCTGATGTACACAGGCAAGCTTATTTAACCAGAGGCTTATTTGAACATCGGATGCCTGATTTATTCAGTACATACTCTTTTAACAATGCTTTCATAGTTTTATGGTTATAGTGGAAAACTAAGCCTTTTTTTCCTCTCTGATTTCTGATAGAAAGAAACATTCTGAATGACAGCTACAGATTGCCAAAGAGAAAGCCAGCAATTCTTCTTCTGAATGTAGGTGAATGATGAAATGTTAAGCAGCCTGCACATCTACCAGTAACTGTACAAGCCACCCCCTGAAAAAAATGAATGTTCCTTGAGGAAAAGCCTTCAACCTTATTTTTATTTACAATGGGAGAGAGAGGAAAGAGTCTGGATGCTGGCCATGATAAAAAATCAGACAGCGATAAAAGCAGTAATTCATATTATTCTGATGATGATTCATCTTGTGCCTCTGATCACTCACCAGTTGTTAGCACTCGATCTGCAAACACTGGAGAAAAAAATAAAGCAGAAAGCTTGAAGAGCCTTGCACATTACCAGGGTAAGTGGTTGATAAAACATTACTAAACCTAGTATAGGAAAGTAAAGTCAGTTTCACTAAAACTATAGCTAAAATGAACTGTGATCCATAATGTAGCCTAAAATCTACCCATTGCTTTAAAAGAACAAAATATAATTTACTTAGGCAAGGGAATATTTCTCATTCTCATACAAGTTTTCATCGTTCATGCAAAATGCTGGAAGCCTACTTTTAATTTGGCTGTGAAGTACTACAGTTTACCACATTTAATTTGTATAGTTTACAGCTTACCTGCATCGAAAGAATTGTAACAGTTGGTATTCTGTAAGGACTACTGAATTTCCATCTACATATTGCAATGAAATAAAATACTCAGAACCACAGTACACATGGTGAAGAATATCTGTGCTTGGGTTTCCCACTTGAAGCAGCTTCCAACGTATGTGTGATAGAGAGGGGGCAGAATTTGGCTATAACACTAGTATTTGCCAGGGGGAGAGGAGGCCCACCAGTCCCTGTACCCTCTGCTGTTTTCATGATCTTGGCTCTTCTCTCCTTTTCCCCTCCAAAAAGCTGCTATTAGCCCCACTTGTGTCTGGGGAGCAAGATGAGTCTTAGTGTGTGTTGGGGGGTTGATCAGAGAAACTGGATTAGGACAAAGGCTTCAAAATCACTCCTGCGGTGCCTGTGTCACGTATGAATTTTTTGCCCCCGCCCCCCCCCCCGCTGATTGTAAACTTTAAAAAGGACAACTGAAAGATCTACTCAGCTTTTCTGCCTGGTTTGGTTTAGTTATTGAGCTCTGCTGGAAGGCTTTCTTCCTCTGAATACCGTTTTGATTATTATGAACCAGCTGCTGATAAAAGAATTTTCTCACATTTGCAACAAAACTAGTATATGGTGCAATAAAGATTAGCTGAATTTCAGTATAGTTATGTCGCTGCCCACTTTGAAATTCTCCCATGGCTACCATCTTGATAACTAGAGCCAGGTTAATTCAAACTCCTTGTAACACTCTTCAGACAGACCTGCAGAAGATAGAAACTGAAAGTTTGTAGAACTGGTTTTTTTTTTCCTACAGAGGTAGTTTATCTGGCTTTCTTTGGAAATAGGTCTAAAAAGGAATTAAATGTCTACATCCAGTGCAGGATCCAAATGTTTACAAAGGGAGGGTAGGAGGCGTTCTTGTGTGCTAGTAGAGAGAGGACTTGATCCTATTTAACTCAGGCATGTAGCAGTGGCATGCCAATTTTCACTTTTAACACCAGCACTGTTGTGGTTTTTTTATAGCCACCAAGCAGATTGCCTCTAAATATGCACCCAGCAAAAGAGGGATTCGCTGGGGTTTTCGTTCCCAGAGCCTCAACAGGGACTCTCCTGCCAAAGATATCAGCCTCGTTACCAAACGAGTGCTTTCTGCCAGGTTACTGAAAATTAACGAGCTTCGTAATGAACTGACGGAACTGCATGTCAAACTTGATGAGCTGCAGAAAGAAAATAGGGCACTCAAGCGGCTTCAGTACAGACATGAGAAAGCTCTCCATAAGTTTGAAGACACAGAGAACGAAATTGCTCAACTCCTGGCCCAGCATAATGATGAGATGAGAATACTGAGGGAGCGCTTGAGGAAATCACAAGAAAGGGAGCAAGCAACCGAGAGAAAGTTGAAGACTTCAGAGGAGGAGCTGTATAAGGTCAAAGGTAGCTTACAAAAACTGAGACGGCTTGCTGAAGACCGGCATCTCTCAGAACGTGATGAGCTGGCAAAGAAGTTAGCTTTAGCAGAAAACAGACTAGATGATAGTGAGAAGAGAATTAAGGTAAGGAGATAATAATAATTCCCATTTTTGATATAGTTTTTAATTGTATGACACCACTATAATATGAATATTCAAGATGCTTTTGATAAGTTAGAATGCAATGGAGAAAAAGCCTCAAAACACTGACTGTAGCAAATGCTAATTTCAAAAATAACAGACCAGTTTAACTTAATACTTTGGTCCTCAGGGTGATGCCCATGGACATTTCCTTTGGTGCCTGCTGGACTCACTGTCTTCATGAATTTTTTAATCTTAAAAAAAGTTTCTTCTTCAGTTTAAAGTAATATTTTGAAAGCTGGCATTTTATTTGATTTACTGATCAATTAAGCAAACAGGATGTTATTTAAATAACAAACTATTACGTGAAATAATGATCAACAAACTGAAGCACAAGTCTCCAGAGCTATCTTTATTTCCAAGAATACCTCTGGCTCCACGTGAGTCCCAGAAGCATTAATAGAAAATAAAAAGTGATGAGTGACTGCATTTGTTTTGAAGTGTATCCAATCACCCAGATAAATACAAGTTGGGGGTTGGTAGGAGGTTAGAAGGGGTGACAGGGAGTGGCTTGGGAGCTAGAGGCCAGAGGAGAATATTTTTGCATGTGTGAGGATTGCCTGTACGTGTGTGTGCATCTTACATCACCAATTCACTTTTTGTAAAATAGATGTTCATTTGTGCTCCTTGAGGGCAAATAAGTGGTATGGTATTGAGGCTCAGACCCTTCCTGTGCATTGCATTCTGTTTCTTGACTAACTTACTGGTTTTTGAGCCTCCTCAGATTTTCTTCTCTAAATGTCTGTTAGATTAATGTTTCTTAAGCTATCTCATGTGGGGGACTAGCATTTTTTCCCCAATGTGTCAGGGACTGATAACATATTTGTCCCTGTTGGCAACAGGTGTTTCTTTCTTGATAGCACCTTATAGACTGGCAGCAAATGCCTCATGGACTGGCACTGGTCCACAGGGCACCACTTTGACTAGCACTGTGTTAAAGCAAAAAAACTGGGTCACAAAAAGTGTTTTGTGTTTTGGAAAGCAAACCCTACTTCTGCTATGTGCTTGAACTAGCTCCTTTTCTTATAGCTCCACCAGTTTGTCTTCTGAGAAATGAAGAAGTTGTGACATGGCAGACATTTTGTGAATGGACATTCCACCCCCCCATAGCATCCATTTTGTGAGAATACCCATTATACACACTCAAAATCTGATGTGTGCTCACAGACCTAAAAATAATGACCCTTGGCTTAGTAGTTCCTATTCATTTGGTTAATAATCATATTTCTCATTTTTTTTCTTCAGTTTTGTTACAGTTCACTAAAAATATTAAATCCCTACACATACAACGTCATGCGTACTTAAGTAAGCATGAGTAACCCCCATTTTTCTTTTTTTTTTAAACTTCTTTTTAAACTAAACACGATTTTTTCTTTTTATGCTTTTTTTTTTAACTTCTTGGTCCATTTTCCCATTTCATATACTGTGTTTGGAACTATGATCTGGGGGTAGAGTTGCATTCAGAAAATGAACATTCCCAGTGCCTAGTGGGAGAATAAAGAGCAATTTTCATTTTTTTTCCCAAGAGAGGGGGGGTGCTCTGAAACAGCAAGAGTGGCATTTCAGAGGAATGGTGAATTGGCAAAAACAGCATCTCCGCTTCCAGGGACTTCTCCTGGTTCAGAGCTGCTTCCATTCATGTACATTCTCCTTCCATGTACAAAAGGGCACCTTTATTCCAGCCCTTAATTTTTGAAAGAAAGGGATAAACTGTCCTTTGAAGTTTTGTTATTATCATGTTGCTGATTATTATTAAGCAGCTTTATGCTGGTGTTATAGTTACATAGCAAGTGATTGCTTTTCAGGTTTTATTATTAAGATTTCTATATGTATGATTCAGGTTGTTGGGAATAAACCGCCTCAAATGTGCTTTTCTCATAGAAAAGGGTAACATAAATGCCCTAATAGATCAGGCAAACCATATTTCCCTATGCTTTTGCTACTGTTCAGTACTCAAATAGAACAAAAGCAGTCCTATGTACCTCCATCTCCCCACTCCAGTGAAGGGATGGAGGCAGAACTGTACTACAGTGGGCAAACAGCTAAAATAAATCCAGGACTTCAGCCAAACTTTGGGATTGGGGAGAAGGCAGTGCTCCTCCATTCTCCAATTTAGGCTCCCTTTCCTCACCAGGGCCTTGCTGACCCCATACCGTATCATCAGGAGAGTCAAGCCCTGACCCTCTGGAGCAACCTTTGATCTTCTAGCTGTTTGGGACTTTAGCTCCGAGAATCCATCATCATTGGCCAGGCTGGTGGAGGTTTCTGGGAGTTAAAAGTCCGGAAAGCTGGAGGGTGAAAGATTGAGAATGGCTGCTCTGAAGGGCTGCAACTCATGTAGCTACATTTTTCACTTTAGAAAAGTATCTTGTATACAGGCGTTCTTTCAATGATGTCCACTTCTTATCATGTTTTGTGTTTACAAGGAAGGATATTTCTGATATATATTGAATTGTAGGACTTGGAGAGGAACCTTGACCTTAGTAACAGTAGTTTCCAGAGACAATTACATTCTGAGAAAAAGAAATTATATGAAGTGCAGGAAGAAAATAAAGTTCTTCAAGAGGAAGTCCAACGTCTAAATCAGAAGTTAAAGGTAAGAACTGCACATTTCTGATATCCATTAATAGAAGTAAACTTAACATAAAATGAAATATTCTTAGCAGAGTAAGTTTCTGTACAGGAATCATTCCTTTTCATTTAAAATATTCTAGCTTCTGTATAATCATCTGTTTGGATATGTAAGTGAGAGATCTAACAGCTGTCATGTAATTAATTATGTGGTACAAGCATTTTCTACAGCAGAGATGGTTCACTGGTGACCCAGGAGTAGCATCATGGCTGCTTTTGTCAAGATTATAACCTGTTACTGATGTAATAGGAACATGGAGGACTTGCATGATGGCCAAGTCTCCTTGCCTTTTTCTTCTGCTATCATTTTACAGTGCATCTATTCCAGGGTGGGGAGCATATGCTCCTCTGGATGTGGGGGTACAGGAGTTCATTAGTATGGAATGCAGGTAGATAATTCCTCAGGCTGAGAAAACTTGATAAGAAAATATAATTAAGGCTTGCCCAAATAGTCTCCCCTTCAACTTTCTTAGGGGAATGAGATGGAAATACTTTCTATAAGGAGAGTGAGTTTACCATGAAGATGAGATGACCCATAATTAGTTAGTTTGTTTGGAGAAGGAAACAAACAAACCTCTTTACAGTAAGGCTATACCTGCCTGCAAGTATTTTTGTTGCTCCATCCCTGAAGACTGGATTAATCTTCCAGAGGTATTTTCACTCCCTGCCTGCCTCCAATTAATGGTGAAAGCCCAAGCCAAATAGTTTAGTCTAGAGCCCACAAAAAGAATATAGAATATTCTCATCCAGTCCTGCATTAAAGTATTTCCCATTTATTTGCTCAATCAGTTTTTTCTATGTTTTAACTTTTCAGGTTGCTCTGGGAATCAAGCCTTATAACGTTTTTTATAGAAATCAAACATTTGTGTACCTAGTTATGAAAAAATGTATCTCAGCATTGTATAAGGCAGATAAAAATTCATAGAGAAGAATATTTTTGCTTAGTCTTTTGACAGATTTCTTCACATTCTCACTACTTTTTTATTAGGAGAAAGAGAAAGAACTTGATGCAAGGAATATATATGCTAATCGAATGTTAAAACCTTCACCAAAAAAAGATGCTAATACCACGCCAAATAAAAAAGGTAATCATTTTCTGAAATTTTATAAGTATAACTCATGCCCAGGTTTACTTTAAAGGGTACGTATCAGTCAGTAACAATCAGTGTAATCTATAGTTTTGGATTTTTGTCTAACAGTTTGCCGTTTGAGTGGTTTTTTTCCCCTATTAAAACGATAATCTGAAGTTGCATATTTGAAAACTCAAGCAAGCATACCGCTTAGCCTGAACAAGGAAGGATGAGGTTGTCTTTGGCTTGGTAGTGATATCAGTGGCATAGTAGTGAATGAGGTAGGCTGACATATTAAGAGGAATTTTAAATACATATTTCTTTTGATAGAGAACAAGAAATGCCGTTCAAAGATTTGTTATTTTCCTGTACGATTCCCAAATTTTAAATATTCCCTAAAGTAGGGGCACTTTTTTTGTATGCATGTTCAAGTTATTTAGATGAAGAAAGAAGTACCATTTACTTAAATCTTTATTTAAGTGACATGAATATATCATTTTTTACAGCTGTTAAGAAGAACAATAAAAGAGAAGTACAAATCACAAAGGGAGTGCAGACTGCTGACTACTTCTCCCCAGTAGATTTTCCTTTGCCCCCAGACTTCATTTCTGATGAAATACCAGAGGAAAAGGAAGCTGATGTACATCTCAAAATGGTGAGTTGTGTTTGTATTTGTAAATCACTATTCTCAGCATGAGGGGTATGTTTCTAAAGAATGCATGGCTTTGCTCGTTGTTTTGAGGGATGAAGGTGGCCACAGACAAGAAGTCCAGGCTGGTATGAGCTTGTTAATAAAAGGTATTAAATAACACTTTTTTGACGTGCACCTTTGTGGTATAAGATTGTATTTTGGTTTATCTAAATTATTTGGGAATAAGACTACATTTGCTTAATGCAGGCTAAAATTATGTCGTGAATATTGGTCCGGGGAGGAGGACAGTAGTCCCACTAACAGAAAAGAGTTTGATTGCTGGGATAAGATCTAGGACTCCTCATTGTGAGGAAATTTCCTGGAATTTCTCAGTTTTTGTTTTTTTTAACTAATTTTGGCCAGATTTGCTGGGTGTAATCAGGGTTTTGAAAATTCTGTGGCTGGGATCCAGATAAATGAACACAGAAGGAGACAGCAAGAAGTGACTGTCCTCCCCATCTGTCCCATCAGCTCCTCTCAAAAAACCTCTCCCACAGGTTGGAAAAAATCTGTGGAGTAGTGTTGGCTATGAGCTGTGGGGAGGAGAGATGAAGCAGGAAGAGGGACTTGGGCAGAGGCACAGTCCCTGAGCAGGAAGGAAAACTACTAGGATCGCTAGAGTGAAAACTGGAGAGGAACTGTTGTACCTTAAATAGTTGAGTAGAAGAGGGAAATTTCAGCAGGTGTTGCTTGTCGTGCAGCCAGGTAACAAGCAATACTTGTTGAAATTCTCAATTCTACATTATCGTTAAAGGTTCAGGAGCCTGCCCCAATTTTCACTTATGGCAACCCTAGGTATTGCGCTGAAGCTCTGTTGTAGCATGAGCCCTTATATATACCAGGACTCCATTTAGGCCAGAATCTCTCAGCTCTGCTTTCAACAGTGATCTCAATTGAATTGAGCTGATCTAATGCTGAGGTGGATAGGAAGTTTGCTTGAATTTCAGTCCGGTTGATTGTGGTCTGTTTCCCTGATCTTTTGTCAACAGTTTCATCTGTGATGTTGATTTCTGCTGGTATGAGGACCAGTATGGCCATAATTCAATGCTACATTTTCAGTTAGCGAAGATTAATATAATTTCCTTGAATTAATTGTTAATAGCATAGCTTTATTCAAATACACTTAAATATCCTTCTATACTATATTTGACTTCCATAAGGAACAGGCAATTAAAAAAGTCTGGAATGAACAAGTGGAAGATTTCCAGAAAGAACGGAACAGAGAAAGAGAAGAGAGGCTGAAAAGTGATCAAGAACTACAGGCTTTAGAAGAAAGAGCCAAGGAACTGAGAGACGGTAAGAAAACTCAGTTGATTTCACAGTGTTGCTGTCAAGTGAAGCTATCTTACAGTCAGGATATCACACTCACACATGAAATAATTTGCACTAATAAACATACGGACTTTTTTCTCCAATATATTAAAATCCATGATTCTTGCAATTAATATCATTCATACCTTTTTTAATCAGATTATAAAAAGAGCTTTCAGTCCTTTTATATTTTATGTACAGGTGAAGAAAGCAAAATCTCAGGTTCAAGTATCATTTTGATTATTCTCATCAGACAGTTTTCCTTTGAGACTTCCACTGTGCCATAAAACTCCTCCCTAAAGCTCCTATTCCTGGAGCTAACCCCAAAAGCTCCTTGGCAACCACTCTGGCTGCTGTTTGCTCCAAAATTTCAGTGGTAATCTGTATTGTCACCAGGTGATACGCCTGAATTTTGGGAGTGGCTTGCCCTTGCTTTACTTGGTGAGGGAGGAGGAAGCAAAAATGGGTTCAGGGGTTCTCTGTGGTTTTCAGACCTCACTTTGCCCCTGTAGAAAACAGGGGGAACCACACAGAAGATATGTGGCTTATGTTGTTGTTGGTTTTTAACAAGCAGAATGGGAAAAAGAAGAAGCTGAGAGAAGGAAGAAGGAGAGCAATCTTGTTCTGGAGAAAGAAGAAAAGGCAAAGATGGAAACAGAAATATTTAATGTGAAAAATGGAACACAGAGTAGTGAAAGAGCAGAAGAAGAAAGACGGAAGGAGATTCTGCTTGCTAAGATGTATGAAATTGACCAGGAGACCCAAATCGATATGAAGGTCACTTCCCAAGAACACACCACAAATCCAGCAACTATACCTTACTCCTTGGAAAAAAGTAAGAAACCATACCAATTTTCAGAGACAACCGAGAAATTATCCAATGGCTTTCCAGAATATGACCAACACAGTACTGTTAGAAAAGGAGAAAGCCAGAGACAGCAGCATACGACTACATATACTGATTTGACATCTAATAGCTATGTACCTTCCTTTTGTAAAATGTCAGGGAGGCCAAGTTGGCTTGATCAGAAAACTAACTTCCTAGATGAACTCCCCAAGGAAAATGTAGGCCTTGATATGAAGAAAGACAGAAAGACTAATTTAATGGAGCAGCTCTTTGGAAGCAATGCCAATACTATCACTTCACCAAAGAGAAATGATTTGGGCCCTTTCGGACAAGACAGTGATATGGACAGTGGTTTTCAGGATAAAAGCACCACGGTCAAAGCAAAAGATGATGGTGATCTTTTCTTTGGTGAGGGAAAGAGCTTTAATCCCAAAAGGCACCAACTGCAGCATGCAGCAAGTAGACCAGCAGTTAAGGCTATTGATTATTTAGAAGACGAAATTGAAGAAGTACTGTTGCAATGATTATAGTCTGTGAAACTCCAGGTGTGTAAAGATTTTGTGTATTTAATATTATATCTACAGCTCAAATACTCTTTATAAGCATGAACTGACTGACAAATGTGCAGGAGGATTAGGTGATCAAGAGTGGAGCTCTTTATCTGGTGTCCTAAGCGATTAGAAGTGATGACAGTTACAGGTATAACAAGGTCTGCCGTCATGTTTCTCTGTCTTTATTCTGTAAGGGGAATCCTTTGGCCCTCTACTTTGGAGCCATATTTTTCTCTACATATTTTTTTCATCAGTCACTTTGATAGGAACTGGAGTCCTTCAGTGTGATCCCATTAAGTGTAACTTATTTTGCCACAAAAGAAAACACCCAAAGATCCAAGGATCCTTTGCAAGGAGGGGGGGTGGAGATTCTCCAGCACTGTTCTCTAAATGGTTTCTTGTGTGGCCCTCTGGAAGTTTTTGAACTGTAACTTGTATCAAACCTAGCCACCATGGCACCTGGTGAGAGATTAGGAGAGCTGCATTCCAGCAATGTTTGAAGAACCACAAACTGCTCACCCTTAGAGCAAGGCATAAAGTCTCAATCAATGACCCTTTGAGGGTGATCCCCCTCCCTTTCCCCAGCAGAGTCCTTTTCTGCCCTTAGGTATGCAGAATTGTGTGTTCAAGCAAAAATATGACTGCAGGGGGAAAAAACTGGCCTTGTCACTTTTTTCCCTTCCTTTTATCAACAGGTTGATCTAACCTTGCATAGTAAATCTAATTTCTTTCTTAGGAAAGTCAGTACAGAAGCAGCTTCAGTTGTAGTAGGCACAGGTATGAACACTCCTTTCAGTAGAACAAATACAAATCCATATACAGAGTACAGAATTCTATATGTGGAGAGGGTCTTGATAATTCCATAATCTGTTATCAATACTTTATCTTGGAATGTTTGAGAAAATTGTTGAGCAGCAAAGCAAAAGAGAGGCACGCTATTTAAGGTTATGTAAGCTAATTTAGCATTTTCTTAATCTGTGGCTGAACACGCAACACAGTTCTGCCATACCAGTCCAAATCACCAAGCCCACTCTGCAGTCAGTAGGTTGTGAATTGCAGCTGGAGCAGCATCCACTTGGTGTAATAGGGCACTTCAATACACTCTTAATGCTTCTGCAAATGTTTTTGATGAATTGTACCCAGTATCTATTACTGAAAGTGATTACTAAAACTTTGAATTTTAAATGTAATTGCATTGGTGGCTGTTAAATATACTGGCAAACTCAGAAATATCGGAGAAAACACATTTGTTTTGTTAAATACTTCCTCCCAAACTTCTCCTTTCAAAAACCCATTGTTCAAAATATAATAAATTATTGGAAATGTTACATTATACCTGTGTGAGTCTAGCAATAAGATTGATGACTATGTGCAATTCATTGTATCACTTAGCTTTAAATGCAGTTCTAGAGAAGTGTAAAATGATTTCATATGGAATGTTTTGACTTGAAAGTATCTAGGCAGAAGAATTGGTTAGTATATGTCTGCTTGTACATCTTTGTATTTATTTCTGCTGGAGACTAAATGCTCCAGCCGTAGGTAAAGAGTTCCACATTTCCACACTGGTGCAAGTATCAAATGCCTTTGCTCTGAAGCATTTAACAGTTAAGAGTTGTATCACAGACTTCAGAGTGAGCCATTTAGCAAAGGGGTAGGTAATGTATGCCTTTCTGGATATTACTGGATTGCATCTCCCAGTAGCATTAGCTTGAAAAGACGTAGTGGGAGGGGGGATTATGAGAGTTGCAGAACCCAAACGTCCCTGAGTAAATGGATGCTAAGTAGCATGCTGCAGTGTCTGGTAGCTTCATCTACTATTGGATTAAAGCTGGATTTCATGCCCTGCTCCCACCCCCATGGTTTCAGCAACTTTGCTGCTGATCTCTTTGGCAGGGCAGGAAATTAAGCAAAACTGTTCATACAAACCAAATATATACCGGTATATATTATTCTACAGTGGCATTTTAAGGCTGGTGGAAATTGGTGAAAACTCTTAGTTACTACAGAACAGATTCAAGAAACAGTGCAACAGTGGGGAAAAGACACTTCCATTTGGATCAAGATTGTCAGGTTGTATACCAAGCTGCCATTTTCATGTTTTCTAGAGTATCCTAAATTGTGAGATGTCATCTTTGCTTGAAACAGATTGTACGTCTGAACCATTGAAAAGCACTCTTTAGTTTTGCCAATTTCCCAGATCACTAATTTAGTTTCCAGGGTGCTTAAAGCATTAGGAAAAGGCCCCAGTGAAGGGTTCCCTGCAACACACTGACAACACAAAAGACCACTGTGGAGGTTCAGTTTTAGTATTCTACTCTCTAATAACCAGTACATAATATGTATGGAGTTTGGTTTTTCATGACCATTTTAAAGCTGCCGGTTATAAACATTAAACTTTTGCAGACACAAACTATCTGTACCATCTTTCAAATAGGTAACTGTTAGTAACATTTAGCAAGCATCTTGCTACAGGATCCTAGCCATGAACCAGAGCACAAAGGTTTTTTGCACTTCTCATACAAAAATAAAGAGTTAACATGTTCTCCTGTAATATAAAGCAAAGGATTTTATGGTTGAGAAGAAAATAGTATTTCTTAAGAAGAATTATTTTAGGCCAATTGACTATAGTCTGTTACCACCTGTGCTGATTCAAAAATATATTTATTATGTAAAATTAATTTGTTTTTATAACTTTATATTTTCTGTAAAAGTTCTATCTGGAACAATGCTAGTTTTTTTAATCAAAATTTGTTCTATTAAAATATTTTGTGATGGATTTGTCTTCAGCAAATTTGATTCAGCCAAATGTTTGTGCCTTCCTGGTTGTGTTTCACTCAGATTTCTTACCTACTGGAGCGTAAGGACTTAGAAAGGGGTTACATGATAACTTGACCTCATAGCAGTCCCATGAGATTAGGCTTAAATGCAAAACACTCTTATCTGCTAAACTGGGGCTCACTTGTACATTTCTGTCTCTGACATCTTTGATTCTACTATTAAGGCCATGCTTGATTCTGGTAGTATGTCCTTTGCTGCAAGCATGAGATACCACCTGGACTGGGGAGGACAAATATCCACACTCCATAGCTCTCAAAAGTGTAATTCAGATTGCTGACCTCTGATGTAGATTTTTGAGATTTTGTTTTTGTTTTTAATTACACTTATTTGGAGCAGTTGAGAGTCATTCAATGAAAAAGATTTGAAGATACAGTTGAAAACTTCATTTGTGCCAAACCAAATGTAATAGTCTTCCATTATGTCTTTTAAAACAGCAATATGATTTGGTGTCTGTATAGAAACAATCAGCCCTTTAATATTATGGTCAGGTGATTACTGGCACGTTGCTAGGATACACACACTAGATGTGATTAACAATACATGTGGTTTGTTTAAGAGATCTAGTCAGATTTGTATTGTGTCAATGTAGGTCATACATGAACATGTACTTTGAAAGATATAAATATTCTGAGTGGGTTTTTTAAAAAAAAACAACCTATTTTTATGTCTTATTTTATTCTAGTTCTTTGTAAAACAAAAACTGTTATCAGTCTGAACTTCCCTTTCCACTGAAGTCCAAGCTGTGTGTACTGTTGGACACGCCATTAGGCTTTAGCTGATGGAGGCGTTGTATCTTTCCCATCTTAATTAAGGAGAAAGCTAACATCCTTTCACTTTTGTAAAGTTCTTTACTCATTTAGTAATGTTTGCAACCTTCATGACACTAAGACTAAGTGTGCTTATAAACAATTATAAGTTACTGGTGCATTGCTCTGCGCTGTACGCCCTAACTGATTCTCCTGAAACAACCTTTCACACTACAGAGTTATAGCAAGATGATTATACTTCCAACTGCCTTGGCTTCAACCTATGAAATCCTGGGGTTTGTAGTTTGGTCAGAGACACCAGTGCTCTTCAGATGAGAATTCTGAATACCCCTCTCTAAACTGCAAATCCCAAGATTCTCATGGCAGTTAAAGTAGAATCATAGTGCTATAATTATGTGGTGTGACAGAGCCCTGGGAGTGGATGTCTGATAATTTCAGAAGACAGTTTTCACCAGTAGCACCCAGGTCTTGCTGCAAGCTGCATTCTTTTTCAGAATGTTTTTGGATTTGTTCTGGGGTCTTGGTTGGGGGATTATTTTTGTTTGTTTGTTTTGTTGTGTTAAAACAATGGAAGTTCACTTTTGGTTTCTTTTTTAAACAAATGGGGGGAGGAAATAAAACCACAATTTTCCACTTAATGCAAATCTGCGCATCTTACTTCAGGAAATGATGGCTGTTTCTGAAGGCTTCCAGAAATGTTAATTCTCCCATTCTTGACCAACATTTTTGATTTCCATGCCAGGGTGGTCTAAAGAGAATCTGGGGACTGCAAAAACCTGGGTATACTCTAAATGCACCTCTCAGGAGAAAGACAAGAAACATTGCTAAGCCATGGGCACAAGGTCTGTAGTTTGTTTAACTGCGCCCACTTACAGTGAGACCTACCAGGTAGTATAGTCACTTCTAAAGAGTTCTGGTTCACTCTTGCATGTGATGCCACTGGACAATTACTACTTTCAACAACAATTGGGAGGTGCTGGTTCTTTAGGTGGACCTGGCTAACTTTCAGTCTTGAAGAGATACATCTGACTCACAAAAGTCTAATTCAGCCAAGAGGAAGCCTTTGACCTTTGGATTTCACTTCAGCATGAATAGGTAGAAACCACGTCATCTGATGGTTGTGGTATGGATGGTGGTAGTGATGATCATGATCATGATCATCCCACTTTTCCCCAGTCTGAGACTCAAGATGGTTTACAAAGGTTGTAATGAGGGTTAAAATTAACATCATGGAAAAGAAACCATACTGCACATTTTGAAGGCCCTTCCTCACCCCTGCCAGCAATCAGTTATCAAAGCCCAACAAAACAGGAAGGTCTCCACCTGCCTATGAAAGGACAGCAGGGAGAGTACAAGTGTATCTTCTATAGGAAAGGCATTCCAGAGCCTAGGAGCAACCACTGAGAAGGTCCTCTCCCATGTTCCCCTCTGTGAGGATGGTGGAACAGAGAGAAAGATCTCTACAGAAGATCTCAAAACATGAACAAGCTCTCAGGGAAGCATACGGTCCTTAAGAAAACCTGGGCCTGAGTCATATAGGGCTTCTCATTTTAAGGGGCATCCTCAGCTGTGGTTCCATGCTGCCTTTTGAGCAGTACTTCAGAGCAGGAGTGGGAAGTCCTGAGGTTTCCTATGACTTAATTTTAAAAAAATCTCATTTGTGTGAGATATTGTGAAGATTCTGATGAAGGACTATTTGCATGCAGGAAAGATTGAGGCCCATCTCTTGTTTATTTGCCTAGTCTGGCCTCAAGTCTTGGTGCTTATTTAAGGAAAGCCAGTTAAGGCTAAATCTACTACAAAATGACAAGAAACTACACACTAAGTAGAATGGGTAATAGGAATTGTTTATATATATAGTAGTGAAGAGATGTTTGTGAATTCATCTAGAGTTAAGATCCAGATTTAGGCTTCATTTCTCATGACAGGGTTAGTATCATCCTTGGTAATTGCAGATTTGCAATTTTCTTAAGAATTTCTCATAAACAACCACTTGTTTCTTAAGATATGCTAAATTTGCAACGGATGCAAATTTTTCTTTTCTATTTGCTCATTTTATCTCAGGTCATAAGATATTTGGAATAAAAAAAATGGATAAAGATGGAATAAATTGGGCAATGTTAAGTTTGCTCATCTCTGACAGGGGCTCAGTATAATGTTTTGTATAGATCCTTTACAATGACTATTGTGGAAGCTACATAGCTTGGACTATAGAACTATGAGTTAACCCTTTTGGATGCGGGAAATACATACTCTTAGATCTTGTTTAATGCTCTTGCATATACTTCAACTGTCCTGATTTGGCATGATTCCTTGCCTTGATTTTGCTAGACCTGAGCAAAGCTGTTGCTAAGAGGGTAACTTGGAGCTCTCTCATTCTTAGGGTCACCATAAGTCAACTTGGCGGCAGTTAACAACAGCGATCTTTTGATCTTTTTCCTAAGTTCATGGAACTTTATCTTGTGAGGTTATTTTGGTGTGTAGCATTAGCTCAGCGATACGTTTCTCATTTTTATCCTATTGTTTTATATTTTTCAAACTTGTGTTCTGGTTTGTATATAACTAACCCATTTTCCTCCATTCTTTAATGAATCCGTTTCTTTAATTTGGTTAATATATTATTTACATGTTACACTAAGGTACGGATGGGCAATTTGTGGCCCCCCAGATGTGGATGGACTGCAGCACTCAGTATTCCTCACCACTGCCTGCCTATATATGCTAGAGCTGATGCAGTTCACAGTCCAAGAACTTCTGGAGGTCCAGTGCTCACACCACTACTATACCATGCTATCTCAAACTTCATATTTGCTTTCTTTAAAATAACTGCATGTTGTAATGAGTTGCACATCTTTGTAACAGTGATGACAATGTGCTCTACTGTACTAATTCAAATATAATTTGAAATCATTTCCATAATAATGTTTTTCTTCAGTGCTAGCTTATGAGAATTGTGTTCTTGGGAAAGCAGTGAAAATGGTAGCTGTTTCAATCAATTGTAAATCAAGCATTGTAAATCAAGCAAAATTCCTTTAGAGGGCACTATTAACTTCCGTGAAGTCCTACTGAAGTGTAGACCTGGCTACATCTACAGTTTAGATGTTTAAAGGGTACGGTATTTATTCAGTCTGATTCTTAAAACACAGTTGTTGTTGGATGAGACAAACTTTATGTCATGTCTCATGGTCAGATGAAATACAAAATAGCTAGCCAACAAAATGTTATGTCATTTATGGACAGTCACAGTTTTCACTTGCTCATAGAACTTCTGTTAGACCTCTCCTAAATTTAGGGCTAATCCCCACTTTTTGTATGTATACCAAAGCACAAAATGAACACAAAAGGCATTGCACCACACCAAGTATATATGTAATTTCTTCATTAAAATACATTCAGTGATTTTTGAAACTGTCATTCTATGTATATTTACCTTGAATTATACCCCATTAAACTTAGCAGAACGTAGTTCTGAGCAGACATAAAGAAGGTTGTGGTGTAAATGGTGACTGGATCTTGATCAAGTTCCTGTTCACATGTATTTGAAAGGAAAATGTGACAAAATATGCACTAATGTACGTGGAAGTGAGAATCAGTATTAAATGAATGAAAAGAGGAAAGAGAATGTTCTCCAATGAGGCACCACAAGCAAGAATCCTGGAGATCAAAGATGGCAGACCAGATAAAGGTGGGTAGTAGTTGGCTGTCACACATTTAGAAGCTGAAGGATAGGGCTATTGGACTTACAGAGAGTGGGAAGGATAATGAAAAGGGGAGTCAGGCCATTTTCCTGGGAGAGGTGTGTGGGCAAAGCGTGGGCTTCCAGGTGCTGCTGGCCCACAGCTCACAGCATTCCTCAGCCCTGGCTATGCTGTCTAGAGATGATCAGAGACAGAGCTCAACAGCAGCATCAGGAGAATTACGCTTCTGCCCATGCTGGCCTGGATCCTGCTTCCTATATAACATGCAAGTGTGACCAACAGTAGATTTCTTCTGGCTTCTTTTAAATTATGCTTGTTTGATGCATTCCAAAACCACATTGTGTTTAAGAATGCCTCTGTGTATGCATCCTTCTAAATGGTGCTCACATTCTAGCTGCAGCACCCTGAAAAATCAACAATTGGAAAAATGTAGGGTTTCTGTTAGTATCCTGTGAAGCATCGCTGTCACCACACATTATGTGCTGAATGATGTTCCTTCACATCACTGAACTGCAAACAGTTGTCCTAGCCATCAGATCCATTTTTGTTTCTGCTGCCTATGGCTCAAACAGTGAGACAGAATTGTTTTTACTGTTCTTTAAAACAAAAGAAAAGTTAAGCTTCTTTACACATATGTGGAAATGCTATTCAAAAAGAATTATATAAATGTCCAAGCATCCAACATGGATTTGAAAAGTAAATTCAAGTGGGAAACTAACATAATGAAAGAGAGGAACTAATGCTCCCCCAACTACTTCTAAGCAATCAGTTTGCTGCTTAGCAATTGAAATTTGTGGAGCATACACTGTCCCAATACTACAGTCTCATTGTTAAAATCTTGCTCTGGGCCTTCATGGTGTTTGGCAGATCTCTAGTGTCAGCTTCCCAAAACCAATCCGCAACCTTAATAAAAATATATATTTTGCATCATTTGTCTACTCTCGACAATGTCTTCACATACAGAACAAACCATCACTTCCCCAGATAAAACTGTGCAAATGTTTGTCTCCCTTCCTCCCTCCCCCTGTGCTTCCAAAAATAAAGCTAGTACATATTGGAGCTAGGAGGAAAGACGTTCCTGATGAAAGAATTTTAACTAGGCTAAAATTTCAAACAATTCTCTGCCTGACTGGAGAAACTGAGTGGAGTTTCCATCTCCCCATCCAGTATTCCTGCCTGTTTGCCAAAGATGCAGTCACGTTTCTGCAATCACCAGTTCTTAGCTGCATTGAAGAAAAAGTGTGAACCAAATGTGAGTTTTCCTGTGGCACGTGGGCATGCTGCCAAGGTACTAATGAAGGCTCATTCCAAGGAGCATTGTCAATCTTTTTGTTGTACTGGGTTGGGTTTTTCCCCCTCAGTCTTCCACCTCCATAAAGGCTAAAACTTCTTTGGTTCCATTCTGCTATTGGGTGATGTAAGAAGGGGAGAGGCCAATTTCCTTTGTTACGTGACATAACTCCCTTCAGGCAGTCTTATTGACTCACCTTGAGTTTCTTTCCTCTTTTCAAATGTTAATCTGTTTACTACTCTTGACTCTCAATGTCAAGCAAAATGTTCTTCCCTCTGAATGGAAAAATAACAATTTGCTTTTCCTACTACAGCTTCAAGAAATTTTACAGTACCTCGGGGGCAGAAGAAAGGTAAGGAGGATGAGACAACTATAGACAGTTGCCTTCTTTCAGGTCGGAATATTCTTTATTTAGAACTTCGTGGTTGCTGTGTGCCTGCAAGTGATTTCTGGCTTATGGAGACCCTAAGATGACCCTGTCATGGGAAATCTTAGCAAGATTTATTCAGAGGGGCATTGCCTTTTTCTTCCTCTGAGGCTGAGAAAGTGTGACTTGCCCAAAGTCACCCAGTGTACTTCCATGGCTTTGAACCCTGGCCTCTATAGTCATAGTCCAATGCTCAAACTGCTCCACCACACTGTGTCCCTATATAAAACTTAGTATTCCCTATTCTGATGGTTCTAAGGCATAAATTGTCCAGAAAAAAATGCTACCTGATCCTTTTTTAAATATATAATTGAATATGCAAGGGATTATTCTGCATATAAAACAGGTCTTCTGCCACTGAACTATGTTCCCATTCCCCACCCCGTCCCTATAAATTCCTACAAAACGTGTGAGACCGCAGAGACTTAAGCACAGTAGGAGTGCATGGGAGAAGAATCTAAACCCTTCTCCTGCCCATATTTTCCACCTGATATGTCCCTCTTCTGCTCCCATTACAGATGTACTTCAGAAAATGAAGTTAGTGTGTCCCTGGGCATGACTGCTTTAACAGAAAAAGAGGCAAACAAACAAAAAAAAGAATAGATTCCTGCATAGCAAAAAAGAGCAATTCAACATATTTCAGCAAACGTTTTATCCCAAACTAAAAATATGCACATGTGAAATGAAACAACCAGATCAAGTAAGCCTTGCATTAGTAAGTAAGAACATTTTGAACCTTCTAGAGACCACTTGAAAGCTTTTTCAAAATGCATTCAGGGATGGCTTTTTCTTTCACCTGCTTCCAATTTGCTGATGACTGGGGGGCCAGACTTAGAGATCAATGTTTTTTAACATGCTGGGAGAGAGCTGGTGAGGTAGACTTGTGTCCGCTTTTGTCTCTGTTTTACTGTTCATGCATGCTCAGTAAGGGATTTACCTTGCCAGATGCAGCCAAGCACAGACAGCTACAGTAACATCAGCTAGAGCAGCATTCCTTTCTCTCCCATCTTAAACTTTATTGTGCCATTTACTGCAGATACACTGCTGCGACCCAGCACCAAAAGTGTTTCTCCAGTTCTCCTTCACCATCCTCATTATGCTGACACTGCTAAAAAAACTTTGTGCTAGAGAGAGGACAAGAAAGAAAAAGGGGACTTGATAGCCACACACACACACACACACACACACAAAGACTGTTGAAAAAGGAGATTCTTTGTCAGAGGTTTTGTTGACTGAGGTATACCTGTAGACAGTAGTTGTTTTCCTACAAGCTTCTGGTCTGAGAGTCCTGTCAGATATAAAAAGAGGTAAAACTGCATGTACAGCAGAACAATCCAGCACACACAACCCCTTTCTGTTTGCCTCCCAATATTTTAAGTCATCCCTTTTATTTTTTGTTGTTGTTGTTGTATGCCTTCAAGTCATTTCTGACTTATGGTGATCCTACGGAAAACCTATCATGGGGGTGTTCTGGGGCTGAGAATGTGAGATGTGCCCAAGGTCACCCAGTGGGTTTCCATGACTGAGTGGAGAATCGAACCCTGGCCTTAAGGGTCATAGTCCAACGCTCAGACCATGTGCCATGCTGGCTCTCAAGCGTTTAAATCCAATTCTGGCACATGAATGTACTGTCATTGCCTCTAGTATAACCACAAGAGATCATAGAAAGTACTGTCAATTTTTGAAACAAAATATTCTTGGTACTTAGATGGGCTCAGAGCCTGGCAGTTTCTATGTGAGCCTAAGGATAGAGCCTGGCTTTCTTCAACTATGGTTTCCATTTGTATTATCAATAAAGCATTATCAATAATTCTTTACTCCTGGCTGCTAGTAAGTCATGTTAGTTTGTGGAATGATATTTTAAGTATAATAAGTAAATAGTTTTGCCTGTGTAAGTGTTTACAACACACTGGTTGGGCCAATATAGAGGAAAATGTATATATTCATAAAGGCTTTCCTAGTAGAAACTGTTGACAGTACAGTGGCCCCTCGACTTTGACAAGTCTTTGGGGTACAGAACCCTCACAAAACTGGAAAAAATTGGAAATAACTCCCCTGCCAGAATCCTCCTCCCATTCCCTTGCTGTTCTCAGTGTTGGAGCCAGAGGCAAGGGAATGGGAAGGGGGAGCTCTGGGGGCAAGAAAGAAGGCACACACTTTCCCCCATTTCCTTGCCTTTTGTCCAGGCGCTTGCCTTCCTTCTCTGTTCCTCGCAAAACACAGAAGAATGGGAGGAGGAGAAAGGGGTGAACAATCAAATTTGTGAAGATCAAACCTACAAATGTGGAGAGAGGACTGCATATGAAAGAGCAGATAAATTTCCCTTTTCTGTTCCTTTCTCCTTCCTTTTTCCTTTCATGATCTACTCTGAAAACTAAGGCCATTTCTGCATTAGGTTGTTATAGGGAGAGACCCCTCCCTAAACTGCAAACCTCCAGGATTCCATAGAATGTTGAAAGTGGAATAATAGCACTATAACAACCTAGTGTGGAAATGGCCTAAGTTAGTGTCTTGTGTAACCAGTGGTAAAGTTTTTGTTCTACCCCTCTTCATGTCATCTTTTTCTTTTAAAAAAAATCAGTTAGCATTTTTTAGAAACAAAACACCATGGCCAGAATTTCCTTGGTGCCTTAAGGTGGCAGAATGCTCCATTACAAGGTAAGTTTTTTTTTTCCTCCTTGAGTTGTGCACAGAGAAAGCTGCCCAGCCTGCTCTCCAGCAGGTTAGGAGTGACAAAACAGCTTTCTCTCTTGACAGAAGTGACTTCCTGCATCAATCCTGCATGTTGCTGAACCATCAGTAGCCATTTTGGCCCTGCTGCCACCTTTCTGCCACTGCTGCCGCCACCGCCGCCACCACACAGGCTCAGTTAACATGAACTTATACTAGCCAACACAATCTGTCCCTCAAAGTGTACAGGCATATGAACTGTTATCACTGGCCTGAATGCTATTGGTTATTGTCAACTGGAGTAGACCCACTGAATCAATTGCTGAACGAGCAGTCAACACAGAGGAAAATCCCATTGATTCAATGGGTCTACTAGAGTTGGCACTAACCATTGGGATTCAGGACATTATGTCCTTGCAAGTTGTCTGTAGAGTCATCCTCAAGCTGACAAAGGTCAAACTAATAGAATTTAGACCAGTGATTCTCAGGCTTAGATATCCCACATGTTACTTTCTCATCCACAGCCAACATGACCAAGGATGTTGGGAGTTATAGTCCAACAATGTCTGAGCACCCAAAGTTGGGAATCACTTATCTGGATTAACACAAGCAGAAAGCAGGAACTTATCAGATGTATATGTAGCTGACTACTCAAGAAGATGAGCCATGCTATAAATTACAGATCAAGTCATACATGTTGTTGAGAAATAAAGCAAATAAAAGACATTGTAGAAAATATTATCCAATTTCAGATCTGACATTACTGTTGTTATTGGGAAATGATGCCTGTAAGCACTTTTAGAGAAACACTGGTTAAAAAATATAAAAACATGACGTTGAAGGGCATATCCTTATCAAATCCTTTTTCTCTCCCTTTTAGAGATGAATAGATAAAACCATTTGGGAGCCAAATTCTGGCTTTCATGTTTCAACCAATGAGTCAACTACCATCAGTGAAAAATATGCAGCTTAATTTTATATTTTGTTTAATGATTTATGACCATCATATGTGGAAGAGCTAGAATTCAAAACACTGTGATAAAATAAAATTAACTAACTTCACTTCTAGCCTCTGGAATTGCAGAACCAACCCAGTAGCATTTTGTGTTTGTCATGATGATTCATACTCTACACCAAATAAGCTTTTTTCCTTTTTTGGCTAACCATTGTTTCTCGTTCTGAAAGCTGTCTAAACATCCTCTCTGCTTCTCAGTGCAAAATTGTTATAGAGCATGTCTAAAAATGCACTAATATACCTGTCTTTCCCATTTCGCTCATGCTAGCAGTTTTAAACAATGTGTGGCACAACAGCTTCTGTGTTAACATTAATACTGTGCCTTTCATGTGACTATAGGTGTGACTGCAGAATAAAGCATGAGTGACTTTGATATTGTTCTGTCTGAAGAATCATACAAACCTACATAAATTTAATTATTGCCAGGACTATTTCATAATTCTTACAAACATAACGCATTACTGAGCCTCTGTTTTGTTAAAGATTTTTAACAGGCAAATTACTTTAGTACTCCAGCTTTTGCTGTGACCAGAAGACCATTCTGGGTTAAAAAAAAACTAACAAAGAAACATATGGACCGTTTGCCATATATTTAGACATTACATAGAGGCCATTATTATAGTGCTATTCTTCCACTTTCAACATCCTGTGGAATTCTGGGGTTTGTGGTTTACTGAAGCCAAAGAGCTCTCTGGCTGAGAATTCTAAAGGCCCCTCCCTGAACTACAAACCCCAGGATTCCATAGGATGTGGAAAGTGGAATAATAGCACCATAACAGTGTAGGGCAGAAATGGCCTTAGTTCTGTTATAAATAACCCGTAGGAAAGTGTGTCTCGGATGTCACACTTCCAAACAAGATTCACAGAGAAGTCACTTCTTGCCCCTTTTCAGTTGTAGGCCTTAACTCCTATATCCTTTGAACAAACAGGCTGAAAAGAATTCAGATCTTAGATGAGATTGCTATATAGCCAATCAGTCATGCTCCGTTCTACCCCCACTACCCACTCCCTGTTTCTAGTTTCTATCTTCCAGTCAGTTATTTTATGTCCACTAAGCATGCTCAGTTCTATACTGATTTAGTTTGGCATCCTCTCTGCATCAGATCGTTTTGTTTTGTATATCTGCAAACATTGCATTCTCCCAGGCTTTCTAACACTTCCCTCACTTGGGTGAGAATTGAGTTTTATTGTGGCTACATAAGGATCCACATTCCTCTTGTTAATTATATATGATAAGAAAAGTAGACTCCCTCTCCTAGCTTTGCCAGAGTTTTCCACATTCTTTGTGGGAATTTTCTCCATACTATTATTAACTTCCCACCCATCAAAAAAGGAATTTTGTTTCATTGCATTTGTCTAGCATTTCAGCTGGACTATCCAAAATTCAGTGGCTTGAAGACTGCATGTAGCGCAGGCCAATAAGAGCATAACACAAAAACCACTCTGGTTACGTCCCAGTTGTTCTAAACATACAGCTTGCTATCTGAGTCCAGTCCAGAAAAATAATATATTTCCCATGCGATTCATCCTCCTGACATTCTTCAGAGAGTTTTGCTAACACTACAAGTGCCGTCATAACTAAATAAGTGCCAAACAGCAGGCTGCACAACAAACTACAAAGATGCCATAGTATGCAGGGAGTCAAAGTTATGTTGAATTAACTCTGTGACATTAGATACATGTTAAAGACCTTCAGTTTCAGTAAAGGTATACCTTAGATCCAATGTGGTGTAGTGGTTTGTGTTACCCTGTTTACTGGGGGTCCCGGGAGGGACACCTAAATAACCAAACACCACACACTTTGGGGAAAATTAGCTTAGAGCACTGCTTGCAAAACGAGAGGCAGGGTAACGCAGCAGGATCTTGTAACCCAATGTTTACGGGGTCAGGCCAAGTCAAGAAGCAAACCGTGTTGGAAATTATGAATGATCTTTATTAAATACAGGCACACAATGTAAGCAACACACACATACAGATAACTAAGGAAAATAAAGGATTGAGTGTGATAGCGGGATTTTCAGAGGGATACGGAACCTGTTCCTGGTGCCTGGAAAGAAGATAGAGAGCGATGCTGGGGTGAGATGTTGCTCAGCACGTGGAACTGAGGGGAAGCTCGCCAAGCAAAGCGGTAGCAAGGCGGTCTGGAACTCGGGAGCGATCCGAGGATGGTCTCGAAATCAGGGGTTTTTATAGAGGGAAATATGACTGCAGGCTGTGCCTTACTCAGGGAAAACAATGCTTTTCAGGCACGGGACAAAGCTTTGGAAAGGTCAGAATTTAGCATGATTGAGTTAAGCCCAAATTGACAAAGAGTTAGACAGTATGCAAATGCTCAGTGCTTGGCAGTTGAGTATTCAGCTTGCCAGGTTGCCTGCTCGGGGCAGGGAGTCCTTTGTAAACAGCATGCATACATAATAAAGGTGTTTGCAGAGAGGTCTCCTAAAGCAAGGATCTGGCTATTTCTGGCCTGCCTGGGTGGAGAATGGAATATCCAGAAATTAGTGGCCGCGCCTAGTCTGTGCTTGTTCGGGGGCCTCACAAACACGTGGAGAGGGGTGGTAGAAGAGAGCCAAATTATTGATATCAAAATGATATCTTTATGCTATCTCCAAGGAGGTCTAACCTGCAGTAACATTTGAGTGTTGCATTATAAATCTGGAGACCAGAGTTTGAATCCCTTCTAAGTCATGCAAACCCACTGGGTGACCTTGGGCAAGTCACACTGTCTCAGCCTCAGAGAAAGGCAAAGGCAAACCCTCTGAACAAATCTTGTCAAGAAAATCCCATGATACAGTTGCCATAAATCAGAAACGACTTGACAGCATGCAACAGCAACAACAACGACTCATTTTGTGAAGTAGATTTGTTCCTAGGCATTTCTTCTTTAGCAGAAAATCTGGTACTAAAGCCAGAAATAACAAGGAAAGAATGGGGATATGTTTCTACACTACGCACACACAAAGAGCAGCTCAACATGTTTCAGCAAAGTTTTTATTCAAAAGTAACAATGTGCCCATGAAAAATGAAACAACCAGGTCAGATAAGCCTTGTATAACTAAATGAAAAAACTTTGAACCTCCTAGAGAGCATTTGAAAGTTTCTTCCAAAATGTATCCAAGGATAATTTTTTCTTTCGTCAACCTCCAGCTAATAGTTTCCATGTTGGTAGCCATAGTTCTAGATCTCTGCTTTTTAACATCCTGGAGAGAACTGATGAGTTAGGCTTATCTGCTTTCCCCTTTTCTCTCAGTTTTGCTGTTCACACTTGCTCAGTAAAGGATTATGGAAACAGCTTCTGTTTACCTTTGCCTTTTTAAAGACAGACTTACACAACTACAGCAGAAATGCTACAATAAGATCCCATCTTTTTCCCAGTTCAAATGTTTCTGCCATGGTTTACTGCAGACACACTGCTGCAATCTGACAGCACAAGTCTGTGTTTCTCCAGCCCTCCTTCATCATCTTCCCCGTGTCCATACTGCTGAAAAAACAGGAAGCAAATAAGAAAAGATGGGAGCAGGACAGGTGTAAAAAGAGTTTGCAGAAAGGAGCATCTTTGATAGAGGCTTTGTTAAGTGAAGCATGCCTGTACAAAAGATCCATTCCTGATATGTGGGGCAGGGGAAAAACAGAAAGATAAAATGTTCCTGTTTATTGCTCTGTTGCTATAAGTCTTGTTTTTTAAAACAAAACAACAGCAATCACCACATGATATTGCCTTTGTTAGGGAACATCCAGAGGGAATTCCCAGCATAAACAGCAGCATTTTATTCTTAAGTAGACAGTGTTTTTATTCCCTATTCCAGGATACATCACAGGGGGAAAAACCTAATTTTTCTTTTGAAAATGAAGATATTTACATTTCTTCTCTTCCTCCTCATTGGATGGAGGGGGAGCACAGTGCCTTAAAGCTGGTACACGGCACCTTTAAAAAATAAGTTATGCCCATCCAACTCTTCAGAGAGTTGGAAGAGATATCTATAATTGGCCAATTGTCTGTACCATTATGAAATCTGAATGTTTATTGACTAAACTGCCCATTCAGCTTCCTTCATCCTCCCTCCCTCCCTCTTTTCTCTGCCATCTGGAGAGGTCTCTGACAATTCAATAACATTATCAAGGAAGTCTCAGCTGGTAATGAGCAAGGCTTTCTATTGCAAGAGCTCTTGCTTTGCTCCCCCCCTCTAATAGTCTGGTTAGGGGTGGTTGTTTTAGCATCACTCCTGGTAATGTTTGTTAAAACTGCAATGGCTGCCTTCATTAACTTTGACTTGAGCTAGCCAGGAAACTTACTTCATTTTCACACCTAGGCCATTTCCTCACTAGTCTATGGCCATTTCCGCACTAGACTGTTAATAGTACTATGATTCCACTTTCAACATCCTATGGAATCCTGGGGTTTGCAGTTTCGGGAGGGGCCAGCTGACCCCTCCCGAAACTGCAAACCTCAGGATTCCATAGGATGTTGAAAGTGGAATCATAGCGCTATTAACAGTTTAGTGCAGAAATGGCCTATGATACTGGATGCTGAAAGTGGAATAACAGCACTATAATAGTCTAGTGCGGCAATAGCCCTAGAAATGTTCCCAGCCATTTGGGCATGAGAGAGATTCTTGCCATAATGCTGCGGGATTTGATAAATCTCTTTTCACAATACATGTGTTTGTCACTTTTCACTCTTCAAAAAAGCAGTTTTTCCTCCTTTTGAAATGTTTTTTTTTTTTTGGTTCTGTATGGCTGAAATTGCACAGCAGCACAGAGTGGTGACGATAGCAGGTCAAGGGAACAGGCAAACGAAAGACCTTCAGAGAGTGGAGATTCCTGCAGGTGAAGACCTAAATGAAGCCGTGTGAGGAAGTTCTGGGGGTGTGGCTATCTGAAGTGCCAGTGCAGCCTGGAAGTAGGTTGCTAGGCAACCTGAATAGCACCTCAGGAGACAAACCTAGCCCAGTAGTGTGTGGGAGGGGCTTGTAGCTAAAAAGGGTTATATAAAGCCAAGGACCTGTGGGTGTTTCTTTCTTCAGTGAGAATGTAGCAGGCAGCTAGGGAGTAGAGTCCCTAAGTCAGTCAAAGAGTGTGACTATGGCCATTTTCACACGGGGGTAAAACCCCGCGGTGCGACGACCGGAGACGGAGGTCGCTCACACCACGGGGTGAGCTACTGTGGTTGGAAAAGGTGAGGCTCCACACCTCCAACCACTCTAGCGCAGCCGCAGGGGTGGCGCTGCAAGTTTTTTAAAAACCACCTTCCCAGGTGGTTTTTATGAAACTCGCCCGCACTAATCCGTGGCAGCTCCCGGTGAGAATCTGCAGAGACGCGTTAGTGCATCTCTGCAGATCTGCCCGGGGGCGGGCTTCCGGTTGGCGCACTGCCCTGATTGGCGGAGCTCCGCCGAAAGCCGCCAGCCGCCATTTTGGGCGCTGCCGAACACCGCCGAAATTCGGCGGCGTGTGGAGCCGCGGAACCGTGCTCCCTGCAGGGATGGAGCAGGGACAGAGCAAAACGCAAGCAGGTAAGCTCCGCCCCTGCATGCGCCGCCCCGTTTCGGCTGCCCCACATGTGAAAAGGGCCTGTGTCAAGAGGTATCCTCCTCAGAGGAAACCTAGTGATAGGCAGAAAAGTAGTTAAACCCTAGTAGGATCTGGTCAGAGTATGTGACCTAGATTGCAGGTTAAGCCTTTGGTGGGAGTTTAGCTGTTATATGATACTTGTCCCTTATATGACAGGCAAAAGATATAATTGAACTGTTTCTGTGTGGGAAGGCACCTGTTACATTGTCTAAAAAGTGCACCAAGGAAAACGATCAACCTTAACTTGCATTTGAAGTCAAACACGCTATTTTATTCTTATTATTATCTTAATAAATGTTACAATTCATTTTTTCAAACCCTGACTCGACTTAAGTTATATACAGTGTTCAGAGCAACACAGAAAAGATGCTACCATAAAATTATTGAGTGGTTCTAAATAAACATTGAAAACTCTCTCCTTTTACACAAAGGTGGTGGTTTAAAGGGGAAGGCAGAACTGTGTGGTAGAGATAGTGAGCCTTATCAGATTGGAGAAATAAGGGTCTGTCACAACTAGCAGAACAAATACTCTGCCATGGTATCCATCCCCTTTTTGCAGCCTAGAAATCTACAGCTTGCATATCTTCACTTAATCATCCTTGAAAAAGAACACAGAAGACCACAGACAATGTAAGCAGCATACATAGAACGAGGCTTTCTAAAGTGAAAGCACCTCCCACAAAAAAAAAACATTGAGAGTTGAAGATGGGACAACTTGAGCGACCATGCATTCTACTAAGGATGTAGCTATATGAAATTTTCCTTCAGTCCTTGACATTTCTAGCACTGAGTACCCTAAAGCTTCAGCTGGGCATTTAGAAAAGCAGTTTAGGTATCCAAACAAAAGAGCTGGCAAAGTTAACAAGGGAAGTAAGGCCATTTCCACACCACACTGTTACAGTGCTATTCTTCCACTTTCAACATCCTGTGGAATTCTGGGGCTTGTAATTTACTGAGGCCAAAGACTACTTTGGCTGAGAATTCTAAAGGCCCCTCCCTAAACTGCAAACCCCAGGATTCCACAGGATGTTGAAAATGGAATAACAGCATTATAACAGTGTAGGGCAGAAATGGCCTAAGTGGCTCATTCTTTGCAGTCCTAGAAATCTGTGGACTGAAGAAAACCTGGGGGGCAGAATTCTTATTTGGGGGCATTGCCCTCCTTTTGCTCTTCCCAGTAGGTACACCCCTGTGTTCTGCTCTATGAGCCCTCTTCCCATTTACTTCTATCAATAAGGGGACATTCAGAGCTGATAGTGGCGGAGCTTGGAATGAATGGAGGGGGGAGAGGTGTGGCTATGGTGCATGGAGGTGGGACTGCAGTGCATGGGGGCGGGGCTATGACAGATGGGGAGGGGCTACAGCACATGGGGGAGCCGAGATGCCCCCCAAAAATTGCCACCGAGGGTGAACTGCCCCCATCGTCCCCCCGTCCCTACGTGACCAAGAGCTGAACTGAGCACCATATAATCTGCATTCAAATAAGCTAGGCTTCCACTTGCTTGAGAAACCAAATGCCTGTTTCAAGGATGGGGAAAACAGAAGCCTCCTGATTTCTTTATGAGGGTTTGAGTCATGGTAAGATCTACCTGAGAACTGCTACAGGCAATTTTGCACACACAGAGATACTCTGACTACATGTATTTGTCCACTAAATCTTCCCCACGTGATTTTCAGTTTCTGAATACCTGAGGAAATCTCAAGAGCTATCCTCTCCTTAGGATTCCACATTAGAACCACACATCTGCTAGAGAATAATGGAAAGAATGGGGGTGGGGGTGGGGATTTAAAGTAAAAATCCAAATGTGAAATAGTCACAAATGGCATGGCTGACTCAAAACTTGGGCCAGAGCAGAAATAACCATAGGCTTTTTTTTTCTTAATTGTAGTTACCTTGTGTAATTTACTGAAAAAAATCAAATATAAAATGTGCCTTGCCTTTCTCATCATATATCAGATTGCTATTTCATATTCAATAGTTGTCTCTCTAGTCATGAAAAATAAATCTGTCTTATTGCTGATTTAACTAAATAAAATTGACCCTCCACATTTGCAGGTTTAACTTTCACAGATTTGATTGTCTGTGAGTTTCTCCAATCCCTGCCTCCCACCTCCAGAGTTTCTTTTCCAGGGGAACCTTCCCTCCTGGTAGCTCTGATCAGGCCACATGAACCTTTAAAAACACACTCCTGGCCCTCCTCCTCCTCCACTAACTGCCAGCCTGATTTCTCAGCACCACAAACCCTCTTGAGATGTCCTTCATGTCCAAGGAAGAAGATGGGTGAGAGAGAGAGAGGGAGTATAGAGCTACCATACCATCCCACTGTCTTTCCTTCTCCTTTCCTTGACCTGATTTGAACCCTGGGTGCCTGCTCTCCCCACCATGCCTTGGCCTGCTTCCCACAGACAGACAGACAGACACACACACACACACATTTTTGTGATTTCCCCCCATTTTTGCAGGGGTCCTCCATCCCTAGCTTTAGTAAATGCAGAGGGCTGACTCTGGCCCTTTCCGCACCTTACCTTTTCATGGCGCTGGGATGTAGGGATCGCATGAGCAGCCTCTTGCGAGAGGGTCTTACATCCCTGCTGCTTCAGCTCCGCAGCCACTGCCAGCTAGCGAACAGGCAGTGTGAGGGCTCCTCCTCTTCCTTCCGCAGAGCAGCCTGGGATTTTCTGGGGCAGGAAGCAAAAGCACCATGACTCCGGAGGCTCCGCACTCACAGTAAGTGTGTGTGGGGCTCTGGACCAATGCACGATCGTGCACCATTTTCGGCTTCTAGCCGAATAGTGCGCAATTGGCGCCTGCTGGCCCCAGCAGCATCACGCAATTGCAAGGACGTCATGTGGACGGCTCCTCGCAATTGTGTGATGCTCCAGAGGCCCTTTCGCGGGCCGAATGCCGTGTGAAACGGGCCTCTGTTAGGAACAGCTATATAGCTGCTTCCAGCGCGTGCCTCAGCTTCAGTTATCCTCTCAAATACGCTTGTGCATGCTAGTCATAACAAAAAGACATCTTCTGGGTAAAATAATTTGTAGAATTTGGCAACAGCTCAGTAAAAGATTAATTAAATGTTCTTAAAAATTAAAAAGTTAAATTGTTTGTTTGCATTAACTCTACTTGTATGCTACTCCAAGATCTCTTGATTTAGTACCAGATAGAACTATTAAAATAAATAAAGCAAAACCAGAGATTCTTTGATCTGTGTTCCTCATTGCCTCTCTAATAACAGCATAAATAATGGGTATGATTTTTTTTTCCTTTTTGGTCATTTTAGAGGAACTTAAATGCACACACACTTTCCTCTTTTGTATCTAAACCTGAGGACGCTGAGCGGAAAATGAGTCACAGAAATCAAGAATTCAGAACCAACGCTGGCAATGAAGCAGTGGGTACTTGGAAGCTCTATAGAAATTATGAGTAATGGAAAGCTTGATATTGTAATAGTAATTTCATCCTGCTCAGATATGGAAAATTCCTGCTTTTTAGTGGGGAGAGGCCTAAATGGGCATATTTTCATTTCAAATTTCTAAACCCAGGGGTGGGGATATCTGGGGGCAGCGGCAGGGAATGCATTCCTAGAAATAGAAGAAATTATTTTGATTAGCATCAGTGTTTTTCTTTTTCCCTTTTCAAAATGGAAAGAAACTTCTGAGGTTTTGATGCATAATGTTAAGATGGTTATTCCTTTAAAAGAAGATGCCTTGAAACTCTTATTCCTGCTTCCAAACACAAGATAGAACCTGAATGTACGAAAATCTAAAAATTTGTACACATACAAATTGAGAAGGCATGACTAATGTAATTGGTGCCAATGCCCATTTATAACTATTGCCTTCTGCTCACTGCAACTTCCCAGGAAAATCACAGAGATAAAGTATGCACTGTATAACCTTCACACCATGCAAGTCACTAGTCACAATGCTTTCTACACACTTGTCACAAATCCATCCAGTATCAATGCAATGTACTGGAACCCAGCAGGAGAGTTAAGAAGGGCAATTTTTTTAAGGTTCGTGAAAGGAGTCTTAGTAGATTGAACTCAGCAATTTGTTTAATGGCCCAGTGCCAGATGGACTCTGGCTTGATAAGCCAGGATTCCACTCCAAAGAAGCAATTAAACCAACATTATATGGAATTGCTACAAAACATGCAGTGACAACTATTGAGCAATTAAGGGCTGTTACACACCAACAAACTCATCAATAAGAGTAAGTGCTGTTTTCAAACTGTATATGTCACATTTGTTCTTTTTATCATATTTTGATGTTCTAGCTGTTATATCAGCAGAAAATGTCAAGATGTTTTGGGACATGGCTTTGTAAAAATATTTGTAAAAATTTAACAGCAGACAGGAAAGAAAACTTAGGGCCTTTCTGCACTAGGCTGTTACAGTGCTATTATTCCACTTTCAACATTCTGTGGAACTATGGGGTTTGCAGCTTCCTGAGGCCAAAGACCTCTCTGGCTGAGAATTCTAAAGGCCTCTCCCTAAACTGCAAACCCCAGGATTCTACAGGATGTTGAAAGTGGAATAAGAGCACTATTACAGTCTAGTGCAGAAAGGCCTTTAGTGAGCCAGAAGGAAGACACTGATCAAGGGAACAGCTACAAGTGACTCTACACAGTGATATAAAGACAGAGGAGGAGAGACGGAAAAAGTTAAGAGTTGGGTGCAATCTTGATTAAATAATGTTATTTGTTTATTATAACATCTGCCGGATTTTTAGTGGTAACTAACTCAATTGAAATGCATCTGTCTACATTTCTAACCACTGAGTTGTTGGGGAAGTGCAGTTATGCTTACACAAGAGACTGTGTGCTTTCAGAAGACAATGGGAATAGAGACAAGTAGTTAGATTTCCCTAGAACGTTCCCTCTGTCTCTGTCCCTTATTTTCCTTGTCGTATTCTCAGATCTAACTTCACTTCCTCTTACTGTTACTCTTCTTTTGCGCTCATCACATAGCAGACCTCATTCTTCTCTACTAGACATGTAATTTCTATAATAAACTACTTCCTAATCATGTTTAAACAACCTTTGGTGCTGATTCCACACAAAATGCAATGTGGATTACTTGCTGTCAGGAGGCTTCCACCCTACAGAGATGTACTCTTGGCATAAGAGGGTATCATGTTTGTTCCTAGGCATCACTTTCCTCTTCTTCAGAGCAATGTTCTCCTCTGGAGGACTTCTTCCCCATAACATCACTCTGAGACTGGAACACCATCATTGTGTCCCCAAAGGCCCCTCAAGACTCTTTCCTTCTTTGCCACCCTGAGCAACTCCAACAAATGAACCTATTCCCTGAGATCCAGGAGTTCATCGCACCACACACACACACACACACACACACACACACTACCTAGTGGCAGATTGCCATACATCATACCCTCCAACTGTCTTGATTTGGCAGGGACAGTCCCAAAGATCCTCTGTCATCCCACTTTTTCAGCTGCTTTTAAAATGTCTCAGTTTCTCTCTTCTCCTCTCATTTTCCCTCTTTGTCATCAGCTTACATGAATTGCTGCAAAGTAAGTTCAAAATACTAAAGGAGGAGGAGAGGAGGGGGTATCTTGCCCTTCCCAATAGGCTCAGGTCAGAGTAAATTGTTGCAGCCTCTCTTAGTTTGGGTGTTCTTTCTCATTAATAACTTTTGCCGTCTATCTGGACCACACTCTGATGTTGCGTGGTCATATGTGCCCTAGTTTTCATCTGTGAAATGGGGGAGGGTATGTTACATGTGACCCCACTCCTTCAGTACAATGGTAGCTCCCACCATTGGTTTTCTGCCTTCATAGATGCTTTTATTTATCAGTAGTAATTTTTCCCCCTTGAAGACACACAGCAGGGAGTGCCACCTCATTTGGAACCAAAAATAGCTCCTGGAAGTGACTAGAATTCTGTTTCTGCTTTCTACTTCCATTGTTTCTTGTGGGCTGAGTTGTTTGGGGCTTAAGCTGCTACACCAAGAGCAGTAGTTGGCCTTTTGGGTGGGATTTATTTCATCCAAAAAAACATTCAGTTGGAGGGAATCTGTGACTCTGGGGGAACTTCGAAGAAGAAAGTGATGCCTTGGAAGAAATATGTATGGATTCCATGTGTTATGCTTTTCCAGCCTCTGGCTTATCAGATGTATTCTAAATCAGGTTGAGAATCTTAGCCAACTGGTACATTCTCCATGGGGATGAAGAGTTCAGTCAGCTGGGGCTCCCTTATGCTTTCCCAAGGTAGTAAGTAGTGCATTTATGAATTTATTTGGTTGTTAAATACAATCTGATTATGCAGATCCCTCTTTGTGTTGGTATGTTTTGCTACACTTGCAATGAAGCACAGGCAGCCGCAGCTAAAGTTTGCCTGTGTAAAATGGACAGGCAAACCTTTTCAATTTGAAGAAACTCCTTATGCCATTTGGTCATGTGGCACTGAATGTACAGATCTTTGCTCTAATGCACACAAATGGTCAATTACCACCCACATAAGATGTCTCCATGTGATAAAAAGACATTTGTGGTGCCACTAAAGGTTTTCCTCCAAGTTACTGCAAGCTACTCCAAGTTATTCATATCTCACCTTTCTCTCATCACAGAACCCAAAGCAACTTACAAATATGCTAAACAAATAGAAAGCTAAAAACCTGATAATAAAAAGTTGAAACACAAATATGTTGTGTTTTAAAAACAATTAAAATGTAATTAAAATGCTATTAAAACACCATTAAAATGTTTAAAGAGTTAAAATCATTTAAAAATATAACAATAAAGTTTAGAATACAGCATGTACACCCTGTAAAAATTATTCCCTGCAATCAATTTATCATGAATTTTCCTGTTTGAATATTTTTTTAAAAAATGTCTTTGCCTGGGGGTGAAAGGGGAGCAGAGAGGGAGCCAGCCTAGTCTCCCATGGAAGGAAATTCCTTAGCCTGTGAGTGATTACCTAGAAGGGTCTCTCCCATGTCCTTACCAGATAGGGTGGCGATGGTGATGGGACATGTGGACCTTTAGTTTGGAGATTGATTGTGGCAGGAAGAAAAATCAAGGTTGCAGCACTGTGAATATTCATACATCTAACCCTGCCAGATACAGCACAACTTAAAGCCCAAACAAACAAAGTCCTGCAGCAGCTTAAAAGACTAGTGTGTTTATTAATGCATATGTTTCTGTGATCCCACTTCAAGTTACAACTGTAATTTTTGTATTGTAAAGGTTTATATATACTCCACCTTTGTTCCAAAGCTGGGACTCAAGTTGGCTAACAAGATTAAAAAAGAAACAGAAGTTAAAATCCCACAGAGAGAGTGATAGAAACATTCAAAAAGATGTATTTAAAGATGCCCTCTGATACTGTACATTAGCATCTTAATTATGTATATGTAAATAGGTAATGAGAGCCAGTGTGGTGTGTAGTTGGAGTGTTGAACTATGACCCTGGAGATCAGGGTTTGATTCCCTGTTCAGACATGTAACAAGCCAACTGGTGTGTCACACTCTCTCAGCCCCAGAAAACCCTGTGATAGGTTTGCCTTAGGGTTGCCATTAGTTGGAAAAGACTTGAAGGAACACAACAAGAAGTAAGTAACATCTCCTGGCCCGACTCCTCAAATCTGTCTTAATAGCCAGCAGCCACATTGGTTGAAGGAGATTTATTCACCTGCCAATCTGAGTGCAAGGAGGATGACTCTTCCACCAGCTCCCATCAGTGAGCAAGGCTGCAGCCATCAGAAGACTTGCTCCTGTTGCAAGTCCTTGTCACAGACTTGCTCACTAATATGGGGGGAATGGAAACATCCTCCTCCTTGTGTCCTGATCAGTAGCTGAAAAGACCTCCTTCACCCAGTGTGGCTGCTGGCTATTAAGGGGGTCTTACTGAAAACAGAGCAGTTATGGTTACATAACCCTAGGTTACAAATCCATAACTGTACTACACAATGCCAGCTGCCATTAAACTGCTTAGAGAATTCAAATCTATTTAAAAGCAAAAGATAAAAATAGTACAGCACACCAAGGTCCTTATCACACTGAGCTGTTATGCCAGATTATATCATTCAAAAACTGTGTCAGCTGTATTAGCAGCACTAGCTAATTGTTGGTGTTGTATGTCACAGCCCTGCCACATTTGTGCTGAAATAGCATATTTCGCACAGTTTGTTAATCTGCACTAATGCTTGTGACTACCACCGCATTTGCCCCACCTTGTGCGTCGTGACTGGTTTGCTTCAAAATTTTTTTTAAAGATATAGCCATAATAGCACTATCCCAGCACAATATTGTTATGACACAACCATCATTGCTCAAATCTCATTGCTAGAGGTGGCACAGGAAAAGAAACAGACCTCACTATCCCCTGCCATTTTTGATGTCTTTGTCCTGTGAAAAACAAAAGCGCTTATCACACTAGTCAGTTTTTCCCCACATTGTTCTGTTCAAAACTGCTTCTCTCATTGCCATAATAACACTATTACAGCACCTCATCATTACAAGGCACCCATCAGTGTCCAGACGTGATGCAAGAAGAGAAATGAACTATCCCATCCCACACCATTTTTATATCTTTCTCCTATGAAAAATAAAAGTGTTTATCATCTCAATTAGTTGTTTCAGATTGCCCTGTTTTTTTAAAAAAAAAAACAACTTCATGTATACTCATTAAGCCATTGTAATGCAATTACAGCATGATGTCATAAAGCTATTACACTGTTACCTTAAAAAATTATTAAAGTTAATTTTTGAAAATGAATGCTGCAGTATGTGGTACCACAGGAAAGCAGTGGAGAAATAGTTCGAAATCACCCCCATGCAGTAAAGGCATCTGAATAATGACTTTCAGTAGCTCACAGGTCAATATTGCTGTGTTACTGCACTATAATAGCAAATCAGTTATATTAAAAAAAACAAATAGAAAAAAATCTGAAAAGGATTTCAGGAGCATAGACCATAGTAAACACAGGTATTCTCTTGAGAAGTTTTGTCCCCTCTGCCCAAGCACAGGAAGTAGCCTGAGATTTCCCTGCTGAAGATTTCCTTGGCAATTCTTGGGAAACCAGACCACATTCACTGATCCATTGTTCTTGCAGTGAAGTGGAATGAGACATCTGCACTCACACTGGCTACTAAATCCAGGCCATTAATGGATTATTTTCAGCATGAGAAAAAAAATCACATTTCCAACTGCTATCTATCACAACAGCACTGGGAGAAGCATGACATTGTGGGACAAGGCTGAGACAAAAAGGACCAAACCACTGCTGTGATGGTATAAGGACATGGTGTGGTATGGACCTAAGGAGAGCCCTTTTCCTGTAAAACAGTAATTTCCCAACGGCCTGTTGGAATAAAAAGGTGAACTGCTGACAAAAAAACTACAGAAGGAGATAATATACCATCCCTGCAGAAGGCCCTGTCTTGGATTTTCACCAAACATTCCTTCTTGTGCCTCTTATGCACATTATGTTCCTGCCATTTCTCAGTGGTTTTCAAATGAATCTGATAAATAAACTCTAAGCACTCCTCCAAGGGAAAGCATTAGAGCAAATGCAAACAACAATCTTCTGTCGTACTGTAAAGTGAAACTAACAGACTGATTCTGGTGCTTGCCCTAGAGGCACATGTTCTGAATCCCTTTGCTCCTGCCTAGTAGAGTAGACCCACTGAAATTAATGGGATTTACCAATGCATTGTCTCACCATTGACAATGGATTCCTTACCCTCTAACTAATCTAGATTTGGCAGTGACAGTTCCAGTTCTTACTCTGTTGTCCTACTTTTTCAGTTGCTTTTCAAATGATCCAGTTTCTTTTTTCTTCCTCTTACTTTCTCCCTTTATCCTCAGCTTACTTCAACTGCTGCAGACTGAGCTCAAGGTGCAAAAGCAGTTTGCTTTGCACTCAAGTAACTTAAGAGGGACAGGACAGAGGAGGAGAGAGGATGAAATCTCACCCTTCCCTGTAGACCCAGGCAAAAGCACACTGCGGCAGCCTCTCTTAGCTTGTCTGTTCTTTCTCATTAAGGTGCCCCTCCACTTTCATGAGGGTTCAGGACAGAGAACTCTCATGAAAGTTGAAAAAAAACATGTATAACTCCCTCCCTCAAGTGAGCATGTGAGGAGACACACATGCATGCCTTCCTTCTCCATTCTCCCCCTCCCATTGCCTTGTTTTTGGCCCAGTCACATATGCTTTCCTTTCTGCAACCAGGCAAATGGCAAAGGAATGGGATGAGGAGAATGGAAGCAGGGGGAAGGCATGTGTGCACCTTACAAATAATCAATAAACAGAGGCTGGATGGCCATCTGTCAGGAATGCTTTGATGGTGATGCCCTGGTGGCGCAGTGGTTAAATGCCAGTACTGCAAGCCACAAGGTGGTAAGTTCGATCCTGCCCGGCTCCAAGGTTGACTCAGCCTTCCATCCTTTCGCAGGTTGGTAAAATGAGTGCCCAGCTTGTTGGGGGCATGTATAGAAATGTTTCAAAATACATGCTATTTGTAAGTTGTTCGCCGCCTCAATCTCTATGGAGAGGCGGGATACAAATAAATAAATAAATAATAAAAAATAAAAATAAAAAAATGCCAGGGGACTGGACTCAACGGCCCTTGTGGTCTCTTCCAGCTCTATGATTCTCTGTTGGTTCTGCCTGGTGATACTTAATGAAGATATGAGTTTCCTCTGGCACAGATCATAGCAGCAAAGCAGTACTATATACTTAGCTTAAGCCTGAAAGTCCTTCTACCTTGTCGGAAGGCCACAACAACGGCATGAGTGCACACTCTCAAGAGGGAAACCAATCCAATGGTCTCTGAATTACTAAAAAAATAAAGAGTATTAGTTACAAATCAATCCTATTGATTTTTTTTTGGTTCCATAGGTTCCAATGTAATGCATAATGAATTACATATTAGTTATGAATCTCTCAGTCCTGAAGACTGTGAAATATATTCCATAAGTTCTGGAGTCTTACGTGATGAATTACTAACAAAACAGTATCAGTTATGAGTAAGTCAGTCCTATTGATTTATTGAAAAATACATCCCATAGGTTTTACCGTATAATGCATAATAAATTAGCAAAAAGTACTATCAGTGATGAATCAGTCAGCCCTGCAGATTAATTGCAGAAGGCATTCCATAGGATCCACACTCACGCATGATAAACGACAAACAAAATAGGATCAGCCTGAGTAAGTCAGTCCTACCGATTTATTAGAAAATATACTCCGTAGGTTCTACTGCGCAGCATCCTTAACTGGTGGGACAACATTCGTCATTTCTACAGCACCGTAATAATGGCAACATTTTAGAGATGGTCTTTTATTTAAGAGCTTTCGGGGGGGGGAGCTCCAAACAGATGCTCACAATTTGGGAAGGCGGAATAACAAAACTCCATCTTTCCTTGGGTCGTGCCTAAGCCTGGCCTGGGACAGCCATTTCCGCACTAGACTCTTATAGCGCTATTATTCCACTTTCAACCTCCTATGGAATCCTGGGGTTTGCAGTTTAGGGAGGGGCCTTTAGAATTCTCAGCCAGGGAGCTCTTTGGCCTCAGTAAACTACAAACCCCAGAGCTCCACAGGAGGTTGAAAGCGGAATAATAGCACTATAACAGTCTAGTGCAGAAACGACCAGAGAAAGCTCGCCATAACTCCCGCCACCCGCAGCGCGGTGGTTAAAAGCCGCCTGATTCGGCTTATATGTCTCCCCTCCCCAGCCAGCGCCCTCCCTCCCTCCCTCCCTCCCTCCGCCCCGGCCCCCTTGGGGCGGCCACGGAGAGCGGAACGGACCGCGGACCACGGGACCCCGACGCCTCGCCCGGCGTTTGAACAGCGACGACTTCCCCTCGCTAGGGAGGTGTCAAGAGAGGGAGAGAAGGAGGGAGTGGCCTCGGACTTGGGGGGCCAATCGCAAGCCAGCTGTGGAACCCCTTCCCCCCCACGCTCCACGCGCGCGCGCACTCCAGCGAGAGGCGCGCGGTGGGCGCGCGGCAGTGGCGGCGGGAGGCGCGAGGAGGAGGCTGCGCTGGCTGGCTGGCTGGCTCGCTCGGCTGCTTGCTCGGCGTCGGAGCGCGGGGCGGGGGTCGCTCGCTCGCTCGCTCGCTCTCTGCGGGCAGCGCCGGGGGCCGTGAAGGGACCGCGGAGGTTTCACGAGGCGCCCCGGGGGACTGGGAGGGCTCGGCGCTCGTGCGGCAGCAGCGGGAGCCGGCGCCGGCGCCTTCCTCGCTTCTCTGGGCTCGGGCCGCCCGCCGGAGGGAGAGCACCATGCCCAAGAGGAAGGTAAGGCGGCGGGGGCGCCGCCTCCGCGGGACTCGCCTTCGGGCGGCCAGGCGGGATCCGGGCGGGGGCGCTGAGGAGTGGTTCCTGGGGGTGGAAAAATGCAATCCTGACCCCTTTCGTCGCCTCGCCCCGCCCCCCATTTGTTAAATCTTGGGGGGGTGAGGGGAGGGCGCGACTCGTTCCCGACCTCAGGTTTGTTGTGGGCTCCGCGGTGCGGGCGTCGGGGCTGCCCCTTGCAATAAACAGAGGGGGAGGGGAGGGGAGGGGAGGGGGTCGTTTGCACGTCTCCGCGCTGCCATATATGTCCCGGGGATTGCCTGGGTCGCCCTCCCGTCTCCCCGGGGCCGAGCTCTCCCGGAACCGGACGCCGGGAGGGCTTTTTGGGGGAAGGCCGCCCCCGCCCCCCGCGACCCTTTTCGGGAGGAGTTTGGCGGACGGAGTGGGTGCGTGTCCGGAGGCCCTTTCCACACTGGACTGTTATAGCGCCGTTATTCCGCTTTCAACCTCCTATGGAATCCTGGGGTTTGCAGCCTAGGGAGGGGCCTCAGGCGCACCCCAGGAGTCCCTAGGATGCGGAAAGTGGAACAACGGCGCGCTGACAGCCCAGTGCGCAAATGGCCGGGGAGAGAGACCCCGCGCGCACAGGCGCACGCGCGCGCTCTTGCCCCGGACGGGGACAGGCGGGGCTGCCTCGCTGGGGCCTCCCCTCCTTGTTTATTCTTCCATTCCTCAGCCTGGGTGGCTCCAAGGTAACCGGGGGGGCGGGGGGGCGGAGGGAGAGGAAAGAGCAGGAAGAGCCATGTTGGATCCGACCGACAGCCTTCCCTCCGCCCCCGGCCGCGCGACGGCCCCGCGCGCGCCCGCGCGCCCTGTGCCAGGCGGGGCCTCGTGCCGCTGGGAGCCGGGCGGGCCGCGGGGGCTCCGGACAGCCGCGGCCGAGTTTGGACGCGAGCGCCGAGGGAGGCGGCGGCGGTGCTGCGAGCGCCAGAGGGGAGCCCTGCCCCTGTGGGATGCAGGGAGGGCAGAAGAGGGAGGTGGGGGAGCCGCTCCGCTCGCTCCGCCGTGTTGGGCTCTGGAGAGTTTGGCCGGGAAGTGGGCTTTTCTCTTCCCCGACACTCTCTTCCTTCTTCCCTGCTTCCTCTCCTGGGATTTTCTCAGCCGGCTCTTTATTTTTTATTTTTTTCCTTTCCATTTCTGTTGTGATTTACCGATGCTGTGCTCTTGCCCTGCTGCTCAGGATATTTTTATTTTATTTTATTTATTTATTTTTATTATTATTTTATTTTTAGGCAGAGTATGGATCTGCCCTTTAACACTTGCTAACACTAACACTCCTCTGATGGTACAGGTGGAGATATATAAGCATGGACTGTTTCAGCCTTAAACCTGGAATTGGGCCTCCAAGGCTGAAGTTGTCAGAGGTTGTATATAAATCTTTCTGCATTCTTGCTTGGAAATAGCCAGAGCACTGATCGGATGGGTACTGGATTGCATCCAAAATGGTGACGGGAATGTGAGGCTGAGAACTTAGTGGGGTGTATGATGAAAAAATGTGCAATTCCAATGTAAATGAAACAACTCTAGGTTAACCTTTATTTTCACTTTCCATCCCCCCAACCTTGGCTAATTTCTGTGTTGAATATTAGATTTGTAAGCTTCTTGGGGCAAGGATCTGTCGTCTTGTATTCTGTCAAGCGTCATAGAATCATAGAAATGTAGAGTTGGAAGAGACCCCAGGGGCCATCCAGTCCAACCCCCTGCCATGCAGGAACACCCTCAAAGCACTCCCGACAGATGGCCATCAAGCCTCTGCTTAAAAACCTCCAAAGAAGGAGACTCCACTACACTCCATTGAGGCAGCAGATTCCACTGCCGGACAGCCCTGACTGTCAGGAAGTTCTTCCTGAGGTTCAGGTGGAATCTCCTTTCCTGCAGCTTGAATCCATTGCTCCATGCACACTAACGGAGCTATACAAACAGGCAAGAAGGCAGTGGAGCTGTATGATACCATACAGTGGCTGTGGATCTGTGTGAATTCTTTCCCCTGCCTAATCCATGAATTAATGCTAGATAATTGTTCTGCCTTCTCCAAGCAAAAATTAAAGCAGACAATAATGCACATGCAATCATGCAATAATAGGAAGAACTGTGAGATCAAAATTAACTGATGAAATTAGATACTATCATATACAACCCAGGATAAAGGTCTTAACTCAGTAATAGGTCAAGGTAAGGAGATATAGTGCAGTGATGTAACAACAATTTTGGAACTGCCTCAGGAAGAAGTGTTGAGGCATATCAACAACCCATTCTAGCAGTTTCTTCACCATCAGAAACCAGCTCAGTTGAGACTTAAATCAGCCTGTTCGGTACCCAAAATACTCTACATTGGACTAGGACTAGTCAGTAATAAGGTATTGTCACTCAGGAAAATCCAGCCTTGCCAGCTGTTTTGAAGACTGTAGCTAAGTTCAGCAGGGAAGGAAGCATGGATGGGCATCAAACGCATCATCAGTCTTGGGTGCTTCAACTTTGCAAGGCTTGGCTGAGATCCCACAGCAGACACATAGCCACAGTGTTGTGGCTACATTCTGTCTCCTGATCTGGCCTATGAAGCCCACAAAATCCAGCCAGTTGCACCAACAGACAGAGTTCTCTGGGGCTAGTGTGCTAAAGGATGAGGCATCCAGCCTCCTCCCATCAGTGAGCAGCTGCGTACCAGCCGGAAGCAGGGTTCTGGTGCAGCTCACTGTCAGCAGGGAATTGGACACGTCTTCTTCAGCACTTACCAGTGCCACAGAACTGCATCCCTTGGTATGACTATCTGGATTTTAAGGTGGGTTTCTGGAGTATTTAACAAATGTACTGTGATCATGAATGTGAAAAGGAAATAGCTGCGTGGCCATAATTCTTGCTTGTAACATTGTAGCTGAGTAACAGGATATGAGCCCTTACTGCCACTGTAATAACTCTGGTCTTTAGGGCTTGCTTGAAGACTTATAATGATGGGGGCTGGCAGACACCAACTGGAACAGAGTTCTGTAGATGACATTGAGTAGGATGCTACCAAAAGGTCTCTGTTCCTAATGCCCATGAGCCTAATTCCTCCTGTGGTCAGGCACAAAGAAAAATGTCAGCCTAATGCCAGTAAAGGAATTACACAAAATGATCTTAATGCCTTTCAGTTTGTTGGCAAAATTCTTATTTCCATTTTTCAAATTTGAGTATCAAAGCACTAAACATTTTTCATTCTGTCTAGTGATCTAATTTTTCTTGCGTATAGTGGGTTATAATATAATACATGTTAATTTTCTACATTTTAAGTAGCTCACAGACTTTAGACACATAGAAAGAACTAGCATATTTTGTCCCAAAATAACACCTGTAGAATTCTTAGTGTGCAAAGTGTTCTACAAGCGTTGTCTTCTTAATCCTTACAATAAGGCCGTGAGATGGGCATGGCTTGGCACAAGTTGAAATGACTACTTAATTTTCTTACTCCAGGAAACACCCAACGTGTTTTCACATTTAAGCTCCACAAAATAAGTACCCAACTTAATATTTTTGGCTAGTTTATTTTGAGGAATGACTCAAACAGCACCTGGGAACGCAAGTTGCACTCTTGCTAGCTATTTCCTATCTAAAGAGTCCACTGATGCTGAGCTGTCTTGCTGATATCTCCTCAAACTCTTTAGAAGGTGGAATATCTAAGCCTTTGCATATCATCATTATAAGTGGAGGAAGACAGTATAGCACATGGTGGTGCAAGAAACATGAAGGCCACAGCAGGGAAACAGATCCTAAAAAGGAGACTCATTTACGCAAACTCCTTAAAGAGCAGTGGACAGATTTTTTAAAAGAATGATATTTTAGACCTTAAATTTAACAAATGTACAGTTCTAAAATAGAAGCCACAGCATCAGAAGCATTAGATTTAAGCTTAAAGCATGGACACTTAGCTCTGTGAACATTCAGATCTACTTGAGAGTAGGCTTGAGGACCAAGAGAATAGGAGTGCAGGCTTAACCTATGCTTTTGTGGAGTTCCTGAAGGGAGAGAGAACAATGGAGATGTTGCTAAGTTGATTGCAGTATGGCTTACAAAGTTTGCCTGGATCTGTGGCTAGATGACGAAAAATCAGAGTGCATGCATAGATCATCAAGGACAAAGCCCAAGTTGCAATTGCAGGACAGTGTAAGAGGTGCAATTGTGTGATTTGCAAAATATCCCCATAAAATGAAAGTTTTGAAAGTGCACAATGCTTTGCCTAGTCTATGATGTGAGGATATGGATGTACAACTATACCAGGACATCTCCAGTGATATTCTTACATGCTGCAAATAATTCTCAGCAGCTGCTCCCAGCCTCTGGAAGTCCTTTCTCAGAGAAGTCAGACTGGCACTCTCCCTATTTTCTTTCCATAGACAAGCAAAGACATTTTTGTTCTGATAGGCATTCAATATGTGATTATGTCCTGGCTGATGAAAGATGCTGGCTATTGTTAACTGTGTGGAATTCATGAAAGTTTGCATTTTAATTATGTGTTTTAATTTTGATTTAATTCTTATTTGATTGTTTAATTTGCGTTTTAACTTTTGTATTTCATGATTTTTAACTTTGTTCTTTAAAATTATTTTAAGCCGGTTTGAGTCCTTGCCAGAAAAAAAGGGGGTATAAATACAGATAAGAAGTATATAAAAAAATAAATCCATCAATTCACTGAGCAACTTTGTGAAGAAGGCATTTGCTGTCAGTGGAGGTTTTCTTTCAAAATGATAATGCATAAGGATGAAGAAACCTTGACAGCATCTTCTGCATCTCAGATAATGATATGCAAAGGCTTAGATATTCCACCTTCTAAAGAGTTTGAGGAGATATCAGCAAAGAATCTCCATGAGAGAAGCAACACTGTGGAACATGACTCCAGATGAAAAGAACCACCTTCAATGAAAAAAGAAGGGTGTCTAATTTCAACCACCTTATTACGCCTGTGTTTGGTAATCCTGGGACATTGAAAATGGTTGTGTGCCTTCTCAATGCTAGATTTAATTCAGTAGCCCCCATCATCCGCTGAGGGTAGCTGACCAGTAGGTCTGACAACAAGACCTCCGGTAACTGGTTAGGTTCCCTAACTTGGGACTGATTACATTGCTGGTTATACTTATTGGTGGACATGTTTGTTGTTTGCAAGTTAAGATCAGTGTCATCATGGACAACTTCTGCATGCTATTTATAATACTGTTGAAATCTATCAGAAAAGAAGCACATAACAACTTGCCTATTGTTGGTTCTGAATAAGCTCCCAATATTGTCCTTAAATGTTAATGGTCTGGGTTCCCCAGTGAAGAGATAGATAGTATAACAGTTAATTAAATCTAACTGCCCTGAAATTACCCTGTTGCAGGAGATCCACAGGCACAGAACTAACCAGAATATATTTATCTTATAGCTGTTTGGACCATGATTCTGTGCACATGGATCATCCAAGGCAAGAGAAACAGTGGTCCTTCTGGCAGGGGGGCTTACCTTTGGAAGATACTGGGATCTTTTGGAACCCAGATGAGCAATTATATGTGTGAAGGGCATCCTACCAGGCAAGATGCTCACAGTTTGTTCCTACTGTGCTCCCATGCAGGGTCAAAAATCTTTTTTTTTTTAATATGTTCTCTCAGCTAGGTGAATTTACAGAGGGGGATTTGTTGCTGGAGGTGATTCTAACATGGTGATGGACATCAGCCAAGACAGAGAGATGGCGTATTCAGCATGTTAAGCAGCAATATGATCTTTCTGGGCTCATCTCTCATCATTCAGTTGATGTCTGGAGGGAAAAACACCTGCTAGATAGAGATTTTTTTTTTCACAGCAAGACTTAATTCATACTCCCCAACAGACCATATTTTAGCATCACCTCCCATAGTCACACAAGCAAAGAAAATTTCCATAGGAGTGCCTTGGATATCAGACTATGCTCCTCTCTTACTAACCTGGATATGGAATAGTGCAGGGTACAGAGCGCATACGTGGAGACTAAACACAAGCTTGTTAGCAAACCTATCACTTGTTTCCAAGACCAACCCAGATATCAAGAATTGCTTCATAGATAATGCTCACCCAGATATAAGTAACACTACTCAGTGGGGTGCATCAAAAGTTGTTCTCAGAGGTAGTTTTAGAAATAAACCAGCATACATAAAAAAACACAGAGGAAAAGAGACTAGAATTAATAAATCAAATTAATTCTTTATCCAGACAGGATATAAAAGTAACAGTACCAAACTAGCCTCTGAGCTGTCTGCAAGAAAAGATGAGCTAATGGCATTGGATAAAGATAAAATTCACACTTCATTGGTCTATCTCAGAACAAATCATAATGAATTTGGAAACAAGTAATCTAAAATGTTAGACAGTCCTGTAAATAAAAGAAAAAGGAAGAGTAATGTCCCAGCTATAAGAAGACAGTGAAAGTACAGCAGCTGATCCCAAAGAGACTGTAGATACTTTTAAAGAGTTTAATGGAAAGTTGTACACCTCAGAATTAACAGAGGAGGACCTTGAGTGCTGTATGTATTCTGTGCCAATCAAACGCATCAACATTGCCTATAGGGAAATAACAGCCCAGTTACCCCAGAAGAAGTCAATACTGCAGTAAAAAGATTTAAAAATGGCTAGCCCCCAGGCCCTGATGGGTTTGGTGGTTAATTTTACAAGGTGTTTCCAGAGATTTTAATCCCTCCCTTAACCATGGTGTTCAGTGGTACATTGGACTGAGTGCAGATTATAACAGTCTTGAAGCTTGGAGGTGACCCACTCATAGTAGATTCCTACAGGCCAGTTGCCATACTAAATGGAGACTGTGAATTATTTGCTTCAATAATGGCAAAGAGATTAATCTGTTTTGTTTCAGAAATGTGTCCACAGATCAGTTTAGGTTTGTGCTGGGCAGACAAATTTCAGGCTTCATATGCTTTTTATCACATAATCAATCAGGCAAAGGTTTCCTATCACCCGCTGTCATTATCCCCAGCCACCATGAAGGCACTTGATAGACTGGAATCAAATCTGTTGTTAAAATTACTACATAAACAAGGATTTGGATTTAAACCTGTGAACTAATTCAAAATGTACAGTATATTCAGAGGCAAAGGCAATTGTACATAAGGCAATGGCAAATCTTCTCTGAACAAATATTGCCAAGAAAAATCCCACGATGGGTTTTGCCTTAAGGTTGCTGTAAGTGGGAAACAACGTGAAAGCATACAACAACAAAACATTTAAAGCAGGAGTGGACAACTGTCAGAAGTTAGGAGGCTGGACATTCAGGCACCCTTGGGGAGGCATGCATCGCTTCCAAAAAAACCCCACATTCCTCCAAATTTCTAAAAATGGGACATTTGGGGGCAATCTTTTGGATGTTCTGGGTGGCCTGGAGAGCCACAGAGACAGCCTTGGGGGACTACACGTTCTCCACCCCTGACTTAAAGGCTGCAGCCTCCCAGCAAAGCCATCAGTGTAAGTCTTCTCTGTAGACTCAGTGGGAACTCCTGAGTAGACATGCCTAGAAATGTGCAGTAAAACTGCAGTCCTGTACATACCTCTGCACATCCCATTGATTTCTGCAGGTCTTAGTTCTGATAGGTGGACCTAAGGTTGCTCTGTTGGGAGAGGAGTATCACAACCATGTATTTAGCCAACTATGTCATTTTGTGCAGTGGCTGCCGTGGCTGGGAATTCATAGCTGAGGAAGCTTATAGAAGGCCATCACTAAAATCCTTGTGTTATAAAGATGATAGTTACATTTAACTAATTAGTCAATATTAAAAGAGCAGTTTGGGCCAAATATTCTTAAAGGAAACAATTTCATATTATCCAAGACCCTCAAGAAGATACAGTGTATCATATCAGAAGTTTGCAGAGTACTTGAGATGCATAGAGTGGAAATCACTTTTAACTGGAAAACTATGGACCTAAGTACTTTTTAAGTCCCATCGATTTCAGTGATCAAATATACTAACTTAAGAAAGTAGAAAGACCCTTAAGCCTTCTCTGTAGTATTCCAAAAGTGTAGTTTTGATTTGCATCACAGAAGTCTAAGAATACAGTGTCACTACAAGGAACAAGGTTATAATAGTCTGGATTCATTGTACCACAACTGTATAGTTTGGACTTAAAGGCATCTGAGCATCATATTTTCATCTGCACAAGCAAATGCTCTATGTGCATTCATTGTCTTATTTTTTTTACAAAAAAAGTGATAATCTTTGGTTTGTGCTCCAGAAAGCTAAATAAATAAATAGTAGGTGCAAGGGAGGTAGAATGTAGGTGATCCAGTCAAAAAGTGCAGGGAGGTACATGGCAAAGCAAACCCAGAAAACTACCTCTAGAATGCATTCAGGAAACAGTAGCTTTTTAAAAACATTCCCCACCCCAAATTCATGTGCATGCAAACCTATCATGCCAGGGAAAAAAGGGATCTTGGCCTAGCATCCTGCTACATTAGCTTTGTAGGACTGTATTCAGACAAGTGATTGGTTGTGTGTACTTTTAGAAGCAAAACTGTCCCATGTACCAACATCTGCATTGATGTTTGAATATACTGAAGGGATAAACTCAAATTGAGTAAAGTCAAATTGTTACTCAAATTGAGTAAAGTCAAATTGTTACTCAAATTGAGTAAAGTCAAATGGTTACATCTTTCTGCGCTTCTGGTATGTGTAAAATATGAAAGTCATAGAACCCCATTCTTTGTGGAATGTGGAAATGTAAAGATGGGGCTTTCATCTGTGGCCAGAAAAACCCATAATTATGCTTAGATATATATTGATATTTCAGTCATCATCAATGTATTGGAAGAGTCAGTTGTAAAGCCAGTGTGAAAAAAAGTGCTTATTGATGAATAAATTGGAATAATGAGAAGGGAGAATTATGGGTTCTTCCAGTTAGACTGTCCTATGTCTGTTTCCAATAAACAACAAAGAATTAGTACTAGATGAACTGGAGTTTCAGTACGGTATTTATGGTTCAGGATTATAGTGTTTGCTTTTCCTCTTGTTTTTAAACTGTTGCATAACATAATGTTCAACATGAGTGTACCATTACTAAAAGGCCAGCTGTTTGATGATAACCGGTGGAACTACTATATCATTAATGTTGTTGCATTAGCCATTGGAGAAAGAGGATCCAAAATCTTCCACATGGCAAATTGCATAAAAATAGATTTATGTACATAAATGAAAATCTATTTTTAACTTTCAGCTTGTATTTGTTGGGCTGTGCTCCTGAATCATTTATACATCATTAACCTGTGGTCTAGTGCTACTTGCACAAACAAAAAGAAACCCACTCAAGGCCTCTGAGTCTCCCTGCAACCACCAGTAACAAGGGAGAAGAATATACTAGAATTTACTTCCACTTACATTCAAACCAGGAATCATGGTTTAAAAGAAGATGTAATCCCTTGCTAAATAAGGCCTAAATCCTGTTGTTAGTCCCAACTAGTGGATATGTTATATGCATGGAACTTGCATAAATATTGACTTACCAAGTTCTCATTGGCCCTTTTCGCATTGAGGCTTCTCGCGCGAGCGGGCTCGTCCGGGAGGCTGCCGTTTCTCCCCTCCTTCCTTCTGCAGGCGAAGGAACGATGGGGGAAGCGGCAGCCTCGCGCGAGCTGCCCTCCCCCCTGGGCGAAGCAGGAGGCTGTCGCATCCATCCCCCCCGCTCGCGCGAAGCAGGAGGCTGTCGTGTCCGTCCCACCCCGCTCGCGCGAAGCAGGAGGCTGTCGCGTCCGTCCCCCCACTCGCATGAAGCAGAAGGCTGTCGCATCCGCCCCCCCCGCTCGTGCAAAGCAGGAGGCTGTCACATCCGCCCCCCCGTTCGCGCGAAGCAGGAGGCTGTTGCGTCCGTTGCGCTAGCGCCCCGCCCCGCCCCTTCCTTCCGCAGGGGCGGAGGGAAGGAAGCGCGACCCGGCCGCCTCCCCAATGCTCCGCACAGGAGGTAAGTGCGCGTGGGCGCCGGGAGCGTTGCGTGAGCATGGGTGATTTTCGCTTTGAGGCGAAAATAAAAAAACCCACGATTGCGCTGCTGCAGCCCCGTGAGCGCAGCGGAAGTGGGAGTGCATCGTGCAGAGCGACGCTCCCACTCCTGCGAGGCTCACGGGGCTGTCGCGCGACAGAAAGCCTGTGCGAAAAGGGCCACTGATTCAGTGGGCCTGCTGAGGTTAGAGGTATCAGTTGGAAACAGATCGGGGATGGGCCCTGCACATCCCATTGATGTAACTATGACCCTCCACGTGTTGCTGGATTGTAGTAACTGTCAGCCCTAGTCAGTGTAGCCAGTGATAAAGAATTCTGGGAGTTGCAGTCCCATAACATCAGAAAGAATATGTTTTGTACACTCTTGCAGGTGCAAACCAGTAATGAGCACCTGCTGGTTTTGTGGCTTACTGTTTAACAAGCTAGAACGTACATTCAACCACAATTTCTGGCTTTTTAATATTTATTGGTATATTTTTAAAATGTTTTTATATTGTTTAAAATTTTTGCTGTTTTAACAGAATAGCTAATTTAATGGTTTGTTTTATCATTATACCTTTTGTTGTGCCTTGTGTTAACTTATAAGCCATATTGGGTCCTGAGCCAAGAGAAATGCAGAATATTAAGTAAATAGATAAACAGACCTCCCTGTCAAACAGTCATCTTGTACATATTAGAAAGGGGAGTTTTGTTGGATGACTTTACCTCAGCAGGCCTTCATCATCCCTCCACATCCTTGTTCTCTTTCCCCATCTCCAATTCTGTCAGTTGACTGCACAAGCAGAGAGCAGAGCCACCGTTTAATCCCCCTTTCCTCCTTTGCATTTTAAAGGTAGGTTAAGCTAGATCTTTTTTTCTTGTTACATGCTTTCATGTGAACTCATTTATAGTGAACTTATCAGAGAGTTTTCTTGGCAAGATTTATTCAGAGGAGGTTTACCATTGCCTTCCTCTGAATATAACCTGCAGCACCTGGCATTCTCTAATGGTCCCTAAAGCAGAGGGAAGCTAGCACTGCCTACAGAGCTTGAACATGTTACTGTTTTGGACTACAGCTCCCAGAATTCCCCAGCCAGCTTGGCATTTCTGCTAGGAAGAAGCTGACAAAACCAGCTTTGAGTATTCTTTGCATAAGAAAACCTTCTGAAATTCATGGGGTCACTATAAATTGAAAGGCGATCTGAAGGCATGTACACACACCGTTCTAGGATTACAGCTCCTTAGCAACAAAGAAATGATAGATGTGGCAAATTTACAGACATTACTGAACAGAATCCAGGATGGAGGGAGTTGACAAAGTGTACCTAATTTACAGCTCACATGTACATTGAACATGTGACATAGACAAACATGTGACATGAAGGTAGTGCCTGTAAAAAGGATTGGGGCCTTGCTTCTTTTTATATAGTGTGGAAGAGCAGCATGCGTGTGACATTCACAAGTCTGCATCTCTTAAAGATGCAAGTCCACTAAATGCAGGCTGTCAACCCAAATCTTCATAAAACAAGCTGCTTTCAAACAGAATCCATTGAAATTAATGTGCAGTCTTTTGAAAGCCATGAGAATGTTATAAACAGATTTTGGATCCACAGATGTGCCATCATCTGGTAGATAGAACACATCCGGTTTTGGACTGAGTACCATTCCTTTTCCTTTGAAAGCTGATCTCCTCACTTTACTGTTGTGTTTTTAAAAACTTTCACTGAGCTGTTAATTGTTATCTGCCTGTTAGCTGAGTTTGTTAACACACAAAAAAAAAACACGTGGGATCCTCACTGCATTTATTTAGTAATATAATTAGAATAAAAACAAATATTAAAACAAGTATGTTTTTGAAGTTCAGTGAAATGATGGGTAAAGGCACAAGACTGGAGTATTAACAAAAAATATTGGGATTTATATCTTGCCAAGAAAACAGATGCTGTTTCCTGTAAAGAAAATGCTGAGGAGTTTTTGTGTTTCATTCATTGTGTTCCATTGTGTTTCCTGTTTTGTGTAATGCAAGACAACCAGTGTGAATGATCTATGATGTCCGAGTATAGTGGCTTCATATCCTCAAATCTAGGGTGCGCAGTCAAAATCACTTGTTAGACAATGCAGTTCAGTGCATTGGCAGTGCAATAGTTCAATACTGATGCATTTACTTTTTCCCCTGTAAGAATACCTGAGGCCTTAATACCACTTGGTACTGAATTGGAAGAAGTGGTTATATAATCCATGACATCTCATGCTAAAATAAAAACCAGTCAGTCTTATAGGTGCTGCCACATTTCTTTTTTTTCTCCCTCCCTTCCTCCTTTTTATGCTGTAAGTATGCAGTAAGCTATAACGTTAGCAAGATATCATTCCCAAGATTAAAAATAAGCAAATTATTATACTCCTTATATAGAGAGTTGTAGGACAGTGTTGGTTCTTTTGAAGGTGAATTCTCAGATACGAGAATGACAATAAGTTTTCAGCAGATCAGTAACATAATAAAAGAAAGCATAGCATACTCCATTGTTTTGATAAGCATTAAGTTTATAGCCCTTCTGAGCTTGTGTACAAATTAACAGATGTGTGGACTGTTTGTATTTGATGTCTGCTGCTGTGATTTATGTTCTGGTTTTTGGATTCCAATCAAGTTATTGAGAAGTTAGACTATGGTCTAAAGTTAGTTGCATTTTGCTGCTGTTGAAGTCAGTCTAGAATGTTATGACTCACTTGCTCCATTTTTTACATTGGGTTCTAAATTCAGCAAACAGTCTGGATCTAACTGACTAATATTAATGAAACTTGCTTCCACGCTTGTTTTAGGAATCATAATGCTAGACTTTGTTCTTAAATTACCCTTTATTTGAAAACCAGTAATTTCAAACATATTTATTCAGGATCTTGGTTATTTTAATAATGGAACAAAACAATAAAAATTAGGTCTGCATTTTTTTAATCAATCTATTTTTTGGAATGATTGATAAAAACAATTAACCAAGTCAACAGGTTCCCAGATTAAGAAGGCAGTACTGTAGGTTTTTTTTTAAATCTCAATTCTGTTGTTAGTCCTGACTAGAATAATTGGAGCAATGGAATTTGCCTACATGTTGAGTCATATTCACTATGGAATAGATCTGCTCTCATTGGGAGTAAACAACAGGATGCCAGCTGTTTGCTATTGTGTGCCTTCAAGTTATTTCTGACTTATGGCAACCCAAAGGCAACTCTATTGCAGGGTTTTCTTAGCAAGATTTGTTCAAAGGCTTTTGCCTTTGCCTTCTTTGAGGCTGAAAGTATGTGACTTGCCAAAGTCACCCAGTCATGACCAAGCAGAGATGCGAACCCTCATCTTCAGAGTCGTAGTCCAGTGATCAAACCAATATACCACACTGGTTCTTTTAAGATAAGATAAGACCTTTATGATAAGTGCTTATAAAAAGTGGATTTTCAAGCAGCCATCTCAAAAGATGTATCCCACAGCAAGGTACTGACTTTCCTAATAATGTTCTGTGGTATAAAACATATGTGCACCATATAAAACCATATAAGGAGTTCTCTCCTAAGGTGTCTTTCATAGAACAGTCTTTAATCTACTGCTCTTTTCCCAGTAAAACCAAAGGAGGGGTACAATTTTGCTAGGCATTGCTTCATAAACAGCTCCCCATCACATTCTCACTGCTCTAGAAGGTCCCACTAGTGGGCATCAGGAAAAAGGATACATCTTTGAAAATTCCCTCCCTATTGAAAGTGTTGGTCCAGGGACCAGTGCTAATGCATAAGCTATGGGCTGCTTGTTCTATATGAATTTTCAGCAAGGAACGAAATAATTTTAGCCAGCGGAAACAAATGTGGTGTCAATTCCTGGCACTTTGGGGGAAAAAATCCCTGCCCCGCACCATATGTATTGCTTCACAAAGACAGTGGTGGATCCAGAAAGATATGTAGAGAAGAAATTCTGGTAGAGGTGCTACTTTGTGAATGATTGTGGGAGCACAAGTAGAAAGCATTGTAGGATAGACAAAACCTTGTTCAATAGACAGCACAACACATTCTTCTCTGCACAATGAAACATTGAGCAGTATCTTTTACAACTCTAGACATTTGTTATCTTTTTCTGTTCAAGTATTTAATGGCTAGTCAAAAAAAAAAGAAGACCATCTCCTTGAGGAAAAGAAACCCATTTTCCTATGCCACTGTTTTTATCTACACGCTCATTAAATTGATCAGTTAAAACTCATATGGTTAAAAACTCATTTAAACAGGTTATGACCATTGTATAACATATTATTTTTCTAGGAAAACATACCATAAACTAAATGCATATTTTTAAAGATGACTGATTATTTTGGTTACAGATTGGCTTTGGTTATAGATTATGAGATTAAGTACTTTTAAGTACCAGATACTTTTGTGGGCTGAGTATTAAGCAAGACCCTAGCCACATACTATTTTAGCTTCAGTGCATCCATGAGCTTCTATCACTGTAAAATAGGTTTGCCCGTCCAGTCAGAGAATCAAGTTGCCTTGCTAGCTATCGGCCACAGGTTGTACTTTCTTCAGTTGCAGTGTGTAAATGGCAAATTGTGAAGTGCAGACCCTCACCAGCAAACATTTGGAGCATCTCAACCAAGAACACATGTAAACCTAACTGGTCTCACCAAATCAAGACAAAACTTTTGTAGTACAACAGAGATAGTGCACATTAGGAGAAAGGCATGTTTCTGGGAAAGTAATTTTCCTCTTCCACCTACTGTGGGGATAGCAGCTAAACTCAGAGGGAACAGGGAATTCCAAAGGAGAGAGGCTGCAGATAGTCTCATAATCCCCACTGATCAAAATCCTGGGACTTTGACCTTTGACTATACCACTGTCTAGATACTGGGAAAGTCAGCTCATGGTTGTGCAGCTGGTACTGGGCATTTTGGACAGTTGGCTAAATTTCCAGGGCTACAAAGAAACAGGAAAGTGCTAGATAGCAACTGAATAAGAACCTCTCCTTCAGTCCTGCATTTTTAAAAAACTTTAATTTTAAAAACTTGAATTATAAAGCTATTGATTTTTTAAAAACATGTCTGTGTGGCTTTGTTTAGACGTAACATTAAACCAGGGTTTTGGGAATCCCTGTTTACTGTTGATGGATGAGCAGCTTGTTTATGTATGCTTCTTGGTGCTCTCCTCCCCCACCCCCTGCATTTCCTGCTGCAAGTGGTAGTGGATTCTTTGCCTTTGGTTAATTGTCAAGGGCACTCTGGATTTTCTTTCCTTAAATAAGCCAGAGTTATAAGACAACAACAAATTATAGCCTATGCCTCTGGCTTGTTTGAAGACTCACAAGCCAGAACATCCAGTTCAGATGTCATGACAAAGACACCATATACAGCTACAGCAGTTGGTGCTTTCATGCCAGTGGGATTGTGAGTATGCTTCAGGTTTTAGTCTGGATTTTAATGGAACAATCTTAGGTGCTGAACCTGACCCCCCAAATAGGCAATAGCAAATAAGAGAGGTGAGAGAATATTCCTGATATGTGCCTCTATGTAAATTAACTTATGTAGGCTCCCAGCCATTAGTTTTTACCTGTGCCATAGTGTTTAAATAAAAATGTTCTATTAGAGAGACAAAATAATCACCCTAATTAGTTTTTGTAAAAAAAAAAAAAATCCAATGGAATTGTGGTTTTATATCACAGCAAAAGCTTTTAATGTATCTAATAACACTAAAGGGACCTAAATATCCCAAAGGCACCAGATCTTGGCCCTTTCCACACCCTGTCTTTGTCCCAGTGGCATCCAGTGATGACGGTGGCAGCAGCACTCCTGGGAGGGGAGTGGCACTGGCTGCCTCTGGGATCCAGGAAGCACAATGGCCACACCTTTTCCTGCTGCAGCACAGCTAGGTACTGTCCCCGGCTGTCCTGCGGCAAGAAGCACAGCCATTGTGCCTCCAGTGCCTCCTCGGACAAAGTGAGTGTGGGCATGTAGCAGGAGGGCGGCGCAGTTGCTGGTCATTGGCCCATCAATGATTTGCGGCATGATTGCGCTGCCTGGGGATGGGGGAAGGACAGGACTGCAACAACACTGTGCGCAAACGTCATCGCGGTCCTGTCTTTCCACCATCCCTGTGGTGGGTTGGGATGATTGAGCAGAAAGGGCCCCTGTCCGATCTTGGAAGCTAACCAGGGTGAGCCCCAGTGAATACCAGCTGCTTTAGCCTATATGTCAGAGGAGGGAACTGACAAGATCATCTCTGAGTATTCCTTGCCTAAGAAAACCCTGTGAAATTCATGGGGTCACTATAATTCGACAGGGGACTTGAAGGGATATGCACACACACACACAGTGACACCAGTGCTATTTTCAGTTTGGTTTCTGAGCCATAATGTATGATATTAAGAGCCTTTCTACTGGCATCTGAGACCCAACTCAATCAGTCAAAATATATTTGGTAACAAAATTATTTATTCTTCCTGCCATAATTGCTGCAGGTTTAAAATCTTAATTAAGAAATACTTTTAAGCGATAGGATGCTGTTTGTGAGATGCCACTATTATATTAGAGTATAGTTATAATCCTTGAAAATTGCCATGATTCAGGTAAATCTCTTCCTTCTAAGATGATATTGAAGAGGTGTTTAATATAGGGAGTTAAATCTTCACAAAATACCGTATAAAATTCTCCAGGGAAGCTGTCTATTCCTGGAGCCTTCCTGTTTTAGTTTTTCAGCCTGCTGTCAAAATTTCTACATCATAGATTGGTGTGTTTAGAAAAGCTTGATTTGCTCCCTCAATCCTGGATATAGGAAAAGAATCAAGAAATGGTTGCTAGTTTGTGGTGGGATCAAAACTGAATATATTTAAATTGGAATAATAGTTTAATTCCCTAATTAATTTCTTCGGCTGTGCCAAACAACTTTCCTTGCTGATCTTTTATCATTTACTTTGTAATTTCGAGACTCCTTTGTTAAAGAGCTCATTTTGCATTTTTATTATTTAATTCATAATGTTGTCTATTCCAATATGTTAAAGAGGTGTGGGTTTATTGAGGATGAATTCAGTTTGGTTCTTTGTTGCTTCAATTTTTAAAATATTCTCTTGCTTCCTGTTGATTTATTGTGTTTAGTTAACTCTTTCAAATTTTTTTCAGCTATTTACTCCTAGTTTTTCTCCTTACTTTATTTTGAGTGAAACCATTCTTAATGTACAAATATCTAAAAACTGTTTTTAGAGTTTCCCACAGTGTTGCTAATGTTATTCCTGGGGTGGAATTTTCCCTTTAGAAATAAATTTAGTCTGTAAAGGGAACCTGTATTGCCAGTATGTGCACGTATGTAGCTATATTTGTTAACATAAACCAACAATTTCCTAGAGCTGTTAGAACTTTGCTGTACATTTAGCACAGCCAAAGATGTTGCATGTTTCATTTCAGTTAAAGCCACTAACCACAAATATGTTCTTTTGTGTGCCCTCACTGCTTGATCTCTGTATTATTTCATACTAGCATATTTACCCGGCGTTGCCCAGGATTTTATTTTCTCATAGGTAATACTTGTTAGAAGTACCTTAGGAATTACCTTACCTTACCTTACCTTAGGAATTAGATGTGGTTGAAATACACAGATATCCTGTGTCTGTAATTCCCCCAACTACCTTGTTCAGTATCTATAATTTTCCCCCGTAGTCCCCGGTCTAATCTGTATTCAGAGTTGTAAACATACAGAAGTTGAGTTCCCGAATACCCTGTCTTCCTCCTTGCTATTAGGCCTTGTCTCCATAGCAGCCAGACTATTCCAGTACCTGTAACTTATTCCCGTATTCCACAATCCAATCTGTATTCAGAGTTGTTAACATAATAGAGGTTTGGTTTCTTCTTGCTGCTGGGCCTCGTCTCCATAGCAACTGGCCTGAGGCCCAAGAGCTTTCCAGCTGGGTATTCTAAAGGCCCCTCCCAGAACTGCCAACCCTAGAATTCCATAGAATCTTCACAGCTAGCCAATCATATGAGGTCTTCTCGCCTCACACAGCCAATCGTATGAGGTCTTCTCGCCTGCCTGACATAGACAAACAGACAAACTCACAAACTTCGACTTTTATATGGTAGATTTGGGGATTTATTTTGAATCCAGAAACCATTCTGGATTGTCCATCGTTTTTGCTTCTTGGACTATGATAGGCACAGTCTTTCCTTACTTGAGCTCTGGAGGCTTTACTTCTGAGTAATGCACAGAGGATTGGACTGTCAGTGTACAAGTATTTAGTATTAGTGCCTTTTCATTCTCATTTCAGGAAGGTGTCACTTCAAAATGTTGACATTACCTTCTTAAGGATTATAAAATTATAATTCTACTTGTAGTGTGTATTTTTAGAACATAAATCCTCTCATATTTTTCTTGTACTGTATTTCATTACATATTTAATGAAACCTTTACATAGCTGTGGAAGAAAGTTTTAATGCATTATTCACAGTTAATATAAAGATCCAGGCTGTGACCTGAAGCTCTGGTGCTGGTAGATTACTGCACGAATATGAACGGCCACCGTCTAGAGGGTCGCTTCAGGTTGTCTGTATGTTCTGCAAGCCTTTTAATTTAAATTTAAAAAAGAAAACAAAGAAGAAAATAACAGCTCTTCAAATCACACATGAGGTACTTTTTGTAAGTTCATAAAGAAGAATCCATGTTCTCTTACTCACAGTAGTACTTACCGTAGACTAACTGTAGCTGAAACAGAGCCTGCTATTTCAAAAGCAACTTTGTGGGAAGTTAGATGACAGAGAGTGTTGATCAAAGTGATGGTGTTAAAAACGGTGATCCCATATTTTAGGTGTGTCCTAGCCTCTATAGTTTGTGTGCACAGGTTCCCGAGTTTGTTGGTGACTGAGCACAATAGAGATGCAAAGGAGGGGAGGGGGCAGCCATTTTATTTCCTAAGCCCTTTTTTCTGAAAGAACGGGAAAAATTGATTATGGAACATTTTCTTTTAGAATGATGAATCAAATGTTTAAGGCAAGGTATTCATGTATTTACTGCCACAGAATCATTGCTAAAAATTATGTAACAGGAAGATGTTTCTGTAAAACTAAGTACAGTTTCAGATTATTGCAACTCCTGAATTTGGTTTCCTTTTGTCAGTTCATTTTATGGAAACAAGTGCATTATGACCACTTGACCTATGGAGAACTAGTAGAGACAAAACAATTTTCTCTGTTTTACTAAGATAGGTGTTTTGTTCTGTTTTTTTATGATGTGGGTGGGTGCGTGTCTGTTCCTCAGAGATTCCACATAGTTAAGGATCTTGTAACAAAGAATATGAATTTTAAAAATAAGTTCAATTTGTATTTATATATCTGAATAAAGTGTATTTTCAGTGTATATCCCACCACTTTTGTGGATTTGACTTTCATGGATTTGATTATTTGCGAGTTTCTCCAACTCCCACCCCCCAACCTCAGGAGCCTCATTTCTGGAGAAACGTTCCTTCTCCACGGCTCCAATAAAGCCATGCAGCCCTTTAAAAACCCACCTTTGGCCCTCTGCCACTGGCTACCTGGCCAGCCAAGCTTGCAGCCTGATTTCTCAGCACCACAAACCCTCTCCCAGTGCCCCCCCACACACCCAAGGAAGCTTATGGGTGAGAGAGGCAGTATAGGTGTACCATGCCGACCTCCTCTTTGTTCCTTGACCTGGGTCCCTGCTCTCCTGACTATGCCTTGGCGCCCTTCCCCCAGAGAGACACACACATACACATATTTTGGTATTTTTGATTGTAAGGACCCTGTACCCCTAATCCTACTAAATGTGGAGGGACAGCTGTATCAAATATAATAATTTTATGTCAAATAATGTTATATATAAGGGATTTTTTGTTCCTAAAATAACAAGTTGACTTTCAAATTGTAAAGGGGCATTAATACAGTTTTTTTAAATTTTCCCAAAAATGTCTGTTAAAAAAAAACACAAGAAAAAAGCCTCACCTCCATGGCCTCAGTATTTCCAGAATACACACATTCCATAAGACCAAAGAGGACTGTACTTCTCCCCATGTTCTGTATAATACTTTCCACAAGGAAATAGGTCTTATGTTGCTGCTTGCTTGGTAACCAGTATAAGGTAAATCAGTGTGGTGCAGTGGTGTAGACTTGAGTTGATTGACTTGGACCCAAGTCAGACTCAAGTTGCTTCAGTGACTTGACCTGGACTCGATTCGAGAATAAAGGACATACTGACTTGACTCAACTTGTGACTTGTATATTTTTAATAACTGATTTGTCCTTGCTTCAGTAAGGTAGCCCATTCATCCAGAAACTTTATGACTTTGAACAATGCTTCCATCTCTTTTGGCGTACTGGTCATGTGACAGTCTGTCTTAAGCCCAAAATATGGGTGTATTTCTTTCATGGGACAACAAATGTGTTAGGCAACAGGCTTGAGGTGTGCTCGGCAGCTTGTCCCCGCTGCATATTGGAGGAGCCTTCTAAAACTTTTCTTAAAAGCAGAAGGCAAGACTCACTCCCAGAGCGCAGGGCATGATTCTCAAAGGGGAACAGCAAATGTGTTATGCAGTGGGCTTGAGGAGGAGGGATCCTTCATTCTAAAGCTTTTGAAGCTTCAATTATGAGAAGTAAGAAGGATCTTATTCCTCACTTCCAAAAAAGCCTCCAGCTTTGGAAATGAGGAGTAAAAAGGTTCCTATTCCCCACTTCAGAAGCTGCAGACTCTTGTATGCCCATTGACACAAAAGTCTCCAGCTTGAAGAATGGGGAGTAAGATGGATCCTTTTCCCCACTACTGAAGCTGCAGACCCTTGTAAGCTCATTGACTCCCCCCCCCATACACACATCCCAGGGACACCAGGTTCAAGGCGACCCAGGAGAAGGCTCAGTTGTTCACAACTGAGATGAAGTATGTGGGACTCTCACTGAGGACAGGTGAATGCACACCTGGCATACAGCGTGTGGAGGTGATCTCCAAGCTTCCCACACCTACAGACATACATGCACTGGGGGCATTGCTAGGTACATTCAACTTCTCCTGGAACCTTTGTTTTTTTCTGTAAAGTTGACTCCTACACTAGAGACTTGATTTGAGATTTGATTTGAAAGTATCTTGCAAGAACTTGAGACTTCAGTTGAGACTCAAAGATAGAGACTTGACTTGAGACTTGGAGTAAAAGACTTAAATATATCACTGATGTGGTGTTACTGTTAGTGTGCTGGGCTCAGACTGGGCTTGGTGTTTTCTGTCACTGCTTGGTAATGAAGTTTACTGTTTACTCGTTGACTTGTCTTTGTCTTTCAGCCTGAACTACTTTATAGTGTGGTTGTGAGGATAAAAGGGAAGGATACCGTATGTTGCCTGAGCTTGTTCTAGAAAAGTGGGATGTAACTGTAACAAGTAAATAATAAAATAAAAATAATAATAATAAAAAGGTCCCTATTCTGAAGATGTCTATCTACATACTAAATATTTCAGAAATTTGCCAGAATCTGTATTCAGATTTAATCATATGGTGCACTATTAAGACTAGTAGATTTGGGTTTGGGAGACTAAGGTTCTAGTTTCCAGTAGACCATGAAACTCCTTGGTTGACCTTGAGCCAATCACTTCCACTCCCCTGAACTACCTCACAGGATTGTTCTGAGGATAAAACAGAGGAGATCCATGTCTGCCACTGACCTTATTGATGAAAAGGCAGAATAGCTGTATAATGGATAATTGTCAACTTAAATACAAATAGTCTCACTGTAACATTGCCAAATGTTTGTACATATGTACTGTATATGCTGTGGGCCTTCTCATGGCACGTATGAAATTGTGTCTCCATATGTTAAATGGTTGTGATGGGCATACACACATTGCTACCATTGGGTGTTATGGGATGTGAGCATTTGCATTTGTTCTTTTATGCAGGGATCCTGGAACAGAGCCCCTGCATATATGGGAGGCCTACTGTATTTCAGAAATGCTTTCTGAACAAAATAACCAATATTAACTGAGCTCCAGAATATATCCACATAAATGTTACTGTTTGGTAGTTGTTGCTTTCAGAGTTTAAGCACAGGTATAGCTGGAAGCAACAAAGAGCATTGGCAAATATAACAACAAACCGAATTAGTGAGATCAGCATTGGTTTAAGAAATGTAAAGTATTTGGTTCTTGAACTTCCTGCTTTGATTCCTCAAGACTGTCCCTGAAAACTGAGAGTAATGGCTTGAGTAAATCTCTGCTTTGTAATAACGTGTATGTTTTATTTGTTGTGCCGAGAGCAATTACCTACAGATTTGCAGGCAGCATTTTTTAAAAATGTACATACAGTATATTAATATTTAATTTTGATGCCTACCCTAGAAGCTCAAAACAAATTTCTTGCTCTGCTGGCAGTTGTTCAAATCCACTTGTAATTTGCCAGGCATCTTCTATTGCCATGGATATTGTCTTTATGAGCCTGCAACTAACATGTGTTGTAGAAATCATATCACAAAGCTATAGTAGATGTTCTCATCTGTGCCAGAAGGGAATCTTTTCATGTCAGGGCAGCGATCCAACAGTTTCAGCATACATAAACATATATTTCAGATCACACTAGTCCACATACAGCATGCACGGTTCTCTTCTGTGAATAAATTCTTCGGGCAGATTAATTCTTTTTTCTTGCCTATCTCTGTATAAATCTCTGTATAAACAAGGTTTCCTGTAGATCAGGTGTGGACAAAGTGCAGGCCATGGGCAGCATGCCCCCCAGATCAAATCTTTTTTTCAAACCTTTTTTTCCCCCTGAATAATACCCAAAAATGATCTCTAGGGCATCTGGAGGCCATTTCTACCACATGTGGTAGACTCCCAGGGTCAAAACAAAATTTTACAAAATTTTCTGGAAAAAAACTTGTACTTCAAAATGTCCCAAAATAGCATCAAGGGGAAGAGGAAGCCCACCTCCCCCAAATGTCTCCATGTCCACTGGAGGGCATTTGGGGCAAAAGAAATAGGAGCTTTTGACCAAAGCAAGTTGGAGGATGAAGCTTCCACAGTTTTTCCCCATGCTGTCAGTGCAAGTTCTCAAATTGTATACAACAAATCAAACATCTTTGTACCAAAATGTGATCTTTCTCATGTTTGTTTGCTGACTGTGGCCTTAGAATTTCTAACTGCTGAAAAGTAAATGTGAATCTTCAACAAAAGAGATGTGTCAAATTAAGTTGACAAAGAAAATTTGGTCACTTGATTAAGAGCCATTATAATTTTGCAGTTTTGGAGACAATGAAAGCAACAATGGAAAACTGTAAATAAACATATTTTTAGAACTGTAGGAAATAGAAGTCCAAAGTATTCTCTTAGATTCTGCTTCTTCGTCTCTATATTGGAGAGGATAAGAATGGTCAAGTACTTGCCAATTGCATTTTAAAAATCATTTTTCCACAGCTACGATTTCTGAGGTCTTTGTGAGTTATTGGCCTGGTTTGGGAATGTTTTCCCCTTCAGTCAGCAGTAATGGTAATTGAAGCAGTTAATAAGGCAAGGCTTATCAATACATTTTGTCTCATCACCAGCTCATAGCCACATGGGCATTTAAATTCAGGAGATTCTTCAAATGAATAATTTACAATTAGATAAGACTGTCTTAGAGAATCCAATTTCACTCTTCACCTCCTTCTACTTATGCCCCTTGACTCTTGGTATTTGCACCAAATGTTTGCCACAATGCAAGATTTACCATAGTTTAAGAACCACTTGTCATGATTGTTAAAGCCTTTTTTATATTATTATTAAAGAAAATATCATGACTAGCTCCAGCTTCTTTTCTGCTTTTTTGTTCAATCCTGGAACAAAGTGTAACTCAGCATTTGCACCGGTAGAAAGTGGTGGGAGGACAACTCACTCTTCTTCCATCTGCATCCCCCCAGACACCCTCTCCCTGTTGTGAAGGGTCTCTTAACCTTAAGCAGCAGACCAGAGGCATAAGGATCAGAAAAGAGTGCCATGTCTGTTTCACCTGTCCAGGTGTCTGCACTTGATTGGAAGCTTCACATGGACACAAAAAGTCCTTCTATCTGCAAGAAGTAGATTCTGGCTCCAGCTTTGTGCATTTTGTCACGCAGGGACCCTTGATTTAATCAACAGATTAAAAACAACAACTATTGACCTTTAATGTCCGGAGCAGAAATTATGCAGCAAGAACAAATTTTGTTTCCATCAAAATCAATCTATATCTGAATGCAATAAAGCTTGAAAAAAGAATGGAAAGTTGAGTAATCTGGATTCTGAGGAACAAAACATTTTAGAAGAAAGCTTTGTTTTGAAGAGTACATTCTTGCCATTTAATTGTGTGATTCTCTTAATGCAGGGCAAAACTGAAACCAAAGGGTCTTTCTGCACTACACTGTTATAGTGCTATTATTCCACTTCCAACATCCTGTGGAATTCTTGTTCTTAATAGTTAATGTGTTTTAGGGGTTTTTAGATGGGTTGGTGGGTGGGGAGGATGGGTTATGTTTTAATCACATTTAATGTATTTGATATACTGTTGTAGTACCGCCTCAATCTGTCGGGAGAGGCGGGATATAAATAAATTACAAAAAAAATCTGGGGTTTGTAGTTTCCTGAGGCCAAAGAGCTCTCTGGCTGAGAATTCTAAATTCCCCTCCCTAAACTGCAAACCCCAGGCTTCCATAGGATGTTGAAAGTAGAATAATAGCACTATAGCAGTGTAGTGCAGAAAGGCTCAGAGACTCGGTTCTTTGGCGTATTTCCTTGGAAATAAGCTAGGATTGATTCTGTGATGGCAACTGTATCATGTACTTTCATATTCACTTCATGAGAGACAACATGGTACCATGCTAATCTCTACCATGTGTAGTCCGGATGAAATCCCGTTAGACAAATTCTTGGTGACTCTCAGCTAGTATTTTTCTGTGATGGATGCTGTGGGGAGAAGTTGCATGCTACCTTCAGTTCCTTGGAAGAAATGTAATAGAAGGACCATTTTGTGGTTTGGGACCTCAAAATGTCTGTTTGATTTCTTATAAGATAAAGATAGCTGCATGGCAGCAAGGTAAGTAAGTTCACCACAACCACCCCTGTAGGAAAATTATCTACTTTTTAAACTGCCTGGCTGTCTTAACTGTGCCATATTTATCTCTGGGATTCTTGAAGACTATTTTTAAAAAGGTGCATGCTTTTGTGTGGAAAGATACTTGGGCACCAGGTCTTTCCCTTCCCTGCCTCTTCTACCCCATACCCTGAAAAGACTCTCCAGAGGGCCCAGAACTACTAAACATTGTGGGCTGCATCTTACAGGGTTGCAGCTGAAGGGTCGGATCAACCCAAATTGAGTGGAGGATTTGCACAAAGTTCCCTGTTTTGGTGCTCTCCTCACACATACACATACACTTCAGTCCCAAAAAATGCCATCCACAATGTTCAGTAGATCCCTTTGATTCTCTGGGAATTTTTTTGAACAAAGCACCAAGGAACTACACAAGATGAGGAGCAGATGGGCAGAGATGCTGTGTGTGAGTTTGCTTTCCACTTGTATAATACTGGCTGTCACCCGGAATGCTATGATAGGGGCAGAAAACTAACTCAAGTGCCCTTCCTAAGATGTCTAGCACTGGTTTCTGTGTCAGTGCGGCATTGACTCTGTGCAGGATTTTGGTCCAGACTTTAAGGAAATTATCCAAAAGGCTGAACCCTATCCTCAAAATAGCTCTTTTCAAGTTCACACTAAAGTCTGGAGTAGATTCACCATTTCACTGGCATAGATGCTACAAGCTGTTATTGTTGGCTAGAAATGTGAATTTGATTATTTTTTTCAATTTGATTAAGAACTGAAACCTAATAATTTGGAATAATTCTCCAGATCTTGGACTTCCTTTATAAAGAATTTCAACATTTGCATTTTGTTCTATTTCTGGCAGCCTTTGAAGAAACAAGAATGAAAGTCATAAAGTGTGAAAATTATTTTCCCCATTATGATCTTCATTCTTATTTCTCCCTCACCTTTCAACCAGCATGGCCCTCAAGGTAGCTTATACTAACTTAAAAGTATTTTTGTATGATTACATCATGATTTGGAAAGGATAATATGAAGTCTTGAAACTTCAGATTCCAAACCATTGAGTCTGCCTTATACTATCAATGTATAGGTCTAGCAGAATAAAAATGGAGAACATAGGTGCAGGTGGGTCTTGCTGATTTCAGACTTCCACTGCTTTTGAAATATTTTTACTGTGATTGTACAAGTCAGTTTCATATGGGGAAAAAGAGGCTTGAATCTTGGAATTTCTGATAAGCATTGGTAGCTCTTGATGAGATACTAAAAGAAAACAACACTGAAGATGTCTGCCTTTGTTATAGGAGAGCTAGGAAAAGTATACTGTGCATGCATAGTTGGGTAAGGCATGTATGAACTCAGTGGGATTTACCTTTGAGTATGCCAGTCTCGTTTTCATGGTCTCGCTAATGAGAGATGTTGTTTGCTTTCATTACCGCAAACTTGCTCAGGTTGAGTAACCCAAGCAATGAGAAATCAACTGCCATACATATATGTGTCTAAGTTACCTATTGGTCCCTCTGTTCCCTTCTCAAAATGCATCTATTGATTACTTTTTTCATTATTTTTCTCTTCGATTTTGTTTCATACTGACTTGTAAAATAAACTGAGAGATCATACAAGTGTAACTGAGTACTTGTTCTACTTAAAGGTGCCGCTGAACCTTTGATTCAATTTTAATTTTAATTTTCCCTGATGGCAACAGCATTTTAGCTTGAAAGAGCATGTAGGATTGTGACTTGTAACAGAATCTTATTTGAATTCACTCAGCTCAGATGTTCCAGGCTTCTCTGTAAGAGAAAACTATAAACTCCAGGTGCAAGGCAGTCACTGATCTACTTGTCTAGTTGTCAGTTGGATTACTGAGGTGTTCGGGATGTGGAGGAGACCCCATGGCTGTCTTGATTAAGATAGAGGCTGGATGAATTTGAAATATAATTTCCTTGACTTACCTTGGCCTGTTCTTTCTGCTTTGTGAATCTCTTAATTAATAGTGATTTCTGTGGCAAAGCAGGAGGAAAAGAAGTATTTGTTTCCCCTAAAGGTTTCTACATCCTTGTTACGTTAAGTTTCAGGACTTCTCTTCATACCTTTGACTTGACCGGTTCCTGTTTCACTGTCTCCTTAGCAATTTGTGAACAAACCTTGTTAATCTGCTGGAGACTGTCACCAAGAGAGAAAATGCCATCTTTTTCATGCTACAAGGCAGCTGATCTAGCATCTCTATAGAAAATATGATTCTTTGCCTTCCTGAAAGGTTAAATTTAGCCAGTTATTCCACATTAGGGCTATAGTCCTAAGGAATTCTGCAAGCCTTTAAGATGTTTTTTGAATGCAGTTTTATAAATCTGCCATTTTGTTTAAACAGATATTCTGCTCCTGTCATGTGTAAATGCAAGGGCATTATATATTTAGCATTTGTGTTTCTTGTCTGAGTGCTTGTCTGGTGCAGAGTAAAGTTTCTTAAATACATTTTCCAATTTCATTCCATTACTTTTACCTGTGCTAGCCAAAACTCTTTATATACTGAGCTGCCAGGAAAGGATTTAACCATCATTTTAATCATATCCATTTGTTGTTAAGTCTAAATAGGAAACTGTGAAAGCATTGAAAATAATACGTTGATTCATAAATGCAGTTTTTGTCAAAGATGCCAAGCCAACTTTAGAGGCATTTTTAAGATTGGCAAGGTCAAATGAGCTGTCCCTGATTAAAATTTGTGATTGAGAAATAGTGCAATCTTTGACACCAGTGTCATGCCCTGCAATCAGGTTTATGTTACCCTTCCTTTTAATAATGAACCAGTAAAGGTTCTTTTGCAATTTTAAAAAATAGTATGTAAGGGTTCTTAAAAAATAGTTAATAAAAATAGCTCCAGAATGTTTTTGTTTTTGTTTTTGAAGCATTGGATGGCACACACTATTTAAACTATTGATTTTACAAGGACAGTGTAAGGTTTGGGGTTTGTTTTCTATTTTTTGCTCCGGTATGTTTGATTGTCTGCTTTCACTAAGTAGAATGTAGTATAATAACTGACTTAATTGTATTGTTTCCTTCCTAGTCTCCAGAGAGTGCTGAAGGCAAGGATGCAGCAAAATTGACAAAACAAGAGGCAAGTGTGATTCATTCCTTTGTTTCATATATTCTTTTCCTTTCATTGATGGGTAAAATTTTAGAGAGACACAGCTAGGTAGAGCATGGAAAAGTTCCTTTTTCAGGCAAGAACTCCCAGAATCCCCAGCTGGGATGGTCAGTTGCTTGTGCTGGCTGGGTGATGCTGGGTGTTCTTGCCTGAAAAAGGAACTTTTCCCTGCTCCGTAACCAAGTTAGCTCATGTGTGGCCAAAAGTCCGATTTACCTCCTAGCCCCCTTTCTCACTACACAATTCTAGAGCTCTTGTTCCACTTTACCTGCCATGGTTCCATCTTATGGAATCCTCTTGTTTGTTGTTTAGGGGCAAAAGGTCTCTCTGGCTGAGAATTCTAAATACCCCTCCCTAGAGTCCAAATCCCAGGATTCCATAGGAAATTGCTATAGCAGTTAAAGTGGAATCATAGTGCTGTAATTAATTGTGCAATGTGAATGAGTCCCTAGTAGAATAAAGTACTTCTAAGGGCCCACAAATGGCACTACCTTTCCATGGTGGTGGGTTTGTGTGCTCCTGTGAAGCCAGAGCTTTTGCTGATGATAGCAGTGCTGCTGGTAGAGTGTCCCATGTCAGACAGGCTTTTGCTGAGGAGCCAGAGTCAATATGCCAAACAGCTACTGGGCAGCAGCGGTAGTGGGGGGGGGTGACACTCACAGTGGATCTTTCAGAGACAACAGCAGTGGCACCGTAGCTAATAGATGTCATGGAAGGAGGCATGCTAAACCCATTTTGAATGTATTTTGCCATGAAAACCTTATGATGAGAAAATCCAAAACACAACCAACAGTTAGTGCCAGAAAATGAGACTCCCAGAAGACAAAAATAACAGCACAGATGATTTACATCAATTTAATAGAGACCATAAAGCCTCAGTCATTAAACAAAACAGAGACTGCAGTCAAGAAGTCAGAAGATTAGGACTTGGAAGGGCAACTAGGAAGGAACTAAGCAAGATATTGAAGTGTAAAGATACATCATAGAATCATAGAATAATAGAGCTGGAAGAGTCCACAGGGGCCAGCCAGTAAGATCAAATCCAGGCTGAACTCTCCTGAGAAGCCAGGATGAGTAAACTGACACTGTTGTGTTTTGGACACATCATGAGAAGGCATGACTCACTACGAAAGACTTGCTTGGTAAATTAGATGGTAGCAAGAAAAGAGAAAGTTCACATTGCAGATGGATAGACTCAGGCCCTTTTTGCACCTTACCTCATCGCGGCAGTAGGGAGTGGCACTCGCACGAGCTGCTCACGACAGCCCTTTTTGCCTCCCGCATCGGCTTTCTTGTAGCGCGGCCGTCACACTAGCGCCCCTTCCTTCCTTCCACAGCGCAGTCTGGGAGCTGTAGGCTGCGCTGGGGGAAGGAAGCGCTACCAGGCTGGCTTGCCGACACACCGCACACAGGTAAGTGTGCGAGGGTGCTGCGAGCATTGCGCGAGTGCACAGTATTTTCGGCTTAAAGCCGAAAATCAAAAAATGCATGTGCGCCCCGCTTTAGCCTCGTGAGCGTCGCGCGAGTGGGAGTGCGTCATACGGAGCGACGCTCCCACTCACATGATGCTCAAGGGGCGCTCGCGCAAAAAAAAAAAAGCATGCGAAAAGGGCCTCAGTCAAGGAAGCCATGGCCCTGAGTCTTTACGATCTGAGCAGGGCTATTGATATCAGGGTAACTTGGAAACCTCTGATTCATAGGGTTGTGGTAAGTCAAAGTCAACTTGACAGCCGTTAACAACAACAATTTCTCTGGGGAAGGGAGGCCCATAATTCTTTTTAGAATCTGTCAAAGCTCTCTTTCTCAGTGTAACAAATACAGTAACGCATATCATGGGGAAAAGAAAACAAAAGCCACGATACCGAGGATCAAATAGTTGACATAATCTAAGATAAACAAATGTATATATCAATGGTTATGCACCATTTTCTGCTGTGTTTAAGAAAGGGGGGACACTGAAGCTCCATTTCTTACAACGTCTGCACAGGCTCCCTCAGTTTCTGAATTTTGACTACCACTGTGCATGCAAGAACTATGGACTTGGTTTTCAAAACAGTTGTGGGAGGAGAGGAGAGAGAGAAGAAACAAGTTAAGATTCTCAGCTGAATTTAGTGCTAAGGTGATCAAGACCAAAAGGTGAAAAAAGTGTCTATTTCAAATGTTACTTCAGCCATGACCTCAAATAAGTCGCTTTGGCAGGGATTACTCTAGCTTTTTGGTTTCATTTACCAAATTATAATAGTAGCCAAAAAACACAATAGCCAAACCCAATTCCAAACAGAAACCCAATCACATTCTGCTAAAAATACTATCATCAGAATCTCCCCTGCCTTCATAAGCACCAATTGTCCAAATTCCAGAGTTAATTATATTTAGTACTAGTGTATACCTGGCGTTGCCCGGGATTTTATTTTCTCACAGGTAGTACTTGTTAGAAAGATTTGAGATCCTGTGTCTCTAATTCCCCAAACTGTCTTGTTCAGTACATGTAACTTTTCCTCATATTCCCCAATCCAATCTGTGTTGAGAGTTTTTAACATACAGAACTTGGGTTCCTGAGAGAATACACTGTCCTCTTCCATGCTGCTAGGCCTCATTTCCATAGCAACCAGTCTATTCAAGACAGGCACAGTTGACTGAGGCCCAAGAGCTCTCTGGTTGAGAATTCTGAAGGCCCCTCCCTAAACTGCAAATCCCAGGATTCCATAGAATCTTCTTAGGCAGCCAATCATATGAGGACTTCGCCTGACACAGACAAACTTTGACTTTTATACATCATTTTTGAGCTTTCAAAGTACTCCACAAATACTGTCTCAGTAACCCTTACAGACTCTCTCTGAGGAAGATCCTGGTTTCTAATATTATTGGTGATGTACTAAGAATGGGGAAGCGGGAATAAGGCTGAGAGATAGTGACTCACCTCATACCACATCATGAGGTGGGATTTTGATTCTTGGTTCAGAGCTAAGTGTCTTAGCTACAACACTGATGGTACCCATCTTGTAATATGTGCAATGGGATAATAATTGCTTCAGCACTTTGGACCCCCCCAAATTTTTTTATGTAAATAGTAAGGGGCTTTATCCAACCCACCACAGATTGCAGTGCCTGTGCGTAAAGGGATCCCGATAGAAGACGATAGCACATTGTGCCCCTGGAATCTCCCCCTCCTGGTATTCTGGGGACTGAGAAGCATTCACACCCACTCATTCCTTATAACCTTGTCCTGGAATGTTTCATTGTACCTGTATCTGCATGTCAAGTGGTACAGTTTTGCCCTGTAGGGATCATTGTATGCACAGGCATTGCAGTCACGGTGAACTGGACCGAGCTCTAATGATAATTTGCTGCTATTGTTACTGCTACTGTTAAAATATTCGCACTTTCTTTGTGCAATAGTACTTTCATATTAGTATCTTAAGATATACAACCACAGACTAACAACAGGCAGGGTGAAGCGTAACTATTAATTGTTTTCTTTTCTTAAAAAAAACCCACACCACATAGTGCCTCCCTTTTGAAACTGAAAATATGTACAAATTTAATGTGAGAGTTGGAATACTCTTACCTCTGAGGGTATGTCTGCCTTGCCAGTGAACTCATTTCTGTCTGGCACAGTACTGGTTCGCTCCAGTAGTCGGCTGCTGAGAGGTCTGCTCTTTAGAGATGGAAACATCTGCAGCACTGGGGTCCTTTGGGGTGGCTCAGAGCACTTTATTCCATTTGTCATAATCCTAAGACTTCAGAAGGAATCTTGAGAAGAGCATTCTTATTTCACATTTCTCTTGCTTTGCATGTGTGTGTGTGCGCGCACACACACACACACAAAGCGGCGGTGGGGGATGGCTGATCCATTTGCACAAATCTAAGGAGGGATGGGAGATCTGTGTGAAAAGTGTTTACAGTTGTTTTTGTCTCTATTGCATTTTTAAAAATCATAGTTGCAGTTGATTTAAGGAAAATCTCATGAGCTCCCTATAAAAGGGGGAAGACAGTCTTGAAATCCACAACATTTCAACACGGACAGCTTTTTTTGCAGCAGGGACAACGTAGCATTAGGTTTTAACAAGTGCAGTTGTGGATGATGACAGGCAGGTTATGATTGTATATAGCAGTGGTTCTCACATGTTGGTCCTCCAGCTGTTTTGCACTTCACCTCCCAGAAGCCCCAGCCAGTTTGGCCAGTGATCTGAGATTCCAGGAACTGAAGTTGAAGATATCTGGAGGCTCAGAGATTGAGAACTACTGGTATATAGAACTGTGGAAGATGCAGAACACCAACCTGAGCTTTCCAGGAAAAAAAAAATCTAGGACCATGCTGAAAGGCTTCCTAAAGTATGTTTCTAGGAAGCCCAAGTTTCCATGCCTACCTGAGTATATTTTTTCTATGTGCATAATAAAGGAATATGCCTATGCTCACAGTGTAATATGTGACACAGCTGCACAAACTGAGGACTCATTGATAAATGCAATTTCTTTCTTCCCCCTACTCCCAGGCAAGGGACTCATATGAATCAACCATGTATATGGCCACATTGCCTTGTTTGTTTTTTGTATATACTGTGGCAGCAAAGTACCTTTCACACTTACCAGCCTTGCTTGTGGGAAAGTTGCTCTGATACATCTGCAAACCAAGCCAGAATATACACAGGTTCTAGTTTGACTATACTTCACCTGTTCAGTTCCAACATATTTAAGATTAGGAGGCAATGACCTAAATCTTAATGCTAGACCCAGCTACATAAGACCCACTGAATCAATTTTAGCTTGTTAAATCAGTGTTTCTATTAATTCCATTGATTCACTAAGGACTCTTCTAGTTGGGACTAACAACAGGATACTAGTCCAGTATTTCTTAGGATATTAATTCAGCTGACTTGAGCCCCAGTGTACCATATTCTAGTGAAATACTGTACCTATTTTGCCAGGTGATACTTCCATCTCAAGCTAGTAACACTGAAGACAATTTGATTGATACAGTCTTTGTTCTTAAAACTGGTCTCAGTAGTGCAGCAGCAATTTCCAGTAGCATTTGTCTTGTGCAAAATCAGGGAAGGTTTCCAGAGCAGATAAACATATGAATGTATCTTATTTTCAAGGAGTTGCAAATTTGAACCTCCAGTTTTTATTTACAAAAACCAAGTGTTAAGGATAATTGCCAGCGAATTGCCTTTCTACTGAAGCACTTTAATGACTCTCTAGAGAGTGTCTTTGAACTTAAAAGCCTTAATGTTAATTGGTGGGAGAGGAAACATGTAAAAATTTGTGAAGCATGTGAAGGTAGCTGGCTTGAGGCTATGGGGTGTGTGTGCTTGCGCGTGTTTCAAAGATGGCTATGTGAAAAAAAGATTTTTAAACAAAACAAATAATAACTATGAAATAGCTGCTGAGTGAAATGATAATGCCTTTGGAAATAGGACAGTTACTTTGAGGTGCCACTGGTGTGATAGAGTTAAATAACGCCCTTCATCTGTTTGACCTCAAGTCCGGCTCCATGCATTAGAACTCCTGAGAACACAGGCTTTCGTTTAAACTACAGTGGAAGCTTATTTTTGTCACAGAAAGAAGTTTTCTCACTGAGCTGGCTTCTCTCCTGATATCCATGGACTGGATCCAGGAATGTTCTTTTGCTTCCAAGAGGGCTTTCCCCCTGATTTTGTGTGCAAGATCTTTATACCAGCTTTGATCCAGAACTCAGGATAGTTACTTTTTCTGACTGCAGAAGTCCTGCTGGCTGTATTAGCTGGAGGATTCTAGAAGTTGTAGTATAAAAACATAACTGTTTTTCCTGCTGTTATCCAGAGTTTTGCTGTGTTTTCCTTTAAGCATGATAGATTGTCTTTTGCACAGCATTTCAGCCTCTCCCACTAGTTCTTGCCAAACAGCTCACAGAACAGCAGCATGTGCGTGTCGGGATCCAAAATACTAGAGCTGGCTAGGTTTAGGTGTGTGTATTTTGGGAGAAGTACAGAGCATTCCTGTACTCACAGGAATCCTGGAGCTGGGAAGGAGGAGACACATCACTCTTGCACTCATGGGATAGGTACTGTACCCAGTATCTGTTTGGCCTGGGAAGAAAGAGGGAGAACTCACAACTGGGCGGGGGGGGGAATGGACATAAAAGCCTTAGATTCCTGCCCCATCACCACCACCACGGAAACACCATCAGAGTGAACAATGCTGTCATTCATGCTAATTGCACACAAGTCCACAGGAAAGGGAGAGCATTTCAGTCACTAACAGGTTGGCTCCCCTGGAGCTGGGAAGGAGGAGACACATCACTCTTGCACTCATGGGATAGGTACCATACCCAGTATCTGTTTGGCCTGGGAGTAAAGAGGGAGAACTCACAACTGGGCGGGGGGGGGGATGGACATAAAAGCCTCAGATTCCTGCCCCATCACCACCACCACGGAAACACCATCAGAATGAACAATGCTGTCATTCATGCTAATTGCACACAAGTCCACAGGAAAGGGAGAGCATTTCAGTCACTAACAGGTTGGTTCCCCTGTCATATTTGAATGTTTTGCTGGTGCATCTGTCAAAGTGGTATATCTAGCACATTGGTGGCAGACTAAGGTTTTGTCAAATCCCTTAGCCTTCCAACTTTTAAAAAACTCAGCCATGCCTACTAAAACACATTCTTAGAACAGCTTAGAGAAACACTCGTTTGCTCTGTATGCTAAGAGATTGTTCCAATTAATTAATACAATTGAAAAGGCAATGTGTCCTCCAGCTCTTTGCAGTGCAGTGCTTATGCAGACTTGTGTAAGCCAGCTATATCCAGTGCAGTTCTTGCACAAGAACATTTGCACAGAGAAAATCCCTGCCTCTTCCTTTCCATGGCAGCCTGCTGTGAGCCCTAAAAGAAGATTCAAGGCTAATAAAGGCCAATTATATTATTTCCTTTGTTTGCTTGTATAATGAAAAAAAACCCCTGTCTGCAACATTCCTGAGGAAATCTGTAGCATTATATTATGCTACAAATATGGCCAGTACATGCAGTAACAATGCACAAACCTTATTGTAAAGGTATTAATTTAATATTGGAGAACAGTCCATGTAAATTTGACCAGTATGGTTACAGAAGCTAAACACCAAGTCTGCCATCTAGTAGTCATAATTTTTCAGCCTTTTAGCTGGGCTCTCACCATATTTAAGTATTCAGAAAGAACAGTAAATTAAACATTAAATGTGTACACTGATGCCTTTTGACCTGAGTACCAGACTTCAGTCATTTGCATCAGAATTTCACATTCTGTTGTAAAAGAATCCAGATTTTATGCCAAGCAAGACAGTTTTTATTTGATTTCAATTTACTGAAAGAGTGTACAGACTTCCCAGATGTACATTATTTATTGCCCAATGTTTGGATGTTCACAAAATATGACATTTTAATTTTTAGCAAGCTTGGAAGGTCACATAGTGAATATCATTGGGCAATCAAAAATTGGTTTTTATCATGTTACTTCTGAGCTCAGTCTGTAAAATCATTATCTGTTACTACCATAAGAAATTTCCACATCTATAGAGGAACAGAGGGGAAGATAAATTTCCAAAATGTCATCATCACAGGAAGCAAATGAATCTTTTAGACAAATAAATTGTTTTCATCCAAAACAATAATCCTTCAGGATGTATAGACTTTTGTATTTGGTAATAAAAATCTGTGCTGTCTTCCAGCTACGTTTTGTTTTGTGGAGAAATGACTGACAGATTTTTATCTTGTTTGGATGTGAACTGCTGCAAATCTACAAAGATATTTTCTTTCCCTTTTATAGCCAACAAGACGATCTGCAAGATTGTCAGCTGTAAGTATTTGTAAGAGCCGTTTGTGTAAATATGAAGTCACATTCTTTCTCATTCCAGCCCATACAAGTTGGCACTGGTCGTGTTGTGAGGTGATAGGTAAGGCAAAGTTACTTGATTCATTTACATTTTTTTATCCTTGAAGATTAATGCTGATTGGTGCAGAACAGTGGAGGGAACAATTTCCATTCTGTCTTCCTCAGTTCCCTGAGCATTGATAACTCTGGGGGTGGGGGATATTTTTTCTTATATTTTCTTCAAATCTGACAGCAGTGGAGATTTATGGTGTCTGTATAATACTTGTTCTACCTACAAATATGCATGCAGAACATATTGACAATGAACAAATGATCATATAGCATGTGTCAACAGTGCTGATCCTGCTTCAGGTACTTAGAGATTTACTGTTTCAGCCAAACTGCAAGGCTTTATCTCCAACTAAAATTGCTGCCTACATCTCTCTATCTCCCCCTAGGCAAACTGAAGAACTGGCCCTAAACCATTTCTCTCCCCTTTCCTCTATTTGGAAAGTGCTACCTTCCAAAGGCTAGAGAAAGATTTTGAGATACTTTGAACATGTCACTAAGGAACATTACATTTCATTTGTTCAAGTCCCCAATAACTCATTACAGGTTCATTCAGAGTAACCAGTGTAACCAAACTCTCAAAGTTTGTTAGTTGGCTCCCCATTTCTTGTTCTCCACTAATAGAAAAAATATTCAGAGAAATTGAGAGAAAGAGAGATTGGGAGAGGAAAAATACCACCAATTCAGATGATTATTTGGAACTATTTCTTGCAATACATTGATGTAGCATGTAGAGAAAGATTTTCAAATGTTTTGATAGGATGTAAAAGATAACTCTAAAAGGTGAGGTGCTCATCTCCAGAAACCATCTCAGGCTTCTTTGGTGCCACATAAAAAATGGGAATGGGAGGGGGGATTAAATATCTGTCTTAACTATTGGACTGTGCTAACTATTGGACTTTCTGAAATATTTCCTAGAAACCAGCTCTGCCAAAACCTGAGCCAAAGCCAAGGAAAACCACTAAGGTAAGAGACAGGACTCAAGTTTCTTTATCCTAGACATTTGGCTATTACCCTATGTCACTAGAGCAGTCTGCTGATTCTAGTCAATATTAATAAAGGTTGTTAATCATTTTTCTTTGATAAATAATTACATGACTGTTTGAGGCCTGCAGACCCCCATATTTGGGAGGGCATTTTTTTTTTAAAGCACCTCTCCTAAGCCTAACACAGCCAGAAGAAAGAAAGGAAACTTAAAATTTCCCCTTTCCTCCCTAGAGGATTGTGCATGTGGTTGAGGTGCTGCATAATTTTGTTTTTAAGTAACAAATAAATAGGGAACCAACATGGTATTGTGCTTTGAGCTTAAGACTACAACTCTGGAGACTAGGAGTTGATCCCTGACCAGCCATTGAAACTCACTGTGCAACACTGCGTGTGTCACACACTTCTGGCTCCAGAAAACCCTGTGATATGTTCACCTGATGGTTGCCGTAAGTTGGAAATGACTTGAAGGCACACCAGTAAACAAATAAGGAAGGAAGAACGGAAGAGAAGGGAAGGAAGGAAGGACAGACGGAAGGGAAGGAGGGATCGGGTGTAGTAGAAAGGTATAGCCATCCAAGGTATGATGAAGGGTGTGTGTAGCCCAAAGATCTCAGAAAGGTTCCCGCTCTTGTCCAAAAACAATTAAAATAATTGCATAGAGAGCACAAGTAAAGGAAAGAACAACTTGGTCAGTTCCTGTGGAACGCTTCCTACAGCTGTAGGGACACAGCCTGACATTACTGTCATATAATTATTATCAATATGCTTGACACACAGAGATGAAATCATAATTAGTGTGGAAAAGGGAGCAAAATGTTCAATTTCTTCAGCTTTACAAAATTACAAATTACAAAGCTATGGGTTATATACTGGCCATGTGTTCCCTTGTATGCATATTTGGAAAACAAATTAGCTACAGGTTTTATAGTGCATATTAAATATCTTAATAGGTTTGATTGCTGGTATAAATATACCACGTTTTACATATCATTTTTTATGAGAACCAAGAGAGAGAGAGGAGAGGGAAAAAATCTAATTCCTACAGGATGCAAAAACAAAGTAGAATCACTGGAGATTAATTATTTTTGCCAGAGTTAACTACCATTAGATTTTGATCTCACAAGTTGTTTCATAGCCTCCTGTACAAAGTAGCCCTCATAACAGGGCTTTCCAAACGGTATGCCATGTCATGTTAGTGTGTTGCCTGAAGTGTGTAGGTGTGTCATCTACAATCTTGGAAATGGATGTTATTATTTATAAATCATACGTTTTTAAAAATATATGAAAGGTTTTCATGAGATATGTTGTGTCCCCATACATTTCATTATTACAATTTATGTAAATGTCCATATCTCTTATAAGGGGTGAGTTTAACATTCCGTTTGCTAGTAAAACTGAATTACTGTGTCACCAAATGATGCATGTCTAAAAAGTGTGTCACCGACATGAAAAGTTTGGAAAGCTCTGCCCTAGAACAATGAAATACTATACTACTTCTGTCTGGAGCTCCAGCAGTTTCCCACTTGGGGCATCAGGGAACCTCCCACTGTGTTGTGAATGTCTCACATTTGTGGGAGCCACACATGTAGGTTTTGATTCTATGTATGTTTATAGTCTTAGAATACTGCTGAGGAGTTCCAGGTTCTAATCCCCAATTAGCCATGAGCCTCACCAAGTAACCTTGTACCCACTGTAATGCATTCCACGTCCTCATGTCACAGGAAGCTATTCAGTATGAAGAAATTAATTACAACAAAGTTCTGCTCAAAGATTTTCATCCTGATTGCCATATATCCTTGGCTCGGCCAGGAATGCCCTTGTTTTTTCTAGTCCAATCACAATAAACAGGGTTGAGCATAAGGTATCATGGACTAAGTCTGTGAAGAAGGAATCCCTAAAATCATGCCATAGGGCTCACTGAGTATTTTTAACAAGGTTAATTATTCATTGAAAGAGGATTGGCAAACTGAAGAGGAAGGATCAACAAAGAGAGAACATGTATGGGGGGGGGAATAACAAACTTGCAACAGTCTGTGGTTACACTCACTCTGCCCCACCATCATGCAGAGGGTAATGTGATCAGAGATGTGTGACAAGAACAAGCTTAGATTGTATCAATTATCTTTTCTTCCTCTGGTTTACCCCCACTCACAGCTGACAAATCCACTGGGCGGTAGGCTGTGCTTTCTCTCTCTCCCTCCCTCCCAACACATTTCTGCCATGAGATAGATAATTGCCCAAGTCACTCCATTCAGTTGTGTTGGCTCCATGAACCCACCAGCCTAGGCATCGGAGAAACTGGTGGAACAAAGCTGGTACCCTTCTCCTCCACCTGCTGATACTGTTTCTCTGCACAAGCTTGGATATTTTAATTTATTTACAAGGTGTTGTATTCAGCACATTTTTTTTGACAGTGAAGGGAGCATTCTGTTGAATGGAGGTCTGCTCAGAATGATCCCACAGGCAAAAAGAGATTTCTGTTCACCCTTTGCATTTCCCAGAATCATCTCCCCCTGCTGTTCCAGAGGGTCCCCTGAACCTTCTGGAGCAAATGTTGGGGGGCAATATTTGAGGCTGTAGGAGAAAGGAAATTGATGGAGGTTGTGTCTCCTCCAAAAAGGTTCCTTCAGGCCTTCCACAGACTGAAGCCCTTCTGCCTGCAGCAAGCAAATCCAAATCGAACATTTTTTCAGTAGAGCTAGGTAGAAGCTTGCTATAGGCTAGGAGTGTTACTCTACATCAGTGCTAACTCAACATGATAATCCCTGGACCAGTGCCAGTCCATTAGCAGTGACCATTGTCCTCTGCTGCATTAGCAGGAAAGAAACAGTTGAACCCAACGGGCACAAAACTGGTCTTTGGCTCATTGTTTGTTTGTTTTTTTAAAAAGACCGGTCCTTCACATCAGAAAGCCCAGGAATCCCTGCTCTTGGTAATTCCTTGCTTCTGTGAATTTCATTTTATAGGGCATATTCCATGCTCTTTTCAGAAAGTTTGAAAAAAGCACTTCCTGATGTATTAGTTATCTCAGTCCATGCTGCCAGTAATGTGACAGATTAGGTAACAATATTTAGTGTACAAGATATAAATACCAACAGCATTTTGTTATCTTCTAGTTAGGTGGTGAGAAAAAAATGGACAGTTGACTTGGAACTCCTCCCCACCATCTTAGTCTAGTACAAAATGGGAAGAAATATGTTCTTGTGTGATAGAGAGAATGCTAACACCTCTTGGAAATGGGGAGAAAGAACAAATGGAATTTGTATGGAATTTGTGAAGCAATTGTGCATATTTTTAGTTTTAATGGTAGAAAAAAAGTGCAGTTTACACTATTTTTTTTTCCTAGCAGTGTAATATTTCCAGGAGATTTGCCATGGGCATCTATTGGCCCAAAAGTCTTTTGATTGTAAGGACTTAATTGTTAGTTTGATTAGTCTCCTGCATGTGACCTGGGTCTTTGGAGGGGGAGTATACTTACTAGGAAGCTTGTTCTGCCTTACAGTAGATAAAAGTTCCCTGTGTTTGATCTGTTACCAGAAGGAATCTGGAACAAAGGCTAACAAAGGAGCGAAGGGGAAGAAGGATGAAAAGCAGGAAGCCGCAAAGGAAGGTACTACACCATCTGAAAATGGTGAAAATAAAACTGAAGAGGTACTTTTATACAAAGAACTCCTGCTGATTCAGTCAGTGTGTTTTGTAATTTAGTTTTTGAGCCACTGAAAGCATGTTCATAATACTTCTTTTTATTGCCCCGTGATGTTATTACAGATTCACATCTCTCGCTCAACTGTTAGTGTTTCAACATCCAGAGGTGCCCCACCCAGCACACTGTCAGTAAAAGGGCAGATTGAAACAGTGAAAGTTAAGGGTACGATAGAGCATTCTGCATGCGTGCAGTGAATAGAAACAGATAGTAGTGTGATGCTTTTCCTTGTGAACCATGGGAGTGTGCAGGTAAGGCTTCTCTGGTTTTTGCAAAACAGGAACCAATAAATTTAAGAGTGTTCATAGCTATCCTGTCATATACTCATGTAGTCTTTACATAACCTTACATATGCAGCAAAAGGAAAGCTTCCTAAATGTGGAAGTTTGTTTAAAAAAACATTCTGGACTGATTATTATGTTGCTTTCTAGAAACAATGTAGACAAGTAGAGGTAGACTGCCATAACATTTTTTTTCCTTACCTTCTACAGGCACGGAGGACTGAATTGCTAGATGATGAATGCGTATAATCTGAAATGAACATTTGAGGATGATTTTATGTACCTCTGGACAACTTTTAAAAGATATTTTTATCAAGTATTTTGTAAAGGCTAATTTTTTAGGACTTACAAATGAGTGAACAAACTGTATATGAACATTGCTTCTAGAAACTCCAAATGTTGCCAATTTTTTTTTTAAAAAAGCATCAACTTAACATTGAGGAAAATGTTTGTAGGACTGGACAAGCATTCCATATATTTGCTTTTAAGAAATGTATGTTTCTTGCATATGGTGATTTTTTTTTTTGTGAGTAGGTAGATTTTTCTTCCTTTTTTTTTTCTAGAGCAATAATCCATTGGTGCTTTTGTACTTAAAAGTTTTTGTGGTTTTAAGGAAATATGTATAGATATGGCCACCAGCTGAATATTTTGGGTTCTTCTCATTTGTTTTAAATAACAAAAGACTTGCTGTCAGCAAATATAATTTTCCAGTATTTAAATCTGAGATATGCCTTATGAATACTTAGCTCTTGTTAGTAAGCACACTTATTTGGAAGCTATATTACAGCAACTTCAGGATCAGGGTCCAAGCCCATAGAAGCTACGAACTTACACCACCCTTCTAAACCCAGTTACTTGACAGTAGGGTCTTTTGTTTAGGGCTTGAGGACCTGATAATAAATATTCCTCCCAGGTGGTTTGTGGATAAAAGCCACATCACTTTGTTGTCCTCAAGGAGCATTTATGACAAATGCAGATCTACAGTAAGGAATTATATTTATGGCACATGCATATTTTAAAAGACCTGCACAATCTGGGACCTACTGAGCCATAAACTGTTCACTTACCACTTGTGGCTTGCATGGTAGTTCAGAATTCTGACTCCCACCTCCTGCTCCCTTTCTAAGACAGTCTCAAACACAAGATATGAATGCAAAACCAGAAAGCTGTTTTGAGGCCTCAAGGGCAACCAGATAAGGATGGCTGTGTCACGCAGAGACAGACTAAAAACAGGTAAAGGCAACTGTGGAGGGGCTATGGGCCAGTTTTGTGCCCCTTGACCATCTGGGGGTCACATGAATTGCCCCAAAACAAGTCAAAAACTCCCAAGTGAACAGACCTTCACTTCTAATTTTGAATAACAGGTGGTTTTGGAGGCAAAACAGGGCAGAAGTAGCTGCAACATATTAAAAAGGTAAATTGCTACTCCTAGTGGTTCTTGGAGGGGCAGTTCACCCCCTTCTTTTGGGATAGAAAAGAAGAGTCTAGAGGATTTGAAGGCCACCAAAAAACAAAAAACCACAGCTCCTACATGGGGCCCCACCATCTACATAAGAGGCTTGCTTCAAAACGATTAAATGCTATTTCAGCTGAAATTGAAGGTAGACTTACACTGTAATGGCACAAATTGGGTGTTTTTTCTTGGTTGGGGAAATGGAAAAGAATAGCTTTTGTACCCACCCTTCTCTTCATGGGAGTGTAAACATCTAAGGTTATAAAAATCGGAGTGTAGTGGAGGCTCCTTCCTTGGAGGTTCTTAAGCAGAGGCTTGATGGCCATCTGTCGGGAGTGCTTTGAGGGTGTTCCTGCATGGCAGGGGGTTGGACTGGATGGCCCCTGTGGTCTCTTCCAACTCTGCATTTCTATGATTCTAACTGTAGTTTCACTGTGCTCCAGGTTCATTCTATATTGGGTAATTTCTTCTGCTTTATTAGCAGAATGTGGTTGTTGCATCAAAATGAAGGTTGAACAACATCTGTGGTACCTAGTAGAGACAATGTAGGTGAAATTTATTTTAAAGAGGCATGCGGCTCTAATAGTATAAAATTAGTTGAATGGATTTTCTGGTCCTATGTTACTGTAGCATCAGCTCATAATAAGCACCCAGTCATTTCCATGTCTATATTTTTCTCCTTTTTTGCTGGAACTTGAATATTTCTATTGTTTGCAGAATAGCCAGGGAAAGTATTTCTTGTCTTTTGGTAATATTTTTATTGCTGCAATGATGCCCATAATAATGTCTGGGGATATCTGCATGGTTCAGTCAATAAATGAAATAATTACCATTTAATTCTAGTGTCTTTATTTAGCACTGGGCAAAAACTACCACCTGGAGTCTGATACTTTAGAAAATCTCATCTCATTTCAACAGCTTATCTGTTCAGCTCCTATACTACATTCACATTCCAGGAGCAATATATCTTATGTTAATACATACAGTAAGTAAACTGCCATACATAAAAACAAAACTTGAAGACTTGTTTATATTATAGTTTTATTAGTCCTCATCAGATCACAAAGTCTGAGGGCACTGGATGGATTTTTGAACAAAATCCAGCTGGTTCCTTTCATAAGAAGAAATTCTACCTGAGCATACCAAATTGCCCCATGATTTGCTTCCTACAGTGAAGCCCTATTGACTTTGTTATTTAGTTCCTTTCACCACAGTTTGAATTTCTAATACCCACATGCTAATGAATTTTTCTGCAACATCCCTTTGATGTAGGAAGATATTATTATTATCATTCATCTAACTGATAGGTAATTAAGACACAAGAGATTTATTGCCCAATCCTTAAAGCAGTTTTCCTAACAGAAAATAAAGAGAACAGGAGCTTGCATTGACCAAGGCCATGGAAAAGAAGACTGTTAATGTCTTGGACAAATTAAGAACTGAATCAAGGACTCCCAAATTACAGCACTTAAAGCTTTGTGTGCCTCTCTGACTATAGGATGCTTGCAAGGCCTAATTTACTTTAAATCTACATTTGTGAAGACTGTATTGTTTATGAAGCTGTAATTTATGTAGGTAGCATTTCCAAAGGTATAAAAATGCGATGGCAATTTGCTGGTAAAACTGAAAAGTTACTATATTAAGACATCAGTTTGATTTTGTTCAGTTGGCATACTGATGGCAGTGTTTTTGCTCTAAGCAGAAAAAGAGTTGTAGGCAATAATGTACAACACTGGAGTCTCTTTCTTAGCCAACTTCATTGCATTTCATGAGTGGAATCCATCAGCTATTAGATGCTAACTTTAATTTTCATGATTCCTCAAGACTTCATTAAAGATACAATGTAAACCTATTTAATGTATCTCCACCTTCAGAACCAGTAAGAGCTTATATAGGAAAGAGTAGCATAGGACACAATACATGCTGTGTAGATGTATGTATATGCTATGTTGACATTAATAAAAGGTAGTTAGAAAATATACAGTCAGTTAAAGAGCAAGCCTCTTTAAAAGTTAATGATTTCTGCTTTCTTGGATGCTTCCAGAAAAGGCCTCTTGCTACAGACATTATCTTTTCAACTGCAGGAGGCAAGTGGGATAGAAGGAGAGCAGAATTTATACATTCTCTTTTATATCTTTCTGCATGGAAAGATACCTAAACAGTGCTGTTCTCTTTCTTATGTCAATCAAGCTATAAGTTAAGGAATGCATGGGTAGAATATTTACTGTTTTTTATCTATTCATTTATTTCCTGCCTTTATTCTGAGATGGGACTCACAAAAACTAGGTTTATGTAAATCCTTTCTGCCAAAGTGCTTGAAATTTAATGTTGAAAATAATGCTCACCTTCTAAGACAATTGGGCAGAAAGTGTATCTGCTACTGTGTCTCATGTTGATTTGCAGAAGATGAAAAAGAGCTTTTCTCATGTCCGGCAACAAAATGACTCTTCCCACCTAAACTTATTATTGTGTGCCTTCAGGTCATTTCTGACTTCTGGCAACACTAAGGCAATCTTATCATGGAGTTTTCCTCATAATATTTGTTCAGAATAGATTTGCCATTGCCTTCCTCTGAGGTTGAGAGAATGCAACTTGCCCAAGATCAGTCAGTGGGTTTTTATGGCTGAAACTCCTAGTCTCCCGGAGTCTTAGTCCGACATTCAAACGACTACACTATCTAGGCTCTCTCTATCTAATTTAGGCTGCTGAAATAAAAAAGGCGTGGGAGAGAACCAGCCTTACAACTTTTATGTAAAAGTACTGTGCACTCCCTCCAGTTCTGGTACAGAAATCCAAGGCTCAGAATGGTTTCAGAGGCGACACATTATTTAAATTAGTGTCTTTTCTTACATATTTCCTGTATCTTGCTCTCACTGGTGGATCTTGGGTACCTTCTGCTTCATAAAAAAGAAAAGCAAAGGAAAGGGGAAAGAAAGCTGGAGCTACAAGCCTGAAGTCTGCCCATCCCTATTTAAGAAACATGATTTTAAAAAGGAACAGAAAAGATTGTGATGGAAGAGAAAAATTCAAAAAGGAACTCAACATAATGACTGTGTGGATACATGTGGTCACTGCTAGATCCAGTTCTGGGGAGGGAGGATCCAAATAGCAGTTGGTCACATACAAAGCGGGGGGTGGGGGGCACTGGGAATGTTGCCCCCAGGGTTAAATTTGACAGTTGAGGGGAATGCAGTTAATTTCTTTCTGGGAGAACAAAGGAAGGAAAATTGAGAACCGACAAATGGAAAACTGCAAAAGTGAAATTAAAGAGCAAAACAAAAAGGAATAACATTACTTTAACAGACAGTGAAGTAAAGGTATGTAGTGAGAAGGTTAATGGAAACTACTAGCCTATACAGAAGAAAAAAGAAAAGGAAAAGCTGTGGTCAACAACAACAAAAACCTTCAGAAATCTGGGTAACATCACACCAAACCTCCCACGTATGGCTAGCAGCAAAGGCTGGTTATAGGAGTGGCTCATGAGAGTACATAAATGCAGTAGCGCATGGGAGAAACAGAAAAGAGATCTACTTGCAGGAAAATATTAAAGGAATTCAACTTCAGAAACCAGGGAAGAAAGGAACTGAAATGGCTTTCGATTTTGGAGAGGACCAAGAAACAAGATATGTAGGTAAATTTCAAATCCTGTAGCACATGAAGATTGATACATTTGAAATAATACAGTGGGTTCAAACATGGTTGCTCCAATAGAAACCAGGACTTTCATGTCACAGAAATTAATAATAAAAAAAAATCTCTGAGCAGGAAGGAGAACTGCTATACAATGTTACACTTCAATTATGGCTTTGCTTGCTTTGAAGTACAATGCTGACCTCCACTAGGAGGTAAACTTAATTTTGGAAGTCAGTGGTTATCTTCTCGCTTTTATAATGATTACCCTTCCGTAGCAATGCAGGTATATCACAATTCCTTGGGAATATATTGAGTCCTACATTTCAGAGAGGTATGCAAATGTCTAAATTTCTAGAATTTTGGACTCTGGATCGTATTTTAAGGTTCAATGCCTTTCCATATTACAGGTTCAGCATGCAGAATCTTAACAAATCAGCATATTAGTGGAAACAAGCATCTTTATAATCCAAATGTTGAGACAAAAATCAATGATTTAGATCAATGATTTAATTTACACTAAAACAATATAATCTTCACTTAACTGATCAACAAAGAGTGCAAAGATTCTTACAAAAACTGTATAATGCTTAGGGTATTTTTCATTCTATTGAATAATTGTTATATGGTTTTTGTTATGCAGAAGACTTTCTATTCAGGGTAAAGCATAACACAGCACTAAGTATATATCAACTCTTAATCTGTAACTCCCATCCTACCTACCCAACATAACAGCCATGGAGGTAAATGGAAGCAGCAGTCCAAAAATCTCTGGAGGGCGACAGATGCACATTTCAGCTTAGGAAAAAAATGGTATTAGGAGTGATCAATCAATCAGGGAAGGAATTAATCAGTATGTTATAAGAAAGCTAGATTTATATTTGGCAAATTAGAAGACGGTTGTCATTCCACATATTCTGAGAACCAAAGAACTCTGGTTTAACTAATTTCAATATACCACCACTTGGATTTGTAATCCCACTGAACTATTACATAAAATAATGAAACATTTTGTTTCAGTTTTAGAGCCGTGTCTGCACATCATAGTGGAAATGTGAAAGCAACTTTAAATTGCTTTATGAAGCATATTTGGTTATGGTAAGCCATCTGTATATATGGTCCACCATGCTGTTGGAGCATTTTTTTAAAAAAGAGAAGATTGTCTCAAAGAACAGTTAATCTTCTATTTCGGGCAGAAAATCAAAATCTATATTAGTAAATATAGGACAAGTAAATGTTTGATTTTGGTGGTGGTATGGCAACAGATTATTTTTCTGTTTCTAATGGTATACATATCTTTATCTTTCAGTCCAAAAAGTCAGAGTTACGTCAGCTGAAGACAAATATTTGGCATTCTAAAGTTGCAGCAGCTACACATATTATTCACTTTTTTGTGACAGATTTGCTTCCTGATAAGGTAAATAAATGGCATTTATTTATTGAAAGGATTTCTATACTGCACTTTAGCAGTATTTCCTGGTCAGTTTAGAAAAACAGGATAAGATATAAAAGTCAAAATGTAACATTACAACTTAGCAATATATTAAAACAACATATCGTCCTGAAAAGTTAGCAACTAGAACTTTTCCAAAAATAAGATTCCATAAAAATGGAGAATCTTTAGTCACCACCTTCTCCATACCTTGAATGGCAGTGGACAATGGAAGTGAACTGCCAAAAAACAACCTTATATCAATAAGCAAATTGATATGAGAACACAAGGAGTTCTTCAGATAACAGAGCCTGAATTCATAAATGGTTTAAACGCCAGCACTTTGGACTGCACTCAGAAATGGACTGATAGCTGGAGATTTCCTTTCAACATCAAAGTATACAATACAACGACACAGTATTACTATCAAAACCTATTTTGTGTGTGGCTCAAGATGTAAGAATGTTACATGTTACACTGGAGTTGAAATTAAACATTTTTATGACTGATCTCTGTAAATAAGGATGAATAATTGATAGTTGCTTTTCAGTCCACTATGATTTAGTGGTTGTAGTTTTAAGGTACCGAGGAACAATGCTGCTAAATGTAGGAGTCGGAAATAGTCAGTGAATTTGTTTTGGGGCAGCAACACAGACATCATTCTGTCAGTATGGTACATCCATCCTCTTCTTTCTGTGTATTTTGTTGCATGGTGAATGAGGAAAGCAAAGAGTATTTGGTTGCTTCTTCCCAAATCCCTGGCTGATGTGTTAAGGGAATATGAGGACGCTAGGACTGCACTCTATCAGCGGCCTTTCTAATAAGGGAGCAGGTGCTGTTTATCTACCTCAGCTTTTGTATCTCTGCTTTACTGCCTGAAATAAGCCTCTAGCCAGACACATTAATGTTTTCAGCCAGGAAATCACCAAGGAGTAGAAGTTTGAGCATAATTGCTTCTTCATTGATGATTTAGACTATTTTTAACTAACCAAATAGACACAAGAAATAAAAATTACTTCCTGAGGTTACCTGGGTTGTCTGTTGCAGCAAAAGACAACCAGAGTTTCAGTGTCAACTTAAAAAAACAATATGCTTTCTTGGACTGAAGTCTCTTCCATGCATCTGAGGAAGTGAGCTGTAGTCAAAGAAGGATTATGCCAAATAGTCTGTATGGCACCACCAATTTCTTTTGAAATGATTTCTGCTTTTTTAAAAAAATATTGCTAACGGATCATTTGTTAAGGGAATCCAGATGAAGCTTCCAAAAGTATGTCCACAATCTCATCTTTCTTTCTTTCTTTCTTTCTTTCTTTCTTTCTTTCTTTCTTTCTTTCTTTCTTTCTTTCCTTCTTTCTTTCCTTCTTTCTGCCACTGATCATACAAGGAACTGGTGCAGTTCACAACAGTAATAAGACTGCTACAGTTCTACTTCCTGTTGTCCCCCTTACATGTCATTAAAATATGCAAGCTGTTAGATGATTGATCTGTACAAAGTAGTTCTGAGTAAGTTTTAGAATTTCCCCCTTTTCTCAATGATTTAGAAAGTTAATATACTCCGCTGGAGTTGTGTGAACATTGACTGAACATCTTATTAACATTGCCTCCCCCTTGCCCATGATTCCACAGTTCTGTCATTTCAAAATCCCACTGAGAGGACAAAGGGAAAATGACTGAACACATAAATCTGCAAGCGTTTTACACTTAGAAGTAGTCCACTTTGTTGCTGCTCCACCTGCCTTATATCATGATTTAGTACCACACACAGGTATGTTATAAACAGGTATGTCTTTATAAGACTATAAATAGATAGATGACAGATAGTTTTTTTTAAAAAATACAGTCCTCCCTCCATATTCATGGGTCTGACCTTCAAGAATTTGATTATTTGTTTATGATAGCAATAACTTTCGTATCAAATGGAAGATAGAGAGGTAACAAGTAAAGTGTTATTTTTTATTTTTGAATAAACCAGCCAAAGATAAGTAGGAAGTTATGTATATATGTTCAAGTAGATTATAGAATAATACCGTAAGAAGTAAGTATATATGTTGTGTATGAAAACTTGTAGAAGGCATTTAAGAGATCTTGAAAGTGATGTAACACTTTACTTATTTTTGGTACTGTAATATCGGATTTTTTTTTTTTTTAATAAACTACTAAAAAAAAGGAATTTGATTATTTGTGAGGCGCACACATGCCTGCCTGCCTTCCTTCCTTCCCTCCTCCCCCTCCCATTCTCTTTCATTCTTGCTAGAAGGCAAGGGCACCTGGGCAAAAAGCAAGGGACTTGGCAGGCGGAAGTCACACATGCACCTTCCTTCTCCTCTTTGGAGCTTTCCCCTCCCATTCCTGTGCATTTTGCCCTGATGAGGAGAATGTAAGCTGAGGCAGAAAGGAAGAGAAAGGAGAAAGCCCTGGAAGCAAATGGGAGAGGGAGTGCAGGGAGAAGTTGAGGTTTTTCCACTTTCGCAAGGCTTCTGTACCCTGAACCCTTGCAAAAGTGGAGAGGTCACTTTAAAATCATTTCAATACAGGAAACAGTAACATTCCACAGTGATTATGATTCTGGGGTTCACATGAAGTTGGCCCGCCTTTGAGTAGGACATAGTAAGTTCATATGCCTTGTTGGTTCTCCAGTTACACAGGAATACTGCTGTCCTCAGTATTTTAGTAGAGTTGTTTACAACAAAATGATTGTCCCGTTGCACTTATTATGTTGCTCTACCAGAACTTCTTTACACATCAAACCACCAACTTCAAATAATACTATGCATACAGTATGACTGATCTGGGACATCTAAAGCTTCCAAGATGCTATTATTTGTACCATGTGTCAAGTCTTACACGACATCACTGTTAAAATATGCTACTTTAATCTGTTATAAGCACAAACTGTGTTAAATGTCTATGAGTAGTTCTTTAATCTAGGAGTTCCAGTAAAGCTTGAGAAACCAGTTTAATCAAGTACATTTTCTTAAAGTTGGTTAATAAACAGCCTAAACAGTGGTTCTCAGCCTTTGGTCCTCTAGATGTTTCAGCTCCCAGAATCCATTACCATTGGCTATGCTGAGAGGGGCTTTTCAGAGTTGAAGTATAAAACAGCTGAAGGCTCAAAGACTGAGAGCCCGTGGCTAATATGAGTTTCATAAAACATTTTTGAAGTAATAAAAATAATGAAAAGATTCAAAGTTACCTGAAGGCATTTTCCTGAAAATAAAAATAGGTTTTTTTTTGAAAAGATGGCATTTATTAATAGTCTAGAACAGTGCTACTCAAAACAGTGCTTCACAGACTGGTGCTGGCCCAGTGCTTCTCAAATTATTTCTAACACTGTCTTACACTAGATTATAATGTTGTTACAATGTTGATAACTGATTAATTATAGATCAAGATGAGTCACAATCTTTTTTTACTTGGGTAAAAAGTGGCAAAAGGACAGTGAAAGCATTCACAATTTTCCTAGTCAAATTATGAATGACAGAGCAATTTTTACATATTAGAATTCAGGAACATTTTTTTTTCAATTTAAAAGAGAAAATCTTGTTTTTAGCTTTGCTTTTAATACTGTCACATACCATGCAATATACAGCAAATATGTTACAATATACAGTGAATAGGTAATGTTAGTAATGATGATTCCCTCCCTGAATGGCTTTTTCTGTCTTTTGTAACAGCCAATTGTTAAGCATTGAGAACTGTCAGGTGGCTTTATTAATAGCTAAACCCAGCTGCTAATAACTGCTTATTATTTCTTACTATGTTTTGACTATACACACACAGCACTGAAGCACTTAGAACAGAAGTGGGAAAAATTGTGGAAAAGTAGCAAGGTGGCTGTGTGGTATGGAAACTGTTGGAAAAGACTGTGGTGGGATACAACACTGAAGTTTAAAATACTGAGTTGTGGCAGCCGTGAAAATGATTGCAACTGAGGCGGCTTGAGGCCTGAATAGCAGGGAGAGGGGAGAAAGGAACAGATGAAATCTCCCTACAAGTTGAAATACTGGCATCCATCATTTTGTGTAACTGCAAAGAGAATCTGTAGAAGATTAAAGGTTTAATGAAACAGAGCTCTTGCTAGTATTTCTAAGTGTTCTTTTTGTTTTCTGCTTGAAATTACTTACTTTGTATGTCCCATTTTAGCTTTCAGTTATGTATACGTGCCATTGGTCATTGGTGATGTAGTTAGTGACAGGATGCTGAAGGGTAGTGACAACATAGCAATTATTTCAGACAGAAAGGGAAAGTGAACACATTTCTTATATTTTACAGTTTGGTAAACGAAAAACACTTCATTGTGTCAATCTTTAGTTCTGCTCTGTATATTGTGTATGAATAATTGCCATTTATATTTTATACTGTAATACTAATACTTCCCTTTCACTTTGTATAACTGAAGGGAATATCATGAGTGCATACTCTAATAATTTACAATATTGGAACTGTTCATTAACACATTTTATTTGCATTTAACTATGAACAGAAAAAGTAATCTATGCTGCTATTTCTTTAATTTACCAGAAATTAAAGGCATTTTTTCCATATTAAATCATGTACTCTACTGTAAGTTTTGATAAATACTCTTCACGCATACTGAGAAAGAAATACTACTGAAATTGCATCTTGAGCTCATTTGTGAGTAAATATATTTATGACTGCATGCCTATCTCATTGATACATGAATCAGTTAAGGTATCGTTAGCAGAATATAAATAAATTAACAGATTTATATAAGTGTAAACTGTTCTCCTCTTTGCATGGGCCATGTCTTCACAGTCAGATTTTACTTTTTTGTAAAATATATTCTTTCTTCAACTACATGGAAGCAAACATAAAACAGAGATGGTTCCACATTAACAGTGCAGCAGGTTAGAACAATAGTGATTCTGTTAATCAGATACAATGACAGAAAGCATTTTCAGAGTATTGTAGTGGGATGGAGTTGACAGCTGAGCTGGAAATTAGTTAGACGAGTAGAGAATGAAGAGAGAAAAGTCATAACAATTAGGATAGAAATAAAGTGGACAAAAGAAGCTAAAGGAGGGAATACAAGTGCAGTGCACATAACAGGAGGAGAGTATATCCAGGGGAGAAAACTGGCCATCAACTCAGGTGGGGACCTTCATGCTGGAATATGTGTAGTTACTATTTTCTCCAATGAAAAGCTGAATTATCTTCTGCAAATTCTAATGTAACTGATTGTAGCAGGATATTTTATCAAGAGCTGAATGTCACAAGATGAACGGCTAAGGCTTCTCATTAAAAGACTGCAAAAGCTTGTTTGATATAGCTTTTATTCTTCCCTTTTACATCATTTTAGAAGGAATTCTTACAGTACTAGACTTCTGTATTTGGACAACTGTTAAGACTATTATGCTTGCAGTGAATTTTATTGCCAACAACCCAGTCCTGGGTGTAATTGTAGTAGGTCAGGAGGTATGGCTATAGCACCATACAGTGTAATACAAGAGGAACAGGGATGTCCAATTATGTGGTGTGTCCAATATAAGCACTTTATTATCACTGATATCTACGCAACTGTGATGCTACAGCAGGCTCTGTGGTGACTGGAATGCCCTTATAAAGCTGCACATAAATAGGTTTATGACTCCCTACTCAATTGCCTTTCACCAAATATACCATGGCACAGCTGATGGTGGCCCTTGCTGCCATAACAGCCCAACCATAGGCTGCTGTGATACCATCAGGCAGCTTAGGACACAAGTGTCATGCAGGAGATTATTATACTATATTCAAACCTGACTATATATTTGCCAGTGCAATGTGTTTCTGACATTATAGCAAGACCTTCTGGACAGTAATTTCACCAACCCTAAGTTTATGCTCTAGAACAGGTAATTCTAAAATGTCATCCTGCCTTTGAAAAAATGCTGTACTTTAGACTGCACTAAGGCTATATGAGAAAGGATGGATTATACGTTTACCTTTTATTGTAAGCACAAAAGAAAAGACATACTCAGCAGTTTTTTCCCCACAGTTAAGTACATTTTGAACAGAAACCTGCAGCACAGCTTGAAAAAACATTAAAACATAGTTTACTATTCAGCTCTGATTTGGGGGTTCTAAACTGGGTAACAGGACTTTTAAAACTGTATATATTATAACGTACAGGTGCTGAAGCACAGAGTGTTGGACAAGGATTTAAGAGACCCAGGTTCAAATCCTCATTCAACCATGAGGCTTCCTGCATTAGCCACTGTTTCTAACATACCAAAACAGGGCTGTTACAAGCCTAAAAATGCTGAGGCGGGGATCACGTACACTACTTCGAGCAATTTAGAGGAAAGGCAGGGTTTCAATGTAGCAAATAGAGTCTATAGCTTGGCACAAGTGGATGAAGTACTTGCCAAATTTAACAAATAATCCGACTGGTCTTCTAGAAAAAGAAACATACCAGCATTTGTAATAAATTTTTAAAGAGTACCTCTATTTTCTGGCACAGTTCTCCATGTGGTGTGCAAAAGAGCCAAAGCAAAGAAAGTGAAAGGAGGGTAAACAGGGATGCAATGGGTTGGTTGCAGGCAGTCATCTACCAAATCACTGGTATTTTAGTCATGACTAATTGAAGTCCTATGGATTTCAGTGCATCTTAAAAGTGAGTCTAACACTGCTGTAAGTCAACAAGTGACTTGAAGACATGAGCACACATGTGCATACACTGTAATTATGATCAAGCTGGATATAACCCACAATGCAGTTTTCTTTGATTGTAAAAGCTCAATGTTTGTTGTAGTAGAGGAAGAGAACACTTCTGAGAAAACACTTGTCAGGCTGATAGTCTTAGACTACATTCATAGAAAGGCTAATCTTATTTGATGGTAATTCCAAACATGATTGGGCTTACCTCTAAATAAATACGAACTTGATTACACTTTTTTTTCACAACTATAGCTGCAGTGTGTTTGATGACAGTGGCTTGTATCCAGTGGTGACTGCGCCTTTGCAGAAAGTGCTTCTACAGGTCCAGGCATTCAGTTTTATTTTATCCTCCTTACAAATGCAGCCCTCCATACCATATCCCATTCTGTTTTACAAAGCCCTAATTTCTAAATACCCTTAAGGCACTGGATTCCATCTAATCTTGGAAGCTAAGCAGGGACAGGCCTGCTTAGTAATTGAACAGGTGACCACCAAGGAATACCAGGTGCTGTAAGCTATATTTTTTAGAGGAAGGAACTGGCAAAACCACCTCTGAGCATTTTGTGGCTAAAAAAAAACCTATGAAATTTATAGAGTCACCACAAGTCGACAGACAACACAAAGGCATACACATACAGACACAGTCTCTCAGAAGTTGCAGTTGAAACTTGTGATGTAGGTAAAGTGGGTACAAGGGATCTCCAAAAATTGGGTGGCCTGCTTGCATGGTTTCCAGTGCCTCCAACTAAGGAAGAGTTTTGTTGTTGTCCTGTGTCTTCACATCATTTCTGATTTATGGTGATCCTAAAATGAACCTATCCCAGGGTTTCTTAAGGCTGAGAGTGTGTGATGTATCCAAGGTCACCCAGTGGGTTTTCTTGGCTGGTCAGGAATCAAACCTTGGTCTCTAGGGTCATAGTCAAATGCTCAAATCACTACATCATGCTGGCTGTCACCTGTGGATAATAATCTGGCACAATTATCTATCATATAAAGAATATAGTAAAAAGTTATTTAAAGGGACCAAAACTTTACCTTTTCAAGAAAGATGTTCAGCTTTACGGATAAAATGAATCTATGAGAAACACAATAAAAACAGCCAAGAAAGAAATGGAATCACAGATGAAACAGTTTTTAAAAATTAACAATATGCATCCTGCTGTGTATTTGAAAAAGAATGGAAGCAATTACGAACAAGTTAACTGGGAATGCAAATGCAGTGATGAAGACTACCAAGGAGGTTTTTAGTTTAGATTCAGGAGCATTATCTCAAGAACACTTTACACATTAAATATTTTTTAGTGCCCATAACTGCTTGGACATGTAATACGAAAAGTGAAGCCAACATGGCCTCAGTTAAGTCCATATTTGTCACATGCAAGCATGTAAATATTTGAAGTGGCCATAACTTTATTACTTTCTTTTACTCAAATGAGATACTTAGATTAATTGCAGTATGATAATTTGTCACTGAAAGATCTGTTTTTATTTTATTCACCATTACTTAAATAAATGGCAAATAAACATACTAAAGCTTTAGCATATTTACATGGAAATGTTAAACCTTGATGCTGAGTGTTAAAGGCACAGTTCTTTATTATTAAAAGCTATTCTGATTCTACTATGTCAGCAACAGAGAAAGGAAAATATTGAAATAACCTAAAATGACGTAATTTTCTATATTAAACTATACATTCTCAAAATGACTTCAATGTCTCAGTGACCTTTGAGGCTATTAATATGCAGATTTAGATAAAATTATTTGCTAAAAAGTCAGGTGATTAAATTGATTAAAAGTCTTTAATTGGTAGACAGCTCCACTTACAAATGATTCTGTAAGCGAAACAGTTCAGCAGCTGCAAGAGCTAAGTCACAAGAGACAAGAGAGTGAAAGATGACAATAGATTACTCTGATGCAAATAATGTATCTTGCCATATTTTACAGTGAAAAATATACTGTTTGTCCCATTTGGTTTTTATATATGTATTATGTGTTATTTCAAAATACCTGCTGTCATATGTATAGATTGTATAATTGAAAACATATTCTTTATAGCAGTGAATGTAGAACTAATCAGCACATGATCTAAAGGCTTTCAATGTTCTTGGTGGATTGTAATAAGCTTGTTAGTATCAGTTCATTTTAATATTGTAAAAATCTGATTCAGTATCAAATGTAAACAGACAGAAAGGAAAGCCAGATTAGAGTTGTTTTTCCACTCTCCATTTCACTTGTATCTGAAAAGTCGTTTTCTTCTCATGGACATGATTCTACAAGTTCCATGTGATGCCCCAATGGAAGAACTGTTGATATCGCTAGAGTCATGAAAGGCCCTATTCACGTAGGGACATGATGGAGCCCCCCCGCCATATCTTCCTCACTCCACCTACCCAACTGATGTCTGGGCCTTCATCTTCATTTTCTCCGACCAATGGGGGAAAAGTGGATGGCACAAGGAAATTAAACCATAACATCAAAATTAGGATGGCCAATATGTAAAAATCAGAGACTCACATAAAAAAAGAATACTAGTGCATTTCTCACAGAAAGCCATGGTTAGCAATTCTTGGGTAGATGCTCCAGGAGAAAAGTGGCAAAACACCATGCCAGCATAGCAGATTTGAGGTAAAACAAAGAAGTGTAGTGTGCCATTTGGACTGAGTCAATGTGAATCACACAGTGCCATGGCCAGCATTTCAAGGAGTGGAGCATAACACCTGTCCAGATTTCCTGAAATGAATAGGTTACATCACCGTATTCACACATGAAGAAGAAACCAAGCGAAATAACCATTTGGAAGTCACCAAATTAAAAAAATATCCTGTTTAGCCTTTTAGCCTTAGGACTTTTTCCCCCTGCTCATGCTTTTAAATAAGCTGCTTCCTAGTGATGTGACACTTCAGAAAATAATATTTTCCTATCAGCCAGGGAATATTTGTGTACATCTATACATATCTTTCCTAGTTTAAGCACCTACACATTAGTTATAATTTATGGCCTTAAAAAAGTGGCAGCTTTTTATTAAGTTTCTGTCAATATGCAAGATACTGCCTTATACCAAGTCAGTACATTGGTTCATGTGCTTAATGTGACTGTCAGTACATCTTTTTTCTAAGGACTGAGGTAGAACATATTCCCAATACTATTACTGAGAAACTTTAACTGGAAATTTTAGTCGACTGAACTTGGGTCTCTCTGTATTGCATGTCCTTTATCGTTGCTGAGTCCTCTCTTCAAAAAGTTTCCCATTTGTTACAGGTCAGTTGCCAAAATTTTATAAAGAATGAAACGTATTGGAATGGATGGCAGACAGGTACAGAGTGGCTAGCTTTCACTGATGAAAGGACTGGTGAACCAAGGAACAAACATCAATACTTCTTGTTTTTGCCTGTTTCTTCTCCGCATGCCAATATTGAGGCTTAATTTCTGATTTATATTAAAACAAAATTCCCCATGATACTTGAATTGGGGAACTCGAGCTTTATATCAGTTAACTAAAATGAAACAATAGGCCAGAAACATACGAAAGAATCCAGCACTGAAGTGATAATATGAAAGCAGGAGTTCTTGGATTAGATACACATTCCCAGCTCCATAAACCACATTTTAAAGAGGGTGGTTGGTGAACAATGCTTTAGGATTATGCCATCAAGGCTTTCTAAACAAGATTTCAGTATCAGTAATTTGACAATAATTATACATAGTGAAATAATTTTGGTACCTGTGGTGGCCATACATTTTGATCTGACTTCCTCCTGGGACAAACTACTGCTGAAGTTGTGGATATTTGTAACAGAATGGAACAATGAATTATCTAATTCCTGGATAGCATAGCTATCCTCTTTAATTGCTGATCTTCTGAGTAGACCAGCCATTTGGCCAATGTATGGAAGCAGGAAGCAGTGATCAGTACTTGAATGGCAGACCACCAATGAATACCAAGTGCTGTAGGCTATATTGCAGAGGAAGGAATTGGCAAACCACCTCTGAGTATTCCTTGCCTGAGAAACCCTACGAAATTCATGGGGTCACCATAAGTTGACTGGCGGCTTGAAGGCACATACACACTTGGGAAAATACACAACATATATGCTGAAAGCTTTCAGACTGCTGCTTTGATCTACAGATCCCTCAATCTGTGTAGAAGCTGCTTTCCATGAGCGCTTTCCGAGCTGGATGGGAAACTGTATACAGGATCAATGCCACTCAGAATGCCATTCTCCCAGATAAAATTCAGTGATTGCATGAGGGGAACTTTTTCAGCAAGTTTAACATTTCATTGATCACTTCTTCAGGAAAGGAAAGTGGGTTCCTCTCTCCCTAGTGAAGACCTAATTGGTGAGATTTTTATCTTTTTAAAAAGAGCTTGCTATACATACCTTTGACTGGAGGAATTTTTAAGTCCTTAGAGATGGCTTTTTTGACCTCTTATTATCTTGGGGCATGTTTATGATGACACCAGAATGTTAAGATCTGGATTAAATTTTAAGACTCCTTTTGGTGTCCCAGATTCTGTTACTTGGAAGAAAATCTGTGTAGCTGTTGCTAAAAAGAAGTTATAGCTTAACAAAATTTCCCCTCAGTCACCTGTAGCTGTGAATCAATCCCCTTCTCTTCTAGGAAGGAACTATGAGGTACTCACTCTTCATTTCAGATAAAGATACAGAGCAAACAACAATGAAAAACTTGGTATAATATATGAAAAGTTTCAGTAACTTACTGCTCTTAAGGTATATGTGAACCACACAGTTAGAGCATTTTGATGCCACTTTAACTGCCATGGCTTCATTGTATGGAATCCCGGGTTTTGTAGTTTGGTGAGGTACTTAAAGAGTTATCTCTAGCCAGACACTGGAGCTCTCAACTGGTGAAGTTTTTGTTTCTAAACGAAGTATAAGTCTCAAGATTCTGTAGGATAGAGTCATGGCAGTTAAAAGGTATCAAACTACTATATCTGTGCAATGTGGATATACCCACAGATTACCATACCTTTCTGTCATGTTATAGCTTCATAGCAGATTGGGTTAGCTTAATTTTCACACATGCTTCCTTTCTCAGTAGCTGTCACAAAATAACACTATGGTAAACTAACACTGACAAAATAAGGAACACCTTGGGGACTAAAGCCAATTGAAAAGGTAACAAACAAAATGGACTTCCCATAGGTATATCATAATGCACTCTGTTGTCCTCTCATTCTATACAGTCATCCCTCCACGTTTGCTAGGGTAGGGGCACAGGACCCCTGTGAAAGTAAAAAAAAACAACGTGAATAACTCTAGGCCCTTCCAAACCATATTTAACACACAAAAAAGTATGACCACCATATTCAACCCACCATGGATTCCATTGAGGCATCAGAGTTCCTTCACAAGGCACAAGTGGGTGGCTGCTGGGGTATACTGCCACGTCCACTGCTGTCCCACACCATTTTTAATAGGGACTTGCAAGCCTTGTTCACAGTTTCTCAGTCTCACAAGGCTTAAAAATGGCCTAGGAAGGCAGCAGAGGTGGCAGCAAATAATCTGTGAATAATCAAATCTGCAAAAGCGAAACCCACAAATACGGAGGGCTGACTGTCGTCGTACCCTGTTCAGTCTCAGTTCTTCATACTGCAATCCCTGCATATCACTAACAGCTTTCAGAATTTGAACCACATGAAACATATAAGAAAAAATGTGCAAATATATCTCCAGATTATGCATGTTTCTGTGATCAGCTCTTCAAATATATTGAAGATATTTAAAGATGCACAATCTCATTTATGACCTACCATGCAGGAGAAGAAAACCATGTGTAAAACACTGTAAGAGAACAAAGCCTAGTGGTGAAATGAAAAAAAATCCTTTTATGTCAGTGAAAGGCTATCTGGTTCAGTATAAAGTTCTGAATAAAGGCACCTCCTAACTACAGGCTGCTGTTTTTCTATTTCAACACTTAACACTACTTCCCACTACTGAATCTGAGTATATCAGGAAAAGCCTTTCCTAAAGAATGTACCCCAAGTAGATTCAGAAATCTACTCTTAGAATCAAGGATGGCCATATTCTCATTATAAAGGCAACTGTGTCTCACAACAAAATTTGGAAACTGAAAAATACAAAATAAATAAGGCAAGAGACAAACCGTGCTAGCTTCTGAGGAAAAGAGATACATTCAGCAATTTTAAGGATTTCTTGTAACAGTCTCCACTTGAAACTGTCTGCGCTGGCAAAAGCTTTGATGCTCATTTATTGATAATGTACTGAATTAGTACTGTTAATACTTGGTTATGTATTGAATTTTACTAGAGATCATTTCTGTCTTTTATAGTATGCTGATACTATTTTATTGCTATTCTAAAACATTTATTCCTTATCATTTTGTTATAATTTTGACAGTTGTTCTGCTTACTAGACTGTTTTGAAGTTAGTAAATGATGATTGCAAGAAAAATTAGCTGAAACCCAGACATGTTATTCTGTTGTGCATATTCCTTGCACAATCACATGTAGAAGCCAGCTCACTACTTTTCTTTAACTTTTCATAGCATGAATTCAGAGACTGCCATGGCTCCAGAGTTGAGCTTTAATCAGGGAAAGGGCACTTCCACCTTCTACAAGTGGAAGAAGGAAGGTTTGTGTTCCATGAAAATCTGTTGTAGAGGGTTGCAAGACCCCCAGAACAGTGTGGGATGTGATGCAGGGCAGTTCCAGCAGAAGATGGAAATCATCAAAAACATCCTTGCATTCATAGAATGGTGATTGTAGATCCAGCTCTGCATCTTAGTGTTTATAATTAAAACCCTTTACACATTTGTTAAGAAAGCTCAAATAGAGTTTTTCTTCATTGTCTTCCACTGTAATAGCTGGTGTACAAGCAGTTCTGTATTGTAGAACTTCATGAACCGCAATGGTTAGGTTTGCTTTGCAGTAAGAAACATATTAAATCAGTACAGATCCCTGCTTATGTTTTCAAAACACAGTGTATGTTTAAATGAAACATACCCACCCACTACAGCCAGGATCATGAATTTTGTACAGCATATTGTAATGCAGTTCCAGGTACCTAATTCCATGAAGCTTTCCATTAGTGCTTACAGAACAGTTCATAAAAAAGCACTAAAATGCAAACTTGTTCCACTCATTTGTTTTTCCTAACCTGATCTGCTTCCCATTTTGAAAGACAACATCTTCCCTAAGGACAATGCTCATGATTCTTTTTCTTATTTCCTTCCATAGCCAATGGTATACATCTATCACCTATTTTAAATAGACCAGAAATATTAGTGAAAACTGAACTTATACAAATATAGCATATGTTTTAATTAAATAATACTTCTTATTTCTTAAGAAAAGAATTCTAAAAAGGACTACGAAATTCAATTTCCCTGTAAAATGTCATCACCTCAACCATGGAACAGAGGAAAGTATCTTTGTAAGTTTTCTGAAACTAAACAACCCTACATTAAAGATATAAATGTCAAACATTGATCTTTGGAAAGTCAAATTAAAACAATAAGTCAACTGCTAATTTTTGTAAATGCAACATAATTTTTCAGAAGACCATAATGTAACTACTACAATCAACCACTGGTTCATATTTCAAACAGCCATTTTAATCTGAAAAGGGGGTATCTCATTTACGTAAAGCATGCCTCATTGTAAGAGAAGCGGTTCATAAAGAAGCATCACGTCACAATGACACAGTTGAACTAAATTAACAATAATCTGAGCTGACACAAATACAGACATTTCAAAATAGGTTTCTTAAGACAGTGTGAAAAATTCTGAAATGTCTTTCTTGCATACTAGCCAAAACATCTTACTGGATTTGAATACAATGTACTGCTAAAACATCCTTGAACATAAGGTAATGGAACACAGTTACAATTATATAAGCCATACAACTCCCAGTACCCAAACCCCAAATATTTAATACCCAAATAATTCTAAATCTTCTGTAGAACATAAAACAACTTGCATGCAAAACAAAGCCAATGACCTTCTTGCAGAGCAATAATTTTAAAATGAAATGACTGCATCTCTTGCTTGTATGTTTAGTGGATTATCGAAATGAAAGTGTCTTTGCAGACAAATTCAATCAACAAAATTATGGTAGTATATACGAAACAACAAAAAGAAAGCTATTATGTTCACAATAAGCTTTCTTCCAAACAAAAACTTTCAATCTTTTCACATAAAACTGAATCCCATATAAATACAGAGTCAGAATTCTTATCTATTGTACACACATATGGAATAGTAAAAACAGTTCAATAAACTTCCAGCCCTTATTAGCATTGCTTACTAGGGTCACCAGTCATGTTCTGCATCTTAAAGAAAAGGCTCCAGTGTAATTAAAAGAGAAAAAAAGCTTTATTTGAATTAGCAATGATATTTCAATCTTTATACAGTTCTATTATACATAAAGCAAATATTTCAGGCCCAAAAAGAGGGTACAGACAAATAATACAGAAGAGATCAATACAGTGAAACTGCACAAAACCCCATAACACAGAACCGAAACATTCAAAATTGTGAAGCTTGAATTAATTCTATATTCATTTGTAACCCTGAGGACAACTGGGCAATGTTTTTAAAAAATCTATTAAAAAAATCCTTCTGTCTACAGATACTACTCCATACTGCTAGATGGGGAGCATACGGTGTTTAATTTTCCAGAGAAACACTGTTATGTGAATCGCAAAATAATTGCAATAATTACTCTAACAGCTCCAGTTCTTTATTTTTATATATTTTTTTTAAAGAAAAGCATCCGTGCAGTCTCTTCTTCCTTCGTGGCCTGGAAAATATCTTTATATTTAACTTTACCTTCTTATTTAAACAGCATAATTGCACTGCGGATTTAAGTTTTACAGAAGCAGTTACCCTGCATTAATTAAATGCAGCAACGTTTCTGATCAGCAAAGAAGTCATTTAAACCTAGTTTTGTCATCTCTTAAATGCCCAATCCCAGCTTTATAAAACCAGCAGTTTTCACCCAATTTGCACTATTTACTTCAACAGCTACCTATCATTTTTATTGACAACAAGGCAGTTTTATCCCCTATTTTCAGTATCTAAACATGGGATACATTATAGAACCAATGTTTATAGAACCAATGTTTACCATTCATGCTGACAGAACACAAATAAAGTGAAATTGTACTTTCAAAAATGCTTTCCTACAACGAGACAGCACATAACACCTCAGGCAGCTGAACCCTGTTCGTTCCCCCATACAGCACGAGAAAGACAAAATGTAAATGCAACCATTAATCGTGGTTTTGCTGATAACTCTTCTGTACGTTATCGATCCAGCTATAAATTACCTGAAGTCCAGCCTACTCTGCATCCATTTTCATCCTTCCTGCTTGTCCACTTTCATTAAATCGCCCTTAGGGTTGTTTTTTTTTTTTTAAAACCAAAAATAAAAACCAACCAGCAACCACTCATAGAAATAACACCGAGGTTAAAAATGAAACTATTTAGACCAAAGCACGGTTAATAGGTATCGGAAAATATCAGATATCAGTAACAAAGGAGAAACCATAGTCAAGGCGCACCAAGAGCTTTGTAAAAAAGAGAAGGAAAAAAAGAAAGAAAACATTTTTATTTCTCTCCCTCACACACACGCTTCCACCCATAATGAGTAACAGTCACTTAGAAAAAACGCACGGCGTTGTAACTTACAAGCAGATGGAAATCTGTAGCATTTAAAGACGACAAGGAGGAGGGACATGAAAGAGGGAAAGACAGAGAGAGAAAGCCTTGCTGGACACGGGAGCCCCGCTCAATCCTGTCTCCCTCCCCCTCTGCCAAAGGCCCTGAGGAGCGGCGGCGGTGGCCAACAGGGGAAGAAGCCTCGGGTGCCCGCCTCACCCAGTGGGGCCTACGGTCCCCGGGGGCATTTTTGCCTCATTTGGTTCCTATTTCGCCTACATTGAAACTGAGCAACTGCCAGCGCCGCCGCCGCCGCCGCCAAACGGCCTCTCCGCCTTCACCCCTCCCCCTCCCCGTGCGTCGTATCCCTCCGCCGAGGCCTCCCAGCCCTTCGCAGAGAAAGCGCCTTTCAGCCGAGCTACCCGCCCACCCCTCCACCCCGCCTCTGCTGCTGCTGCTGCCGCCGCTGCTCCGACATCTTCTTCGCCGCTCTGCTTTTGCCCGTCCATCGCGGGCTTTTCCCTTCCCGCTCCGTGGCTGAGGCGCCCGCAGCCGGGGCTCTCCAGCGGCGCAGGGGCGAAGCGGCCGAGGGAAGCGCCGTCGCCGGGGTTGGGGCGACGAGGAGGGAAAAGCGGCGAGGGGGTGTGCGCGCCCTGAGGGAGGGGGCTGGGACTCTTTGTCTCGGCGGAGGGATCCGCACTCGCTCGCGCTGGGGCTGGCTGGCTGTGGCTGTAGCGGCGGCGGCGGCGGCGGCGGCGGCAGCACAGCGCTGGGCTGGTGGCGGCGGCGGGTTTTGCTGCGAGTTGTTGTTTCCTCCTCCTCCTCCTCCTCCTGCCCGGGGCTTGAATGGTGGAACTCAGGCTCTGGCAGCGGCTGAACAAACAGTGACAGCTACTGGGCGAGCGCGCGTTTTACCTCACAGGGCCCCACCGCCGGGGAGCTCGGCCCGAGCGAGCCGGGCCCCTCCGCTCGCCATGTCCGGGGACGGCGGCGGCGGCGGCGGCAGGCACACGGCGGAGCTGCGAGCGGGTAAGTGGGAGTCGGGCCGCCTTCGCCGCCGCCGCCGCCGCCACGGCCGCCTTCCTGCCTCCCCGCCCGCGCCTCCTTCGCCTCCTCACGGCGCCTTTCTCTCTTTTTCCCCCGCAGAGCTCTACTTCCTCATCGCCCGCTTTCTGGAGAACGGACCGTGCCAGCAAGCGGCTCAGGTAAGCGGGCGGAGAGCCGGGGCCGGGCCTGTGGGGCGGGGGCGCGCCTTCCGCTCCGGCGTCCCTTTTCCTGACGGTCTTCGCCCCCTTTTTGTCGCCGCTGCAGGTCCTGATCCGAGAAGTCGCCGAGAAGGAGGTGAGTGGCGGTGCGGCGGGCTCGCCGGGCTCCTTCCTCCGCCTGACGCGGCGGCGGCGGCGGCGGCGGCGGCGGCAACAGCGGCCTCGCCTCCTCCTCCTCCTCCTCCTCCTCCTCCCCCATGGCGGGCGGGCGGGGGGCGCTCTGGGGGAGCCTTTCGCGGGCGGGGGCCGCCTTTGGTGACGGGGGCCCCTCTTTCTCTCCCCCAGCTTCTGCCCAAGCGCACGGACTGGACGGGGAAGGAGCATCCCAGGAGCTACGAGAGCCTAGTAAGCCAAGCGGCCGGCCGGCGTGGTGCGATGTGATGCACTAGGCAAAGTTTGCGAGCAGCCCTTTAAAAATTGAATTTCCCGCAATTTTTTTTTAACAGCTAAAAAAAAAATAAGGGCCAGTTTTAAGCTCCCGATTTCTCCTGGTGAACGTCGGGGACGTGTTAGGTGAGGGGAGCAAAGGCTGCTCTGGAAGCCGTTTTAATCGGGGGTCTCGGAGTTAGTATAAATAATAATAATAATCCTGCTAATGCGAGAGCCCTGGAGTCACTGTGCTAGAAATAAAGGTACGTCATGGATGTTGTGCAGGGAGAGCAGGCGGCAGGGAGGGGAGGAGCGACCGGAGGGAGCTTGTTGGAGCCAGCCGGGCCTGTAGGAGATGGGGGCGCTCTTTTCTATGCAGCCTTACTACACATACACAATGGGGCTGAGCAGATACCGAGCAATTGTAAGCAGTCCTTAAACGCGAAAGCCCTACAACTTCCTGAAACCCGTTTTTTCCTCTCAAAACGTAAAATAGAGGTAAAATCTTCTAGCCGCGCTGTCAGCCATCCAGAGGGACGCCTATGTATAAACAGCTCTTTTTGTCTTGAATTCTAGTAGAGAGCAGTTTCAGAGAAGAATGTGAGTTTTAAGCTGGTTCCTGCTTGACAATGATAACTTTACACTCTGGTGTGCTGTTTTATGGCACAGTAATTGTGCATTTTTACATTGCTTTGGCTGCAGATTTTTCTCTCTCTCTGCCCCTTACATGATTTGCCTTGTCAGCTGGTGGCCTTTGTATTTAACTGTTAATATCCTTCAGAAGAACTTCCATAAAAATAAAAATAGTTGGGAGATTGGTGATGAGACCACCTGTGCATAGGTATATTTTGTATGTGCTTCAGCAGTCAGCGCCTCTGAGGGTAACACCATATTTTGTGGAATGCAGAGCAAAAATAGAGATAGAGTGAAGCAGGATTTTGAATTAGTAAAATACTATAAGGGAGGAGTTAAATGTTCACCTCTTCTGTTTGAGAGAAAAAGATCCATCTGTCCCTAAGCACTACCTCCTTGTTTTAGGATCCTGTTGATTTCTGAAATAGGCTTTCAGGGAACACAGATGATAGTAGGGAAAGTGGGGCAAATAAACATCATTTTGCTCCCCTGTTTAGCCAGTGGAAAACTTTGTCTAGCTTAAAAGTCCCCATTCAGGCTTTTGTGGAAACTGATTCTTTGTGTTTCTTTAAGTCACCAATCTGGCCTTACCTCCTGAGTGCAAGAAAGCAGGCCCAAAGCAGTAACTCACACAGAGAGACAGTGAGCTGCCACCACTGAGGACAGATCTGTGCTGTTTCTAAATTTCATCCAGTCTGTACAGGCATCAAAACTTCTGACCAAATGGGAGTGCATAGTGAAGGCAGACTACCGGAACACTAGGGCAGTGAATCATGCAGAAATAAGTTAAGACAGTCCCCTCTGAGCAAATACTTTGCTTATGGAAGGCTTTTAATATACAGACACAGTAGTCACTGCTTGTGCTCAGTTTGGGTGTCATTGATCCTAAATATCTTTAGTGCAGTCTCAGTTGAAATCAGTATTCTAGAAATAGCTAATGAATGAAACAGGGCTTCATTTTTTTTCCTGTGTTACATTTAATGTTTGGATTTATATGTATGCATTTATTTGTACTCAGAGTGCCGATCAATGGAATGGTGCTGGTCTGCGAGTTATTGGCTACCAGTCCACCATGAATTTTCACAAAAGGAACTACTGTCACACTGAGGAAGAAATCCTGCCAGTCCTCCACATCAGATAGTTGAAGAAGTGCTTTGTTAACCTACAAGTGATTGAAGCATATACCCAGCAGTAGTGGTGTTAGCCAAGCAACAAAATATTACAGGATACACACTAAGATGATATCGGTGTAATCTACAGTCAATCCTTCACATTTGCAAATTTCTCTTTCATGGATTTGATTATTTGAGAGTTTCTCTAATCCTTTCCCCCTCCCTACCTCAAGCACTTCTTTTCCATGGTAACCTTCCCTCTCAGCAGCTTCAGTCATTGCACACAGCCTTTTAAAAACCTGTCTCTGGTTCTCCTCCTTCACCTGGCCAGTGGAGCCTCTGCCTGGCCAGTGAAGGATGGATTGCAGCCCAGTTTCTCAGCTCCGCAAGCCCTCTTCTGGTACCCCCGCCATACCTAAGGAAGGAGATGAGCAACAGAGAGGAAGCATAGGGTCACCATGTTGATCCACCCCTTTCATTCTTCTTTCCCAGACCTGGTTTGGACCCTCAGTACCCAGTCTCCCCACCATGCCTCAACCCTCTTTCCACAGGCACACACACACATTTTGATATTTGTGATTTTTCCACTTTTGTGGGGGTCCTGTGCCTCTAACCCTAACAAATACGGGAGGCCAGTTGTGCATTATGCAAGCTTTTGAAACTCACAGGCTAATTCATTGAGTGTAGATGTTAAAAGTCATTTTAAGAAGGAAAGTGTTGTATTAGAGACTTACAGTGCTGCATCTTTCTTGAGATGTTAAAGGTGTTGTTAAAGATGCTCTTAGAGGGAAGGTTGGTGCAGGTAGCAACCACACCCCTTGTTGGCCATGAAGTGGCTAGTGACACACAAGCAGCCAGTGCAAAGAAATAATGTTTCCTTCTTTCTTGATAGAAACAAGGAGATTTCCTTTGAGATCTCAGCTGTAATTTAAATTTGCCTATCATTAGCAAGTTTTAACTTTTGCGACACTTAAACTTTTCTTCAGCTTTGTCAGTGCGGAAGCTTCTTGGGAGACTCACTATATGCTGCTTTCAAATTCGTTTGTTACCTTACACAGGTCAGATACAGCCTAGATCTCAAAGAAAGTCTCTTTATTTCTATCAATAGAAACAATATTTTTACTCCAGTTTAAGTGTTTTCGTTGTGTACTTTTGCTATAGTATGTGAGTGATATTCTAGGCAGGACAGGTCTCAAATGCTTGTGTTGTCTATTGATGTTACGCATTTAAGTCTGAGACAGAGCATCATAAGGAAGGCAGGAGGGTCACAGAGTTACAGTTTGTATACAATCATTTTAGGAATTTGTATATTTTGATGTAACTGTAAATTCATGGCATATTTATTTTTTGCCTTCTGCCCCACATTCTGAAGCCAGAAGCTTTCTTGTGTTGCTTGTTACAAGTACAGTAATAGTCAAACCATTACTTGATGCCATGTGAACACAGTTTAAGTTAACAAATTCATGAAACACTTCAGTCCTTCAGTGGAAGAGGAATTGAAGGGAGGTGTTAAGAGCATTATAGATTCCTTTCTGAGTAATACGTTTTTTACTGAATTACTTGCTCATGTGAACTTTACTAAGGCGAGGCTTGCTCATTTTTTGGGAGGAGTGTCAGCTTTGTGACAGAAGAACTGTTTTCTCTAGAAAGCAGTGGAAAACTGCAACATCTTTATTAAGCCTCAGCAGATAGGAATTTTTGGAAAGACTAGTTCAAAATGTAGTTTCTGTGGATAAAATTATGGAGGTACTCCAGAAGTGTTGCATGTTTTATCAGTATTCTTTGGTATCACTTGCATTTATTTAGGCAGTCTGTGGCCAGGGATGCATTTGTGTGTGTCTGTTCATATAGACATGGATGTTTTCTTTTTTAATGTATCACTTAATATCCAACAAATTGAAGGCATCCTATGGCCATGTGGGTAGTTTTACTGTGGGCTCTGTAAACTTCAGGTTTTTGATGTCTGTTTAGAAATGCAAAAACAAGCTTGTTAGACGCTTTTTAATCCATATACAAGTGTGAAAGGCTGCATTCTGTCTGATGGGGTACAAGCTGTGTGGACCTGTCATCTTCTTTTGCTGTCTATATATTTATCCATGCGTCAGCATGAAATGAATATGGTTAAGATTCATCTTCTGTTTTGGATATATATTGTTTGTATTGAGGTATCATCAATCAGTACTCCTGTTTCAGAAAGTTGACTTAAATATTGCTACTTTTTAGACTAATCTAAGTTAGTCTTAAATAATACTTCTTGAAAGTGTTTGAATTCTTGAAATTTTGAAAGATGTTACATGTTCAGGATCTGTGAACTCTTTAGCTCTGTTTTTACTGGCCGTGTTGCATTGGAAGAGCTACTCAAATATATAGGACACCATAGCATCATAATAGTTGCGGAGCTGATTAATTCTCACTTATGGCCAATGACAATTTTAAGATTCAGGGACAACAGTCTTTGTTGACTTTAGGCTTGAAATCATATGGACAACCTGGTCTTTGTTGACTTAGGCTTGAAATCATATGTTATAGGGCTACAAAGTGAAAGAAGGATGAATGTCAAAATAATGTTTTTGGTAGGTGATGCTTGCTTTTGATTCTAATTTGTGTCCAGTTAATGTTTTCATACAGTGACATTTGTGGATGGGTGCTATAGGTTGGATCAAGATCATGACTATTTTAAGTCCTGTTAATTTCAGTGTTCTTCCTGTTAAATACGTCTAAAGCTGGAATCCTTTTGATGTCTTACGCATTTATAAGTTCCCCTGTGGAAGTAGTTAAACATTTTTGTCCACTATGGGATATCAGCATTCAGTTCAAGAAGTTGCTCGCATAGCGCTTTTGTGTATAGATGTGCATGGCACCTTTGGTTGTGTATTAAGTAAGGATCCTAGCAGATTGACCTTGGCTGTGTCCTCTCCTGGTTCATGTGGAGATTTATGCTATACATCCCCAGTGAGTCCTGATTGATAATAATAGCAACCTAGATGTGGGATTTCTGCCTGCATCATAACTAAACCCATTAGAAACACATTATTTCAGTAAGCTAGAAACGTACATGGAAGAGGTGACTGATTAGGATATGGTGTTTGAGGGGGAAAAGACCAAAATAGGGAAGGCCAAGTCAGTATTGCTGGATATCTGGCCTTGGTTCTTTGTCAATATTGTTTTGTTCTTATTTTAATTAGAATAGTATGGATTCAAATGTGAAATTAGATTAGAAATGTAAATTTGGTAGACATCTTACTAACCTGGTACATTTTTGACAGCTTGTCTGCTTGTAATTACTAATTACTATTTGGTGTTGTATCAGTCAGCTCTTATTACAAATGGTTCTATATGTATGCTCCTGAAAGTGATTCCTACTTTCAACTGACAGTCAAGTACCTGTTGTGAACCAAAGTTAATCAGTTCAATTGGAAGCAGGATTCAAGTCTAGTCTCCTATTTGAAGAACTGCCAAATTGATCCATGGGCTGCACAGGCAACAGATATATTCACAGTGTTATCTTTTTAACCTCCTGTAGACCTGATTTGTGATGTAGTCTTTCTTTTCCTTCTTTACTCTAGGCAAATGCTTGGGTTCTAGAATCTTTCTGCATGTTCACTTTCAATCCATAGTTTAGTGAGTAGAATACATGTTTCCCGTCCTGAGTTCAACGTATTTGTGAGGCTAGGGTAAAGACAAATTCTTTTTTAAAACCTTGGAGGGAGCTATACTAGTGAGAGTGCTTGGCATTGATCAAGAGGTATGACTAGGTTCCACTAACTGCTTCATGAGATGTTTGCCTGTTTTCTTTGTCAACTACTTTATGTATTCCTACATCTGTTTTAACCAGTTTTAATACGTCTTCTTTGAACTTGTTACCGGTAAATTGTTTAATGGCCTTTAAAAATCATTTGTTATTTCTGTCTTAAGTTTAATTTTATTCTATGTCATCCTGAGGTCTTTAGGTACAGGGCAGGATATAAATATTTTAATAAATAAATGAATAGGCTATACTGATTTCTAGTAAACCACTGTAATTTGCTAAGAGTATCAGAACATTAGATTGCTTCTGAGGATTTTCATCACTGCTTTTTGGTCTGGAATCTCTTTACAATCCATTAGTGAGCTTGGCTGCTACTTCTGTCATTGTCCTCCAACTAGAGCAGTTCAGAAGTACTTATAGATCAGTAATGCTTGTGGAAAATGTAATCTTCTGATGGTTGCTTTTACTTCTCATTGGAAGCTTCTCTAGTATTTATTAGTTTTTCTTTATGAAACCACTTTAGCTTTTTACAGTTACTTAAGAGTATTGTTTTATAGTAGTAGTTTGCTTATACAGCCTTAATAGCTTGAGTTTGTGATGTTGTGTACCTACTAGCTACTGATGCAGGTCAGTGTTGTCCATGTCTGTAGGATCAAATGGAGAATAAAACACCTGCCAAATCCCAGCTGCTGTGTCTTCCACCTAACAGTGATTGTGTTTCTTCACTTGCCAGTTGGTATTCTGTGTGATTGTTTGTTTTCCATAACATTACATAACAAATACAGAATGGCTGTTTGACTTGGCTGCAGCTCAGCTGTGGCTGTATATTGTTGTTGTATGGCTTCAAGTTGTTTCTGACTTTGGTGATCTGAAGGTAAACCTATCACAGCATTATCTTTGCAGAATTTGTTTAGAAGGGTTTTGCCTTTGCCTTCGTTTGAGGCTGAGAGTGACTTGTTCAGGGTCACCCATGGTTGGGCATGGATTCTAATCCTGGCCTCCCAGTGTCCTCGTCCAGCGCACTGAAATCACTATGTCATGCTGGCTCTCAGAGAAAGGAACTGGCAAAACCATATCTGAATATTCTTTGCCTAAAAAAGTCTATGAAATTTATGGCATCCCGTAAGTCGACATCCCATAAGTTGACATAAGTCAACATGGAGGCTCAAACAAGCACACATAATAGGCTCTGTAGGATTCAATTTTGTAATTTTCCAAATTGCATTTTAACATGTTGATAAAACATAAAACATTTTCAGAGCAGAAGTCTGTGATCCTTGATTTCAACTTCTGTGAAGAGCTATTTATAAAAGTAATCTAGATGGATGCTTAAAATCAGTGTGTGGTGTCAAACTCCACACTTTTTTGTAGTAGCAGTGTTATGCTTGAGCCTCATGGGGATTCTGTTGTTCACAAGTAGCTCTGGTACAAATGATCATTCCATTCATTTCAGTGGAGAGCACAGCCAATCGTATACTTTCTTTCTTTCCTTTTCCACCCCGCAGGATCATTTGTTCTTTTAAAGTAAGGTTTCAAACACTCAAAAGTGACAAAGCTCCATTGGGAATCCTGCAAATAATTATGGAACTGGGAAATTACTAGTTTATATGCCTGCAATGCATCACTCTGTGTATTGGGTTTTGTATCACTGATCAGGACTTCCAGGAACTTGAAAAGTTTTCTTTTTCAGCATATAGGAAGGATACGTTCAACAGCCTGAAAAATTAAGTAAAGATAGATGTATTGATTTAGTTAGGAACCTAAAGCTTTAGAGAAAGAATGATCAGAACTACGTGTTACACAATAGAAAAAATTGCTGTGCAATCTTTCCATTCAGTTTAGTGGAGGGCATGGCTGGAAAGCTGTCAGACATCCTGTGAAGAGTTTATGAAAACTTTGGTGGTGAGATTCAGTCTTGTCCCTTTGTAAAGCCAGACTATTTGTGAGATTAATTTCATTGCTGTTGCACTAAGTGTTTATATGGAGCAAATCTGTCCTGTTACTGATTGCTTTAAAAATTAGTCTCAAATTAGCAGTCTCTGGAGATCTTTTAAAGGTATAAATAACTACTTAATCAGCAAAACTAGATATCCCAGTTTCAGCAAGGAAACAACACTGATAGATGTTTGTAACTCTCCATATTTTTAGATTAAAAACAATCAAGAATCTTAGCGATTCAGTTGGAAAAAAAATAAATTTTTAGTATAAGACTTTGTGGACATAGTTCACTTTCAGATACAAGTGGACTCTGTTCATGAAAATTTGGCTTAGAAATTTCTTCTTCCCAGTCAGTGTTAAATGTGTTCCTTTTTATGACTTTTTATGCAAACATACTAACACTGCTATCTCTTTGAGGTAGTATTGTGTATTATTAAATCACATGTTTGTGAGTAGGGAAAATAACTGCTATGTTAGTCTTAGAGTCATCATAAATCTGAAAAGACATGGAAGCATACAGCAATGGCAGTAGTCAGTGAAACAGGAGTGTAAAATTTTTATTTTTTCTAAGGCAAGGAAACAATGTTATACTTGGTTTCTCTTGATGTTGTATCATAGGAGAGTGAGAGATGCTCCCTGGACATCCTTGAAAAAGTATACATTTCCAAAAGTTTAGAGAGAGTATAATATAGATAGTTTTTATCAGCAAGCAGTGACACATTATATCCTGGTGTGCTTTGGGACCCATGTAAAGTGCCAGTTTTGACGTTTGAAGTCAATCCTCTTTTCCTTCTTGTTTGTCAGATCAGGTCCAATTACATTTGTTTAATGTGAGCATTTCTTCCAAGAGGTAGTACGTTTTCTGTTTTATCCTTGAGGTTGTGGGGACATCCTCTGAAACTGAGGAATAATTTCTCTTTCCTTGCAGTCTGTAAGCTCTAGCATGCAAACAGTTGTAGAATTGCAAGTGGGACCACCAACATAATGATGCAGTGTATAAAACTTCTATTCAGGGTTTCATAAGCTCCATCTCATTTTCATTTCCACCCCTGGCCGGTTTTCTGGGTTTTTCTGCCTCCAACAGTCATTCAGCATTCTCTGCCAATTAAGCATACTCAGAACTGATTAGGCTTGGCTTGTATCTTTGTTTTTGCCCCTTTTGGTTTTCTCCAGTCTTTTAAAAATATTTTGTATTAAAATACATGAGTTTAAATATTTAAAACTACACACAAGGAATAAAATACATATGTGTAGACAAGGGGAAACCAGAAAAAAAGAAAGAAAAACACTTGTTATCAAATACATCCTAGGAACCGAGAAACTAAACCTAAATTAAGTCTGACCTAAACATACGAAAATAACTATCTGACTTCCAACAATACTTAGAATAGATCTTGTGAATTTTTGTATCATAGGTCCTCTAGATTATTTTAAAATCAGCTGTACTTATTCAGCTGTGTAAGTTATCTGAATGTGATAGACAAACTACATCTGCAGTTATTAAGCAAGCTTGTTTCAAAGCCAAAAGTTGACAATTTTCCCCAGATGTTCTTCATGTACATTATATTTTCCCTCCAGTCTTTTAAAAAATTAATTATATTACCATCTTTAATCAAAATTCTCAGCTTATCCATTTCAGCTTAAGTCCAGTAATTTTACAACCATTCTTCTGTATCTGTGAATTCTTCCAATTTTGCAGGAAAAGTAGTCTTGCGGCTGTAGGGTTCTCCCAGGTCATATTGCACTTTGGCAAAACTTGGCAGTTTCCTGACCAGCTTGATACTTCCCTTGTGCACAGGTGCTGCCATTTTGCAACATAAGAATCAGTCCTTGGATACTGTATATTGTGACTTACTGGAAAGGAGAAATGCAGGGATCCCAGCTTGAGTTTGCAGTCTTTCGTAACTGTAGTAATGGACATTATGCTTTGTTAGGACTTGACAAGCAGGGTACTGGAAGAACAAGCAAAGAGCTCTAGTCTCAAGTCATAATGTATATGTTGTGTGTGTGCGCTCACATGTGGCATTGTAATACATGGACTATTGTACCAGCCCCAACTTTCCATACAAAAAAACTGACTAAAATATTTAATTTACCACTTCTGCTGTTTTTCATTGTCTTTGTTTTAATAGCTGCTTCCTAATGATTGCTTTCTGATTTCTTCAGCATACTTCTTGGCTTGTACTGCTTTTATTGCCTTCCATGGTTGTGTTAAGAGATAATGATAAATGATGGCATACTGTAAATGATGGCATACATTACTTCATTATTGGCATTGGTTATGGGGCTGGCTTGTTTCAACAAAGCATTGTTTAGCATGGTTAATATTGTATTTGCTGGGATGACAGAGCTGTTTTCAAAGTTCAGTCTTTGTGTTCCCTGAAAAACTACTTCCAGACTTTGCAAAACCCAGGAAGGAGCAACTTATGGAATTTCTGGTGTATGCACAGAACTGTTGAAGACCATGCACAGGAATGTGTTTAGATATGAGCATTATTTTCATACTGCAGTGGCACATGTTCTAGGACTGTTTGACCTTTGAAGGGGTAAAAATTATTCCAGCTCTTCCAAGTGATTTTTGCTTTTTGCTATTTTTAAAAAAATTATTAAACAGAGAAAAAGAAAAAAAAAAAAAAAGACAATACTACATAACAGTACATAAAACTACAAATGCATAATAATAAGGCAAATAAAATGAAAAATAAATAAACAAACTACAAGCATTTAAGAAAGACTACAGTGAACAAAAAAGACTACAAATAACTAAAAATTGGTTCCCAATTGCAAACAGCGCTTAGTACTTATACTTAACTATTATATCATTACTAAAAATCTAAGTTGACTTTGTCACTGAAAGTGTTTTATACTCTTATCCCTATACTTAAAAGATAGTTTACCTAATTAATAAGGAATCATAATTATCAGTAGTATACAAATGCTACCATAATTTTGTTATGTTGTGTTGAGTCTTGCTGCCAGTAACATATGTTGCACCAGTTTTGTCTTGTTTCTTATCAGTGGTTGTATCATCTGTCTGAATTCCTGGTAAATGTAACTCAGGATTCTTTGATATTTGGGCTTTCAGGACCTTTTGCATCACATTCTGTATCTTAAGCCAGAATTGTTTAGGTTTTTCACAAGTCGATCATATAAGGTACAGAGATCCAATCTGATCTTGACATTTCCAACATTTATTCTTCGTATTTTTATATATCTTTGCAAGTCTCTGCGGTGTCAAATACCAGCAATACATCATTTTATAATAATTTTCTAGAAGATCATAGCAACATACATTTTTAACATCCTTTGTCCATAATTTTTCCCATTGATTCATATGTATATTATATCCAAAGTTTCTTGTCCAGCTGATAATATATTCTTTCACTTGCTCGTTTTCCATCCTTAACTTCAACAGAAAGTTGTACATTTTAGCAATCAAATGATCATCATTTGTACGTAATAATAATTCTAAATCTGATTTGCTCTTCCTGAATTCTTTGTTCTTTTTATTTTATTTAAATTTTAAATAAAGGTGTCTATATGGGAGGCTTTGCATAATTGCACAATTATGTTCTCATAATTGTTATAGTGATTTCATTGTACAGTCTTGATCTTTTCTTTCTAATAGATTGTGGTATGTTAACCAATGTTGATCAGCTCTCATTTCCTATTCTGTAAAAAGTCTCTTGTGGTGAAATCCTAAAAGATGTCTGTGAACACAATCTCATTTTATATTTATTCCAGAGTTTCAATAAGGCATGTCTAATGCAATGATTATTAAAGGCAACCTTCATGTTATCATGCCATAAGTGCCACTTAAATCTTAAATCATGCCCTCCTAAGTTGATAAGTTCATTATCTTTTAGCATAATCCATTTTTTAATCAAAGTCACACATGAAGCTACAAAATAAATTTTTAACTTTGGTAGTCCAGGGTCTCCCTATTCTTTTGAATCTTGTAAAATGTGTTTCACTCTGGGTTTCTTGCCTCCCCAAACAAATTTTAGCAAATCTTTTTACCATTGTTTGAATGGTGTTTCTTTAGTCAAAATTGGAATCATTTGAAATATAAGTATCATCCTTGGAAGAACATTTATCTTTATTGTTGAAATTCTCTCCAGTAAGGACAAATTCAACTTCTGCCATTTATCCAAATCTTTCTTAATCTTACTGCATGTCTTCACATAATTATTTTCAAATAATTGTCTTGAATTTCCAGTTAGATCAATGTCCAAATAATTCCCTTTTTTAAAATTTGAAACCCTGTTTTTTTTTACTGTAATTCATTCTTTTCTTGAGTCCTCATAATCTTAGTAAATATTTTTGTCTTTTCCTTATTTATCTGCAAACTAGCTAAGGTTCCAAATTCTTTTATTCTTTCTTGCAACTTCAGTGTTGATCCTAGAAGATTTTCCAGCATACTCACTAATCATCAGCAAAAGCTCTAAGTTTAAATTTGACTTTTCTAATTTTAGGTCCAGTTATCTCATATCTTGCCTGAAATAAACAAAAGAGGAGACAGAGGACATCCTTGTCTTGTCCCTTTAAAAATTCCAAATTATTTCATCATTTCTCCATTTATTATTTTTGCAAGCTGATTCGAATATATTGATCTGATCCAAGTTAAGTCATTAGAACCAAAGTTCATTAATTCAAGAACTTTAAAAAGAAATTGCTACTTCAGATCTTCAGACAACATTTTCTGCTTCTAAAAAAATTAATGTGTCTTGCTCTTCATTATGATTTTCAAAACACTCTATATTCAATATTGCCATTTTATCTTTCTGGTAAGAATCCACTTTGATCTTCGTTTATATATCTCTTTAATATACTCTTCATTTTTTCAGCTAAGATCAAAGCAAAAATCTTGGTGACATTATTTCATAAAAAAATTGGCCTGTAACTCTAAGGTAAAGTTAAGCCTTGTCCTTCTTTTGGAGTCAAAGTAATATTAGCTGCTTTCTATGAATCTATAATTAATCCTGTAGTTTAAATATCATTAATTACTATTTGTAGAGGTAACAGCAGTTCTTCTTCAAAGATTTGTAGTAGGGCACTCTAGTCCATCTGGGTCTGGAGTCTTCCCTAATTTCAGTTTTTGATAGCCGGTACAGCCTCTTCTAGTGTTATTTTCTGATTAATCCGTTTTGTCCCCCTCTTCTGTCAATTTAGGAGGGTGTTGCCTCTTCAAATATTCTTCAGTCTTTGTCTCTTATATATTTGTTATTTAATATTTTGAAAAATACTCATGGAAAATCCTTTGTAAGTCTTTGTTAAATTCTTTATCACTTTTTCTTAGTTTCAGAATTTGTCTTTCTTTCCTTAGTCTATACACTAGTCATCTTCCTGGTTTATTTACATACTCAAAATCATTCTGTTTCAGAAACTTCAACTTTTCAATAATCAGCACTGATAATTGATTTCTCAGTCTCAGTGTTTTTCAAGATTGCTTCATCTTCTGGGAATTTCTTTAATTAATCTTCTTTGATTTTAATTTTTTCTAAAAACTTCAGTATTTTCTGTTTTCTTTAATATTCTTTAATATTCTCTGTTTTCTTTAATATTCTTTATTTATTCAAATGAGGTATCCTCATATATGCTTTACTTGCCTCCCAAACTGATCCGATATTAATTCTTTTATTTTGATTTCTTTAAAAAAAATCTCTAACGTCTTTGTTCTGGACAGTATTTCTTTTGTGGTCATCAAATAAAATAATAATAAAAAAACATAAAAAATTAGTCTCCATCTGAATTCCTTACTTATCTTTCTAATCTATATCATCACAGGATTGTAATCAGAAGAGTTCTTCAGCAGTATTTCAGCTTCATAAATCTTATCAATACAAGTTTTAGAAACCCATATCGTATCTACTCTTAAGTGAGATCTGTGTCTATCAGAAAAAAAGGTATAGTCCTTCTCATTCAGATGTCTAAATCTCTATATATGTACAGTTTCTAACTTATCCAGTTTTTTTTAAAATTCCTTTGGTAGTCAGCATTCTGATTTTCTTTGAGGAAGATCTATCCAATTGTAGAAGACACTACCTAATTCCAGTCCCCCCATTAAACACCAATTATGATAGGACAGTTCAGTTAACATAACATTCAATTTTTGAATTAACCTTCCCTTCTGTAAAACCTGAACATAAACCTCCACCACCAAAATTTTCTCCTCATTTGTAGTAATTCCTACTCCCACAAATCTGCCTTCATCATCCACAAAAATCAATTTTGGAGACAATTTGTTTTAACACATAAAACAACCCTATTTTCTTAGATTGTGCAGTAGAAATAATTTTTTCACACGCCCCCTTTTTGTGAATCAGCAATTTTTGATCTCTCCTATGAATACGAGTCTCTCGCAAACAAACAAAATCCAACTCAAGTTTATTGAGAGAATGAAAAATCTTTTTCTTCTTCTGGGGTGTATTCACCCTATTTATATTCAAAATAAAAAAAATGTAATCCCTGTTAGGTTTCAGGTAAAGAGAAGCCCAGCTTAGTCTTCCTTTTTGCTTTTACTGAAAGATACGTCACTTTAATCCTCATCCAGGCAGATTAATGTCCTTTTTCCTGGATATAAGTTAAACAGAATATCTATACAGTGACTTGATGGCTTTACCTTGACTGCTTAGAATTCTCAAAATTCTTAAAGGAACAATGCATGGGAGTGTGTTAAAGCAGCCTTTTTACTCTAGAGGAATCCTTGAAATAATTTCCATCTCTCAGGAAACCCTTGCGTAAAAGTTACATCTACAGCTGAAAAAAGCCCCCCTCCCATCATGATCTCTTGTCAGGATCTACAGGAAGCAAGGGTTCCAGGGAAGTTTTATTGAGAAACCCAAAGTTAAGGTAACCAGATGTTTTTGTCTAAAAATCAGTTGCAGTTGTTGCTGTCAGTTGCTGTCATTTAATATTATTTAATATAATTTTTCCCTGTTAGTGCATAGTTAATTTGGATTAAGTTTATTCTTTTGGGGCAGGGTTGCATCTTTGAGAAGTAATATTTAACTGGAATCTCTTGGTAGAAGTATACATCCCAGAATTTTTTTCCATTTGTTACATTCTATCTTGTATAGTAGCTTCCTGGAACCTATTTTTACTGCTTCTGTAGAATTCCTCTCTAGGAACAATCCCTTCTGCCACTTTCCCCAGACCTGCCTGAATACCTTAGTATTGAGCTCTTAAAGCAAACTGGTTTGCTGTTACTGAGGTATCATTGGGCATCATTAGGTTTAGTGGTAATGTGGTATGGTTGCAAGACTTAAATAACTGATTAAAATACTGTTTTAATCACTCAAATTCTCTGTGTTAACCAGCATGAAGGGTAAATGGATAAAACTTTGAAGCTGTGGATAGGTCTAGAGAGACAGAAAAAATCACGGAGGACACCCTAATATCTGAATGCTTTTCCTCCAGAAAAATAGGGAAAAAAGGATTATTGAATTTTTTTAAATGATGAGTAAAACGTTTAACACTGTGTTTCCATATATTTACTCCACTAAAATTATTTCTAAAAACTATGTAAGCAGAAAGATAGTACGGTATGTAAGATTATGTACAGAAGCTGATCATTACGGTTACATGTCTTGCTTCCCTTTTCTCAGTTACTTTTCTAGGAATGAATGTTTTATGTTTGCTTGGCACTAGGGAGAATTAAAGAAAACAAAAATCATTTTCTTTATTTTACTAATACTAATAGTTTCTTCTGTTTCATTATAAAAGGAGAAGGATGTTCAGGTAGAGTTATAGAGTTGGAAGAGGCCACAGAGGCCATCCAGTCCAACTTCCTGCTATGTAGGCCATATATCAAAGTATTTCCAACAGATGGCCATCCAGCCTCTGCTTAAAAATCTCCAAAGAAGAAGACTCTACCACACTCTGAGGCAGCATATTCCACTGCCAGACAGGTCTGACTGTCAGGAACTTCTTCCCAAGATTCAGGTGGAATCTCCTTTCCTGCAGCCTGAATCCATTACTCCTTGTCCTAGTCTCTGGAGCAGCGGAAAACAAGCCCGCTCCCTCCTCAACATGACATCCCTTTCAAATATTTAAACATAGCTATCATGTCCCCTCTTAACCTTCTCTTCTGCAGATTAAACATACCCAGCTCCCTAAGCCATTCCTCATAGGGCATGGCTTCCAGACCTCTCTCCCAATTTGGTGTCATCTGCAGATTTGATCAGCATGCCCTCTATTCTTTCATCCAAGTCATTGATGAAGATGTTGAATAGCACTGGGCCCAGGACAGAACCCTGTGGCACTCCACTAGTCACTTCTCTAAAAGATGCTGACTGCTCGGGAGTCGCATAACTAGTTAACATGCCAGAGTCTCGTTTGGTGTTGGAATTAACCAGACAAATCACTCCACCAACTAAGAACAACCATGCACCACCACCATGGCAAAACAATCTTCAGTTGTTTAGAACGTGAACAAACTTAAGGAAGTGAAATGACTTATATTGGAGACTGCATGATGGGCATAGGGAGAAAAGTACTTCAGGACCAAATTCAGCAAGGACCTTTAATTTCTTAGTGTTCTTTGCCAGAGCAAAACTGAGACAAAGGAACTATCCTTAACCATTATCTTGTCTCCATTAGTTAGTTGTTTACAGGGATATGGGGATAACCCACACTGTTATTTTAACTAAGCATGGGGAGAGTGTCAGGTAGAATAGCCATTTGTCACTGTAGTTTCAGCTCACCATAAAACGAAAAAAAGAAGTATGAACGTGTACACAGTTTATTATGGAGGGTGAGTCTGAATCCCTTTCACAAGACAGATTACCTCAAAGAGTGAAAGGACTCAGGTCTTTCTGGAAGCCATGTTGTCTTGTTTTGAAGTCATTTCTCTGTAATGGGTCTATATGGGAATATCAGTGATTGATCATTATGAGAAAGAAAGGCTAAGAAGCATTCCTTGAGACTTAAATCCAAATCTCTGCTGAACCATGAGAATCACAAAGTAGAGATACCGTACTTCCCTGAGGCTGCTGCTTAGTGTCAGGCTGGTAACTGGAAAAAAAAAACTAGCCATGATCCAGGACCTGAGCATCCTGGCTTAGCTTGTATTACAGAGACTATCTGGATGAAATTGGGCAATTAACTTCTCCCAGCTCTCTTTACCTGGGTTTCTTCTGAAGGCGGGGGCAGTGGGGAAGTTGCACTAGTCTGTCATGATTCTGTCTCTAATACTATGTGTCCCTCCCTGTAGTCTGCTGGATATGAGTGTGTTTTTGAAGGTGGGTGGCAGGGATAGAATAGGCATTCTTTTGGTGTGCTACACACCCATTGCTCAACAATCTCTCTTCCTGAACCATCTGAGTTGTTCTCAAGTTTGGAGTTGGAGTCTCTCTGGTTTCCTGTACTGGCTTCAACATGCATTCTGAGACTGCCCTTTTGGGAGTAGCTTAGGACTTTATGTCCTCCATGATAATGATGTATCTATCTCAAGTAGTATCTGATGCCACCCATGCTACGGGACTCAGTTTGGACCTAGTTTTGTGTGCTGGGCAAAAGGATGGTGATTAGGGTGTGGAGGAAATTTTCATAATTCTGTTTTAGTGGGCAGATCACTGTGTAGTGGAGTTTAGACACACTTGTGCTTGGAGCCTTTGGAGGGATGTGGATACCCATAAATATCATTTGTCCTAGGAGGCTTATGCACCTGGATAGATTCCTGAAAGTTTTGGAGGAGTTTCATATTGCCTTGGCAGGTGATCCTGTTGAAGTCATGGGTGATCTTGGGAATAGGAACATAGGTAGGATGGAAGACACATTCACTCCTGAATGTCCATTCCCATGAGCCAGATGAGTCCTCAATTTATGAAATAACTGGTGGCAGTGAAATAAATGAAATAAACATTCCAGAACTTTTTATTACTTTCTGCATGGAGAGAAAGCCCCCCAGGGTACCTATAAAGGAGAGACAGGTAGCACCAGTCAGTTCCTTCTGCTGCCACCACCATTACCAGGTTGCCCTAGCTGCTGCTGTACTTGTAGGTCTGCTGGAAACTACTACTTCATTAAAGATGTAGGCCCATGAAAGTGACTTAGCAATTTCTGCCAGGAAGTTCCACTCAAATCAGCTGGAAGCAAGTAGGAAATCTGGCAACAGAAATGCAGTCCTGTGGGGTAGGCCTGCCACTGAAGCTGACTCTTTTGAAAGGACAGGAAATGAGGGATGCCTTAAGAAAGGATGACTATTCCAAAACAAAGGCAGAAAATACTTGCAGGAATGTGATGTGCAGAAGCAGAATTGTCAAGAGCTGTGCTTCAGGCTTAGAGCTACACAATCAATTCCAAGCTCTCTCCTTAATAGTGATTATGAGGCAGAGAAATAGGTACAAAAGCCTTGCATCTCTGAAGGCATGGAGGCAACCATGAAAAGCTATATGGATGGAAGAAGTACTGTCTGTTCCCAGAGGAAGAAGTGATATCTAGTGGTAGTAGGAAAATTCTTCTCGAAAGGAACAGAAGTGGTGGTGCGTGGGTCTGATAAGATGTCCTGATTAAGGAGATGTCCTGAGAAGTGTGCTGGGGCACAGGTTGTTATTGCACAACTCTTTCTTTTGGAAGGATATAGTCCTTTGTGTAGATCCATGACTTAACAGTATGGGAAATTGGTTGAAAGCTTTTGGGTAAAAGGATTGTACCCTGGGCCCAGTGTTGTTTAACATCTTTGTAAATGATTTAGATAATGGAATAGAAGGCACCTGTGTCATATTTGCAGATGACACTGAGGGTGCGGGGTAGCTAATATCCCAGAGGACAGGAACAGGATTCAAAATAACTGACAGATTGGAGAGCTGGAACAAAACTAACAAAATACATTTTATCAGCTATAAATGTAAGGCACAAATACAGGCTGGGTGGTATGTGGCCTGAAACCAGTACCTATGAAAAGGATCTAGGGGTCTTAGTAGACCACATGCTAAACGAGAGTCACCAATGTACCTGTCTACAACAGGAAAGTAAACAGCAGCGTATTGAGCATGTAAGAAGTCTGAGCATGTGTACCTAGCAAAACAGAGAGAAAAGAGGAAATCAGACAAGTATGCTCCAATGTTACCCTCAGCGAGTTTTTTAAAAAATAGATCTAGAGATCTGGCTACCAAATCATAAGAAAATCATAAGAAAAATGGGAACCTGATGAAATTAAAAAAAAAAGGTACATCTTGGAAGAAGCTTTCAGGTCGTGTCTACAAGGTTTAAAATGTGTGTGTTCACATATGGAAAAAACATTTTTCTGTTTGTCTTTACTGAATAAGAAACATTTTGTCACAAAATTGTAGCTATCTATACATCCTTAATCTTTGACATTTAAATTTACACCAGAATGCTTTATATTCTCACCAGATGTAAAGTAACATATTTTGAGATTATAATTTGGAACTATTATAAGGTGTGTTTAATTTTAGTTGCCCTCAAAAATCAAAAGGAAGAATTGCCAGGATCTTTATGTATTAAAGTACAAGACAGATGGTTATGAACTGAAAAAGTAAAATGTTTTGATGTGATGTAAAATAAAATGTGGTTTGAATGTTGTGCTGCAGTTTGAAAGATTCAGGTTCATGTTCTCATACAACCATAAAATTTACTGGGTGGTTTTCAAGTGCATGCTATTTATTATGACCTCTAGGTTTTTGTGAGAACTAAGTGTGGAGGAGGAGAGCCAAGCATGTTACTTTGAGTTTACTGGAGAAAAGGTGGGGTATAAATATAAATAACAAATATTTGTGTTTTTCTCCAATTTTTTTTCCTCTCACAAAGCAACTAAAGGAGGAATTAAGTGCAGCAATAATTGCAAATACAGCCCAATTCATCTAAATGGAGATGTACAAATACTGTAGATTCAGTTTAAAAATCATACAGGTGTTTTTGTATATCAGGTAGTTTTTATAATTCCAAAGCGCAGTTAGAATCTTTATTTTATTTTATGGTTTAGAGTATGATAGTTTAATTGATTTCCAGTTTAATAGATTTAGACTGGGGTGGGCAAAGTGTGAGCCATGGTCTGCATCTGGCCCGCAGGGCGTTTTTATGGGCCTCCCGGAGGTAAAAATATTTTTGTCAATTTTTGGGGGAAAAAAGGTTGATTTGATCCAGAACGTCCTCAAATGCACTATAGGAGGTGTGGAGAGCAATTTTACCACATTTGGAATCCCCTGGGCTTCAGGGATCAGAAACGTTTTTTCCTTTCTTTCTTTCTTTTTGCCAAGAAATACTCCAGAATGTTCATGAGAGGGCATGGCGTGCACTTCCATCACATTTTCCCCAATTTCGGCACAGAAGAGACTTTTTTTTTTTGAAATCTAGAAATAGTTAAAATTTCCTCCTATCCTCTAGAGATATTTGGGGCAAAAAGCCCACCCCAGAACAGGTATGGTCCTCCCAAGTTCTCTTAGAGAGCTATTGCAGCTCCCTTGCCTTCCACAGTGGCCAGCTCCTTTTAGACCAAACAGCTAGTAAGACAGTTTAGAAGGAAATGGTCTTTGCATCCATATGATCATTCTCTATTCTATTCCAGGACCCTCATTTTTTCATTTTGTTAAAATGAAAGATTTATAAAGTGTGTGCTATTTATTATCAAATACCTTAGTGCATCATGCAATAATTATTACATTTTTCATTTCTCACTATATTTCTATCTTACTATTTATAAAATATGCATTACTTATTTATATACCCAATATAATTAAAAACATCAGTATCATTAGACATTATTCTCATCTTTGCAATTGTTCACGATTCTTGTGTCATTTATACTTATATTTTATGTTTATATGATATAGATTTAATAATTGAAATTATATCCAACTTCAAAGGATTAATCTTATAAGCCTCTAGTTGCCAGTTCTCCCCATTTCTTTTCCCATATTCGCATTATACAATCCCAGTCTTGATGTACTTTATTCAGATATACCAGGCCCTTCATAAAGGTTTCTCATCTGTCCCAGAAAAGCCTTTTCTACAGGAACTTCTGCTGGAGTTTACATAAAATTAGTAAGCTAAAGAAAGGGGTAAGGTAAGGAGATGAGCCAGCAAAGTGGTGTTTCCCCCTTGGCCTCAAAAAACCGCTGTGTGACCTTGGGTGTCACACAGTGACATACTCTCAACCCCAGAGAACCCTGTGATAGGTTTGCCTTAGGGTCAGGATAAGCTGGAAACAACTTGAAGGCAAACAACAACAACAAAGGAGATGAAATTACAAAGAAAGGAGAAAGGAAAAGCAAGAGGGGATTTTGGTGGGGTAGGAAAGAAATAGTGTTTTCTTCTCTACAAAGTTCAAAATGGGGTTGAGGAACAGGGGAATAGGAAGTGTAAAATCATGAATGACATCATGGATCACCTTCGTTCTGGTAAGGCTTTTAGTATAGTAATGTAATGCTCATTTAAACAATAATTTAACATTAGCTTAATTGTTTAAAATGTCCTTTCAGTGTAAATATAATTGAATTAGATTTTTTAAAAAGCATATTACCTATTAACTCAGTATGTTAACCCTTTTCTAACCTTTTAAATGCCTAAATAGAGCTTCCATTTTCTTCAGAAAATTGTATGCAACTCACTTTTCATTCTCACCACATCATTTCAATAGTACTGTCTACTCTCACCCTGTCAATTAATCATTGTTTATCTGTTAAATTCACTCCACCCAGTATTCAGCACATCATTCAGTTTTTCCAGGCACCTCTAACCATACTTACCATCCATTTTTACACTACACTACAATATAGAAACACAGACTATTTTTACAAGTTTTGTAACATGAAGCATGGTGGGAGGTCTCCACAGGTAGCCACCATAGCTGTGGGAACCATGCTGGTAATTGCTGGTGTTGACAGTAATGAGCTAGATGGACTAATATTCTGTCTTGATTTAAAACAGTTTCCTATGTATCATGCCCATTAGTTTGTTGAGTACTGGTAAATACCATACAAGGTCAGTTTGGGTTTAAGTTACCCTGTGCCTGCCATCTTCACTGCAAGGCAAGCTGTCTTACTTATAGCCAAGAGACACCTTAGTATCTTATAAACATTGTCTGTATTGAAATGTTTGTAGTCATTTGCTTTTTGTTAAAAAGACACCCAATCTACAAAGCCATTTAACTTATATTCCTTGCTCTATTTATTACCTTGTATTATGGAATTATAAGTATTCATGGCTTTAGCATAGGTTCTTTCTGTGTATTTGGTTTATGAGGGCTTACCTGCAAGGCTATGTTCCTCTACCTGTGTCCGAATAATGTATTGTATTCAATATTATATTGTATTGGATTATCCAAGAGGAACTACTCTGGGACCAAAAAACTTTCAATTTAAGATGAAGTTCAGTTGCTTTCAAATTTGCTTATGCCTCTGAAGGAATGTAGATGTTAGGTATGGTTAGTAATTGTACCCTGTGCAAGCAGTAAACATTACTTTATTGTAGTCATCTACCAGTGAAGGAAAGGATCATAGCTGAAAGACTGTGAAGAAGTAAGGATGTATGGAAGCTTAGTTGTAAGCAAGAAGATTATGTGTATGTGTAATGGTGGAATATTTTTTTTCTGCACTGGGCAGGTGTGGGTTTCTTAACGCGTTTAAAATACTTCCCTTGCTCTTCAGCTGAAAAATCATTCAGTGTGACTTATATAACGTCAGTTAGAAATCTTGCCCATAGGCTTTGCCTAACAGAAAGAAAAAGAATGAGGAGGGAAAAGGAAGCAATCTCCGGCACCATAATATTTTAATTGCACATTACTAACAAGGGAAAGCCATGATTGGAAAAGATAGAGCAGTATAGGATCTGAAGGGGGTCTGTTAGTAGAGCGAGTGAAGTTGGTGTGTTTCTCTTCTCTCTGCTTACTGACTTGAGTACTTCTTGTGCATTGGTTTGACTGTGTGTGGAGATAAGCTACTTGTAAATGATTACATCATAATTTGTTTTCAATATATACCTGATGCATTTGGACAAATGGCATTTGCATGTGGCAATAAATAATGAATTTCTTTTTGTTCCGATGAAGAGAGGAGAAGAATCTTGAAGCATGGCTTGTTTCCACCCACTCTCCAACAGACAGGAACAGGAAGTTGTTTAGAGGCAGGCCTCTTGTTGGGCACTACACCTCTAGGGGGGCAATCCTCTTCACATGGTCAGTTCTAGTTCCTGTTTTCACTCCAACAGCAGCTTGCTCTGATTGTGCGCCCCCCCCTTTGATTTTCTTGCTGTTTCTCTCTCTCTCTCTCTCTCTCTCTCTCACACACACACACACGCATGCACACACACACACACACACACACACAAAACCCTCTTTATTTCTTTTGCCTTTTCACTGTCTTGCTTTATATCTGCTTTTCTACCTGGTGCTTGTTGTCCCCCGCCTTTCTCCACTCTGCTTCTGGTAGCGACTATGTGGAGGAGGGGACGCAATGATCCATGGAGGAGAATTTTAGTTTGTGCACAGCATGGAAGGCCACAGACTGTCAGCTGCTCCCTCAATCTGGTTCCTCTGAATAGCACCCTTATTTGGAGGGTGAGCAGTCAGGCAAAGAAGCCTGTGATTGGGTTAAGTGAGGGAGATTCCCTGTGCATTGCCTGTATATGCAAAAGCCACACAGCGGAACAGGGTTCATGGACCACACGATATGTGATGGTGGATGTGAGTATAGCCAGCCCCTTTCTCCAGAGGGGTTCCCCCTCCCCCACTGGAATTTCTAGTGTGGTTGTGAAGCTTAGTCAGTATGGAGACCTTACCACCCACAGCCCTCAGACCCTGACAGCAGAAGTGGAGATGCTTTCCAAGCACGTCCCACCAGCATCACTAGTCATGCAGGTGTCATGCAGACTGCCAGTCCACCCCCTTCTCTTTTGCCATCAGCCACATGATCCCAGAGGCCCTGGAAGTAGGCCTCAGCCGCTGTCTTTATTGTGGGCATGAGACCCAGAAGAGACTTGACACTGAAAGCATGGTCAGTCTGCCTGCTGCAGCCTGGAATGTGGAGAATTTGCTTGCCGTGGGGGAGCACCAACCAAACTGGGTAGCCAGCATGGACTCTTTGAAGTCTAAGGACCGTGGAGAATTGACCCAGCACTTCGGATGCCGCGTAAGAGAACAATTACCATTCCCAGAGCCTGGATTCTACTCTGTGGGGCTCCTGGGGATGGTAGTGGCAAGTAGTTTATTTTCCAGTTTAGATTCATCTGAAGGGCTCCTCCCCACCAAATAAGGGGGGCTAGCCCAGCAGGCCCACCCCACAAGAGGCACCTTTATTTATTAAACTTATACCCTGCCTTTCTTCCAAATGGGAGCCAAGGCAGTTGTATCAATAACAGGACTCCCTCACCAGTGGAAATTGCTTCTCGCATGAAGGAGTTCCCTTATCTTTTTACTCACTGTGGTCTATTCCTAATGGCTGAAGGAGGCTAGTTCAGACATGTCTGAGGTGCTGACTTCCTCAGAGAAGAGCCAGTGGGGGAATCCAGGCAGTAAAGTAATATTCCTTCACTATGCAACCTCATGGAACTCTAGTGCCAGATCTGTTAGGAGGCCAGAAATGAAGCTGAGGACAAGACAGCAGCAAGCCTATCAGCAGTGCCATGGAGACTCAAGGGACAAAACTGCCAAACATGTCCTGGAGATGGAAGTTCTTTGCTTCAGCCCATGGCAGAAAGACAGTGGACTCAGGCAGCCTGAGACCACTGTCTTTCTGCCATGAGCTGAAGCAAAGAATTAGGGATACCAATCCACTCCCTCCCACAGGTAGAAAGTAGAACCAAGTCCCTGGTAAGAAGTATAGGGAGTTTCAGAAGGTTGTTTCCTAGGAGTCAGCCCTTCCCCCAAGAAAAGAACTGCCTGTCTAGGGAGGAGAGCAGTGGATACAGTATCTTTCTCTTAAGGAGAGGTTCTTCTCAGAATTTGAAGAGGTCATGAGTTTCCAATCAGAGACAAGGAGTCACTTCCATCCATAAGGGACTTTCCAACATTCTTTCCTCTGAATTTACTAAAATAACAAGAGTAGTCCATCCCAAAGGAGTTGCCCTCCTTTCTCTCCCACACCCTGTGAGGCTGTGAGGATATTTACCGAGGACAAATGGAGAAATGCAGGTTAGCTAGTCTAGGTAGTTACATTCTAAATAAAAATTCTCTTAGAATGCGCTACTATTCTACTGATTGTTGGGCTTATGTTTCCAGAATTTAAGTAAAGTTCAGCCCTAATTTTAACCGTGCTTGTTACTTCCATCTTTCTGAAACAGCTAGTACTTGTCCAAGAATCCCTGGAAACTGCATTCTGGCAGAATGTGATTCTCTATATGGGTTCAGGCACAATAGGTACATCTTTGTCCTCACTGTTCCTATAAATTATAGTCCTCATTCATGAGTTTGATCTTCGCAAACTTGATTATGTATGAGGTGCATGTGTGCCTTGCCCCCATTCTTCTCCTCCCGTTCCCTTGCATTTTGGCAGGTGTGGAGAAGGAAGGCAAGTGCCTAAACAAAGGCAAGGAAATGGGGGGGGCACTGTGTACCTTCCTTCTCCCCACTGGAGCTCCCCCTCCCATTCACTTACCTCTAGGCCCTTTGCTGAGAACTTGCACTGAGGCAGTAGGCCAGGGAATGGTGGGGGGAAGGTTTAAGTGACTTTCCTTCTTCCCTTTGGAGCTCCCTCCTCCCATTCCCTTCCCTTCGGCCCCAGTGCACAAAATTCAAGAGAATGGGAGGGGGAGCCCCAGAAGGGAATGGGAGAGGGATTGTGGACAGAGATTATTTGTGGTTTTTCTGCTTTAGTGAGGTTTCTGCACCTCAAACCCTTGCAAAAGTGGAGGCACCACTATAGTCAGTGTGTCCTGTGTGTTTGCCTTTAGGTTGCCTGTCAATATGTGATGACTCCCTGAATTGGATGAGAAATGCTTAGAGGTGACTGTGCCAATTCATCCTTCTGGAATATAACTTGCAGAACCATTCCTGCTTGCATTCTTGTAGCACACATACAATGGTGTTGTGTGCTTTTGAAGTCATTTATGACTAGTCTTTATTGGAAAGATTTGTCCAGAGGGTGTTTTCTCCTGTTGCCTTCCTCTCAGGCTGGGAAAATGTGGTTTTGCCAAGGTCTCTGTTTGGTTTTCATAGCCAAGCAAAATTCGGGTCCTGGCCTCCCAGAGTACTGCTCCAGTGCTCAGACATCTGCTCGATACTCCCTGTTAGCATGCACACTCAGGTTACTTTTTAAAACTGAGGATAGTTGGTTTTCCTTTCATCAGCAGATATTTCTTGAAAGAATTTTTCCCTCTGCTATTCTGTAACAGAAGGATGACCCTATTAAGTCCTTTGTGAGTTGTGCACAATCCTTTGGTAGTTTACTCATTATAGAATGCCCCCAGTTCTTCAAATAGAATAACCTACGAGCAGGGGGTTACAGAAGCTTCAAAATGCCTATCCAGGGTGCTACGAAAAGTATGGAAAAAGCCCCGGTAATAACTTGTACTTTAGCCTGACTGAGAAGTCCATAGAGCTCAGGAATAGTTAACATGGGAATGTACTTCTTCCCCTTTCTGATGAGCCCAGACCTTTGTTTTGAAAGTGAAGGCCCACTGTCTGGACCTCGAGGGGCTATAGCTTCAAGTGTGGCTGATGAGAAGGGGATTTGTTCCCCTGCCTCTCAAGTTCCTCCAGGTACAGATAGACAGAAGCCTCAGGCTGAGCACTGTTGTTCCTCCCCGGATGGGCAACAAGATACTGATGCACCCTCATGTCTTTAGATTTATAATGGGGTCATCCTTCTGGGACCCTCCAGTGGTTCACAGGTTTTTCCATCATGAGATCTGCACACAGTGCTTGAAAGTACTTACAGTATATCTCTTCAAGCATCACTTAAGTACCTTCCTTTATTAGCAGACATCACATCAGCATGCAGTCTCCAAAGTGGGAGCCCTGTCACCAAGACATGAGCTGTACCAGATAACACCAGACTCAATCTGGCTGCATCTAGATCCCTCCTACATACAGAAAATCAACCTATCAATCCACTGGGAGCAGGAAGTAATATGGCCACCTGTCTACCTTAAGCCGTCAAAACCTCTGGTGAGGATATGGCATATCTTGGATGTCCGGCAGATGAACAGGGTTTATCTGAAGGGGACAGTCAACATCAGAAGGGATTACTTCTTATTTGTTTCCTTCAATTAGGGTGTACTAGAGAAAAATATTTCCTCATCCATGCTCAGCAGGTGGATTGGAGGCTGTATCACAGACTGCTGTAAGGTGATGAAAGTATCATTTCTGTGACCATAGAGGATTGGTTCATGTTTGATTCATAATTGGTTCTGGATGCAGATGGGAAGGCAGAATACCTCCCTGAAGGCTACATACCTGGAGGTTACCTGGCAGTGTCCTTCTTCCTTGTTTGATTGTTGCTGTTGACCTTGAATACTTTCCTGATTTGACAGTGTAGCAGTTCTTGTTTACTGTGGGTTAAGAAGTCACTCACCTAGGTTTTTCTCAGACCTCTAAAGCTGTAACATGACTGAGCATGTGGAGAGGGTTGTCCCTCCTAGAGGGCTCCCTCAAAATAACTTCCTGTTCCTGCCTGTTGGAGAGTAGATGAAGACACAACCCATGCTTCAGGGTGCTTGTCCTCTCTTTCACTGAAAAAGAGCGCCTTGCAGGTAAGACGAATGGTTCTTTTCCTAGCAATGCATATATTTTTCTGCATACAGAATATAAAAATCTTACAGCAGAAGTGTAACAGGAAGGAAGACATGCAGAAAGAAAACAGTTTTCATAGAAAAGAAATGAGTCAATGGGAAGGCCCATTGTTAAAAGAATATGATTACAATTCGTAGTGCTTGTGTTTATAAACATTTGCTGTATAAACAGAGTGGATGAGGTCAGAAAGAAAAAGAAAAAACTGCAAAATTTCATCTTCTGCCAAGATGTTGCAAAGAATGCAGAAGAACCATTTCCGTAAACAGATTTTCTTTTCTGCAGTCTTGCGGCTACCTCAAAACTAGCTCTAGAGGATTTCTCTCCTATTGACAATAGGTTTCCCAGGTGCATATAGGGCAGCAGTGGTGAAGGAGAGATAACCCCCTCTCGATTCTATTGTTTCGTCAGCTAAAGTCTAGCACTAGATACTACCCAAGGTTTTTAATGCTGTCTCCTAATGCTGAAAGCTAAATAGGATCTCATCTGACTGCAGAACTCGTATTTTAATAAGCTTAATTTTTCCCACTTATCATTCTCATACATACAAATACTGGCAGCAAATCCATACATGAAGTTGGATAAAAACTTCAATGAACAAGAAAAATAGCTGATAGAACTGCCATAAAATACTTGGGCAGATGCATGTCTCACATACATAGTGATGTAAAATCTGTGGCAGTTCTGATACGTTTATAGACAATTGTGGAAAAGATTGTACAACAGAATAATGGGTTGGATCTAGCTTCTGGTCATGCTTCAAGTAGACCTACTGAAATCAGTGGGACAAATTAATGATTATAGGCTAGTGTTGTGATAGTTTCTATAGCTTATATCTTATACTTGCATAACCGTGAATTCCTTGTAAATATTGCCAGAAGGAGTCGGGATGGACAAAGAATTTTCCAACAAAACATAATATTCCGGGGAGTAATTAAGCAGAAAATTAGTGTAGCGTTGTTATTTGGAGACTGGTCTGAAGTAAGCAAGAAGCTTATTATTTTGATTTTGTGCATGCTCAGTACCCTTATCTGTGCCATAGGGATGATAATGCAAACCTATCCTGCAGGGTTGTTAAAAGGATTACTGAGAGGGTATATGTGATGCAACTTGAACATTTTTGAGCTCTGAGTAGTAAGACTTCTCAATATTAATACTAAATTGCTTTAGTGAGTTTGGATGCAAATATTGACATATTACTAGTAGTTAGCGTGTATAATGATAAATCATGATTTCTGTAAACCATGGTTTTGTTGCTTAAGCTACAGATTGCATGGCAGTTGCCCAAATGAATAATAGTTTTCTGCTCTATTTCTGGTTTGTTTGTTTGTCCCTCCTCCCTCTATTTGTCAATTCCTGTTTCAAAGTGGATAACATGCCATGGTTGTGAGAGTTCTTAATGCAGCAATAAACTACAGGTTAGACTGTAGTTTGTGGCTGGTTAAATCATGCCATGATTTTACCATAACATTTGAGCAGCTTTAGTTTATGTTTGATTATCTTGCAGTGAGTAGAAATAGAAATTTATGTTAAGTTCATGCATGACTTGAAAATCATATTGTGGTTCTTTGGAGTAGAGAGAAGGATTGTCAGTTTGAATGGTTTTTTCCACAACTTAACACACTTAATACCATAGAAAAATGTTAAGTGTAAAATACTGATAACTTCTAAAAAAAAGGTTGTTTTTCCAGTTGATTTTTCTTATAATTAATGGTATTATAATTGAATATTTACTTTTTGTTTTCTTAATAGGTAAAATATTATAGGCATTTGGCACCTGATCACCTACTGCAGATTTGTCATCGACTAGGACCACTTCTAGAGCAAGAAATTCCCCAGAGTGTTCCAGGAGTCCAAACATTGTTAGGAGCTGGAAGGCAGTCTTTGCTTCGCACAAGCAAAAGTATGCCAATTATACAGAATGCCTTTTATAGTTCTAGTGTCATACTTCTATACTTAATGTTTGTCTGTTTGTTTGTTTTAAATAATAAAACAGGCTGTAAGCATGTGGTGTGGAAGGGATCTGCTCTTGCTGCGCTGCACTGTGGAAGACCTCCAGAGTTACCAATAAACTATGGCAATCCTCCTAGCATAGGTAAGAGCAACATTACACAAACGTGGAACATAGCAGTATTTGTTACTGTGGCAATAATATTTGACATATACTTGTCTGTTGCTTCTTTCACTTTCTGTGGTACTGGATACTTCTGTGTGTATTTGCACATCAAGTGTTCTCCCACGCCTTTGAAATGGTAGCACTGTCTCTGAAAGCTGTCCAACGAAGTGACTCTAAAAGGCTTCTGCACTTTCCCAAATGTGTCATATCTTTGTCACCAGCAGTGTCCTGTGTTAGATCACTTGATTAGCTGTTGATTTCTGGATGCGCTCTCTTTTCTTCATGCAGTTCCTCATTCTTTATAGTTAAGTAGCAAGGCCCTGTCTCCCAAATCCTTCCTGCCTGCAGCCAGTAAACTACTGTGCAAGAAGTCCTCAGTGCATTGGAAATGACATGATGTTTGTATCTTTGCAAGCTGATAGGAAAAATGGCTGAAGGAAAGCCATCATTCTGCACTGAATAGAAGTAGTGAAGGATTTGGAACAGTAATGGTGGTAGATTGTTGAATGTACAAAAAGAGCCTAAAAAAGAATTGGGCCCAATAGTGGTCTTATTGCTCATTTTAACTGTACTCCCTTTTGTTTATGTAGAAATTTGGTTACCAGATGTCTTTTCTCCCTTCATCTCCCTATCTCAGTTGGAAAGTAATTAATATTATGCTTACTGATATTAAGAGTTGGAAGAAGGTGTCAGAACTTGACAATCTCTCTTGGACTTGGTATCAGTGTTTATACAGAAGTAAATGGAGACTCTCTTTTTACCCTCCCTCTTCTCCTTTTCTTCTTCTTCTTCTTCTTCTTCTTTTTTAAATCCTACCATGTTCATTAAAGAGTTATAAAATGATTTGTTGTTTTGTTTCCACTGAAGGGCAACACCACAAGATATGTGTGGTTCGGTGTTGTTACCTCATACACATGTGGCTTGTCCTTTTCATATGGTTTTGCAGCATATTAAATCACAGTAGGGTTTTGAGCAGATTTTCATTAGACCTGCGTCCTTGGATTCCTTCACTATCTTTTTAAGGGATGATTTTTCCATCTCTTAAAAGATCCAGGAAAAGGAAGTAATGGATGACATTGCCTTACATGATGAACAAAATAAATATTTTACTTATTGGAAGTAACATTTGTTTGTTAAGTTGCCCCTTCAGCATAATCAGTGAAATTAACAGTCTTTTAAAAAGAAAGACACTCTGCTTCGAAGTGCTGTTCCACTGGAATCTTAGAACTACATGACAAGCTATCCTCTCATTTTAATTTAGAAATTAGGTGTATGTACTATCTGCCAAGAGGAAATTAGACACTATAGAAAAATAATCTTCCTGTGCACACTTATAATATAGATTTGAATCCATTGTTATGGCTGTCTATAAAACTCTAAGTAACGTAATATTTTAAGAATTACTTGTGTTTGAATAAAGCATAATTTATAAAATACTGTGTTAAGATTTGCCTTGATTTCTGACCAAAAAGCAGTAACAATTTAACACTGCTATAAAACTGAGGTTGGCAAAATGCCAGCTTCATAGCATCCCCATAGCACTGTAGGAGTCAAAAATTTTCTTTCCAGATTTTTTTTGGGACCCCCCCTTTTTTTTGCTCCAGAATACCCCAAAATGACCTGTAGGATATGTAGAAGGCATTTCCACCATGTTTGGAGCTGCCCTTGACCCCCTCCCCGGAGTCAAACCAAATTTTGCAAACTGTTTTCAATTTTTAATGCACTCAAAATGACCCAAAATACCTTCTAGGGGCCAAAGAAGGCCCCTAATCATGTCCCAGAAAGTGTGTTCAGGGACAAATTTTTTTTTCAGGAGTGCAATGGAGGTGTGGCCCTCCAAGGTTTCCTGTGGGCTAGTGTGGCCCCCAACCTGCCACAGTTGTCTGTCCCTGCTATAAAAGATGTACAAGATTGGCTTCCACTTACCCACTTTTGCAGCACCAGTGTTTAAAACAAATGTGGGAATTGTACAGATGTTAGAGTGCAACTTCTAGCATTTTTCCTCCTAGCTATACTGTCAAAATCTACTGGGAACTGGAAATCAGGAACATCTGGAGGGGCTGCACAGTTCCCATGCTAGTTCTAGGACCGAACACAGTGGCTGAAAATGAGCCATTTGCCAATATATTACAAATGATTAAAAAAAAGAAATGCATCAGCTAAATAACAGAAGCATTTTATCTTTCTTATCTGCTCACCAGTCAGGACTCAAAATTACAAATAAGGTTACTAGATTTTGTGCGTCTACCATTGTGACTTGTAGGCAGATGACAAATGAGCGGTAGAGAATGGCAGTAAAGGACCAACTAGCCATACAATTTGCATTAGAGTGGGATTCACATATGGACTTAGATAATGTGCTCTGATTTACGTGTGGGATTACTCATAATCAGTTTTAGCTCTATTATTATCAAAGGGGAATTTTAAGTATTTATTGTACTGTACTCTACCCCATTTTTTTTTATTCCATATATTTTATCTCTTTTATGGTAAAATCTGTTATCTTTATTTATGCTGGATTCTGTGTTATAGCAGTATCGGGAGTCTCCCCCCTTCTATAGCTGCAGGTCCTTCTGGGTCACTATGCCAATCTCTTGTTGGTACATCAGCCTTGTTTTGCATTGCTCTTCTAGCGACTGTGATAGCTCCATTAATATCTACCATTGGTCCTCCAAAGTTGACCACTACATGTATCTGCCAATATTTACTTCTGCTCTTACAGCATTAGTTGTACCCTTATTTCTGTGATTGCTCATGTGTGGGGTGTGTGTGTGTGTGTGTGTATGCAAGAGATTGTTTGTGAGAGAGACTGAGAAAGGACTCACTTTCTGGAGTTGGAGAATTCAGATGCAGAGTCAGAATGCCTGGAATGTACAGCTCCTGCTGTTGGTGATCGCTCTGAGGCAGAGGTTCCAAGACTGAGGCAGAGGAGTATGAAAATGAGGTCCAGCCACTTACTGAGAGAAGGAGGGAGAAAAGTTATAACACTCTCACCGGCTCTTAAGTACAAGACTCTAACAAACGAATGCATATGTGGCCTTGAGCCACCTGGCTATAAATTCTCCTGTGGTTTGCTAAAGACTTCGTTGCTTACAACCATCCATCTTAGGGACTCAGTACTCTGGCATTTTGTGTTTTGTGGACTGGCTACTATTTATGGCTCTGCTTTACGCCTTGTTGGCTTTGTTTATTTGGACTTCTGACTTCTGTGTGACTTCTGGACTGGCTGACAACAAATCTTTTCTCTCTTCTTCCTACTGAATAACTGTGACTGACCTGGACTGGCTGAACTACCTGACATCTTTTGCATCCTAGCTACCTGTTTCCTGGGACACTTGCTGGTTGGAGCATAGAACATTTTGGGACATCCAGTTTCCGTGTTCTATTTGGCACTGTGGGTGTACTTACCTTAGTGCCCCCTCACTGTATGATTTTTCCCTTAGTTCCTTTTACCATAGTGTCTATTACTGTACCATTCAGATCTGCTACTCTGATATGTTTGATTGCTTCTTCAGTACCCCAGTCAGAATCAAGGCCATCAGTACCATACAGTACTCATTCTGTTACAAATTCATCTGTTATGCAACATGCATTATCTTGCATGGAGTTATCTAGTACTTCTTGGGGGGATGACTTTGACTCCTATTCAGTATTGCTAGACTCTCCATCCCCCTTATGATGTTGTTACCCAGTTAGGAGGTGGCTAGTACCACCCTGCTGTCTCCAGCTGAAAACATTAGACCATATGCAGACCCAATGCCCATATGGCAAAGGTGCTTAGTTTCAGCTTGAAGATATTTTCCCACCTCATGTCAAATCTGGTCTTTCATCAAGTTGACTCTTAACACTAGACAACCTGTTATGCTTCCTTGAAGCTTTGTGGGATCTTGTTGAGAAATTGTGGAATAAGCAAACCTTTGACTATGCCATGTACACAGATGAAGAATCTTTATCACATTCAAGAAGAAGGCGCATCTTCCTTTTTCAGCCCCTCTCCCCCAGCAAACTTGATAATACAGTAGAGTCCTGGTTATCTGATCTAAACTGGCGGGCGCAGGGTTGGATAACTGAAATGTCGGATGACACGGAGCCCCGTGGTGGCCGCCATTTTGGGGGCGTGTCAGGGCGGGCCTGGTGGTGTGTCTGGGGGCGCGGAAATGCCTGCAGCCACGCCCCCAGGCATCCACGACGTCGGTTAATCCGGAGCGTCGGATAACCACAGGTTGGATAACCGGGACTCTACTGTAGTTGGAGGTATCTGGACTGGGAGGCCAAAAAATCTGATACCATGGGCCCATTGTATATATTCTTCTATAGATTCAGCTGCATGCATTAGTAACTATAAAGCATGTATGCCTGCATTTCAGCAGATCTTATAAGAGAAGATATCTCCCTTATTGCTACATCTGTTTGAGGAATGCAGAAAATGTTGCCGCACATGCCTGTTTAACGTCTGCTGGAATGTCAGATGATACCAGGACCAGGAAGGAAGACCTTCCATTTGATGAGGTGGGGTAGTTCAGTGCTAAGACAGATGAAACTCTTGCTCATCCTTGTAAAGATCTCACCACAGCAAAGAGCATGGGGATTGCCAGTCTGTTCCAGCAGAAACGATAGTCAGCATTTTGGTGTCTCCCCTATTCTTTATATTCTCGTGCTGTCTTGCCTTTGAGATCCTTCAAAAGTACTACTCAATCCTCTTCTTAAAAGAGATCTCCCAGGTCCTCCAAGCATGACTTATTCTTCTCTAGGAAATCATCTTAATCTTTGATACCTTAACTAACTTTTCCCCTGGTTGTAACAAAGACCATCATATTTCTTATACCATGAAGCTGTCATTCTTACCAGGTCTTATCCAGTACTGTCTGGTACAACACTTCTACTGAACCTGGGTCCTCTTCATTGTGCAAAGGGCATACAGCATTAAGTTCCACACGCTCCCTCCAGTAGGAGGTTTTCATGCAACAGCTTCATCAGCTGTTCTCATAGATAGTTTCACTACTCTTGATTCAAGGTGTTACTTTTTGGCCTTTCCACCATGCCAAGAGTAATCACCAAGTGTATGATTATTATTGTAGCCTTTCTCTGTATCCATAGTGTCATGACCTTTTGTTACATAGACAACACATTGATCATGGCATTCTCTCAACAGAACTTGTGTCTAGATCTCAGCAAAATGATGTCCCTGTTGGAAGACCTTGATCTTTATGTCAGCCTAGAAAAGTCTTGTCTCATTCCTGCTCAGACCATCCAGTTCATCAGTGCTGTTCTGTATTCAGAGCAGGTCAAGACTTTGTACCCTCAGAGACAGCTGCTTGAGAGTTGGTCATTCAAAGATTAAGTCCTCTGTTCATATCATCCAACAATTTTTGGGTTTGATTGCATCTATCACAGCCTTCCTGCAAATTGCTCATTTTTGATTCAATATACTACAGAATTTATTCTTACCCATATTTGATCCAGAAGAAGACTTTCACTTCAAGCTTTTTTTGCACTTTCTATCAGGCAGGATGTCTTCTGGTGGACCCTTTCTTGCAACTTAGCTGTGGGTGTACCTTTTTTGTCTTCCTCAGCCCACACTTTTCCTGACCACAGATGCCTTACTCTTTGGTGTGGGGGCACTGTGGCCATTTCCTCCCATTATTGTATTGGTGATAAACCTGATTGCTCTGTATGGTCTGCCTTTAATTAGTATAACTTCCAGACATAAAACAAAAAAACCACCTGGTAGTTCTCTGGCTGATGTAAATAACTACGGTAAATTTGATATTATAACCTGACAGATGATATCATGTTTGGTGTAGATTTTTGTGGATTTCAAAGAAATCTTCAAATAGGGCAGTTGTTGCTTCCCAGCTTTTATATTCCATTATTATTTTCCATCTTTTAATAACAGTTTATTTTATTAGTGTCTTTTCAGTCAGCAATGAAAAACAAAGTTGTTCATTACCAAGTAAATTGCCATGTTAACGTATTACTTTATTAAGCCCGTACTTTTTTCACACTGAAAAAGCTCTTGACACAAACAGCTTTTAGCTCCCTGCTTTGGCATGAACAAGTAAACACATGTGAAAGGGTCTTTCACAGGATTGGATATTCTACAGTTATGTCTGTTTGGTGGCAGGAATAATAAATGAATGGTTCCCTGTCATTGGCTGCATTTAGTCTTGTTTTAAGATAGAAGTCACTTAATAGCTGTGTTAGCTTCAAGTTACAGTTCAAACACAGGCTTCTGTTTAGGTGTATACAAGCAAGCCAGATAACAGCGGAAGAAACTCTGCTTATAGACACCAGTCTTCACATAGTGGAGCACAGAAAGCAGAGTTTCATTTGAAAGTCTGAAACAAAGTATTTCAACAACAAAGGTTGGGAGCATGTAACATAAAAGGAGAGCAGAATCCCTCAGAAACCTGTATATGAGAACTGTAACTCACAGTCCTCAGAGTTAATTCTGAGAAGCAAGAGCAACTAAATAGAATTCATGCTGAGAAGTGAAAGCTGCACAGGTCTAACTAATACATTTGATGAGATGAGAAGGACATATTACAATGTTAGCAGCTGCCCTTGTAAATAGGCCCCAAGGCCCTTATGCTATCCTGAGGCAGAGTGCGGCAAAGTAAAGATACTACCAAAGACAGGTCAAGAACTGCAGCCAGATCTCCAGTGTGACAGCTCAGTTCTTGACCAAGGCTTGTTCCAGGCAACAGATTCTCTAAAACTAGAACTCGACTAGACAACAGCAAATCTTCAATGTCAATACAGGATGCCTTACTTGCTTTGAATACATGGTAACGTATAGGAAATGTCTTTTAATGTGCAGACTTATTTCAGACCTTCAAATGAAACTCTTCTTTCTGTGCCTGTGAGTTTTTCGTAGATTATGGTGATTTTTTTAAAAAAAAATCTGAGTCAGTGAGTTACTCTAACTGTACATTGTAAAGACATGTTCTAAATTTTGTATAGTTTTTTTTATATCTTCACTGATATTGATTTTTAAATACTGTTTATCCATTTCTGGACACAAATCTGTATGAGACATTCAATATGTTTTCCCCCTCTAGCTGAAACTCTCTTCTCAAGAAAACTAAATGGAAAATACAGACTTGAACACCTTGTTCCAACTGCTGTTTATCAACATATGAAAATGCACAAGCGGATCCTAGGACACTTGTCTTCAGTGTATTGTGTAACATTTGATCGAACAGGCAGACGAATATTCACAGTAAGTGCAAATTCATGGAAATGTTTATACTTTTGTATTCTTAAAGAATATGTGTGTTACCCTTAAATATGGCGCAGAGGAGATGGTCTATGGCAACAGCTTAAAAACTACCAATTGTTCACCTAATTAAACACACAGACTTGTGTTTCTTGTTCTTCTCTCCCCATCTACATTCTTGTTTGTAGGAAGAATTTTAATAGCTCCACTTGTGGTATGATAGATATCATATTCTCTGCTTCTTGACAGGGAGACCACTTTCTCTGTCTGTAAGCAGAGGGACATTTCAGAATCAGGAAGCTCCTTTCCTTTCTCAGGAAATTCACAATAAGCTTACCTGAGGGGGAGACTTCTTTCTCCCATGCTGTTGCTGCTTGTTCTGCTTAATCACCATACTTTAATTTTATTTTTCCTTTATCTGTTCCTTCCTTTTCTGACAAAATAAAAGAGGGACAGGATGTAATTTCCGCTTGAGGCTTTAGATGAAGCGTGGCCCTGTTTTTTTCTCCTACTGCAGGGAGACCTTACTCCAAGATTTTTGCCCATGGGAAAAGTCTTTTGCCATACCATCCTAAGAGAGCTCTAAACTTGGCTTGTTTCATTGCCTAGAAAATGCATTACCTGGAGGCTAATGAAAGGGAGTGAGGTTCCCTTTGTGCTTTTCTTCATCTAAACAGCTGTGTTCTTAGGGATCTAGCACAGTGAGAGCTGAATTAAGATTCCTACTGGAGTGAGTTCTGTAATACCTTTTTGGGGTGGAGACTATTTAGGCTCCCAAGACTAAGGAAACTCTTTACACCAGGGGCAGGAAAAGGGTTGATAAGAATCTGTTGAGAGATGGATGACTATAGAAAATTGGCAAAGTTTTTTGACTGCAAGTTGTGCAATGAGAAATAACTAAAAGTTCCCCTGTCTGTGTGTTTGTACTTCAAGTCACCTGTCAACTTAATGACAACCTCATGAATTTCATAGAGTTTTCTTAGACAAGGGACGTGCAGAGGTGCCTAAATTAAATGGCTGAAACAAAGTTTGTAGAGAAAATGGAAGAGCAGGGTTTTTTTTTATCTTGCTTGCACATATGCTTAGAGAAATTGCCTCCAGTTCTTAGATCTTAGATTATTTCCATCCTGCAGATTCACTATTCTCTGCTTGAGTGGTTGGTAGATCTCATAAATACATGACATTTTAAAAAAGTAAACAGTCTGTCTACCCCTGCTTTACACTATGATACAATTGTTTGTTGTTGTATGCCTTTCAAACCTAAGGTGACCCTATAATGGAGTTTTCTTGGCAAGATTTGTTTAGAAGTGGTTTGTCTTTGCCTTCTTCTGCGGCTGAGAGAGAGTAATTTGTCCAAGGTCACTCATTTCCATGCTCATTGAAAATTCGAACCCTGATCTCCAGAGTCATAGCTTATCACTCAAACCACTATATTATGCTACCTCTGTATGTTCCTGATTGGGATTAAGGGGATTATTTCTCATGGCCTGCCAAAACACATCTTATCTTCTAAAGAGCAGCAGGTGAAATAAATAATCTGATGCTTCATGTCAAACTTGGTGTCATCTATCTGCCTTTGCTGACTCATGAAATCATCCATCCCAAACACTATGAGTTCTAACACTATAGGAGCTGGAACCTGCTGTGTACGTGAGAGGATCTAGGACAGTGGTTCTCAACCTTTGTAATGCCGCGACCCTTTAATACAGTTCCTCATGTGGTGACCCCCAACCATAAAACTTTTATTTATTATTTACAATGCCTCGCCCCCGGCAAAGGCCGCCTTGCTGGCCAGGAACGGGGGGTGGGTGGGCAGGGAGGGAAAGGAGCCGCATGTCTCCCCCGGGAAAAAACTCCGAGAACCCCCCCAGGCTCTGCTTCGCTCTCATTTCCGCTGGGGGAGGCAGTGTTGGGAAAAGTTTCCAGAGTGTTGACCCTGGCCGGGGGGGGGAATCCCAGAGCCTTTGTCTTTTGCATCAAGCGCAGCTCGCCCCCCCGGAAAAGCACCGCCTTGCGGCCCCCGGCCCTTCCATAGCGCCCCCCTCTGTGGCAAGTGGGGCAGAGGCCATGGGGAGGAGGAGGCCTGCCCCCGTGCTGCCCCCCCCCAAGCTGGCCTGTCAGACGGGAGGTTCTCCCAGTAGCAGAGAAGGGGAGCGATTTCAGTCCCTTCTGAACAAGGGGCAGGAGGACGCGAGCGCGTGGCTCGCGCTTGCGCACCACCACCGAGGAGGGAATGGAGCCTAAGACCATTGGAAATACGTATTTTCGGATGGTCTTAGGAGACCCCTGTGAAAGGCTCGTTTGACGCCCCCCCCCCAAAGGGGTCGCGGCCCACAGATTGAGAACCGCTGATCTAGGGAAAGAGCACAATTCCTACTGTTCGTATAAACTAGTTGGAAAGTACTGCATTTTCTGTAGCAATTAAAAAAAGGAGAGCATGTTCATCTTGCTCTCTTCTTCCAAGCAGCAGATCATGTTTTGGGAATTGCAAGTGGAGGACTTCTCAGGTAAAAAAAATTGGTTTGGGAGTTGAGTAGCACCACGTATTCACACAGCTGCATGTTTCATTTCTTACTTATGGTAAGAGTAATAGATCTTCTTCCCTGTGATAGGTTTGCGTTAAGAGTTGCCATAAATTGGAAATTACTTGAAGGCATGCAAGAACACCTCACCCGTAGAGACTCATGATAGATAAACTTTCTGCAACAAATAGCTTGTCAGGCTCTTAGCATCAGTCTAAGTGGGCAGACAAGCTGAGTGTCTATGTCCACATGCCCTCCTCAGTATTAGAGGTTTCTTTCAGATCTATATAACCTCTAGATGACTTCGATTATCTCCACAGGTTGGAAGAAGGGATGTTGGATGTATTGAGTTGGAATTATTGAGGGTTTTTTTGTTTGTTTGTTTTATTTTGTTTTGCTCTTTATGGGAAAAAGCTGTGGGCATTACAACCCATGGTAGTTGTTTTGTTTCTCCTATGCCTGACCTTTGGAAGTTGGTGAGTTTGGAGAGAGGTCTCTTGGGCTTGAGCCCTTTGTTTCTGGTGGTTAGGGTAAGCCATGTTGATTGTGGCCTCAATCTGGTATAGTGCGAGGAGTTCCTTTCTCCTAAAATGATCTCAAGGTGGCTTACTACTAACTAATTCAAATTTATTAAATTATGAATTCAGTTGGAAATTTACCGACATAAAGGGCAGCTTAATTAAATTCATTTTTTAATCTTGTTTGGTCTAAGTTAGGGCCTTTCCACACTACTCTGTTATAGTGCTTTTATTCCATTTTCAACATCCTGGGGTTTGCAGTTTAGGGAGAGGCCTTTAGAATTCTCAGCCAGAGAGCTCTTTGGCTTCATTAACCCAAAACCCCAGAATTTCACAGGCTGTTGAAAGTAAAGTTAAGAGCACCATCACAGTGTAGTGCATAAAGGCACCTGGAATTTTAATATTAACTTTACTCAGATTTTCTCCAAATCTGGAACACTTGAGTCCTAGGGTAAAAGAGCCAACAACTTTAACATCATCTAGTTGGTTCTTTATCTAGGATCTAGTTCTTTCAATTTTTGCAGAACTATTTCTCACCATTTTTACTTCCTCATGCTTGGAGGATTACACAGTTTACGTCACAAGTCATCAGGATAGCTTAGAAGCAGGTGGTCCTCTTTTGCATTCATATATATGTATTCTGCATTGAGAACTGCAGAGAGGCTCAGAGAAAGAATCAATAAACTAAAAAAGGTAGAGATAATATGGGAGAGAGTAAGATTATGCAAGAGGAGAGTTTCTAGTGGTGTGGGTGAGGAAGTGGGTTTTCATAAATTCGTGAAGCTGTTTCCTTCTTTCCAAAGTGCACAATGGCATGAGAGGAGAGGTGAAACCACGGATGGGATTTTTCGCTTTTATTTTGATAAGACTTTTAGAATAGTAATGTATTGTCAATTTAAGCGCATATTTAAAATTAATTTAATTGTTAAAAATGTTCCTCCTTTAAATGCATAGTCCTCTCTTCACGTTGACGGGTTTGACCTTCACAAATTTGATTATTTGCCCATGCCTCCCCCCATTCTCCTCCTCCCATTCCCTTGCATTTTGCCCAGGTGTGCATATGTCCCTCCTTCACACCAGAGCAAAAAGAATGCGGGGGAGCAGCACTGCATATGGAGAAGGAAGACATACACCTGATCCCCCCCCATTGCCTTGCCTTTTGCTGAGGCATGGAGAAGGCACACACATAGGCAAAAGGCAAAGGAATGGGACAGGGGAGCACCATTGGTGAAGAAGGACACCGTGTACATGCCTTTCTCCTGTTCCCTTGCCCTTTGCTTAGGCTTGGAGAAGGCGTACTGAGGCAAAGGGCAAGGGAATGAGAGGGGGGAATACCACAAGTGAAGCATGGCATGCGCCTGCTTCCTCCCCATTTCCTAGCCTTTTGCCAGGGCATGGAGAAGGTGTACTGAGGCCAAAGGCAAGAGAATGAGAGGGGGGGACACCATGCGTGGAGAAGGAAGATGTGGGTGTGCCTCCCTCCCAATTCCCTTGCCTTTTCTCTGAGCGCAGAGAAGGAAGGCATGTGTGCCAGTGCAAAAGGCAAAGCAAATGAAGAGAGGAGCCCCGGAAGTGAATGGGAGGGAGAGGGGGCAGCAACTCACAGTTTTTCCACTTTCATGAGGGTTCTGCACCTAGAACCTTTTGTGAAAGTGGTGGAGCCATTGTAAATGCAATTGAATTAGATTTTAAAAGTTATTTACTTAGTGCATGTTTACATTTTCCCCCAACTTCCTATTTTCTGATCCAATGGGACATCTGATAGTGGAAATGCTTGCATGTATTTTTTAATGCTTTTAATTGTTTTAAATAATTTTTAATGTTTTTAACTTTTTGGAAGCTGCCTTGGGTCCCATTCTGGGAGAAAGGAGGCATATAAATATGGCATATAAATAAATCAGTGGAAGGGGGTTCGCTTTTCCCTTACCACTGCAGTCACTTAGGGGGAAGCTTGGAAATTCTTTGGAGCTGAAATTTGAATGCTACTGATGGGTGCAGGGGATATGAGAAGGAAGGGGAATGTAAGAAAGACCTGAAGCTGCAACACAAGCATGACATGTGCTAGCAGCTAGAAGTGTTTCCTGCTTGTTTTTCTTTTCCACTGAGGAACAGCAAGTGCCTGAACTTGCTTTACTGCGTGTTTTCCTGGGAAGGATAAGGCTGCTTTTCTCGTGATGGGCTGAAATTAAACTTATTTGATTCATTCACTTATTAGGAGAGCCTGCTGTCAGGCTTATTGTTGAAATTTTTAGATTATAGTGAAACTGAAAATTGAAAGCAGGCAATCTGAGGTTTTATTCTTCATGCAGCTTTCAGGTTGTTTGCTCTTCTTGTTATGGTTGTTGTTGTGTGCCTTCAAATTGTTTTCAACTTATAGGGCCCTAAGGTGAACCTATCATGGGGTTTTCTGGGGCTTGAGAGCATCTGATGTGCTCAAGGTCACCTAGTGGGTTTCCATAGCTAAGTGGGGAATCAAACCCTGGTCTCCAGGGTCGTCGTCCAACGCTCAAACCACTGCACCACACTGGCTCTCGCAGCCCTAGTATATAGTTCCCAAACAATTCTTGAGCGGAATTGCTGGTGCGGTGGTTGAAATCAGATAAACTGTGTTAATGGTATAACTTTGCCATTGTGTTAATAATATGTAGCTTTTTAATTTGCAGATAGGTATGGGAAAATTATAATGGTTAAATTATGGGCATTTTTTTGTTACTGTAAGCCACCTACAATTTTTGATTGGACAGTACTAAGTCACATTATATCAAACTAGCTTTATGGACATAACCACAAAATTTGGTGTCCTATATTTTGTCTTTCTGCTGAGCATGTGATAACTCTTTACAGCCATTTCAAGCATGATTGCTTAGACCTAAAGAAATACAAGCAGAGTTTTGCTCATGTGAATTCCCTTACACCTGGGGAAAAGTTGCAGAAAGTACAATATGAGGGAGATAGACTGCTGTGTCATCATTATTGTCATTTATATCCCTTCTTTCAGTGATACTCAAGGTGTTTAACAATATATTTTAAGAATGCAGATTAAAACTATAGAAAGCTTCATTAAAAGATTTTTTAAAAAATTTAAATAATTGATAAATTTTAAAAAAGTAAATATTAACAACATTAACATTTATTAAAAGACAGCATACAGACGTGCCTGTGAGTTGCTTGTTTGCTAAATGTTGAAGACAGTCTTGCTTGCATATGAGTGAGGCTTAGCTATATGGGTTTCATAGACTCCTTTAAGTGCAGTGGATTTTAATTGGGCAATACATATTACTCTTTTTTTAGGGTTCTGATGATTGTCTTGTGAAAATCTGGGCAACGGATGATGGAAGGTTGCTTGCTACTTTAAGAGGACATGCAGCTGAAATATCAGACATGGCTGTTAATTTTGAAAACACAATGATTGCTGCAGGGAGCTGTGACAAAATGATAAGAGTATGGTGTCTCCGAACCTGTGCCCCTTTGGCTGTTTTGCAAGGCCACAGTGCATCCATAACATCACTACAGGTAATGTTTTCTTCTGTAGTGTGGGGGAATCCGTGTGCTCATCCAGCGTTCTGAGCTGTAACTCTGACCACTCTTCACTTGTGGCAATGCTGTCTGATGCTACTGGGAGTTGCAGTGTGGCATCTGGAGGGCCTCACAGTTCCCACTTCTGTTCTGCAGCATGTCCAAGCAGGGCTGTTTTGTCATACAAGGTTATGAAAATGGACCGAGTTTTGAAAAGAGAAAGAGGAACTCTTAAGATGAATAGGTTGTGTGAGAGTACTAAGGCTAGACCATATGACCTTGGTGTTGAACTGGGGAGAGAGATAAATGGGATGGGTGGCCCCATGGCAGTGGGTTTAAAGATAGCCCTTCCTTCTCCTGCCAAAGAGAAAGAGCTGCAGTGAGGATAGACAGTAATAGTTAGAACATCTTTTTCAAGTGAAGCATTTTATTTGTTGCAGCAACTTGAAACAAACAAACAAAATGAAACATAATTTTTTTTAAAAAAAGCCAATACAAAAAGCTACTCCTTTTGAAGGAATATAGCCAGTGAGAACATGGTGTCACCAGACTAGTGAGAAGATTGCACCTTTCAGTATTTCGGTTATCTTATTGGCTCTGCGTACACAAAAAGCAGAGGCTGACAAAAGCAGAGGCTGATTGGTTCAGCTCATTGCTAATCAAACTGGAAAAAAAATCAAATACTATAATTTAAAATATGCTACAGGGCAGTCTTAAATGGCTGAATGCTGCAGTACTTTTCTTTGGCAGGAGGAATGCTTGCTGCCACACAACGAAAAAGTGAAGTAGCAGGAAGAGGCTTCTGGATATGAGTAAGTGCTCTGTGGAGAGCATCTTGGCCAGATCCCTGGTCTTGGCAGCACATATGAATGCTGCAGGTAGCTATAATACTTGATTGACAGAAAATGTATCAGGAACATTAGCTGTTACTAAAAGTATGTTTGAATTCTTGAACTGGTTACTTTACTTTCTAGTTTTTGCATTCTTATGTGAAGACTTTACCCAGTATAAACAAAGAAAACAGTAGAAAAGGAGGAGTATTTCCGACTTGTGTAAGAGTGATATTGGGTGGGAGGGTGGGGGCCAAGAGAATTAATTTGTGTCTGCAGAGAAGAGCTTTCCGACAGCGTTCTGCATGTTGCTGATTAAGTGACTTTTTATAGAAGTGGTAATTGCGATAGAAATTTCCATTGATTCTGAACCATTTGGATCATTTGTTTCCACTGTTTGCTAAAGATCAAAGATTTATAAATAGCTTTGTTTGTTTTGCAGTTTTCTCCACTGTGCAGTGGCTCAAAGCGATACCTATCTTCAACAGGGGCCGACGGAACAATATGTTTTTGGTTGTGGGATGCTGGCACCCTTAAAATAAAGTTAGTTTCTGTCTCATATGGTTGTAAACTCATGTTAGCCTTTAGAAACATTGCAATTGCTTTGTGGGTGGTTTTACAAGCTAGTTGCTGGTTGGAGGGGGGTTGTTTATGCTGTGGTTGGTTTCTAATTAAGATTGATTTGCTTTTGTGTTTTTCATTTTTTAAATTAATTTTTGATACAAACAAACAAATTTAGAATCAAAGTAATATACTATCAAAACAAACAGAAAAGAAAAACAAGGTATTGTCATCATCACCACCACCATCATTTATTTATATAGTGCCATCACTATAAATGGCAGTTTACAAGTAAAAGAACAACAGAACAGTTCCCTGTCCTCAGGCTTACAATCTAATTAAGACATGACACAAACGGACAAGGTGATGACAGTGTGGGAGGAGACTAAATCCAATACATACAGTTTCTTCCCTCTGAGGCCACTGCAATGACAGTTGGGATTGAGGGAGGGCCTTTTATCTGCTTCTGGGTCTAGGTATCATGGAGCTGTGCCTGCTTCTTCTCTCCCTCTCAGGCCAGGGCAGTGACAGTTGCTGCCTGCAATGAAAAGAGAAACAAAAAAGAAAAGAAATTCTGCATTACAGATCCAACTGAATAATCCTACTAAAATTACTAAGAAACATAGCCACATATTATTACATTGTTTGATCTCTTATTGATCAGAAAATCCATGAATGGTTTCCAGTCTTTCAAATTATTTTCATTTGGCTTATTTTATAGAATACACATCAGTTTGGCCATTTGGGCTAAGTGAGCAATCTTAACTATTCATTCTTCTATCTTCAGTACAGTAGATCCTCCACATTCGCAGGGAATAGGTGCACAGAACCCCCGTGAAAGTCAACAAACTCGTGAATAACTCCTCTCGGTGAGCACTCCCCCTTCCCTGGGCACCCTGCCCAGGAGAGCATGGGGAGAAGATCTGCCCCCCAACTTCATTCTCCCACCTGCCCGGGGCATGATCTCGCCTGCAGCAGCAGGGAGGAGAGCACAAGAGACAAGATCACCACCCCACTTCACTCTCCCACCTGCCCCCGGAATGATCATGCTGGCAGCAGAAGGGAGATCACTTCCCATACTTCCCACTGCCAACCACCTCAGGCATGATTGCACCAGCAGTGTTGGGGAGCAGAGCGGGGAGGATGAGATCGTCCTCCCCACTTCACTCTGCCACCCACCCTGGGTGCGATTGCCCCCACAGCGGCGTGGAAGGGGAGCTCGGAGGAGGAGATGTTCTCCCACTTCACTGTCCCACCTTCCCCTGGCATGATCGCACTGGCAGCGGCAGGGAGACCACCCTCTACTTCCATCTGCCACTTGCCCTGGATGTGTTTGTGCCATCAGCAGTGGGGAGCAAAGTGGGGAGAAAAAAAATGCCCTCTCCCCACTTCACTCTCCCACCTGTCCTGGGTGCAGTTGTGCTGGCAGCAGCAGGGAGCAGAGCAGGGAGGATGAGATTGCCCTCCCCACTTTGCTCTGCCACCCACCCTGTGCACGATTGCACTCATAGCAGCGTGGAAGGTAAGCTCGGAGGAGGAGATGCCCCCCCACTTCATTCTCCCACCTGCCTCCAGTGTGATGACTCATGCAACGAAGGGGATGAGAGTGCAGGACAAGATCTTCTCTCTCCAGTAGGGAATGGAAAGGAGAGAAAGAGGACTAGGTAAGCCACACCATGAATAATCAAATCCGCAAGTGTCATCCCCGCAGATGTGGAGGCAAAACTGTACTTCAGTCCATTTCCAAGTTTGAGCAGAGTATTCTTACTGCTGTTGTCATATATTGAAGAAGTAATCCATATTTGCTCCCCAGTTCTTTATCCATAAAGTCCAATAAAACAATGTTCTGGCAACATTGCAAAATCTACCTTTACTGTTTTTGGATTAACATATAAATCTTAGACCAATAACTTTTTGCCTTTTTACAAGTTCACTGCACATGAAAAAAAAAAAGAGCCCTCCTTATCATGACATCATTTATTTGAAGCATTGTGGGACATTTTTAACAGCTTATTTGGCATTAAAAACCAACTATAATCATCTCATTTCTTTTAAATGATGCATAGAGAAAGTTTCATATCTTTGGACCCTATTTTCCCCATACATTATGTCCAAAATTTTGGGCCCAGCTTATCATGTACTCTTTTACAGGTTCATCTTCTGTCTCTAGTTTTAAAAGCCGTTTATACATTTTTCAAATTACATTGTCATTGTCTTTACACAACTCTAAATAAAGCTCATTTTCTCCAGCTTCTGTGGCTAGATTTCTCTTTATCTTCATTAAATCTATTCTTGGGTTGCATATAAATAAATTAAGATCTTTGCCTTCCTTTAGAATAATCTTTCATGATTTAAACTTCCAACTATCTTATTTAAAATACAAAGGATTGTCATAGAAAAATTATCTCCAATTTTTAACCCATTCTTTCCTTTAAAAATGGCTTCCTGTTTTGGAGTAGCTAATATTGTCGTAGGAAAAGTCTCTGTTTATGCATATACCAAACTTGTACGAGAGTCTTTGTAATACAGTGACTTTTAAATTCAGCGTGTGCACATGTGCCTTGACTGTATCATACCAAAGCCAACCATGCCAACCAAGTCTTAAATTATGGCCTTCAAGTTCCAAGAATCTGACATCTCTAAGGAATATCCATACAAAACAGCAGGCCTTGTAATAGAATTTAATATTAAGGATGCCCAAGCTACCCTTTTCCCTAGCAACATGCAGTGTTTTATTGTAGGTTTCCTTGCCTGGCAGACAAATCTGAAAGTCTCTTTCTGCAATTTTTCAGAAGATATGCTACTTTTTATAACAAAGATCATTTGAAAAAAAAAAAGTCTTGGCACAACATTTGCTTTTATTACTTCAGTTCTACCCAAAAGGAATAAATTTAACTTTCCTCAATTTTCCATGTCTCTTAATTTCTTTTCAGAGTTTATTGTGGTTGTTTTGAAGTAATAAGCTTCTGTTCTTTGTGATCTTAACTACCAAATATTTAATCCTGTTTTTTTCTACTTTAAAATTTGAAAGAGCAGTTAGTCCATTGTCCTTGTCTGAAGCTGTATTTCTAATCAGGAATTTTATTTTGTCACAATCAATTTTTAAACCTAGAGCGTGTCCAAAACACCTTATTTTTCCCCCCAAAAGAGTCTTCATTGAGTCTGATTGGTTTTCTGTCATTATCACTAGATCATCCACATAAGATCTTTACTTGTACTGTTCTTTTTTTGAATTAACATTGATCTGTGATAAAGAAAATAGGTTGGAGCAGGCAGTAGACTGTACATATAAATCCTTTGTGCGTGTACTCAGAAGTAAACCCTGGTCAGTTCAATGGGACTTAACTGCCAGGTAGCTGGGTAAAGGGTTGAAGTTTGTGAAACCTGTTTCCCAGTCAGTATGTGCTGGATTACCTTATAAGTGTCTCCAGACTCAAAAGATTTTGAAATAATACAGGAGCATTAAATGCATTCTGTTTACTATTTTACTGATTTAAAGGTGTCTTTTCTGTGTAAAAGGAAAATTCACTAGGGAAAATATCTGATCGGAGGTCAAGAACTATAAATGAAACACAGTAGACCAAGTGTATTTCTTATTATAGAAAATTACCTTATTGGCCAAACAGTGTGTGTATCATCCATGTCTTGGAGAAACATGTAATCAGCAGTACTTTATTCTGAAAAGTTCCAAACCTACAGACCACAGTCCAGCACACTTAATACTGTTCTGAGGCAGAGACTTTGACTTCAAGTAGTGATCTTGCCATATGTCCTTACCAATCTACACAGAGTACTCTAAAGGAAAATGGTTTCAGAAATATAGCTCACTTTTCTTAAACGGTTACAGTTTTTCTGTTGCAAAATGCTTGTTTTAGGTTTTAGCTTGTTCTCCTAGGCAGCATAAAGACCATAACCTAATATATTCCATTTTTAAAAAAGAGTACATTAGTATATATAATTTAAAAAAATCACTTATTAAAACCAATAAATAGTGAGTTTTCCCCACATTTCTGGGTCAGACATCTCCAAGGTGTTTTACAGGATAACAACAGAATAAAAATACAGTGGATTAAATCAATATTGAAATCAAGCACAACAAAGAAAGGTGTAAAAGGGTTTTTTAAAAAAATCAAAAGCAGACTGGAACAAATAGTGCATGAAATAGCATTGAAAACCATATAAATAAAATGGTACAACACTATGTAATAGACTTAAGATTCACACAAAGAAGGAACTTCTAAATGGGCCATGACTTTGGGAGTGTGTGTGTGAGAATGTTCTCATCCTCATGAAGGAAATTAGATACACTGAGTGTAAAATCATCTAATGGTTATATTCTACTTTTCTATTATAGTGGAGTGTGTTGTAGTATTCTAAATTTCAATGTAAGGCTATTACCTGGTAAATAAGACTTTTTTCCCCTCTGCATTTGATTGAAACATACAGCTAGATGTAGCATTGATAAGAAAATTTCTACTTCATCGTTATAAAGTGTACAAATGATTGCTTGATAAAATCTGGGATTCTGATACTCATTCTGATCTTTTTTTTGTGTGCGTGGCAATTTTGAGAGATACGAGAATCCATATATATTAAACATTAGGGTTTGAGGAAAAGGATCTGAGCAGTACTCAGAAAGTATGTTGCATCAGTTCATTTTTTTTCAACCACTCCAAGCTACATTCTGGTATTCCAGTTGTTTATGGACTTGGTTACCAACTGCTATTTCCCCACAAAAAGCCAGTCAATGTCTACAAGGAAATAGGTGATTTCTTTACCAATTCCAGCACAAACAGATAGATTTGCCACATATTGAATGTATTGGAATACACCCCAACTTACTTAAAGAACATTTTGCTCTTTCCAATATGGAAAGCTATATTGTGGCCTTTTCATCTCAACATGTGGATGATCTTACTGCAGTCTTCCTATTTAGAATGACTTTTGGCCTGTAAGAGTATAATAAACTGTTTGTATATAAGTGTATCTCTTCATGTTTAATCGGGAAGCTTTTGACTGGATTGGTTGGCTTCTTAATTGCTTTCAGGAGATTAACTATGTGCTGTGTTTTTAAATCTTGCAGTCCAAGACCAACAAAGTTTACAGAACGTCCAAGACCTGGAGTCCAAATGATCTGTTCTTCTTTTAGTGCTGGTAAAGTGTCCATTCACTACAAAACACACACACACTAACAGTAATAGCATTGTTGGAATACAGTGAACAGTAGTGTACATAACTCAACTTATATATAGTTTCAACTGAATTTGTTGTAATATTATTCTCAGCCAACAGAGGAGCCATCCATGAATGAGTTAACTCCTGTCACCACCCAAGGCAGGCAAGAGATCACATGCTGTTTTAGAATGTATTTCTTATTTGATCCCTGCTTCCTCCTCATTTCTTTCTCCTTGCCTAACCCAGGAAAGGCTGTGTACTTCACTACTTATTCTTTCTCTTGGCCATTATATTTCTCTCTGTTGTTGTATGATACACCCAAAGTCAGTGGGTTTCCATGACCAAGTGGGGAATCAAACCCTGATCTTCAGGGTTGTAGTCCAGTGCTCAAGCCACTACACCCCAGTGGCCCTATAGGATAAATGGATAAATTCGCCTCTACTGGAATATTTTTTGGCACATGAACACTCCAGTAGGTTCTGTCAGAGCAATTAATTTTCTTGCCATGGTCTCTCCCATGTTATATTTATACTAGAGTAATTTTCATTCATGGATGGCTCCTCCTTTGCAGTCTGAGAGTGGCTTGCTGGGTAATTACCATGAAGGTCCATTCTAGCCAAAGAGAAGGAGCCATCCAGCCCCACCCTTTGGTGGCAAGATTTTTTTTCCTGTGGGCGGTCTTTCCTTTCTCTCTTTTCCTTTTTTCTCGGCTTGGGAATGAACTGAAAAGGAGCCAGGGATCCAATAGGAAATACTTTCTAAACAGCAGGTGATCCTTTGCCTCACCTGAATGGTGACAGGAGCTAACTCATTTTTGAATGGGTTCTCTTCTTCTCGTTGACTAGAGTGGACTTTCATGGTAAGTTCCCCAACGTGCCATTCTGACTGAGATTTCTAGAATACTGAATTGTATGTAATGAAGGGAGGATTTCTTGAAGGGCATCTTGTAATGAAAACAGAGGCAGTGAAGCATGATTTTGTATTAACTGATGGTGTTTCAAACTGATGCATGAACAGCATACCTATGTCTTTTGCCTGTAGAGGTATAATTTGCTAAAACATGCAGAGTTATGTGGTTGCATCTCAGATGTTTTCTATAAACTATCTAGAATCTTAATATAGATCTGGACAGCTATAAAATGATTAAAACATAACATTCTGGGGTTAACATTGTTCACAGTATGTTGCTGTAGGCAGTTCATTGGAGCAGATGTTAGGAAGTTAGGTATAAGATTGTCAAATTGCAAAGTAAGCTAGTGCCCTGGTGACATTTATTTTGTTTTTACTTTTCTTCAGGTGGAATGTTTCTGGCCACTGGAAGTACAGATCACATCATTAGGGTTTATTTCTTTGGATCAGGTCAGCCAGAGAAGATATCAGAGTTGGAGTTTCATACTGTAAATACCTCCTCGAAATTGCTTAGATATTTGTTTGAAATAACGTAACATCTTGTAGTCATGTTGTTAATTTTTTTCTTGTTTACACAGGACAAAGTGGACAGCATTCAGTTTTCTAACACTAGTAATCGGTAAGTAAGTTAACAGTTGGTGTACAGCTTCACATTTTTCTCCACTGTATTTGCCAAAAAAAATAAATAAATTAGGTTATATGTTAATATTTAAGATTTCAGATGACATGTGAACGCTTTCATATTGCACTCTAGGTAGTGTCTAGTTACACTTCTTTCTCTTCACATGTACCTTTATACGCCTTCTACAGATTCTGTCTTAATGCTGCTCAACAATCAAGAAACCATAAAGATATTATACCACTTGAACATTACTGGATTGTCTTTCGAGCTTTAGCATATTCAATGTTTTCACAGGAAAACATTCTACTTCTGAAAAATGATTTATGAGTGTTTCTTCTCCCCTCCCCCAGATTTGTAAGTGGAAGTCGTGATGGGACAGCACGCATTTGGATGTTCAAGAGAAGAGAATGGAAGAGCATTTTGTTAGATATGGCTACTCGTCCTGCAGGGTAAGTTTTTTTCGCCTACATGCAATTTAAAATATCTTTCTTCTTACTGATATTCAGTTATAATTCATCTCTGGAAAGGGAATATAACTTAATGGTAGCTTCAGTGCTTTGCATGAAGATACAATGGTCAGTATCTGGTGTCTCTAGTTAGGAGGATGGGTGTTTGGTAGTGGAAAAGGCCAAAGCAGACAATAATCAGCTAGGTGAGAAATTAAAATGGCCTCATATATATTTGCTTCCTATGCACCAGACATGTGTCCTGTTACTTTTTTTTTTTAATTTTGTAACACAGAAACTGTTCTGAAAATGATACTATTATGTGCATTATGATAGTGTTATTCAAAATTGTGGTCTATGGACTGCTGTGGTCCGTGACCTATTGGCTATTGGACCAGCCCATAGCAACTTTTCAGGAAAGAAAGAAACAGTTGTAGCCAGTGGGCGCAAATATGGTGATGGTACCTGGCATATTGGGGAACAAGACCTCCTCATCCCTGACATCAGATAACTTAAGAAGCACTGTGCTAGAGGATGTGCTGCATAAAGAATGGAAGAAAACTGCAGTTAAAATACTTGTTCATCATAGTAAGAGTCTCTGTAAATCATACTAGATATTTAGTTTATTTATCAACTAGCTTTCTTAACTGAACTTAAGAATAGTGTAAATGCAGTGCTGCTGAAATGTCCTAAACTTTGTTCAAGGGAGAGTGAATAGACAACCTGTGCACTGTATCTTCCACGGGGAAGAGATTATACAGTTTTGTGGTCCACCTGGTTAAAATGTGTGTCTTTTACTTTTGCACTGGGTCTTTGTGAGTTGAAATTAAGAAGTGGTACAGAAAATAACATACAAATAAGTAAACTTTTTTAGTTGTAGAATAGAAGATTCTGTAGACAGCTGTGTCATCCATTTTTAGAAAGGGAAATTATTGGCATGTCCCCTTGTAAGAGAAGCTCTCCTCTTTTCTTCTTGCTTTTGCTGAGGTAATGGAGGGTCCTGCTGTTTGCTCTAGTGTGAGCTTTCTTGGAGATCCCCTTTTACCTTATTCTCAGTAATTTTGAGCAGATTAACTGTATGGGGGTGCCAAGCAAGATGAGAAGACAAGCAGAAGGATATCTGGCTAGCAGTCAGATGTAGTGGACGGTAAGTCTCTGTCAATAGAGACTTCTTTGTCACAGAGGCTATATTTTTTCTTTTTAGTTGGAAGATACCTTTACCTTGAGACTGAGCAATTATGAGGATGAAGCAGCCAAGTTCAATACCTAGCCTGTTAGCACGAACTTCATTTCAAGTGGTAGATTTCCTTGAGTGTGGATTCCAGTGTCTTAGGCACTCATAACTCCTATGTATCAGTATTTGATTAAATTAAATATTGATATGTAGTATGGACAGCTTCCTTATTAGCGTGGGTAAATGAGAAATGCTTGTAGCTGATTTGTAGGAATGTAGTCAGGGTATTTTGATTCCTCTTCAGAAACTGAAGATCCAAGGGGTTAATTCCAACCACAGTGAAAGCTAAGTAGACCAGACATAAAGAAGCATGTCTGAACCATAACCACAGGGTTGCCACCACTTACTTTTCATGAATGGCCTCCTAGTTGTTTTAATGATATTTCCATTACATAACATAGAGTGTTTACTGTTGTCATTTCCTGGCAGTAAGAACCTCAAGGAATCTCCAATGGGATATTGTACCTGATTCAGGGAGATAGGTAATTAGTGATATTTTCTCAAATCTTAGCTAGTTTAGCACTCTAGAGCATTGCTACTGTTTATTAATCACTAAGGGTGACACACTCAAATGCTGTGACAAGTATGGTATATGTGTGTATAAGTCCTCTTTAGTCTGTTCTTCCTATACTAGAACTGAGAAACTTTTGGTTTTCCAAAACTTTTTCTCTGAAAGTCCAATCAGCCTCACCCAGCACAACTGTTACTAAGGAAATGTGAGAGTTATGATCCGAAGCCTCTCCATCTCAGGACTAATGCAGCTTATTATAAAAAAGATAGAGATGATCATTCAATATTCTCACATTCCTAGGGACAGATTTCCAGGATAATGTATGTTTGTCCTATAAAATGGCTTTTTTGTTGTTCTTTGAAATCTGTATTAATTAGATAGATCCTGGATTAGGGAAGCCTTCGATGCTTTGGAGAGGAACTCCTAGCTTCCCTCATCAGTGGTCATGGATGTGGCTGATGGAACTTGTAGAACAAAACATCCAGAAGACCAAAGAAAAATTCATTCTAGAACATATTGATGGTCTCTACTATCTAGTGCCTGCCATATATGGAATTTCTCTGCTTATTGCCCAGATCTGTTAAAATAGTCTTAGTAGTTTAATACACTCCTGGTACTTTCCCATAGCTGTTGAACTGTGCTCTGACCATGTGATTTTTGTTCATTAATTGTAGTCAAAACTCACAAGGAGTAGAAGACAAAATCACAAAACTGAAAGTTACTATGGTAGCATGGGATCGTCATGACAATTCTGTTATTACTGCTGTTAATAACATGACTTTGAAAGTTTGGAACTCCTTTACTGGCCAACTTATTCATGTCCTCATGGTAAGAAAAAAGTAGTAATGATAAGTCTTGTTGTAGTCTTTTTCCAACACCATAATCTTTTGTTGGAAGATCAAGATTTTTTTCTTCTTAACCTAATACATGGTGGTTCCAAGTATATGAGAACCAGTTTTAAATGAAGATCAAAGTGTCGTTATGAATCACATTATCCTTTAAAGAAATGTCCAATTTGTTTTTTATTCTGTTTTGACTTGTTTTTTGCATTCCCCAACTTTATATAACATTTGCTGAATTGTTCTTCTTATGAATAGATATATAGGTAGTGGACTGAGGAGATACTTAAAACTGTATTATACTTTGTTAGTAAAATAACTTTGGATGTACCTTATCTATTGGAGGGTATAGTTGAGGATCTAAAGAAAGTGCCCCCCACAATCTGCAAATTTTTCTCTGTAGCTGGAATGTTGTTATTTTATTTTATTGAAGATGTTTCTGCATCTGAAGAAATAAGACTTTAGTGAACTGAACAGTATCTTTTCCATTTTGTGATACAGAAAAAATAGCTAAGAATATTTGTTGTTGGTCCATTTTTCTACTATGTGCTTTGTCCTTGCTTTCGTCTCTGGCTCTATTATTACCGCCACAACTTTAACCCAACTGTTTTCTATTACTTATGTTTTGAAATTTTTCAGGGTCACGAAGATGAGGTGTTTGTGCTTGAAAGTCATCCTTTTGATCCTAGAGTGCTCTTTTCTGCTGGCCATGATGGAAATGTAATAGTATGGGATTTGGCAAAAGGTGTAAAAATCAGGTCTTATTTCAATATGGTAAATATTTTAGATACTTCTATAAGAAAAAGATGTCACAGATGTTTACGTTTATTAATCCAGAACAGTGTGGTAAATTTTGATGTGTGTAGGTATTTATTTGTATGATGCTGCCACTTAATACATTTGTATAGCAATAATAATTTATATATCTTGGGTAATAACTTAAAAATTGGTTTTAGTCACATTAATTCTGTGGCCCAAATTAAAAGTAAATAAAATGTAATACTAATGTTGATCTAGCCTATTCATTTCATATATTGTGTATATCTAGTCTAGAGTTCTTGTTTGTTAATCAGTTAATGAATATATCTGGTTAGTATTTGGGATTTTTCTTTCACCTATTTTGTTTCATGGTGATGTGACAACTTATATTTTTATGTAAGATTAATCTTGAGACTGTCCAGTTCTAGTTCAGAGCCTAGAACAGGCTTGGATGAGCTTAAAGCTTCCTCAGATGGAGCCATGTTTGCAAGCCCATTGCTGATGACCGTTTTCCAGTGAGTTCTGAACTGAGTGTTTGAAAAGCTGAAGCTCTCTCCAGCTGAGAGAGCAACTTTAGGGGGCAGAACTAAGTTAATGTGTGACTTCTGCTACCCATTCATACATTTATTTGGTATGTAAAGAGGGCTTATGTAATTGAGGAATATACCTAGTTAGTGTAGAATAATTTTGAATATTTTACATTTTGCTAACAAAGTGTAACCACATTTCATAAACATAAAATTTTAGTAAGTGGTGTATGTCCAGAATTGTCTCCTCTCACCCAAGGTCTTTGTTGTTGTTTGGACACAGAACTATTATTGCATGCTCTTTTTTGGGTTCTGGATTTATGTAATGTCTGTGAGTATATTAAGTATATTGTGTACTGTGAGTATACTACTGTCCCTACTTTGAGAGACTAATTTAGATATAGATGTAATTATTGATTCAATAAATAATATTTGGAAATGGGCTTTAAAATTACTAGCAAAGTCTTTAGTTTTTATTCTGTAATAAAGACCTGTCCTACTTTTCTGACTAAAAACTTTCAAACCCAGAATTTGATTTTTTGAAAGTGTTTGAAAATGGATTTATTTTTAATTTGAATCTAAATTCTGTCTTTCTACCTGAATCTGAATGAAAAGAATCTGTTAATGCATACAAAATAGAACAGACTAGTATGCAGTAGACAGTGAGCGTCAATGGACAGCGTAATATTAGAATGTTAAAGTTTAATTAGAATTTGTAAGTTTACTTCATTATAAATCATTGATGAAGAACAGCAGGTTCAGGTGGTCATACAGCCATACCTATCTTAATTTTAACCATTGGTCACATGTAATGATACAAGTGTGTGGGTTGCCATATTCTGGCCATTAAGCAAAAAATAAACCACACTTTCCTGTTTCAGAAGAAGCAGGAAACCGTGATCTGAACAAACCATGTTCTAGGAACTGTGGTAAAGCCTATAAGAGGAGGATAGACCATACAGGCACTTGAGTTATTCTCACCTTACTCTCCCATGATTTTTCTAAACAAGCCATTGACTCTAAGCTTATAATTGAAAACTCATGTTACGTGGAGGTGATGTTGAAATGTGGAGCACTGTACAGTGTCAATAAGTCCACAAAAAGCTTATTGGATTACCTAACTACATACAGCACTATAAGTTGCTGATCAGCAGTCTGAAAGAAAGATGCTTCAGTGCTGATTTGGACTATTATATCATAGCATATGAAACCAAAATATAGTTGTAATCAGCTTCTACCCCCTTCACAGTACATCTGAATGCACTGTGGGTAAAACTGGTTGGCTAAACTTATAGGTTTAATTACTACTTGTGTAAAGGCTGTACGCGCAAGCAAAATGTTAATTTGTATCAGTATAGTAAATGAAGTTATGATCGTCCAAACATAGTGATCATCTTGTTGTCTGGAGCCACTCTTGTTTGCCATAGCTATAAACCTGTCATGTGGATACATTGGGACTACTTTCTCTTTTCTCTCTTCTTATAAACTGTGCATAAACAATTTCTGTGAACATGTCATTAAAGTGGCTCTGCTGACACTGAGGCAGTTCATTTTAAAATTCTGTCTTTAAAAGAGTGTTTCAGATGTAATGAAATATTCTATGCAAATTCTTTTTGCCTTGACTCTTTGCATAGTAAGATACTGTCTACTAATTCAGAGCAAATGGGTTCTTGTAAACTGGTAAATCAAGCAGAGGTTGAAGTTTGTAATATTTATGATTATTCTGATCTCATGCTCATTTAAAAAAACCTATTTTTTTCACTTGCTGTCTCTTGCTGAAGGTAATGCTATAAAAAAAGGTGTAGATAAAGGAAGGAAAAGCAACACCCCAAATGTTTTTTGTTGTGTGGGGTTTTTTTTTTTAATCAGAACGTGGATCTATTAGGATATGTAAGGAAGACAGACAGCAGAGTTTTGCTGTAAATGTAGTATAGTAGTAGCGATACAAATCATGGGTTACTTATTCATCATGGATAACGTAATCTAGAAGTTAAGTTTCTGGGTCCTTAATGCTATACATAACACTGAATATATTATTTAGCATCTTCTTTGCAGCTTTTGTAACATTAAACTTGCACTCTTACTAAGATAACTCTTACCTGGGAAGATGTCTCTATACAAATTTCCACTTAAAAATATATAGTGGGATGGGAAAATTGTAGGGCACATGTGGCCACCCAAGGCCATTTTTGAGACACTCCAATATCTTCCATGAGCACTAGAAGGATTAGTGAAAATTTCACTCCATTTTGGGGTCCTAGGTCACTTCTTGCTATGAAAAAGACCTCAAGCAGCCTGGGGAACCTAAAATGTGGCAGAATTGTTCCTGTGTCCCCCAGATGGCTGTGAGGGGCAAATTTTTAAAACATTTTTAATGAGTGTTAGGGTGGCCTTCTGGCTCCGCAGAGGGGCCAGTATAACTCCCAGACCCCAACAGTTGAAGTCCTACAACCAGTCAGGTTAGAGGCAGGCAGGGCTGTGCTAGATAAAGCAGTGTTCTAACTATTGTTTTATAATTTTATATGTCTTTTAATGTTTTAATCATTTTTATGTTTTTAATGCTTTTTTAACTTTTTGAAAGCCGCCTTGGGTCCCATCTTGGGAGAAAAGTGGCATAGAAATTTAGTAAATAAGTAAATAAATAAATGGCCATTTATATATGAATGGGCCTGAGAAATCAACAAACATGGCTATTGCCATAATATCTAGTTTGATCCTTAGGTTGAATGTGGACTAGAGATGTATACTTCTTATTCTTTTCATATAAATTGTGGCACAGGTGTTCGTCTACTTTTTCTGAGTTTTTTTCTTTAATTAATTTAGTATAGAAAGAAACATGGAGAAAATTGCTTGTTACAGTCTACTTTGGCATAGTATGTATGGCCTAGATACACAATTACATTTCTGACTTCCCTTCCTCACCTCCAAAATGTCTGATTACTGACAAATTGCCAAATAAGCCACAATAATCCTGTTCCTACTCTTTCTTACATAGCAGAACTAAAACTTGAAGTTTCTGAACCAAATCACTATGAAAGCTACCTAAGGTGATTCCAAATTAGAGGTATCTGTCATATTCCACAAGAAGCTATGTGTGAAGGTGTGTTTAATTAGGAGCAGTTTCATAGGACAGGAGATGCTCTAAAGAAATGCTAAAAGCAAAAATAAAACTATGTCATACTAGTAGAAGTCCACATATGGTCTTTAGATTCTAATCTGTGTTTTCTCTATGGATGTTTTGATGTAGCTATCTTTTTCTGGGCACTGAAGTAGATTATATCATGTATTTATAATGCCTGTTTCAGTTTTTGTTTCATAATCACAAAGTGCATCTACTTAAATTGAAAAACCTTACTAATTCAGATGTCTAGGTTTCAAAGTACATTGAATTATAACAGAATCTCTGAATCTGTTATGTTGCCTAGTACCCTGTCTTCTCAGTCAGAAATAGGACTATGTATCATTCTGTTTCCAAGAATTTTGGTGTTCTGTTGGCTGGATTATTTGTGGAAGAATCTCTTGCTTACATTTCTGCTTCATAGGCTGTCTGTAGACAGGAGGAAGGAAGGTTCCTCTCGCCCTCAAATTCTATTAATATTATTTTGGAACAGGGAATATTGGTAGAGTACTTAGGGTATGAAAGTTCAGAGTGGTGATTGGTCACCTGTGCTTGATTGACAGGTTACAGGGAAAAACAAAAACCCATTTGTTCTGGATTAATGGAAGTGGAAAACAGAAAATGAGTATCAGGTAAAATTCTTTTAAAAATATTTGCAGTTCCTTAGATGAGTTGCAAGCAGTCAAAATACAGTGCTTCAATTCCACTCAGTAAGCAACTTTTTCAGGTATCCATATAGCTTATTTCATTGTAGTGGTGAACCCTGTGGAAATGCAATAAACGGGATACCAACTCTACTAAACTGGGAAGGTCAAGAACTATTATTAACTGGAATCTGTAGCTAGACTATTATCTAGGCATGAGGAGAAGCCACAGTGTTACCTAGGGTTGATGAGAGACTACAGGAAAATGTTTTGCTGATACTTGGTGAAGTATTATTTTCCTTTCACTTTTGATTTTGACAATTAAATTAATAGACCAATTCTAAAACAAGTTTACTCAGAAATAAAGTCAGTGAAACTTGTTTCCTAGGCATTTGTTTTCAGAATTGCAGTTAGAGGAGAAACATTCTTAAATGCAGTATGAACTTATTCAAATAACTTGATATAATTTCTTAAAATGTCATGAGATAGTGTAGCAAGAAATTCATTAACGGTTTACCGAATGTTGTTTACAGATGATTTGAAAAAGTAAATAGCATGGTAAATATAGTTCACATCTAACAGCTGACTTCTTTCTTAAAAAATAGGTTTATCATGGACATGTGTTTGAAATCAATACTTCAGATTGCTAGTATCCTGTTAATTTGCTTGCTGCTGTATTTCAGATTGAAGGACAAGGACATGGGGCAGTTTTTGACTGCAAGTGCTCTCCTGATGGCCAGCATTTTGCTTGCACAGACTCTCATGGTCATCTTTTGATCTTTGGCTTTGGCTCCAGCAGTAAATATGATAAGGTAACTAAATTTATTTAACTTGTAGTTTTTGTGCAAGAATTAAGAGCTGTCTTTTAAGCACTTAGTAATATGATCTCTCAACATGATTGAAGTTTATATGCACTTCCTGTTATATTTACATTTTAGCTTTTAGTCTTAGTTTTCCTGTTTGTCACTGGAGCACCTAAGAGATGTTTCCATAGTTATGACTTTTCTGAAATCACCATGTATACTGTGTAAGGATAAATACTATGAAAATAAGCTGCTTAGAAAACAAAGCATACTCTTTAAATTAAGTAATAAAATAAAGCAGTTATCTTTAATTCAAATTTTGTGGTACTGTTTTATCTAGCATGTGGTGATACGGCTTTAATAATGATTTTATAAAGGTACAGTGACAGTCCAGCAGTCTTTGCTTCTGTCAGTGCTTTTTCTGGGAGGCAGCCTTTTCTTTGTCCACTATAAAGAAGTTTCTTGAAAAAAGGAATGGACTCGCATTTACCATCTGGCCATCTTTGGAGGGATCATTGCTCATTTAAAGGGGCTCCTATGCCATCCAGTTTCATTTCAGAATTGAGTAAATATAATAAGAAGAAACCTATTGCTCTTTGGATGTCAATTAACTACCAGTTCTCTTGCCCCCTGCCACTGGCTATTATGGCTAGAGTTCACGGGAAAAGAAGTACAGCCACCACTTGGGAACAAGGAGATTCACACCAAAGTATTACAGATGTATTGTTTGATAGGAGATGAATAGTGAATATTATAACATCTGTAACTGATGGAGGTCCCTGGTCAGCCAGTTCTTGAAACAGATGTCTAAGACTGACCATCATAAACCTTTTAATCTTTGTTAATTTTAACCATTAAAATTAATTTGAGTTCAATGGTAAATAATTGCCCATTGAAATTAATCTGATAGAAATCACCTCTTAACATCTACCATAACTTCTCCCAATTATGACTGCAGTTACAACTGCATTTTTGTACAACAGTTTCTCAATATTAATCTGTATTCAGTTTTGTCTATAATTTTAAAATTGACTTTTATTTACAGATAGCAGATCAGATGTTCTTTCACAGTGATTATCGACCTCTTATCCGTGATGCCAACAACTTTGTGTTGGATGAACAGACACAACAAGCACCACACCTCATGCCTCCCCCATTTTTGGTTGATGTTGATGGTAATCCACATCCATCAAGGTATCAAAGATTAGTTCCAGGACGTGAAAACTGTAGAGAGGAACAACTTATTCCTCAGATGGGAGTAACTTCCTCAGGTATATCCAAGTTCAACTTTATATGGATCTTCATGGTTTTCCTGAAGTGTACATTACTTTAGGATGTAAAAATAATAGGCAATGATCTTTTGAGTCTGTAACTTGCTAAGGAATGCAGATTTATACATTTTGTGTGTCAGAATGCATAATTATATGTCTTTAGATCCTCTGAAGAATTAAATGCAAGTTCTTCTTTTCATAGGACTGAACCAAGTCTTGAGTCAACAGGTTAGCCCTTTGGACAGCATGATACAAAGACTTCAGCAAGAGCAAGACCAGAGGCGGTCTGGAGAGGCTGGAACTAGCAATACTAACAGACCAGGCAGAGGTAAGAAAAACGAAAAAAAGGCAAAACAAAATAAAACAAAAAAACCCAAGAAAAACAACTTTGTCATGTAAACAGCTGAATAATAAGAATCTGATAGTTACATACCTGCAGCATATTATCTTTATCAAAAGAGAGCATTTGAGCATAGGCTTCCCCCACTTGTCTGGCAGGTTAGAGAGACCGGAGCACAGTCAGAAAGCGGAAATGGTTGAAAGGTAGAACTCATCTATTGTAGGGAACATGGAGGGCTTTTGAAAGGTTGCTTGGAACCAACTATACATGTGTGCTGATTGTAAAGTCTCTCAGTCGGTTTGATACCTTTTTGCCTCCTCTGAGCTCACTTTGCAAACTGTGCGTGCACAGTCCTAAGCAAGCATTCACAGACAAGAAGAACTGACAAAATCCTGCTGTTCTGATGCCTGCAATGGAGACAAATTCCATTAGTTCAGTCAGGGGATCTGCCCTTTCCATAGGCAAGACTTGGGACCATGTATATATGCGAGCAGTCACAAGCAAGCCTCCATAGGCAGGAAGAACTGGTGAAAGAGCCAACCCCATATTGAATTAATGAAACTTGTCCTTCATTTGGAAGTATCAAAAGAATGACTTGTCAGATAACAGAGTCTTGAAAGCAGGGGGCTTCTTGTACTGTCCTGTCTTCTTCCCTCCTTTCAATTACTTTCCACTTTTTTAAACCAGTGGATTTAGTTAGTTAGAGAAATTATCAAAGAAACTTGAAGGATCAAGCACTTGTATCATGGCACTTATTTTATAGTTACAAATTAATTGTTTAAATATTGAATCATAGAATTGTAGAGTTGGAAGAGGCCACAGGGGTCACCCAGTCCAACCACCTGCTATGCAGGAACACACATCAAAGCATTCTCAACAGATGGCCATCTAACCTCTGCTTAAAAACCTCCAAAGAAGGAGACTCCACCACACTCTGAGGCAGCATATTACACTGCAGGACAGCTCTGACCGTCTGAAAGTTCTTCCCGAGATTCAGGTGGAATCTCTTTTCCTGCAGCCTGAATCCATTGGTCCTTGTCCTACTCTCTGGAGCAGCAGAGAACAAGCCCGCTCCCTCCTTGACATGACATCCCTTCAAATATTTAAACATGGCTATCATGTCACCTCTCAACCTTCTCTTCTGCAGACTAAACATAACCAGCTCCCCAAGCCGCACTTTGTAGGGGATGGCTTTCAGACCTTTCACCGTTTTGGTCGCCCTCGTGTGGGCAAACTCTAGCTTGTTGATACCCTTCTTGAATTGAGGTGCCCAGAACTGGACACAGTATTCCAGATGATGTCTAACGAAAGCATTACCTCCCTCAATCTAGATCCCATACTCCTATTGATGCAACCAAGAATCAGGTTGACTTTCTTGGTGGCCACATCACACTACTGACTCGTGTTCAGCTTGTGATCTACCAAAACTCGTAGATCCCTTTCACATGTACTGCTACCCAGCCACGCATCCCCCATCCTGTATTTGTGCATTTCATTTTTTCTGCCTAAGTATAGGACCTTGCATTTGTCTCTGTTGAAATTCATTTTGTTAGCTTTGGCCCAGCTCTCTGGTCTCTCAGGGTCATTTTGAATTTTTATCCTGTCCTCTGGGGTATTAGCAACCCCTCCCAATTTGGTGTCATCTGCAAATTTGATCAGCATGGCCCCCACTCCTTCATCCAAGTCATTGATGAAGATGTTGAATAGCACTGGGCCCAGGCCAGAACCCTATGGCACCCCACTAGTCACTTCTCTCCAGGATGAAAAGCAGCCGTTGGTGATCACCCTTTGGGTTCAATCAGTTAACCGATCACAACTCCACCTAACAGTAGCACTGTCCAACCTGCATTTTACTAGCTTCTTTGCAAGAATGTCATGGAGAACTTTGTCAAAGGTCTTACTGAAATAAAGATCTGCTGTGTCCACAGCATTCCTTTCATCTGTCAAGCTTGTAACTCTATTGTAAAAATATATAAGATTAATCTGGCATGACTCTTAGTGATTATAGCATTGTTTAAATATATTCTTCCATAAACAGAAGGATTTTTTCCATTTGTGGAAGGAGCTCTAATTTAATAGTATCTTCCAGTGAGAGAAGATAGGGGAGATTATTTTTGCATAGTCCTATGCCCCTGTGCCACTTCCAGTGCTGTTCCAGAAGATCTTCCAACTATTTTAAGCAATTTTCAGTGGGCACAGGTTGGAAAGTGACATCCTCTCCCTTTCCAATACTCAGTGAGTTAAAATTGTTCACAAGATCCTGCTGTTAACTTTATCCTCATGTTTCCAATTGGTACTGATTTTCTCTGTTTGTCAGTGTAATTTCTAATAATGTTGGTAGTTAACTTTGGTTTTATTTTCTAGGCTCTGTAAATGCCACTTCAGAGGTCCATTCACCTCCAAATGTGGGATTAAGGCGCAGTGGACAAATTGAGGGAGTAAGACAGATGCATAGCAATGCACCAAGAAGTGAAATAGCTACTGAAAGGGACTTAGTGGCTTGGAGTCGAAGGGTTGTGGTGCCAGAGCTAACAGCAGGAGTAGCCAGGTAAATACAGCATTTATGGTGTGAAATCTGTAAGACTTACAGTTAATCTGTTTGATAGAACAAATTGGAGTGGGTGGGCTGTTGCCTTGCAGGAATTTGAAGCTTGTAATTCACTTATGTAGAAGTACAAGATAAAATAAGTTCATGTTAACATCTTTTTTTTTATAGTCGGCAGGAAGAATGGCGAACAGCTAAGGGAGAAGAAGAAATCAAAATATACAGGTCAGAAGAGAAAAGAAAACATATTGCAAGTCATGTCGCAAGAGAGAACAAAGTACCCTCTTTGCCCAAGGTATGCAGCACACTATTCTCTGTAATGCATAGTCTCGTGAAGGCTGGAATTCTAAATAGAATTACTTAGAGGCAGATCCTATTAGAATCAGCAGGAATCATTGTGGAGTAGATTTTATTAGTACTGAGTCAGAAATTAAAGGTACAACATAGAGGAAGATTTTGTTCATACCAAAGTAAATCTTATACAGATTGATATATGATACTGTAGCAGTGTATGAGCCAGGTCATTATACTGTAGCATTATCAGTTACTGAGTTTTTAAAAAAGTTTAATGTGGAAACGTCTTTGATTTCTAAAAATAATGTTCCTTTGCATCTGTATATGTATAGGAACAGGATAAAAAGCCTGTGTTGAAAGACTTCTGAAAAGCCTTTGCATCTCTGACATTATGCCTTGAAGAAAAAATTATAACAGTTACTGCAGTGATCTCATTGTATGTAACCTGTAACAATAATTTTCACGTTGCGCTTATTCGGTAGCTAAAAGAAGATTCTTGCTTGTATGGAAGATCAGGATAGTGAGATAAAGCAGTGTGGTATTATAGTGGTTCTGAACATGTTGGATCGAGGGCTGAAGTTGTTAAGACAGAGTCTTTGCAAGGGGCACACATACATCAAAAAATGGTCTGCTTATTGCCCTTCAGATGTTGCTGAATCACAACACCCATCATCCCTTACTATTGCCTTTGCTAGCCAAGACTTATGGGAATTGCAGTATAACAGCCTTCTGGAGGTCTACAAGTTTTCCTTTCTTGATTTAAACTATTGTGTGAATTATGTTGAACTTTAAGATACTGAAATTTTCATACTGCATCCAAAGTAAATTGAGATACTCAGCATAGTAATCTGATGGATCAAAATGGTTTCTGGCAGTTTTTGGGAATTCTGTTTTCATGCAGCTTTAGAATCTTGTTGAAGCTCTGACTGATCCCTGGATTGGAAAATGGCCCAGACATTTGTTCTGGAATAACTCCTCCCTGCTTCCAGAGCTCAGCTAGCTTATTGATGGCTTGAGGTGCTAGCAGCAGTGAGATGGCAGTGATGATAACTAGTGTTGTTGTTGTTGGAAATATAATGATTAATTCAAGCAAGCATGAGCTAGGGATCCTCTTAGAGTATTGTCTTGATGATGTACTATTACATTTATTCAATCAGCGTGAAAGGTAGTGGGGTTTTTTTATTTGTTTTTTTTGTTTTTTTTTTGAGGGGGGCGCTAATGGGGAGATAATAGCTTACTGTAACTAATTTGCTAGTCACGTTATGGATAAAGTTGCTTGAATCTACTCTAGCTTAGATGGCTGCATGGTAGAGTACTAGTAGCTGACCCTTTAGCACTTCATTGTCCAATTCTGGTGGATGCATTGCAATTTGTGCAGCCTGGTATATAGTACAGAAGTGGCACTGGGTGCATGTGTTGCACCTCCTTGCTTATCCTAGCTAATTTAATCTGGCAGAATGGTGGGAGTTGTGAGTGCCCCTTGAGGGATACTCTTCTTGCCTTTCCCTAAACAGCCTTCTACCAGGTGATTAAAACCTCCAGGAAGATTTTTAACTCTCTCATTGAATTGATTTTCATTTGCTATTTTAATGTAGTTCTTCATTGTGCTATTCTTAGAGTTTTATTGTTTTATGATTGTTTTAATTATTGTTGTATGCTGATTTAGCTCTGCTGAGGAAAGAAGTATAAATATTTTAAAACAAATGCATGAAATAGATAGGTGGTAATCATTAAGGACAAACAACATAGGAATCCCTGATGAAATGTCTTTCCTTTTGAATGCATATTTATTCGCAAGTGTGGAATTCAGTTGATATTTGTCTGTGGGCCATGTGGGACCCCAGTTTACCATGCCTTAGAAGGAAATATCTGAACTGCTGTCCAGCACTGAGAAAGCAGGAGAGAGAGTAATAGGATTCCCATAATACAGTTATAAGATTGTTGGGAATATGAACAGAATATTTTGGAAAATAGAAATTAATTTTTGAAAGATCGTAGCAATGATGACTTTATTCTTGAAAAAATATGAACGGAGGGCTGCTTGTTACTCTTTGCTGTTTTGAGCAAAAAAAGCAAGAAGAAAGTCACTTCGCACATGGACGAAGCCTCGTTAAATTGTACATGAGACCTGTTTTTTGCACTGGTAGTTCTGTATTTTCATGTAGGATGTGATAATAAAAATTATACTGTGCCTAATAAAAAGTATGATAGTTCATTAATTAATTTTACAGTGGAATGCACCAGATCCTGCTCTCACAAATATTTATGTAACTTCATATGGCGCTTCTGTCTGTGTGCAGGATATCTGATAATTTCTAATTCTTGAATATTAAGACAGCAACATCAACATAGAAGCATAGGAAGCAGCCCCATATTGAGCTAGACTACTGGCCTGTTTAATTCACAGTCACCTGGCATTGCTAGGGATTGAATATGGGACCTCCTGCTTACAAACCATATGTATTGTTAATGTTCTGCAGCCCATGCATGTTATTGCTTCTTCCTGTATGTTTAGATAATCATTTTGGTCTTCTCTATTAACCAGAATCTAAGCTAGCATATTTTCTCCATGTTTAAGAATCAATTTATTTGTTAACATTGTGAATGAAAATTTAATTTCAAATTGTTATTTCATGTATTTTTCTCATAATAGTTTTTTTGATGTTTTCGTAGAATCATTCTAATGATCATATATTAGATGCTGGTGATTCAAAAAAACAGCAGCCCAACCCCCATAACTATCGTACTAGATATGCATTAGAAGAACCTGCAAGGCCAAATGAAGACATGGAAAATGGAAGCAGTTCATCAGATGTAAGATTCTAAGCTGTATTTTATAAAGAGAGTTGGCGGGAGGGAAGCTTCTGGTAGTCTAGTGTCTCACCCCACTCCTTTGTCTGTGTCCATTTTGTCTGAAGCCAACACAGAAAATAAATTTTCTGCTAGTGTATATGATTGCCAGTTTACATTCTATAGCTCTTCAATTTGGAGACTTAGGTCCTTTCTACACGGGGGTTTAAAAACAGTGTAGCGTGACCTCTGACGGAGGTCGTCTACACTGTAAAGTGGATTGAGGCGGACTACTTTTGCGTAGTTCCATACACCAATCCGTGCTAGGGCGCCCGGAAGTGGCGCCGCCGTGTACTTTTTAAAAACCACTTTTCAAGTGGTTTTTAAAAAGCATGATCATGCAGCCGCGTGCAGCCCTGTCGCAGCGCCTGGTGTGGATTTGCAGGCGCGCGCAAGGGCGTGCCTGCAGATCTGCCGGAGGCGGGCTTTCCAGCTGGTTGGTGGAGAGCCTCCGCCAGTCGTAAGCCGCCGTTATGGGCCATGCAGGACGCCGTGGGATGCCGAGGAGTGTGGAGCAGCGAAAACGCACTGCCCCACATGGTGACGAACTCAGGTAAGCTCCGTTTCAGCCTGGTTTCCCCCGTTTCTTTGCCCGCGTGTGGAAAGGGCCTTATTTAACCTTAAATTTAAAAACTACTGCAGATACAAACATAGTTGGTAGTGCCTAAATGCAACTTACAAATCTTTCATAATATTTAAGTGTAATTCCTTTATCTGCTTTATAGTGGCATCAGGGTCCTGAGTTCTGGGGCTTCAGAATTTGAAGAGATTGGTTTGGGTGAATTAGCCAGTTGTCCAGGCTTAAGTATTGAGATAAACTTAACGTTCATTTGTGTACATGATCTTTGTCTGGCTTTTCCCTATAAATTAAGGACTGGAGGCAATCTGCGATTGAATAAAATAAACATAGTTAAAACATAAAATGAAAAAAAACAAACGATAAAACAAGATTTCAGAACACACTAGTAAAATACAATACTAAAATACTAAAAAAAAAGCTAGCCAATAGTATAGTATCCCTTTCCACGACAAGGAAGGTAAGTTGCCAAAGAGCTGTCTGAGTAGAAAGGATCTAAAGACACTGATAGGAAATTCTAGAATCTGGGAGCAGTCACTTGTTCACATCCCCATTAGAAACCCTTAGAATGTAGTAGGACTGAGAGAACAGCCTCCCTGAAAGATCTCAAAGCCTTTGAAGGCTTTAATGGAAGAATACCATCCTTCAGGGAGCCTACATCCAGGCTGTACAGGTTCTATGGGTCATAACTAATTTTTTGAATTGTGTCTGGAAAACACAGGTAGCCAGAGGGGCTGGTATAAGAAGAGACTTTTCTTCTCCCTGTAACCAGGCCTTGCCAATGGTTTGACCACACCATTTTCAACTAGGCCTAATTTTGGTATACTTTTCAAAGATAGCACAATGTAGAACATATTTCAGTAATCCAAAACAGGGGGTAACTAATACATGTGTCATCATGACCAGAGCAGACATCTCTAGAAATGAATAGGTAGAGTTGGCCCACAATCTCTTTCCTGGCTACTGCTAAAACCTGGATATCTAGATTCAGAGTTCAGTCTGTAGGTACACCCAAACCATGAATCTGAATCTCCAAGGATCTAAAGCAGGCCTGGTGAGCCAATTTTTCATAAAAATGGCTTCTTCTTCGTGGTCTCTGTGCCTCACACACTAGGAGCTTTCGCGCATGCGCAGTAGTGTTCAGAAGATTGTAGAGCTTGGTAGCTTGGCGGGAACCCCTCCCCCATACTGGTACTGCGCATACTCAGCCTGCCAAGCAACGGTCACTCCTCAGTTCCTTCTCGTCTGCCATAGCGAACAGAAGGTTCTTTCTTAGTGGCTTATCTTTGATTGTATTTCTTGGCGTTTTTGGCTTGACTTATGGACTTTCAGACTTTGACTATGGATTTGGATAATGGACTTGACTTCTGGTATTTTTGAACCCCTCTAAACCCCCTTTTTCCTTCGTCTTTCTACGAACCCTTCGGCTTCTCTTCTCCTCCGTCTAAGTCTTTCTCCTCCATCTTGGATTCCCGTCTATGCCGGCCCTCTTTAAAAACTGTATTACTCGTGATCGGAAAGTCACCCCATCCGACGCACACTGTGAGTGCCTCTTTTGTTTGGGGGAAACCTACAACGTAAGGGCCTGTTCTATTTGTCAAGAGTTCACATCTCAAACTCTTCGAAACCGCTCGTCAAGGCTCAAATCACACTGTTGGGAGGAGTCCCTGAGAGTGAAAGAATAGCCCGAGGCTCACGCTGTTATGTCTCAGACATCAACTTCGGGGTGGACATCGACTATTCCATCTATGGTGTCGGCGGCTGCCACACTGTCCACGGCTTCGGTATTGGGCTTGGTACCGCAGCCGAGACCGCCCATCTCCTCGTTGCCGAGGATTCCGAAGGTGTCAGCGGCCATGAAAACAACTGAGGAGGCTCCTGCAGGCTCACAGGTTGCTAAGTCATCCAGGCCTCCAACTGCCGCTCAGCGGAAACGTCCTGCTGTCCAGGACGTCGGAAAGGAGAAGGAGAAGAAGAAGAGGAGGAAGGAGAAGAGGCAGTCTCCTTCTAAGGTGGCCTGCATTCCCACACCTCCACTGATGCAGCTCATTGAGGATCCAGGTGAGCAGTTGGACCAACAAGAGGTCCGTGGAGGTCTTGTCCTCGGAACCGCCCGTTCTAACGGCTGTGGTACCCCCGCTGAGTCACCACAGGACGGTGGACCGCCGGGAGGAATCAATGGCCCAACATCGGCCTTCACCCAGGCACCGGGCGGCCTCTGGCAGGAGCGAGTCCCGCTCTCCCAAACGGAGAGTCAGACCTCCATTGCCGCGCCACCGAGAGATGTACTTCGAGAGGGCCCACCCTCGCCTTTTGCCACTTCGTTACCGGCCGTACGGTGTTGATCCTGACAGACAACACAACGGCTACGTCAACAGGCAGGGGGGAACTCATTCGACTACCCTCCTCAACATAGCCCTCAATCTCTGGAACTGGCGCGTCTCGCTTTGAAGCCATCTGGTGGTGGTTCACCTGGCTGGGCAGGAGAACACTACAGCAGGCGCCGTCAGCAGGGACACCTCTTCCCACCATGAGTGGTCCCTCTCCAGCAAGGCGTTCCAGATGATACGAGACCGGTGGGGCGAGCCGATGACCGACCTCTTCTCCAACAGCCAGAACGCGAAGTGCCGTCGGTACTGTTCGAGGGCCGGTCGCGATTGCGATTCCATCGGCGATGACTTCCAGTTCAGGTGCAGCAAGGAACTCCTCTACACATTCCCTCTGTTTCCCCTCCTGGGCCGAGTGATATTGAAGATCCTTGCGGACCGAGCCGATATCATCCTCATAGCCCCGTACTGGCTGAGGCAGCACTGATTCGGCCCTCTACACGAGGCCGCACGTGGTTGACTGCTCAGGTTTCTGATGACACCGGATCACCTGTCGTACTCCAACGGTCTGGCGCTCCATGCCTGGCGGATATCGCCATAGATGACCCCGTCATCGGCAACGTCTTGTCCGCGGCCAGGAAGGAGTCGACACGCCACAATTGTCATTACAAGTGACAACGATTTGTAATCTTTGCTGAAGCACGACGGGAGCCGGTATTGCCTGTCAACTTGCCTACTGTGCTCCACTTCCTTTTACACCTTCGACAGCAGGGCTTAGCCTTTCCTTCCCTGAAGGTCTACCTCACTGCTATCGTGGCGTACCAACCTCCACGATCTCCATCGGCGGCCCTTTTTCATGACGGTACCATGAAGCAGTTTATGAAGGGCCTGCAGCACCTTTATCCACCGGTATCGCCACTGGTATCGCCGTGGTCTCTTTCCCTGGTGCTATCGCAGCTAACGAGACCGCCCTTCGAGCCCATGGCAACCGCAGATGACAGGCTGCTCACCATGAAAACTGCCTTCCTGGTGGCTGTCACCTCAGCCAGGCGGACGGGAGAGCTGACAGCCCTATGGTCTGACAACCCTTACCTTGTGTTCCACAGGGACAAAGTGGTCCTTCGGCCTGACATCTCATTTTTACTGAAGGTGGTGTCCAACTTCCATCTCAGTCAGGACATCATCTTGCTGACCTTCTATCCGGACCTTACTACACCTTTGGAAAGATCCCTTCATTTCTTGGATGTTTGTCAGGCCCTGGCCTTCTACACTGACAGGACTGTCTCTTTTTGACAGACTCCGCACCTCTTTGTGTGCTATGGTAGGTGTCGAAGAGGCCACAAAGTATCCACCCAGTGTTTCTCAAAATGGGTAGCCCAGACTATCCAGCTGGCATACGAGCTCGCTAAGAAGCCTCCACCAGACTTGCTCCGGGCTCATTCAACCAGAGCTATGGTGACATCTGTAGCCCTCCTGCGAGGAGTCGACCTGCAGGAACTCTGCCGTGTGGCGACCTGGTCCCAGCCATCAACCTTCGTGCAGGCTGGACTGCCGGTCCCGTTGAGATGCTCGTTTTGGATGTGCTGTGCTGGCTTCTGTTCTATAGGACCTGACCCACTGTCCAACCGGTAAGCTACACAGTCTCCTAGTGTGTGAGGCACGGAGACCACGAAGAAGAAGAACAGGTTGCTTACCTGTAACTGTGGTTCTTCGAGCGGTCATCTGTGCCCTCACACACACCCGCGCAACCGTCCCCTCTTTTTCAGGTCCCTTATCGGCGGAGTACAGAACTGAGGAGTGACCGTTGCTTGGCGGGCTGAGCATGCGCAGTACCAGCATGGGGGAGGGGTTCCCGCCAAGCTACTAAGCTCTAGAATCATCCGAACGCTACCGCGCATGCGCGAAAGCTCCTAGTGTGTGAGGGCACAGATGACCACTCGAAGAACCACAGTTACAGGTAAGCAACCTGTTCAAATTACACCCACTAGAGGGCATGATTTGCCATGGAGGGGTTGTGGGGTTGAAAGGTGACCCTTCAAGGTTTGAGATAGGGCAACAATGGCCCCAGATGTCAAAAATTGTCCATCATGCCTTAAATTGGCTATCCTTGTATCTGATGGAGCCTTGAATTTACATTGGGGCAAGGGCTTTGGGATCTTCTTTGGAGCAAAAAGAGAGCTGATTATTGAATGCCATTGTTGCAAGGAAATACTTACCTCCTTTATTTTAAGAGGGAGTTATGTTTTGCCTTTGCTGTGGATTTGTGGTAATGGTTTAAGATATGCATACTCACATTTCAAAAATAGTCTTGAATATTGTCCTCGTTGAGCAGGGCCGCTGAATAATACAGTTCTTAATTTCTAATAAAGCTGTGTTCTATAAAGGTGAGTGAAGACACTAAATAATGCATCATGTTAGGTGAATAATAACAATGTATGAACACACATTTTTATGGAAATCTCAAGCAGATTTACAAATGTGTGGATGGATGATGTTAAATGCTAATATTTGTTACTGTTAATGTAAGCAAAGTCAGCCATTAACAAAATATTACTTTACTCTTAGGAGGGAGAAGTAGTTGTTGCCAGTGGTGGAACATCTGAAGATGAAGGGAAGGCATGGCACAGTGATGGCAGTTCTAGGTAAGTGCCTGAATGTGAAGACATATGCTGTCTATATTTAAATACTCAGTAAACTATATCTATCTGTTCTAGTGCAGAGAAAGTCATTTTTAAGACACTTCTGTGCTGCTATTCAATTCAGAAATCCCAGAGTGGTTTACCACATTGATTACTATCTGGATAGAAAAAATAGTGGAAATAAGATTTGGACAGAAGGTAGAAAGAAGAGGGAATGTTCCAGAGAGTTTAAGCCAAAATCTAGATCTTTACATAAATAGGAGTCTTTCACTTCTGTCTTTCAAGTGACAGCCCTTACCTTCAGACTCCACCCTGAAGATATGGAGCTTGTCATGTGTGATGTTTCTGTGAGGCACTGGTGGTGCTATCCTGAATTCTCCCACTCCTTGCATGTACACAGCTATTTCTAGAATCCAGTCTTGGTTTATAATTAATTTGTGGTTAAACATTTTAAAATAGTGTAGTGTGAATCAGGAAGATGGAATTTCATTCCTCTGGAAGAGCAGATCTGTAACTTTCTGGAATAAGTTCTGTCAGTTCAGTTTCAGTTAATCTCAATGGCTGAGTATACCCTTTACCAAGTTTGTCTGGTTCCCTAAGTAATGACTGCTTATGATCAGTGGTAATCATTAAAGTTCTAAATGGTTTTGGAATGCAAATACCTACAGAGATATATCTTGAAATCCACCTGTCTGTGACTGAAGCTCATAAGGGGAAACTCTCCTCCAAGAACCTTGGATACTAACAAAAGAGAGTTTTCTCAGTTGTGGCATCTCAGCTGTGGAATCCTCTCCATCATGGAGGTGCAGCCGATGCCACTCAAAAACTTTTGGCGGACAAAGCATTTTTAAGTTAGTTGACACAAGAGGGTTTTTTTCCTGCACTTTCCTTTATTTTAATGGTGTTTTGGTATTTTAATTATTTTATCACTGTATTTTAGCTGGATTTATACACCACCTTGATATCTACAAAAATGAAATGTAGTTTAAAGATGTTTGAATAAATGACTGCTGTATGGAAGAGAAAGTGTCAAATATAATTACAGTCATCCCTTCATATTTGCTAGGGTTAGTGAAAAAGTGAAAAAAACAACAACCAGTAAATAATTCTAGGCCCTCCCAAACCATATTTAACACATGAAAAAAGTATGATCACCATATTCAAACCACTGTGGATTTCTCTGAGGCATCAGGGTTCCTTCACAAGGCAGAAGTGGGGGGCTGGTGGGGCTTACTGCCACATCCACTGTTGCCCCACACCATTTTAAATAGGGACTTATAGGCCTCGTTCACAGTTTCTCAGTCTCATGAAGCTTGCAGTCCCTATTAAAATGGCCTAGGAATGCAGCAGAGGTGACAGCAAATAATCCGTGAATAATCAAATCAGCAAAAGTGAAACCCACAAATGTGGAGGGTCTTTCATTCTTGAAATCTGCTTCTGTTCACTAGTTTTATATTTAATGATTATATTGTATGATTTTTGTCTGTTTTTTAGTAGTGTTCAGCACATAAATTTACTCCATTTTCATTTCAGTAAAGTTGATATGGGAATCATTTACATCGTCCTGGATTTTCTATCTGACTGGAAAGTAATATTTTCTATAATGCATGTTAATCTTGTAATGAATATTTTTTCCCGTTCAGTGATTATTCTAGTGATTATTCTGACTGGACAGCAGATGCTGGAATTAATCTACAACCACCAAAGAAAGTTCCTAAAATCAAGACAAAGAAAGTAGAGAGCAGCTCAGAAGATGAGGAGGGTCCTGAAAAACAAAGGCAAAAGCAAATCAGAAAAGAAAGAAAAAAAGGTATAGAAGATAAAGATGGTCCAACATCACCAAAGAAAAGGAAACCCAAAGAGAGAAAACAAAAGGTTGTATTATAGTTATAGAACAACTACCTTTTAAAGATACTTCTTAGTAATGTTGTTGTGTGCCTGCAAGCTTGATTTGCAGAAAAATTAATCTCCCACTCTCAGCTTTTCCATGTTTTGTTATTTTACAACCTGGAATTGAAATGGAGCTAAATGGCTTTGTTCTGATATACTCAAGATACCAAACACTGTACAAGAAAAACAAGCTGGATTTGAAAGGTGAGAGAACAGTGTACATTGTGCCGGCGCTGAAGGGTAGAAGAGAGATGCTGATCGGTGATAAAATGTAATTGTCAGCTTGTTAGATGCCATGCATGCTTCAGGACAACCTTCTTCAACTGAGTTTTTACATATATTGTATTTTGAATCGTACCATCCCCAACCAGCAGTTGAATTATGGAGCTTGTATTGGGGAAGGCAGTTTAAAATAGCAGGCAACAAACTGTGCTGCTGAAGGGGCAACAGGTGAACCACAGTAGCATAATGCTACTTTCTCCTAAAATGTCTATTAAATGTTTGAAGTTCAGCTTAACAATTAATTTAATACATTAGATTATTTTTGGAGTTATGATAATATAGACTTAAGTTCTGGATCCTTCTAACTAAAAATCTTAACAAATTACACTTTCTTTAATAATTACCAAGAACTAGTTCACTTCTCTTCCAGTGTGGCCACAGGAAGGAGTTTGGAAGCTTTTGCTTGTGCTGTCCAGGCTTTCTGAAATTCAGTTCCCATCAGACTCAGTCAGTGTGGCTTACTGAGCTGGAATTGTGGGATTCAGAAATTGTGATCTTGTTTGAATAACAGATTGGAGTTAGTGTAGAACATATTTTGTCAATTTTGCTTATTAGTCACTTCACTTACCTCTTATTGAATACAGAATTGTAGCCATTTTATTAAAAAGTACTAATGCACCACCATTTTAAAAAAATCCAAACAGATTAATATTTGATAAAGATAATATTCTACAGTAAAGATGTGCAGCATGTTTCAAAGAGAGATTACTATAAAACAATAAAGCTTTTTTTTTAGTTAGGTATAACTAATAATATAAATTGTAACTTTCTATAGACAAGGTAAAGACTCAGAAGAGGTTGCCTATGTTTTAGCGGATTTGTGTTCCAGATTCGAACTGCAGTCATCAGTGTCATGCTCAGCATTCATAAAAAGGCGTGGATATGTACAAAAATAATACCCTTAATGTGAACAGAATGACAACAGGCCCAGCAGTAGCAGCTATCTAATGTTGCCTACCTTTTTCTTCCTTCCTGTATTGTGGATTTGTTCCATAGGCAGGTTGGTGTTAATAAGCCTGTAATGGGGTGAGAACAGTATAGCTAGAACAGATTTGTGTTGTAGTAGCTTTAAAAACAACTTTTGTGTTAACTTCTCAATCACAACATGGGTTGTGTTGTGAGTTTCATTTAAAACAGAGCTGTGCATTTTAAAACTGAATGCTTGTGAAAGATGTGTGGTATTGACATGAAAAGAGTATATATTACAGAAAACTCTTTAATGTTTCCTAAATATCTGTTACAAAAAATTGATTGTCAGTTTCCATAGAATTTAATATTATATTGATAACTGGATCTTAGGTTCCTTTAGTGTCATATTGAGAACTACACCTTAGGTTGAAGCAAAAAGATGGGATTGTGAACATAAAGGGTAGATTGGTTCTTAATGGCTCCCAGTGGAGCTCTGGGATCAAGCTGCCTTCTTGTAATGCAATCAAAGAGGGCAAAAGTTGTTCTTTGTCTATTATATTTGGGTCAGTAGAGATTTTGTTCCACATGTACTCCCTGTTGAGATTTGTCAAGCACAGTGTACCTAGGGATGGTACTGTGGTGCAGAGGAAACCTTGCTCACTCAAAAGGTGGTCTGACCCTCCCCCATCATCAGAAGGACACATAACAGTAGCATGCTGTGAGTGTGTGCACAAAGCATAGTCATACTGTGCTTTTCTCAGGATCCCTGAAATGTATGTTGTTTGGTTATATCCAGTTGATATCTATGACAAGATCCCAGATTATTTTCATACAGAATCCCCTGTTTTACTTTAGGCCTTCCTAGGAACTGCACTACTGAGTTGTTTCAAAGCAAATGTAGCAACTGTGAATATATGCATCTATGTCTCCATGCCTCTGCAGGTGCATGATTGGTGGCTTATGTAAAACAGTTTCAGACAGTGGATCAACAAAGAACAGCAGTTTTTATGTCAAGACTTCTTTTTAAATACACAACAATGCCAGCCTATCTGTCTTTGAGAGTTCCCTTAGATAATTTGCAGTTTTCTCATAACTTTCTCTGAATTCATTTTAGCCCCCTTGTCCTAGTGGTCAAAGCCCTAACTGCTTATGATCAACCATTTTCCTTCTTTTTTTCCTTCACTTCAGCTTCCTTCGTAACATTCTGTTAGATTTTATATGTTGAATTCCAAAGAGGGTAGATCCCAGTCCTGTCCATCACAGTGTTACTGTATTAATAGAATGCTCTTTGATCCAACAGATCCCTCTTCCTCCTGTAGCTGTCCCAGATCTGTGTAGAAAGTTGGAAACTCTTTATAACAGCACAGGAGATAGTATGCGGTTACTGCAGGAGAGGGGGAACTACCTGAAATTCTTTGCTTCCTTAATCTACTGGCAGAAATCTTCTGTAGATCAAAGGGCTTTTGACATCAGGTGGATACAACCCCTGGGCTCTTCTGAGGGCCCATACTATGGTAAAATATATCACAGTCCATAATATTCTGTCATATTCTCAGAGTCGTATCACAGTTTAGCATAGGAAACGGAATCCATGGTAGGACTTGCTCCCCCTGCCCTATGAATAGTTTTAAACTGTATGCAGACAAGGAAAGTATCTGGTTTGCTGCTGTTGCAATACACTTTCCTGTTTTTTTCCTTCAAAATGTCTAATCAGAGTATAAATTAAGTGTAGTTTCTTGTAAGTGTTTGGGTATAAGTGATGCCCTGAAGACAGTTTCTTAAAAGTGCTTCATTTAACTTAGATTTCTGTGGGATTTCTTTAGAGGTTGCCTGTGGGAGTGTTAGCAGAAAATGGCTTGACATTGGAAGAATGGCTGCCTTCAGTGTGGATTACAGATCCTGTTCCCCGCCGATGTCCGTTTGTACCACAAATGGGAGATGAGGTAGTTCATTTTCTGTCTTACTTCTGTGCTGCCTTTTTTCTGGCTTTCTTGTGATACTGTATAAGGTCATCCTATCAGTCTGCCTTAGTGCTCTAGAGTAATGAAACAAAACCAGTTTCAAAATAATTCTGTTTCATGCATAGGGACATTGGATGTTGATCATATTTCCTATAGCTCAGGAAACAGGAGTTGCATGTATAATAATCTATTGGTTTCCTCACAGTTTACTTTTTTTTTCTTTTTTTAAAAAATAACATAACTAGTACTAGAAATGCACAATAAATGTTTCTGATGTATTGACATTGTAACATTTCATCAGCAAATTCCATCCAGTGAAATGTCTGGAAATATATTCAGATAGCAACCTCGTGTCAAGAAGAAGGTAATATTGGGACATAGGCACAGGTACATGGTGGGAGAGATTGCTTACCAAGTACTGTAGTCCTGAGATGTCTATAGCTCTCTCTATATATATATCCCAGTGCTTCAGATTAGTCCTGGAAATGTGTCCACAAATGTTGCGGGTCCAGAATACATATAATGTAGTTGGAATTGCTGCAAATAGACTTTGTAACACCATAAAATAGAACAACCCTTTTTTCAGTCTCTGTTATATGCTTTATAAGACTCTCATTCTTAGGGCGATCTTTTCTCAGTCAGCAGAACATGTATTGTAGTGTACTGTGAGTTTCCAAATACTGATGGTTGAACTCTCCATTTGTAGATAGTTTTGAGCTTTTGTGCCTTTCTAGCCACTGCACTTTTTTAATGTGTCCAAGAATTAGTAGTGTAGTAGGAGTAATATATGCTTTTATTCCATTTGTGTATGGAAATCTTCTATATCCCTGTTGAAAAAAGGCACTTGCCTAAGATAATATGGAAATATGCAAGAGATAGCTTTGACTTGAAATGATTACTGTGTTGGAAAGCTGAAGCTCAGTTTAAATAACTGATGCATAGTTGCATGGAAGTAATGGGAGGCATTACCTCCACTCACAGCTCTCTTTTAAACATTGGCTGAGATCCTGTGTGGAAGACATAGTGGATGGCATACTTATGGTTCATTTCCTGATCTGATTCCCTAAAATTTACCATAAAAGCCATGCAGCTGCACCAGCTGAAGGACTGCTGTAGTACTAGCAAGATGGATGCTGACGAATGATGTGTCCAGTCCCCTCCTGCCAGCAAGCTGTGGTGTTGACAAGATCATAATTGAAGTTGCAAGATTATTTCATATGCTCTTTCTTTCAGCATCCTAGCATCAAAGGTGATCAAACTAGAAGTACAGTTGTGTTATGGAGAGTGCGTTTTTCAAGATTGGTTGGTTGATTTCCCCCTTCTTTATTTTTTGGGGAAAAAGAGTTTCATTTTCTATTTCTGTATGATGTCTATGGCAGTGTGAAAGGACTGTAGGGCCTCCTCTGTTTTCTGAGAATACTGTCTTTAGAACAAAGATTAATTCTTTATTTTTTTATAGTTCCAGGGGACTTGTTCCTTTTGTTGTTGTTGTTGTTGTAGTAGTTCATCTTACCATTCCAAGAAAGCATACCATAGACTGAACATGCAAAGGGCAGTTCAAATGTACATACCTAGGATTACAAATTTCTGTTTGTCTGGCTCTTAGCCACATTCCTTCCTACCTCCCTCTGAACCATGTGAAGTTTGTATTTCTATGAAGTATGAATCTGTGCACTTAACCATACTAAGTGTATCACCTTACCGTCCACAAAGGCAGCAGAAAATATAATCTAATGCTCCTCTCTGAAATTTGTAGATCAGCCACATGATCTAACCCTTCAACTAGGTGTTAAAATTGGATCAGTATGTTTTATCTAACATGATATGTGGCAGAAGAGTGTGGGAAATAGTATTTTTTTAAAAAGACTTACTTCTCATCTTTGTCATCAGACATTTCAAGCTTGATAAGTATACTCTGTTCAAGACATTTTTGGTAGGTGAGTGTTACAGCAAGTAGTTTCCTACCAGACTGAACCACCAGGGTATAGAGATAGATAGATAGATAGATAGATAGATAGATAGATAGATAGATAGATAGATAGATAGATTTTGAATGTGGACATTTCTTGTATTTTAGTAAATCATGTTCTTGGATAACTTCTTCTGAGGATTCGAAAATGAGACGTGTTACTTATGGTGTAGGCTTACAATAGATTGCAGAGAAGGAGACATCCAGATCCACTTTGTGTGCGGCTTTGTGATATTGTAGTATGCCTTGTCATTTCTGACTTACAGTGAGTGACCTTAAGGCAAAATTCCTCTTGAGATTGAGAGAATTTGACTTGTCCAAAGTCACTCAGTAATTTCTCTTCTATGGCTGAGTGGGAATTTGAACCCTGCTCTCCGGAGTTGTCCAGTGCTCAAACCCCTGTACCACACTATTTCTCATTATGTGAGGCATAGTTTCTGTGTATTCAGTTTGTTTTTGTTGTAATGTAACTTCAGGGTTGACCCTTGACTTATGATGATGTGCTGTTGCCTTCCTCCTAGGCTGAGAGAATGTGACTAGCCCAAAGTCACTCAGTGGGTTTCTGTGGCTGAGTGGGGAATTGAATCCTGACCTCCTGGAGTCCCAGTCCAGCGATTAGGCTATTACAACCAGTGCCTTCCCATTAGGGTGGTTTGTTTTTTGTTTTTTGTTTTTTTGTTTTGGTGAAAGAACTGGGAAAGGGCTAGATATACAGTAGGTAAAATAGGCCATGTGGCTCCTTCCCTGGCCTGGGAGACAGTAAGAGTTAACCTGTTCCTCTTCCGTTTTCTGTGGTCTGGAATGGACCTTCATAGTAAGTAATCAGAGTCTCAATTTCTGTGTTACATTCCTCAGGTTTACTATTTCCGACAAGGCCATGAAGCATATGTTTCAATGGCGAAGAAGAACAAAATATATAGCATTAACCCCAAAAAACAACCATGGCATAAGATGGAACTACGGGTATGTCTCTCTCTCTCTCATCCCTCTTTTAATTTTCTTTTTTTTTTTTAAATCTGGCTACAAACCTGCACACATCTACAGAACAAATTTAACTAAACTCAGAAAGTGAAGGTAGCCTTTTTCAGATGAAAAACAGGGTTAAAAATGTTTATATTTTGTTTCTGTTAGGAACAAGAGCTGATGAAAATAGTTGGAATAAAATATGAAGTTGGGCTGCCTACACTTTGTTGCCTTAAGCTTGCTTTTCTTGACCCAGATACTGGAAAACTGACTGGAGGATCTTTTACAATGAAGTAAGGAAAATAAAAGTTCATATATAGCTATTGTCCTGTTTTGTCATACAACATCATTTTTTTTTGTAACACATTTGCTATAGTAAAAAAAAAAAGTGCTTTTAAAATTAGCCTGGTTTAAAAGTAGCTTTCATATATTCATATCCTACAATTCTTCATATAATGGTTGATAGTACAAAGACTACACTGTTGTTGGTTTGTAAATTTTGTAATATGCTGTAATGAAATTTATTGAGTTGTATATAATTATGTCCATCCATCAGTAGAATGACGTGTCTGAACAGAATAGATTCCCTGGGGACCATTTGGAGCAGATGGGTGAAAGCTTGTAGGGAGAAGCAAAGAAAGGGAAAATTCTGTTGTTTGAGTGTCAGCTCACCTCATACATATTGGAGTTCACCCACAGTATATTACATCTTTTTGTATAAAATACTGTAGAATACATATTTAACTGTTTTGAGGACAACTTGATGAACAGCAGGTCTACGAACTCTTAAGTTTTATTTGAACACCTGAACCGCAATGAATGAGAGTGTGTATTCGAAAAGAAAGAATGCTTAACTGTTTCCATAACTGCTCCTTGTCCCCTGTGCTTTAGATGGATGAAATGTGGCTTGTTGTAGGGTAGAAATAGTGGGTGGCAATGGGTTAATTAAGTCCAAAGTACCCGCACCCAACCCCTCACTTGTTTATTGATCTTATATCTGCTACCAAACATGTATTTATAGCCTGAGTTAATCTATTTGTGCTAAATTCTTTTTTGGCTTTGATATGTTTTCAAATATAACTGTCTATAAAATAGTAAGTGCTTTTGTCATATTATTTTGGTTGTATGCAGGTATCATGATATGCCAGATGTTATAGATTTCCTGGTGTTAAGGCAACAATTTGATGATGCAAAGCACAGGCGTTGGAACATAGGTGGGTATCTTAAGATATAGTCATATACCGGTGATTTGGGGTCAAAATTCCTTTTGCTTGTAATAGAAATGGACTATTAGCATTTTTCAAAGGGTACACTCCATTTAAGTACGTGTACTGTACTAGCAATGAAATATGTAAAGTTAATGTAAAGTAAAAATTTTTAGAATGATTGGTTTCCATAATAAGCAGTTGTCTGATGTGTTTGATAGCAGTATAAGCTCTTTTTCTGTTCAGTCATAAAATGTCTATGAAAATGTCTAGTTAATTTAATACATTGATGGATAACAAATCTTAAACTTGAAAATTAGCTAATCATGACTGATAAACTGATGGTTGGCCAGCCATTTGACCAGTTTGCTGTCCACTCTTTCCTTATAGATGTTAACATTGTTCATGCCCTATAAAATGATTGCTGTTTTTTTAGCTTTTAATGGTTATTTATCCTAGTGGATGTATTTCGCTTTTTTGGGTTACACAAAAATATATTGTGCCAATGTAATATATTTAATTTAGATATTTATCTTTTAGGAGTGTGTTATAAACAAATTAAAGAATGAATTTTTTCTTCCCTATTATTTTCATTGCAAGTTGAATAGTGAGATTTGAAGATTTTATCAGTGTCCTTATTGAACATATCCTTGATGTTGTCAGTACTGTTCACTTGTTAGGAAGGAGAGAGAGGTTAAAATGAAAAAATTAGCCTATATCTAATCTGGGGGAAAGTTCCCTAGATATAATGGCCAGCTCACAAAGTCCCAGGTGCAGGATTCGGGGGTCAAAATGCTAACCCACTGTTCCACATCCAATGCAGAAGCCAGTTTATCACCTCAAGGTGGTTTGTTCCATAAGGGTATTGTTCATATCTGCTACATTTTGAAATACTTTCAGCAGTGCTTGCTTACCTGTATGAATATTTATATTTTGAGAATACTATATTAGGAGGGACCATGGGAGACTTTAAAAATACTACAGGAGTGCAGTGAGATATATTATACATACCCTTCCCTATGTCTGAAAATAGACTGCTTATGTCATAATAGGTCTCTACTTGAGAATCTGGCATATTAATTTATGTTGGAAGATGTTCTTCTCCTTCCTTGGCCAAATTAATCTAGTTAATTAGTGGCATGTATCTTGCTAATAGAAAGTTTAAGCAGTTTGCATCTTTTTGTTTGCTAAATAATTGAATCTAAAAGTACTGGCAACATTTATGAAGAAAAAAACAGATTAATGAGATAGTGTGGTGTTCCTGTCCAGGTGATCGATTTAGATCGGTAATCGATGATGCTTGGTGGTTTGGAACAATAGAAAGTCAAGAGCCCCTTCAGGCTGATTATCCTGACAGCTTGTTTCAGTGCTACAATGTCTGGTTAGTAACTTTGTTTATATGCAATACTTATTTTATCGCTTTTGTATCTCCTGTGTTTTTAACTGTTAACTGCTGAAATTGGTTCTTTATCTACTCTAAAATGTGGAAACACGTGTTGATTCTCAAAATATTCAAGTAAGAAATGTCACTAATAACTTAAATTAGATTGATTTTTTTTTTCTCTTTTCCTCTTGAAGTTGGGACAATGGAGACACTGAGAAAATGAGTCCTTGGGATATGGAGCCTATACCAAACAATGGTATGTGTCTGCTTTCCCCTAGATGTACAGAAAGGAGACAGAAATTACTATGTACGTATGTGATCAATTGTAAAGAAGTTAAGCTGATTGTGCTGTAAAGTAGGGGAACAAACCTATTTTTAGTATATTAATGAAATTGAAATAGTTAGTTGTTAGTTCAAAAAAAATTTTTTTTTCCTAAAGAGAAGGGTATATTTTTGAATTTCAGTATTCTGTGGACAATATAAAATTCTTTAGAGGCAAACATTTTCCCAAGTTTGTCTTTCCAATGTCTTGCTAGAGTGAATTACCAACTTCGGATTTAACAGTACATTCCGCTGAAACACTTTGATAATAAACTTTAACTGTCAAGGTCTTCAGATCCTTATAATTGCTATATTTGGTCCATTTATTTGTCACATCAAGGTCTAAATCCTGTTGATAGTCCCAGCTAGAGTAGACCCAGTGAATCAGGTGGTGAATGGCAAGTTAGCTCATTTGGAAGACTTAAATCTCCATGTGGCTAATAAAATATCAAACTCTCTGCAGTTTGCATTGGCGTCCAGGTTATCTAAATAGTATGAGAAAACACATTCATCAGTAGGTATCCGCAGTTTTTGACTAGCCTTGCTAGAAAAGCCAGAAATTATGGCCACCTGCATCTAAGCCTGATGCTTTGTATGTATCAACCTTTCTCTCCATGTAGGAAAGTCTGGTAGAAGTTTGCAGGCTTGATTACTCTGAAACAAAGTTGTGAACCTAAACAAGGGAGCGATCAAAGTACCCTAAACTTTCTTTCTCAGCTCTAGTTTGGGGAATGGGCAGGGTGATCCTCACCTGTATCTGTTGCTGAAAAACAGAATGGGGGCTGCTCACTGATGGTGGTGAATGTGGCAAACAAAACTTAAGTTTGTCACATGAAGCAGGCTCTGTGTGAATTAATAAGCTTCAACCATAAATGTGGCAATCACTGAAGTTAAAAACAAATAGTGATACACAAAACTTATGAAGAATGCTTTACATTTACTTAATGCTGTCCTAGGATTGGAAGAGAACAGTAGTCTCCTTTCCCACCTTGTGTTTCATTCTTCCCGTCTAATTGTATACTTGAAATAAGGCTGTTAAGATGATTAATAATTCTCTTAAGCCCTTTAGAAATCTAAATATCTTAGTGGAGGATCCCAGGCCAGTTAGTGAAGATTAGTCATCGTTATGCTTGCATAATATGGATTTATTTATTTACCTGTATACTTCACTGTAGGAATTAAAATGCTGTAAAAATAGAGACATATTAACAGTATTGTAGATGTGTAGCAAAATTATGTAGTCTTTAATTCATTCCTAACCCATAAGGATAGACAATTTTGTTTCCTGTAAAACCTTCACTTTAGGAAACAGATATGACTTAATTTAAAGATAGATTTCAAGGGGCAGTAATGTTAATGCAGCCTGCATTTGATGAACTGGACAGCTATCTGTGCAAGCTTATGTCAGATAAAATTTATTCATCTTTAAAGTAATACCAGAAACTTTGTTAAAAGCAACAAATTAACTTCCCTCATAACAAAACATTTAGTATTACCTTAAAGATGAATTAGTTTTATTTAATATATTAATGGAAAATGTGGACTAATGTGCATGCAAGCACATTTGTAACATTGTATTTATAGTTATCAAAATCAGATGCTACTCTTAAATAACAGTAGGGCATGGATTAGTCATATCATTGTTTCCTTAATGGATACATGTTTCTTTCATTTTTAAGGATTACTGTATCAGCTGTTATGTTTATTTTGTGCTTCATTTCAGCTGTTTTTCCAGAGGAGCTTGGAACTAGTGTTCCTTTAACTAGTGCTGAGAGCAGATCACTGATATATAAGCCTCTGGATGGAGAATGGGGCTCCCGTAGTCGTGATGATGAATGTGAAAGAATAATTTCAGGGATAAACCAACTGATGACTCTAGGTAAAGTTAGTGTGAATGAATATGACAACATATATTAATGCTCTCTAAAAGTTTGTTTAGATTGTCTCTAATTGATTCAGCTTTTTAGTTTCTTTTTTGTTGCTTTTCTTGAAGTGCTTATTAAAATCAAATTTTTATTGGGAACCAGTTGATCTGTTAAACTTTTCCAACATTCTAAGGATGAAAATAACATTAATGTCATGGACTCTGGAGAAAATAACAACAACTATTGTTGTATTAGTACTTAGATGCAAATATCTAATCAAGAAAGACTGCTTGGCAGTCTTTTAGAAAATCTATAAAAATAATATCCCTCTTTAGCTACTCAGTAAATATCATTGCAACTTTTAAAAAATTCCTGTGATGCAGTAATTACACCTTTGTTGTTTTCATATTTAGATATTGCATCTGCCTTTGTGGCACCTGTGGATTTCCAAGCTTATCCAATGTACTGCACTGTTGTTGCATATCCTACTGATCTCAGCACAATTAAGCAAAGACTGGAAAATAGGTTTTACAGGTTTGTTCCTTGTGAAATTACTTAAAACTCAGTTCTAGCTACTGTGACATCTGTCTTTTGTACATAATCATATTTGGAGTGTTATGATAATACATAAGGCTGCCTTTGAGGAGTGTTCAGAAACTTAATTTGTTCCATATATAGCAGCCTTGTTGTTAACAGGGACCATGTACAAGGAGTACATGATTCCCTTGTTGAAACAGCTGCACGTGATTTCCAGTTTTTTTCCAGATTATAATTTTTTTCTGGTACAAGACTGACTCAGTGGTTAAGATAATCTTCAGAGGTCTTCTGGATTTCCCATTAACAGTTCTAGAGATGCACTTAATCTAGAGAGAGGGACTTTACAGTGGCTTAGTTTCTGGAACTGTCTTCCAAGGAGGCCATAACTCATTTTCCTCAGTAATGACCTTTCAAGGGAGAAATCAGTATTTTGACTGTTGTTCTGATTTTATTTTCAGCTGTTGTTTTTGTGTTTTAATTTTAAAACCACCTTGGATCCTGTACATTAAATAAATAAATAAATTTATTTAAATAAATTAATCAAATAGAAAATTAAATAATAAAAATATGTTTTCACTGTTGTTATTGTTAGACATCTTAGGTTCCACAAGGGAAGGCTAGGTATAAATGTTTAATAAAAATAAATTACAAGAGAATATGTAGGAGATTAAGATAGGCCTTTTAATTTTTTTTTCTTCTTCAGCTGTATTTTTTCTTTGAGCCTCACAACACCCATCTATCATATTAGTGGTGGTGCAGATAAAAACAAAGCATAATGACCATTTAATTAGAACCAGGGATCCCCATTGCTTAGCCCTAGAGCATCTATTAGTGCTAAACATCAGCCATGGAAGATGTGAAGTAATACAAGAAGATGTAGAATGCACTTTTCACTTCTAAGCAATTACAACTAGTCATTGCAAATTGCTGCTTTATAATTGTACTTCTAAATTAAAGCACTTCCCATTAACCTTGATGTAAGTATTGATAGTTCTTCCCCCTTTACTGTACTTAGTTCTTAGTACATGAATCTTTTAAAAATTACAGATGTACTTTTTTCCACAATTTGTGTTTGTGCTTTTTCTATTTTTTTAAAAGGCGTCTTTCTTCACTTATGTGGGAGGTTCGATATATAGAATATAATACTCGGACATTCAATGAACCAGGAAGTCCCATTGTCAAATCAGCAAAGTTTGTCACAGATCTCCTTCTGCAGTTCATTAAGTAAGTTTCTATATAGAGATAAGTAACCAACATGAAATAAGATACTTTGTTAATCACTGAGCATGTGTTAAGAATAAAACAGTATTTTAAGCAATTTACTTACAATTTCCTTCAGTAACAGTTGCTGAACACTTTCCATTAACATGCCTGATAAATATACTCACTGCTTCTTTCTCTCAGGATATTTGTTAGCAAAGCCTGTGTTCTTTCTGTCATCATTCAGAGTCTGTTCCTAGATAGCCTAATTATTTTACTGTAAATCAGAGACAGGCAGATGTGGATGGCTAGGGGTACTTGTTAACCCTCAGGATTCCTTGGAGGGCTTTACCTCCCCTTGCCCCTGCGAGAAAGAAAATAAAAAAGTAATCAGTGCTCCCCAAAGCCCTCTAGGGAACATGTTTTTGGCCTTTCCTGCCTCCTTTGAGAACATTTTGAGACAAAAATAGAAAGTATGAAAAATTTTGGAAAAACTTGTTTTGCCCCTGGAGAGGGTCCTGGGAGCATTCAGACTTGATAGAAATACCCTCTATTTTGTGGCATTTTGGAGGGGAAAAATGATCCTTGGGAGCTGAATGCGAACCACCCCTGCTATAAACGTTTAAGTGTTAACAACAAATGCATTTTTTGTTGTTTGTAATATGATAGGAATACATTTTAAAATAGTAAGGAATTACTAGGAATGATTTTTGAAAAAAAATTTTGGTTGTAAGATCCAGCTTTTGAGGATACTGTAGACTAAATGATAGAAAGATACAAAGGAAGCCAATATTTCCATTATTACATATTAAATATTTTCTACAAGAAGTATTTTCCCCTTTTTAGAGCAGAAAACTTTTTGAAGTACTTTAAGTTAGATAATTTTAATTTTTCAAATCTTGCAAACATTAATGCAATATTTGTATTGAACAGAGATCAGACTTGCTATGACATAATCCCACTTTATAATGCAATGAAGAAAAAGGTCTTGTCTGACTCAGAAGAGGTAAGTTAACTCAGCATGTCATAATTTGGGGGTGAGGAGGCTAAGGGTCCCGGCCCCCCCGTTGTATATTGTAAATATGTATGCATCTCACACAGTACCAAATACTACTGCAAGTTGTAGATCTTTGATCGAGCTGGTATAGTTGAATAATATGTATCTCTTAACATCACCTCAGAAATGACAGTTCATACCTAGTGATGGATCCAAATTCCATAGAGAGTGTTCTAAAACTAGCCTCTGTTCTTTCCAAAACTTTGATAAATCATGATTTCTATCTGTGGCATGTAGTTACGTGTAGTTAGAAATACTTGTAATGAGAGATGTGAAGGCCCAGGAAAAGAAAATAGAACAATTTGGAAAAATGGTCTTGTTTTTTTCTGAAGCTTTTTTTCCCTGAGGAAATTATTATTATAAAGTAAATTTATTAAAGTAACGAAGTGATTTATAATCTGTAATGGGTGCTAATACTGCATTTTCAATTTTTGAAAAACTTTCAATTTTTTCCCTAAAAAATCTAGAAAAAACTCCTTTTCTCCAGTGGTTTCCAGATTTCCAAAACCCTTTCACATTTCTACTTGCTACTTTGAGTTTTTCATGCCATTATGTTCCTGATCCATTATCCTGGCTTCTGTGGAAATCATGCTGTTTTTTCATGGTCTCTGTGAGTCACACAGTTGGGTCTTGTACCTGTGCAGGAAAACAATCAGAATATTTGAGAACTAAATAACATTCAGTAGGAACCCCACACTCTTGGTGTGTATGCTGTTGTCTTTCTTTCTGACCATTATTTTCCATCTGCTAATAGAGCAGCAGCATGAGGAAGAAAGATTTCTTTCATTTCAGAGACTATTTGTTTTGGTGTTATGTCTTAGAAAAAGTGTCCTTATAGGGAATAAGGGAAGAGGAGGGTAGAGAACAGGGTACACTTTGAGCCAGAAGAGACTCACAGCCCTTCCCTGGGTCATTTAGAAGCTCCTCATGAGCACTAATTAGAGGCTAGGCCACTTAATTAATCTACATTTCCTTCCCTTCTGATTTTATCACTGGATCTTTGGTTGGGGATATTACTTCACTGTCTCCTTCCAATGACACCAAATACACCAAATGAATATTAGGTATGGCCAGATCTCTTGGGTTGGACATTTAATTTCTACCATCACTAATTTTAGATGTGAGAAGCTCTGTTTCCCATCATGGTATTGTAATTGCTGGCCTTGTCACACCTGATTTATCAGTCCTACAGGAAAGCTTTCTCAGTCCCATCAGCTTCCAGGATTTATTTTCTGGGGCTTCATACTGGGTAGTGTTTTGTTGTGGCAGACTGACAGTGCAAGAGTAAATAGAGTTCTCGCTTGCCTTTGTTGAAAAAGAAGAGAGGAAGCTTCTTAAATACTAGATTATTAATAACAAAGTTTCTGTGGGATAAAATCTGCATACCTACCTATTGATTGCAAATATGGTGGTCTTCTCTTCCAGGTGGAGGCTCACCATCTAGCTGAGCAACAAACTAGGTACATTGCAGATTTTGCTGTAGAAGTTGTGATGGGTGTTCTAGCCTTACATAAGCATGCTTAGCCCATGTCTACAGTGGCCACTTAGATGTGAATAGAAAGCCTTTTTGATGTCAAAGGGATTTTTTTTTTAAATGTTCAAAGACTGCTGTTATTAACACCTTTACAAGATTCAGGCTATAGCTTGCAAAATAGTTACAGGTGCCTTTTTGTAGTTTTCTTCCTCAAAAGCCTTGGCATATATCTTATCACTGGTGACATTCTCCTCACAGATCTTTTTTGACTATCATCAGTTGCCTTCAGTCTAAGCATTACTTAGAACAACAGCGCTATTGTTCTTCCTCATTATGAAAATATCTTCAAGCTATTCTAAGTTTCATTGACTCAGATCAACATATCTGCTGCTTCCACCTAAATGCTCTCGATCTAGTGAATAAAAATCTTTTTTCCCTATACCACATACCTTGCAGAACATCTCCAATGATTTATTAGGAACTTACCATCATATACCATAAAATTCCTGACTCTTCCCTCTTTGGGGATTTGTCCATTCTACTTAACTTTCCCAGGTCCTTGGAGAAGAGATGGTTCTTGGAGAAATGTTTATAGCATGGTTAATTTACTTTGACAGGAAGAACATTATTTTTTTTCCTTTTCCTTTTTACAATTGAAGAAGGTTGGAAGTTTAAGTCCAAGATGCTATTATTTCATGAAAGTGAAGAAGTTCTGAGTGGTCATTTTATCCTCTGTTCTCCTCATTTGTTTTGGTTTATAGGAATAAAACTTTACAGTGCCTAATTACCCATCGCCATATATCCCGAATATTGTAGATATATTCGCTTCACCCTTGGCAAACAGTTCTTCTCATTTAGAGTTGTTCCATTTGAACTGTCTGCAGTATCACATGTACTGATGAAATGGAGGATATACGGTTGCATTTTTCTCAGGACCAGTTTTTCCCATGACTGGGTAAACTGGCTGCTAGTACAATCTTGTTGTCCTCACAGAGTAGGATTGCACTATTTTTTCTTCTAGAAGATCGGGGCCTGCTTATCAGCCTTGGGAAAACACAGCTGTCTATCTCAGCATGATTCGTTTTATAGGATCCAATAGACTCCATTTGAAACAGAACTTTTCTCCTAAAGGTTGACATAGTGATCTGGTAGCCTTAGAGACCATCAGATCAGAACCCATGTCTACAATTTATCTCATTCAGAGGCTGTTAGGCTTGATGGTAGCCACAGCCTTTGTTCTCAGGTGTACTTATCTGTTGCCTTGCCATATTGACTTCAGCCTTGAATTGCAAATGCTGTCATTTTTGTTGTATGGCAGGAATAGGGTGAGAATCTCTTTTCTCTACCAGTAGAGGGAGTCCCATCTTTTATAACTTTTCCTTTCATTTCCAGTTACATTGAAGAAAGTGGCCAACATCCGTGTTACATTGTGGTGGTTTTGTCAGGCATGGTTCTCCATCCCAGTTCTGTTATGTCTCCAATGTCATCAGTTTCCAGACTTGGTCATTGTGTTCAACTGTCAAATATGGCACCTAGACTTGAGGTTTTTTTCATCTCAAAGGATCCATTTTGATCGTTTGCAGCAGAGCTGCAACAAGCTTCTAGGAAGCAAACTATAGCACCAGGACATGGAATGCGCTGTCCTTTTTCATTTGGGGCACAGGTTACTCAGATTGCCCTCTTAATGTCTTGACCCTCCTGAAGTTTCTTCTGCTTTTGAAAGAGAAAACATTATCTCTTTCTTTGGGGGTATGTGTGTGTCTTTGGTCATACCTTACCCCTGCACTTTGCAGGCTGCTCCAGTACCCTCCCCTCATTTTTTTTGCATCCTTTGATGATGAGGCATCTGAAGGTTTTGTCTTGGTTGTACCATCTGACACATTTGATGGGAAAACCATTTGAGGTTTTTTTCTGTATGTGATCTTTGATTACCTAACCTTGAATATCATTTTTCTTCATCACTCATCTTGGGATGTGATTGTAGTGACTTTCATCCACCACCACCCTCCCCCGTCCCCAAAGTGTTACAATTCCATATGTCAGAATACAGTGCTCTCCTGACTTGCATACAGAACCCAACTTCTCCACTGAAAGTATATTTACTTCAATAGTGGATGGTAATAGTTTGTTATACAGATAGGATAGTTTTGCTGTGGCTTTATTATGTAGGCCATAGAAGAGCCTCCCTTGCAGTTTTTTGAACGCATCTTAGGGACAATTGCTGATGCCTACAAACTTGCTCTCCTTCCATTTTCACAAGATCTTTGTAGTCATTTGACAAGGGCATTAGCAACTTTTTCTGGTTCTGTTTGCGGAACCATCTACATCTATATGCCTTCAGATTGTTTCCAACTTATGGCAACCATAAGGTGAACCTACCACAGGATTTTCTGGGGCTGACAGTGTGTGACGTCACTCCCTGGGCTTCAGTATCTGGGCAGGGAATCAACTCTGGCCTTCGGGGTCATAGCCCAACATTCAGACCACTACACCATCTTATTATAAATTCATTATGAGGGTAAGTGCTGATGTTTCCTTTGGATATACAGTCCATCTCTCACTTTAGGTGTAACATGGATTCCACTTTCAGTATAGTAACTTGGTAGTCTACTCAGTTTTGTGAGTCACAGAGACCACGAAGAAGGACAGGTTGCTTACCTGTGACTCTGCTTCTTCAAGGAGTCATATGTGAACTTACTCAGCGGTCCACAGTTTCCCTTCATTCTACCTTTGCCCTTTTCTTGGCTGTCATGATAGACATAGAACTGAGAGGAAGACATCAAGGCATATTGAATGATATAGTGGGTCCCACTGAAAGCTACTTAGTTTTGAGATGTTCCAGTTATGGCTCTGCTCATATACAAGATCAATTGTGTGAGTTCACAGATGAGCGCATGAAGAACTACAGTTAAAGTTAAGCAGCCTGTTCTTCTGCATACAGGTACATCTTATTGCAAATCATACTTTACTAAAGTAAAGAAAATGTGAAATGGATGCACAGTTTCTGAGATAATTATACCCAGTAACTCTGCTGTCATTTTGAGATGCCAAAAATGCTTATCTGTGTTAATTTCATCTTATGGTATACTGTGTATATACAAAGTTCTGTGCTTGTATCACAAAATACACTTTTTAACTTGCCTTACTGATAGAGCTTGCTAAAAAGAGACTGATCTGATTACTTAAACTGTACACTTGTGGTTCTCATAAAAGATGTTACGCTCCATACACAGGCAAGGTACATGGTGGGTCTATCAAGGATGAGAGAAACATTGGCTATACATGTTGTAGCTGCTGTGCATAAACACCAGTTTTTAGATAGCAAAGTATAATCCGTGCATTTGCAGTTTCTTATCAGGAATAGGTAGATACAAAGTGTCAAATGGACCATTTTCTGTCACCAGCCAGACTCGCTGCAAAACTGCACCATTAACTAGTAGATTTTCAAAAATAATTTTAGGAATTAAAACAAGATGTTGGGAGTCTACCTGTTGAGTTTGGAGGATAATCATGTCCCCTGGAGATTCCAAAGACATGGTTCTCCTTTTTGATTTCTGTGTGTGTTTTTGTTTGTTATCTGGGGACCACATGCAGCCCACATTTTTCCCATGTTCATCTCACTGGACATGGGAAGGAACTGTAACTAAATAAGTTAATACAAGATTTATTGAACTTAAGTGTTTTTCAAATGTTTAATATATTATATTACATAATTAATATTTCATTGCTCAAAGGAAGAAGAGAAAGACATCAATATGCCAGGCACTTCTACTAGAAAGAGGAAGGTAATATTTGTTTACATTACTGATTTCCGCTTTGATTATGTATGAAGATGATGTAAGCAAGCAATCTTTTTAAAATTACTAATATAAAATGTACCTTTGCATTTAGTAGAGTTGCTGTTTGCTAACAATAATAATTGCTGCTGTCAGAATTTCCAAATGGAGGGATGGAAACAGAAGCCTGCCTCTAGATATATTTAATTCTGTGTTCTAGGGTAAAACTGCCAAGTAGATCCCACACAAACACTATCATATAAATTTATGTATAAATTAAAGAAATTTTGACAAAGCATTAACCCCAAAAGCCTCGGTCAATTTATACACAGATCAGTGTAAGTACTCTCCCTGCTGCATTGCTGCTTCTGACCTTTTTGATTCCCTGGATGGGCTGTGGAGGGGGTGACACCAAAATGACTGTCACTGCAGCAGCCTCCAGAATCCTCCAACCAGAATGGGGCACATGGTGTCACCCCTGTGAACCTCCTTCTGTACCATAATCCCTGCACTGTATCTTCCCTTCTGGGCAACTCAGAGCAGGGAGGGGAGCATTTTACTCATGAGTAAGCAAGTAGAAGCTCACTCTCCTCCCCTTTGCCCAGGTTAGCTCCTGTCTTACCCATTGCTGCTGTGGTGCCATCGCTGCTGTCCCCTTCCCAGCCAGTGAGACTTTGTGCTTCTGTTCCAGCTCTTTCTCTGATTCTGTTGATGATGTTGGGAGCAGCACACTCCTCTCTTCCATCTCCCAGACTGCCACTGATCCTGTAGGGCTTCTCTGGAGCCATAACTGCTGTGGGACACAGCCATCACCAGTGCCTGCTCTTGGGCCACTGTGGCTGCCCTGCTTCCCAGAAACCAGAGAAGAGGAGTGTGCTGCTGCCACCAGAGCCAGAGAAGGACCCAGAAGGAGAGTGAGCATGGGTCATTTCATGGAAAGTAGGGAAATGGCTTGGCTGGGCTTTCATAAATGTCCTCCCTCCCTTGTTTGGTGTTGCTGCTGCTACTCGATTGCTCTGGTTTGGCTGATTGCTGCTGCTTTTGCTGCTCTGCTCTCTCCCTTTCAGAAAGCAACTGAGGCAGAGGGCTCTGCTGTGTTCTGGTGTTGTTTTTTTAAAATTGTGGGGCTATGTTGCATGCTGTGCTTACTGCATGGCTGGCTGGCTGGCTGGCTAGGTAGAAGAGGGGAGAGTGAGTGAGTGACTGAGGAAAGTTAGGACAGACAGACAGACAGACTCACTCGCTCCCCTGCAGTTGCCCCCCCCCCAACTGGCACTGCCAGGTTGTTACCAGCGTGTGTGTTTGCCATTTCACCTTTTCTCATCCAGCTTTGAGTCTCCTGTTTTGTTTGTTTTTTTACTTCTGCCTCCTTCACAGTTCCTCTTCAGACCTCTCTCCCCACTTCCTTTGGGTTTCCCAGCTTTCTCTACCTTTCCACATGCCTTGGCATATCCTCTCTCTTCTTCCTGCCCCCTCCCCACCCCTGCTCCTGGCAATTTGCACAGAAAACCTCAGACACCAGGGGAAGAAGCTGTTGCTCCTTCACCTCTGAGGTTCTTCTCCCTCTTTATGTCCCATATTTAAGTCTCATTCCTCCTTTTTTCTTCTCCCCCTCCCAGCCCCCTTCATTCTTGTCCATCCTTCCTTTCTCCACAGTATGGATGATACACACATGCCCACTGCAAATTGGAAGCAGGCTCAAATCACTGGCCACCAGGTAATAGATAGATAGATAGATAGATAGATAGATAGATAGATAGATAGATAGATAGATAGAAAACAGACAGACAGATAGGTACATATATATGTGTGTGTGTGTGTGTGAGAGAGAGAGAGAGAAGGGGGGGCACATATAGAGAAAAGTCCCTCAGGTGGGAAAAGGGAAGGCGTGGTATTGAGTGATGCGGCTGGCCCCCTGAGGTGGCACTAGCACTTCACAGACCTCCATCCCTGCACAATGACCTTTGACTTATCCATGGCTCATATTGAAATCCATAATTTTGGCCCCCAAACCTCTCCTCAACTTATTTGTGAGGTTAGCAAAATTATTTATATAGCACCGTTAATATATTAAACATACCAAACATTAGTACTAAACATGCTAAAACAGGAATATGGGGACCAACACAAATACAAATACTGCTGGAATGAAATTAGAAAAACAAATTGTCCAACAAGTCATTAAAAAAAAATGAAGGCTGTAAGATTGGAAGGAGCTACGTCTTGTAGGGCTCTAAAAGTTGAAACAGGAAGCTGGTAGTGGATTCTAAAAGAAATAGGTTTTTCTTTATTTTGTATCAATAGCTACTTTTTAAAATAAGGCGTATTCAATATTGCTGTTTCAGGATCATCAGCCAAAGCGGAGGCTGCGTAACAGAGCACAATCCTATGATATTCAGGCATGGAAAAAGCAATGTCAGGAATTGTTAAATCTGATTTTTCAGTGTGAGGATTCTGAACCATTTCGTCAGCCAGTGGATCTTCTTGAATATCCAGTGAGTATTTGAAAATGTTGCATTTCTATTCAAGCATTCTGTTAAAGCAGAACTATGGGCTATCTCTTTTAAAAAAATGACCAAGATTTAGTTTGAAGCAAGAGGTTATTCTTTTTTGTCCCTCCTACTATCATCATATGTCTTGTATTATGATGTAAAACATACTTCGTGTACATTGTTTTGTTTTTCCCTAGAAGAAGATATGCTCCTGGGCTTAAAGTACATTTTAAATCAAGATTTGTCTTTTTCTTAAAAGCTTATCCAGAATTACTGCTCATAAAATAATAATTTAATCATATATGTTTGAAATAAACTAATTAATTTTTTTTTGTTAAAAAAAACAAGGATTACAGAGACATCATTGATACACCGATGGATTTTGCTACAGTTCGGGAAACACTTGAAGCAGGGAATTATGAATCCCCAATGGAGTTGTGTAAAGATGTGAGACTAATATTCAGCAACTCCAAAGTTTATACACCATGCAAAAGATCAAGAGTAAGGCTTGATAATTTTTTGGTTTGATTTTTAATTGCTGTGCTTATTCTCAAGAAGAGTGTGCAACTGTTACTAATATTGACTGAATCTAATATGGACACAAATCACTTTTGAGTTGCTTAGTTCTATATCATTTGAAAGACCTAGTTGGTCATTGTCAGAGTTACTGCTGCTAAAACAGTTATTGAGATGACCTGTTTGGATGTTAAATAAGTAGCCGGAAGCATGTTTGAAAAAATAATATGACTGGAGAGTTATTCCATGGACAGATATATGAAACAAATAATTCACTTGACTGTTTTAACAAGGATACTAGCTTCAAATAATAAATAAAACTTCAATTTATTTATGAAAAAGCAGTTCTTGGTCACAAAACTGTTCTTCTTTGATGTTATAACATTCTGACAACTTGTGAAATAAGTACTGGAAAAAACTAAGGTGATGAAGTATAAAACTAGATATTGAATGGTTTTCATGATTTTTTTCTGCAGTAGATTGATTTTAGGTGTGTTTGGGGCTTTTTAAAAATGAATTTACATCTATAATTTTGAAGTTATTAATGTATTCCCTTTAGTATTACAATTATACTTCTATTCTTTCATCACTGTACTTTGAGAAATTGATACTGGAATAATATCTAGCTTTTATTTAGATTTTTTTCACTAAAGGCCTTTCTGCCCTACACTGTTATAGGGCTGTTATTCCATTTTCAACCTCCTGTGGAATCCTGGGATTTGCAGTTTAGGGAGGAGCAGGGAGAATTCTCAGCCAGAGAGCTCTTTAGAGTTCTCAGCCAGAGAGCTCTTTGGCCTCAGCGAACTACAAACCCCAGAATTCCACAGGATGATGAAAGTGCAATAATAGCACTATAACAGTGTAGGACGGAAAGGCCCTAAGTCTCTGTTTATTGAGATGATGATATTGTTTTAAATGTTGGCGTTGAAAGACAGAATGAAGAATCAGGAAGATATTTCACAATAGAACATTTCAACCAATTCACTGCTTTGAATAACACATTAGGGTTAAGAGGGGACATGATAGCCATGTTCAAATATTTGAAGGGATGCCATGTAGAGGAGGGTGGGCTTGTTTTCTGCTGCTCCAGAGACGAGGACAAGGAGCAATGGATTCAAGCTGCAGGAAAGGAGATTCCACCTGAACCTCAGGAAGAACTTCCTGACGGTCAGGGCTGCCTCGGAGTGTAGTGGAGTCTCCTTCTTTGGAGGTTTTTAAGCAGAGGCTGGATGGCCATCTGTCGGGAGTGCTTTGAGAGTGTTCCTGCATGGCAGGGGGTTGGACTGGATGGCCCCTGTGGTCTCTTCCAACTCTACATTTCTATGATTAGGACCATTTCATTAGATTACAGATCTACTTTGCATTTTCATAAAAGAAGAACAGTTAAGAGAAGAAAAAAAGCAAAAGTTCTCTTTCTAGTAGTTTCACATCAAGGCATTATATACAAAAATAAGATTGAATATGAATATTCTCATAATTCTCCGGGAGTGATGAATCTTTCTCCATATGTATTTGTGGAGGTTCCTTATGGGACCAGAGCCTTATTTCTTCAGCCATCCTTCCTGCATGCCAGGACACAGTAACAGGATATCCACTTTCTTCCCAATGAAACCCATAAAACAAGAAGAGCTTTATGAGGAGTGGGCAGAGGCTGCCAGTCCTCAATACCTCATTGTCACTGTTCTGTCTCTGTGAGTGCAGGGTGGGAACAGGTGGAGCGAAGGCTCTATTGAGCCCTGTGATTGACTTTGCATTTACTGGTGCCATGCCAGCTATATAAATGGATTTAATTTTGTGTATTCATCTATTTGTTTAGGTTATTGTAAAGGATTTTATAGGAAGAAGGTAACATAACTCCTCAAGATGTACTGTCATACTGATTGTTTAAAATCTTTAACAGATTTACAGCATGAGCCTGCGCCTGTCTGCCTTCTTTGAGGAACACATTAGTTCCATTTTATCCGATTACAAATCTGCTTTGCGTTTTCATAAAAGGAGCACAGTTAAAAAGAGAAGAAAGAAAAGAAGTAGAAGTAGTTCTCTTTCTAGTAGTGTTGCATCAAGGTATGGTACACCATCTTGTTCTTCTGAATACAATGGCCTAAATCCAATGTTAGTCTTAGCTAGAATAGATCCATTAAATCAATGTAACTTCCCTAAATGTTGGCTTAAGTTCCCATTGATTCTTTGAGTCTGCTCTAACTTAGGGTAACAATTGGATTTATGTCAATATCTGCCTTGTTTCTGTTGGTGTAGCAGTTCTTAATACCTACTTTCATTACTCCTGTATTTTGTTTAAAAAGAGTTTTGCCATCTTGTTCCTAGGAAAGATCCAGAAGTAGCTATTACTTTTTCCTGTCCAGTTGTCCATTGTGCCCTACCACAGAAGAGGTTGGTTGACTCCCACAGTTTGTTATTCCTGCCCCTATCAGACTGAAATATGAACATCTCCTGATGCCCATCTTATTGGCAATCCTTTTTCATTTACTCAACTCCTGAAATACATCAGGAGGAAGGAGACTGTATGATTTTAAGCAGTGAACAAATAAAAATGAGAAGGAGAAGCAACGTGCGTTTTAAACAATTATATTGTTTTAAACAATTATATTCTTAGTAGGAAGGCAGTGAATATTATTTTAAAATGTAATACATGATGTAGTTATTTTTAAATAAGTAATATCAATACTATCTAAAGCATTTTTATCCCTCCATTCGGCCAAAAAAGGCTCGCAGATTGGTTTACAAATGGCACAGTACAATAGGAGCCCTGGAGATATTACATCTGTGCAGATCAAATAGCTGCAAGGCTGTGTTTTCTTGTCTGCCATCTTAACTTTTCATAGAACTGTACCTTTCATTATATAGCATTTTAGTCCCAATGTTTACTCCTGTCCCTTCCCCCCCTTACACTAAAGGAGGATATAAAACTTGAAGCATTCAGTGAAGTGAGCTTCAGGCCATGTAAGTTGATGTCCAGAATTAGCCTTTAAGATGCTGCAGACACTTTGTTGATTTTGCTTCAACAGATTAATATAGCTAGTCTTTTAGACATTTTCTTCCATTTTCTTTCTGCTGAATGTTTGCTGTTCTTTGATGTTATCCATTATGAAGGATGGGGTGGATGATAACTCACTGAATACTCCAGGATAGTATATCTTCAAGTGACTCAGTTTGTAAAAATGTTCTTTAGAAGACAAAGCACAATGAAATAACAGCACTATTAGTAATTTTAATAACTAACGCCGTGAACTTAAAAGCATCAGTTAAAACTCCCAAACAAACAAAACGGTGTTTAAAGAAAAAAAATCTAGAATGGTTCAGACACTAAAAGACATTAAAAAGCCTCAGTGACAAAAAGAATTTAGTTTGACAGCTAACGCTTTTCAAGTTAGGGTCAGGTGGATCTCGCTAGGGAGAATATTCCAGAGTCAGGGTACTATAACATTGCTCTGTGAGGTTGCCAACTCTTTATCATGCTGATAGCAAACTAATTTCCAGTTGTGAAGGACCTTGGAAAAGTGTTTTCACTGACAGTCTTTAATACCTGGACATGTTCATGTAGGAGCAGGTAATCCTTTAAGGATCTTGGACCAAAGACTTTAAAGGCTAAAACCAGTCATTTTAATTGCTGAGGAAACACTTGAGAGTGAATGATTAGGTGAATTAGCTCACACACATGCATACAGGTAATGGAGAATATTAAAGTCAAGGATTTAAAATATGAAAAGCTTTAATTGGTGACTAGGATATACTGCTTTCATTTTACTCTTAAATAGCCCCAGTTGTTATTGTCCTCTGTTTGTAGTCCGGATAGGAAACGAAGACTAATAAAGCCACAGCTGAAAGCTGAGCCCCCTGCTGCACCCTTGTCATCTGCACCTGCACGTGGAACATCTTTAAGAAACATTGCTGCTCAGATGAACGGAAAAGCGGTTGACTCCCTGACTTTGGTCAGAACAAGGAGCACAAGGGCAGTGACAGAAATGGCTGTTAGTGAGCAGCCTTCTACTTCTTCAGCAGGAAAGCCTTTAACTGTGAAACCTAGTAGTTCTGTTGCACAAGGACTGTCAGGTGGGTGAACTCGCTGATACCACTTTCAGCTTTTAAATCTATGATGGTTCCCATTGTATATAGTACTATATAAGTATAGGCTCCTCAGCTTCCTGGGGTGTTTTCAATGTTGGCAGACTAATCTAGGGATATTAACTGCATCCCCCACAAAAAGACACTTTTTTATTGTCACAGACTTTTTAATAAATGTGATCTTAAGATTTGTTCTCTTAATACCTAATATGTGTTGTATTGTATATTTGTGGTGCTAAACTGGTTTTTATCTCTTTCTCTTGTTTTATTCTTGTATTTTAATAGTATTTTATCTTTTGAGTGGTCCAGATAATTTTTATTTATGGTCAGCTTGTGTCAGTTATAGAGTTCATAAAGTTAAGCCTAATGTTAGTCTCAACTAGAGTCAATTGTTGAGGTATACATTAACATAGATGCATTCTTTTCAATAATTCTACCCAGTTTGGGACTAAACTTGGATTTAGCCCATAAATTCAATTATGTAAATTATGTATGTTGTGAAGTTGTGGGAAAACACAGAGGGGAAAGAGATGAAATAATCTTGGGTCCTCTCATCCATTTTTATTAAAGAGTATTTAATGCATTAAGTTCAATTCATATTTGCTTGGTTGGTGGGTAGGGAATACTAGTAGAAGGTTTTGATTTTAAATACTCCTTTATTGTAATTTTGTCTCCACAGTACCAGAGAATTCCACCAAACTCTCCAAGAATCAGAATATGCTCCTAGTCCCTAATCAAACCAATTATACCCACAACACTAGGAATAATACTGCCAGAGAAAATATGGAAAAGGATAAACAAATTAAACGTAAACCAAAATCTTCCACTGTCAACCCACAAGGTGAGCTTTGGGATTTTTTATAGTGTACAATAATTAGAGGAAATTGCATTGTTTGGTTTTTTGACTAAAGCTTTAGTTAATTGGTTAGTAAGAAATCTTTTTAATCAATGAAAATAAATTGAATCAGTGGCACTTTCAGGTGAACACTTTTTAAGGCGTCCTGCATTCTCTTTAGTATTTTACATATTAACATTCTGGCAATACTTCAGTTTTACTTAATGTAATCTGTTAAGAGGGCTGATGAAAAGTGTTTTGTTGGTCATTTATCATCTCTAATAGTTAATACTAGAATTTTGTCTGGCATTCATTTCATGTGTTAAAAATATGCATGCTATATGTTTCAGCTGACTTACATTTGTGGTGTGGTTTATTGGATACCTAATTGATTTCATAATTGGGATTGTTCTGCATAGTTTTATAAAACCACTGGCATTGTATATGACCCCATCAGGAGTGTCCTCCATGCCATGTCTTTTTTTCTTTCTTTCTTGTCATGGGAAGCCATAACAGCTCTTCCGATGCTTCATCTTTCTAGTGTAACATGACACGACTTCAGTCAGATGAGAAAACTAACTGTTCTAGCATGGTTCCAGGTTTCTCATATTAACTTCTTCACAATACATGTAGTAGCATCTTTTGCCATCAAATTAACATAAGAATCCAATTTGAGAAGTCAGAAGAAATCAGTTATTCATAGTACTCTTAGAAGATAGTAAGTTTCATAAAACATAACAAAGCCTTCAAACAATAGTGATTTTCCACAAGTGAGTTTCTTTTTCCTACTCCTAGATAATGCCCACACACTGAAGAGAACTTTCTCTTTCTAAATTACTACAGCCTAGATGCCCTGAAAAAACAAATCACAATTATGTTAGGGTTTTGAGGGATTACAGTTGGCTCTCCACATTTGCAAATTTGACTTTCACAGATTTGATTGTTTGCAAGTTTCTCCAACTCCTGCCCTCTCAATAACCTCAGGTGCTTCTTTTCTGTGGATCCCTTCTCAGAAGCTCCAATTGGGCAGTGCAACCTTTTAAAAACCCACTTGTGGTCCCTCTCCTCTTCTACCAGCAGCTGCCTGGCCAGCTAAGGACAGATTGCAATTAATTTCTCAGCACTGCAAACCCTTTCTGGATGCCCCCCACACACACATCCAAGAAAGGAGATGGGCAACAGAGAGTAACTATGGAGCTTCTTCTTTGTGATCTCTGTGCCTCACACGCTAGGAGCTTTCACACGTGCGCGGTAGCGTTCGGAAGATTCTAGAGCTTAGTAGCTTGGCGGGAACCCCTCCCCCATGCCGGTACTGCGCATGCTCATCCTGCTGAGTAACGGTCGCTCCTCAGTTCTTTCTCGTCCGCCGTGGCGTACAGAAGGTTTTTTGCGTGTGGCTTGTGCTTTATTGTTAATTCATCGGATTTCTTGGCTTGACTCGGTTTTTTCAGACTTTGATTACGGTTTTTGGATTACAGACTGGATTTGGTATATCGAACCCTCTTGTTTCTTCTCCTTTCCTTCGATTCTCTTGGAATCCTCGGACTTCTTCTCCTTCTTCAAGCTTGTCTGCCTGCCTTGGACTCTTAGTCTATGTCGGCCCTGTTCAAAAAGTGTGTATCGTGTGGACGGAAAGTCATTTTATTCGACAAACACCGTGAGTGCCTCTTTTGTTTGGGGGAAACCCACAACGTCTGGACCTGTTCTATTTGCCAGGAGTTCACCACTCAAACTCTTCGGAACCCCCACTCGTCAAGGCTGAAGTCGCACTGTTGGGAGGAGTCCTTACGAGCAAGAGACCAACCCGAGGCCCACGTTGTGATGTTGGAGAAATCAACCACTGGACATCCAGCGACTATTCCATCGACGTTGTTGGCAGCTGCCGCACCGTCCACCTTGTCGGTACCGGGCTCGGTACCGACATTGAAACCATCCATCTCCTCGCTACCGAGGATCCCAAAGTTGTCGGCGGCTGCTAGGACAACTGAGGAGGCACCTGCGGGCTCGCAGGCCTCCATGTCAACCTGACCTCCAACTGCTGCTCAATGGAAGCGCCCTGCTGTCCTGGACGTCGGCAAGCAGAGGGAGAAGAAAAAGAAGAAGAAGAAGAGGCGCTCCCCTTCTGAGGAGGCCCGCCTCCCCACACCTCCACTGACTCAGCTTGCTGGGGATCCGAACGAGCAGTCGGACCCGCAAGAGGTCCTTGAGGTGTCGGATGAGGAGCAAACTGTGGAGGTCTTGCCCTCTGAACCGCCCGTCTTGTTGGCCGAGGAACCCCTGCCAAGTCACCGCAGGTCAGTAGACCGCCGGGAGGAGATCATGGCCCAACACCGGCCTTTGCCCAGGCCTCTGACAAGAGCCAATCCCACTCTCCCGAGCGGAGAGTCAGGCCTCCGCCACCACGCCCGAGGGAGTTGTGCTACAAGAGAGACTACTCTTGCACCTCTACCGACTCGCTGTACACCTCCACCTCCCATCTCGGAAGGTACGGCCAAGAACACCAATGGCGTGAGTTTCTGGGATCGTACCTATCCTACTGTCCATCTTACAGGGATAGGTACCATTCTGACCCCTGGTTTTGGTCACCTTATCGCCAATCCCGCTCGCCTCCAGGGGAAGGCCACCACTCCCAGTATCAGAGGTCACCAAGCCAGTCACCCTCTCCTTGTCACTGGAGATCCAGGGAGCCTACACCTCGCTATAGGACTGTGTCTCCTCCTCCAAGGGTGACGTTGACTGCAACCCGCCCGGTGTCAGAAGCCACCTTGACACGGGCAGCAGAGTCGACCACGGTAGTCACCCAGGTGATCCACCGAGCGCGTCCTGCGGTAGTGCCCATTGCTTCAACAGTGACGCCTCAGACTATGGCTCTGACCACGACATCGTTGGCAGTGACCTTAGACCTGCCTCCCCGTAGGCCATCCAGGGACAGGTCTGGCGACAGGTCTCCGACTCATTCATCCCAGTCTTAGGAGCCGGATACAGAGTCGGAGGACTTGACACCACCATCCCATGAGTCGCCTCCCTTGGGCTTCGGAGACCCAGCACCCGAGTCTGCACCGGAGGATGTAAAACAGTTTTCTGTGATCCTCCTCCGCATGGCTACGGCACTCGACTTGAAGGTCGTGGACCCGGCTCCAGCGGTGAATGATCCAGTCTTCCACTACGTGGACACCCGTCCACCATCCACTGCTCCGTTGCCTTTCGTGCCAGCGCTCATGGAGGCCCTGAGACAGCCATGGGCCAAGCCGGCTTCTGCCCAGCCAATTCCACACCAGCTGGAGCACATCTACCAGACGCAGAAGGAGAACGCAGAGTTCCTCTTCAGCCACCCGGTGCTGAACTCTGTTGTGGTGGAGTCTGCCCAAACCAAGGGCGGCAACAGGGCCCATACCACCCTGCCAGACCGTGAGGGCCGTAGGCTGGACACCTTCGGCAGGAGGTTTTACTCTGCCTCCTTGCTGATTGCCAGGGTGTCCAACACACAGGCATGCCTTGCGGCCTACCTCAGGAATTTGCTGGACCGCTTTGCTCCTCTTCCCGACACCATCCCAGAAGAGAGCCGCCCAGGCGTCTTGCAGTTTTTCAATGAGGCAGTGGCACTGGCGAACCAGCAGTTCCTCTCCTCGAGGCACACCATGGAGGTTGGCTTGAGGGTGATGGTAGGTTCCATCGCTCTCCGTTGCTTTGCCTGGCTGAGGTCATTGGGACTGCAGGAAGACAGTCGAAGGCGGATTGAGGACCTCCCCTTTGACGGCCAGGGGCTATTTCATGCCATGACCGACGAGGCTATGGACCATCTTGTTGAGGCGCGCCTGACCGCTAAGAAGATGGGCATAAACCAACCACCTCAGCCTCGACGGTCCTTCGGCTCATGACCATCCTGGTGCAGGTCCTCCTCCTCCACCTATCAGCGATTGCCTCAATCCACTCGGTCCTGGCCATCGACTGCTTCCTTGGCCCAAAGACTGTTCCGGAGACGTCCAGCTTTGTCTTCTAAGAAATCTTCCTCCGACGCGAAGTCCCGGTTTTGACCACCTTCGCATGTCGTCACCTCAACCAACCTTCAGCCTGCCAGCAGCCTTCCAAGATCAACCGAGCCTGGCAAGACACCTTGCCGAGTGGCATAACGTCACCACGGACTCTTGGGTGCTTTCCATCGTCCGTCTTGGCTACGCCATAGAGTTTCAAGATATTCCACCGCAAGGTGTCTACTATTCCACTTCGGCCAGCTCGGTCCTGCTGGAAGAGATCCAGTCCCTACTTCAAAAAGGGGCGATTAAGGAACTTCCGCCTTCAGCCAAAAACACCGGCTTCTTCTCCAGGTACTTCACAGTACCGAAGACGGACGGAAGTCTGCGGCCTATCCTAGACCTCAGAGGGGTGAACGACTACATCCGCCCCAAGAGGTTCAAGATGGTCACACTATCCTCGATGCTACCTTTCCTTTGACGAGGGGACTGGTTCACCTCCATTGATCTTCAGGATGCTTATTTTCACATCACCATTCGCCCACAGCACAGACGATACCTACGGTTCATGGTTGACGGCACCTGTTACCAATACAAGGTGCTACCGTTTGGCCTCTCTACCGCTCCCAGGGCCTTCACCAAATGCATGGCCCCAGTGGTATCATATCTGCAGATGAAGCGCGTCTCGATCTACCTCTACCTGGACGACTGGCTGCTGGTAGTGTCCTGCAGGCAAAAACTCTACAGAGACATCCATCGGACTTTGACACTTCTGACCCATCTAGGTCTCCGGGTCAACCCGAAGAAGTCCCACCTCGAGCCCGCGAGGGTGCTAGATTTCATCGGGGCAACCCTGGACTCGGTATCGGCGAAAGTCTACTTACCGATCGACCGTGCACGGACACTTCGTCGGGCTGCGTCGTCAGTCTTCAACGCCCCGACGGTATCGGCAAGGAGAATCCAGTAGCTCCTCGGATACTTGACTTCCACTACTGCCATAACTTAGCTGTCCAGGCTCTGTGCACGGCCTCTTCAGCACTGGTTCATCCGTGTCTTTGACCCGCTACTGGACGACCAGAGACGTCTCCTTCGACTGCCCCCGCAGGTGCGGTGCTCCCTGCTATGGTGGCAGTCCTACAACCATCTCCTGTAAGGCATGCCTTTCCAGGAATCGACTCCGCAGGTGACGGTAACAACAGACGCCTCCCTCTTCGGATGGGGAGCCCACTGTGGCAATCTCAAAGTTTGAGGCCGGTGGATCGACAACGAGACCGTCCTCCACATCAACGCCCTTGAGCTGCTCGCCATCTGGAAAGCTCTGAGGGCTTTTCACCACCTCGTTACCGGCCGCACGGTGCTGATCCTGGCGGACAACATGACGGCGGTCTGCAACATCAACAGACAAGGAGGGACCCATTCGACAACCCTCCCCAGCATGGCCCTCGATCTCTGGAACTGGTGCGTCTCACTTCGAAGCCATCTGGTGGTCGGGCAGGAGAACACCACAGCAGACGCCCTCAGCAGGGACACCTCTTCCCACCACGAGTGGTCTCTCTCCAACAAGGCGTTCCAGATGATTCGAGACCGGTGGGGTGAGCCAATGATTGACCTCTTCGCCACCAGCAAGAACGCAAAGTGCCGTCGGTATTGTTCGAGGGCCGGACACGATCGCGGTTCCATCAGCGACACTTTCCAGTTCAGGTGGAACGAGGGATTTCTCTATGCGTTCCCTCCGTTTCCTCTCCTGGGCTGGGTGATATCGAAGATCCTTGCAGACCGAGCCGACGTCGCCCTTATAGCCCCGTACTGGCTGAGGTAGCACTGGTTCGGTCCTCTCCTCGAGGCCGCTCGCAATCGACTACTCAGGCTCCCAATGACACCGGACCTCCTGTCACACTCCAACGGTCTTGTGCTCCACCCAGACCTACCACTCCTGGCCCTCCATGCCTGGAGGATATTGCAGTAGATGATCTTGTCATCGGTAACGTCTTGACCACGGCCAGGAAGGAGTCAACACGCCACAACTACCATTACAAGTGACAGCGGTTCGTCACCTTAGCTGAAGCACGACGGGAGCCATTATCGCCTGTCAACTTGCCTACCGTGCTCCACTTCCTTTTACACCTTCAACAGCAGGGCTTGGCTTCCCTTCCTTGAAGGTTTACCTTACTGCCATCGAGGCATACCAGCCCCCACAATCTCCATCGGTGGCGCTTTTTCGGGACGGTACCGTCAAGCAGTTTATGAAGGGCCTGCAGCACCTGTACCCGCCGGTATCACCACCGCTACCACCGTGGTCCCTATCTCTGGTGCTCTCACAGCTAACGAGGCCGCCCTTCGAACCCACGGCGACTGGTGATGACAGGCTGCTCACCATGAAAACTGCCTTCCTGGTGGCTGTCACCTCAGCCAGGCGAGCAGGGGAGCTGTCAGCCCTATGGCCTGACGAACCTTTCCTGGTGTTCCACAGGGGCAAAGTGGTCCTTCGGCCTGACATTTCATTCTTGCCGAAGGTGGTGTCCAACTTCCATCTCACTCAGGACATCATCTTGCCAACCTTCTATCTGGACCCAACTACACCTTTGAAATGATCCCTTCATTCCTTGGATGTTCGTCGGGCCCTGGCATTCTATACGGACAGGACTGCCTCTTTCAGACAGACTCCGCACCTCTTTGTGTGCTGTGGTAGACTTCGGAGAGGCCACAAGGTGTCCACCCAACGCTTTTCAAAATGGGTGGCTGGGACAATTCTGCTGGCGTACGAGCTTGCCAAGCAGCATCCGCCAGCATTCCTCCGAGCTCATTCCACTAGAGCCGTGGCAACATCTGCAGCCCTCTTGCGAGAGCCGACCTGCAGGAAAGCGACCTGGTCCCAACCATCGACCTTCGTGCGCCACTACAGGCTGGACTGCTGTTCCGGTCGAGATGCCCATTTTGGACGTGCTGTGCTGGCTTCCGTACTATAGGACCTGACCCACCGTCCAACCAGTAAGCTACACAGTCTCCTAGTGTGTGAGGCACAGAGACCACGAAGAAGAAGAACAGGTTGCGTACCTGTAACTGTGGTTCTTTGAGTGGTCATCTGTGCCCTCGCACCCACCCAACCAACCATCCCCTCTTTTTCAGGTCCCCCTTTTTTGGTGGACTTCAGACCTGAGGAGCGACCATTACTTGGCGGGATGAGCGTGCGCAGTACCGGCATGGGGGAGGGGTTCCCGCCAAACTACTAAGCTCTAGAATCTTCCGAACGCTACCGCGCACGCGTGAAAGCTCCTAGTGTGTGAGGGCACAGATGATCACTCGAAGAACCACAGTTACAGGTAAGCAACCTGTTCATCCCCTTTCCCTCACCTGGTTTGGACCCTGGGTGTCTGTTCTCCCCACTATGCCTCAGCACTCTTCTCACAGAACACACATTTTGGTATTTGCATTTTTTTTCTACTCTACTTTTGCGAGGCCCTAACCATAATGAACGTAGAGGACTGAGTGCATTTCTCAAATTTGCTGCACTACTTAAAGATAAAGTTAAAGTTGAGATTTTCTTGTTAGGAACTATGGTACTCATAGGTGTGTTTCAAAATATCTCACTATTGGATTAATGAGTGATTCAGTAATTTTTTGGATTAAGAAGATGGTGCCAAATTTCAGCTTTTTGGTGGATCATCAATACTTCATCCATTGCAGGCTATACCTGATGTTTCCTAGCTTCGAGGAATAAAGAGTCAAACATCTTGCATCTCATTCATATCACATTTTGTCTGTGGCATTTATGTAGAAATAGTTGTAGTATTTGGCATTAATACTTAAGTTCCCTGTTTTTATAGCAATGAGTTAAGTGTCTACCTTTCCAATAATCAGTCACAGGTTGGATTGTGTGAGTACCACATTTCAGCTGTTTGAGTCACATAGAAATAACCTAAAAATTCTAGTGCGTGATCCAGTTAGTCACTCGGATGTCCAAGCATCTTTCTGGATTTGCTCTTAGTTCTGAAATGCATGCACCATAGACCACTGTGAGACTACAAGACAGACCATCTGTTTCCTTTTCAGAAGTAATAGAAACATAGGGAATAAATAAATACATGGAATAAATAAATATAAAAGACAAACCACCATAATTTTGCTGGTCAGATGGTGGTGACAGATGTCATTGCCAGTTCTTGCATTCAAGAACTGGTATATCCCTAGTTTAGCACTGATGCAACCTTCTCCTTGCCCTTTTCTGTTTGTTTGGATATAGTCATGTCTTCATTGGAAGCAAATATAGGATTCTAATGCTGAGAGTAAGTTATCAAATTGTGTTCCTACTGTGAAGAGAATTTCCCTTTTCTCTTAATTTGCTGGCTGCATGCTTTGAATATATCAACTGTTTTGGAAGCAACTCTTTGAAACTTGCCCCACTCACTTTCATGTCTCCCTATAATGTATTGTAAAAATCCAGTCACATTTGACTATTTTCCCCAGGTGAAAAGGTAAATATCTGAAATGGGGAAAGTGTGTAACTGTTTCCATAGCTGATGCATATTACCTTACATTACAAAGAAGCTGACCGTTGGGAAAGTCTTTGTTCACTCCAGTTCTGTGTTTTAAATTTTAAACATAGTTTTGTACTGAGTGATATGTTGTAGAAAATAGTTGATGCAAACCTCTCCTTGACATGTTCTATCTTTTAGCAGATTTCAAGAAGAGCCCTGTGGCTTTGGCATCAGGAAGCATCCAGGTAAATGGACATGGGGGACAATCTTCAAAACCTGTGTTTAAGAGGGGTCCTGGACGGAAACCGAAGATTGAGACGAACAATAGTAGCTGTGAAGTGGTGCACAAGAAAAGAGGGAGGAAACCAAAAAGCCTGCTACTTGCTCAACAAAAAAGTTTAGGGCAGGATACAAACCAAGCTACTAATTTGCCAACAGAGGAGGCATCTGCTTCTACTGCATGCAATTCTCTCTCTGAAAATAATGTGAAAGAAGACCTATTACAGAGGAAAGGGCGTGTAGGTAGAAGGCCAAAAAGAAAGTCACAGGCAGAACAGTCAGGATCGGAATTTCCTAAGTTTTCTGCAGATCCTAAGATTCAGACAAGAAGCAGGAGAAAAAAGACAGATGGGCCTATTGAAGAAGAGGAAGAAGAGCCTGAGGAACTTAAAGATTCTGAACCTCACATGAGAACTAGAAACCAAGGTAGAAGGACTGCTTTTTACAATGAAGATGACTCAGAGGAGGAGCAAAGGCAGCTGTTGTTTGAAGACACCTCTTTGACTTTTGGGACATCCAGCAGAGGCAGAGTTCGAAAGTTGACTGAAAAAGCAAAGGCTAATCTGATTGGTTGGTAACTTTTGCTTTAAAAAATGCTAGTAAGTAGATACAACAGGAATTAGAAAAACTATGGATACTGCTATCTGCTGCTATTTAGAAGTGAGATTAGGTTCCGATTTGGAGAAATATAGCAAAAACAAACTGAACATTTCTTTGAAAGAAATATGTATTTTAAACATTTGCTATTTATTGCCCTCCAAGTAGGTTATGCATTTCAGTTCACTTCAGTTGGCATCAAAGATTGTATAAATGGAACTCTTGATTTGCAGAGATGCTACTGTAATTTTGAACAGTACAACCTCTATTTGATTAAAATAAGATAATTTTTAATGTAAAAGACTGAGAACAGAACTATTTTTGAATGAGCAAGGTACAGTACGTTTGTATAGAGTGTGGTATCTGTGTTTTGCAGGATGTTAGCAGAGTATGGCAGTAAATGCTGTTGAGAACAAATGCAGAATTACCAAACTTTGCTAATACAGTAACATTTAATTCAGTAGTGATTGGGCACACAGCTTTGTACAGACAAATGTAGTGCAGGTTGTTTTATCTGTGTTCTGCCAGAGAGAGAAATCACAGTGTGTATATCTATATATTTATATATAGATATGTAGATATATATGCATACATATATATATCCACATTGGAAAAAGTTTGACTAATATGTCTAATTTTTCAGACTTTCATTCTCGTATCAATCAAATCTCTGTTTATTGTGCCAAAGACTGAAAACCGGTACAGTGGAATAGTTTTGAGTGTCAGTGCATCATACAGTTTTCAATTATGTTTATGACTCCATGCTCAAAATACAGATTGTTCTGAAAAATTTTCTCTACTGGTACTTTGTAATAAAAAACAGTTAATGCACTGGTGGGATCCTTTAACAAACATTTGAGGAAAAGTTATAAATTGCGTTAAAGGGATCAAGGAAAATGCAGGAAAATATGAGATTCTGGTGTTTATGATCATATTAGTTATTTCTGCAAATTGTGTTAAACTGACAAAAATTACTTTCGGAAGAAGTGTGTATGTGTATGTATATATTGAATATATACACAAGCACATAAATACACAAAATTACCCAGGCATAATGTTTTCAGGACTTTTTAGATAGTACTAGAATATTTAGAATTTTTAAAACATCATACTATAATTTTAAGGGGAAGATTGGTTATTTTCAGTCATTAAAGGCCAAATCACTTTTTATGCAATCATGTTTTATACAGTATTCTCATTGCACATTGTTTTTCTGCACTTTTTACAGTATACTTATCAAGCTGACATAAGTCAATATAAACAACCTAAAGGAGAATCCCACTTTATAATTGTGCCTTGTATTCTGTTATTTTGTGCATCTTTAGTAAACTTAAGTTGTCTATTGTAAATGATGACTATATGACTTAGGGGAATGTATTGCTGTATGTACTGCTATGGAAAAAAGACAGTTATTTATTTGTTTATGGTACATTTACTTATTTTATACTTTTAAAATTTTAATACAATTTTATTGTTTAAAAGTATAGTCCAATTTAAAAGGAAAAAATACATAGTAAAACAGTTGCATGGTACAAAAATGTAACTACGTTTTTCATTTAACACACTTGGGGAGAACAAGGAGGTATGCAAGAAAAAAATGGAGATTTCCTTGTTTGTGAGAACACCATGGCCTTGATCAAGAGATGAATATTAGTAGCAGTGGGCTACTTTTGCATGTATGCATGCCTGCCCAAAAGGGGTGGGTGCTGTCAGCTTTTAGAAGTGCAGGATCTGTGTCAACCTCCTGAGCTTCCACTAGTGGAAAGGGGAGGGTAATTCTGTTTTCCACCACTCCAAATCATTATCAACTCTACCAAAGATAGTGCCATCAACCATCTGTTTAGTACCATATGTAGTTTCCATGCCAGTTTTGAGAATGGCAGGTAGACCCTGCCCCAGACGTCAGAAGGGCTGCACCTCTTTTTGTATCTTCCTCTGTGCAAGTAGTCAAGTGGGCATCTGACCTGGGAAACTAATACTAATCTTCACATAGTACAAAACACCTGGTTATTAAAATGCATTTCTAATGTTACAACCAAGATCGTGCACATAATTTGTCATTCAGTCTCATCTGAGATAGATAATAAGGGTAGTTACACCTGTTTAAGAAATTTGGAGAATGGAACTTTGGTTCTGGTTAATTGCCATCATTGCTTCCGAGGACAAAATAAATAAATAAATAAAAACATTATGGTCTGGTATATTTAAGAAAGCTGAACTTTCATAACTTCATCTAAGATGGAAAACAGTCTCCAGAATTCTACTAGCATCAGTTCTGTTTTTATTAGCATGTCATAGTACATCATATACCATAGTATTGAGTTATGTGATCTTGTTTTTTGACTTACTCTTTTTAAAAAACATATTTCCTTCCAATATAGCTCGCATTAAATATGAAAACATTACACCATACAGTGTACTGTGGCAGAACTTTTCATGTTTCACAATACGATCATTGTAATAGATTTCAATTGCCCATCTTACTCTCATTTAAGATGGTCAATTTGAAATGTCTGATGCTGTATCATAATATAAAAGATTCCACTCCATTCCTTTAGTTAATCTATTTACATTTAGTGTGGTTGTGGGTGTATGTACATATGTATGTGTGAACACACACACACATATGCACATCAAGTATGTCTGTGTAATACAGTTAAATGAAGTAGAACACGTAGCCAGCAGAGTCTGAAAATTACAAATTTCAAAACTACAACATTCAGAAGTCTTACCTGCAAAACAAAAACATATTCTCTTTCTGTGAGTATAGGAATTCATGTTCACCTTAATTTTTTAAATTTCTTTCAGTAATTTATTGTGTAGAAACATAAAATGCCAGACTTTCTTGTGATTTAGGTTGCACTGATCTGGCTTAATGTTGCTGGAGTTGAGTGACCTGCAGGATTCTTACTGTATCAACACAGTGAATTTTTCATCTAGCACATTTTAAAGTGAGCAATAAATTTTGGTTCTGTAGCTTTGGATGGATAGGAAACACAGGAGCATAATGTAATACTCATTTTATGGCATAGTTACATAAATAATATTTATATAGATGCCATTTATGTTGGTAATTACGACTAGTCCTGCAAATTATTTCTTACAAACTTGGCAGTTATTAAAACAAATGGTAAAGGCTGTGTACTACTGATACTGCTTCTGATACAGGCTAGTCCATTAATTCATAATATCGGCTGTTAAATTACTTTACTGTTAACCAGTGATTATCTACACAGTGGTGTCTGTTTAGCAGAGCATTCCATGTCTTTTGAGAAGAAACTTGTTAACTCACTTCATCATTGCAAAGGCCCAATGCTTGTTTCACAATGCATGGTGGTAGGTTTGAATTCTAATTGTTTCCCAGGAATATACCTTGAATTACATCAGCCTAATAGGATATTAAAGAAACAGTTTTTATCATCATACTGTGCTTAAGGATACAGCTTTACAAGAACTGTCTCCCTATAGGGACCGGTTGCTGTGAGCTAAATTTGCATAAAGTTATTTGTACCATGCCGTCAGTTTATACATCTATGAACATTCAGTTGCTATTTTAGTATTACTTCAGATTAATCTGTGCAACATACTGTTTGAAAAGCACTATCAACAATTTAAAATAAAAGAGCACAGCTACGTAATTCATATACGTGGTTCATCAACAGTAACGAAGTACCACTTTGGGCTTTCAGTTTCACAAGTTTGGAGTACATCTAAATTGACTTTTAAATGTTAAAGGTCTCAGCCAGAGCCCCATGCACATCCAGCTCGTTGTTTTCTGTGAACAATCCCAGTGTGCTGATGAATCTGCATCCTCGGCTTTTGAAACACAAACTCATTTCTGATGACTTAGGGCACAGTCTAGCCATGCTTTGCATTCTATGTGTGGAGTGGCACATGTAGGTGTTTCCTGCCCCTGATTTCCCCTCTCCATCAGCAGACTTCCCCACAAGTGGAAAGCTGCACTGGTAGGACAGCTGCATATGTCCAACAGTGTATGTATGAGACCGACTGGATCGGGTTTGACTGTATGTTTTCATGTATCCCTTAATCTTGCACTTCATTTAATTGGACCTAAGCATTCATCTGATAAAAGGGCTGTTCAGTTTTTGCTGTAAATAATGTACATATACATGTTTATACTTTTTAAAAAATGGTGTACATTTCATATATAGTGGTCAAGTCTGAAAATTATTTCTAATATAAAAAAATCTGGTATTGCATTTTTAATATGTTACCTTTACATAATTTGTACTTTAATCAAAATTTAAAATTACTGTTGAAAAATTGTGAAGCATTTTTTTACACTTTGGAAGCACTCATATTTTTGTTTTTCAGTTCAGCTCAGTTTTAAAATAGAAGGTACTCTGTGTTTCAGGAAGGTTACAGTTATTGAGTGAAATCCAACGTAGTACTAGTGTAAAAAAAATCTTAGTGCTGGTGTTCTTTCATTAGTAGATTTTATTGCACGAGCAGAATTCAGGTATTGAATTTGCCTGTTGCACGTGAGAATGCGATTTCTGCTAGTGGAAATATTTTTTGCACCAGCTGACAGACACCATTAGATAGGACCCATTGTAGATGTTTGTGTTTTTAAAAGTACCATAGAGGAGAGACAACATTTTGAAGATGTTACTAAGACCAAATCTGCCTCTTGTAAATATAATTTAGGAGCTGTTTTATGTCAAATTATGTCAAAAGTGAACTTTTCCTTTTGATAGGGAAATGAGCAACTGCTAAAAACTGTGCTTTTTTAATGCAGATAATTGCATCAGGAAATTAAGCTATGTAATAAAAACTTATTTTTATGTTGATAAAATATACCCTTAAAGACAAAACAGCACCAAATTAGTACACTTACACAGAAGGCATTGAACATGATATGTGTATCAAACACAGATTCAATAAGAATAGGCTATTGACACGTCTTTCAAAGTTACATTTTTGGACCATAACACTGCAAAAACCTGACAAGTAGGTCTTTGAGTGAATTATTTAAATCTTGTCACTTAATGATTTATTTAAATCTTGTCACATATATTGTAGAGCAATTTAAGGACATTGTCTGAAATACTGAATTTTGAAACTGACACATTTTAAAGCTATGGTTATTTTGTATAGTATGATGTAAATCCAAAACACAGCATACAGTTTTACAAAAATATTAATTTTTGTCAATGTTAATTTCTCTTAGAAATCTACTTTATCATGTTATCAAGTGCAGTCTCTCACCTGGATGAACAGTGCCCTTTCTTTTTGTACATACTGATTAAAACTTTTAATTGTTATGTGAAACACCTATGTTGGTTTTGATGAATAATACTTGGAATCCTTTTATACAAACTAGAATGTATGTGTAAGAATTACTGTCACTGCAATGTAGTAACTACAAACCTATTTTTAAATAAATAGAAAACTCGTTTTTCTAAGTGCTTTGTTTCTGTCATTACTGTAAATACTTAGATAAAAATAGCCCATGGGTTGGACCTGGACTCAAGCTCAGCACTGAGTTCTGGTGGAGGAAATGAAAGGACAATTCTCTTTGACTTTCATCTCCACTTCCCTCTGCAATTCTGTAGTTTTAAAATCTCAGGAATTGGAGCTAGAGGGAGAGTATGGGAGAAAATCACCATTGTTTCCTTCCTGTGGTGGTAGCTCCTTTTTTTTTTTAAATAATTTTTATTGATTATACAGCAAGGAAAAAACAAAACAAAAAAACACCATGTGATATACATAATAGTGAAACAAAAAAATTTCAACCAGAGCAAACTTACATTATTATTTCTATTACCATTAGAATCATAAACTTACTCAGCTTATTCTATATCATACTATTTGTATATTTTTGTTACCTATATTTAATTCTTATTCTCATTATACTCATTATTATTACAATAGTTTCATTCTTAATTCTATATTTTTCCCTTAGATTTAATCTATTGCTATTACTAAATATAATCTTATTACTTGTGGTGGTAGCTCCTATTAGAATCCAGTTCTATCTGCGAACAGAAGGATTTCAAGTTTCAGCTAATTTTATTTTTAGAGGATGCATATATTACAAAAATCTCAAACTCTTTTCATACAGAATGCAGTACTTGTAATGAAAACTGTTTAATTTGAATGCTGTCCCCCCCCCTCTCTCTGTATAACACAGCCTAAGAGATTGTCATTTAGAGATTTTATGGAAGAAAGGCACTTGTTCCTGTAAATTTATAGACACATCTGATAAAGGTAATGCAGCATGATTGTCACATTGGGCCTAAAGATTGCTGGGATCAGTGGCAAAGTTAGCAATAGGAACACCTGTCCTTCTGTACCTGTATCAACTTTAACAGATTTATAGGGTACAAAGAGAAACTAGAGCATATTTTAACAGATAGCTCTCCTGACTTGCACAAACTCTTCTTTATGAAATAGTAGCCTGCAAAGGCTGTCATTTCCATTTTAGGATGTTTGTTGCTGTTGTTGTATGCCTTCAACACTGTTTCCAATTTATGACCCTAAGGCGAACCTATCACAGGGCTTTCTTGGCAAGATTTGTTCAGAGGGGAGTTTGCCTTTGTCTCCTTCTGAGGCTGAGTGTGACTTGCCTAAAGTCACCCTGTGGCTTCCCACAGCAGAGCAGGGATTCAAACTTCTCTGAAGTCACAGTCAAATGTTGAGACCAGTGCAACACACTGGCTTTCACTATTCTTTAGGATTCTGTTGGTACAGTGATAGGTTGCAATTACTTCTTTTGTCTGGGGAAGGAGAAATTTAGTTCTGCAGAACCTTCTTTAAAGCAGAATATGAACAGAATGTAACACCAAAGAGAAGTTTCTGTGCAACATTTCTTCAGTGGATCATGTTTTAATCTGTAAACCTGTGCTGTCTTTCTTCCCCTCGCTCTGATTTTGAAATGCCTAGTAATTACCTTCCATAATGGAAATTCACTGCACCATTGAAAAGCTGAACCCTGGCCTTACAGCGGCAAGGTCTGTGTTTGCATCCAGCTGTTGGGATGGCAGTGCTTATCAGCCAATGATGAAGGATGATGGAACTTCCTATCCAGTGCTGAGAAGACAAGTTGTTCACATAAATTTTTAACTCATGAATGCCACCACATTTACAGCCCATAGAAGGTGAACTTGCATAGCAGGTGAGAGTCTTGTGCAAAGGCTTAACATTGACTGTTCTCCCTCTTGGAACTTCGTTTGCTTTTGAGGCCAACTTGGCTGCAAGTGACCGATACCTTTGTAAAGACTAGAATTTTTTTTTTTACAAATTCCTTTGGAACAGTGGGTTGGCCGTAAGTAGAATTAAAATGTAACTCTGTTTCAGGAGTGACTAGTAATTTAGCAGTACCTTTTATTTTAATGATTTGTTGCATGATTACACGCCAGGGATTGCACATTAATATGTCAGTCCTGCCTTGACAGGGAGTGGTGTTCTGCTTTATGCTCTGAATATTAACCACTGTGAAAAATAATACTTGGATCATTTTCTTGATTCCAAAAGTCTACTTTTAAAAAGGAATTAATGGTCTAAGTTGTTCTATTGCTAAATGAGATAAAACACAAAACAGCCTTATGCAACCTTAAATATTATGGCTTAAAACTTTACCGAACTACAGTCCACTTCATGAGATGTTACAGATAAAATTACCTACAATTCAGTGTAACAAACTTAACACAGCTACCCCTCTCAAAATGGAATTTAAATCTATGTACTGTTTTGCTGCTTATATTTAGGTGCCCTAAATGGATTACATCAACCTACAAATTACCCTCTCCATCGAACTCATTAAATGAGATCTGTGTAGAGTGAGGATTGTGGATGTGATTCTATAAGAGTGTAGAACCAGTCACAGAATGTAAATGAGATAGCGTTATGCTACAAATCTGACCTTTCAATTTCAGGAGAAAAAATGAAGTGGAAGAGGGGGCAATTTTAATCTTTTAATTTTGAAGTCATCCTGAAATATGTAGATAATGCCTGCTGAAATCTCAGGGTGTGTGTGGGGAGCTTCTGTGCCCTGCATACCTTTGTTTCCCTTACAATTGTTACAAGGAAACCAGAAAAAGAACTCTAAAAATTACAACTAGCAAAATGAAGTATTACAATTTGTATGGTTCTTTTAAGTCATGGAATTGCACCTTTTAAAAAATTAGATTACATACAGCTGTTTATAGGTTTGCTTAATACTTCCTTTCATCCATGTTGACAAATTATATGAAACCTCTACTCTGGCAAGATGTTCAAACACAAAACACTTTCAATCCACCGTCTTCCTCCCACCTTCTCAAAAATAACTACTACTACTATCTTTTTTACAGTATGGCAGTTTCAGTATTTCCAGGCCATCTGTCATTTATTACTTCTGAACACATACAAGCTGAGCTTGGGATATTTGTCATGTCTTGACAGTAAGTAATTATTCCGTCTTATTTCTGACTTCCAATAAAATTTTCCCCTGATTTAACCAGATTTCCTAGACTATGCTAATAGGATCAGCTAAGGAAATTAGAATACTACTGTGCAAAGACTGGGACAGGTCCCACACATAAACGTCAAATGCTAGAGGGTTGTGCACTTGCAGAATAATTGTCCATACTAGAGGACCACACCTGCCAAACCTCAAGAGAGCAACCACATCCACTACTATCTGTATGCTATCACAGTCCCTCAGCATGGTGCTGGCCAGTCTCTAGTAAACCATCAGGTATGTTACTAAGCAGTTGCATAATAATGTTGCAGGTTGGATCCAGACTCTTCCATTTCAAGAAGGAAATGGCTGCAGTGAAGGCTTCTGTTTTCCATGTGAATTTGGTCTGGAGAGTTACCCAACATTCCAGCCAAGTATGGAACCATGGCCCTGTGGGCTGTAACAGGGTGGGTGACTAGAGCAAATTACCACCCGTCCCCCTTCCTCCAGGGTAGAGGAATTCTACAGGACACTAGTCTAAATCTATCCGTATATTCTGGGTAGACCAACTGTTTTGAGGACTATTCAGTGACAACTATTTTGTACTATTTTGTATTTGACCCAATGATTTTTCAAAACTTAGGACTGTAGATCTTATAAGTTAAAAAAAAAAGACACAATTCTTGATTCCTGCTGTGAGTTCTATTTAGCGGAGAAAAGGGGGAAATTACTTGAATAAATGAATTAAAATTTCTAATAGACAGCATATTATTAGATTCTACATGTGGTTTCTTGAACAAATAATGTATTTGATCCAACACTGAAAGAAGGTTTTTATAAACATGAGGGAATCTTCCACACAGAGAACTGTCCTTCTGATGAAGACACACTTAAGTCTGGCTTCAACTCAGTGAGTTTACTGCATGTGAAGCCGACTGTGTAAGATTACAGTTGGCTACAATTCTATTTAATGACCAAGAAAGTATGAAATGCCAATTTCACTTTAATTTTTGATTATGGAAAATCAGGGTGAACTTCTTGAGAGCATTTTTCTATTCAGAGGAAAACAAAATTAATTCAGAACCCCAGTAATAAATCAGTTCAAATTTAGAAGAGCTGCTTTTTTCCTCTTCCTGTCTCCGTTTATTTCGAAAACAGCAAATATCCTTGAGGAAGCATAGATGGTGGCACTTTGGAGTCTTTCTTGCAAACTCAGTGAATCTGAGAAACTGGCCACATGATTTTCTGGATGGCCTTCCCATTCTTTCACTTCCTCTTCTCTTATTAGCAAAGGCTTCCCCAGGGACTGGCCAAACAACTGGCAAACTTCTTGTGCTTTTTGTTGGGCGCTGCCAACAGCAGCAACACATACCTGACGCCTGGAAAGAAACCAACAGGAAGACCGCATTAGTGGAGCCACAAGAAACTGATTGTCCATTTAAACCATTATTTATCTTCCTTCTACCCTACTTTTCGTAATAATAATAATAATAATAATAATAATAATAATAGTAATAATAATATTTATTTCTATCCCGCCTCTCCCAGTGGATTGAGGCGGCATTACAAAAATAAACAAATACATTAAAACATTAAAATATACCCCATCCTCCCCACCCACCAACCCATCCTATCCCCCTAAACATATTAGTTATTAAAACAAATTAAAACAAAATTAACACAAAAAGACAAATGATGAGAGGCGGTGGAACACTAATCTGGGAAGGCCTGTCGGAAGAGAACTGTCTTGACTGCTTTTTTAAAGCAGTCAAGACTGGTAATGTGCCGGGTCTCCTCTGGCAGGCCATTCCATAACTTAGGAGCGACAGAAGAAAAGGTCCTCTGGGTAACTGCAGCCAACCTAGTTCTGATTGGCTGCAGTAAATTCCTCCCAGAGGACCTTAGTGTGCGGGGCGGATTATATGGGAGAAGGCGGTCCCGCAGGTAGGCTGGCCCCAAGCCATGAAGGGCTTTAAAGGTAAAAACCAACACCTTGTACTGTGCCCGGAAACTAATAGGCAGCCAGTGTAAAGACTTCAGAATAGGTGTTATATGGTCAGTTTTAGATCTTCCGGTGACCAACCTGGCCGCCATATTCTGAATTAATTGAAGTTTCCGGACTAAGCACATGGGTAGCCCTATGTAGAGCGCATTACAGAAGTCAAGCCGTGAAGTTACCAGCGCATGTACCACTGTTTTTAGGTGTTCCAAGTCCAGGAAGGGGCGCAGCTGGCGTATCAGCCGAAGCTGATAGCAGGCACTCCTGGCCGCCGCATCAATTTGAGCTGTCATCTGAAGCGGAGCACCCCCAAGCTGCGGACACAGTCTTTCAGGGGAAGTGTGACCCCATCTAGAACTGGTTGACAAACCTCTATACCTGGGCTGGGGCCCTTAACAGCAAGTACCTCCATCTTATCTGGATTCAGCTTCAGTCTGTTTTTCCTCATCCAGTCCATTACTGCTTCTAGGCATTCATTTAGAGGCGAGATGCCATCCTTAGTTGATGCTGTTATCCGAGGCATGGAGAGATATATCTGGGTGTCATCAGCATACTGATAGCACCTTGCTCCATGCCTCCTGATGATCTCTCCCAGCGGTTTCATGTAGATGTTATATAGCATTGGGGACAGGACGGCGCCCTGAGGGACGCCAGATTTAAGCTCCTTTTTCGAGGAGCAGCTGTCCCCAAGCATCACCATCTGGTATCTACCTGAGAGATAGGACCAGAACCACTTAAGTGCAGTGCCTCCATCCCCAGCCCTCTCAGGCGTTCCAGAAGGATACCATGGTCTATGGTATCGAAAGCCGCTGAGAGGTCCAAGAGTACCAGCAGGGTCACACTTCCCCTGTCGATACCTAGGCGTAGATCATCCACTAAGGCGACCATGGCAGTCTCGACTCCATATCCTGCCCTGAAGCCAGTTTGAAATGGATCACAGAACAAAACTATGCTTGTCTACTCACAAGTAAGTACTAGTGTCTGTAGGACAGGAGCTTCAAGATACCTACAGACCACACTTTGGTATTACACCATGATGCACATGTGAAACCATTTCAGTATTTCCTTAGTATTGACTATGTAAATGATCAAAACCCTTAAACGTAATTTTGGCTTTGTTTTAGATCTGGCCCGTGAGCTTGTTTTTCCTCTCACATCTCCTTTTTCTTGTATGCCATAGACAAGATCTAACATCTAGACCCCTGCTAGAGTAGATCCGCTAAGTCATTAGGACTGATATAAATATTGGGTTACAATTGAGCAGTTGAATCAATGGGTCTAACCTAGTTGAGACCAGCATATGGGTGTATACCTGTATTTTTTTAAATGACAGGCTTACAGGCAGGGTCTCTCTAACTATTCTGTGTAAGGTACTCTGAGAGCTTTCGTAGTTAGAAAAAGAGATAAAAATGCTTTAAACAAATAAAATAAAGTTTAATTTCATCCTGCCACCATGTTATCATCCAATAGGCAGAGAATATATGTCCAAGTAACAGAACAGTAATTTTAGGAATTTCCGGGGAACACTGGAAGTACCATTGGTAAAAATAACTTACCGAAGAGCATTAACGGTCTCAACTGTATGATAAAAATGAGGTGGGCTGATAACAACAGAGCTATCTAGCTTTTCAACCAGGAAATTACAAACATCTTGCATTTTCCCAAAATCACTGAATGTAATGCAGACCTGCACATGAAAATAATCAAGTAAGTGTTTTCAGTGTCCCAGCTCCAAATTTAACAAAAATAAGAATATCAGGGCCCGTCTGGGCATTGACAGCTTCTCACCCCCTCCCCTGACAGGTACATCTTGCGGGAACATAGGAGAGCATCTTCTTGGTGGCTGCTCCTTGGTTTTAAAACTCCCTTCTAGGAAGGCCAGATTGGCTCCCTCTATGGTGTCCATCCAGTGAAGACTTTTTTTGTCTTGGGAACAGATTTTTTTAAGCACAAAGGGTTTTTAACAGTGTGTTGTACTGTTCTTACTCCTTTCTTTTTAATGAATTTGTTTTTAAATCAAATCATTAAAATGGCAAACTATAAATAATACAATAATAAAATACAAGAACAATCAAAATACCAATCTTCACAAAATCCAAAATACTGAAAAAGATATAATATTCATAAGAGTGTAATATTTTCAGCTTTTCTATTTTGATTAATTTCATTTTATTTTTTTAAAATAAAAACAATACAAATGTTTCAGAAGTAGAATGGGAAATGGATGTGTACAAACATGTTACTACTCTAATGCAATAAACTTCTCTTGGAACACTTAAGTCACCATGCATGTAAGCATTAAAGTTTGTAAAATCTCTGTAAGTTCCATGCAATAAAGTACTGTCCCACACAAGAATCTATCCTTCTTTAAAGTCATATAGCACTCCAGCAGCAGTGTTAATTTATTTTTTTGAACTTAAGTATCTTTATTTTGATAAGATATATATGCAGAAAACAGACCTGTTTCAAGATACCACAGCTCAGTAACACATTACAGGTGTAAACTCAACATTCTGTCCTAAGGATGTATCTGTACTGCCCCATTATAGCAGTTTGATACCAGTTTAACTACTATAATTCCATTTTCTGGAATGCTGGGATTCCTAGTTTGAAATACTACTTATAATTCCTTGTTGAAGAATTCTAATGCTGCAGTTCAGGGGAATGCACTATAGAATTCTATCATGAAACCACAAATCCCAGAATCCTATAGGATGGAGTCATGACAGTTGAAATGGTATCAAAGTGCTCTACCTATGTACTGTAGCTACAACTCTAGATTCTAGATTGTTGCTTCAAGAAAAGTAGGTAGGAAAGGTAGAAAAGGAAAGTAGGTGAGCTTGATTTTGACCCTCTTTTACCAGAAAACAAATACGGTACTTGCCTCTGCTTCCATCTTATAAGTATTGTCTATTCTACTGAAGTTTTTTGTCACAGTCACATTGTTCTCCTAGGACAAAAACACAGCAGTTTTACATATAACACTCTCATCTTTAATATCATTATGATTTGCTTAACCTGTATTAAGGAATAAAAGAGTGACAGTGTATTTTGAGTTTTGAGAAAATCTAAATAGCTTCAATAAAAATGATAGTGGGTTGAGTCTAGACTTCATCATTCTTAGACTCACTGAAAGCAGGACAACTTTAGTTAGGCATGAATAATTTAACTCATATTGATTTCAATGTAGCTACGTTAAAAATGATTAACCATAAATGGAATCAACCATCAACCTGGCTTGGGCCAATCCTTTCCTTTCAGATAGGACAGAACACCATTCTAGACTGTCTTAACACATGCATAATTTGAGGCTGCAATCATTAATTAAATCTATCAAAAGCTAAAAATGTCATCTTGTTCATACTGAACAAAGGAGGCAATCTAAAAATACTGAGCAATTGTTACAAGAAATCTATAGAAATAATTTAAGGAATTTAAGGAAACTTATACAAACTCTGTTTAGGAAATCATGAATTCAAACAGTCAACAGCTGGTTAGTATATTTCACGCAATGGTTTTAGATTTAAAACTGCATTCATAACAAGTTAAGATACTGTCCTCATGTGGTCCTATGTATTATTGCAACTTGAAAATGTGCAACTTAGAAGTGGCTATGTAATAGTGAATAATAACAGTGAGCATCTGCAATTTTTTTTTTCCCCAGAGGATGCAAAACATCAGTGATGTGTCTGAAAACTGCATAGACTGGGTGTCACTGGAACACATGTGCACTTTCCTTTTGGTCTTCTGAATTACACTCCATGACATTTAGAAACCTACACTGTAGCAGATGTTCCAGAGAATGTGAAGCACTAACACGGAAGTCTCGTATTTGTTTCACACGTCATGGATTCCAGCAAAGCTGCATTTAGAGGAACCTTTTTGGGGAAAAAAATGAAAAAAAAAATCCCCAATGATAAACACAGCACAGCAATCTAAGAACATAAATATTGACCATTTTCTAGCATCTCTGTTCTGACTACAATAACGACAATGTCAAATGATGTAAATGGTATGAGGAAGTGGGTTCCCATGTTTTACCACCTTCATCTTGAAAACTTGGGAGCACCTTAGCAGGAAGAACAGAAAAAGCTATGCTTGGACAGAGTTTAGTGCTATAGAAGACACGAAATTGCTCATTTTACTTTTCATATTGTTATCAGCCACTTCATAATCAGCCAATGTATGTAACTTTTACATCACTTTAATTCTGAACCACAAAAGTAGTCTTTTAAGAAATGCATAATTTTATCCAAATCACCACCAAAAAAGAAAAAGAAAAAAAAAGGCACCGATTTTCTGGTAGACGGGGAAGTCTGGGAATCTAAGAAATCTTTATGACCTGTTTACTCTGTTGTTCTGCCATAAGTTAAACTGGGTGTTTTAAACAATGCAAAAATAATGGTTATGTACCTCAGGAATACTAGGGCTACTTTATTTAAAGTACTGTAAATGAAAGCTGGGTACTTGGGAAGAAATTTGGGGGCAGGGACAAGGGCAACCTTCCCAGCAGATGCCGAAAATAATACAGACAAAAAATTAAGACATCATTTCTGAATGAAGTCAATGTAAAATGATAAAGTCAAATAATAATAAAATAACATCAAATTTTTTATTTATTTATTTATTTGTATCCTGCCTCTCCATATGGATCGAGGCGGCGAACAACTTACAAATAGCATGTATTTCGAAACATTTCTATACATCCTATAAATCCTTTAATAATATCTGACTAGGTAGTATTTTCAGGGGATAATCTGCAGTAGATCTCAGTATACCTGCCCCATCCATCAAACTCAATCTCCAAACTAGAAACTGATGGGATTGTGGTTCCGCAGATGCGGGTTCAGATCCTTTCTCAGCCATGATGGAAGTTGTGTGTGATCCTCACCCAGCCCACCAGCCCCACAGGACTGTTGTGAAGACAAAGGCGCTGCTACATCCTTTCCCTTTTTCTCCTTTTTACAGCGAATCGGACTTCGAAGGAGTCTCTCCTCCAACTTTCTCAGGCGAGCAGTTTTTAAATAACTGGGACCGGGGCCATTTCCGCACTAGCCGGTTATAGCGCGATGATTCCACTTTCAACCTCCTCTGGAATCCTGGGGTTTGCAGTTTAGGGAGGGGCCTTTGCGGTTCAAATCCCTTCTCAGTCATGAGGAAGTCGTGTGTGATTGGGACCCCTCCCTTTGAGGCCCCTCCCGAAACTGCAAACCCCAGGATTCCAGAGGAGGTTGAAAGTGGAATCATCGCGCTATAACAGGCTACTGCGGAAATGGCCACTGTTGTGCAGGACAGGGAATTGGCTTATCGCCGCCCACCAGGTAACAAGCCACCCCTGCTGAAATCTCCTCTTTTACAGGTTCAGCGATCCTCCCCAGCTCTCCATGGGGCACCCTAGACAGGGCCCGGCCCCCGCCTCTACCCACCGCGACCTCTCCGCGCTGCCGGGCGGCCTGGGCGACATAATCCAGCCGCCGGGTGACGCTGCTCCGCGCCGCGCCGGCCTCCCCTTTCTGGCTGCTCAAGCGGATCGTCACTTTGGCGCGGTCCGGCCGGGCGCTCAGCTCCGCGCTGCCGCTGACGTGAACCTCCCTCGCCGGCGGCAGTAAAGACCCCGGGATTCCTCCGGCCCTCGGCGGCTCATTCTCCCGGCTCTCCGTCCCGAGGGGCGGCGGGACCAACTCTGCAAAAACCCGAGCCGGAGAGAGCGGGGGCAGCGGCGGCGGCGGCGGCATCGCCAGCACCGGCCAGGTCGGGCAGGGGGAGCTGGACAGAGTAGGCCGGAGTCCTCAGGGCGCCATGGCAACGGGGTATGTGCCGCAAAGCATCATGGGAAACCCAAACCCGCAGGCTTGGGGGAGAGGAGTCACGGGATCTCGCTGGGGCTGCCAAAGCCCCGTTGAGTTCAGGCGCCTCTTTTGAACGGGGGGCTTGTGGGGGGTGTTCCTTGGTCCCTTGCGCCTCCTTCTGTCTCTTTGGTCCAAAATCCATCAGGGGCGGGGCCTTTCCTGGGTCAACTCCAAACCATAAAAGACGGTGTGCGAGTTTTTGAAGCTTCTCTGGCTTCTTCATCTGGCAAAGACATTAAAAACCAGGCAGGGAAAAAACGGTGATGATATTCAAATGGCTAAAATGAAACAAAAACCATCTGTCTCGTGTATGATTTTTAACACCTTTGCCTGGTGAAGAAGCCAGTGAAGATACAAATAAATAAAATAATAATAATAATAATAATAATAATAATAATAATAATAATAGTCAGTGCTTTGGGGATAGCCCCAAAAGAGGTATGGCTACTAGATACAAATAAAAAATAATAATAATAATAATAATAATAATAATAATAATAATAGTCAGTGCTTTGGGGATAGCCCCAAAAGAGGTATGGCTACTAGATACAAATAGATAAAGTAATAATAATAATAATAGTCAGTGCTTTGGGGATAGCCCCAAAAGAGGTATGGCTACTAGATACAAATAGATAAAGTAATAATAATAATAATAGTCAGTGCTTTGGGGATAGCCCCAAAAGAGGTATGGCTACTAGATACAAATAGATAAAGTAATAATAATAATAATAATAATAGTCAGTGCTTTGGGGATAGCCCCAAAAGAGGTATGGCTACTAGATACAAATAGATAAAGTAATAATAATAATAATAATAATAATAATAATAATAATAATAATAATAGTCAGTGCTTTGGGGATAGCCCCAAAAGAGGTATGGCTACTAGATACAAATAGATAATAATAATAATAATAATAATAATAATAATAATAATAATAATAATAATAATAATAGTCAGTGCTTTGGGGATAGCCCCAAAAGAGGTATGGCTACTAGATACAAATAGATAAAGTAATAATAATAATAATAATAATAGTCAGTGCTTTGGGGATAGCCCCAAAAGAGGTATGGCTACTAGATACAAATAGATAAAATAATAATAATAATAATAATAATAATAGTCAGTGCTTTGGGGATAGCCCCAAAAGAGGTATGGCTACTAGATACAAATAGATAAAATAATAATAATAATAATAATAATAATAATAGTCAGTGCTTTGGGGATAGCCCCAAAAGAGGTATGGCTACTAGATACAAATAGATAATAATAATAATAATAATAATAATAATAATAATAATAATAATAATAATAGTCAGTGCTTTGGGGATAGCCCCAAAAGAGGTATGGCTACTAGATACAAATAGATAAAATAATAATAATAATAATAATAATAATAATAATAATAATAATAATAGTCAGTGCTTTGGGGATAGCCCCAAAAGAGGTATGGCTACTAGATACAAATAGATAATAATAATAATAATAATAATAATAATAATAATAATAATAATAATAATAATAATAGTCAGTGCTTTGGGGATAGCCCCAAAAGAGGTATGGCTACTAGATACAAATAGATAAAGTAATAATAATAATAATAATAATAGTCAGTGCTTTGGGGATAGCCCCAAAAGAGGTATGGCTACTAGATACAAATAGATAAAGTAATAATAATAATAATAATAATAGTCAGTGCTTTGGGGATAGCCCCAAAAGAGGTATGGCTACTAGATACAAATAGATAAAATAATAATAATAATAATAATAATAATAATAATAATAGTCAGTGCTTTGGGGATAGCCCCAAAAAAGGTATGGCTACTAGATACAAATAGATAATAATAATAATAATAATAATAATAATAATAATAATAATAATAGTCAGTGCTTTGGGGATAGCCCCAAAAGAGGTATGGCTACTAGATACAAATAGATAAAATAATAATAATAATAATAATAATAATAATAATAATAGTCAGTGCTTTGGGGATAGCCCCAAAAGAGGTATGGCTACTAGATACAAATAGATAATAATAATAATAATAATAATAATAATAATAATAATAGTCAGTGCTTTGGGGATAGCCCCAAAAGAGGTATGGCTACTAGATACAAATAGATAAAATAATAATAATAATAATAATAATAATAATAATAATAATAATAATAGTCAGTGCTTTGGGGATAGCCCCAAAAGAGGTATGGCTACTAGATACAAATAGATAATAATAATAATAATAATAATAATAATAATAATAATAATAATAATAGTCAGTGCTTTGGGGATAGCCCCAAAAGAGGTATGGCTACTAGATACAAATAGATAATAATAATAATAATAGTCAGTGCTTTGGGGATAGCCCCAAAAGAGGTATGGCTACTAGATACAAATAGATAAAGTAATAATAATAATAATAATAATAGTCAGTGCTTTGGGGATAGCCCCAAAAGAGGTATGGCTACTAGATACAAATAGATAAAATAATAATAATAATAATAATAATAGTCAGTGCTTTGGGGATAGCCCCAAAAGAGGTATGGCTACTAGATACAAATAGATAATAATAATAATAATAATAATAATAATAATAATAATAATAATAGTCAGTGCTTTGGGGATAGCCCCAAAAGAGGTATGGCTACTAGATACAAATAGATAAAGTAATAATAATAATAATAATAATAATAATAATAATAATAGTCAGTGCTTTGGGGATAGCCCCAAAAGAGGTATGGCTACTTGTGGAATGTGGGTTTTGTTGAATTTTGTTGCATGGCCAACCAAGATTTTATATATATATATATATATATGTTCTCTCTCCCTCACTGTGACAGCTTTTTCCTAGTAAGATGTTGGTTGGAGTGTTTTTTTCCCCACTTGCGAACCTTTGGAGCAGTAGCTTCCTTTCGGTGTGGAGCCTCTTGCCTCTCCCTTGTAGTGATGCCTAAGTAGGGACTATCATTTTTTTGGCTAGTAAGAGGTTGCCAGACTCTTCCCCCAACACACAAGGAAAGGGTATTAGCTTGGGTACTGTAGCAGGAAGGTGCTTTAAGCTGCAATCCTCCCTCTCCTCAAATGTGCATCCCCTTTCGTTGCCAATCTATGCTGATCAGAGGGGTATAGTAGGAAAGGCTGATGGGTGAGAACAACAACGCACAAAGCAACCCACCCCAAGTCAATTCAAAGCTCTTCCTTAGGCATGGTTGTTTGCCATGCCAAACGATTGTTAAATCTGAACTGCAAATATAGTGGTTACAATGTAATGTTGAAAATGTACTCTGAAAAATTCTAAGTATTGGCTTTGGAAAAATCACTTGTTGCAATGGAGCAAAAGTAATTTATAATACTGCTTCTCACTCTAAAAACTACAACACTGGGATTTTCAGGCAAAATGTTTCAGAAATGCTGTTACGTGAACTATAGAAATGGTAATAGTGTGTAGCAAATGCCACTTATTAGAACAGTGAAGGAATATTTTTTTGCATTTGTTGTGAAATGTAACTTCATTGTTACTTGGGAACACATGATTTTACTCCTTTTGTAGCACAAGTGTAGGTTTTTGGTTGTGGAAGTCTTTCCAAGTGATACGGTAACAATATTGCAGAGTTCAAACACTTATCATGTTGCTGCATTCATATATATGTTCATTTATATATGAATATGCAATAGAAATCACCACAACATTTAGACATTCTTGAAAGTTAGGAAAATTAACTCAATACTTTTAATAACTATCTACAATTGCAGCTAACTATTTTTGAGGTATCAGACTAGCATAATAGCTAGTTACTTTCTTCAAACTCTCTGTGCTCTGTTCAGAACAACCAGATTCTCATAGCAAACTCAAGAGATTTAGGGAAGCAGCTATAAAAAAAATTATTGCATTTGGAAAAAATAATATGTGGTTTATTTTATTTTATGATATAACATGCTACCACAACAATTCTATCTTTCTGGTAAAGAGTCTGAATATTATTTTGTATGATTAATATAGAAGTTGATGTTTACACAAAAATGGTGCTGATTCTATGGTTTTTGGACTCTTCATGGCCACTGTACATGATTATTTGCATCTGAAACTGACCAACTGGCCAAAATCCTGAACTGAACCATTGAATCAACTGAATGTATCTATGTGCTGGTTCACCATTTGACAATTTATTCAATGGGTATGTTCTAGCTGGGCCTAATTAACAGAATTTCAGACATTGTGCTTATTTAAAAGTAGGGTTAAAGGATAAATGGTAAACAAAAGCACCTTTAGTCTGCAATGTTAAAATGGATTAAGATTGCTTCAGGACACTGAGGAGGAGGAATCCTGTTAATTTTTTAAAGAGAAACCCCACATCTGAGAAAAGAGAAATGGAGGAATCAAAGAGAACTCAAAATGTAAAAGTGGTATATGTGTTTTTATGCGTAGGTATGCAAATAACTGCATGTTGTTAGACAGGAGTATGGTTTTGGATAAGGGCACTTGCAGGCATTCTAGTAGCAAGTGATTCTGCAACCCCATTGGGGTTACTGTGTGTATCTTTATACCTCAATCACTCTGCTTATCGAAGCAGACACGACACATGAAAGTCTGGTGAAATGAGCAGGTTTATGCTTAATGGAACAAGTCCAGTGCCACTACTTAATAGTGTTTGCACTCTGAGAAGTAGCTCAAGACTATCATCTATCCTTCTAGATGTCTTTGAAAATAAATGACTTTATTTCCAATTAACCCTATTGAATAGCATGTTAATTTTTTATTTATCTTTCCAGGAAAAGAAACTTGACCCTCAAGGTCAAAATAAGGGCAGGAGGATTGCCACTCTTACTAGGCTGTCTTTCCTGCATCCCCCCAATTCTGCAGAAAATTTCCAGGAAGCAAAATACGGTTCTTCTTTGTGCGGTCTGTTATTCACACAAATGCCTCTTCAGTGCATGCTTCAGAACCTTCCAGAGCAGTATGATATGCATTTTGCCAGTGGCCCTGCCAACTCTCCAGGCACCTATGCAGCACATTTCCTGCCTGAATCCTCAGTTCTTTTTCATTTGCTGCCACAGCAGTATCAATTAGAAGACTTCTGAGGATCTTGCTTCAATACTTACCCGTTATCAGTTTATGATTTTGGCTTACAGTTTATGGTTTTTGGATTTCTGTTTTAACATGTCGATAGATTAGATTGATTATGGCTTGACTTACCTTGGCTTGTTCACTGAGAAGAAATCATGGGCTACTCCTTCTTTAATCCCATCAACAGTGGAGAAAATTCAGGCCCTGTACCAAGTTGTTGAAACCAGAGCTGAAGGGTTTATTCAGACATCCTAAATTGAACTCAATAATTGCTGCCCAATCCTGCTTATCTCAGAAACTTTGTTCCATTTCTGCACATAAGGAAGGCACATGGTAGCTTGCTAGTCTCCCATTTGTGTGAGTCACAGAGACAACGAAGAATGAGTTGCTTACCTGTAACTGTGGTTCTTCGAGTGGTCATCTGTGAACTCACTCAACCATGCCCAACCTCCCCTTCTTGTGTCCAGCCTTCACTTTTGGTCCTTGGCTGCTGCTTCAGCATCCGTGAAGCTGAGGTTTTAGGCAGGCAGTCTGCTACATAGACACCTGAGGAGTGGAAGGGCTACCTCCAAAACACATGTCACACTGTTCTAGAAGCTTCCAAACCACACACTGCACAGGTGCAGATGACCCATTTGTGTGAGTTCACAGATGACCACTCGAAGAACCACAGTTACAATAAGCAATCTGTTCTTCTTCTCTTCCTCTCTGGAATGGAAACTGACTCCCCGCACCATTTCCTTTAAGATTTGTATGTGGTCTTTTAATGAATTTTAATACTTTTAATATTTAATGTTTTTAGCTTTATAAATTAATTATTTTTAAAACAACTTTTATGTTTATACTTTTATTGAAGGTTTCTAATTTGTGTTGTTTGAATTATGCTGTTAGCCACCTTGAGTCTCTTCGGGAGAAAAGTAGGATATAAATGGGCAGTATTAATAATCATAGTAATAATAATACATAACCATTGGAAAATGTGATTGTTTTGAACCAGAGTTTGTTTGTTTTTTATTTTGCAGTTCAGTTTGAACTCAAGGCCTCTAAGAGAATGTATGGATTAAGTCTGAATTAATTTGAGAAGAGAACCCAACCCCTTACTAACAAGTTTACAGGTTTGGTTTTGTTCCTTTAATTGTGGCAATGGGACCCAATTTTATTTCTTGTACTGTATTTTTTAAAAAAATGTTAACAGTCATTACAAACACATGCAGCTGAGACCAACAATAGGAGACAATAATATTGAAGCATCAAATTGTGGCACTTGCAATTATTTTGAGAGCAGTGGGAGAGGGCTGTGCTGTAGAAGAAAAGAAAGGGTTATTTGATATATCTTTCTGTAATTTATCAATGTATTGATTTTCTGACTCCTTTAGTAGGCATAATTCATATCAATGGAAGTCAAGTTTTGTAAAATCTCTCTTCTGTTAGGATCTTTGAAATGATGTATTGGATTTGTTGATTTGTCTATAGCAACTAGATTACAAATATGAGACCACCCGTTATAATGCTTATTTCTTGTTGTTCTTTCCAAATGGCTCTAATCTCTATGAGGGCTGCTATTAGTAGAAACGTGACTTCAAGCTTTGTTTAGCTCTTATTTGTGTTGATACAGGTGCTGTGGATGTCTCAGGGGTACAAACTAGCCACTCCCTGGTAGAGTTACCTCCTCTGCTATAAACAAACAGGCTGAATGCTTACATGATGCTTGTTTGATTGCTTTGTCATTTGGTTTGATCACTGAAGTGTGTTTAAGAAGTTATTATAGAATCTTTCAGAAAATCAATACCAACATTAGTTATTTGGTCTGTGTTTTGCTTTAGGTTAAGATGCCAGGGAATGCTTAAAGCTAGTGTATTTAAAGAAAAATGGAACTATCTTTTGATTGCTTGGAAATTACAGCAAGATAGCAATTGTAGAGTATTCACTGAATGAGAAAGCTTGTTGATTTTTGTTGTACTCAGAAGCTGAGTTCTGTTGTACTTGTTCAGCTTTAATTATTGTATAATCCACCACAGCTGACAGTTAGAGTAAAATTGATATTATTTTCACTTTATTCTTATTGAAAGAACTCTTACTGATATCTTGCTTCTAAATACACTGTTTGGAAAGAGTTACTAGATAAGTGCTTCAGGGAATAATTTGTGATTCTTATTGTATCGCAGACTATAGATCAGACTCTACTCTGAAGGCACAGTTTAGTTACTCTGTAATGTAGTCTGTCCTTTTCTGAAGGGCTAACGACAAGTCACAGCAAATACAAACTAGAGAGAGAAAGAAAAAGAGAGAGATCAACTTGTTGCACTTAGAGGTTTGTGTACATTTTTGCTTTGTTCATTTTAGTACATTTATACACATACTGAAGCAAGTGTTAATATAGTTTACACAGCTTTGGTTAGTTTTGGATCTTTACTTAACCGTGATAACTACATTGTTCATACATAAAGCAAATTCATTATAAAAGCCTGGGTGCATTTCTGTAAGCAAGAATGGACAAAATGTGGTCAGCAGGCCACTTTAAGCCCCTGAACCCCACCTCCAGAAGCCCCTCAAACCCCACAGAGCCCCCCCCCCAAATTTTGGCATTGTTTTTGAGATGACTTGGAGGCAATTTTTTTGCCTTCAAACCACTCTGAATCTCTCAAAACCACTTTAAAAGGCAACAGTTTGCCCCTCTAATCCCCTGAACCTCAAAGCCTCCCTAAAAGAGACAAGAAAGAAGAAAAGGAAAAAAAAATGCCAAAAAATTGGCCAAAGTGGGATCTGGAAGTGACTTTACATCAATTCAGGCATGCTGAAGTGCTTTGCTGAACCCTGCTGGGAAGGCAAAGGAAGTTAAAATGGCTTTTGTCATGTTTGCAATTGCCCACTCCGCTGTTCACGCTTACCTGGGAACATATTCCAGTGAACTCAGTCAGATTTGCTTCTGAATAGATATGTATAGCTGAGCTTTCCAAACTTTTCATGTTGGTGACACACTTTTTTGGCAAGCATCATTTTGTGACACAGCGAATCAGTAAGTAATTCAGTAAGTGGAGGCAGTCCTTCCACTCAAGCCTGGCCTGCTGCCTCCACCCCCCTCACTGGGGTCTTTCTCCATCCGGGGTGGCAGCAGCGGCAGTGGGAGAGGCGTCCTCTTCACTTGGGCCTGGCCTGCTGCCGCAGCAGGAGAGGCAGCCCCTCTACCTCTACCAGCCCCTCACACAACACACTACAAGTGACACACTAATGTGTTGCAACACACAGTTTGGAAAGCTCTGATGTATAGGATTGCACTAAAATGTAACTGAAAAATCCTTGACCACAATATTGGAAAGAAGCTGCATCACTGAAGGCAATATCTTCAAAAGTTTTGATTTTATTTGCTGCTCAGTACCCTTGGCTGCCCCCTAAATTAACAGCTGAAAGCAAATTTATCAACTCCCTAAGTATGGCCTTGCAAATCTTAATCAATATTTGGTTAAAAAAACAACTCTCCACAGTTTCACTAATAAGGAAAGAAATGTTTTCAAAAGCAATGCTCTGCAATTTCTGAAAGAAATGTTTTCACAACTTATCTGTTAGACATTATGTTCATAGGGGCTGTGCCACTCATTTGAAAAGATTTTTACTTACTTCTCTATAATTGTGATTCTGTTACATCTAGGTGCTTTGAAGGAAAGAATATATTCTTGGCTCCTGGGCCATTTCAGCAGAATAGAGAGTCCCAAACCACACACAGCTACAGGGTACTGTTGCCTTGGATTATGACCTTTATTCTATGTCATAAATTCTTTAAACAAATCTTGTTTTGAGAAAGTGTGCAAAGGGACACCATGCAATAAGGTAGGTCTCCTGTATCTTTATTAGCTATGGGGGGGGGAGTTTGACAATGGGACTGCTGTTCCAGAGGCCAGGATGTGAAACAGTGGCTTCAAATGTCAGGATGAGAGATTCCATCTAAACATTAGGAAGAACTTCCTGACAGTCAGAACAGTTTGACAATGAAATACACTGCCTCAGAATGCAGTGTCTTTCTTTGGAGGTTTTTAAACAGAGGCTGGACAGCCATCTGTCAGGAATGCTTTTACATGGCAGGGAGTTGGACTCAGCAGCGCTTCTGGTCTCTTCAAGTTCTATGATTCTATGACTGTAGGACTAGAAAAGAAAGAACTGCTGTCATTCCCTCTTTTGCAGAGTTATTATGGTTCTAAAAAGCTTTCCTTTCATTGCATCTGACCACAGTGATATTTACTCACTTACTAGAATGAAAAAACAGTGTATGGTCCAATATGCAATAGCAAAAAATCACATAAGGTGGCAGCAAGAGACTGCAACATAGTCAGCCTTTCAGAGGGATACTTTGGTAGTGAGTCATTCACTTAGTACAACTAAGATTACATAACCTGTGTCAAAATGGAATTGTTCAGCTACATCTCTGCATTATTTTTTTCATTCTGTTTTTCAAAGGAAGAAAACATTTCCTTTGCATTCTCTAATCTTAAAGAATACTTGTTTCTTAAGAATTGCATCTCACATTCACATCTGCAAGAGGCAGAGTTGTACAATTAAAGAATCATAGGGAAAATCCATCTATTTTGAACCCACTTCCCAAGATTCAAATTGTTTATCTAGAGCTACTTTAGTGTGGTGGCTAAGACAGAAACCCTATACCTTCATCTCTGGGACTTTGGCAGAGATGGCTTAAGGAACTTTTTCTCAGTACATATGTATAGGATTGCACTGTGAGATTGTAATGAACCCAGGCTATGCCTTCTCTGTTAGGATATGCCTGAGTACAACAAATATGTCCAGGCAACAACTGGTGTTTTTTTTTTTAAAAACTACATGTCTACACATTGCAAATTGACTTTTCCCGTTCACCGTCTTCCACTTTACTACAAGCTTTTTCCCTTTCATGACTTGAGGACACAGAGTCAAGTCCCCCTGAGTCCCCTTGAACTACTGAGTGGTCAGTTTAATTTTTTGCGCTAAATCTGTCCAGATACCCTTTGTGAAATGGAATTCCTTTATTTCCAAGTGATGAGCCAAGCGTGAAGAGAAGACTAAGCCACATTATGAAGTCCTCTTTCCCCTCCTGCAATGTGGTTTAAGATCCACTGTGCTTTGAGTGTTGGACTAGGACACTGGAAATCCATGATTTGAAACCCCACTCAGGGGGTGGGGTGGGGATTCAAGCCCAATGGGTGACCTTGGCCAAGTAACACCAACTCAGCTTCAGAAGAAGGCAAGAGCAAACCCCATGTGAACAAATTTTGCCAAGAAAACACTTTGAAAGGTTCACCTTAGGGTCACTGGAAATCAGAAATTACTTGAAATTACAACAAACATCATGAAGTTGCCTTCCCCCATCTGGAATGTATTTTGGTGAGTATAAATCATAATTGTTTTACTATATGTAGAGTGCTTCAAACCCTTTATAAATTTCTGTATACATGCACCCTTTCCTTGAAAAATTTCCAAGTGGAATGACTTTCAACTACAGCTGATCATACTACAAGTCCCATCTTTGGTTACTGATGATTATTTATGTGAAAACATTTTTCCTGTTTAAATAATAAAGGAGAGGCCACTTTTATAAAGCTTGAAAAAAATGTCAGATTTAATTAGGAGAATATTCTGTATGAAAGTATGCCTCCCTCCTCCACCCCCTTTTTTTTGCTTGCCACACTAACTTTAGTGAATAGCATTTCCTCCACACAGTGTCATCTAACATTAGTGAATAGTGTTCCTTCAGAAAAATATATCTTTGGAAGCATTAAACTAATGGGAATACTGGCTGAAATAATTAATTTCAGCTTTTAAATCAGTGTAGCCAGTTGTGAGATGGCCAGTAGTTCTTGGATTCCCCTACCAGCTCTGCCGGATATGGAAATGCAAAATCTGGTATTCTGAAAACTGGCTGAGATTTGTGCCATGTTTTTAGGTCAATGTACCTAAGCATGGAATAGAAATATTTTAACATTGGAAGGATTTTCCCCCAAAGCATCTTTTATTATGTAGTTGAAATTTTTGTATATATTAAAAACATTTTAGGAAAAGAGATGTACTAATGCACTTAGAACAAATTCACCAATTTCTTGCTTTTTGTCACTAAATTTGTTTGATAGCTGAAGAATATGCACCTATATGCTTTTGTTAAGCCAGGGTAGTGGACTTTCAATACTCTCTTCTAGCCCATCCTTGCATGCTTCTGCAAATTTATCATTTCCATGGTCTCAGGCTGCTACTGATAATAAATACAGGGTTGTTGTTTTTTCGAGCTCCCACAACAATGTTGCTCATATATGTTTATTTGGAATTAAGTCCCCCCGGGTTCAAAGATATTTAGTCCCTGTTAACTGAGCCTTGGAATTATAGTCTGTTTAAAGACAATGTGTCATGCTGAGTATGATTTAAGTTACAGATTTTACTGAATAGATGGCAGTGGGTTTTTTTTTAATTATGTCATGCACAAACTGTTAATCAATCTTTATATTTTCCCACAGTTCTAATAGTACAATGGACCTGCCATATTTGTGAGCTGAATATTTAATCCTGTATGAACTAAAAAGTGAAAAAAATATTTTTAAAATTAAATTATCCAACACCCACTACAGAAGTGGTCCCAGGGTAGCAAGTCCTGGGAGCCAGATGAGGTCTGGGTGCCTTGAAGAGTGGGCATCTTGCATGCTCCCCAGAAGCGGAGCATCAGGAATAGAGCTTGCTGCTCTCTCGCCTCAACAATAGCAATAGCAGTTACATTTCTGTACTGCTTATCAATGCAATGCACTCTCTAAGCAGTTTACAATGTGTTTAGCTAATTGCCCCCAACAAGCTGGGTACTCATTTTACCGACCTACAGAAGGATGGAAGGCTGAATCTACCTGAAGCCCTGCAAGATCGAACTCACAACGTTGTGGCTGTAGTACTGACATTTAACCACATTTAACCACTGCGCCACCAGGGCTCCTTCGCAGAGTGGGGAGTGGGGAGGAGCTTTGAAAGGGGATATGGCAGTGGGGGTGGTGCCAATCCTGGTTGCTCATTTGTGAGTGAGCAAGCAGGATTGGCATTGCTGCCATTGCTGTGTCCCTGCTGAAGCTCCTCCCCCACTCTGTGATAGTTGTTTGCAAACAAGCAAGCAAGATCAGTGCAAACAACTGCAACAATCCCAGTGCAGCCAGCTACTCTACAATTATTGGCAACTGGGGTTGTGCCAATCCTGGTTGTTCATTTGTGAATAAGGAAGCAGGATTGGCACTGCTACCCTTAGCAATCCCAGTGTGGTGAGTACATTCAGCAGGGATGTAGCAACGGCTACAGCTTGTCACCACCTCTGCTATTGTCCTGTACTGTTTTTTCATAGAGACTTGAGAACATCTGATTAATAGTAATCATGAGGAGTCCTGGAATCAATCCCTCATGAATACAGTGGCTTCATTATTTATATGTAAGACTGTAGACAAAACATATTCCAGCAAGTGGTGGAAATAAGTTGTGCAAATATAAGAGAGGAAATTCTCATCACTCTCTTTTGCATATTAGGTACAGCTATACAATATAGTTTTTGTAATTATTGAAATAAGTAAAGGAACAAAAAGGATGCTTGGGATATTTGTGCCTTCTTGTCAATCACTCTTGGTAAAAGACTCCATGTGCTGAGCTTGTTTGCCCTAAGTTCAAGTACCCCTGGGACTTGCATATCTAGGAACGAAAACCCGGAGAAATGGATGGGTAAGTGGTAGTAATAGGATCTTCTAGTCTTTGCCCTCTCTGTAAACATTTGCTGAAGAATGGGAGGAATAAATGGGAGCTACTCGAGAAGAAAGAGTGAACTATTCTTAACGAGATTGCTGGCTATTGTCATCCTATCATGAATCTGTACTGGCAACAACCAGTTGTTATAAATTATCAACATGCTTAAAACATATGCAACTCAGATTATTCAACTGCAAGTATGCTTTCTATACTATTTGATTTCTTAAAGTTAACTTTCCATTCATTTCCTTAAGTTCAGACAAGTTCTGATAACTCCGATAGATCTAATAGAAAATTTTGCATCTACAGTAGATCTGCTGCTGCCATGTGCTGATTGGAGTCTTCATTGCCTTGCACCTAAGTTGCTTCCACTGGGCCTCTGATCACCTTCTGAAACAGCAGAGTGTCCAATGTGTTGAATGTGTTCCTGAGCAACAACAGACTTCCCTTATCATGTGGAGACACAGCGACAGAGTGGGAAACATGGAACTGATAGGTGTCCCTTGAATTTCACTTTGTTCTGTATCTGTGTTTGTGTGAGAGAGAGAGAGTTAGAGAATACCACTGCTAGTCAGACCTCCAAACTGGAGTCTCTGGATATCTGGGAAGAACTTGAGCCAGAACCTGAAAGCAACAAAAAATAACTTCTAGAGAATGGACCTGGACCTGGCCATGACCCCAGGTTTGGGCTGCACTGACTCATAGGAAAAATGCCAAAATTCATGATCATGCAAATGTCCATAAAGTTACAGGTATGATGACTTGATATTAGTCCTGAATCTGCATGGTCAGAATCTTCATATGGAATGGACAAAAACAAAGGAATTAGATTCTACTAGGTATCATGGAGATTTCTGATTACAGTCCTCCCTCCACATTTGTGGGTTTGACCTTTGCAAATTTAGTTATTTGCAAAGCGCATATGTGCCTTCCCCCATTCTCCTCCCATTTCCTTACCTTTTGCCTAGCTGCACATGCCTTGCTTCTCTGCACTCAGGCAAAAGGCAAGGAAATGTGTGTGTGGGGTGTGTGTGTGGCAGCACATGCTGCTTTCCTTCTCTGCACATGGCGCTCTTCCTCCCCACCCATTCACTTTCCTTTTGCCTCGGCATGAAGAAGGAAGGCGTACATGCCAGGGAAGGGAATGGGAATGGGAGTGGGATAAGTTATTTGTATTTTCCCACTTTTGTGAGGTTACACCTCAAGCTCTTGTGAAAGTGGAAGGGGTCACTGTACACCTAGGACTGCTGGAAGAATCACATATTGTCGATTTTCCCCATTTTAAATATATAAAATCCTGCAGTTGCTCAGATTGTCTCCATCATTTGTCAAGCCACACAGCTTCCTTAGTCAACAGAGGGCAAATGTAAACATGCCAGTTCTAATTGCATCTATGTTAGGGGTGGTTTCCAAAAGTATTTAACATGGGCATTGCAACAGTCTGCAGTAACAGTCTGAGCTGTGGTAGTGATAGAGCAGGCTACCAGCAGTCTTCCGCCTGATTTTACAAGGCACCAAATGAAGCTATTAGATAATGTCTATGCCACTCTACTGAAATAGGGATGGCTTACACATGCGCTTTCATCATTTGATAGCTACAACATCAAGCAGAGATTTGTATGTGTGCGTGAGCTTCCACATCAAACACCATAGGAAGAATTTTCATCTTACAACAACTCAAACAAAACAATCCTTTTCAATACAGTTAGTTTACCTGATCAACTATAAACGTGCTCTTAGCATATTTTACACCACTGTTCTTTTTGACAATAAACTTTTTCTTGTATCTGTCTGGTCTTGTTTCTAGTTATTGCTGCAGCTGCAGTTTGCTTGTCTCCACTTTCCAGAAATAATTGCCGCTACTATCAGTTACCACACAGCTATGAAGTGGGGTAACATCTAGAAAGTCCTAAATGTGTAGAAAGTTGCACTTCCTTTCTCTCACAAAGAACATGCATAATCTTCCAGCAACATCTGATTAGAAGGTGGTCATTGAATATTCAACAAAAATGTGTGGGTTTTTTAAAGATAAAAAACAGTGACTAGAATTTACTAAGGCAGTTATAAATGCATAACATAGAGTTATGCATTTGTGACTGGTTTGTGTTCTCTGCTTTAGGGACCATGTAGGGATTCTGAAAGTCCCCAATCCCTACCTGCCAGACAGCAGCTACTATGAACAATGGGGATCTGCTTCTGTCAATCAAGAAGCAGCAGACTGACTCCTCCCCTCATGTGAACAATTTGTTGGTGTGAGGGAGAACTGTGATGGTTTTGGGGATAAAAAGTTTTCCAAACATTTATTGTTTTGTTTCTGATTTCCTAAGTAATTCTAAACAAGCCATTCTGTCTTCTTGCAAGAACTGTGTCAAAAACCAGTTAAATTAGTCGACTGAGAACATGCTTTTGTCCATAGAAAGAATGATGCCTATGTTAGAATGGTCTGTTCTCTGTCTCACAATTCATGCTAAGCAACTCTCTATTTGGGAGCTCTGTAAAAATCCTGATGTTTCAATAAAGCTTGGTCAGTCTGATCAGACTACTGTTGCAGCCAATCTGACAGCAGGGGCTGACAAGATGTTCCCTCTTGGCCAAAACTAATTGTGTGTGACTCCTTCCCAACCTGATTCAGGGCCCAATTTTAGCTCTGTGATTTTATGTGGGAGACAAGGTTGGGCTGGTATTTCAGTCACACTCAACAATGAGGACGCAGTTTTGAATCTTGCAATGGAGATTGCTCAAGGAAGAGGTTGGGAGCATCAGTCAATTGCTTCCCAAGCAACAGGGAAACAGACCCATGTTGATAGCAGTGGCTGCTGCCTGGTAAATGGGGGGAAGATGGACTGGAGAAACTATGTAGCTATGTGATTAAGGGGATTAGTTAGCTATGTAGCTGATAGAGCACTCCAGCCAATATTTGTATAAGGTGCTTAATGTCAGAATATACACTAAATAAACCAACTAGGATTATGGAAGATCTTTCTTGCAACTTATCTACAGTTGAGCAAGGTGTGCTACCCCATGTGGTGCTGGACTGCAACATCCATCATTTTGGGTCAGCACAGCCAGTAGTGAAAAATTCAGAGAGCTGCAGTCCAACATCTGGAGAGCCACAAGTTGCCTATTCTGACTTAGATAGTGAAGCCGCCTACACTTCGGAATGCTTGCAAAATGTAGTCATACAATGAATGTATATGGTAACATAAATGTTCATAAACATAAGGTTAGTTAATATTTGGGGGTGGGGGTTGTACAGAAAGCACTTTGCTTGTCTTTTTAATTCAGTGAGATGGAAACAATGCAATCTGCTTGGGTGAACTAGCTGAATATAGGAGTCACTAACCCAATTTACATCTCTAATATCAACACAGCAAGGTGGTAAATCAATTATTTATATATGCAGGCATTTATTATAGCATCTTGTGTACACAAGGCACTGGAAACTACTTTAAGTTGATCTGATAGGGAAAGGGTAAAATGAATAATCAGGAAGGAGAAGTATACTTCGCTCCACAGAAAATAGCAACTTAATTGATTTCCAGGCATTTTCTTCATGCTGGGTTTTAACAAGACTGAACTTGCTGCCACACAGGGAACTCACTGTATGAAATGTGTCAAAGAGAGATTGCAGTAAGTGGCCACATAGTGATTTTGTTAAATCTCAGGGCATTGATGTCACTTCCCAGGAAGCAGTTCTTTCCAAGAGGGAAAAACTTTGGCATGAGATCCTTAAGTTCCATATAAACAGCTCACAAACAGGGATATTAATAATAATTTCATAAAGCTTTGCTTGCCTGCCTGATGTTATAATGTGACTAAACACAATTCAAAAGTGTGATGTTTTAAGAGGTACCGTGTCCATTCCCTGCACAAGCACAAGATTTTTCCCTTCCTTATATTCTGATCTATCCCTTCCTGCAACCCTTCCTTGTCCAGCTCTACTACCCTCAACTGTTTAAAGGTCTTCTCCTTGAAACAACTCTGCCCATGTTATCCCTTGTTATCCCTTATGCCTGGAATTGCCTCCCCAAATACCTCCATATGACTACATCCCATCTATCTTTTAAGCCTCTCCTGAAAACTCCATGTTTTCTGAGAAGCATTTGGAAAATCCCCTGGACTATGTACCATAGTACTATAACCAAGTTAAATTGAAGTAATCACATACTCCTTCCTGGTTTACCCATGCCTTCATTTCCCCGCTTCCTTTGTTATACGTCTGGACCTATTTTAAGAGTGAGCCTCTTGGAGCAGAGACTTGTCATGTCTCTTTGTAAAACATCATGTACATTGATGATGCTAAATAGAGATCAGAACTTACATTAGAACCTACATTTTAAAAAAGATAGAAAAGCTTAAGTCAGAAAGTGAAGTACCGTATATACTCGCATATAGGACGACTGGCGTATAAGATGACCCCCAACTTTTCCAGTAAAAATATAGAGTTTAGGATATACTCACCATATAAGACCACCCATCTTCCAACGCACACCAAAATGCTTATGACTGAATGTGGTACCCAGTATACAACAACCAGCCAATCACGGCAAGCCAGGTACTTTACAGGTGATTGGCAGGTTGTTGTATACAAAGCCTGCTTAGATAGGTCAGCTCTCCCTGCCTGCCCAGCCCTCCCTCCAAACATGCCTCTTTCACCTGTCTGGCCCACCCCTGTATCCTATTACCAAGGGTGGGCCAGACAAGTGAAAGAGGCATGTTTTTCTGGGCAGTTTTTCTCCAGCAGCTGCCGGAATGTTTCTGAAACTTCCTGAAACATGGGAGGAGGGGCGGCAGCCTCCTCAGAGTCGGAGCCGGGGCCTGCCCTCCCCAGCGAGCCTGCAAGTGTCTCGCGGGCCGGGGGGAAACTCGGCAGCAACCTAAGCCTCAGGAAAGGCATTTCAGTCTCTTAGAATGGGGCAAAATCCATATAAAATTTGGACAAGCACCAGATAAAGAGTATCAAGGAGAAGGGAGCAGAGCACATGGCTGGACGGGGACTTTACAAAGGTGGGACTGAGAACCCTCACCTTGGTGGCGGCGGAGCTTCTTTCCGGGCAGGGGAAGCTCTGGGGGGGCAGGAACGGCGGGGGAGCTCCTTTCCGGGCGGGGGAAGCTCTGGGGGGGGGGCAGGACCGGCGGCGGAGCTCCTTTCCGGGCGGGGGAAGCTCTGGGGGGGCAGGAATGGCGTCAGCAGCGGAGCTCCTTTCTGAGCAGGGGGAAGCACCTGGTGTATAAGATGACCCCCCACTTTTGAAAAGTTTTTGGGGGGGTAAAAAGTCGTGTTATACGCAGCTATATACGGTACTCCTTTGCCTGACAAAATACAATAAAAATTTTTAGGCATTTTTTTAAAAAAGAGACTGAGAGAGATGTGGTGGAATAATCATATTCATTTGTTATATTGCTCCCCGACCCTCATTGCTGCCTTCCTTGAAAGTCTCACCTAATTTTTTTAACTCAGTGTCAGGTGTGTTATCCTGCTTGCTGGGAGTCCCTTAGGGGGATTCCCAATGCTTGTCAAAATTATCACTTGTGGGGAAAATTAGCTATGAACACTGCTTTAGCAATGCAAAGAGAACAAGGTGATTAAGGATCTTGAGCCCAGCTTTATGGAGTTGGATCGCAGAGAATCAGGCTAACTGTTCATATTTAAGTATTTTATTGAAATAGATGTTAAAATCCATACAATCACTCAGCTGCATTCACTCCCACAAGCATACAAGGCTACAGAAATTTAGAAAGAAGTGAAAATTAAGAGAGAGAGAGACAGAAGGGTTTTGGGGTAATACTGTACCAATCCAGAAGTCTTTGGCTGGGAAAAGACAAGCGAAAAGCCTGACTCAGCCTCAGGGAGGGGCTGAAGGGAGCTCTTCCACTGGCAGAAGCATTGTTGCGAGTCTGGGAGAACTCTGAAATGGAGGAGAAAAGGGGTCCTAGTTATAGTGCTGAACAGAGCTAAAACATATCCTGGGGATCAGATGGCTACATTTTTATGAGGATGGATCTCAGCTTTGTAGTTCAAAGAAAATACAGCCAGGCATCCTTGTAGTTTCCTGCAAGATTCCTTTCTCATCCGGGGATGCATGCCTCCAAAATGTAACATTCCTGGCTGTTTGAAATGTTAATTTGATCCCATAGACCTCTTGTCTCCTGTTGGCACTATTATTGCTGAAAATCCATTCAAATGGTCTGTGAGAACCATTTTGAGATTCACCTAGGATGTGTGACAGGAAGCAGGGCTACCTTTTGATATGTATCTATAGCTCTACTGCCTACGTGCCCTTCCAGTAGGTCTCTATGGCGCACTATGTTTGATATAAAATAATTATGATCTTCAGGACATAGCATGTAGGTGGGTAACAGGTGGTAGAAATCTAACGTGATGGGCAGCAAAGAACAGGAGGATGGGAAAGAGGAGCAGGCAGAGGAAGCCCAAGTTATGCTGCATTGTGCTGCAGAGACATGGGGAAACGGGTCGGGAAGAAAATGAAAATGAGAAGCGGGGAAGTGTTTGCAAGACGCATGAAGTGAGAGAAAGTGGTGTGTAGGAAGAGAGAGAAAGATTGTGAGAGAGATGGAGAAAGCGCAGAGGGAAGGAATCATAGAGATGAAACGAGAGACCCATGGAGGAAGAGAGAGAGAAAGAGAGAGTTATGTGGAAGAGGGGCAAAGGAAAAGTAGAATGTTCAGATGGAAAAATGAGGAGAAGCAAGCGAGTACAAGCCAGAAGAATGAAGGGAAGTGGGTGCAAGATGCTGTACAGGAACAATAATAAAAACACACAAGCAGGATAAGAATTAGTGGAGACGAAGAAAATGAAATAGGTAAGAAAAGGGAGAGAGTGCACACAGCTGGGAAGAGAGTGTGTGTTGAGGGGGAAAGCAGCAGAAGGAGAGTGGTTGAAAAGTGGCCTGACCAAAAAAAAAAAATTAACAGGACATAAAAGTTGCAATCGTTTTGCATGTAACCTAGTTAATTGCCAACATTTCAGCAAGTAGGTTTTGGGCTAGAAATAGAGACTATTATAATAAAATGTTTTGTTTCTTGCTGTTGCAGTCAGATATGCCTCATTTGGATGGTTCAAAAGAAGATTTTTTTAAAAAATACCCAAGACTATAATTAAGACACATTTCTGTGGAAGCTAAGGAGGATTTCAGTGTTGTTAGCAATTCCAGATCTGGCCTTTCTACCCAAATGAGGATTAAAAATATTAAATCCACTTCTAAATTATATATGCTTTTGAGTGTGTGTCCCCGAGATGTTTCAGTAAGGCCAAATGGATGTAAGAATCTGTTTATTTTAGTTCATAATTGGATTATTATTGTTTGTTATTATTTTTAAACATACATTTAAATTGAAAAATAAAGTGGTTTATACTGTTAATGCTGTTGCAGACATCATTGAAGAAAGTCTCAGAGCATTTGGAACAATGACATCTATTTCAAAAAACTTGAATCTCCTGGTATGGGTTCAGAAGAGCTGTAATCCATGTAACCTAGAAGGGAAAGGGGATGTGCAACTTTGGTGACCAATTCCAAAGGTGGTGTGTTCAGCAAGACCCTCCCACATAACATCTTGAAACACAGAAAGGGTACGTTACATTTGAAGGCAAACACTAGTCTGGGAGAAGGTGTCATTTTTGCTGGACTTGTTATTTTGTATATATTTAGGGTTCCCAGGTGTTCATTTTATACGTGAGGACCAGAAAGCTGGGCCCTTATAAGACTAGCTGGTGTCTTTTATTAGAAGGGATGCCCCCTGTTAGAAGAATGGAAAGTTTTTCCTTTTATGTCAAGTGAACAAGATGCCAAAAATATCTATCTATCTATCCATCCATCCATCTATCTATCTATCATCTATCTGTATTTTGGGGTGAGGGATCCTTATAAAGACAGAAATGTATGAAGTGTATAATTTATAAATGTGGGCAATATGGTAATTTACTGAGAAATACATGGCTGTGAAAACCAAAATCAGTATTTTATTTGGTAATTTGAGTGTTGGATTGGGACTCCAGAAGACCAGAATTCAAATCCCTGGTCAGCTGTGGAAACCCACTGGGTGGTCCTGGGCAACTTGTGTTCTCCCAACCTCAGAGGAAAGGAATGGCAGACCTCCTCTGAACAAATCATGCTAACAAAACCTTAATGATAGATTCATTTTAGGATTTCCATAAGTCTAAAATGACTTCAAGGTGCACCAGCAATTTAGACGGATTACACACTTGTTCATAGTTACTTGCAATTACTCATTTGCAATGTGATGCTGGCTGAGCAGTCTACAGATACCATGGACTGCCAAAAATACAAATAAATGAGTCTGAGAACAAATCAAGTTTGAATTCTCCATAGAAGTCAAATTAGCTGAGGCTATTGTGCTCAGGACATATCACGAGACAATGTGGCTCACTAGAAAAATAACAAGTAATGTTATGTAAGGATAAAGGCAGTAGGAAGAGAGGAAAACCACAACATGCCATACCTCATGCCATTTCTGCACTAGACTGTTATAGCACTATTATTCCACTTTCAACATCCTATGGAATCCTGGGGTTTGCAGTTTTGGGATGGGCCAGGCATCCCTTCCTGAAACTGCAAACCCCAGGATTCCATAGGATGTTGAAAGTGGAATAACAGCGCTATAACAGCCTAGTGCAGAAATGGACTCAGTCAAGAGAGTCATGGCCCTCAGCCTGCAGGACCTGAGCAGGACTTTTAATAAATAGGAGGATGTCTTGGTGGTTTCTCATTTACCTTAAATCAAACCTGACTTGACAGGAATTGAGAACAAAAACACAGAGCCATCCTCTGGTGAAAGTTGCACATTGAATGGTAGAATCCTGCCCAATTTCAGACATTTAGTCTGAAATATGCAGCTTTTTTTATGTGAGAACATATGGTAGAACAACCTCAAAAATTAAACATAGCGGGATAAAAAAATAAATAAATTATTATTATTATTATTATTATTATTATTATTATTATTATTATTATAGAACATGGTGCAAAAATCAGGTAAGAATCACAAGACTATTGAAATGATAGGAAAGATGATGAAATCAGTAAAATATTCTTAATCTGAATGTTTCTAACTGTATTTTCCAATTTACTTTGCAAGTAACTGAGTTATTTAGGAGCTAATTAGTTATTTGCAAAGCACTTTGCGAATTGACTTGCAAATGGCCTATAATGTATCTACACTTCACAGTTACAGCTGCTCAATAGTGCTGGAACTGCTTTGGCTCCATCTATGGAATCCTAGGGTTTGTAGTTTTGTGAGGTACTTAGAACAGCTTGCTAGAGAGCTCTAGTCTACTTCTATGAACAATAATAGTGCTGGAGTGCTCTGTCTGAGAATTCTAAGCACCTGACCAAACTACAAATCCTAAAATTCCCTAGGATTAACTCATGGGAATTGAAATGGGATCAGACTGCTATAACTGTATATTCCTGAACTCTTTTTCAAAAAGACAGGTTTGGGTTAGGAAACTTCATGAAAAATGTAGGCAGAGCTAGTGAGAGACTGAGATTAGAATTTTAAAATGGTCAAAATTATCCTTGAAGTGAATGGACAATTTAAATGTTGAGATGGAGAGAGATCAACTTGTAGGTAGATAAGAAACTTGGATTAATATTCTATATTCTTAAGAATATATTTATTTATTCATTTATTTATGATATCAAAAATATTTTTATTTAAGATATGAAAAATAATTAAGAATGATCCAACCGGATTGAAGCACTTATAAGTATGCTGGTTTGGGTGATAGTCTCAACAGCTAGTGTTGATCTCTTTTTCAGCTTTTCTTCCTACTTTTTATTAGATGATAATTCTGGAAGGGTGTTGACAAGCCATTTTACAAGCATATAAAAATTCATGCACATCTCTTATGCAAATACAGGGATACCAGTGTAAAACTACTTAATGCTTAAACCAGATTTAGCTATTTTCTCTCACAGAAATGTAATGTGACATTGAATAACAATAAATCCTCTTTCTTTCTTTCTTTCTTTCTTTCTTTCTTTCTTTCTTTCTTTCTTTCTTTTTTGCTTTCACAAGCCTTTTAAAATAAAGTAATAGACCTCAGCTGTCTGATACTTGGTAATGCAAATGTCAGTTAAAATAATTGAGCTTGTGTTTCCATTTGGTTGCTCTTCATAAAAGATTTGTACACTTGAATTTTCCCTCAGTGGCAGAATGGATTTGCATATAAGTAAAACTTCTAGACAAATGGTTCATTAAGTGATGAAACTGTTCCCATACTGTACCATTTGATACTATTATGTGCAGAGTTGCAAATATTCTAGTTCCTAAACAAAAACCACCTCTACAAACAGAAATTAGTATATCAAGGAAAAGGTTATGTTAGATGTTCTCTGCAGGTCCAGTTTGAAGGAGGGTACCAGTCCATTAGAGCCTGGAAGCTAAGATGGTGGCAGAGTTATCTGCTCCTTTAGAGTCTTTCCTTATTAACTGAATTTCCCTCAACCTGAAGCTCTTAGATTGTCAAGTAAGTTGACGCTACTTACATGGGAGTCTTTGCACAGTTTTCCCTATTACTGTCTGCCCCTCTGAAGAGCAACATCACAAATACAAAGCTGTTAGTCCTCAGAAACAACCTTACCACCTTGGGGGTGTTTTAAGACTGCTATGAAAACTTTCATCTACTGTGCTCAAAGGTCATTCTAGGTAGACCTGTTACTCCAGTTATGATATGTCGGGTGAGAGCACTAGATATCCTTTTGATATCAAATAATTCGGCCTTTGCTTGACCTTTCTCTGCCACCCTACTCCACGTGTTTGCAGAGGTCCTCTGGACAAGCACGTCTGGGGCACGGCCGTTAATGGTTGTACATTCCAAGACCTCTTTCAGGCAGGCAACTTAAGCCTCTCCATTGCTTTAGGGAAAAACCTCCCTGCAAACCGGCTTTGCTCGACGCATATCCACACAAAGCCACACAGCCAAGAGCCAAGTCACTCCTTTATGTCAGACCATCAGTGTACTGGCCACGCTATTGTCGTTAAGTGCTAAACTAATCATGCAAAACCTGACCTTTTCCAAATCCTTTGTCCAGCTCCGAATTTCCTTTGTTCTCACCGAGCATAGCATAGCCTGTGGGTAAACTCCACCCTATAAAAGGTCCCAACTTTTGGGACCACCTCGGACTACTTTGGACTTCCATCCTGCCTTGCTGCCGGTTGTCTAAGGAAACTCCCCTCAGCAAACCCTGTTGAGCTTTCTCTCCCGGAACCCTGTCTTTCTGTCCAGGACTACGAGACCAGGTGTCGTATTACCCTTCCCTAAAGCTCTCCATTTCGATTTCTCAGTTAGTTAGTGTATGTCTTGTCCTTCGTGTTTCTTTAATAAAATATTGTTTGTTGCTTTAAAACCTTGTCTAGCCGTTCTCTGACCGGACGCTGTATACATAGGGTTAAAGATCTCAGCTAAAGTTACCCTGCCTCTCGTTAGCTTAAGAGAGTGCTTGAGCTTAATTCCCCCAACTTGTGCTCTTATTTGGTTATTTGGGCGCCCCTCCCGGGACCCCCAACATACAGGGTAACAGACCCATGAGGAACTTTCAGCTGGGAGATCTGGTGGGACAGACTGGAAGGTGTGACATGTCTGCTTGTTGCATGTTTGGATGAACAGAGGTGCTATTGTTGTGTAAAAAGAGTGGAATCCAGATTCTGGCAATACGAGCTCCATGTAGAGACCCACCCCCATCCCTTTCCCTCACTGAGATTTTAAGGAATAATTGTGCATATAGTATAAGCTAATATTTTGGAGAATAATTCCAGAATTCTGCATTTTCCTGAGTACATGTTATTCTCTGCCTTGCTTTGGCTCTGCTTGTAACTGTTTTGTTCAGACGGATTGAGTCTTGCCACACTGCATAGCAGGATTTTGGGGCCTTCCTCTCTCTTTGAAGGCAGAAACCTTTGTTAAATCTAAAAATTAGCTACTTGAAATAGTAAAGGGCAGAGTTAAGTGCTCACTTGGTGATGCATTTAGTGTTGACCTAAAGAGCCAAGGAGTCCTCTGTTGCCAATGGGCCTTTCCACCCTACACAATCATAGCACTGTGATTCCATTTTAATTGCCCTGCCTACATCCTTTGGGAGCTTGGGGTTTTCAAGTTGGCAAGGCATTAGCAGAGAACTCCAGATATCCCCCCCCCAATTAGCAAATCCCAAGATTCCATAGAATGGAACACCAACAGTAAAAGTGGAATCATAGTGCTATAATTGTTTAGTGGGAAAGCGCTCCACATCTGTTGGAAAAAGGAAGATTGTTGTGACAAATCTGATGGGAGGGGGTCTTGACAACAGAGCCTCCTTGGCAACTGAGAGTGTTTAAGCTGATTCGCTGGTGAAATGGTACCTTGGATAGCCCAGGGGAGGGGCTGGTGGAAAGAGGAAAAATAACGGATTTTAACTGTCTGGAGCGTGTTTGAAGAGGAGTATGATTTGTGGTGTGTTTGGGAGAGGCTGACGATTTCAAGAGCTCTGTGGGAGAGAGAACTGAGAAATTGGGTGTACGAGAGATAGTGAACGAATTGAAAAAGAGAGAGAGAGAGAGAAGAATAGTGTGCTGTTTATAAACATTTAGATACAAAACAAATGTAAAGCAACAGTGTTGCAATAAATGTTTGAAGTTCTGTGTTCCTTAAAGCAGTGTCACAGAGTCTTATTCTGTATCCTGGAATATACACGCTACCAATAATACCATCTTGACCTTAGTGCCAACAGTACCACAATCTTGGAAAATATAAATCACTGCTGATCTAGGAGAGGGGCAGATTTAGGAAAGGCAGTAAAGGGGGAGAGTCCTGAAAGGAAGAAGCCAACGGGGGGACAAGAGTGAGGAAGGAACTGTGTTCTCAGAAACGGAGAACTGAGGTCGACCCGTTTGTCCTGGCCCTGGCTTGATTCAGAGATCTCCCGAGCTGTTCAGACCTGAACACAAAGAGGTGTCAGGCTGGGCAGGCCTTGAGTGCGAAGCTTGGATGCGCCTTTCACACTTGGCACTGACAGACGGTGGTCCTCCGCGTTTTTACAATTGTCAAGAGCATTTTAGAGCTAAGCAGAGGCTTCCCCAAGATTAGAGCTTGATTGGTTGACTGGTTTGCTAGGCTGCATTTACTTTGGGCTTAAGATCTATTGTGGGGTTATGGGATTGACTTTGATAGATCCTTTTTTTTTACAAAGAAATGGTGGTAACAAGAAAACAAAAGAAAACCAAACACATTTTTACTCAGAATACTGTGGATCGGTATTATTTCCTCTTGTATCTTATCCCCAACTCACCAAGGACAAATTTCTGTGCTTGAAAGTCATGGGAAGCCAGTCTGCTCAAATTTAGACCTTAGTAGTTCACATGGGTTATTACAAGGAAGATTGGTACAAAATTGTTTGGTGAACTGTCAGATTAAAATTAGCATTTCATAGCTTGACTAGGAAAACTTGACTAGGGACTAAGAAAGATGGTGCAAGTGGCATTAGCTCAAATATAGGATAAACTCACTCAGGGGGTTTCTTTATAGAGCAGTAGATAGTTCTGGGGAAATATAACAGCAGTGAACAAAAGCTGATGAGCTTAAAACTGATGGGCTAATTTCCCCCCAAGAGTAGTGCAGTAGAGATAATTTAGGTTGCATGGCATCCAGCATTCCACGGATAAAAGCCAGGACATATGTGGCCAAACAAAATGAGAGTGTGATCAAGATGGCAAAAGTTATTAATGAGAAAGAACACACAAGCTAGGACAGGCTTTTGCCTTAGACCACAGGGAAAGGCAAGGTTTCACCCCCTCCTTTCCTCTCCATGCAGCTGAACAGAGTGCCCCCAGAGATGAAGCAGAAACCAGAGATATGACCCTTTCAGTTAGGAAAAAAGATTTTTATTTTGCCGGCAAGCATCGGCTGGGATCGTTCCCAAAAGAAATCGACCCCCTGTATTTGAGCTCACAAACATTTATACATTTTCCAGTACAGTCATCACATGTTCAAGAAAGGAAACAGATGCATACAAAGGTTCCCACCATTCTCTAGCGTTATCTTACAAATGTTGCAAAGTAAGGGAAGCATAAGCGTAGTGTGCCACATTCTATCCTCCCTAGCATTTTATCTTACAGAGTTCTATTGTATTCCCCTCAAACACACACAGAGAGAGACTCATCTGCAAAGACAATTTACTGCTTTTCCCCACATCCAGTGGTCATCTAGCCTGACCCACCATAGCAGCAACTTAAGTGGGGAAAGTGGAAGAAAGAGAGAGAAACTGGGACATTTTAAAAGCTGTTGAAAAAGTAGGATGGCAGAAAATTGATTGGGACTGTCCTTGGCAAATTGGAGGGTATGAGGTTGTAACCTATAAAGCTACACCTGGCTTCTATCAGGCTACTTTATCGATCACATTCTACTGTATGAGCTTCCTGAGCTCTAGGATCCATGGCATCGGCCCTTCTCTCTTTGTCCCCACTGTCAGATGCACATATGGCAGAAACACTGAGGCGGAAAGAGTGGGACTTGCCCAGGGTAACCCAACAGATTTCCAGGGCTGAGAGAGGATTTGAACCCTGGTTTTCTGGAGTCCCAGTTCAACCTTCAAACTACAGAAATATTAAGCAGAGTGCAACAGGGCTAGTGGTAGAAACAGGACTGATTACTCTAGGTGCTTTTCTAAGGTAGAAAGAAAATATATGTTTACCATCTCAAGAAATCCATCTTGGGATAGGAAAGGAGATAGACAAAAGAAGTTGACATATACGTATTTACAAGAGCCCCTAAAAGCTGGCTTCTATGTGTGGATGTAATCTGGCAGCCATTATTAGGCCTGGAGTCCTATCGACTCGCTCTTCCCAAACAAAGAAACTAAACAGCTGCTTGAAGAAGGAGGTAGTCACCTCTGCGGGTAAGAAGGAAGCAAAAGGCTTGAGCACATTGACCAAAGAAAGCTACAGAGAGGTGAAACAAAGAGCAGATGTCTAGACTCTCCTCTCTCACTGATAGTTTTATACAAGTGTTGATGCCTCTTTGCTTCCAACAGAAGCCACTATGCTGTTGGGAGATGGATTTTAGCATATAGCACAAAATTCTCCCTGGAACCGCTGCACTCTGAACAAAAACGTGGCTCAGAGGCAAACAATAAACATATAGCAGAGTATCAAAACAGAAACAAGCGTGAGCAGCAGCAGAGTGTAATATACAGCATCAGCTCTGACCCCAGTCTACTAACTGGTTAGTAACACTAGCACACAGTGTTGTCATCCAAAAATATCTGGAGGTTTTTGTTCTTCAAGTTCCAATATATACACATCTGTACAAGCAGGATATGCAGATCTTCAGCCAAAGGTTCAGCATCACAACAGGCATCACATCAGGAAGAGGTTCTCTCGGACAGAATTTCGGTGTCATAGCATTAGCAAGAGAGTCAGAGGGTCAGAGAAAGAACCTGTCTGAGCTCACTCTTATATACACACCTGCTGATAGCTCATCAGCTAGGGACAATGGCTGATGCAACCCCTTGTCAGGATTTCAAATTACCATGACTCAGCCTTACTGTCCCCTGGGGATTACATCATGACTTGCCAAGTCATTCCCCAGGTGTATCCCCACATGCTCATCAAAAGTATGTTTAACCAGGTCAGAAGTCACAGCACAGTCCAACATATGCCACATTAGGTCTCTATGTGTTGACTTACCATTCAACAACAGAGTGAGCGTTTCTATTCTAATCTGAACTAACCAATAGGATTCAGGCTAATTAGTGCATTTAAAATATGGTGTGCTCATATCACACTTTTTAAAGTTCTGCAATTTCATTCTGGTTCTAATGATTCATTCCACTGAGTAATTCCAGTGCCTGAAATACAATGTGGGAGCGCTGACTGATACTTACTTAAGTAGCAGCAATAATTCTCATTGGATTTGGGGAGAGTTTGTGCCTTTCTTTGATTTTAGCTGCCCATACTCAGCCTGCTTGTGTTACACATTTCAGAAGTGGGAATAACTTGCATGAGCTACCCTTGTATTAATCATCATGTGGGAAGCAGCTCTCAAATAGTCTTCTTTCCAAAAACAACAACAAAATTTATCAATGTGCCTGAACAAAAAACATTCTTTTTTGTATATGCCATGTATGGAGGTTTGAAAAGACAGTGGAAGAAGAAGTGGAAGAATCTTCTCTTATTATCTTGAGAAGCTGAAAGATTACTTTGTCTTCTGTGTCAAAACTCTTCCCTGTGCAGGATGTTATAAGTCTTTAATGGCAACACAGACCATTTCCGCACTACACTCTTATAGTGCAATTATTCCACTTTCAATATCCTATGGAATCCTGGGGTTTGCAGTTTAGGGAGTGGCTGTCCAGGATTCTATAGGATGTTGCAAACTCCAGGATTCCATAGGATGTTGAAAGTGGAATAATCGCGCTGTAAGAGTGTAGTGCAGAAATGGCTACAGACAAGTTTCTACTACTGGTTCAACAAAACACTGTGCTACAGGTATCTCACATTTTTGTGTCTATTTCTTTCTACACCAAAAAAAATGGTGTAGGACAATGGCTGAAGACTAACTACCATTATCTTGTACAGGGGCTTAAAAGGCTAAATGCCAATTACTAATCCTAACTACAATTGTAATTGTGTGTCTTCAAGTCATTCCTGACTCACAGTGGCCCTAAGGTGAAGCTATAACGGGGTTTTCTTGGCAAAATTTGTTCAGAGGAGGTTTACCTTTGTCTTCCTCTGGGGCTGAGAGAATGTGATTTGCCCAAGATCACCCAGTGAGTTTCCATGGCCAAATGAGGACTCAAACCCTGATCCCCAGAATTTTAGCCCAGTGCTCATATTACTGCACCACACTGGCTCTCCTTAATCAGAGCAGACCCATTTACACATGACTTGACTTACCACCCAGTAATTGATTCACTGAGCATAGTCCATCTGGGACAAACAATTGGATTTAGGCCAAAGCGAGTTAGACATCTAAATGCACAAGAATTTTCACAACTTGAGGGCCTTTCCACACTATGCTGTTAGGGTGCTATTATTCCACTTATAGCATCCTATGGAATCCTGGGGCTTGCCGTTTAGGGAGGGGCATTCAGAATTCTCAGCCAGAGAGCTCTTGGGCCTCAGTAAATTTTGGCCTCAGAATTCCACAGGCTGTTCAAAGTGAAATAATAGCACTATCACAGTGTAGTGTGGAAAGGCCCTGAGTCTTCAGACATTATGGAGATGAACAACTGTAGGTCTGCCTAGTCCAAGGTATCCATTCTAGTTACACAAATTTAGCCAAGTTCCTCTCCTGCAATTTGAAGCTGCAGAAAACTGTCTCTCATTCCAGACTTTGGAATTCCCGCCTTAGGGATAACAGGATGGCTCCATCCTTACTGTCTTTCCAACCAGCAAGTAAATTACTTTTATGCTATCAGGCTTTTAATAACTGACTGGGATGGGCTTTTAAGTCCTGTACACTGCTGTTTTTATGGTTTGTATACAGCTTTTCTTAAAAAATGAATTTTAGTTCTTTAACATTTCAAATTGTTTCATTTTCTAAAAAACTTTTATATTTATGCTTTTCAAAAAACTATATTTATGCTTTCTTATTTTATTTGTTATCATTGTAATCTGCATTGCTTTTACATATGTGTTAGTCACCTCGAGTCTCATTATTGGAGTAAGGCAGTATAAATGAATATACGGTAATAGTAAACATCATCATCATCATCATCATCATCATCATCATCATCATCCACAACAATCCACAGCATTTTTCAGTCTTATTGACAAATACAATAATAGTGTGAGCAGATTGGTTAATTTCCTTATCCAAACCAACTTCTTCAAACCTGAAGCAAAGTGTATATAACAGTATTGTGTCAAGTGAAGAGCAGAGGCACTATAAAAAGAAAAAAAAAACCCGTTGTTGTTACTCTTAAGAGTGCTGAGTATATTTGTGTTTCTCTGTAAGCTGTTCAGCTTATTTGTTGTTAGCTGCCTTGAGTCCCATACTGGAAAAGTTGAGAAATCGATAATGATAGTGATAATACATTATTTGTGGAAATCTTATGCTTAATTAACATAAATTATTTACATTCATGTGTAAGGGTGCTTCATTGTGTTTGAATTTTAAATTATGTCTTTTAACATTGATTTAATTCTTTTTGATTGCTTAATTATGTTTTAACTTTTGTATTCTATGAGTTTTAGCTATGTCTTTTTAATTTTGTAAGCTGCTTTGAATCCCAACCTGGGAAAAAAGCAGGAGTGAGTCCTATTGAACACAATAAGATTTACTTCTGGCTGGGCATGTAGGATTATTCTGTAAATATTACAGTGTTACCTTCCCCAAAACCAGCACACCATGAAGTATAAGAATTTACAGAGGTTCAAACAGGCTAGCTAATATATCTGGTTCTCCTTGATACTAATCTCTGGCAAACTGTCTAAGGGCAGCTTTACTCTGTTGAAATGCTGGAGGCCAGCTAGTGTGAATAGAAGCATGACATTTAACATGTTAATAGGACTTTCTCATATTAATGAGTTAAAATAGTTTTGGGAGATTCTCTTGCATGATATTTAACAAGATTTGCAAGGGCAAACACCAAATCCCCAGCAAGATTTTTTCACTGTGCACATTCCAGCTCAAGGCAAATTAAAGGTCCTACCTTGTCTTCTTGGTCGTTCAGAGCTGTACAGGAGGTTTTCTCTCCATGAGCAAATACATGAGTAGGGAGCTGCAGTGTAACCATTGGGTACTGATCAGTCCTAGGACTTGGTATGATGTGAAAAGCCTTCTTTAGGGACATGTTGGTCAAACCTCAATGCCTGCAGTACTCATTTCATATGGAATGGTCTTACAAAGTGATTACTCCCAGCACTCACTGTTTTGCTTTGACATCCTTACTCCACAACATTCACTTGCTGGTGGAGAGCAGAGGGGGACTTTAAAAGCCTCTAGCTATGTTCTCATAGCCAGATGCAGACTTCTGACACCATCTGCTGGAGACTTCTGGAGGACCTTAGCAGATTTTGGTGAAAGATATCTTCAGTATGCATCTGGCTGTGAGAACACACTCAGATACTCCCTCATCTTCCCCCTGCCCTCCACCAACAGTGGAATAGCCATTGATGAAGGTGGCTGTCACAGCAAAACAGTGAGTCCTGGGGGTGGTAACAGAAGAGCCTCACTGTACTTCTGTATGCAAAATTCTTACCGCACACTCAACATTGTAGGATCTCATCCAAAGTGTGGAGAATGTATCTGTGACAAAATTACTTTGAGGGTCAGCTATTTGGAATGCAAATACAACTTGATGGTGGGTTGCTAGGCCATAGGAGTAGTACCTTGAGAATGAAACCCAGCACAATGGTGTGTATGAGAGGGGTTTATGGAATATATCAATTTTATATAAGGCAGAGAGTCTGTTTGTGAAGAGAGCCTTCAGTGAGATCGAGGCCAGAGAGTGCTGTTGGGTTGTGTTTCAGCATCTAAGGAAAAGACACAGAGAACTGGTGTCTAAAGCTGGGAGCTATTGTCGTAGACTGTCAGAAATTTAAACTACTTAATGTAACAACACTGTAGTTTACATGAACCATGATAAAATACTTTATTTTTAATGTTATTACAATAAAGGATACAGTTTGTTCTTATACTTACTAAGTTGGCCTGTGTTATCTAAAGTCACTACTGGCTCAAAGAAGAACATGCTACCATAAATAAACTATTTAGTTCTGAGGGAACACTTAGGACCCTGGCTCTTTGACACGAAGGTTGTGTTTAAAGGGTAGAGTAAGGCTAAGTGCTATTATTAAGCTGGAATTGCAAAACCAATCTAGTGAGAAATAAGGGCCTGCCACAATACCATTTAATAATCTCTAATGATATGCCAGATCTGGTACCCAAGCATGGAGAAAAATACGCTTTACCACAGTCTGGAAATCCAAGAAGGCATGGCTAGAACACCACTACCTCAAGGGGGAAGAAATGACGATAAATTGTGCTTATGTCTGCATGTGGAAACCTACTTCCCTATGTCAGGGGTGAGCAACTTCCTTCAGTCCTGGGGCTGCACATGCCTCTCATTTGATCTTGGAGGGCCAGATCACCCCACCCCACCCCACCCCTATTTTTCAACTGAAAAAGGTATCTCACATTCTCTGAAAGCTGAGAGGGGGAAATTTCACCAGGTTTTTCAACTCCACAGAGCTGCTTTAGGCATTTTCTTTTTCAGAACTAGAACTGATTGAAATCACTTCTGATTTTTTTTTTTAAAGGGCCCTGTGCTGAAAAGAGTTTTTGGTGAAGCAAAAAACTAGCGAAACTGCCTACATCTGGAACATATGGGAGATCTTTTTGGTTAAAAAAAAAAGGTGGGTAAGACAGTGACACTGGGAAACTCTCTTCAACCCATGGGCTGAACTTTGCTCATTCTGCCCAACATCTGTGTACCTATTTTTCAGATTTTGTGAGATGCTTGAGCTAATGAAAAGCAGCATTATAGCAGAATAAGCAACATGTTGAATGTTGTGGTGCTGGCTGAGGTTATCCTTGAGTATGCTTATGCAACCAGTTTAAGACTTGCATTTTGAAAGGCAAATTTGAGTTTGCCCTGTGTGACATGCTGTTTTAGTAACTCCCTGGTGTGTAAGCAGAGGGATGGACACAACATGAAAACAACCTGGACCATTGATCATTGATCCCAGGAACAGTGTTAGTCAGTGTTGCTGCTAGGATTTTCAGACCCAAAATTATAAGTGAAGTAGGATGGGCTATAATTAGAAGGAGATACTGATTTTCACTTCCTATTTTTTAAAAAAAATAAAATAAATGAAATGGAAAAAAAAATATGAATTCTTAAAAAATGTTGGGAAACGCCAATCTCATAGAGTCTTCCATTCAGGCAGCAGGCATTGTGTGCTTAGAAGTAAGAGTTTGAATCCCTGTTTTATTCAGCCATGTTTATGGTGTTCACTAGCTTCTTTTTTCCCCTAACATGATCCTTGGCTTTAATGAATATGTACCAGGCAGGTACAATATGGTCCACTCCATGTTGAGAGCTGAATATGGATGGTGCAGATAGGTGAAAATTTTGTTTTGTTTGTTTGTTTTCAAAACTAGGACATACAAAAATCCCCACATTTCTTGATGAATAGGACAGAAAGAAACCTGAGATTTTTTAAAGAGTACCTGTTGTGCAGGAAAGTAGAACTGGCAGATTCATCTTTGCACATCACGTTACTACACATCATGTAGATCAGACATCCAGCAATGTAAAGAGGCAAAATAAAGAGAGCTGAAGAACACCAATCAATATGTGAGTTTTTTTCAAAACAGACAAATCCTTTTTGTAGTCTGCTTCAGGCAGTATCTTACTTAGGGGAGCTGATGAACAAAAATAAGAAGACCAATGAATAAAAAATATTGCCATCATAATAGTTTTATTAGGACTAACCAAAAATCACATAATAGTCAGCAACATTTGTCTGATGCATATATTTCTTTTCATCTTATTTATGTTAAGCAAAACTAGAAGGAGGACATGATAAAAAAAACCTAAAGGCTACGATGGGCTATGATACAATTTCAGCAGTGTAAAATGGTCTAATTTCAGAATTAAAGTAGAAAGTTTTATTTCACGACTCATAAAACTGTACATATGGGGTGGAATCCTTGCATAAGCAAATTTGTATTGGGCCTTCCCAACACCTTTAAATGAAGCTTGAGCCTGGATGGAAATAGGCATGAACAGGATTTCAAACAGCTAATGCTAATAAAGTCAAATATGTGTTTGGATTTCAGTAGCCAGTATGGTGTAGCTTGATAGGGAAGACGCACCAGTTTTTTGGGCTTTGCAGTATAGTTGAAATGGTGAATAGGCGCCTAAGAAAAGACAGATGGCAATAGTTATAAGTGCAAGTTCTATCTATACAGTGATCACGTTTTTCTTTCCAGAAGATATTTTAAATCCTCTGCACCTGTTCTTGTTGATAATTCTGTTTATTAATAAACTAACATTGAGTTGTCTCAGCTGCTCAGAATCTGCCAACTTACCCTTTCTAGCACCTGAGACAAACACTGTAAAGCTATTTCTCTTGTGTCCATGCTAGGTAATACATTTCAGAAAATCTGTCATGCATGAGAGAGATGATCACAGGTCAAATGTACCTTTGGTCATAAAAATTAGGGAACGTGGTGAGATCCTATGGGAGATCTAATGTGCAAAATTCAGTTCTCAATTAAGTTCTAAGAGAGAAGTGGGCAATTGTGGAGGGGGAAGGGGCCATTTTTCTCCTATGTCTCCACCCCCAGGTGTGGGGGTTTGGGGGGCTTCTGATGGGCTACAGGTTCTACCCTTGAGACTCCCAAGGAATACATGCAGCCCATGGGTCACATTTTGCCCATCCCTGTTCTAAGAGATGCTGTATTTGGCAGCAGTGGAAGGAACTGGGTGGTAAGAGTTCAGGCTCTTACAATGGGGATGACCCTCAGCCCCAGCCTCTAATGTAAGATATTGTTCCCTGAGGCAGGTTGATCAGTCAACTCCTATGCTGCCCATAGGAAGGCTCAACTTAGCTTCTGACATCAGATTGGAAATGTTCAGGCTGGTATGGTGGTAAGCCCCTCCCTCCTTGTTGCCAAACTAGTAATGAGAATATCTGAGAAGGATGCAAGTGAATGGGCTTCTCAGCTGTTTCCATCATTTGTCATTTGGGTAACTGGGGGTGAGCAGGAGGTACACAAGGTGACTGGGGCTTCTTGTGCACTTCCCTCCATTCCTCAGCTGATTCAGCCTACTAGTGTGTGTGTATGTGTACGCACATGTGTGCATGTGTGAATGTTTGGCCATTTCCGCATGGGGCGAGGGAATCACCCTGTGCTGCTACTTACTGGATCTTCTGGCTCCCCGGTCCGGTCCAGGTTGCTCCAGAGCAGTGCGTGCTCATTGCTCCGCACTGCTCTGGTGGCGAAAATGGCGGCTTCCAGTTGGTCAATGGTCTCGACCAACTGCTGAAGCTCATCAGCCTAAAGCCTGCCCCCAGCAGATTTTCAGCTCGCATTGGTGCGAGCCTGCGAATCTGCAGAAGGGAGCAGGCTCGCAGTGGCACGTTCCGAGCTTTTGAAAGACCTCATTTTTCCAATCTTTCAAAAGCACGCTGGACGATCACTTGGGGTTGTTCCGGAGCGGGCTGAGGTGTGGATCTACATTAAGTAGTCCGGACCCAGTCCGCTCCCAGGTGCAGACGTCCTCCCTGGAGGACGGACTGCACCGTTTCAAATACCCCGTGTGGAAATGGCCTTTGAGTGAGTGACTGAGAAGACTGTAAGCCTGTGTGTTAAGGGTGAGAAGTCTACACAAGCCCTGCTGTTCCATGTAGACCCTGGGGACTAGAATTTTGTCTACCCTGCTTTAAAAATAAACACTTTAAAAAGTATCTAATTCAGAGAATAGGCAAAAATTGAATTTATTAAGGCAGCAAATGCACCCCAAATTCTCATAATACTATGAAGTACTTGGATGATGGTATTATGTGAAGATAAGAAGTATTTTCAAAAGCAAATCCCATATGAAGAGTTTCAGAGACAAAAATCAGATGATTTTCATTGTACCTTCAAAGTCTAGAAAGCACTTAAGATTTGTAGTGGGTATAACAACATTGATAATAAAAAACCCTAATGAAATAGAATCTACTGGGTAAACATTTTCTCTAAATGAATTACTCTGATAGTTTCCTTGCATATTTTATCATCTGGAATATAATTCTATTATTAATTACACATGCTGAAAAGCTTTATTTCCTTTTCCTTCATTAATGAGTGCTCATCTAATCAGAAATAAACATACTAAAAGGGCAACTCCTTTTCTTTGTGTAATTTGGATTTCCACTCTCTAAATCTTTTTGTCATATCAGAAAAGCATGGATTGTTTATGCCTGGATAGATCTTTGGCTGTGCAATGATAATTTATTTTAAAACTTTCATGTGATACTGTGGGCCCTTAGTATCTAGTAGGGTTTTGTTCCAGGATACCCCATGGGTACGAAACTTCGTGAATGCTCAAGTCCCATTGCATACAACGATGTAGTAAAATGGTGTCCCTCATAAACTGACAAAATCAAAGTTTGCTTTTTCGGGTCTTTTTTGGAATATTTTCATGTTTTGTTGAATCTGTGAAAACTGAATCCTTAGATATGGAGTGCCAACTATATTTCTGCTTTTTTATATATTACAGGGATGAAAAATTTGTAGACTGCCAGATGTTATAGCTTGTGGTGAGGGATCATAGGAGTCACAGTCCAACAACAAATAGAGAGATGTATGTTCTCCATGTCTTCCTGAAGATAATCTAACCTGGAGACACCAACTTGGAATGGAACATAGAAATTTGGAAGGTAATCCCATTATTTTAAAAAAGTGGCGGTTAAAAATAATAGATGGGGAATCCTCTATTTTTTCATGGGTTCAACCTCATTGTACAACATTACAAAAGGTTTAGTGAAAGAGTGAAGAAACTGTTGCCCTCCAGATGTTGACGAATTGCTATGCCCATAATCTGTCATCACTGTCAGGGGCTGATAAGAATTGGGAAGCTACAAATCACTGATTCAATTCTGATATTATTGTTTTATATGCATGCACAATGATGTTCCCTATTTCTTAGTAGCACAATTTATGGCTTGTGGTAGCCAGCAGAGAATGGTGTCACTGGCTTCCTCTTCTTGTTTCCAAGACCCCATATGGTTTTTGTGGGCTTAGAAAGGAGTGGGAAGGCTGGCTAATCAGGGGCTGACAGTTTGCTGGTGGTGGGTATTCTCAGCCTCTGTTTGTGCCTGAACTTCATCCCCATTCACACTCCTTTTTCTCTGCCTGTTTTGGTTTCAGTTGAAGCTGTAATCTTCAACACAACTTTTGGAAGTTTTAGCATGGGGATCAGATCCAACTGTTACCCTGAGAATTTGGGGGTCCTGTGAGGGGTGCCCGTGTTGCCAACTAAAATACCGAAGTTGGGGAAAATTAGCCAGAACACTGTTTGGTTAGCAAGAGGCAGGGTAACGTCGCGGGATCTTTAACCCTATGTATACAGTGGCGGGTCAGAGAGTAGCTAGACAAGGTTTTCCAAATAATAAACGATTCTTTATTAAACAGGAACACAGAAGACAAACATAAACTAACTAACTTGGAAAAGAAAGAGAGTTGCGAGGGAAGGGAATACGACCTGTTCCGTAGTCCTGGAGAGAAGAGGGGTTCCGGGGAAGAAAGCTCAGCCTGGGGAGTTGAAGGGAGTCCTTTAGACCACCGGCAGCAAGGCGGGATGGCAGCCCAAAGTGATCCAGGGATTGGTTAAAAGTGAGAGGTTTTTATAGGGAAGATTGTGCCTTTCGGCTATGGCAGTCCCAAGGAGAACAAAAGAAGTTTCGGTGCTGGACAAAAGGATTTGGTGAGGTCAAGTTTAGCCTGATTGGATTTGCATGTAAAGACAATAGCTGATAGCCCAACATAAAAGAGATAGCTCAACATAAAAGAGTAACTTGATTGAAAGCCATGTGGCTATTGAGGAGTTTGTGGCGGTAAGTTCCCTAAAGCTGCAGGCAAGGTTTGAATTGCTGGCTACAAAGAGGAATGGAATGTAAAGCCATTAACGGCCGCTCTCTGTCCGTGCTTGTCCGGAGAACTCGCAAACACATGAGATGAGGTAACTGTGAGCCAGTCCAGCTAAGGCCAAATTAAATGATATCAAAAGTGATATCTGGGTGTCCTCACCGGGGGTGCCATATCGGAAGTAACACAACTTTGGTAGGGATCGGGGTCTCTGTACCTATATGACCCAACTGGGGTGGACTAAAAAGGGACCTACCCAGCCCCCAGGTGACAAGAGAACCACACAGTGGCTTCGGCCTGTAGGGATTCCCACACTTGTCATTCCAGGCAGGTTGAGTTAGTCAGCTTTCATCAACTTCAGGCAGGTTGACCGATCCCTGGAGCCAGGCTCAAGCTGGGACCAAACATCTTCTGCTGTAACTACAGTTGGTCCTTCACATTCATTATGGTTAGGGGCACAGGACCCTCACAAAAGTGAAAAATCACAAATATCAAAATTTGTGTGTCTCTGGGAAGGGGGCTGAGATACAGGTGGGGAGAATGGGCACCCAGGGTCTAAACCAGGTCAGGGAAAGGAGACAGTTGGCATGGTTGTCCTGTACTTCCTCTCCTTCCTTGGGTATATGGAGGCCTTTGGGAGAGGGCTTGTGGCGCTGAGAAATCAGGCTTTGAGGTGTGCTTGGCTGGCCAGGCAGTGGCTGGTGGAGGAGGAGGAGGACCAGAGGTGGGTTTTTAAAGAGCTATGTGGCCTGATTGGATCCACCAAGAGAGAAGGTTCCCCTGGAAAAGAAGCACCTGAGGTGGGGGGGGCAGGGGTTAGAGAAACTCAGAAATAATCAAATCCATGAATGTGAAACCCGCAAATATGGAGGGCTGACTGTAATAAAGTTGTGATCTTTTCTGTAAGCCACTTTGAGTTCCATTTGGCAGAAGCACAGGATACAAACCAAATTGATCACTCAGTCAGTTTTTCCCTGACCAAAGTGCTATCCTTGCATATTTGTCATAAGTGGATATTCACTCGCTACTGAGCCTGAAAAGGGTATTTGGTGTTTCTGTGAGAGAGACAGAAAATGGTATACAATATGCCTGTATTGTAACTTTTTGATCGTAAAGGTAATTTACATCAGTTATCATAAAAGGTTTCTATGAGGAGTTTTTCTTAGTGCAGCCATTATTGCTGCAGAAGATCCAGCAGTTTTGTCTCTACATGTTGACTGCTTTACTTACATATTTGTGTTATGAAGAGCATTTACAAAATGTTTCTTAACTCCAGCCTCAATGAGAGCTCTCCCCTACTGCACAAGAATGAGGCAGGAAGTGCTTTGCGTTCTGATGAGGCTTTGTTAATTTGTGGGGGAGAAAAACACTCTGTGCAAAATTACTATTTTTTCCCTTGATGAAAGAAAAGATGCCCACAGCAGACGCAGAAGGACTGGGCAATGAATGAAAGAGATGCAAGCAACCCAACGAATGCTTCTGATTTTTAAAAGTCCATGCAATGAAGTGGCAGCTATCATCACATTGTCCAGTTTGTGTCATTTATATAATTTATGCAATCTGTACAGAAATTGTTCTCACAAGTATAAGAACTCTCACTGATACAGACGCAATAATTCTTGTCCTCTTGCAAGAAAGAAAAAAAAATGTGGTTACTTCTTCCTGCACATGAGAATGAAGGAAGCGAGGATTTATATATCTTGGATATTTGTGGTATGATTTCTTTAGTTGCGTGAGTGAGTCTTAAAGGTTTGTTACATAGGTGTTTATAATGTTTTAAATTTCAGTGCTTTGTTTTTACATGTGTTTGTGTGGCCAGGTCCTACACAATCCTTTTGGTTTTAATACAGTGACAGGTCATGTTCCAAAATATTATTTTCTAAAATGTCAGTTTTTAATATTGGTTAATACAAAAGATTACATTTATTTCATTCAACATCTGTATAGATACAGATATGATTGTATGCAGGGTCCTTGAAGGATCGTTATCCAAAATGCATGGGCCTGTGATAACATTTCTCTTGTCAGCATACAGGGTTTTTTTCTCTCCACCTCTTTTTGTTGTGGTGAGGGTGGTGGAGTTGCTCAACTCTTGTTTTAGTGTAAGGATGGAGAAGGTGTGCTCTGTAGGCTACATGTGGCCTCCAAGCTTCTATAACATCTCCAATGCTCTCTGGAAGCCCAGGTGGGCAGGGGTGAATTTGCACACAATTTAACTGCCCTGATTTGCCAGGGACAGTCCTGATTAATTCTCTGCTGACCCACTTTTTCAGCTCCTTTTAAAATGTCCCAGCCTTGTAAATCCTCCTCCCACCCTCCCTCTTGTTCTCAGCTTCAATTGTTTCAAACTGAGTTCAGAGAGCAAAACTAGTTTGCACTCAGTTTACTCAATAGGGAAAGAGGAAAGGAGAAGGTAGAGTCTTATCTTTCCCAGTAGACTCAGGCAAAAACAAACTACAGCAGCTTTTCTTAGCTGTTCTTCCTCGCTCATAACTTCTGCCATCTAGACCTCACTGATGGTGCTTGGCTCCATGTGTCTGGTTTTCATTTGGGGGGTATGAAATTCAGATGGGGATATGAAATTGTCCCCATCTCTGATTTAATTGCCCACCCTTGCTTTATGTTTTTTCTCTGCCTGCCCTGATAATCCACAGCAGTGCTTTGTCCTCTGATACACACACACAAACACACATCCCCGCTTCAGGAATCCCAGGAGTGTAGACACACTATTGATACAGAAAATCCTGAATATTGCCATTCGTAAACAAGGAATCTCCCTTCCTTCAGAAAAGTGGTTCTTAACCCCTTCTTTTGTTGCTGTGAACCACCAAGGCTTAACACAAGCTTTAAAACTTTAAAGTGCATCAAATATTTATTTAAAGTCACTCATCAAAGGTCTTCATATTTGGAGAGAAGGGAGAAATAAGTAAATACACACACTCCTATTATAATATTTTTTTATTGGAATGGTTCTGTACAAATTTGTCTTTCTTTTTTTTTCTCTCTTTCTTGTTTAACTGTAAAAGCTCGTAACATTTCTTCAAGCCTTCGCATGTCCCCTGTGAGAACATCACAGCATCCCCAGGGGTCCATAGACCCCAAGTTGAGAACCACTGCTTTAGAATCTTGACATTAATATAGTAATTGTCTTTCCAAATGCTCACACACAACTTCACCAAATGCAATTTCACCATAATAGCAAAATAATTGACATTGAAATGGGAAAATGCAAATAAAGGATATGTATGGTAATTTTAATCAACAGTTAACAAAGGACAGGTGTTAAGAAAGAGAATGTCATGGAAAATGGAGGATAAAAAGGATGGTCCAAAATGTGTTGTCCTACAGTTCTCTGGCATTTAAAATAAATATTTCTAGTGATTCTTATGGCAGCATGTTTCTTTGCTCCTAGGAAATTAACAGTGCAACCATATACATGTCTATTCAGAAATAAGTCCAGCAGAAACCAAGGAGATTCACTCCCTGTAAAAGGTTTATAATAGGAATGGGACCTATGTGGCGCTTCTGATGGTGTTGAACTGGAACTCCCAGTATTTCTCATTATCAATTATGCTGAGTAGGGCTGCTGTGAGCTGTAGTGCAATAACATTTGCAGACCACACAGTTTGCACCCCTAGTTTATAAGATTGCATCCTAACGGCTGTTGTGGCAGATGTTCTACATGTTTCTCCCATTTGTTCATAATGATCAATACCTGTATTGTTCTACAATCTGGGCAAAAAAAGGGGTGGGGGGAATTTTGGGATATAGCTACAGTGACTACATTATATTACACCAGATGATCTTCTCCATACTTTCATGCAAAGTTAAGTTTTGTTGAAAATAATCTGCAAATTAGTCACAGTAAATCAGGCTTAAAGCAACTTTCATCAATACCCAGAAGTTAATACTTAGCAATTTATGGCTGCTGACATCTTCAAAGCACTGTGCGTCATTAACTAATTAATTCATTCACAAGCTCTTAAAAGAAGTTCATCAAGAAAATTTGAAAAGTGTGAAACAGGAACAGTGAGTATCAGAGGTGATATTTCAACCTGGATTATTTGAAATAGAAAGCACTCAATGTCTAAAAGTAAAACATTCCATTATTATCAAATAGCCATCCAAAAGAAAATTAATTCCTGTCAGAGCTTTCCATAACACCTAAAATGAATAGATGCCACTCATTTTAGATCCAGGTTTCTCTATGTGATACAAAACCATAATGGATGGGGGGGGGAATCAAAGCCATTCACTGATGTTTGAAGAGCTATCAGTGCAGCATCTATATTTTCCTGCATGAATACCTATCATGTTGTTTATTTGGGTGGGGGTCCTTCAGAAGCAATTGCTTTTTTATATTATTTACTGTATCACTTATTCTCTGCCATACAATCATAAAGTTGGATAACCACAACTCCAAATAAACAGCTAAAGCACTCCTGTGAGGTGGCCATCCAGCCTTTGTTTAAAGGCTTTCACTGCCTGAGAGTTCATCCCCTTGGGCAGTCCATTCTTCTGTTGAAAAGTTCTTATCATTAGGTATTCGGGTAGAACATTTTTTCCTGCAATATGAATCCAGTGGTTCATGTCCTAGTCACTGGAGCAGCAAAAAACAAGTTTGCTCTGCCTTCCAAATGATGTTCCTTGAGATATTTAAAGATGGCTGCCACATCAGGTCTTATTTTCCAGACTGTTCACCATCTTCGTCAGTCTCCACTGAACATGTTCCAGCTTGTCAATATCCTTCTTGGATTGTTGTGCCCAGAACTTGATGTGGTATTCAAAGGGAGCACAATAGAGTGATACTATTATTTCCCTCAATCTGGGCACAATACAGATTGAGCCAGTGTTGAATTCCATTAGCATTTTATTTGACTGCTGTATTACACAATTGACACAATATTTATCTTGTGGTCTACTAAGAGCTACGGATGTATTTCACATGTAGATGTGGCCTGTTCTAGATATGTGCATTACATTTTTTCCTGTCTAAATGTAGTATCTTACATTCATTGTTAGTTTTGGCCCAGCAATCCAATCCACTAAGGTAATTTTGAGTTCTGATCCTGTTTTCTGGAGTATTAGATGTATCACCTAATTTGGCATCATCTGCAGATTTGATAAGCATGTCATCTGTTCCATTATCCAAATAGTGTATAATGATGCTGAACAACACTGGGCCCAGGATAGAACCATGAGTAACCTCAGTATGCACTTCTCTCTAGAATGCAGAGGAACCATTGGTGAATACTCCTTGCTTGAAGTTGAAAATCCACCCAATAGTAGCATTATTTAGGCCACATTTTACCAGCATGTCTGCAAGAATATCAGAAAGGACCTTGCCAAAAGATTTACTAAAATCAAGATACACTACATTCAAGTATTCCCCTCATCTACCAAGTTTGTAACTCTATATGAAAAAAAATAGAGAGATTGATTATTAATCTGGAATGATTCTTTTGAGAAATCTATGCTGAGTTTTAGTAATCACAATATTTCTAAGTGTTAATAAAGTGACTATTTAATGATCTTTTCTAGAATCTTTTCTGATACTGACATTAAGCTGACTAGTCACTAACTGCTTGTATGTGCCTATGTGCCTTCAAATCTCCTGCTGATTTATGGCAACCCCATGAATTTCATAGAGTTTTCTTAAGCAAGAGATACTCAGAGGTGGTTTTGCCAGTTCCTTCCTTGAAATATAGCCTACAGCACTTGGTATTTGTTGGTGGTCTCTCATCCAAGTATGAACCCGAGCTGACCCTGCTTAGCTTGCAAGATCAGACAGGATTGTGCCTTCCTACCCCCCCACCCCCTTTTTTTGAAGATGGGGCCACATTGACTCTTCATCAGTCTGCTGGGACCTCTACTGTTCTCAACAAATTCACAAAAAGTTCTCATAGACTATTGGCAAAGGCTCTGATACTATGTCTGCACATTTCTTTAGTATTCTTGTGTGCAGTTCATCTGGCCCTGGGGATCTGATTTCATTAAGAGTAACTGGCTGTTTCTGCACTACTACTTCTTTGCCTGTTCTGGCCTGCCGTTCCCTTACTGTATTATTTATTCTATTGGCTCCCGGTTGAGTGCCATTTTCCTTTGGAGAGAAGACTGAAGCAAAATAGGTGTTGAACAGTTCTGCCTTCCCTCTATTCATATTTTACCATCTTCTCTATCTTTTCCCTTAAACATAGCCACTCCCTCTACACTTTTATTATTTTCACTTCTCTAACAAGCCCAACCTTGTTCTGAGCTTTAGCTTTTCTGATTTTTCTCCCTGCAGGTACTAGCTACTTGTGTTCCTCTTTGATGATCTCCCTTCCATTTCTTCTAACGCTCCTTTTTAAATACTGTGGAAAGAATAGGGGTAGATTCCCACATAACATAAAAGAAGAGCAGTTCAACAGGTTTCAGTATACTTTTTATCTAAAGCTAACAATATGCACATGTGATATTTAACAGTCAAGTCAGGCAATCTATGCATAAGCAAGCAAAACCTTTTGAACCTCCTAGAGATCACTTGAAAGTTGCTTCCAGAATGTAGTCAAGAATGAATTTTCTTTTCTTTCATCAGTCCCTATTTTATTTTAATTTGATTTAATTTAATTCAGGCCTTTCCACACTACACTGTTATAGTGCTACTATTCCATTTCCAACATCCTAGGGAATCCCAGGGTTTGCAGTTTAGGGAGGGGCCTTTAGAATTCTCAGCCACAGAGCTCTTTGGCCTCAGTAAAATACAAACCCCATCATTCCACAGGATGTTGAAAATGGAATAATAGCACTATGACAGTGTAGTATGGAAAGGCCCTTCCATTGTGTTGGACAGATCTATGCTCCTCCCCCTTTTTTTAAACATTCTGGGGGTAAACAGTGAATTATGTTTACGTGTTTCCCTTTTCTCTTTGCAGGAAGCTACTGTTGACCTTACCTGTTGTAGGCAGAGCAATGTAACTACAGCAAGATTGGCTAAAATAGAATCCCATTCTTAGAATCATAGAATCATAGAAATGCAGAGTTGGAAGAGACCACAGGGGCCATCCAGTCCAACCCCCTGCCATGCAGGAACACCCTCAAAGCACTCCCGACAGATGGCCATCAAGCCTCTGCTTAAGAACCTCCAAGGAAGGAGCCTCCACTACACTCCGATTTTTATAACCTTAGATGTTTACACTCCCATGAAGAGAAGGGTGGGTACAAAAGCTATTCTTTTCCATTTCCCCAACCAAGAAAAAACACCCAATTTGTGCCATTACAGTATAAGTCTACCTTCAATTTCAGCTGAAATAGCATTTAATCGTTTTGAAGCAAGCCTCTTATGTAGATGGTGGGGCCCCATGTAGGAGCTGTGGTTTTTTGTTTTTTGGTGGCCTTCAAATCCTCTAGACTCTTCTTTTCTATCCCAAAAGAAGGGGGTGAACTGCCCCTCCAAGAACCACTAGGAGTAGCAATTTACCTTTTTAATATGTTGCAGCTACTTCTGCCCTGTTTTGCCTCCAAAACCACCTGTTATTCAAAATTAGAAGTGAAGGTCTGTTCACTTGGGAGTTTTTGACTTGTTTTGGGGCAGTTCATGTGACCCCCAGATGGTCAAGGGGCACAAAACTGGCCCATAGCCCCTCCACAGTTTGTAAGCTTAAACTTCATTGTATGCTTTACAACAGATGCACTGCTGCTGTAACCAGATACTGAAAGTCTGTGCTACCTCAGCCCTCCTTCACTGTTATCTCAGTGCTGATACTGCTAAAACTTTTCCAGCTAAACAAAAGATAAAGAGGAAAGGGGGAGGGAGCCGGGCACATGTAAAAATACTTGGTAAAAAGAAGCATCTTTGTCAGAGGCTTTGTTAACTGAGGCATGCCTGTAAACAAACATAATCTGGCATTGTTCACAAAAGCAGACTGGAATTCAGAATCTGATTTACAGATAAGATGGATTTACACATCCACAATGGTTTCCTATTAATAATCCTTATGTACAGCAGGCTCTCCACATTTGGGAGGATTCAGGGCACAGAGCCCTCATGAAAGAAGAAAAAACATGAATAATTCCCCCCCCACCATCCATGTCCTAGTCTTCTCTGAAGCTTCCTTTCTCCCATTCCCTTGCCTCTAGTCCCAGCATTCTTGGGGGAAAGGAAAAAAGATAAGGTAAAGGGTTTACTGGTACATTCCCCTCAGACAGAGAAGAGTAGAGTGCTGAGTTCTGGTGTTCTAGCTATCTCCAGTCACCATCTTGAGAAAGGAGATTCCTTCTAGAGGGAAGAGGTAGGAGAAAAGAGAGCACCTGACCAATCAGCAGCCATGATGTAGCAGAATGTGAAGCCTCATGGCAGAAAGGACGTGGCTCCACCAGTGTGTAGCCATTGCTCTCCCAAAAGGAAAAAAAAACATCAATTTTAAACACAAGCCATGCAAGCCTGGGGTGAAAAATGCAAAGGAATGGGAGGAGAAAAAGGGGAGGGAGGTAAGCGAGTTATCAAATTTGCAAAGATCAAACCTGCAAATGTGGAGGGAGAACTACAGTCATGATTGTGACCATAAGTACTTCCTGGACCTACTTTACTAGGAATCAGCCAGGCAGACAGAAGGGGATCCATTCTGCTGGTGATATGGGTGTGACCATGTGATGTTTCCACCTCTTCCCTCTGTGTACAATTCCAGCATGTTTGTTATGTACTTCATTGGAAAAAAATCCAAAAGCAATAATTTATATTGCATTTTAAAACTTTTCTATTGTATTATATTTATATTGCATACTTATTCCTAAAAACTCCCTCTTTGTATTCATAAGAAAATAGCCCCAAATTTTAAAGAACAATCTTGATATATATTCAAAAAGCAATGAAAAAAACAGAATAATACTTGGGATTAGAAAGGGTAATCTCATTCCTATTCTTAATATTATGTTTAGCCTTGCAACAAAAAAGTAGCATGTTATAAGTAACAATGCTAGTTGTAAAATAGTATTCCAAACAATGCTATATCCATCTCCTTAAAAGCAAGCTTCACTGAGAGTTCAGTTCCTTGTAGGACTGAACCCTTTGCACCTTAATTTTGAGAAAGTTACTAACTGTTGCGGACTGAATTAAAGAAAACACATTCCTTTCCTTTGCTAGGGAATATATATTGTGAAAATACCACTTGGTTTTTAAAGTGCAGTTGGATATAAGTACAAGGCAACCCTATGTGTGTCTACTCAGAAGTAAACCCTGTTGAATTCAGTACTGTGTATGTGCCCTCTAGATGCCTATCAACTTATGGTGACCCCATGAATTTCATAGGGTTTTGTCAAGGAACTCTCAGAGGTGGTTTTGCCAATTCCTTCTTCTGAATTATAGCTTACAGCACCTGGATTTGTTGGCAGTCTCCCATCCAAGTATTAACCAGGGCTCACCTAGCTTAGTTTACTGAGACTGCAACATAAAACACTGCACTTTGTATCCTGGAAATCTACCACTGCTGAGGCCTTTCCAACAACATACCTGTATGTAAGCTAGGAGATCTGCTCTTTCATGAACCCGCTATGATTTTTTTTCTGTGTTACTGCCTGTGAAAATGATGAGTGTATTTAAAAAGTAAGATCTGCATTGTCTCCGTCAGAGGAAAACTATGGATTGTTGTGCTTTCTTTAATGTGTTTTTTCTTGTTGTGCTTGGGAAGAATAATATCTTTTCTGCTGTGCTATGCCAAAATTACACTGAAACAGCTGTCTCTTGTTCACTGGGCTTTTAACCTAAATGATTGCAGACTTTAGTATAACTAATTAGAGTTTAATGTCTACTGTGTTGGAGTCTTTCCAAGTTGCAGACTAATTTATTTATGTTTGTATGACTTTAAATATTTTAAAAGAAACATCCTTCTTCTGCCTAAAGACTCTTTTGGAAAGTTAGGAGACTGACTCAGCAGATGTTAGAAATATATGGTGCTGCCTACAATAGCAAGTCAGCAACTGGAGCCTTAGACCTTGGAGATCTGCCCTTTTCTAAAGGGAGGGAGGGCTATTAATGCTCTGCTTTCCCAGTCTCCCTTCTGCCCATGTATGTATGGAATGTACTGGTTGATCTTTTAAAATGAAATACCATGTCCAGATCAGGTCTTTAGGCAAGTAAATGGAGCATGGCTATTCTGGCAATCACCTCTTTGGTACTAGTTTGTGACTGTATCAATGGGGCCAGTGTTTCTGTTCTGAGCTGTAATCTGAACTTCAAAGGAGGTGGCCAAGGTGCTGATCCTATTTTGGGGAATAGGATTCAGCATCTGGGATAGCTCTTTTAAAATATGGATAAAACAGACCCGATTCCCTGCCTTACTGGCCTGGAAGCCATTGCTGCCAATATGGTACCACATTTTCCCATTGCTGCTGAGTGCTCTGCGCTAAGCCTCTAAACAGGCATCTGACAGAGACTGGGAAGTGATATATTTGTCATTTAGTGCTCCCATCTCTTCCCACATATGAATGTTGTTGCTTCTTAATCCATGTATTTCTTCTGTATTCTCTTCTGCACACCCTTTTTGTTGGGTGAAGAAGAACACTGGCTTGATAGAAACTAGAGAAGCGATATTATTTCCTATTGATTCTGTTATCTAGAGGAGTGGTAGTACTTGCTGTTGATGATGTTAACTAGAGAAATTCTAATACTTGCTTTTAATTCTCCTCACCTGAGCCTGGCGTCGTTCTGTGGAACAAGAGACTGAAGATGACAGGCAGGATGGTAAGTACTGATGAGATGAAGTGAGACAAGGATGGGAATGTGAGATGAGTTTTCTTCTAGTGCCACCACACCTCAATATCTAAGACACCTTCAAGCAGTTTTTAGGTATTAGAACTCCCCAACCCCATCACTATAAACTTTCAGCTGTCATTCCTGGGAACACATTTATGAGATCTCCATTTTCATACACCTGGTTCAAAAACATATGGGCAGAGAGGTGAAGTGAATCAACCCTTGCTGAAATTTTAGGAGTCTGAGATAAATCACTGCACCTCTATTTTGAAAAATGACAGGCCTGTTAAATAGGGCCACTTCTATGTTATCTGTCATTTTTGAGAACCACACTGTGCATGAGGAACCTGGGAAGATGATGGCATTCTTTTTTTTAATCTCTCAAAATGGAGAGACTTGGCAAGCACACACAGACCCCCCCAAAAAAACATTGTACCTATTCATCTGAAACCTGATGGCTTTGAAGCTGTCAGAAGAGAAAGCTATGCATGCCCACTTCTTTCTGTTCTGTCAAGGAATAGAAAACTTCAGTTAAGCAAAACAGATTTAAAGCCATGTCATACCAAAACCTCTGGACCTATCTTGTCTGTAACTTGGTAAGCGTAATAATCTCTTAAGGAGCTACCACACCAGCAAATTTCATCTATTTCTGACAAATAGTGCGCGAGGGGAGGGATTTTTCTTTTTCATTCCAGTGATAGTCAGTGGGAGTCAGAAACCTTCAGGTTTGTGCATTTCTATTGAAGTTCAGGACACAAGCTAAAGAAACTGGTTTTGAAATGCTCCTCAACCAAAGTGGGTCATTTTCCAGAACATGAAACTGGGTTCTGAACTAAATTTTTTTGGTTGGTGTAAATCCCTTGTTGACACTATTCCTGACATTTTGGCAATTACAACTCAGTAATAGGCCAGGTAAAAACAATCTAGATGATAAAAGCCAGTTTTTTAAAAAAATCTGTTCAAGAAATTAGCTTTGACCTGTGTGTGGTAAAGTGTCTCCATGCCACATCCTGAATCCAGAATATTTTTGCCTGTGGTTTGTTTATTTTGTTTTTAAGAACAACAAACCTCTGGAAACAACTGATATTATCAGGAGGAAAAGGGGCTATAAGTACCCTCTGTGTTTGTTTGGATTGTAACTGTGATTCATGCTGTGCAGAGCCCCATGGAGAAAATAGGGAATCCAGTTGACTGGAGGGAAAACAAGTTGCTGAGCTAAGCATTCCTTTTCTTTCTTTTCTTTTTTGGAGGTGTCCTTTGGAAGTGGTCTTTTCCTTTTTGTCAGTGTCAAGGTCATCTCCCGCTACATAGTATAGGAACATTAAAAGCTGCTTTACATTGAAGGCATTTCTGCCCTACACTGTTATAGTGCTATTATTCCTCTTTCAACATCCTATAGAACCCTGGCATTTGCAGTTTAGGGAGGGGCTTTTGGAATTCTCAGCAAGAGAGCTCTTTGGCCTCAGTAAACTCAAGCCCAAGAATTCCACGTGATGTTGAAAATGGAATAATACCACTATAACAGTGTAAGGCAGAAAGTCAGACCAGGGCCATTTCCACACAAGGCTGTTATGGTGCTATTATTCCACTTTCAACATCCTATGGAATCCTGGGGTTTGCAGTTTATTGTACACCCCAGGATTCCATAGGATGTTGAAAGTGGAGTAATAGCACTATAACAGGCTTGTGTGGAAATGGCCCAGGACTTCATTTGTGCCAGTATCATAAACTCTTGATAGTATAGTGGTTCTCCAGGGTTTCAGGAGTTCTTTCTTTTGTTTTCCCTGGAAGTCTCCCATTCATTTACTAAACCGGCCACACCCTGCTCAGCTCCTGAAAGTCAGTGTGATCAGACATGCTGGGGTGGTGTGATGCTGAGAAGTATTTTAGCTGCACTTTAAATGTTGTCATGTCAATGGCCATGTGCCTTAGAGCTGACACTGAAGATACCCCTTAGGATGTAAATAGTCGTAGTACTCATCTAGTTCAGAACAGGCTGTGTCACCTGGCTCCATGTGACCACTCTCTCAAGGTTTCTTTCCTTCAGCATCAGAACTTTTGTTTTCAAGCCATCCTAAGGAGAAAGTGAAGATAAAAATAAGATAAATAATCACTGGTGTCAGTCAAGAGCAACTGTCTGATATAATGGCATTTGAGAGTTTTAAACCATTGAAAGTATTTCATAGTAAGGCAAAATCCTGAATAATTTATTGTTGTTATTGTGCCCTTAGAGGGACAAAACGTATATAAAATGGCTTTCACAAGGAGCAAAAGCTTAATAAAACACAGACAAAACCCAAGTACAAATGGAATAAAACATCCCAAAAGCTCAACAGCAGCTAAAAAGGCAATGGTTAAAAAATGGTAAAATGGATATATAAGAAACCAGATTGTGGAATAAGCTCACCTAACTAAAACAAGTGCGTCTATCTAAATTTGAATCTGCTTCTTAAGTTAATTTAGCTGGTGGGGGATGTTTTCAAGAAAATGTTGCTTTAGGTTTGCCATCTATTGGTCAAATTAGACATTAAGGAGAATGTGCGTTCTCTGTGTTTAACATGCTTTCCCTCTCACAGTAGAGCTTCTCAGAGGTATGGTATATTCTTCAGCGGTGAGAATTGCATTTTAAACCTTTCTGTATAACTTCAACTAGCCACCAAACAAAAACACTCCAGATGTATAATATACAGTTTTACACTGAGGACATTTCCTCAGTCATGATCTATGGCAAACAGGCATCTTTCACCACTTGAGGGTGAACTTCTAAATATGTGTTAAATGCACTGTTTAGTTTGATCCTATGATAATTTATTTATTGCAAATGTGGTCGAGGGTTTGTTGTTATTTACTGTCAAGTTGACTTCAGCTTATGGTGATCCTATGAACGGGAGACTACCAGGATCCCTGGTCATCCACTGCCCTGCTCAAATCTTGGAGACTCAGGATTGTGCCTTCTTCGTTTGAATCAATCTACCTATAGTGCAACCTCCTTTTTTCTCTTTGGCCTTCCACTTTACTAAGTATAATAGTCTTTTCCAATGAGTCATGTCATCTCACAATACAAAACAAAACACATGTTCATTTCTTTCATGATAAGAAATCAAGAGGACTTCCTGCAGCTGGATGTATGTTATTTGTAACTCTACAGTGGTGCCATAGCATTCTTTGCACCAAAAGGAAGATGAGGCTGGATCTCTGCTTCAAATATCACCAGTTATCACCATAAGTCACATTAAGAAATGGACTCTCAAAACTGAAGGTAACAGCAAATAAACAATTCTAGTGTATCTGTGTAACAAGCAGTCCTCAGGCATTATTGCATACTGTGATTGTCAGATTCATAACAGTTATTTCTTTTCGAAAACATAGGTAACTACTCGTAGGGTTACAACTCTCTCATCTAGTTTGACCTCAAGTGACTTCTCTTTAAAAAAACTCCCACATGATACCCACAAGAAGAAAACTCTTGGGGTGTCAGTTTGCATAGTCTGAGTACACAACTTCGTCATCCCCACTACATAGCTGCACAAATGGCTTTCCCTCTTAGGAAAGGGGAATCCCTCACATTTCCTTTCATGTCCTCTAGGGTACAACAGTTACATCAAAGTGAAGGTAACAAGCACAGGGACTTTCTCTTGAGATACTCTAGAGCCTGTGGTCTGCAGGATAAAGGGAGCTGGGCAGAAATGACACTAATTGAATTTTCTTGTTCTCTTTTGGGTTTGAGCGTTGTGACCGTTACACTAGGATCTGAATTTCATGGCACTGGTGTTGTGTCCTTTAGAAAATATTGCTGCTCAAGACCAATGCACATTTCTCTTTGTCTGCTTATTGTGTTGCAAGCACACTTCATGTCTCTGTAGACACAAAAAAGCCATCTGTATGCTCTTTTTTTGCTCATAGTCTGATGGAAGTTTCCACCATGGACGTCTCTTCAAGGTGTATTTTTCCATTGCTTTCTGCATCAGTCTATATGTCAGTATTATTTATTTTTATTTTATTAATTTATATCCTGTCCTTTCACCAATAACAGGACTCAAGGTAGCTTACAACTTATTATAAACAGTACAGATTAAAAACTATACAAAGACATTAGTAAACAAACCAAAATGAAAAACATTTTGTGTAAACAATTGATAAACTTAAAACCATTAAAATTAATCAAAAACCATATAAAAATTAACAACACATCCCAGCACACCATTAAAAGCCCATCAAACTAAATATCTAGAAGCCTGATGGAATAAGAACATTTTTTCTTGCCAGTAGAAGGAGAGCAAGGATGGACCCATCCTGGTCTTCCTAGGCAGGGAGTTGCAAAGTCTGGGAGCAGCCATAGGAAAGGCCCTCTCTTTTGCTCTCTTTGACAAGGCCTGCTTTTTCTCCCTATAGACTGGTAGGGCAGCTTTCCCTCCTCCCCAGTCTCCTAAAGTGCCTTGCCACTTTATACAGCTCTGCTTGCCCTTTAACACCACCTTCATGTAAAAAGGGTAAAGCCTTTCTGTTGTGATTTAGATCCCCTTTAATTATCTATGGTAGCCTGTTTCTGTTTGGTTATAACTACTGAGAATCATTCAGCTGAGTCAAAATTTGTAAAAATGTACTAAAATCAGAATTTAAACAGCTTCTTACATCTTTACACCAGCGTTAAAGCACAAGTCACTCACACATACAGCCCTCTGGTTTCCTTTTTTTCAAAGGCACTACTCCTGAATCTCAGTCACTCCCTCTGACCAGGTTCAAAAGTGGGCTGATTTCTCTTCTGCCCATGTCTGTAGGCTTTCTCTGAGAATACATACCACTTTCATTCAACCCCTCCCCCCTTGATTGAATGAGAACTTCTCTGGATCAAGGGTTCACCCTTGGCCCTTTGCTCCCTGAAGTCTGACTTCAAAACCAAATCAGTGTGCCTGTCATATAAGCCTCTTCTTCATTGCCCTCCAACCCATCCTTCCCGCTAATGGGCTGGGTTTCTCTCTGGAGTGGCTTTTCTGGTTGCGTGGCAACCTCTTGCCAGGTGACTTCTCTGACACCCAGGATAGCTACTCCCCTAGGCCCCATCACAGTCCCATTAAACAAGCCTCAGAAGGGCCTCTCCAGAAGATCCTAGAGCTCTAACAGACTCATATAGCAAAGTATGATGGCTCCTTATATCAGTTTTTAAAAGTGCTACACATGACTTTTTAAAACAGAGAGAACAAGTGCCAAACAAATTACAACCAACAGGTGGGACTTCAGCTTAGGGAATAAAATATATACAGTCTTTGACCAGCAGAATTCCACACATCATCACCAATAGTGACTATGCAAATTGTACTTTTCCAAGGAATGGATTTTTCTCCCTACAAAAAGAAACTAAATTGTAACAATTAATTTAATTTAATTTAATTACAATGGAATGAGTGGCTAAATAGTTTTTGTAGTAACAAGTTACTTGAGGGATCTGTAATGAATTATATAACAAATTACTTTCTGAAAATAATTTCAAATGCTCTGAAGTGCTGATAGGACCATGTTGGTCTGCTTCTTGGCAATTTCTACTGTCGTAATGCATCATACTGGTATCAGGGCTAGCTGTACACTGGAGCAAGATCTATCTTTACTGAAGGACTGTGCCTGTATGTACTTCCTATAAAGTAGCTACATTGATCAGTTAATCATTGGTGTTCCATCCAAGATGAACATGTTAAAAATCCCATTGATTTCATCTGAAGAGAGCATGTGCTTAATTCTTTCCTGACATCTATGAGGTGTGAAAGGGTTCATTTTGGGAGGATTGTGACATTAATGAAAGATGCAGGAGTTGTACTTTTTTCTTCTAGCCTCACAGGCATTCAACCATTCAAAAGCAAAGACAAATGGCTATTTGTCCACTTTTGAACCCCTGGGGTCATTTCTGTTTTTCATCGGAATAACTTCAGAGAAAACCAGATTGTAAGAGCAGACTTTGTGTTTGTTTCTGATTTTGCTGCACACAAGGAACGCTCCCCACACCTTATTAGAATTTGTTTTATGTGTAGCCAAAGATAATTTCAATCTCTTATGAGATGAACAAATAAAATAAAAGAAACCTTTGAAATAAGTACAAAGGGAAGAATCCTTAATTTTGAATTTTTATAGTTTTTCCAAGACTTTTTTTCAAAAGCTCAAGTAGGAGAGGTCAATCTCCAACAAAGAAAAAGAGACTCAACTGTAAATAGGAAGAAACAACGGGGGCGGGGGAGCAGATAGCTTGTTCAAAAGTAGTGAAAGAAGTTGATAAAATGACGGTAACAGTCTTTAAAGGGGAATGGAAAAGATTAAAGAAGATTTTAGAAAGGAATAAAGTGTTTTCATTTCTTATAGAATAAAAATGGAAACAAATATTTTATTCTTAGAGATAGTGACATTTTGCAGTGTTTTACAGATGATGAAGCAGCTGCTCTTCCTGAATACACCAGAGAGGTTGCACTGTTTTTGGTATCAAACTGATCTTTTTCTGTTCTTGGTTTCCTGCCATAACACCCACTCAGACACTCCCTGAAGTGTTAATACATACTAAAAGGCAGAAAAGGACAAAAAGTGCTCTTCTTGTGTAACAACCCAATATTGCATTCTTAAACAGTTTTCCATTATTGGGAACCCACACATACATAGACTACTGACTCTGTAACATTTTATTCTTGTTTTCTAGGCCTAAATTCAATTGTTAGTCTCAGTTAGAACAGGCCCACTGAATCAATGTAGATTATTTGTGTCTTGATTTGTTGATGTTGTGTGACTTTGAATAACTTCCAACTTAGGGCTATCCTAAAGTGACCCTATCACAGGGGTTTGTTGGCATGATTTGTTCAGAGAGGGTTTGCCATTGCCTTTCTCAGAGGCTGAGAGAGTGTGATTTGAGCAAGGTCACCAAGTGGGTTTCCATAGCTATGCAGTGATTCAAACCCTTGTCTTCCAGAATCCCAGTCTAACACTGAAATCATTGTAACGCACTTGCCCTCCATGTGTTAACCATTCTTTAGTGGATTCAGTAAGTCTGCTCCATCCAAGATGCAGCTTAGGTTCTGACTACCTGAAAGAGTATATCTCCCTATATTAATCTGTCCTTTTGACATCCTGGGATGGTGGTTTTCTCTTGATCCTACCACTGCCACAGGCATATTTGGTGAGCACATGTGAGGGGGCGGTCTCAGTGACTGACCTCAGGCTATGGAATTCCTCAATACAGGAGACTAGGTTGGCCCTCTCTCTGCTCTCTTTCCACAGCAAGTAAAATCCTTCTTGTTTTCACTGGGTTTTTGGTTGTTAACTAGCTATTGCAGAAGGGTCTTTTAATAGGGTCTGGTTTTAAAGTAATGTTTTGAAGTGGATTGTTTTTATTTTTTAAAAAAACTTTTGTACTTTACATTGTTTTAGCTCTGGCCTTCCTAAGAAGGAGTTCCAGAGAGTTAGTCAACACATATATAAATTCTGTTCATTCAGTGTGTGTATGGTAGTCAGGACAAATAATATGATTCAGGCCAGGAGATAACTTTAAAACTTCTTGGCAGTTCAGTGATCAAATCCTCCTTATCCTCTTATGTTCCTGCAATGGGAATATGTCCTGCGAAGGGGTATATGTCTGGAAATTTAGCTTAGAGATAGCACATTCAGACTGACTGAAAAGTCCCAGATTTTGTTCCTGTTCTTTCTGATTTTATATTGAGTTAAAATAGACTGAACTGGAGAGCTGGTATAAAAAGTCTCTGATCATACTGACAGAGCATATTCTGGGCTAAACAAAATGTGTATGGATCTCCAAAATAAAATCAGAAAGAACAGGAATAAAACCTGTGACTTTCAGATCCTTTTAAGCAGTGTGGGTGCACTCAGAGTGTGGGTGGGGTGGGGGAGGAAAGAAAGCTCTTAAGGTGAGAGAGAAGAAGTGGACATTAACCAGTCCATAGGAGAAAGCAATTCACAGGAAATTAGTGTCTTGCTAGACAGGAGACTTCCTTCAACACAATTTCTTTTTGAATTCCACTTCTTTTCCAGAGAGATAAGGTAAGTCCTCTTGATGGAACTTTCTCATCATGGCTGCTAATGTCAAAAGCCTTGAGGAACAAAAAGGCAAACATTTCTGTTGCTTAATGAGAGAATTAACCCAAATCTGCAAAAGGCCCACAGATGGATCACAAACACGGCACAGTTAACATGTTGATGGCATTTAAGGATTATGGAGATGCATTTCCATGAATAAAAACACTTTATCTCATTCTGGCTTCTGCCAAAAGTAATAAATTGCAGCGGAAAAGCATTGAATCACAGCAGCCTGTGATTACCACTTAGCATGGTTCGCATTTTGATGTGGCAGTCAGGCTGAATTAAACTCAGCCACGGATGGGCACACAACCTACAATTCTGTGGCTGTCCTCTCTGCTTACCTTTCAGGTGGAGAGGGGTTCTAGGCAGAGCTTGGCAAAGTTACCTTTTTTTGGACTATTAGCCTTCAGAATTTTCCAGCCAGCGTAACCAGTGGAGCAGGGCTGGGAGTAATTCTTAGCCTCTAGTTCCATATTTTTCATGAGACATTGGGCTAGTGGAACAGATATTCTTTGTTCAAATTTAGGATTGCAAGTCCAGACTTTGGTGGTCCCAATAGTATATTGTTGTTGAAATCGTTCAGATGTTTTATGCTATCAAAAGTTGTTGTGAGCCTTTAAGTAGTTTCTGACTTAAGGCAACCCTAAGGCGAACCTATCACAAGGTTTTCTTGGTAGAGTTTGTTCAGAGTGGATTTGCCCTTGCCTTTCTCTGAGGCTGAGAGAGTGTGATTTGCCCAAGGTCATCCAGTAGGTTGCCATAGCTGATTGAATATTCAAACCCTGGCCTCCTAGTGTCCTAGTCTCTGGTCTCAAATCATTACACCATGCTGGCTTTTTAAGTGCTCTAGTTTTCTACTGATTCACTGAAAAGGGATTTCACCAAGGGACCCTCCACACCACACTTCTAGAGCTATAATTGTCCTTTAACTGCTTTTGCGACATTGTATGGAATCCTGGGATTGGCAGTTCAGGGATGGGTATTGAGAAATCTCTGCCTGAGGGCTCCAGTGCCTCCACAAACTACAAACACTAGGATTCTATATGATGCAGCCATGACAGCTAAAGAGCAATCATAGAGTTATAACTGTGTAGTATGAAGAAGTCCTAAGTCAGGGATGGGAATCATATTGCCCTCCAGATGTTACTGGACTGCAATTCCCAGCATTCCTCAGTGCCAATATTGGCTAGGACTGCTGGGAATTGTAGTCCAATATTATAGAAGGCTGCATGATTTCTACCCCAGCATAGATCCTATTGTTAGTTTCAGATAGGTCGTTTCTGCACTACACTGATATAGTGCTATTATTCCACTTTCAACTTCCTCTGGAATCCTAGGGTTGCAGTTTAGGAAGGGGCATTTAGAATTCTCAGCCAGAGAGCTCTTTGGCCTCAGTAAACTACAAACCCCAGAATTCCACAGGAGGTTGAAAGTGGAATAATAGCACTATAACAGTGTAGTATGGAAATAGCCATAGACTAAACCCACTGAATTTATTGCTGAATGGTAAGTCAACAGATGTATATATTCTACTTATTCAGTGAGTTTATTGCAGTCCTATGAGATAAATATTTAGTATAGGCATTGCTTGGGAGTTTAGCCATTGAATCCTTCTTGTCCTCTCATGCTCCTTCAATAGCTCCTTTTTTTTTTTCCTTTTTATGATCTTGCTCATCACCTGATAGCATCCTCAGAGTATTTTAAAAGGTCAGGTTGTCCATGTAGTTCTGCTTGTTTCGAAGTTATATTGTCAGAGATCAGTGTCCTCAACTTAAACTCTTTGTCATTTTTAACACTTACATTTCTCACTTTACTCTTCTGGCAAAGTTATAATTTGTTAATCTGTTCCGAAGCAGAGGGTTGTTCATCTCTGGCATTTCGTGGGGAAGTGTGGGCACAGCACCAGCTATTTGGATACAATGGAAACACTCAGTTTGCATGCATGGAGGAATGCATTGGTTCCACCACCCCCGCAGGCATGTCTGATGAAGGTGCAAGAGAAAGCCTTCCCTATGGCTTCCTCCAGGTTGCAGAATTCCCTTCCACGGGAGGAATGGTTGGTTCCTACCCCACTCTCTTTCCATAACTGGGCGAAGATCTTTTTTTTCAGGCAGACCTTTGAGATTTAAATCATGTGGTAGCAGAGAGCATGGTGTACTGGTCTGAGCATTGGACTATGACGCTGGAGACCAGGATTCGATTGCCCACTTGGCCATGGAAACCCACTGGGTGACCTTGGGCATGTCACACACTCTCAGCCCCAGAAAACCCCATGATAGATTCACTTTAGAATCATTAAAAGTTTGAAATGACTTGAAGACACAGAGCAATAACAACAGCAAGCAGTACTGTGTGTGAAATGATGTGCTGTTATTCTTATCTGCTACTAATAATGTTTTAAGTGCATTTTTAACTGTTTTTAACCAGGCTTTTTAAATCATAGCATTATTTCTCTTTTTAAGTTTTGTAAAATAAGATTTTAACTTAATCATGTTCTGAATTACTAGAAGCTGCCTTGGATTCCACCTGTTGAGAAAGAAAGGTTATACATTTTTAAAATAATAAATAAATTGGTCTCAGGTGCCCCATGTTTTAAAAGGACAAAAACAAGTCATAGATTGAATGTGCAGCTATCTAGTTATTTTGTATTCATAAGTAAGCTCACTATGGGTCTGATCCAGAGTGGGCCCATTGCTCATGGGTATGGAAAGGTTAAATCTTCTCCAAGTTATTATATTTGAATCCACCCTGTGTCCATGGGCTAAAAATCAGCAGGAGCTGATGAAAGGCCCTCCCTCTAACCCCACTGCCATTGCCGAGGCCTCTGATGGACTTAATTTTGTCCTGAACTGCCATCCCCATTTCTTTGTTTGTGTGTCGTATATAGAATGTAAGTTTGAAGGCAGAAAACTGTGAAATGAATAATTTGTAAGGCACTCAGGGAGACTTTTTGGCTGAAAGGTGAGGTAAAAATGCTCAGAATAAATAATAAAATAAGAAGAGAGAACAAGAGAGGAAAAAATAACCCGTGCCTATGGATTTTTTTTCCTTATTAGCTCCTATGTGCAGGGGAGGAAATTTGGGCCAGGGAAAGTTTGATCCTCCGCTCTCTGCATGCAACAAAATACATTCTGCAGCTAATCCATTTTTTACCTCCTTAATGGAATTTTTGTGGGACAATAAAAGACACTAGAAATTCTGGAGGAAACACAGGAAGATGATAAGGAGAAAGGAGATGACATTAGGACCTCCATAATATTCTGTGAATGAAGCAGGAAGGTTGCATGATAAAGGCTTCATCAGGAAGCACCCTTAGATTTATTTTGATTAATGAAAACTTTCAAATATTTGAGCAATGTCTGCAGTAGGAATTCCATGAAAATTAATTATTTTCAATCATATTTTGACACAAACCAGCAACACAGTGATATCATGCAAAGCCATATTGCTATAGAGATTTATCAAATTATACTAGCAGATAACACTCCATCCCTACTTGGGATGGTACGGAAGACAGGATACAGATGGCACAGCCACTAGTCTATCAGTACTTTGCTCAACTGTCTTTTGTTGCAATCCTGTAGGATAGGTTTCACCTAAACAAGGTCCTGGAGACTTCCTTAGGTATAACTTCCCAGACGGTAGTGTGTTTCTTCACAGTGCAACAACTGCTTTTTTGTTACAATAAATGCTTTCAGCAAGGGACTTGAAGATGTCCTCTGTTGCTTACAGTTGGTCCTCCTCATTTGCTAGGGTTAGGGGTGCAGGACCCCTCCCAAAAGTGAAAAAATCACAAATATCAAAGTGTGTGTGATTGTGTGGGGAAAGGAACTGAGGCATGGTGGGGAGACAGGCACCCAGGGTCCAAACCAGGTCAGAGAAAGGAGAGGGAAGGATGGGGGATGGTAGCATGGTGGCCCTATGTTTCCTTTCTCTTGTCCATCTCCTTCCTTGGATGTATGGGGGAAATGGTTTGTGGTGCTAAGAAATCAGGCTATGAACCATCCTCAGTTGGCCAGGCAGTGGCTGGTGGAGGATGAGGAGGACCAAAGGAAGGTTTTTAAAGGGCTTCAGTGACCTGATTGGAGCCACCAAGAGGGAATGTTTTCCCAGAAAAGAACCACCTGAGATGGGGGGACAGGAATTGAAGAAACTCACAAATAATCAAATTTGTGAAAGTCAAACTTGCAAAAGTGAAGGGCTGATCATATCTTATAATTTCACTTCTGAAGGCATGCAGTGAGGATTGGAAGGGCTACTTAAAAGAGGACTGGAAAGGCCACTTAAAAGAAAATTATGTGCTGGCAAATATTTAAAAAAACAGATAGTGAAGAAAGTGACCATTAATGGCATTCTGTATTGCAGTTATAGGTCTGTACTCTGGAGTTACGGATTTGTAACTGCCCCATGTCCACTAACACTATGCAGTGATGATCACTATTGCCTCAATCATAAATGCCATCCTAAACCTACTTGACTAGACAGCAGTCACACTGAGAGCTGGAAATCTGTTCAGCTGATGGTCAGGAGGACATCAGTTTCCCAACTCCAATCAGTGAGTGAAGCTATGACAATCAGAAGCAGGACACCTCTAGGAATTACTTATTGCAGCCTCTCTCATTGGTAGAAGGCGGTGGAAACATTGTCCTCCAGTGTCCTGATTACAAGCTGAACAGACCTCCATTTCTTAGTGTGGCTGCTGCCTGGTAAAGGAGGTTTAAGTGTGAGTGTGTGTGCGTGCATGTGTGTGTGTCAGGCCAGGAGGCGTAAGTTATATATATGTAACTAAGTAGGAAGTGTAGAATATGGGCCCATTTTTGTAGCCAGATTAATCATGGTAAAAGTAAAAACTTATATATTTTCGGACACCATATAAGATGTTAAATTTCTGTTATTATTTGTGCTGATACATTATTTCCATTTGACATTAAATGTGCTTGTAATGCTTGTTGGACCACGTTATGGGTATTTCTAAACAGTACTGAACTAGTTCTTTTAATTCAAACTGGGAGCTTTTAAAAATATTTCTAATGAGTAATGTACTTCTATTGAAACATTCATTTGGTAGTATCAAGCTATCAGATATAGACTGTTGTGATTATCATATTTCTAATCACTAGATACAGAAGTACTCTCCATAAGGTTTAATAGATATTTTAAAAGCTGGCAAGTAATACCAAGATTTAAACAGTATTGCGAGAAATAAAGAGTAGTAAAAGACATCATCTTACATTCAGAAGCATTCTCATGTGGTGAAAAATGGCATGAAATTAAACAACAAATAACTTTTCTCGTTCTGGAAAAAGTAGATTAAAAGAGAGAAAACATATTTACATTTCTCATCTGCAAATGAGGTTGTCAGAGTGCTATATAGGAATAATAATTTATATATTTGCATACAAAGCTAACTGCAGAGGAGGAAGTAAGTTTGCCTTTACTTATTTCATCTTTTAAAGTATATAAAAAGTAATATAAAATAAGGGCAGCTATTCCCACCACAGCTTGCTTTGTGATACACTTAAATTCTCTTTCAAAGGAATGGGAAAACCAATTCGCAGTGTAGTTAAATCTGAGGGACGTAGATTTATGCAGACTGAATCTTTCTCAAAGTGTTTTGTTCCATTTGACGGACCCAGGGTGCTGTCCCTAAATGGTGACCTCCAGAACTGGCGGCTCTAGAAAGAGTGGAACATATTTCCAGTTTAAAACTGTTGTGTTTTTAGGGAGGCTTCATGTTTACTGTGGCCATTTCCACACTAGACTGTTATAGTGCTATTATTCTGCTTTCAACATCCTGTGGAATCCTGGGGTTTGCAGTTTCGGGAGGGGCCTCTGGCTCCTCCCATATCTGCAAACCCCAGGATTCCATAGGATGTTGAAAGAGGAATAATAGCACTATAGTGTGGAAATGGTCTATGTTAAGCTATTTTCTTCTCTCTCCACCAGATATGCAGTGAGGAATAAATAGAAAGCTGGATGCTGCCCCTGATTTTTAGCAACTCATTTCGACACTAGAGCTGCCAGATCTCAGGGCCCGGCCTCCAGTTTCCAGTTTCCATGGGTCATCTTCAAGCAGAAGACAAAGTTGCAGATTCTCCAGTTATGGTGGGCTCAGCTCAGGGAAGAGGAAAAGGCTGTGTGCAGATCTCCAGCTCACCTGATGGAGCTCCAGCTTGTTACAGTTTGCAAAACTTCATTGATTTGTTGCAGTAACTTGGAATGATTCTCCTAGGGGTCTGTGTATTTACTCAGTCAGCTTCCTCTTTTCCTCCCAGTCACTGTGGTGCTAGGGCTCAGCCTTCACTCTGCTCTGCACTCACCTTCTGGCTGGTAGGTTAGTTTAAATGTTCTTTAACTCATCTTCTCAAGTAGGTGAGAACAACTCTCCATTTCAATTTGGTTTGGGAACCATCTTTTTAATTAAGATTTCTGTCTTCTTTTTCAAACAGGAAAACAGGTCCTCTGTGTTTTTTCTCCCTCTCCCCAAATGACAAGCTGGGAGCAACTGTGGTTGGTATGTAATGAGTAACGCTTAATGATGTCACCAGGAACTGTCCCTAGGTCTTGGATTTTGGTCTAGAAACTTCAGGGTCTGGGATGATCCTGAACTGGCAACCCTATTCCACACAGCATTCAAGCCCATAGAGGTGGAAGAAGAGTCTTCTTTCTCCTGGCTTGTATAATGGGCAACCAACAGCAGAAAGATCAGAGCAAAGGGCCAGTGGGAGGAAGCCCGTATCACCCCCCAAAAAGATGTACTTAAGAATACTTTCTGGAGGGGCCTAGTTGCTATGTTTGCCTCTCATAATGGTGCTAGCCAGCACCATTATCATACACAGCTCTGCAATCATACCTGCTCTGAGGAATCAGGTAATAAGCATTTAGCAAGGTTATTTGCAAGAAGAGCCTGCATTTCTCTGGACAGTTACTTGAATGGAAAAGAATTACTTTCCTCATTACATGCCTCATTGGACATACTCATATGAAGTACATTAGAGATTAATTCTTTGTATCATTTGGGCAAATGGCCTCTGCCTATGTTACTGCTTGTATTGAGGACATGGTAGGTTTTGAGTGTGATGCTGGAGAAAAAACTGAAGGAGCAAACTGATGAAGGTAATTGCATTATGATATCCAGGCTGATTTGGTGAGCCTGAATTACAACACACAAAGGGAGGATGTTTACCTCCTTGCAAAATTGCTACTTGTATTGCCTTGTGTCTCATCATAATCATCATCAACAGTCAACTCAAAATTATTATGAGGTTAAGAAACGAAAAGGCAAAAGAAACATTGTAAGAAAATCCCTTAGATATCAGGCAAAGTGCAGAAATAGCTTATTGTGTAAGAAGATTACCTCTACAGAGCTAACTCAACTTTATTAAGGCAGGGTCAATGACCCGATGAATTAATGCTGTTCACGGAATGGGCAAGTAATCAGATCTACCTGGGATTGCCTTTAGAAGGCTCTCTATATGAATCTGCCCTAAAAAAGTGTTCAGAATCTACAGTTCATACAAAATGCAGCAACCACCTGAAAAGGCTGTGAAACCAAAGAACTGCAGTGGCTTCCAGTTTGCTTTGGGGTTGATTCAAGGTACTGCTTTTGACCTACAAAGCTCTAAACAGACTACTCCTTCCACATAAACCTGTCTGAAATGTAAGATCTTTAGTGGGAGACAGGTTCTGTGCCCTATCACTTTATGAGGCTAGGTTGGTAGGTACATCTGGAGGGCTTTCTTTCTAGCAGGACTCTGGCTGTGGTCCTCCCTCCCAAAGGAAGTCAGGCAGATTCCATCCTTTTTGAGTTTCTGGCAGGCAACTAAGTGTGTGTTGTTTTATGTGGTCTTTGGTCCTTAAAATCGAGAGGGGGTGATCTGGCTGTTAGAAATGAGATTTTAAAGAAGTTGTTTAGTCTGTTTTGTAATGTTTTTATTCATGTATTTGTGTATTAAAGTTATAAATAAGGTAACTAGTGGGAAAAACCTAAAGGCTGGGGTGGGGTGGTTCAAGAACCTTGCTTCTAAAAAGCAAGGAAAAATGAAGAAACACCAGCTGCCTTCTGATGCCATGTCAAGTAAGTGGCAACTTAATTTTGCCCACTTTTGGGACCCTTTTCACACTACATAATTATGGTACTTTGATTCCATTTTAACAGTCACATCTGCATATCTGAAGTTTGTAGTTTGGTGACGCAAATACCCTTACCTAAATTACAAATCTCAGGCTTCCGTAGGATGTTGCCACGGCAATTAAAGTGGAACCATAATTCTAGAACTGTGTAATGTGATTCACAGAATCATTAGAAAGTTCCCTTTTCTGTCAGTGGGATGATTTCTGGGCTGAGAAATTTAATCGAGCCTTAGATGGTCCTTGCTCTGAAAAACACTGGAGTGAATATTCAGAAAACTCAGAAGCTGACAAAATAAAGCATGTCTTGTTTTAGTGAAGCTGAATCATTCTCTTCTCTGAAAAATGACTGAGCTCCTTACAGTAAGCCCCAAAGGCACAGATACAGAACAATGTTTATAGCATGCCTTTTGATCCAATAGAGTCCCAAGGCAGTTTCTTTCTACCCCTACTCTCCAGGGGTATGTGTGTTCAAACACACGTTTGCCTTCAATTTGGAGAAGGGAACAGCAGTAGTATAGTAGCAAACTCCCAATTAATAATTAGTCAATAATGCCTGGATCATGACAAAACGGTTCTTTTCATTTCATTTGTGCAAGCAGGGAGTAGCTGTGTTCATGCACCCAAGACAAACCACTCCAAAGAAAATGGCTGCACACAGGCAGTTATATACCCTGCTAAGCAGGATTACAGAAGCAGGAACTACTAGTTAATTGGCTATTCCAAATACATATGTACAGGAACTATGTCATTAATATATTATTCTGTCAGCATTCAAGCACTGAGCATGTGCATATAAGTGTCCCCAAATTATAATACCAAACTCCACCTTGGGGGTGTAAACTTGAATATTATGGTCAAGTACAGTTCAGCTCTTGTGGTTGCTCCCTTCCAACAATCCAGTCTTGACCACTTCTTGTTTACACAGTTGCAAAGACACCTGCAGTTTTATTTTAAAATTTTCTTATTTTAGTTGACTATAAAAGAAAGAGTTGTCTCTAATGTCCAAATATTTTCACATCTGACTGTGGCAGACAGACTTACTCATTGTGTTCAATGTAACTTTTATCTGTGTCTGCATTCCAAGGCCCACTTCCCAGGATGAGATCAGAAAACAAGGCCTTCAAGGACTATCAACCTGGATTTAGCATGAGTTTTAAAAGAGTATTTGATTGCTTGACCTGTCAGGTTCTAACTACAATTAAATAGATTTTCTATCACAAAATTCATATTTTGATTTCACGCCATCAGTAGCATAGTCAAGTAAAATTGCATTTTGTATTTAATGCTCACTAAATGGGGTAGAGAAGCTGAGAGGGTTATTACTTTATTTATTCTAAAATGTAGTAATGGTGGGGGCTTGATGTCTACCCCAAATTTCTTCCTTTATGGTACCCTTGGAAGCAGTACAAGAAAGAAAGGAGTGCTCTACAGCCCTCAACATAATTCTGCTTTTAAAAATGTTGTTGAAACACTATCAAAATAACTGAGCCTATAATGTTACAGTTAAACTCTGAGCAGCAGTACATGGCGGTGCCCACACTTCCCCTAACGTAGGTGTATGGTCTAAGATGTGGGGGGAGTGACCCTGGGGGTGCATGTGGCTCCCATGTCTGTTTTTGTAGTCCTTGTGCCCTCCTGATTCCTTGGAGTGTTGTTTTTCTATCAGAGGTGGAATCGTGCCTCTCCAAGATGCACCATTTAAAAAGGTTGCAGCCCCCTTGATTGTTTAACATAAAAATGCCCATGTTTCAAAACAGAAGTGGATTTTCTGTCACTTTCAGTTCTTTGTTTTGCTTTTTTCCCTATGAGGCCTCTAGAAGACACAGGGGGCAGAAAGCTGGTCTCCAGACCCATGCTAGTCTAGGAGAAGAGTCAGGAGACTTCATCAGACAAGAGAGAGAGGACTAAGTAAGCTATACTGGGACAGAGGAAGGTTGGGAATATGGCTAGAGAGGGCTATCAGAGAAAATGCGGGAGGGCCCAAAAAGGGAACCAATTGGATAGGGAAGAAGTTACCATTTTGGTCATTGTGGAGGTTTCTAGCATGGCAGTCACTCAAAATTTCAGTTGATCATCTAGAAATACAGTTCAGATATCAACCCCTGCAAAAAGCAGACAAAGAGAATGCAAACACAGTACACAGAAGAGTTCTAGCTGTGAGTGATTTTCAGTTTCCCACTCTGCCATGCTAAAAATGTAGAGAATGAAGGAAAATTTCATCTGTGAAACAGAATTCCTATTTGGGGGACAATACCCTAATTTTAGAGAGCCAGCGTGGTGTAGTGGCTTGATCATTGTACTATGACCCTGGAGACCATGGTTTGATTCCGTGCTCAGCGTTGGAAACCCACTTGGTGACTTTGGGCATATCACACACTCTCAGCCTCAGAAAGACCCATGACAGGTTTGCCTTAAGGTCATTCTGAGTTGGAAACAACTTGAAGACACACAACAACAAACCCTCATTTTGCCCTCCTCCTGTAGCTATATTGCTGGGGCGAAGGCTGCTAGGAGTTGCAGAGCCTCATTTTAATGTGCATAGCCCATTGGCACTAAATCCACTCTTGGTTTGAACCTGAATGTTAAAGGAGCCATCCAGTGTGACAAGCCTACTCTCCGAAATAGGTCAGCACCTTGGATAGCTCCTTTTAAGTTCAAAGCATATTCAGCACCCACTGACACTAGAGCTCCTAGTTGCCATTGCTGCAGGCTTCTCCTCCCTCATCAGAACAGGCAGCATGGCTTCAAGGTCAACTCAGGTTTTATAACCTCTTGCTTGATGAAGAGAGCTGGATATCATGAAATTCATGCACATGTGTGTATGTGCCTTCAAGTTGTCCCTTGACTTATGGCAACCCCATCAACTTCATAAGGTTTTCTTAGGCGAGGAATACTCTGAGGTTATTTTGCCAGGTCCTTCCTCTGAAATATAGCCTACAGCACCTGATATTCATTAGCACTTTCCCATCCAAGTACTTACCAGGGCTGTACCTGCTTAGTTTCCTAGATCAGACAGGATCTGGTGTGTTGAAATCACACCCTCGTGTTTATGCCTGTTATTTGGCTCAATATGTATTACATTAATATAGATCTTGGATTTTTTAAAAAATGGTCTATGTAGCTGCTTTTGCTTTTAGATCACTAGACTTCCTAAGAGGAACAAATCAAGTAAGTGAAAATACAAGTAGCATAGGAAGTAGGGGAGAATGTGAACAAGTCTATTCATTGTGAAAGAAAATATACTACTTGCTTCCAACATGCTTGTGTTGTCTCAAATCCCAAAGGGCTGTTATATTTCAGTATTAGATGTATTTGAAGGTTTAATGTGACAGATTGACACTGTCAAGTGGGAGCCTGGAGATGCAATGTGGTTGCTTATATAACATTACCTGAAGGACTGTTGTTGAGGCGATGCTGATTATAGTTTCTTGTACATATTCTGTAGATAAGAGAACCTTCTTTGTGATGAAAAAGGCAGGCTAATAACACCTACCTGACATTTTGATGGATGTAAAAAAATGCAGAACTCATAACCTGCAGCTGACATGACTACCCACAAGGTATCTTCTTGGGTTTGGAGAAATACAGTTCTAACTTGAGATGGAACTCAGAGAAGATGAAGAGGATAAAGGAACTGAAGTAGCATGCACCATCCTATGAGTACAGAAATAAATTGAGAAAGCTTTCCCACATCTCATTCTGTCCATCAAAAAAAAAAAAAAAGCACTTGTAGAATTCTGGAATTCTTGTTGATCTAAAAATCATTCCTTGCTTACTGAGTGATGAAGACCTACCTCCTTTCCAAATGCTGAGAGTGTCCTTGGAATGGGTGTAAGGCATTGCATGCTTCCCTTGACATGTAAGAATAATTCAACAGTCCCCAAGCTGGGCATATCCCAGAAATTCTTCTTCTCAAATTTTGTCTTGTTTTGAGGGATGATGGGCATACAGGACCAGTATTCTCCCAAAACTGGTTCTGGTCCCATTCCAAAACTGCCATCAAAGTTGGGTGAGAAAAAGCCCACCTCCTGCAGCTACAACTGTGCTCAAAGCTTATGCTGGAGACCATGCAGCCAAATTTCCTATCCTCAGTCTGAGAACTGGATTCCATTAGGCTGTAAGATTGCTTCCTGCTGGAATAAAATGTTCAGGCATTGGACCAACCATCCCCTGGCCATTTGTATATAGCCTTGTTGACTTTTCTTCTGGCCATGCTGATCTTCTCTGGGCTGACAGCTCCACTCCAGTCATGCCACTCCAATAAGTTTGAGCAGAACAACACAATGTGTGGAGTCTTTCAAATTAGACTTCATGGCCAGAGTCCAGTCCTTCACTGCCAGTAAGGTTGAGATCCTGGAGCTGGATGAACCATGTATTAGGTGGGCCATACCAGTCAGTGTGTTGAAGGATAGCTGGTGCCAACACTACTCTCAACTTACCTCTCCATCTGAGCCAGGTGATCTGAAAACAGTCAGGTAGAGACTACTCTCTAACCCTAAGTGCTCCCCTCTTAAGGCCAGAATGTCAAATCAAGAATAGCAGACCTTGGGCAGTTGTGAATGAGCTTGGCCAATACATGAAAAGTAATGGCTCTGTGAACATCTTGTACTGATGGAGTAATCCCAAGCCATGCCTCCAGAGCATCAGGGGCCATGAAAGAATAGTAAGAAGACCATAAACCTTTTGAAAAAGGAAATGCCTGCCAAGTGGTTGGCCATGGTCACTGAGGCAAAGAGGCCAGGTACTGAGGCAAAGAGGCCAGGTCACTGAGGCAAAGAGTCCAAGGCTTCAAAGGCCAGCTAAAAGCCTGAGCATCTCATGAATGCTAGGAATCTAGTGGTGGATCTGATACAGTAGCACAGAATGGAGGGTGCAATCAACCTAAGTGTTTCCTGCATTATTGTTAATTCCCAAGTGACCAAGAGTTTCTTTGGAAAGAGGCTTTGACTCATAGCCTGCACAGAACCTTTTCTCCTGTAGGTGCAAACAATCTGGAATGTGATAGACTGAGAAAGTAATTCAAGCAAACCAGAACATATCTTTGCACAGAGTTAGAGGAGCACCACCTAACGGATGCACCAAAATGTAACTCTACTATATAGACAGGATCCACCAAACAGTGTCTGTTACTGTCAAGATAGCAAAGAATTCCAGGAAGCTGAGATCTCTTAGAAATGCAGGACTCTGCCTACTAAGCTGACTGATGCTGTGCACACCACAGGCCTCTAAGGTGGACCTCAAGCAGAATTCTTTCCATACCTTATGCAGTCTTGCCTAAACACCTTATTGAACTCTTTAGGAGATCAAACCACACATCTAGAGTACCCTTCATGCTTTGGGTGAGCTACTCGTGATGATGTAGGAAAAAGGCCCTTGTTGAGGCTCTGACCAAGTGGGCAAAGAAATTCCTATCTAGTGAGAATACTCTGCATACTAAATTGCTGTCCCAGTTGTGCCTGGAAGTCCTTGAGAATGAAAGGAATATGAATCAAAATCTGATCTATTAGAGCAAGAAGGTTAAGTAGTCTGTCCCCTGGAAGCTAGGAAATCAATGAGAATCTAGCTGGATGCCAGGTAACAGCTGGATGCCTGTTCTTCAGTTTTCTCAGAGCATGTAACCAAATAACTCAGAGCAGAGCAGAGGGGCCTTAGGGACACATATAAGTCCTTTGGGCAGTGCACGTGACCTGTTGACTGCTTTATACTACCCCTTCTCCTCTGTGATAGCACATCTACAAAATTCAGATGGAAAATGCCATCATGGGCTGAGCTTCACTGTAACATGCCAGACATAAATAGAGCCTCTTTCTGGACTTATTTTTATGGTGAGGAGAAGAACTTGTTAGACAGTTGCCATACACAGGGTTCCAAGTTCTCAAGATGCTTACCTGTTTTTCCAAAATGCATCAACAGAGGTCTGATCCCCAGCCAAATTCTTCTGCTCTGTTATATCAGTGAGGACATGCATAGATAAAGCACTTTGGAATTAAAAAAAAAAAAAAGGAATACATTAGCAAAGTTTTCTCCCCCACTGTCACTTGGACATCATTCTCCTATGAAGCTTGGCAGGGAGTCAGCTTATATTAATTCACAGAGAACATACATTTTTCATTGTTGAACAATAAGGATGAACTTTAAATGGTCTTGGAAGCAACAAGAAGAATGACAGCAAAATGATTAAGCTGCTGAAAAACCTGTTCACTGGAAACCTTCAGCAAAGCAGTTGCCAGTTAAACACAGGGACTATCATCCATCCCAAACCAAATGTGATGAACTGACCCTCCCAATATATGCCCTTCCTACACCTAATCTCTTATTTGTAAGGTGCAATTGCTCCAGGGGGTTGAACAGATGAGCAACAACTAAGCTGCCATGTGCATCAGCAATGATTTAGACCAAGGGTTGATGTTCCGCTGACAATTTCTGACTCACAGCACTGGGCTTCATTAACTTCCAGGAAGCTTGTCTGAGACTTCCAAGCCAACTTTCAAGCTTGCAGCTAAAGGTAGAATTACAGCTTGCTCTGTCCATAATGTAGTCCTGCCAAATGTGATTAATTCACAAAATGTGATTAACTAGTTTGGCAGGAGTTTTGATGATTGCTATTTTTCCCCTCATGTAAGTGCTGCTTTTCAAACATGCCCATTGTATTTTGACAGCACATAGTCTCTGGGAAAAACAACATCAACAGCTACCCGCACGGTTTTGGGTTTTGTGCCTGTGCCTCTATATGGCAAAAATTACACTTAGCTGAACAGGTGTTAGATCTTGGCTCACTTTCTGATGCTGTAAATTTAAAGCCGTGGGTATCTTTTCTGGCATGCTGCAAAAGTCAGATCCAAAGACTGGGTTGTAATAGAGGCTTTAGCCCAGCTGAGCAATATTTCAGATCTGTGTTAGTATAAAACAAGAAATATTTCAATGTAACATGCAATTTAAACAATAAAGTTGTCAAACAGTATTTAAGTGACTTTTTCAATTACGTGTGCCTTCTCCTTGCTATATTAGCTTTTCCATTACTTTCCACATAGCTGATGCAATTATTGGCATTTTAAGCTGAGTGCTGTAGTCATTCCCATGTGTAAACACTGCATAATGCAGGAAGAAGCATTTCTTTACATCATAAAATTAATTCAAATGCTGGTACCCACATATGAAGATGAAAATGTCAATCAAATTGCAGCAAAAATTGAAAAGTTTGCAGGGATTGAAGGTTTGGAGATTGGGTGTTATATCAGTACCTCTATGGATCAAACCAGATGTTAAGGAGTTATGTGTATTCCCTGTAACTAATATGATTTTGCTCCCACAATGGGTTTTCCTCACGGTTAATGTGCTTTAGCAACCAGATTTGGAAACTGAGGCCATGTTCACCTTCCAGCCATCAGCCACAAAACATGCAACTATAAATGCAAGATCCACAGTGGAAGACAGTAGCAATAACATGTGTATTTCTATACCGTTTATCAGCTAAGTGCTCTCTAAGCTGTTTACAATGTGTTAGCTAATTTCCTCCAACAAACTGGATATTCATTTTACCAATCTGTGGAAGGATGGAAGGCTGAATCAACCTGGAGCCTAGCAGGATCGAACTCACAACCTTGTGGTTGCAGTACTGGCATTTAACCACTGCGCCATCAGGGACAATCATATGTTATGACAAAGAGGCAAACACCAGTTGAAGGAACGTGTCCTCTAAAAACATGCTAAATGTGGCATCTTGTTAGATGTTAAGAAACTATTGGGGGGAAAGCATTCACAATTCGTGAAGTGTTGGTACCCTAAATGTTGGTGCACAAACAAACAAACAAACTGGAGATATGAGTTGGATGCAAGCATGTTGAATGTTTCAGATTCGGTCCTCAGCACTTCTAGGTAGGACAGGGAGACACTCCTACTTGTAATCCTGGAAAGCAGATGTATTTCTAGAATGAAGAAACAGTACTAAGTTAGACAGACTGAAGGGACTGACTCAGGATAACACAGCATCCCATGTCCTCGTGCAACTCCAGATCTTGGGATAGGCCATAACTCCTACAATTTCCTAGCCAGCATTCTGTCTAGAAGACTCTGGGGATTGTAGTCCAAAAAAGTAACTTTTTCAAGCTAACTGAAACTGAGAAGCAGGGAGACCACGAAAGAAATGGCTACTGTGGAGTAGTAGTTGGTGGCTTCCATGTCAATCTGACAGTAAATCCACTTTGGAGTTTAATCTAAACATTAGAAGTGATGGGGAATAGAGTTCAGTACTCCGGATTCATTCTCTTACGTTTCATATGAAAAGCCAATATGGATTTACTGTCCCACTGGAATGGAAGCCACCAACTATCACCGATACTCTGTGTCTTAGAGTATCAATCTCTCTCTCTGATCTCTTGGTTGTTGGCATCTCAACCTGGAGAACTATTCATAGCTATTAGTTCATGATAACTAAACGGAATGTCTATCATAAGTAGGATCCTCTTTCAGAGTTTGGGAAAATGACTTGTTATGTCTTCTCCTTCCTCCCCCATCACTTTTCTGACTTCTTCTCTTTCTTCTTTGCCTTTTCCTCTTTCTCTTTCTCGCTGCTCCATCCCCAACTCCTGGTTACAGCCTTTTCTTTCCATTCCCTCTTTCTGCTTCTGCTTCCTCTGCATGCCACCAAGTTGCATCCATTTCCTCCTACCTTTCCTTGTCCTGCTTTCCTAGCCCTCTCTCTCATACTCATTTTCTGACCCCCCCGTTGGTTACACTTGTCTTTCCCATCCTTTGCTTTCCTTTTTGTCACCTTCTTTCTCCTTCTGCATCTCCTGGCAACACTTACCATCTTCTTCCTCCCTCTTCACTCTTCTCCTTCTCTGTCTCTTCCTCCAAAAAACTTTGAAATCATGACTTAGATATGTTTGATTCTTAGCATTTTAAAGTTGTTACATTCCATTAAACTCGATAGAGCTTGCTTTAACATACACTATAACAGTGGTTACTGAGACAATTATTTGGCTCAGTTCTCATGTTTTAAAAGTGCTGCTTTCAAAAGTCTTGAAAACAGAGCTGGGGAAAGTTTGGATTTTTCTGTTCAAAGCAGATTGTGGAAAACAACAGTTGGCCAGACAACAACTCCCCCATGTTTGTAAAAGCAACGTCTGTAGAGGTGTGGAATTTTTTTTTCTAATGTTCAAAACACAGCTTGGGAAATTTGATTTCCACCCAGAGAAATATTTTCTCATTTGTTTCTGTGATTTTGTAATGTAAATAAAATGATGTGAACAATTGTCATTGATATTTTAATGTATTTAGATCAATGACATCACCACCTCTTGCCCCATGCCATACATGTGATATTACCTGGGTAAGATTTTGGGCCTGAAATCTCAGAGTCTGGGATGTTCCTCACTTGGCAACCCTGGGTATAGAGTACTTTACCTTCTGCTTTTTACCCATTGCTTTAGTTTAACCTGTAAATACTTAAGTGAAGCAATTCAAAAGATGGCAGCGTCTGATTGCTAACCAGATGCTCCTATTTATTCTAATGTGAGAGGATGGAAAGGGCTTTCAGAGGGCTACTGCCACCTCTGCTGTGTTAACCACGCCTAGCTTAGCTGTGCTGTAGTAACTTTGCTGTATTCCTTTCAATGCTGTGTTCTCTTCAATGTTTGGGTGATGGGAGGGGGAGCCTGGCTGGAGCATGGGAACCATGGTCATTCTAACAGGCTGGTACCATCTGAAGTGTCAGAAAGGAATATGAACTGGAAGGTGTTGAGAGGGGCAAGAAGGGTTAAAAACAGTGAAATCTGTACTGAATCCTCAATTCTGGCAGGGATGTTGTCTGCATGCCTAATCTTTAATAATTGCTTTCTGGATCTATCCATGAAGACTGCTTATTGAGTCAGGATAAGAGCAAACATTACAAGGGTATACCAGTACTTGGTATTACATTTTATAACAATAAACAGAATAGTGTCTAGCACTGAAAGGGTGACAGTGGTTGTAGAGGTGTACGTCAGTTAACAAAGTACATGTGTTCCTTGGCGATTCTTTTCTTTCTTTCTTTTTAATCAGAACATTTGGTACCAAAAGCAGAAATAATGTGGAAAGAATAGCATAAGTTTCTGCAACACAAAAAGAAGTGCAGCTCAACAAAGTTTAGGGAACTTATTACTCAGAGTAAACAATATGCACATGTAAAATGAAACAACTAGGTAAAGCAAGCCTTGTGTAAGTAAACAAAAACATTTTCAGTCTTTGTAATACCACTTGAAAACTTTGTTCAAAATGAATCCAATGATGAAATTTTCTTCCTTTCACTCCAATTTTCTTATCATTTCTACTGTACACAAATTGGTTGGAACAGTTGTGGGAAATATCATTGTCCATCTCTAACCATCATCTCTGTTAAAAACAGACCAGGGAAGATATCATTATGATATCTCAGTTTAGGTACACAAAAATCCCAAGAAGAGCCCTATTGAATATTAATTTACAGCTTTCTCCAGAACATCACATGCAGATCAGCTCTCACAGAGTAAGAGGTTCACTCATTCTCAGGTGTGCTGCATATGTATCATGAGGCATATTTATGTGGAACTCTTTTGGTTGTCTCACTGCACGAGGAGGTCAGTGGGAGCTTCTTGTGTGCATTGGGATGCAGTGAAGAGGACTTCTTGCATGTACTGTTCTTGGTGCATGGAGAACATCTACGTGGGGACATGGAAATGTGTGACTCCCCAGATGTTGTTGCCTGCAACTGCCTTCAGTCTTAGCCAACAGTGAGGGGTGGTGGTGCTTGCAGGCCAACAACATCTAGAGGAGTACAGATTCCCTATCCCTGCCATAGATCAAATCCCCATTCTCCATTTTCCAGGTTAGTGTAGACCTTAGGCCCGAGAGCTAACTTCTTTCATTTTTACTTCCTAGCACAATAGGTAAGCTTTGGAATCTCTCCGTGGTCATGAATATACTCTAATGAGAGGAATAGTGGTGAGACGGCAGCAACTTCAACTATCAACTATCAAAGAAATATCAGTTCTGCAGTTCTCCATTCCTGCTTTCAAGTCATCTGAAATATTTGGACAACCACCATAAGCTGAGTTGCTCTCTCAGAAAATGTGCCCATATGGTTATTTAAGTTGTTAGATAATGCAAACAATTCCAGTTTCTTTTTTTCTGTCCAAAACATAGATTAACTTTATTAGTTCAAACCGATTAGTTACGTGCTCCACAAAATAAATCCTCTGGGGAAAAAAAAATCAATGGTGTCTTTATTTTTCTAAATGGCCCAGAGTTTCCCAGCCATTTTTCTTCCTAAAAACAGATGCAGCCACAGGACCATGAAAGTCACTATCGGTTTACTTGTGTTCCTTTCCTGGTGCTGTGACTTGTTTTAGTGTTTTTCTAAGTGACTATCAAAACAAAAAATTGCACCGTAGTTTTTCTTTGAAGACCTCAGTTCCAGTTTGTTAATCTTATTGTTAGATGAAAAGTCTTCAGCCAGTGGCTCTTGGGACAGTGAAGGGAGCCATTATGGGAATGTTCCTGTCCTCTTTCTGTTGAGGCCTGTGAGTTGGTTCCATATGTAAAGCAATAGAAAAACACGCAGCATGCAAAAATCAAAATCCATATTTGACAGAAAAGTTCTGTGATGTTTAGAGTATCCTGCATACAAGACACAGCAGAAAGCGGAACCACTTCATCTCTAAATCCATAACAGCAAAAGCATCTTTCTCCAAACTCTGGATTGTCTTGATTTCAGTGTGACCAAGAACTTGAACTGAAATCCTGTGCGTTTGTTGTATTCACACATGCACATCAAGATGACTCAATTCAGGAAAAGTGATGTGATGAAGAAGTGTGTGAAAAAAGGGCAGAAGAAAATGGGGAGAAACATCCCATGTTTGAAAAATAATCAAATAATAGAATATTGCAAGTCTACCAGATATGCAGTATAATCTCATGCATGTTTATTCTGTGTTCAGTGAAACTTACTCCCAGGAAACTGCTTAAAATTGCATAGAGTGGATTATAATTCATGGAAGCTTGGTGGCATGTTTTTCTACCCCTATCTCTTTAAACTGAGAGACTAAGGGCCTTTTGCATGTGAAAAATAATACTGATTTGTGTGTGTGTGTTTTTTTTTCCGGAGGGAGAAGCTTTGTAACTTTGGAAGCTTTTGAATTAAAATGCATTAATTGAGGGTTATTTCTGTCATTATCTGTGAAAATCTTTCCCAACAGAAACCCTTTTTCTAGTAACTGATGACCAAACTCTTCTGCCTCCTCTTTCATTTCCCACCTTTGCCTCTGCTAGGGAAAATTCTTTTACTACAGCCCTGCCTCAGCTACAGCAAACCTTAAATGGCTACCCCTTAGGAAATCGCATTTGATAGCCCACCTTAGCTTGTCTATTTGGAATGCAAGTGAGGACCTTTTAGCCTGCATGCTCTGTTTCAGGCAGCACATGAAAGGCTGATTGCACATGAAAGTTGTTGGGAGAATTTTGTGCAAGGTGCATCAGAGCACAGAAAAAGATATTGGAGCCGTTGGAAATTAGGTTAGGGGACCCCCCAGGGCATTTTCAGCTTTAACATTCTTGTTCAAAAACAGGATATTTGTTTCATGAGAAGTTGTTTGGAAAACACTTTAAGAGAAGGGATATTCTGTGGCAAAGTATCTAGCTTTTTACTTCATATTATTGAAAAGGGGGGGGGGAAGAAACCTAATAGAGAAAAATGCTCCACTGATGCACAAAATAGATTAGTAGATTATAAAATCAGAAAGGACTCTTATGAAACGGATGACCTTTTGCATAACAGGATGATAACTGAGCATCCCTGAACTGAAAAACTTTCTAGGTGTAAAATAATGCCTGTGTATAAAGTAATTAGTACTATGGTGTAGTCGTTTGGGTGTTGGACTAGAACTCCAAGAGACCAGGGTTCAAATCCCTGCTTAGCCACAGAAACCTCTCTGGGTGGCGTTGGGCAAGTTACATTATCTCAGTGTCAGAGGCATGGCAATGGCAAACCCTACCTGACCAAGACCCTTTTTGCATCTTACCTTCTCCCACGACAGGGGAGGCCATCTTGCGCGAGAAACCTCTTTCACGATGCTGCTGCTTCCCCCTCCTTCCTTCCGCAGGGCGCTTCGTGATGACGCGACCGTCACATGAGTGCCCCTTCCTTCTTTCCGCAGGGCACTGTGGGAGCTGTAGGCTCCGCGGGGAAAGGAAGCAGTTCCTGGCCAGCTCGCCAACGCACCGCACGGAGGTAAGTGCGTGAGCGTGGCACAAGCATTGCGCGAGCGCAGGCTAATTTCGGCTTCAAGCCGAAAATCAAAAAATACACCCCCGCTCTGCTCCAGCCTCGTAAGCGCCGTGCAAGTGGGAGTGCGTCGTGCGCAGCTGTGCTCCCATTTGCGCAGTGCTCAACCGGTGCTTGCGCAAAAAAAAAAAAAACCGTGCAAAAAGGGCCCAAATCTTTCCAAGAAAACCCTGTGATAAGTTTGCCTTAGGGTCACCATAAATCGGACAAAACTTGAAGGCACCCAACAAGATAAAATGATACTGTACAAAATAATAGCTGGGTGTATAATAATACCACACAAAATATTTCCATGATTGTGCAGTTCATCCAGTATTGATGAAAATGCACACCATCCAGTGAGCAGACACACTGGTTGAACAGGAACCTGACAGAATACAGTCCTCCATCCACATTCAAAGGATTTGATTTGATTATTCCCAAGGTGCACATGTACCTTCCCCCTTCTCCTCTTCCCATTCCCTTGCATTTTCCCAGGTGTGGAAAAGGAAGGCAAGTGCACCTGGGCAAAAGGCAACACGGGGGGAGGGGAATGCACATGTGCACCTTCTCCCCTCCAGAGTCCCCCTCCCATTTCCATGCCTTTGGCCCAAGTGAGAGAATGTGTACCAAGGCAAAAGGCAAAGAAATGGGGGAGGCATGTGGATGCCTTCCTTCTCCCTTCTGGAGCTACCCCTTCCCATTCCCTTGCATTTTGGTCTGGCGCAGAAAATGCATGCAGAGGCAAAACACAAGGGAATGAGGGCAGGGGGAGACACACATGTGCTTTTCTTCTCCCCGATCTGTGAGTTCCCCTTCCCATTCCCATGCATTTTGCCCCAGTGCAGAGAACAGAGCCAGGGAAGGGAATGGGAGGGGGAGCATGGGGGATATATTCACGGTTGATCTACTTTTGCAAGGGTTCTGCACTCTAAACTCTCATAAAAATGGTGGGGGGCACTGCAAAAATAGATTAGTATTGGCTTAGGTTGCATATCTTTGTACCCCAAACACCAGGTTATTGTGAATCTTTATACAGCCTGATAATCTTAGCTTGTATTTCCTTTATATTTTTCCTTATCGTTCACTTAACTGACCTTCAAGCTTGTTTGAGGTTGTGGATGAGTTTGATGATGAAAAGTCTTGTCAGTTAAGAACATCTGCTGTATAAGCATCCAATGGAATGAATAGGATTTGTTCAGGACCATTGGTGAATTCAACTATCAGTCTAAAGTAAAGGTTTTGAAGAGTTACTTTTTGGGACTAGAATTCACAAAATCTTTCCAGTCATACTGAGGCCAGGCTGACTGATGGATTCCGGGAGCTGTACTCCTTTGCAGCACCCCCCCCCCAATCTTGAAGGTTTGTTTGTGTGTGTATTTAATGTGCATTGCTAGGTAGCAATACTGTGCTGGCTGAATGCAGTGGACCTCCCTCTCCACTCATGGATAAGGAGGTCCATATCTGGAGGTTTTCTCTGGGTGATCCCAAGATCCCAAAGTGTTCTCTCTTCACCCCTGCTTGGTTTGTGATATCCCTAATTAAGCTTACTACTTGATTCTCAAAATGTTTAAATAAACCAGAAATGAATGGAAGACCCATGTCTTTAGCACATAGGAGAGAGGTTATTATTAATCTAATTCAAAGTTATAGAGCTGAGATGCCGGGGTAAACATTTTTAATGTGGATTCTGACATCTGCACAGAAATCAATCTGTAAGATAGAAAAAAAAAAATCAAACTCAGTTCCAGAATTATTTTTAAGATTGCTTCCAGGATTCTTTTGAAATAGGAAAACCAAAATAACTTTCCCATGCTGTCCTCATGCCATTGAAATTGTCACACTGATTATCTAGTATCTCCCTATGAATCAATTTCTCTTTAAGATTTTGATGTTAATGCATTTAGCACCAGTGCTAATATTACCAAACTCTGGTTGTGGCTGAAGAGCTGCAGGAATCCAGGCACCCAGTCTGATCTGAGGTGCTTTGATCCTGAGCCAGAACTCAGAACTCTCCTAGTGGTAAATTTCCTTCCACTGGAGGTAATAGGAAGGGAAAAAGAGGAAGAAAACTGCAAGTAGATGCCTTTCTTTTGCCCTGGTCACAAAATGGCAGCCAGGCTCTGATGGCTTCACTGTGGCTCTCCCTTGAGTCATCTTGAGAAAGTGGATTATGTTGCCCATTACTCTGCTGTTAGATGTGCTTCTTTCCTCCAAAACTCTTGGACATTTTCTTCCCAGAGAATACAAAGTGCTGGAAGCCCATCTGATTTCTAGCAGCTCTCCTCTTGCTGAAGAAGTGGGGAAGAGACTCCCTGTGCCATGATTTCTGTGTCAGTTATGATTTTATTAAGAGAATTTTCTGGCATATTTGTGGGGCAAAATTTCTCCCCTCAACTCCAGCTTGCAAATATTTTTATTAAGATAACTTAGGGATCAAGAAGAAAAACAGACAATCATCCATGAAAGAGAAAAAGAGTCTTCAAGAGAATACTAATAAAGCAGCATTTGACATTCTGTTTTCTTCCTTTACCTTTTCTGCTTGCTTCTCTGCCTCTCTGGTATTCTTAATATCAGAGTCCCATACCCTCAAGCATTTCACAGATGAAAATCAGGACACTTGTGGCCAACTAACATCAAAGTGTGGACAGGATAGCAAATCTTATTAATGAGGAAGAAGACACAAGCTGGGAGAGGCTGCAGCAGTTTGCTTTTGCCAGAACCTACTGGGAAGGGCAAGACTGTCCTTTCTTTTCCAATAATGAAGTGCAGCTACTTTTGCATTTAGAACTCAGTTTGCAGCAGCTAAGTAAGCTGAGGACAAAGGGGGAAAGTGGGAGAAGGAGAGGGCATTTTGGGATAGGAGGTGGAATGGAGAGAACTGAGCAAAAAAGGGAAGCAGTAGATGAGATACAGGCACAGTGGCATCTGTGCAAACTCTACTGTATTGAGGCCTCACTCTTAGCGATGTTTTCAAACCTTGGAAAAAAACAAAAAGTCCTGACCATTGAGTAATAGGCTTAAATACTCTGAGATATTTCAAAAAGAGAGAGCTGGCATGGTGTAGTGGTTTGAACATTGGACTATGACTCTGGAGACCAGAGTTCAAATCCATGCTTAACCATGGAAACCCACTGGGTGGCCTTAGGCGAGTCACACTCTTTCATTCTCAGAGGAAGGCAAAAGTACTCCCCCATGAACAAATCTTAATGAGAAAACTCCATAGAAGTTTGCCTTAGAGTTGCCTTAAGTCAGAAATAACTTGAAGACACATAACAATGACAATTTTGGAGGGACAGTTTCTGCTTTCTGTTATTCAGGAAGTACTTGCTTTTCAAAGAGGTGTTTGTCCTGGTTCTCCAATAATTTAATCAAGAACAGAAGATTACATTCCCTTTGAAAAGGAATGTAATCTATTGGCAGGAAGAAAATAACACTATTTTATGGGGGAAACCCATAATTTCAAAATGCATTTTTTAAAAGTTGATATTTATGTGTCTGTGTGTGTGGGAGATCAGAAGGTATTCCCCACTTCTAAAGAACAAATTGCTTTCATGTAGTAATCTATGCATTTTATACATTTGCAAAACTTGTGGTTCTGTTTTCTTGTCACTTGGGCTTAAATCCATTCTGGGTTTTGAGATTTCCTGCCATGATAGCTGCTAATGTTTCTGGGACTGAATTATTTAAAATCCAAGTACTCCTGCTGAATTGGCTTGTGGATCATAAGGCAGCAGCCTTATGAAGCTTCTAGTGAAACAGCTTGTTTTACCCATGAACAGGAATTCAGTGCTAGGGAAAATGCTTCCAACAGTGGCAATTATCTAATTTGTTACAACCACAAATGAGACAGCACCTGAATAAATGGCTGTGATTTAAACAATTATCAAACAAGTTAATTAAGCCCAATCAGAAGATTAAATAGAATAAAAGCCACCACACATAGCCTTGGAAAGTTGTCACTTGAATCTGAACACCAGCATAGCGTAAATGGCTTGTTTTTCTCTGTGCAGCATCTTACAAGCACAGCAAGGCAACATTCACCACCAGATGGTGCACTAACAACAGGCACCTTGGGGAAAAATGTGCTTACTGTGTTTTTACGGCTTGTTTTCCCCTCAGCCACAGTGGTTGTGGTAGTGTAAGACAAGACTGTGAGGAGCTGTTGTTGGCTGCCTTTTCTATCTCCTACTCCATCTTGATGACACTGCTTGGCTTCTCCTCTTGGCTACCATTGGGCAGCAGCAGCTACCCAGGCACAGAATTTCAGATCATAGAAACTTCAGTGGCTGCAGTCCAAAAGCTGCTAGCAGTTTTCTCTTTGCTCTACTCTTTTTGCATGGCTTAGCTTAGGAGGGGGCTTCTCCAGCATTCTCCCTCTGGGGAAAGCTTTCCAACTCAATCGGTTTCCAGCACTTTGTTGGCCAAGACTCTGAGCTGCAGAGAACACTCTTAAAATGTGCTGCTTCAGGTAACGTGGCACTTCATGTAATGGGAGGGCAAGGGGAGGATTCTGGGATGTGTCACCTGTAAAGTAAATTTTCCAAGCCCTTAATCCAAGTGTGAGCTTATATTGTTCCTGGAGCTGTATATGATTGAGGAGATGGATATTGGGTGATACTCTTTATCAGGGGAGCTTCTTTGCTGAAATTTGTGTTAAAAAACCCATCCAGATAGAATTTTGAAGTTTATCCATCAGTGTTCAAACTGAAGCATATCAACTGTTTATTTTTATTTTTGTCATTCATTTCCTCAATTTAACCATCTACAACACAACTTTCGTGGGTTGCTTACAAGACATAGTCAGTAATTAAAGAGAGTAAGAAAACAATAAAAACTATTAAAAACAAAATTAAAATACAGATTATAAAATCATCTCCAAACCATGAAACATGCTTTGTCTAAAATACCTGCATGGAAAAAAAAGTCCTCTCTTAACTTAGTACCTTCAAGATCACAGAAATGATGCCAGTAGAATCTCTCTGGGAAAGCTATTTTATAACCTTGGTAGTTGCTGCTGCTGCTGCTGTTGTGTGCCTTCAAGTCATTTCCATGTTAGTGTAACCCTATGGCAAAACTATCATGGGGTTTTCTGGGGCTGAGAGTGTGTACCTCTATTGAAAAGGCCCTTTCCTTTGTTTTTATCAGCCTAACTTCAAAATTCTGATTGAAAGAGAAACGCAAAATGATGGGGATGAAAGAGGCTGAAAAACTTTCCTGTTTATTAAAAAATAATACTTTTCAGCAATTTGAGAAGGAATGGAAATGTGTGACCAAGTGGATGAAGTATAAGATTTAAATGATGAATTGTGAAATGGTTTTGGATAATAGAATACAGTAAAGTATAGAGATGAAAATGGTAATGTAGATTATAGAACTACAACAATGAAAAATTTGGTAGAACTCAACAGAATAATAGTATATATTTAGTATATTTAATGTTGAATAGAAAAAGGAATTCTTATAGGTGGTGTGAGAGATAATACAACACGAGGTTACAATGGGGGAAAATTGCATAAAAATGGATCGGGGGAAGGAAGATACGAGATGTAAACAATGTGGAAATAATTGTTGAATGTAAATCTCTAAATTTTAAAGTATTGTTGCTTTTTAAAATAAAACTGGGGAAAAAAAGAAATATCTAAAAAAGATCGAATGATTCAGGCAGGAATACAGTGATGAAAACAATCTATCACATAGGACATTTCTACACTATAGTGCTATTATTCCATTTTCAACATCCTTTGGAATCTTGGAGTTTGCAGTTTAGGGGGGGCCTAAACAGTCCGTCCTCCACATCTGCAGGTTTCACTTTTGTGGATTTGATTATTCACAGATTATTTGCTATCATCTCTGCTACTGCCCTATGCCATTTTTAATAGAGATCGCAAGCTTTGTGAGACTGGGAAATTGCGAACAAGACTTGTAAGTCCGTATTAAGAATGGTGTGGGGCTGTAGTGAAGGTGGAAGTAAGCCCCTCCAGCCATCCACTTCTGCCTTGTGAAGGAACCATGATGCTTCAAAGGAATCCATGGTGGGTTGAATACAATGATCATACTTTTTTGTGTGTTAAATATGGTTTGGGAGGGCCTAGACTTATTCATAGTTTTTCCACTTTCACAGGGGTCCTCTGCCCCTAACCCTAGCAGAGGGTTAGGGGCGCAGGGATGGAGGGATGTGGAGGGATGACTGTACTGCATGAAAAGAAATGTATGTAAAACCAGTTTAAAATTTGTAACAAATAGCATGATTCTGAAATGAGTTGGTGCTATCTGAAATGAGTCTGTTTAAGCTAGCACAAATCCCATCCAGAGAGACAACATGTAAACAAACAGAATCTTTCAAAGGCTTGTACAGAGACTTGGCTTTAAAATATACAACTAGCCCTCAAGTTGGAAAGCATTTGATAGAGCATGTAGATGATTCTAGATATGAGACTGGATTGTACTGGTCCCTCTATTTCACTGTCTATGAGATGGGCAACTATGGTCTTCTAGATGTTTTGGACTGCATCAGCCATCATCTCGAACTGTTCATTATAGTGGGAAAGGTAGATGGGCTAAGCCATTCCACAACACCTGAAGGACCACTTCCAGTGGGAGGTCAAACTCCAGGAAACCAATTTTGCTAACCAGGAGCAGGACCACTCCATTGAATCTGGCCAGTAAATTAGTGCAGAGTTCTTGCATACAAGGCATGTGCTGTTCCACTGAGCAAATGGTTCTTCTCCAAAGGCACAGCCTCCTGATAGCTTTTGGCATAGAGAAAGCTGAATGGAACCAGAATATAAAAAACTGTTTCTACAGATGGATTGTCTGCTGAATCTTCCTATTCATTTCCAAAATCTGCTCCAGAGGGCTGGGAAAATCTTTGGAGATAGTTTTCAAACAGCTTGGAGGGCAGTGGAAGTTCTGTTGCAGATAGCTGACTGCCAAGATGATACTGGGTTTAGACTGTTTTCTTTCCACAAGACATGAGCGCAGGGTTTTTCACCCTGACCAGCTTTAGCCGGAGAAAACTCTGCTTCCTACAGAAGATTACAGCCATACACATTATGTGATAATGCAGCAGCTTTGACGACTATGGTGCACTTGGCAGGTTTTGGCTGTGATGAGTGAGCCTGTTTAGCACCTGTGTTTCCAAGAAGATTGTTTTTTTTTATGTACATAATTACATTTTTAGATGGATAGCTAAGAAGAATAGTGTGCGTAATCTATGTTTGCAAGTGGGTGAATTGCTGGTATGGTCCAAAGCGAGTTTGCATTTCTCGGTTTTCTTGCCTTGGAGACAATTGTTTGGCCACAGTACCTGAGGTGTGCTGTGTGAGGTTTTCCAACACAAGTGCTCCCAATAGGTTGGCTGTCACAGTAGATTAATGCAGCAGTTAAGGCCATTTCTGCACTAGACTGTTATAGCACTATTATTCTACTTGCAACATCCTATGGAATCCTGGGGTTTGCAGTTTTGGGAGGGGGCAAGTGGCCCCTCCCCAAACTGCAAACACCAGGATTCCATAGGATGTTGCAAGTGGAATAATAGTGCTATAACAGTCTAGTGCAGAAATGGCCTAAGTCTGGAAAATGAGACTGTATGTGCACAGCTCTTTCAGCATTAGAGGGCTGAATGAATCTGTTCAATCATAATTGATGCTGAAAGTAGCCTTGCTTCTAGCTTAGTCTACAAAGAGACCACGCGACTTGGAAAGAAGGAAACAGGGCTCTAGCAAGAGCTACAATCTGTGTATTACACAGCTGCTGCAGGGAAACAGTTGCCCAAATACTGTTTGGACCAAAACAGTTGATTACATAGCCAGAAAGTCTCTGGAAAGAGCAATGTTCAGAAGGTTTCACAGCTTTATGCAGGTCCTCTCATTCAGAACTGGAAAGAGTGACTTTTTGAACTGTACCTCCCAGAATCCCCCAGCCAGCACTGGTCATGGTCACTAGGGAATTCTGGGAGCTTTAATCCAAAAGTAACTCTTCCAAATGTTGGTTTCAGTCACAGGTGACCAGCATCCTGCATAAAGGAGAATGGCTCCTTTATCTGTATGTGGGACCAAAATGTTTCTCTTTCTGGCTCTTTAATAGTACCTTTGCTAATTCCCTGCTTCCTTTCCCAGGAGGACTTCCTTCCACATTGTCCTCTTCTCTTGCTCTCCATCACTTCCAGTTTTGTATTCATTCTCCTTTTCTGCTTAATTGCCCTGTCATGTCTTGTACCTGATCACTGTGCATCGCAGTGGCAAAGTGGTGTTTCTCATTAAGAAGCCAATACATTCATTACAACGTGTCAATCAACGGTTCTCCTGAAACCCTACAGCGAAGGCTCTTATGCATCAGCTGCAACACAAAACAGCATGGCAATGATTCTAATGCGAGCTAGTAAATATTGTGCAGGAATTCAGCTTCGCTTGCCCTGAAAGACGGGAAAAAAATATGTTTTCCATTTTTACACTTCAGTAAAGCTGAAGCAAGTGCTGATTTTTGTTGCAGTAGCTCACTCCTGTGAGGAGGAATTGCCGGAGATCTCACTTCCATTGATTTGCTTAAAAACCTCAGGAAGACTTGGGAGTAGGGGATCTATTAAGAGCCTTATAACGCAATGGTGCTATATTATCATAGCTATGTGCTAGTCTTGCTTTTGCCTTAGCTTAGTGCACAATATGTTGCTCTTCAGGCTCTACCGTGTTGTGTTGCATTGCTTTGCAGAGTCATTGAAAATATGTTTATTTTTTCACAGTGGAAATAATCTGTTAATGACCCCCTTTCACACAATAATTAGTAACCAGTTCAGGTGTGGATCCCTCATAGTGTTTTCTTCTGCCCATGAAGCAGTTGTGGGTGTGATGTGGGTGTGTTGTAGCATCATGATATTGTAACACTATGATGCTTTTACAGCTACAGGAACTAGTCATGAAGGGAGGGGCAGGGTACAGGAATCAGTAATGATGCCCTAACACAGATTAAAATAATGTGTTAATGATGCTATTAAACCACTAATGCAGCAAGGGTGCGATAGAGAGTATCAACAATTAGCTATCCTCATGAGGACAGCTGGAGGGGATTTAAAACAGAATAACATGGTATAAGGAGTAGCGTGATAAGGCCCTAAGAGAATAACAAATAGTTACTCTTGCTCCACATATGTAATCACTGAGAACTTTTGGGGTGCAGCACTTATATAGGTTCTGTGTCCCCTGAAAGGGAATCACGGAACATTTACACATTTTGTACTTGCTAAGCTTATTTGCAACTAAGAAATTTACCTGGCTTTATCTGGGTTAATTTTGATGATTTCAGATTTTAAATTATGATGTAAAACTTGGGTTCCCAGACTCATCAGAAGATTCTTTTCCTGCCTTGTAAATGGCAGCAAACTGAAGTGGGGATCCTCCATCTTGTGGCTCATTAGTGTCTCCTACTCAGTTTTCACAGGCTTCTGCGGGAGATCAAGAAGGGCAGCCAACAGAGGCATATCTAGAGTGGGGCAAGCAAGGCATGTGCCTCAGTCACCAATGTCAGGGGGACTGCAAAAAAAAACATGCATGTAGGGGTCAGGTGGGGGTAGGGGTAAGAAGGTAGAGGTGCAACTTCCATGCTTGCCATAGGCATGTTTATGCTACATACACACTGGTAGCCAATCAGGGGACTTTGTTCTTCAGGTCTCTGACTGGTTTTGGAAAAATGGCTTAAAACCAATTCCCCCAGTATGGAAGCTGGCATTTGGGCTCTAGGCTTATTTTCACTCACTCTCCCTTTGCCTGAGCTTTTAAGGAGAATGTTTTGAGGTCCATGGATACTGTTTGGCAAGTTATTCATTTCCAGCATTTATAATTAATGAGAATCCCCCCCCCCGTTACAACTTGGGTGATTTTGGCTTGGAGTGGGATCAAGGGTGTTTTTGGGTCTCTGTGGCTGACATTCTCAGTTTGGTGCATGTAAAGGATCTTGAGGTGTGGATGTCCAGGGAGATGGGCAGCTTCTGAGTTACCAAGACTTGTCTTAACTAACTTAACTAACAAGGTAACAACACAGCTTTCCACATATGGGATGCGACTTCCTTCATTGCATATTTCCTTCAGCAAGTTGTCCTAGACTGGGGTTTCATTGTTTAGTACAGTGATATCCTACTTTTGGTTCTCCAGGGACTCAAGACTTCAACAAGACTTGTTTGCCCCAGCCAGCTTGGCAAACAATTAGGAATTCTGGAAGCTGAGGTTCAAAACACTGGGAAGATCAAAGGTTGGGAACCACTGGTCTAGTTGGCCAGTCATCAGCTGCCTGGATCTCTATCCCATTCTGGACCAAGCATCTTTAGCTTTAACAAATAAAGTTTTTGGCCTTTGAATTCCAGCGCTTGCCTTTTGGTGCTCTTTTGATATGTGTAATCTGCCTGCCACTCTATGCTAGGGCCTCTGTGAAATCAGACGCTTTGGCCCTTAAAATTTGTTTCATACCAAGTTCCCTGTAAACTCAGGTTGTGTTTTTTTTTTTAAAGTTGGAGTTTGTCAATAGGTCTTGAATTTGCATGAAAAGGTCCAGGATGCAATCCTAATATCATAGTTGACCAAAATCAGTTCATAAATTTTACACTTTAGTGTGCGATTGGGCAACTGCATGGGAAGAAGAGGTGCAATTTTCAGCCCTGCGATCCTCCCTTGGGACACATGATTGCATTCAGGTGCACCAGAAATGAACTTCCATTACTTCCAGGTGTAATGTCTTTTTTTGCTTTGGGGTGGAATTTGGGAGGCTGTGGGGGATGGATGATGCAAATCAAATCTGTGGGCCATTTAGGGGGATTCTGGCTAGGCCAGATAAATCACCTGATACCTGAAACTTTTGGTGGTGGTGGGGAGGTTGGATGGGTCATGCAGGTTGAGTTGGGGGAACCATAAAATTAGGGTCTGCTCCTTTCCCATTTCTATTCTAGAGCAAACAAATGAATAAAATGCAGAAATCCAGAGCATTTGTTTAGGAGGTATGCAAAGTAGCTAATGGACTGAAAGCAAAACCTCAATGATGGTCTTCAGTTTGGTGATTCTATGATCAGTTAAGTCAATTTTCTACAGCAAACACTTTAAATTATAGTATAAGAATATCAGTTGACATGTAGGAAGAAGCACAGACAGCTGTATCGACAGCCCACACTAGAGTTCAAAAAAAGAGGGATGCTGGATGCCATTGGCTCATAGGAGCAACTCACATCTCTTTGCCTATGCTAGTCAATTCTGATCACTTACATCAAGCTGCAGTTTCTATTTTTCATAGACTTAGACTGGATTAGAGGAGCTATGACTCCTACCCACTTCTCCAGTTGTTTTTTCCTGTCCAGAACATCACACAATTGTCTTTGCTGGCTGACTTCAGCATTCTTTCTGGAATCCTCAAGATTAATTGGCTTATATCAGGGAATCCTTGAGGAAGGAGCTATGCTTTAAAGAGAGAGACTTGGAGAGGAAAGGAGCTACTACATGCTACTGAGAGGCAATTAGACTCTTACGGACTTTAATTAAGTGATAGGATTTCAACTTATGCATGCAGGAGAGAATGGAAGAATGGTATATATTTATATCTATTGTATTTATATTTTAGAGATTTAAAGGATTAATTATAGGAGATCTCTTCAAGAAAGCAAACGCAAAATATTTTTTATATGGGCAGGGAACCTTTGGTGCTGAAGATATTTTGGCCTACAACTTTCAAATCTCTTTCGGCATCCTCCAACATTTCACAGACGAAAACTGGGAAGCTGTGACCAAGCAACCACAGAGTATTGTCAAGATGACAAACCTACTGGGAAGGGCAAGATTCTGCCCCTTCCTCTCTTCTCCCCACTGCATTCTGCTGAACTACATTTGCATTTTGAACTCAGTTTTGAAGCAACTGACTTAGGCTGGTAACAAAAGGGGAAAGTGGAAGACAGAGAAACTGGGACATTTTAATAGCAGCTGAAAAAGTGAGAAGAGAGAGGATTAATCAGGACTGTCCCTGCCAATTTATAACAGTTGGAGGGGTATGCCTTACTATGGGTTACTATTGGCTACAGTGGGCTGAGGCTGATAACAGCTGTAGGCTAAAACATCTGAGTGCCAAATATTCCCCACATAAGCTGTTGAATAGCTAAGAACGACCTCATGATATTATGAATTAAAGCTGAAATGAGTGTTTCTTCCCAAGTTCAGAAGTCAATTTCAGGAATTAATTTTCTTTTGATAATTATTCCCATTCAGATATGCTGCTTGTGGACCCATGAGATACAATTGAAGTTCTCTCTGAATCTTAATATTAAAGGTTATTTAAGAAAAAAAAATACACTCCCAGAGTAGTTTATATTTATATTCTTCTAGAAATATGAAAGCTTGCTGTAATAGGCAAAGAAGTGACTTATACTAAATTAGACCAGTGCTAGGAAAAGCGCCTTTTGCCCTGCCCAAGATGGTCCATCTGGATATTGGTTATATCCTTCCAGTTGTTGGACTGTAATTCTCTTCAGAGCTAGCCAGCATAGCCAACGGTGAGGTTTGCTGGGAGCGGCAATGCCTGCAAACTTGGTAGGGCAAGACTTTGGCCATTTCCGCACTAGACTATTATAGTGCTATTATTCCACTTTCAACATCTTATGGAATCCTGGGGTTTGCAGTTTAGGGGGTTTGCAGTTTAGGGGCCCCTCCTTAAACTGCAAACCCCAGGATTCTATAGGATGTTGAAAGTGGAATAATAGCACTATATTAGTCTAGTATGGAAATGGCCCATGTCCACCCTTGCTAGACTTGGACTGTACATACTTGATTACTTTACCTTTATCTGGCAGAGACTCTCTAATGCCTTTTATGGGCTGCAGCAAAAATATTCCTCATAGGCCTTCTGTGCCCATTATTACATGCCCCTCCTTTCATAAGAGATGCGCTGGAGGTAAGCCTTAATTTAAAGGTGGTATCATTCTGTCTCACTGAGTCTAAAAGGACCAATCTGCATTACATGCCTTTAATTTTAATGGCAACGAAATGGCAAGCGGGGAATCACTGCGGTCACATAAAATACTCTGAACAGTCATTCTCAAAGTAAAATTAATAAACAAGAGCCCATCAGGGAAAGATGAGAAACACTTATCAGGAATGAATTATAAAATAGAATTTGTAAGGCATAACACAAAAGGTCTGTACCTGTGGCTATGAATGCAAAGACGTCTGGCAGTGGCTGCCCACAGGTTATTCTTCCCATGTCCCCCGTGATGGCTGCCTAATGACTTCTCATTGGTCAGCATCTTTGCTGTAAGGATTAATTCCCATAATATTCAGAAGTGGCTTCTGTTTTCTCAGGCCTTCTTCATTTCTCAAGGAGAAGTGGCAGCAGTAGCTTTGATTTTTTTAAAAGTTTTTGTCTTGTCTTTTATTTGGTCTTAACTTCTGTTTTAAAAAATTAAAGTATAATTTCTGACAGGCTGAACATGATGTATTTAAAGTAAGTGCTTGGGGAGAATCAAAGCAGGCAAGAGCAAAGAAGGAAATGTTCCCCATCCTCATTCCACTTTGACAGGAGTGAGGAATATTTTGTCCTCCAGATGTTTGGAATTTCAGATGCCTCAGGCAGCATAGCCCATGTCATCCAAAGCATCTGGAAGGCCCAAGCTCTATGATTTCTTTACTAAGGAAGTCAGAGTGTTCTGGGGAAGATTTTTTATTCTTTCTACTTATTGCTTTCAGTTTTGAGATCAAGGCTCTTCAAATCTCCACTTGGCCCAAATGGAAAAGGACTGAAGGATGAAGGACAAGCTTGCTAACACATGTCTTCAGTCTTGTGGCAATGGTAGGGCTTGTCTTAAGCTCAGAGCAGGAACATAGCAGGGAAGCAGTTGCCAAACACCTCCTGTCAGTCACAAACCCACTGCAAAGAGCTTTGCTGCACTGAACAGATGTGGAGTACAAAATAGTTGAACTTCTCTCATCTTTGCCAGTGTCAGTAGTAGCTCCACAGATGTTTTGCCTTTGATTGTTGTGGTAGAAAAAAAAAGAAAAAAAAGAAACCCACCTAAAACTGGTGTGGGGCACGTGCAGTACTCCAAATATTGTTGAACTATTATTTTCCCCATTGGTCAGAACTGCAAACTGGGAAGTAGCCAGAGGTTCTCCACCCTGCCTGACCTAGACTAATTCATTAAAAACAAACAAACAAGAACAAAGTGACATCTTTTGCTCATCCAGGCAGGCGGGATACTGCTAGTCTTTGCTGCAATTTAGTTCTGACTGCCAAAACATTTATTAATTATTATTTGCTCATGTAATTGCAACAGTTCCACCAGCTCCACTATACAGTTCCACTATACACCTTGCAACTCTGGCAAGGTGTATAGTGTTTCAGATTTTCTTCAGAACCTTCCCTCTAAATGAGAAGGCGTTTGTCACATCCTCAAAGTTTCTGGCCACTCTTCACATACAATGATGGAGTGGTGGGTAAATGAAGAGGAAGGATGGTACAGAGTCAGTAAGAAAAATATACAACAAAACAGGCATGGTCCATTTACTGTGAAAGACTTATGAGATGTACACCAGCACAAGAAAGTCCATTAAGGTGTAGAGAAAACTATTTGTTCTGTTTCCAGTATAGTCCTTTCTCCCAAAGCTTGATTTGAATCTCTGCTATCTTATCTAAAAGAGGCATGGCTTCATTTATGCAATCATTTCTGAAAAGGCTGGGGTAATTCTTCACCTTGACTGAAATAGAAAGGCAGCAGAAGTTATTTTTGCTATCATCTAATGAAGCTGGCAAAGATTTTTCCTGGTACTTCTCTTAACCCCAAAACCAACACTCATTTAAGAAACAAGTTATTCCCAGGAATAAATAAAAGTTCAGATTCTTCTGAGCATTGCGTATGGTTTGCTGACTGAGTTCAGTTAACATTCCATTTTGAATAGCTTAGTTGGGGAAGAGAGGGAGGAAGGGAAGGACAAGACCCTACCACAAACCCAGATGTCAACTCCACCCATATTTACTCTGACAGCAATATTACAGGGGCTGATAACATCACTCAGAACATCAGAGGTACATTTACTTGTTCTCCCTCCAGTGTGATATATGCCACTCTATGCCAGCCATGCCCCTATGTTCTCTGCATTGGACAAACAGGACAATCTGTACACAAGAGGATAAATGGACACAAATCTGACATAAAAATGGCAATACCTCCCTCCCCCACAACAGTCACAATATCCCAACTTTCCTGGACATACATTACAAGATTTAAAAACTGCAGTCCTTGAACAGGGAAATTGCAAAGAAAGGCTAGAAAGAGAAACAGCTGAATTGGATTATATTTACAATTTCCAATCCATTAGCAAAGGTGTGAAAAAAAACCCCAATGGCTTCACAGCACACTGCACATATTAATACAAGAGTCTTCACTATTTTAACAAAACAAATTTTCTCAGAAAGAGTTTTGAATCCAGGGAAGCTGACTTTTGATAAGGAGTTTTTTGTTTTGTTTTCACATATCAGCACTATCTGACCTCTGTAAACATCTGGAAGACTATATCACATTATATAGCCCTTTGAAAATTTAGGGCAAGGTCTTGATTTGCATCCTTCCAAATCCTACTACATTCCCTGCCACTCCCACAACTTTGTAAATATGCAACTGTGTAAATATGCTTTATTGTTATTGTGTGCCTTGAAATCATTTCCAACTTATGGCAACCCTAAGGCAAAAATATTGCAGGGTTTTCTGGGGCTGAGAGTTTGTGACAGGGGCAAGATCACCCAGTGGGTCTCCATGCCTGAGCAGGAAATTGAAACCTGGTCTCGAGTGTAATAGTCCAATGCTCAAACCACTACACAACACTGGTTTTCAAAATATGTTTTATACCTGAGTATTTGTAATCACTCCGTACTGCATCTGAAGAAGTGGGTTTACATTCATGAAAGCTCATGCAAAAATAAAAATCAGGTAGTCTTAAAAGTGCTGCTACATTCCTTTCCACCCCTGCCTTCTCCCTTCTTCCTTTTTATGCTGTGTATAACTAACACATTTCCACACTACACTGTTATAGTGCTATTATTCCACTTTCAACATCCTGTGGAATTCTGTGCTTTGTAGTTTACTGAGGCCAAAGACCTCTGTGGCTGAGAATTCTAAATGCTCCTCCCTAAACTGCAAACCCTGGGATTCCATAGGATGCTGAAAGTGGAATAGAAGCACTATAACAGTGTAGTGCAGAAAGGCCCACAGGGTGCCTTACCAGATGGGGAACTGCTACACCAATCTAGGAGAAGTAAGAGCCTGTCACAGTAAGTATTAGTAAATTTACTGTATTTGCTGGCATATTATCTGCGCCGGCATATCAGCACTATCTGACTTCTGTAAACATCTGGAAGACTATATTGCATTACATAGCCCTTTGAAAATTTAGGGCAAGATCTTTCAAGGGGTAGTTTTTAGGAAATTTTTTTTTTAGTTTCCTGGTGAGGGGAATGAAATGAGTGCTGCACCAGGAGAGGAGGGGAATGAAAAGAATGCTGGCCTCGGGAGAGTCAAAATGCACAGGAGAGGAGGAGAAGGTAAGGAGTGCTTCACCTGGATTCCACTACCCCTTCCCTTCCTATTTGCTTGGGCAAGGAGAACTTTGGCTCCCGGTTCATTCCCTATATTTTTATTGTTACCGTATTTACTAGTGTATAAGACACGCCCCATTTTCAAAGGGCATTTTTTAAGGAAAAAAATGCCTCTTACATGCCAGCAAATATGGGTATTTTCTTTAAAAGTTAAACTTTTTTTTTTTTTAAAAAATAATTTCTAGTAATTCCACTGGTTTCTCAGATCTTTTTTGGAAGTGTAAATTGCAAGCCCAGTGGAGTGGTGGCTGTTTTGGATTTGAAGCAAAACAGAACAGACTGGGCAAGGGGTTAAAGTCCCCTGCAAATGATGTCAGGGTCTTGATCCCCTTCACTTACTCCGAAGCAGAAGTACAGGTTATCTGCACTTACTCTCAAGCAAAATAAAAATAAAAGCATGCCATTTATCCACCATCAAACCATGAACGAGAGAGATACAGCGATTCAGGAGGGAGTGATAACTGATGTACAACCACAGTTTCGGTGAGCCGTGAGCCTCCTACCCCTTCTGATTCAGAGTGACGGTTCCTCTAGATCAGTATTGTCTACTTTGATTGGCAGAAGCTCTCCAGGGCAAAGGTCATTCCCAGCAGTCCTGCTGTCTGAAATCCTTTAATCAGAGATGCATTGCCAGGGACTCCACTGGAGAGCTTATGCATGCCAAACATGTGCTGCGCATACTTGCTATGCAGCCCTGAGCCAGATGTCTCCACATTGATTAAAGCAGATAGGAGAATATTTACCCAGTTCTGTTACCCATGCTTACAGCCCTTCGTCTGAATTAGTTTCATTTAGGAGGAAGCAGGGTTTTAAAGCAGAGAAATATAAAAGAAGCAATGACTTGAGTGAAATCATTTTTTTTCCAGCCTGTCTCCTCAAGATTTCATGAAGTAATCTCTGAGGGAATAAGTTGAAACTGCTGTATCAAATTAAAGACAGTTATAGATTGGTTGCTGGACATATTTCTCACACAGGTAATGCTGGAGGGCTGGAGACAGATAATATAGAAGGAAAAATGTGTCACAAAGTCAACACGTTTTTCCTCTTTCCTCAAACGACAGCGTTCTGCACAAATCCAAAGGGCTAGCCAAAGATCACGCAGGCAGTTGTGACTCTGAAAGTTCACTCATGCTAACTAGCCATTTGTCATTTGCCCAAATCTTACTGAAGGCGATTCAAAGCACGCAATTCTTGAGAGGCAAGACGTCTGATGGGAAGTTTAATCCAAACTATTTCAATTGTATTTATAGAGGACCTTTCATCAAAGGGATCACAGAACCCTGTACCACTCAAAAGCAATTAAAGTAAAATAATCTCCATTGCATAATAAAAAGAAGAGAGGGTATGTACAATAAAGTAGAGACACACTATAAGTAAGTCTAGTGGGGGAAGGGTTTCTCAGATACATACCTGTTCTTGAACAAGGTTGACATTTTCAAAGTTTGTGGTTAAGGAGATGTTCAGAGGCCCAATGCACTCCAGGAGAAAATGTCAGCAACTTTTTAAAAAAATGTATCTCTACAGACTGTAATTCAAATTTCCCATGCAGGATGTCCCTCTGTTAAAGAATAATTATGTTTAAAAAATACAACAGAGAATGTCACAAAGGTAAAAATAGCACTTTTTAAAAAAAATCAAAGGTTCATATTGTCAGAGATCTACTATTTTAGAAGACTTTGGGAAATGAATTGCGCGGGATGGGAGGTGCAGCCAAGAGAGCCCGACCCCATGCTGTTCTAAACACACCCACACCCCTGGTTCTGCCCAAACTCCTTTGTGCCAACAGCAGAAATGAGTGATCTACCCAGTAGATCCATCTATGGGATGAAAAAAGATGCAAAATCCACAACTGGGCAATTTGTTACTAAGTAAAAGATTTTGTAGTGCTGTCTCTTCACTTACCAAAAGAATTTTTTGATCTAACAAATTCTTCTGTGAATGGTAGGGAAGGGAAGGTGATTTTTATAAATGCCCTCTTTCTCTCATAGCTTCCCTGTGCCCTCTCCCACGCTATACCTACACACTATACAGATTGCAGGATGTGAGAAGGTGCAGAGAGAAAGGTTTGAGGGAGGCAAAATCACATCCCTTCTATTCATGGAAGCGTCTCCTGGATCAAAGAGCTTTCTGTAACAGGAAAGACACCACTGGGTATAACATGATATAAATGAGTGGGATTACACCGTAAAGGGTTTTCTAATTTAAGGATTTATGCATAAGTAAATTTGATTTAAATAATAATTATCATAACAATTCTAAGAGATGGGTTGTAATTCTTCACATTTTCTTTACGTTCAGTGGGTCCAAGCTCACTCTCTGAAATCTCCAGAGGCCCTTTCACACTAAAGAATTATAGTGCTATTATTCCACTTAAATTGTCATGGCTGCATTCTGTGGAATCCTGGGAGATGTAGTTTGGCCAGAGGCACTAGGTGAGTCCTCCGGCTGAGAATTATAAATGCCCCTCCCTAAACTACAAATCACAGGATTCCACAGGACAGAAACACATCAGTTAAAGTGGACTAATTGCATAATGTTAATGGGACTTTGATCACTGGCCTGTAGTGCAGGAGGTCAGGATGTTGGTATTGACAGTATATTAGTCCTGGCCAATGCAGAAGCTACAGTGTGCCTACCAACTGAGAGCTTGGTGTTGGATATCCTTATTTCCCCCCCACACACACATTAAGATGACTCTGAGGCCTAATCACACAGTATTGCGAGCTACATACATGGAAGGGGAGGTAGAATGGAATGTACCACTAGAGGTGGGGTCATATTTTGCAGTGCTCCATGGCAAATGGAAAACTACCACCACAGGAAGTAGAGTGGCTAGAACTTCTGTTCTTCCTGTGCTTGTATATCACTTCCATGGGCCACAATTTGATATCACCTACTCAGCAACACAACCACCTTAGTTACATAGCTAAGTAGTGTTTCCCAGCCTGACGCTCCCCGCCTTCTCCAATCCACACGGATCAAGCAGAAGCCGTTGCAATTGATGGGTCTGTTCCTGTCAGTCAAGAAGCAGCTGACTGATGTTTCCACCCCCTCCCATGAGTAATCTCTAGTGTGATGGCCAGAAGCAATTCCCTCTCACAACAGCAATAACTCACACAAGGAGGAATGTGAGAACATCAGCCAGCTATTTCCTGATCAACAGGGGAACAAACCTCCATCAATGACAGCAGCTGCTGCCTGGTAAATGGGAACTGGGGAATTTTTAGGGCCCTTATGTATTTTTTAAACTAGTGAATATGTAGGGATCATGAATACAAACTATGAATTCATAACTCTAGGTTATGCTTTCATAACTGACTTACTGAATTCTGGCCATGGATTTTATTTTAGAATTATAAAATCATTCCACTTTAATTGTCATGGTTCCACCCCATGGAATCCTGGAGCTTGTTGTTTGGTCAGAGGCAGCAGACGAGCTCATCTAAGTGCCCCTTCCCTACACTGGCAATCCCAGGATTCTATGGGAGAATTATCATCTGGCTATACGGGGTATCCCCCCACCCAATGGTATACGTCCTTTAACACCTAATAGTAGCTTTGGTGATTATTTGAAGGCTAAGTATACACATTTATATTGAAGAATATATGTTAGAATGTTGACTTAAGCAGAGTTACAAATTCCATCTTAAATTATAATTTTATGTAAGGCATTTAAATTGTAGTTCCTGCACAGCAATGTGCTGGTCACATTGTCAAAGCACAGAGCCGCAAACCTCATGTAAAGTTTCTCTTGTAATTTCACAACACTTCTCTGCTATTGGAATGTTTAGTCCTGCTAGGAGGGAAAAAGCCAGAATTATGAATTGTTAAGGGTCTTTAATTTTGGGAGGACACTTTCTATTTGTCCAGTGTGAAAAGCCCCAGGTAGAGGTGGGAAATTTTTCTCTCTGAAGCTTTGGAGGGCCACTGCTGCCAGGTTTAATATAGGCAGCACTGGGCTGACAAGTCTGCTTCCTGTTTCCCACACAAAGTGCTAGTGCACTGGTGGTGACTCCTCTCTGCAAAATGTAGGGGAGCCATTGTTTTGCCTCAGCCCAAAACATGAAACAAGTAAAACTGGATTTACTTCTTTACTTGGCAAATAAATAAATCATCATGGCCAGATAGGGACCTTCCCCATCCCTCCTCTCTGCTTCAGCCCTTGTGCCATTCCTGACTGGTGATTTCCTGTGCTGTTCAACATCTTTATCAGTGGCTTGAATGAAGGAATAGAGGGCATGCTGATCAAATTTAGAGACAATACCAAATTAAGAGGGGTTGCTAATACAACAGAGGACAGAATCAGAATTCAAAATGACCTTAACAGATGGAGTGCTGGGCTAAAGCTAACAAAATGAATTTCAACAGAGAGAAATGTAAGGTCCTACACTTAGGCATAAAAAATGGAATGCACAAATATAGGATGGGAGACACCTGTCTGGACAACAGTACATATGCAAGGGGATCTAGGAGTCTTAGTAGACTATGAGCTGAACATGAGTCAGCAGTGTGATATGGCAGTCAAGAAGGCCAATGCAATTCGTGGTTGCATCAATAGGACTATGGTGTCTAGATTAGGGAAAGTAATAGTACCGCTGTATTCTGCTTTTGTCTGACCTCATCTGGAATACTGTGTTCAGTTCTGGGCACCTCATTTCAAGAGGGATATTGACAAGCTAGAATGTGTCCAGAGGAGAGCAACCAAAATGGTGGAGGGTCTGGAAGCCATGCCATATGAGGAGCAGCTTAGGGAACTGGGTATGCTTAGTCTGCAGAACAGAAGGTTAAGAGAGGACATGATAGCCATGTTTAAATATTTGAAGGGATGTCATCTCGAGGAGGGAGTGGGCTTGTTTTCTGCTGCTCCGGAGACTAGGACAAGGAGCAATGGATTCAAAGTACAGGAAAAGAGAGCCCACCTGAACTTCAGGAAGAACTTCCTGATGGTCAGAGCTGTCCAACAAAGGAATATGCTGCCTCAGAGTGTGGTGGAGTCTCCTTCTTTGGAGATTTTTAAACAAAGGCTGGATGGCTGTCTGTTGGGAGTGCTCTAATGTGTTTTCCTGCATAGTAGGGGATGGATTGGATGGCTCCTGTAGTCTCTTCCAACTCTATAATTCTATGATTCTATGTCAATGGAATAGAGTGGGTTTTAGTCTGAACTTTAAAGAACCCATACAAGGTGTTGGACCTTATTCCCTTGGGGCAGATGATGATGAACCGTATCTTTTTGGGATAGATGATGATGGACTTAGATTGATGATGATGATGATGATGATGATGATGGTAAAGGTGATGATGATGTTGAACTTTATTTATACTCCATCTTTTCCCTTGAATTGGGACTCAAGGTAACAGAATTTTAAGCAAGTACAATACAGCTGGAAATATAAGAAGATACAAAAAATACATTAAAATAGAGTTAAGCTATTCACAATGTTCAAAGACTTTAAAACATATACTTAAAAGGGATAAATAGCACTTAAAACAGTTCAGTAAAATAACACAGTATGTTCTTAAATGCCCTTTCTTTATAAGCCTTCCTTTAAAATTTTGATTGTTTAAAGTGTAGAATAAAACTCAAAGTGGATTTACCTTCCCACCGACATGGGAACTCCAGCTGCCATTGCTCCAGTCTGTCCTGGAAGATCTCTCAACTTTCTGTAGCAGATTTTGAAAGCAAAGAATGGGCTGTTTAGTCAGGGATAGGTGAGAGGAGAGAATCAGCCAGCCCATTTTTGCTGACACAAGCCATTCTGTCAATGGAAGAACTTAATGAAATGCCCCAGTATGAGTAACTTTCCTGCTGATTCTCAAAGAAGTAGCTATGGCCATTTCCGCACTACATTGCTATAGTGTAGCATAACAGTGTAGGGCAGAAAGGCCCTGGCTTTACCACACAGCTCTGCCTCCTCCCTTATAACACCACATTTGTGTAAAAGGGTAAGACCTTTCAATGTTCATCTAGAATCCCTTAACAGTTTTATGGTAATATGTTTTCTGGGTTACTGTATACACTGTATACAACTCAGCCCAGTGTTCACAGAGGCATACTGTAACATTTATTAAGGTAATAAGGATATAGTAGCATGTTAGAGTTTATATGCAGGTCAAGGTTGATACATTTCCTCAGTGCACTTTTTAAACAATGCTTGCCGCAGGACTCACCCGGAGGCACCATTTGCGGGGTGGAGTGTGGGCAGCAGGAGGATGGAGGTCTTTCCTGTCTCCTACAGGCTGGAGGGGTGGGCCATTTCCAGGGATGGGGGGCTACAAGGGGATGCTTGGATGCCCATGAGTGTACCTCCCGTGTTCCTATTGGCTGCTGTGGGCTGGTGAGCGGCCATAGGGAATCGCCTTCCCTGCGGCCGCCTGGGAGGCCAGCACTCTGGGTCCACGCTGCTTCCCACCTGTTCTCCCTCTGTAGTTTGCTATGGCTGTCCACTACTTGTGTTTGCTATTGTGTATTGGTCTTTATGGTTTTGTTCTGTTGCTTCTCTTTCACAACTTATTAGTGGTAATGTGGGTCTTGGATCCAGGTGAGTTGGGGCCAATGGCCTTTGGGCAAGGTTCATTGGCCCCTTGCGGTTTGAAAGGGGGTGCAAGGCAGCGGTGAGCATGTCTGGCTCGGGGGGACATGCCTTGCTTGCACCTCCTGGTGACAGGGCGTTCCGGCGGTGGGATCCCCTGGGGGCCATTAGTGATTCCCGCACCGGGTCAGAAACTTTTGTACATTGGTCAACAGTGGGCTGATCGATGCTAGGATCCAGACCCATGTTTTGGCCAATCCATTGTATGCTGTAGCCAATAAAGTTGTGGCCTTTGTTCCCCAATTTTGGTGTGTTGTCTTATTCTGAAGCCCCATCACCCCTACCCACGCAAATAACAGGTAATTCCCTGCTCGGAAACAATTTAAATCTTTAGACTTAAATAAAAGGAACAATTATATAACAGGACTTTGGCTAGTCTCCCATCAAAGGCTTAACCCCCCACCTAGGTCACATTCTCTGACCAGATTCTACTGGATTCCAATTTCTCTTCTGCCTCTCACTAGGCTTCCACTGAAAGCTAAAGCTTCCAAACCAGCCACACTGTCTGGCTGACTGATGTACTGTACTCTCTAGCTCCTTGCTGGGCTCTCACTGAAGGAATCAAAATACCCACAGGTACTTGGCATTACGTAGCATTTTCTCTCTGCCCTAAGCCCCTTCCACACTCTACTGGGCTACCTTTCTATCCTGAGGTGTTATTCTGGTTGGTTAGCAACTTGTGTCTAGACTGTACTGGAACTTCAGATAGCCACACCCCCAGAACTTTGTCACAAAATATAATTTGCAGAGGCTTTTAATCCCTTGTCCCTGATTTTTTTTGCTTCCAATCCAAAATATCTCTTGCAATTTGCAAAACTGTGCTTGCTTACTTGCAAAACTGTGCTTGCAATTTACACTGCCCAAAAAGATCTGTGAAACTAAAGGAAGAAATTATTAGAAATCATTTTATAAAAACTGTTTAATTTTTAAAGAAAATTTACTAATACTTACCTAAAAGATGAAAGGAATCAAAAGTGAAATGAATGGAAGTAATGTTACCTTACTGAGAATATGGGGAAAACAGAGATCATGAAAAACGACATACTTTATGTGTGTGAAATCAAGTCACTGAGGCATTTCACAAATGCCCCTTTGCACACTGATCACTTGTGGTGGGGAAGAGTATTGGGCATCTACCAGTCTGGCCTCTGTATGTGTGTGCTTTCAAGTTGCCTGGTGACTTATGGCAACCCCATGAATTTAATAGGATTTCCTTAGGCAAGGAATATTCCTCTGAAATGTAGCCTATACCACCTGGTGTTTGTTGGTGATCTTCCATCCAAGTACTAACCAGGGTTGGTGCTGCTTAGCTTCCAGGATCAGACAGGATCTGGTGCCTGTACCGACCTTGAAGGTGTGGAATTTGTGGCCACAGTTAACAGGTAGGAATACTGATCCTGAAGAAGGGTACAGGAAATGCACAGAGAGATCTGACCTTGAGAAAGAGCTCTGACCATAGAACCTTCCCCAGCCCCTGTGTAAACTTCCTTCTGTATGTCTGATCTCTCCAAAACTGAAGCTCTAAGATCAGATAGGGAAGGAGAGGGAGTGGATTAATAAGCAGTAAGTCCCTTGGGCTTGCTGAAAGAGGAAAGAAGCAAGTAAACAAATTAAACTAAGACAACCATTTTATATACTCTCACTAGGGAGCAAAAGCCACTCAGAGCAAATATGCATACAATAGCAGTTTGTCAACATTTGGCATGTTGCTATTTCCAATCTTTTTCTGTTGCAGTTGTAAATAAATATGTTTACCATTTATTATAGCTTTGGGGTCTTCTTTCAGTCAACTCAAAGCCTTTAAGGGCTTATCTTTTCTGTCCAGCCAAGAGGTCTGGGTGAGTGCAAAAGCAGTTGTGTGGACTTATTGGATAAAAAGAAGTTGAACTGTATTATATTTGAGAAAAGTTACATCCCTTGCCAGTGATCATGCAGTGGGAATAATGTAAACACAGGGCTCCCACTTTTGGAATGGACTGAAGGCAAAGGCTGAGATCCTACATGGAGGCTGCACAGCGTAAATCTCAGCAGGCAGAATTAGAAATTAACTGTGCTGCACAACCCTTGTGTGGAACAGCAACACAGCACAATTGAACCAAGGCACCAAATGCATAGCCCAAAATGCATGCACACCCATGTGCCATGTGCATCCCTGTGCAAGCAGCACTGACATACACAACAGGAGTACATACACACTCTGCTTCTGTAACTTGAACTGAATACGGCTGTTCTGTATTTGGGGGAAGATTTCAATTTAAACACAAATAGGATACCAACAAGATTTGGACCAAAAAGACTTAGCTTCTTAGGCAAATATCTTAAGCATCTCTGGGCAAATCACAGAACGTAAACATAAAACTGGGGAACTAAATTGGAGAACTAGAAATGATTTCTGGATTACTTACTGACATGTGTTGCTTCCTGGTTGCCATGACTGGAGGGTGGGCATGGAAGCTTGCCAGGACAGATCACTCCAGAAACTCAGGAAAAAGACCCTACATTTCTAACAGGTTGCTAGTTTGGAAGCTCCTTACTGAGCCCTATTGGCGAAGTCACTCTAATGATGACACACCAATGTCGTGGACTAACTATGCCAGTATCCCATTGCTTCTTTGTTGACATGGCATTGAACCAGCCACTCAAGCTTGTAACACACAGACAAACTTCTCAGGGTGCTTTGCAGGATAACGGTAGGCTATCATTACCACCATTACCACAAGTCCTTTCTCTGAGAGTGCGTTGAGTTCAGTATTGTGAGAGAACCTAGTATAACCATATTATGTCAAGTTTATAACAAATATTTCCCAAAGATCTTCATATGACCCGTTTGGTTTGTTGGAAAGGAGAATACAGTACTTAACCATGAGATAATCTTTCTCCCAAGGAAAGGCTGGTTTGAAAGGATTTTCTGTAAAAAATCATGGGGAAAGCGGCCTTCAACCTTAATCTAAGAAGATTGATTTACTACTGGAGTGCCAATAAATCTTTTACAGTGAAGAGCTTTTGGAACAGAGGGTGCTCTGCAATAACACAAGCTCTTTTGTCCCCTGTAATTGGTTTGTTCAGCACACCAAATTTAAAGTCTTAATTAAAAAAAAAAGATTTGGGTTTTTAATCAGATGTAGTTTAGATAGTTTCTTCCATTTGCTGATTGCAATTATTTAACATTTTAGCCCTTTCCTCTATTTGATTCTTCCTTTCTCTCCTCCTCCCCCTTTGCTGCACTTTTATGGACTGTTTCCAATGCCTCTAATATCTACAGAACAAGCAGAAAGGCAACAATTTTTCTCACCAGCCAGGTTTTTCCTGCTAGTGTGACTCTGTGCTAGGGAAAGATCTGGATATTGGATTTCTGCTTGTTCAGCTGCATTTAAAGATACATGACTCTGCCCGTTTAAAATAATAAAATAAAATAAAATAAAATAAATGTAAAACAAATCACAATAGCAGAGAGCTTAATAATTTTCCTGTAAAACATTCCAGCTGTACCAAGTGCATTTTCATGCCTGAATATAACTGAAAAGGAGTCTTCCTGAGGCCCTTTCAGCACCACCCTCCCAACCTGCCTAGGGGACGGGAGAAGGACAGGACCGCAATGACATTTCTGCATGACATTGTTGTGCTTCCATCCCCAGGTGGCACAATCACAGATTAAATCATTGGCGGGTTTTCCCTGTCAGTGACCTGCGATTGCACCACCATCGTGGAGTTACCTGTCCTGCAGATGCCTAGGCAATGCAAAGACTGTGCTTCGTGTCCCAGTGCAGTCTGGGAAGGTACCTTGCTGCGTTGCAGAAGGAAGAGATGTAGCCATGGCACTTCCTTCACTGCAGAGCCAGCTGGTGTGGAGGGGAGAGCTCCTCCTGTGCTTCCCTCCCGGCAGAGCTGATGCCTGGATCCCTGGCAGACATCTGTATGGAAAAGTAGGGTGCAGAAAGGGTCTGAGTCTTCCTGGGCTTCTGAGGCCTGCAGAGAGGAAATTTCCTGGACTGATAACTGAAAAGTGAAAATTCAGTAGTTAACTATGCTTGTTCAACTGCCAAAGTGACAAAATAAGTGACCACTTACTTAATGGCTTTCTAAGAAGAGCAAATGTGTCTGCATGCAGAGATTCATGGCTGGTGGCTTTACATGCATAGACCTTATTCACTCTTAGAGCACTGTAAATATTCTCTAGTTATACCAGACTGAACCATTGTCCATCTGGTCATGCAGAAGGTTATCTATTAATGTATTTATTTATTTCATTTATATGCTGTTTTTCTCCCATAATGGACACAGAGTTGCTTACTCTGTACATTAAAACAACTAAGCTATAGGTTGGATGGGAACTATCTGACCCTGCAGATTTTGTTGAATTGTGACTCCCAGCATTTGTCATTTTTGGGTATGCTGGCAGGGGGTGTTAGGAGCTGCAATTCAATGACACATAAAAAGCCATACAATTCCTACTCCTGACTCACTTGCAATGGGAAGCACAACCATTTGTGTGAAGTTTCTGCCAGCAGAGTACCATGTATGTGACAGTACTTAGGACACCATCACCCTTACAAGCCTTCTTAAGAAGTACAATCATGTGTGTAATGTTTGCTATACCAGCATAGTACTCCAATAGCACCTTGGGCAGAAGTCCCATGTTTAATTTCTGCCATCTCCAGAAAAAGTCATTATATGAGGTTGCTGTCCTCTTTGTCTGTCTGGTAAACTTTTTCTGGCACAGTATCTATTGGCTTTTGTAATTTTGGATAAAATCACAGTGGATAACTTTGTAACTTCATATATCCCATATGTCTTGGGAAACTGGGACTACCTGGTTCTCTTGGCTCTTTAACTTTATTGGAGGAGTCATTTTAGGAATTATAATGCTGTGTCCTGTCACATGATGTTATTATGGAGTTATTTCTCCTCAGAAATGAATGAAACCCAGTGTTCTAACCTACTCCTTTCATTTCTTCACATTTAGAACAACTACATTTAATAGCATGCATGCATGTCTAATCACATGCAATTGTCAGTTCTCAAAAGACAGTGGCATACTCACCCTCAACTGTACATGGCTTCTCAGATTTTTCTAACTTGGGCTACTTCCCAATTACATATTCTAATACAATAAGGCTTACACAACAAATTGCCTGATATTGAAACAAGAACTTTATTCAAGCAGTGGGCCAAGATCCTTGGCACTTTGTGTTTTTAACTCTGTCATTTTCCTCTTTCCCTTTACCCTGTTTACATTTACTTTAAAGTGCTCCATAAGCACTGTTAATTGTGACACAGACAAGAAAAGTATTAATCAGCAGATAATAAAAACCTTTGTTTAACCCGTTGACACCCCCTCAAATGAAAGAAACAAGAAAAGAAGAAAGAAAAGGACAGAACAAAGCAGAACAAAGAAAAATGTGCAGTGTGTTAAGTGTGCCATAGACATAATTCAGGATTCCCCCAGACTTCTATAGTCCTGATAAAAGCCGGGCTATTCTATTTCTCTGTTTCATGCGTCATGGTGATTGTTTCTACCCTCACATCTGGCATACCCTCCAACATTCCACAGATGAAAACCGGGACACAGCTGGCCAAGCAACTTCATAATGTAGCTGAGAGGGCAAATGTTTTTAATGAGGAAGAACACACAAGTTACAGACAGGCTGCAGTCATTTGCTTTTGCCTGAGCATGCTGGGAGAGACAAGACTCTGCCTTCCCCTCTCCTCTGGCCCCTGCTGATTTAACTGGGTGCAAAACTACTTTTGCATTATGAACTCAGTTTGCAGCAACTGAAGTAAGCTGAGGACAAAGGGGGAGAATGAGAGGAAGAGAGAGAGACTGGAAATTTTACAAGCACCTGAAAAAGTGAGATGGCAGAGGATTAATCAAGACTGTCTCTATCTAACTGGGACAGTTAGAGGATATGATCCAGTCATCTCATAAATACCCTATTTGCTGGTGTATAAGACTCACTCCCCCCCCTGAAAAATACTGTTTGAAAATGGGGTGTGTCTTATATGCCAGTGCATCTTATACATGGGCAAATAGAATTTGCCCGTGTATAAATGGGATGTGTCTTATATGCTAGTGTGTCTTATATGCCAGAAAAGATTATCGTTCACTGTGATGTGGGCAGGTTTTCCTATCTTTCCCATCCTGCTCCATGAATCATGTCAATAGGGACTGTCCAAAGGTACTGAGGGGACTGAGGCAAAAGAGATTTGTGAGAGACAGCCCATGCATTTATCAGTATCTCCATGGATGGATGGATGGATGGATGGATGGATGGATAAGGAACAAGCAAGCAAGCAAGCAAACAAGCAAACAAGCCAACAAGCCTCTTCTGCCCTAGGTCTCAAAACTGATGTCTGGTCTCAGGATTTCACTGTAAACAGAATGGGACAGGAGTCATGTCATTAGTATATTCACCCTCTCCATTCCTATAGGAAGAGCTACTCCCCAATCCTGAGACCTTTTTCCGGCCCAGATGAGTGCTGTGTGAATTGCTCTGGAATATTTATATTTGCCAAGGTTGTTAACAAATGACAAATATTTTATGCTTTTTTTTTTTTTTAACTTGAGAAGCCAGACCATTTGACCTCCAAGAAAACAGGGTAAGAAAGTTCAGGTAAATATAAATGCTGGTTTTTCATTTTTTTAAAAATCTATTCTGCAGGAAATTTTACTTCATGTGTCATTTTTCCTGTGTTGAAAGTAACCCAGATTTTCCTGTACTACTGCAGTAAAGAAAGCCAACATTTTAAAGCTTCTTTTTTTGTGTGTTTATTCTTCTTCTGCCTTCACATCACTTCCAGCTTATGGTGACTCTAAGGCAAACCTCTTATTGTTTTTTTCTTGGGAAGATTTGTTCAGAGAAGCTTTGCCATTGCTTTCCTGTGAGGTGGAAAGTGTGTGACCTGCTCAAGCTCACCCAGTGAGTCCATGGTTGAGCAGGGATTTGAACTCTGGTCCCCTGGAGTCCTAATCCAACAATCACATTCCTGTTCCACGCCGGCTGTCTTGTTTCGTATCCTGGTGGTGAACTATAGTTTCTTGCCCTGAAACACTGCGCACTCCAATTATTTCTGACTTTTGAATTTTCTCTAATTCATTATTACCTATTCTTGTACAACCTCACATCTCTTCTTGTCATTTGTTTTACTTTGCACATGTAACATGCCTTCAGCAAAGCTTGAACAATTATTTTTTGGAACTACAACTCCCAGAACCCACAACCAGTGTGGCTAGGAGATTCTGGGAGCTGCAATCCAAAAATAACTTTTTTTCCTGCAAGTTCTGGCTTTTAGTAAATGGCCATAGGCAAGTATACATCGAGCTTGGGAAAATATACATACAGAAATAGAATGGGTGACATTAGAATAAGATGCTTTTGAATTGTTCTGCTTATTATTATTTGCAGACCACTGCAGTGTCCAGCTATCAGTAAATGCTGACTGGGTAAGCAAAGGGCTACTGTAAAGCTATTTTTTGAGCTATTTGGTTTAAGACTGTGTAGCTAATGAAATGCGTAGGACATGTGAGAACCTTTGTGCACTCAGGTTTCTGTATCCTTCGTACTGCGCATGCCTCACAAGCGTCAGTGATATTTCTGTACTTTTGTGGGTTTATGGTTCAATCCAAATGTTATTTTAACATCATTTCCCCTCAATTCTAATTTATTTATGGTCTGCAGTGACAGCTTTAGAGGCTTTTAGGGGAGATTATGTTAAAGACTTAACAGAGTCTTGTAAATGAACTTATATTAATATTTTTAACAGAAAAAAAGCAATTACTTTTCTACCTTTTTAAAAAGATAATTTTAATTAGATTGAATCAGTAAACCATACATCAATTATGAACTGTATTGAGTTTTAATAAGTGTCTGTGTGTGTAGGTAGAAGAGGGAAAGAGACAGAAGAAAGTTTTATTAAGCAACTGAGTAACAAAAGCCAGTGTGGTGTAGTGTTTTGAACATTGGACTGCAACCCTGGAGAACAGGGTTTGATTCCCCACTTGGCCATGGAAACCTACTGGGTGACTGTGGCTGCATAACACCCTCTTAGCCCCAGAAAACCCCATGATAGGTCTGCCTTAGGCCATTTCCGCACGTGGCTGTTATAGCGCTTTGATTCCACTTTCAACATCCTATGGAATCCTGGGGTTTGCAGTTTAGGAAGGAGCTGTCCAGCCCCTCCCAAATAAAATAATAATTACAGCAGTAATTTCTGGTTCCCAAGAACACCACAAATGACTTAATATCTTCACTTTAGGACTCTGACTCTTTGCATATGAATTCTAGTATCCTTCACCGTGGCTGGAGCTGAGGAAGTTGGAATCATTTTAGGACAGACAGACAGAGGTGCACATACACATACAAATAATCTGTTGGTAAAGGTTGCAAGCTTTTGAGTTCTCCATGGGGTTACCACATTTTTAACTGGATCTGATTCTGTGTCTTTCATAGCAGTCAAGCATATGGAACTTTAGCAGGTGAAAATGTTCAATTTCTGTGTGCCAGGATGGTATTATGGATATGAAATCTGAACCGGGATATGTGTACATGTATGCATTGTCAATCATAGGGACAAACATTTTTTAAAATGCTTTTAAGTAAGTGTGTGTGTGTGTGTGTGTGTGCATGTGCATATAAGCTGATGATTTCCTTCTACTAGATGAGCTCAGTGCAAGGTATAATCAGTGTGACCTATTAGGAATAATATAGAAATGATCTTTTTAGTAAAAATGAGTATCTATGCTGCTGTGCTGTACCTTGCCTCTTTTATAGAATCTCTCCCAGGCTTTGCCAAAAACATTTAAAATTCAGATGAACAGCTGTTTAGATCCCCTGCTTTTCTGCTGAGTGTATAATCCTCCCAGTTTCATTAAAATCAGCAAATGAAATTCAAGTAATTTAATACTTTGATGGAAAGGGAAAAAAAAGAAAAGAAAACTTGAGAATAGAGGGATAATGTAATAAGACAAGGAAGACACCGGCAATGCTAAGTTAAAAAGCAAAAGGCTTACCTTCTAAAATATGAAAAAAAATATACTCAAATAAGATTAAAAACTCCAATCTTTTTTAACCTTTTTTGAAATGACAGACCCCTTTGTGACTCTAATTGAAGCTAGGGATTCAATCACCAGGGGGGTAGGGTATGCACTTAAGCACAATTTTCAAGAAGGAAATTGAAAAAAAACCCCTCTCTTTTTGCACCCTGTTTACAAAGCTCCTGAAACTCATTCATTGACTCCCCAGGGGAGATGAACCCTCTACTTGAAGAAGGAGGATATTAGGAAGCAACACTGAACCAATGGGGTAAATATAAAGAAAAAGAAAAAAGAGATGATCCATATATGATTTATTTAGTTTTGCTTCATTTCAGCATTTATGTATCACTTTTTTTTTTGCTGCAAAATGACCCCCAGAAAAAGATTATTGCTCTCTTGCTTAACTGTACTCTCAGGTAATAGTCAAGTAGAGGTCAAGAAACACTAAACCATTTGAAACCATTTCCATATCTTTATAGAAGGCTGAGAGCAGAGCAGGCGGAGCTTGGAGTGTGCGGAGGGGGGCAGGAGGGGGGCAGGAGGGGCGAGACCACTGCATGGGGGTGTGGCTAGGGCTCACAGTGGTGTGGCTACGGGCCAGGACTCCCCAAAAACATTGCCACCCAGGGCAATCCACCCCTGTCGCCTCCCCCCACCCATCCCTACAGGACTGGCTGAGAGAGAGGAGATCAGGCAGTCTTCCTGGGAGAGTGTGCTCTAAACTATAAGCGCCAAAAGGAAAAAAGTCCCTTTCTAAAGGCTAAGCCTAAAGAGGGTGGCTGTCTATCTTCATGAGAACCCAAGGGGACACTCTAATGGAAGAGCGAACTCACTTTTGATGTCAGCCTTTTGGTGGAAACTTCATACCTTTCAATTATCCTGATTTGGCAGGGATAGCACCAATTAATCCTCTATTGTCTCGCTGTTGCAACCTCACCTGGCTTGTGTGTGCTTCCTTATTCATAACTTTTGCCATCTTTGACCACACTTTATGTTGCTTGGTCACACATGTTCCAGTTTTCATCTGTGAAATGTTGGAGGATATGCAACTTACCATGGAAGGTAGCCTCTGATTACAGAACTGGTTATGTTGCAACTGGAAGTTGCTAACATTTATGTATTTTCTGGAGATGGAGGGTAGGATTCTATCTCTTCCAGAGGCTATATGCAATTGATCAGTAAACATCTCTTATGGCACAACATGGAGGGTAGACAGTACTGTAACTCCAGGAGTAGATGTTTCCATCCTCTTGCTATCTTTATAAATATCAGTAGGCATCTCATTGGTTAGTCCTAGGCCCCTTCCTAAACTGCAAACCCCAGGATTCCATAGGATGTTGAAAGTGGAATAATAGCACTATAACAGTCTTGTGTGGAACCATTGCTAGCAGGAGCAGACCCATTCAATCAGTTGTTGAATGGTGAGTTAACACACAGGAAAATCTCATTGATTCAGTGGGTTTACTCTAGTTAGGATTAACAGCAGAATGTTATATTTAGTCCACTTTTTGGACTGATGAGGTCTTTAAGGATAGAACATGTACTTCCCTTTGGAAGGACATCACTGGAAGCTGATAACATTTTATAATATTTGAATTTACCCACAAATTAGCTTAGTTGGGGGCAGGCAGCTGAAATGTGTAAAGAACAAATTGCAGTTTCCCCCACGTCAGATCCATTGGAGAGGCAGGCTCTCCAAAAGGTGGTCTATATGTTCCTCCTCTCCATTCTCATCCTTACTATTTAGACTGAGAAAGAGTGATAGACTTAAGGCCACACAGTGAATTTCATGGCTGAGTGGGAATTGGAACTAGCCACTCCTTGCCCTAGTCCAACACTGCAATCATTACATCCCACAGATTTGGAAGCTTTTCACATTACACAGTTTATAACAAGTTGCCATTGCTAACATCGTCTGGAATCCTGAGATCTGCAGTTTAGTGTAGGACATTTATAATTCTTAGCCAGAAAGCTCTAATGCCTCCCCAAACTACAAACTCCAAGATTTCATAGGATTTTGCCATGGCAGTTGAAGTGGAATCACACTGCTACAATTGTGCTGTGTGAACGGGCCACTTGGTTATTTCACCATTACCCATTATGGGAAAGAGGATGGGGAAGATATGCCACCTACCTCCTCCTCTGGTAGGTTTTTCTTTTCCATTTAAGACTACAGTATTCCTAGTAAGATTAGAATAGATTGCTCCATGTATAAGAAGCAGTCTTCTGTCAACTAGCTCCCATTAAGGGATATCGCCTGAATATTCCAGGTTATAAGCATCTCTTTGTTAAGTCCAGAACTGTGGTCAAGGCCCAAATAGAAATTTCTTCACAGAAATTTGATAGCAAAACCTATTATCAGTGCCAAGAAACCCTAGAAAAAATTGGACTCATTCAAATCAGGGAAGTAAGAGTCCTATAGAATGTCCTTCACAATATTTTTAAGTGGATGGAATAATGATGCTTGTTGCTATGAGAATATATGAAGGCATTTGAATTATTCCAGTAAAAACCACAACCTCATTGCTTACCATAGAATGTGTACAATCTTTAGTACTGTGAACCTGACTTTGAATACTATGCTCAGCTGTTTCAAGGGTACATGGGAATAATAACAAGGCAGTAAAACAGCTAGTTAAAATGCATAAGCAGAGAAGGCTTATGTTTTGATATGATATATTCTCTTCATTCCCCCACCTCATCTTTTTTGCTTTCCTCCTCCCTTGTTTGGAGAGATGCCTCACAGCAAATGAAGATCGCATAAACATTTTAACAAACAGATAATAAAATATTCTCTCTCTCTCTCTCTCTCACTCACACACACACTTGCGCACACATCTGTTCTCTTATAAAATTAGAAAGGCCCCTTTTCTGTTTTGAAATCCTATAGAATCCATGTTTGGTTCCCCATTTGGTGTCTAATAGTGTAATAACCAGCACTGGGGTTCAAAGCTGTCGTATGATAGAGCTTCGTGTGAATGAGCAACTAGCAGAAGTTGAAAAATTACAACCCCAGAATCCCTCAACAACCATGAAATGTGTATGCAGTGGGAGACTGCAATAGAATCATTGGGAAGAACAGTTTTCCTCAATTCAGTGCCCTCCAGATGTTTTAGACTACAGTTTCCATCATCCCTGACCAGCATGAGTATGGTATAGTGTATGCCTGCTTCTTTGTCCTTTCAGCACTAAATAGAAATCGCAGTAAGGCTGCAAACAATATGAATAGATGGAAGATCATATGCTTAGCTCTCCTTCTCCTCCTAAGACATTTCAGCCCTATACTGTTATAGTGCTATTATTGCACTTCAACATCCTGTGAAATTCTGGGCTTTGTAGTTTACTGAAACTAGAGTTCTCCGGCTGAGAATTCTAAAGGCCGCTCCCTAATATGCAAACTCCAGGATTCCATTGGATGTTGAACGTGGAATTATAGCATTATAACAGTGTAGGGTGGAAAAGCCCTAATTTCAGGCAAAAGTGAAGAATTACTGGTTAGCATCAGCTGCTGCTTTAAACTTTGCAACCTCATCATGCATACCCTCCAACACCTCACAGATAAAAACTGGGACATTGTGGCCAAGCAACACCACAGATCGCAAACGTTAATAAAGAAAAAGAACATTTTCTTTGAGAAATAAACCTATCCAGAACTTTGAAAGGGAATGGAGAGAAGTTTTGGATTGGATAAAGACATAACATAAGAAAAGAAATAAGAATAAAGCAAGATTGTAAGTAATGCAATATAATAATGTAGCAAGGTAAAATAATAATGGAACAATGGAACAAGGTAGTAAGGTAACAAAGCAATTGTCTAACAATGTAAGATGTAACAAATCCCTCGAGTAAGCAACAATTATGTATGAATGGGATGTATACACGCAGATTCAACTGGAAAACAAGCTTGGAAGTGGGGAGGGTTTTATTTTGAATTAAAATCTTTAATAAAAATATTTCAAAAAGAAGAAGAAGAAGAAGAAGAAGAGGAAGAGGAAGAGGAAGAAGAAGAAGAGACATGCTATGTGAGGATGCAGAAGTTTGTTCTTGCCTGAGCCTACTGGGGATGGCAAGATGCTATCCCCTCCTTTCTTCTGCTGTTACTAAGTGGAAACAACTTTTACTCATTTAACTCGGTTTACAGCAGTTCAAGTCATCTAGGAAGAAAGAGGGAAAGTGAAAGGAGGTGAAGCAAACTGGGATATTTTTAAAGCAGTTGAATAGTGAGATGATGAGAATTAACCAGGGCTGTCACTGCCAAATTGAGACAGTTGGGGAGGCTGTATGGCTTTCTCCCTCCGCTGGAGAAAGGGAGTAGGAAAGACCACACCCTCAGTTTTGCTTACTGAAATCCTGTCCTTGCTTTTTAATCCCATCACCATCGGTATTATTTTATTCATTTGTCTCTTGCCTTTTCCCCAATAATGGGACTTTAGCCTCAGCCTCAACTATTCAAGCAGACACCAATGGTCTTGGAACTCTTATTGGGCTCCTGTGTTGTCCTGAGCTTTGCTGTTTCTTTCTTGTTCCTGACATGGAGGGCTCTGAGTTTATGCCAAATCAAGCAGGCGAGAGAGAGAGAGAGAGAGAGAGAGAGTAGCAAGGAACCTAATAGCTCCGTACTGGCCCTGGTGTTAGGGAGTCACCTCATGTAGCCCAAGCTGGCAGAGGGCCAATATAGTGTTGGAGGAGACAGCAGTGTAATAGCAATAGCAATAGCTTTTATTTCTATACCGCTTATCAACTAAATGTTATCTAAGCAGTTTACAATGTGTTTTAGCTAATTGCCCCCAACAAGCTGGGTACTCATTTTACCGACCTGCGAAAGGATGGAAGGCTGAGTCAACCTTGGAGCCTGGCAGGATCGAACTCACAACCTTGTGGCTTGCAGTACTGGCATTTAACCACTGCGGTTAGAAGTCAGTTCCGAGGCTCTACGAAAGATAGTAAGTTGCTGTCTGTAGTTGGAAGTAACAACACAATTTAGATCATAGTTAGAATTTTTAAAAAGTAATTATTATGTGAGTGAAGGAAAGGCAACCTCCATTACAAGCTAGGAGGTAGTCAGGTACACAGGAGTTCTAGCCCCTCCCGTCTGCTGACTCATGACTCTACCTCACCTGTAGCATCTCTCCCTGGACATTACCTTATTTGGAAGGTAGTTTGTGATAGGAGGAAACCTCATATTACCTGCCCCTCTGGACATGGATGGAAGTTCTGGACATTACCTAATATGGGGCGGGTGGTCTGCAATTGGTGGAAAAATGCCATAGTGGGCATGTATGCAGTTTACCTGGATAAAAAGGCCTTGCCAAGTCTCTGGCCTTTGTCCCGAACCTCCGGCACCCTGCTGCAGCAGATTTGTATATTTTCATACTTTTGTACTCAATAAATCTGGCCTCTAGCCTTTGAACCAAGAAACGTCTGGTCATTTGCCTGTTTCTCAGAAAAAACTGTCCCTCTTAAGGGCGTAGATGGTGACAATTAACTTTTTCTTTACTGAGAAGTAATTGGGTTTCCTTTCTTTCTACAGAATTATGATGCTATGATTCCATTTTAACTGATGTGGTAACATGCTTTGGAATCCCAGAATGAATAGTTTAGGGAGAGGCATTTAGAATTCTCAGCCAGAGAGTTCCTCTGACCAATGTATAAACCCCAGGATTCCATAGGATGGAACCATGGAAGAATCATAGGCCCTTTTTGCATGCTTTTTTTTTTTTGCGCAAGCGCCCCTTGAGCGTCGCGTGAGTGGGAGCATTGCTCCGTATGATGCACTCCTGCTTGTGCAACGCTCACGAGGCTAAAGCAGAGCGTGCGTGCATTTTTTGATTTTCAGCTTTAAGCCGAAAATACTGTGCGCTCGCGCAATGCTCGTGGCTCCCTTGCACTTACCTGTGTACGGTGCTTCGGCGAGCAGGGGTGGGCGCGCTTCCTTCCCCCCGCGCAGCCTACAGCTCCCAGACTGTGCTGTGGAAGGAAGGGGCGGGGCGCGAGTGCCACGGTCGCGCTACAAGGAAGGCAATGCAGGAGGCACGTGTGCACATATGTACACACACACACATACACACAAGTTTAAAAAACTATAGAGATAGTTAAAACGCTACTTTTAAACCATTAATGTCGAAATAATTGAAATAGTTAAAATACAAACAAAAATTATTAATGGGAAACAAAATTAATTACCAGTAACTACTTAGGAGAAATAGCCTGTTTGCCCACAGTTCCCACCTTTTCCCAGAGTCAGTCTTTCATACTTGGTCATAGTTGATGGGTATTGGAGTTCTTGTTTTAAAAAAAGAAAAGAAAAGAAAATGAAGGTAGATCCCATTTGGGGAAGAGTGTCTTTCCCTGCTGTACAGAACAGGTTGTGGCAACCTTATGTCTTTCTTTCCTAGTAACAGCATGAACATTGCCTTCCCTTGGGCTCTCAGTTCATTAACTGCTCTCTTTAGAATTCCTCTGTAGTGTTTTGAGTTGTTATGCAGCTGCTGAGCTCCGAGAGAGAGGGGAGGCCAGCACTTTGCAGGGAAGGAGCTCCCTCTTTTTCGCTCTCTCAGCAGTACCTCATGGACTGCAGAGCCGAAGCCTAATTGGAAAGTAATCAGCCATGACATCCCAATGATTGCTTTAAAGACCCATGAACTATGAGGTGCCAGCATGTCTTCCAAGTTAGTGGTAGTTGACAGCATCGTGCCCCTGACAGCCATGCCTATTTCTTCACTGGAATTTGGGGGGTATATTTGCAGTTAAGAAAAGTAGTAGCTGAATGCTAATTCTGAATATTGTGGATCTGCCATCTCAATCTGCAGAGAGCAAAACTGCTAACAATGTTAGAATAGGGATGTAGATTTCTCTTCGTGCTGAAAGCAATGGATTTAGAGAAGAAATAAAAAAGAGCCCTGTTTTAAAAGCCTTCCATCAGAATACATTCAGCTGGGAGGGCTAATAGTAACTGTCATACAAGAGGCCTAGAATTAAGCCTGTATTAAAGATAACTATGAGCCATAAGGTATAATTTTTCTCTGGAAGGTCACGCATGGTGTTTTAGTGTATATGAAGTGCAGGGTGAAGTTGTTACATCATACCCAAACCTACATTAAACTCTGTGAACAAGCAGTGAATAACGCTGAATCTTAATGGAGAATGTCCTGTGCCAAAAAACATTAGCAAGAGAACACTAACAGCTAAGCAAACACACGCAGAGAGAAATGCCAGCATTTTGTCAGATGAAGTTAATAGGCTAAATCTAGTTTGCTCTATCAAGGGAGTAGGAGACTAAGCAACGAGAAATCACAAGGCTCATTTGCTCCTAGAGCCTGTCAGAAGAGAAATGAATGTTACCTGGCTTAAGATCACATCCTCGAAGGACACATTTTGGAGGTCCCATTTAATACCACAGCATTTAACATTCACCCATGCAAATAGCTGTTTAATATGAGTGCAATAGTGCAATATGACAGCAAGATGTATTATTTGTTTATTTAGTTATTTACCTTCAGTACTGGTTAGAGATATAGGCCTACCACAATATTTGTACCCCAGTTCAACACTTCAGAAAATGGCCTGCTTTGATCTGGACTGGTTCAGAGTCTACCTACTTTGCCCCAGTTCCTGAACCTGAGTTCAGATGCAGAAATCTGAAGATGTATATCTTCCATTAGCAATCATTAGAATTTTTTTTTAAAAAAAATAAAAGGCTCTTTTCTCCTTTGACAGAAATATAATGAGATTTTAGGTGAACTAGCCTATTAGGTGGGCATTACACTTGCCAATCTGCAGAGATATAAGTATGTGGAGGGTGGCACACATTTTTAAAGTATGATTTTTTTTTAAGGGAATTACCAATACCTTTTTTGTTCTGGCAGAAGCGAACAAAACTGACAAGCGTAATTGCCCCTTCTGAGGTACAGAAGGTACTTGCCAATGGAAGTTGTTCATGGGCTACTATTAGAGAAGTATGGCACGTGCACAAAGGTATTCCGGGTAACAAGTTGCAGAAGAACAAATGAAGTGACTTTTGTGGGATTGGTGGGACAGATTCAGTTCCCTTTCCATATCTGATGATATGGCACACATTTTCATATTTCTTGTTCTTCTTTTTTGTGTGTGGGGGAACATCTTGTGTGAACATATCCCCAGATCAAAACAAAGTTGAAAATTTTTACAAAGATAGGTGTAGAGGCTAGGAAATTATGATGCCAGAAAGACTTTTTAAATATTGAAGAATTGTGGCACTGGAACCACAGACATCTTATGATCTCACCCTTGTTCCACTTCATCTCATCTGTATATGCCATCCTGCCTGTCTAAAGAAGAACATTTGGAAAGTTACTTTCAAATCTGTAGCCTTTTGCAAATGCCCCTAATAAACTCCATTATGGATCATTTTAATCTATTTTGGAGGTTACTTGTTAAATCACCTGCTGTTTTTCTATTACTTTTTATCTACTTTTAAAAAAAATCCAAAAAAGGAATCTGAAGAATAACACCCTCAAAATATCAGGGAAGCATTTTAGCCTCACCAGAACTAAGGAGGAAAAATAACAAGGAAATGGTAGTTTTTGTAAAGAGCATCATTGTGCCTTTGTTACTCCCCAAAGTAATCAATTTCAGGCAATATAGTTATCTGTAGCACATTAAAGGTCACTCTCCATCTGAACACCCTAGATTGTCCATCCTCTTGTGGAATTTCTAAGCTCTGTTGTCTCAGATGCCTCTCTTCAGCCCAGCTCTGGAAGAAAAGATGATAAAAACAAGGTGCTGTGGATTTAGTTTCCCAAAAGCCTAGATAAGATAGGATTGGGACAGTTTAACAAACAAGCAGTCTTGATACATGGGGAAGAGTTTATTCCAATTTAAAAGCCAAATATTATGGAGTAAAAAGGGGAAAAGGGTGTGGCAGGATAAAAGCAACAATCACATGCACAAAAGTAAAAAATCAGAACCAATCTAAGTTAGCTGGTAAATTTTACCTCCATGTGTAACTGAGCTTCAGAACATATGGAGGATTCTGTCCGTAGCCTATAGTCTGAGAAGGAGTATCTCTTCACAGATTCATCTTAATGAAAGCGAGATTACATCTGTTTATGGCAATTTGAGACTAGTAAATTGAGAGCTAGTATGGTGTAATTGTTTGAGTGTTGGATCTGCTCAGCCATGGAAGCCCTCTAGGGACCTTGGGAACATCACACACTTTCAGCCTCAGAAAACCCTGTGATATGTTCACCTTGGGATTACCGTAAGTCAGAAATGACTTGAAGGCACACAACAACAACAAATAGAGACCTTTTGGCCATCTACACTATTTTTGACCAATTGTCAGAGATGCACCATTTCTGATGTAAGTGGTTTAGCTAGCTAGTTAGAAGAACTAAAGTTTATTTGCAACCCATTATTGACTTGTTTATTATTGACAAGAAGCCAGCTACTTTAGACAACAGAGAGTTGGCAAGAAGCAGATTAAATTTAGAATGCATCTTGGGAATAAAAGATAGGATGATTATCCGTTGTAGACCTCCAGAAAAGCATTATACCAGACAGTGTTCAGAATGTAGGATTCATGGCAGTGCAGGACAGCCACTTTGAAAATGGCCAGTGTATCACACCAAGACAAGCACACACATTTGTTGAACATTCTGCAGTGCATATCCATGCTGGTGTCATTCTCACACATAAGCCATTGAAATTACACATACACAAATCTTCTTCCATCAGCCCATCACAATCTGCGCACCCCGCTAGTCAAGTACAATGGATAGTGTCTGTCATCTTTATCCTGCATTTGATCATCTTAGCTATCATATCGATTGAGTGTCTGCTGCATTTATTGTGCTGGAGGATAGCAGACATTTTTCACTTTTCCTGGCCTGTATAATTACTGGGCTCTCATTTGCTTAACTACTAATAAATGCTCAGCTATTCCATGGTAAATGCAGCTGTGTTTGTATCTGTGTGTGAGAGTGCCAGATGCTTGGAGGTTGTCTGTCTCTGTTATATATAGGCTCCATAATTTTGGGGAGATCTTGGCAATTTAATTTTTTATTTAAAAAACTTATAAAAATAGCCCCCAGAGGGCACTTCCAAAACTAGAATTATTTTTTCTCCTCTCTATAATCAAATATGCTATATTAGGACATGGAACAGGTTTGGATAACATATGGAGATATTTCACTTTTTGTACCTTGCCTGCATAATTATGATCTAAAATGACACTGCAGCATGAGCCAAAAGGATTCCTAGAAGGATTGGCTTGTGCAGACAGTCTAAATTTGGGATCAGAATCAATAGTTCAAAATACAGCATGCAGTAATGGGCTTATGTGATTAAGGTAAAAAAAAATCAGGAAGATTATGAATTTCTGTAAGAAATATATATCCCACTATATCTGCACATGGCTTCCAAGATTTAATTTGTAGCTTAAACTCTGCATTTGGACTCAATCTTAAAGAGAGGATTTCAAACTACTGTAAATAAATTGGAGCTTGGTCTCTTTTACACTCTCATAGCTCCATTCTATGGAATCTTGTGTTCTGTCGTTCATGGGGTATTTAGAAATGTCTATCGGAAAGCCCTAGTGTCTGACCAAACTACCCATCCCAGGATTCCATAGGATGCAATCACGGAAGTGAAAGTGGTATCAAAATGTTATAATTCTGTAGTGTGAAACAGACCCTGGCTAGGTGCTACAGGTATTAGATTATATACAACATTTAGGGATAAAGAAGCAAAAGAAGGCTGGCAGTTACTCAGAGAGAGTCCTAGCTCTAATTGCAGCTGTAGACAACAGCTTGTAAAAAGTGTAGCCTTAGCCATAACTCTAAATCAAGTTGCATTGCATTGATATGTTAACATTTAGGTAAATTTCATTGATAGCATGGATCTACTCTAATGGGGACTACTATTAGTCTCTTCCAGTGTGATCTAACTTATTTAGGCAATTAAGCATAACCTCCAATATTTCATAGGTGAAAATTGGGACACATGTGGCCAAGTATCATTGGAGGACATTTCCACACTATACTGTTATAGTGCTATTATTCCACATTCAATATCCTATGGCAGAGCTTTCCAAACTGTGTGTGGTGATACATTAGTGTGTCTGCTGCAATGTATAGGTGTATCGCACGAATGTAATGGGTGAAATGGCTGCCTCTGCCACCGCCACAGTGCGCCATGCCCAGGTGAAGAGGCTACCTCTCTGCTGCTGGGCCAAGGAAGACCCCAGCAAAGGTGGTGGTGGCAGGCCAGGCTCAGGTGGAGGGGCTGCCTCCACTTACTGAATTATTGTGTCATGAAATGATGCATGTCTAAAAAATGTGTCACCAACATGAAAAGTTTGGAAAGCTCTGTCCTATGGAATCCTGAGGTTTGCAGTTTAGGGTGGGGCCTTTAGAATTCTCAGCCACAGAGCTCTTTGGCCTCAGGAAACTACAAACCCCAGAATTCCACAGGACGTTGAAAGTGGAATAACAGCCCTGTGACAGTACAGTGTGGAAATGGGCAGTCTGGTCAAAATGACAAAAGTTATTAATGAAAGAAAACAAGCTTGAAGAAACTGCAGTAGTTTGCTTTTGCCTGCACTTACTGGGAAGGACTAAATGCTGACCCTTCCCTCATTCCTCACCCTGATGGGTTAATTGAGTGCAAAGTACGTTTGCACTTTAAAGACAGTTTGAAACAACTAAAATAAGCTGAGGAAAAAGGGGGAAAGTGGGAGGGGGGAGAGAAACAGGGACATTGTAAAATCAGCTGAAAAAGATAGCAGAGGATTAATTAGGGCTGTCTCTGCCAAATTGGGTGAATCCAAGGGTATGAATAATTTGCTAATTTTTTTCTCAGGCCATTTCCGCACTACACTCTTATAGCGCGATTATTCCACTTTCAACATCCTATGGAATCCTGGGGTTTGCAGTTTCGGGAGGGGCCAGCTGGCCCCTCCCTAAACTGCAAACCCCAGGATTCCATAGGATGTTGAAAGTGGAATAATCGCGCTATAAGAGTGTAGTGCGGAAATGGCCTCAGAATTTTGGTTCATTCTCATAAAGGCAAGATATCAGTTAAACTATATGCAGGTTTTCAGTGACTCAGCATCATTCTTTCAACAGAAGCCTCAGAGAGCTGTGCTCATCTAGAGTGCTATGTTGAAATTCTGCACGGTTTTAAAGTAAAACAGCAAGGCAGATATCCTTACATTTTCGAAAAAGCCTTCAGGTGGTCTTGTGATAATGGGGCTTCCCATTATCTAGACTTAGCTAAAGGGGGACACTTCCCTCTTCAGGTAAACCAAGGATTAATGAGGTGTGGGTTGTTCCAAGGATGTGGGTCAGCATCATAGGTCATGTGGGTCAGCATCATAGGTCATGTGGGTCAGCATCACAGGTCACAGGGTGAGAACTGACCAATCAAAAGGGAAGAACTGAGCATCTTCAGGATGCTTCCAGATGCTTCCAAGGAGAAGTTATAAAACTTCTTGCGAGGCCATGTGGCTGAGAGATAAGAAAGGGATAACAAAGAGACAACAACCAAGGGACCTCCTGGAGGTGGGTTCTGTGCCAGTAGCAGGCTGCAGGCCTCGCCTCGCCTCGCCTCGCCTCCTGGCCCTTCCTCTTAGAACATCTAAGCTATGAACATCTGTGAGTACTAGAACTAGTTATCTAGTCGTGTTAGGGACTTTTCTGTTATTTTGGAGCTGGCTGATCTAAAGAATGTATCTGTGCTTGTATATCTGTTCTTTTTGTAACTACTTGTAACTAAGCGTGCCTGGGAGGGGGGAGCCTCCCATGTGTGTATTGCCTTGTTCATTTGCATGCCATGAATAAATACTTTCTGTAAGAACCCTGTTTCTCTCCTTCCCACGCCAACGCTAGATAGACTGGGGGAAAAGGGAGATCCTTAAGCTTAGGGATTGAAATGTAATGGACAGAGTCCCATTGTACTGTCCAGGTATTCAGAATTCAATGGGTGGTGGCAGCGAAGATGAATTAACAGCTAAAATTAATAACAGGCTGGAATATACATCATAACAGGCTGGAATATACATCCCAGTATCACCTGGTGACATCCCAGCCTCACAGGTCTCTAGAAGGTTGAGATGTTTTTGTTTACTTTTGCAAGGTTTAGCTGACTTTTGTTTCATTTCACATGTGCACATGGTTAATTTTCTAAAACATGTTAAACTACTCATCTGTTTTAATGGTTTAGGAATCTTATCCTTATCTTTTCTGTGCTATTTCTACCTCTGGTAGCAACTTTTTTTGTTTAGAAAATAACATCGAGGAAGATATCTGCTTCATTAACTGAGGCATAACTGTATAGCATTGCTTTATTTATACCTGCATTCTTTCAAAAGCTGGGACACAAAGTCACTTAAATGATAAGTTTCAGCCTTCTGAAATGCTGTGCAAATGCTAAATAAAAGAAACAGCTCAGTTTCCTGTGCTGTGACCTCATGTCCAAATACAAACTCCCTCATCTCCCATTCTGGGGGGATGTGAAGAAAATCTTTGTATATGCAGCCTGATCATGTCTGCACTGTCAGGAAAATGCAAAACTGCTTCAGTGTACTTCACACAGCTAAGACATGTTCCTCTCTTGAAATCAGATTTTAATTAACTGCCAACATAATAATGCTATTAAATTAAAATGATGGGCATCATACCCAGAATGTCTGTGCTATTCCATTAAAACCCCATTCTTCATCACTACACTTCATTATCCTAGTTTGCTTTATTCATAACCCTAGTCTTTTTACGGGTCACACACACAGTCAATGAGGTTTAACAAACATCTAAAAGCAGAATGAGAAAACAACTTGCCAGTGATTCAGATAGTACTGTTCTCCATGTTACAACACTGTCTTTTGGATGATCACTCAGGGCAGTTCACCACGCAAAATATAGCTAAATTGTACCGATATTTGTTTGTGTGTACATACTGGACTTCCTCATTCCTTTGCTGTCTGTGGGTTCTGCCTTTACTCAAATGGGACATGTGCTGCTATACTGACCTTTTAAATTATCTATTTAAAATATTTGTTGACATCAGGGAAATAATTGGATTCTATTAGGCAAACTCTCCCACCAGATTGCTTGATGATTTTCATTGGATTGGGAGCAATAGAACCATGAATGCTCCTTCCTCATTATACTGTTGAAAAGGAATGAATTTTGGGACAATGATGGAAAGTGGCTGGGCTCAGTACCAGTTCAGTTTTGGTAATTGCAACAAAACCCTGGGCTCAGAATTCTTTAAGTGTTTGGATGAAATCCAGTTCTACCTTTGAGCTGCCAGAACAGCCAGTGAAGCAGATTCCCACTCTGCTTTGTGGAAGCCCCACATCTTCTCTGGAGGATTGTGAGCAAGACCAATTTGTACTGGCGGGGAGACCAATGCAATTAATGGGGCCTCATAATTCTGAGAGCCAGTGTCGTGTAGTATCAGTGTAGCTTGAGTATTTGAGTGTAGTTCGAGCACTGGACTATGGACTATGGACTGAACTATGACTCTGGAGATAAGGGTTCTAGCCCCCACTTGGCCATGGAAATCACACTCTCTCAGCCTCAGAGAAAGGCAAAGGCAATCCCTTTTTGGACAGATCTTGCAAAGAAAACCCTGTGATAGGTTGGTCTTAGAGTTGCCATAAGTCAGAAATAACTTGAAGTCACACAACAACAGTCCCACATCCCGCTGATGTATCTTTTTTTTTTTTGTCTTTTTGGTTATCATTATTTGTTGGTTGTTTTTGACAATTATCAGTTTCAAAGAAAATAATGTATAACCAGTTTTACTTTACAAAATACTGAAGAATTGCAGCCAGTCCACATCTGCAGCAAGAGAGAAGTAGGACTAGGGACCAAGTTTGGGAAAGAAAGCCACAGATGAATAAAGAGAACCAGTAATGTCAACAAGTGGGAGGAAGAAAATGAGGCAATAGGGTGGACGGCATCAGAAGAAGCCACAAGTAAAATGCAAGACCTTTGAAAACAATGGTAGTGGCTGGAAAGAGAGACCCAGAGGTGATCATCCCACTGTGTTCTCAGCTGCCCAGAAGGAGGAACTACAATTCTTCCACTTTCCCATTTCCTTGTCAACTCCTCTGCCTCTGAAAGCAACTCCGGGACATCTGCCTGGCTCAAATTGACATGGGAGAGGGACAGCCTCTGGATGTGAGTCAAAGAGTGCGGTTGGGCAAGCAGTTGAGGGGAAGCGCAGGTTTCTGGGTGCAAATAGCAGTGACTGTGTTTTCCCTCTCCTCACAAGGGCTTAAGGAACCTTTAAGGAATAAGCAAACTTCTTGGGCCTATTTTTTTTCCCAGTGGGACCTCAGTTTGTTCTTAGTTGTCCTGACTGTGGGATCCTCTAGAGCAGATTTTTGAGGAAGGTGAGGCTACAGGAGAGAGGCAAGAACATAATGTATATGTTCTGCAGGTGAAAGTCAGTCTACTCTACATTGAATGCAGTCTGATGTCATTTGCACTTGGTACTGTTGGGTGGATTTGCAGGTTTAACTAAAAGTAGTAGCTCCCACAAGTCACAGGTGAGACCATTTCTGGATTAAATCTTGTTATGGCAGATGTGGGCAAAAGAAAAGGAAATTTTGCACCACTTGGGGATTGCTTGGATTGTTAAGACTTGCATATACGTGAGTTGGTTTGGTTCTGCACTTAAATATTTCAGGCTCAATGCTGGGTAGACTGCATGGAGTCTCCTAAGGCCATCTTTGCAGCCACCCCAGGTTCCCATAATTCACAACTCAACCCAGAACTGTAGGGGAGGGTTTTAAAAAATATTTTGCCTCCAGATGGCTGGCTGAATACTTCCTGTTTGGAAAAAGAAAGACCTGTTTGGACCAGAAAAGAAAAAAAATGCAAAAATGCCTGACAATGGGATATATTGCTGCCCCTTCAAGGTTGAGGGCTCCGTTTTGATCTTTCAAACCACTTTTCAGGAGTGCAAGAGATAAAAATGGGAGAATGAGCTCTCTGGGATCTCTGTGGGACTGGACAATGCCAGCAAACTTTTGACAATTGTCTACTTCTAGTCTATTGGAAAATTTCTGCACTTAGATTTTTGTCCATTTTGGAAAGTCTCCCATACACTCAATTTGGTCTGTGTGAAAGAGTTTCTACTAGACGATTTACAAACATCCATACATTTGCCAATTTTCATCTGCATTGTTTACAGCTTGGAAATGAAACTTTTCAGCCCCACCAAGCGTTAAGCTTCTTGGTTGCATTTGTACAATTACATCTTGGCTTAATAAGCTGAGATATGAACAGACATGTTGCACCTACAATCCAGTTGCTACATACAAGAGTGATATCAAATCAAGATTGCAAGGGAGCTAGGAATCCCCTAGCTAACCTAAATGAGTTCAAATCTGCTGGACCAGATGAACTGCACCCAAGAGAACTGAAGTAACTTGCTAATATGTTCTCTGAACTACTTGTCATCATTTTTGAGAAATCTTGGAGAGCAGGTGAAGAAGAAGGACAAACATCCTTCTTTTCAAAAAAAGGCAAACAAGAAGGTCCAGGAAACTACAGACCAATCAGCCTGACCTCAGTACCAGGAAAAGTATAATTGATTACATGGGGGTCTGTCTGGAAATATCCTGATGACAATGCAGTGATCAGTGAGAGCCAGCATAAGTTTGTCAAGAACAAATCCTGCCAAATGAATCTTATATCTTTTTTTCAATCAGGTCACTAGTTTAATAGATGGTGGGGATGCTGTGGATGTCATTTATACGGATTTCAGCAAAGCATTTGATAAGGCTATCGATAATATTTTGATTGCCAAACAGATTAATTGTGGAATAGAGAGGAACACTTTCAGATAGATCCATATTTGTTTGGGAAACTGTGCTCAAAGAATCATAATCTATGGCTGCATTTCAAATTGGAAGGAAGTCTTCAGTGGAGGACCCCAGGGTTCTATTTTGGGGCCATTCCTCTTCAACATTTTTTATCAATGACTTAGATGATGGGGTACATGGAAGTTTACAGATGACAAAAAACTGGGAGTGGTGGCTAACATATCAGAAGGAAGGAACAGAATTTAAAAGGACCTGGATAAACTAAGGAAGAAAATAGGTGCAGAAATAAAGAAAATGAAATGCAATGGAGATAAATGCAAAATTCTATATTTAGGCTTCAAAAGCCAAATGCACAGATATAGAATGGGATTATTGTTGATGGTAAGTTGAACATGAACCAGCAGTATGATTGTGAGGCTGGGACGCCACATCCCACCATACGCCACCATGTGAGGCTGGAAAATGACACCATGCGCTGCTGGGATGTATATTCCAGCCTTTATGATTTTTAGTTGTTAATTCATCTTCGCTGCCACCACCCGCTGAATTATGAATTATCTGGACAGTTGTACAGTACAGCGGGACCCTGTCCAACCACGTATATCCCTAAGCTTAAGGATCTTCCTTTTCCCCCAGTCTACCTAGCTTGGCGTGGGAAGGAGAGAAACGGGGTCTTTTACAGAAAGTATTTATTAAAGATAGGTAAATAAACAAGGCAAATTAACACACATGGGAAGCTCCCTCTTCCCAGGCACGCTTAGTTACAGAAAGAACAGATATGAAAGCACAGATACATTCTTTAGATCAGCCAGCCTCCAAAATAACAGAAAAGTCCCTAACGCGACTAGATAACTTTAGTCTAGTACTCACAGATGGTTCTCAGGCTTAGATGTTCTAAAAGGAAGGGCCAGGAGGCGAGGCCTATGGCCTCCAGCCTGCTACTGGCACAGAACCCCCCTCCAGGAGGCTCCTTGGTTGTTATCCCTTTGTTATCTCTCTGTTGTCTCTTTGTTGTCTCTCGGCCACATGGTCTCCAAGAAGTTTTATAACTTCTCCCTCGAAGCATCTGGAAGCATCCTGAAGATGCTCACTTCTTTTCTTTTTGATTGGTCAGTTCTCACCCTATGACCTGTGATGCTGACCCACATGACCTATGATGCTGACCACATACTAAAATGTAATCTAATCCCAACACCTTATTAACCCTTGGTTTACCAAGATGCTCACTTCTAGATAATGGGAAGCCCCATTATCACAATGATGCTGCAGCAAAGAAGGCTGTTTTAGCCTGCATTAACAGCAGCATAGTTTCCAAGTCAACGGAAGTAATAGTCCCCCTATATTCTGCTCTGGTCAGCTTCATCTGGAGTACCACATTCAGTTTTGGGCACTTCATTGCATGAAGGATATAAACAAGTTGGAGCAGGTTCAGAGAAGGGCAACAAGGATGATAAGAGGTGTGGAGAACAAAATATATGAAGAAAGGTTGAAAGAGCTGGGCATTTTCAACTTGGTGAGGAGAGGATGGAGGGGTGACACAATTGCCCTCTTTGAATGCCTCAAGTGCAGTCACAGAGAGGAGGGAGCAGGCCTGTTCCCTTTTGCCCCAGAGGGTAGGACTAGGTCTAATGGTTTTAAATTATAGGAGAGTAGATTTTGACCGAACATTACAAGAATCTCTTGACAGTAAGAGGGGTTTGACAACGCAACAAATTGACTAGAGAAGTGGTGGAGTCTCCTCCTCTGGATGGCTTCCAAAAGAGACTGGACAGCTACCTGCTGGAGTAGCATTAACTGGAGATCCTGCACTGAACAGCGGGATGGACTCATTGGCCATGAGGCCCCTTATATCCATACGAACAGGAAAACAAGTAAGGAAGCTATAGGTAGCTATAGCTTTCTCATTCATCCAAGTCAGGAAATTATGATTAATGTTTCCCAAACAAACCAGAATTTGAAGCCATGGTTTAAGGTTGGATTCCATGTTTTGACTTTTTCAAAGTTATTGCCCCCAGTGCTCATTTATACCTTATCTTACTATGCCAAGATGTGATCGTATGAACATATAAAAGCTCCTGAACTGTGGAAGCAGTGGGCTGGGTTAATTAAAATACTGAAACAGCTTTTTTCAGCCTGATCTGCCAGAGACATTTCTGGACTAAGACTCCCACCAGCTGCAGCCACCATGGATAATGGTTGGGACATCCACAAGTTCTCGAAGGCATCACATTGGGGATAGTTGTAGTAGGTACTAACAGGCAGTCAGAAGAATGAAATCAAATCCTTTCGGGAACAGAGCTGATTTTCTTCCCAGTGGTATAGAACTCAAGGCTACATTAACGCTGAAAAAGAATGCTAATCTTTTAATAGTTTTTGCTACCAGTGATAGTTCCTTCTATTGGTATGGGGCAAGGGCACTCTGAAATGAATGCTAATTTGAAAAACTTCTCTTGTTTTCTCAATTGGAAATCCATGTTTGCTTTATGGCTTCATCTTCAGAAGCATCCTGTATCAGCTGCAAATGCAGAGAAAAGAAGCAAACCGGGTTGAATTAATCAACTGGGAGGAAAAGGGTAGAGTTTTTGGCCTGAATCCAATTCTGGAGGCCTTTCCTTACTACACCGTTATAGTGCTATTATTCCACTTTCAACATTTTGTGTAATTCTAGGGTTTGTAGTTTACTGAGGACCCAAAGAGCTCTCTGGCTGAGGATTCTAAATGCTCCTCCCTAAACTGCTAACCCCAAGTTTCAATAGAATTTTGAAAGTTGAACTATAACACTATAAGAATGCAGTGTGGAAAGGCCCCTAGTCTGAAGAAAAGCAGACTCAATTGAATCACTGAAGTTTACATAAATGTTTTGGCTAAGCGTTCAGCAGTTGAGTCTCTGGGTCTACTTTAACTGGGCATAGCAATTCAGTTTAGGCCAAGTATTGAAATTCCATACATTCTGACTGTCCCACTTTGGAAGGGACAGTCCTGATTAATTTTCTGTCATCTCACTTCAACTGTTTTTAAAATGTCCGAGTTTCTTTCTCCACCTCCCACTTTTTCCCTTTGTCCTCTGCTTATTTCCATTGTTGGAAGCTGAGTTCAAAGTGCAAAAGTAGTTTGCGTTAAACAAAACTCAGCAGGGAGGAAAGGAAGGACCAAGTCTTGCTCTTCCCAGCAGGCTCAGGCAAAAGCAAGCTGATGCACCTTCTCTTAACTTGTGTGCTCTTCCTCATTAATAACTTCTGCTATCTTGACCACATTCTGTTGTTGCTTGTCCATATGTGCCCCAGTCTTCATTTGGAAACACTAGAGGATATGAAATTCTGTGGCCTTCTAAATGCTGTTAGACTCATTGGCTATACTGGCCAGGGCTGGTGGAATTTGCAGTCCAACAATATCTAGAGTGCCACACATTTCCCACTCCAAATTTAGGACTTTATATTGTTATTAATAAAAATCACCCTCATCACAAATGCATGAAAATACCTACAAATTAAATTCAACAAGACCTTGCAATGAGGGATGGGGAAGATGGAGAGTGCTTTTGGTTTGTTCCAAAGAGACTTTCTTTTTCAAGGTCACAGACTTTTTCTTTTCTTTTTGTCTTCTTGTCTTTTTCTAACAGGATCATGGACTTAAAAAAAACAACACACCTCTGCTTTTCAGAGCCATGCAGTTCCCTAAAGCTCCGATTTGTCTTCCATTACAGCTGCTCTCCTCTTCACCTGCTGCAACTAATCCCATCTCTTGTGCAATCTAGCCTGTTGCTTAGGCTTGAAGACTTGGAGAAATAGGAAAAGAGCAAGAAATTGAGAGCTTATTTCAGCTTTACTTAAGACCAATTGTATAAGTTCTTTATAATAAACTCACTAAAAGAAATGATTTGACTTAACTTGCCAATCCTCTGTGCATAGAGAACTTTCCTTAAGCAAACATTTGGGGAAGATACATGATTGTTCTAGTCTATGTCTTAATCTATAGTAGATCACTGCACAGGTTTCAGTTTTATGTGTGCCTACAGCTCATTAAAACAGGTCTACCAAGGGATACAATTGGCTGAGGAAAGCATCTTCTATATTTCAGAAGGCTTTAGAAGTGTACACAAACCTCATTAAGGCAGTACTTGCAGGTCAGCAAAGTGAACATTAAGATATGTAAGAATAAAGTAAGGTAAAACCAACATTTCTAGCTTGATCGACTGACTGTGCTATAGTAGGCTATGCATACAGTTCGCTATGCCTTTTTTTGGCTGGCATTTATAGAACAACAATGTGAAAAGAACTTTCTTTGTTCCCAGTGGCATGGGATAACATTTAGCAGAATTTTCAAATATTAAAATGTGTGATGCAAAATTTTTGAAAGGGCTTGATGTGGAACATTGGATGAAGGAATACAGAATTTTGTGGTGAAGTCGTCATGAATGGAAAACTAAAGATTATAACTATATCATCATGATATGAAGCTATCAACATTCACAGAAGTTATGTACTTCAGAGGGCTTACTTGAGAGGATATCTGTGCATTCTTTGTGGTCTTGTTTATGCAGGTGACAGAACAAATGAGAATCAAATTTTCTCCATTATTTTAAGATAAAAATGGATTGCTTAGATATAATAAAGCATAACATATGTACTTCCGTGGGCTTTGATATCCCTGTAGTTAGATTATATCATCACATAAAAAGAAAAAAGAAAAAAAAAGAAATTGAGAGAACCAAGTCTAGGAACGGGGGGGGGATCCTTGAACATTTTAAAACTTAGCTCCTATAAGTGAAGCTGGCATAGCTATAATTTTATGATTTATTTATAAAAGTTTTATATTTAAAAATGCAGTTTCCATCTTGGAGGGAGGAATGCTAACTTTCTAGGATGTGTATAATTTTCCCTTTCTGCAGTTAATCAAAAGACTACATTGTTCCCTTTTGATTAACTGATTCTGCAGTTAATCAAAAGACTACATTGTTCCCTCTAGCAGTGTGCTTGTGTTGTGAGTTAGATCAGCAAAATGGTGTGGAAGGAAGGAAGCCTCTGGTGGTGCTTTCTTGACCAAATTGCAATCATATCTCCCATGGTTGCACTAGTGTTTTCATTTTTTTAAACAAAATTGGGAAGATCAGTCACTGATCTCCTAGCTTAATGTACTATTAGATCATGAATTTGCTGTCTTCTGTACCATTCTTTGGGAGCAAATTAGAGGTTTCCCCTTGACTGTGTTTTGTTAACCAGTTTCAGAACTATGATTAAGGCCATTTCCATGTGGCATCACAGTCCTGCGATGGAGATGCGATGGGAGCAGACTGTGGGTTGTGCTTTCACACAACGTTGTTGCAGTCCTGCAGCCAGCATGTCTCCACATGTTGCATGTGGGGATATTTACTTGATGGGAAAAAAAATCCATTAAGTGTTCATGATCACGTGACACTCCTGTTACCCTGGCCATGCGGAAGGGGCAGAAGAGCAATCATGTGCTTTCTTTCCCAGTGCAGCACGGGAAAGAGGCTGGCTCCACTGCAGAAGCAAGGCACATGTTGCTCGTGCTCCCTTCTGCCAGGAGCCAGCCCTGTATGGAGGGGAGCACTTCCGTCATTCTCCCTTCCTGGCAGAGGCGCTCCCAGGATTGTGATGGGAGATAATCAGGACCCAGTCAGATGTGGAAATGGCCTATGATTCAACCATTTAAGATTCAATCATGGAGGATAACTGAATTTCTCTCTTAGAGGTTTCTTCTTAACTAGAGTTTGTTAACTTGTTTCATGTCCCTGCTCAGGAGGGAACCCAGGTTAGCATTAACCATAAAAGGGATGTGTGTGTCTGATCAGGTGACTTTGATCAGAAATTGAGATTATACAAACAGCATGTGGAGAAACAGCCCTGATCTGAGGCAGAATATTGTACTATGCATATATAGGTTTATATTACATTGGAAAGTAGGCGGTGACAGAGTTGAACAGCCACAGAAAAAGAGAGAGTGCTTGGAAGTGAGGTTCCTGTCTGAGGAAGATACATTGTATATAGGCTAATTTTAATGATTCTGATGTTTTAGCTGCCAGTTTTACCTTTGACATTTTAGGTGTACAGGGGATGCAAATTGCGTGCCACTGATTGGGCAATGGACAACATGCTATGATAGCTGACTCAACTTGGAATGTTGGACCCCTCAAATCTTATTGGACACTTGTGGGGCAAAGAAGGCTGGGATGTGTAAAAAGTGATTCAAAGTCACCAATGAGTAAAGCAGCTGTGAAGAAGTGTGGAGAAGACAGAGTGACAGAGGAGCCCAGTAAGAAGAAAGAATTAAAAACTGAAGAAGCCAGGCATTAGGTGGGACCAGAACTGAAATCTGACAAGACTGGAGAAGGTCTGCACCAGAAAGATAGAGAGGAAGACTCTGTTGGCAGTAGCCCTCACAATGGCTGATATCCTGAGAAGGAGGGAAGAACTAGACTTGGCTGCTGGACCCAAGGGAAGACTATCTGAGAAGAGATCAGTGGTGAGGTCCTGACCAGATCAAGCACAAAGAGACTGCCTATAAGCTTACTGGGGTGGAGTCTGGCAGCAGAACTGTCTACTTAATGAAAAAGGGAATAGAACTTTAGCCTATCTTTAACTGATACTGTATGTATCAGTTAAACAGCCCTATGAACCATATCTGTACTTTCAATGCGTGAAGGAGTTTGTCTGAATCTATCTCATGCTAAAGGATAATGCCATTGTAAGCCATTGCTAAGGTTAAGGCTGCAAGGATGAGGGAGAGAGAATTATCTTTTTATAAATTAATTAATTATTTTTATTACAGATTAAATTACAAAGGGAGAGAGAATTATCTAGGTGGGAGAAAGAGAGGAGCCTGTGGTATCTTCTAATGTATGATGCTTGAGCAGTGTAGAAGGAGAACTAAAGTAAATCCAAAAAAGTGTTTCCATTTGTTCAACCTTTTGCTTAAGGGTGAGAACTGGTTTGGAACCTGCTGATCATAGGATTGTTGGGCCATCTACAACTAGTGTACTAGCTGTCTATCATTCCCTGCCTCCCCCCAGCAGTTCTCAGAGACAAGGGCCTACATTAGAAGACCATTAGTGGGCCTGTCACACCATGCAATCATAGCACTATGATTTCACTTTAACTGCCATATCAGAGGCACCAAAGGAGAATTCTAAATGCCCGTCCCTCAATCCTGTCAATCCTGGGATTCTATAGGATGATGCCATGCATTTAAAGTGAAATATTGTGCTATAACCGTGTAGTGTGAAAGGGCCTAGGGTTACATCTACATCAGCCAGACATCCTGAGTAGAGAATGTCCCAGGAAGTTGTCTCAAGGTATTTGAAGCTGAATCAAGGCTAGCCAAGGTGGCTAAAAAGCAGTGGCAGCTGATGGCATTCACATTATTGGGGCAGTGGATCTGTTCTGGGTCTACATCTGAACTTATCCAGACCACTGAACCACATCTCCAAAATAGGTTCAGTTCCTTGGACAGCCCCTTTGAAGTTCATGTTAAAATCTGGCATAGTTTCACCATCCTGCTGACACAGAAGTCACCAAATGCTTCAACATAAGGTACTTCCTCTTATACAAACTTTCAGATCATCCCCAGAGTGAGGCAACTTTCTCATGCAGCAGAAGTTAGGAAGCAGCAGCAGCTCCCTAGCTTTGACTCCTTAGCCACCAATCTGTCCCCACCATTAGAGGACCAAGCTGTGTGTGCCATAGAACCAACCTCCATCCTCTAAAGTGGTTTTTTGCTCTGAGCTCTGCTGGAGATCATTGTATCATCTTCAGCAGAAGTGAAATTCAACTGGCAATTCAGTCAGCTTTCTGTATATGGAACAGTGGAGGAGATGCCATCTTGTCTTTGCTCCAAACGAGGCAGCCACATTTATTGGCCAAATTTATTGGTTCCATCTTGGCCTCTAAATTTTGAAATCTGTGTGTTCGATTTTGGGCTGATAATAGTCCAACTATGTTGTCATATTTTATGCTTCTTTGGATTATATGGTTTTATGTTTTATTTTGTATTTAAATTGTTACATTTGCCCAGAAAATATGATTATATGAGGTTCCATGAAAACATTATAAATCAAGACATCTGGTCAGTTCTTCAACAAGAAACTGCCCGCAGACCTCATTTAGTTATCCTAGTAATGTGTAAGCTAATTTGTAGCCTTCTCTTAAATTGCTAAATATGCTTCACTGAACAGAGAGGAAGAAGTGATAATAATAGCTACTGATTTGTCGCATGTCTGGAAATAAAAGGCCCTTAACTGCTAAATTCTGAAACCCCTAAATGTAAAGCCTGTATGATAAGTTTCAGCAAAGGTTTCCACTCTTCTCCCTGTTTCTCTTCTTCATCTTCCTCCTTCCTCCTCATCTAATCTAAGAGTTTGATCTTGATTCAAATTCTGAAGCTGGTTGTTTATGGAAATCCCCTTAATCTGGGATATTTTTTTTTGAAAAATGCTAACTGTACTAGAATTACTATGTGTCCTGTAAGATTAATCTAAACAACCAGCATATTGTAACTCCACCATCCTCTGCACTGAATAATGTGAGAACTGAAACCAAGCAGCGCAGATTCTGCTGTTTCTATTTCTCCCCTCAGAAAGGTAAAGAGGAATCCCTGGGAGTTGTTGCATATTCAGATTCACAGAAATTTGAGCTATTTCCTTCTTAGTTTTTTTTTGAATAAACAAGTGCAGTATAGCTAGAGCAAGGAGAGCATTGGAGTTACATACATAACAATGTGTACTCAATATAGCAATTGGACATGTATGAATATTAAAAGGCGACTTGCTTGCAGCAAAATTTGTTTATGGTTTCTTCAGTAACTAGCCAATATTAATTGGGAATTTCTCTTATCAGCATGGTGCACAAGCCCTGTTTCCAGATGATTTCACAATGGGATTTTGGATTTAAGAATGCCAGTCCTGGCAAACTTCATGAACGGCTCTAAGCTCCTTTGTGCATTTAGGTGCCCTGTATACATATCATGAAAATTAATCATGATAGCTAAAGCTCTCTATGCATTAAATAGAAATGAATCATAATGAGCCACCAAGCTTGTTGGCACCATGGACTGGTGCTGAGTGGATTGGCAGAGAGTGGCAGTGCTGAAGAATCATCGCATGCGGAGTCAAAACTTATAGAAGGTAAAAGGCATGGCAGCTGCTGCTGCAAACTGCAGGCACCAAGATGCTGGTTAGAACTGGATGTTCAGATAGTATCACAGGTTGGGAGCTGAATCCATTGAGGATCACCTGTTCTCAGACATGTCTCCTAGAACACTCCTTTCAGCACCTGTCAGAGAATGAGCATAGCATGCTTCTGTTTGGTATCAAATCTTGGTTTGGGTCGAACATTTAAACCAACGTTATTATGTGACATGAAACTGAGAGTACATGGAAAGGAGAGATGTGGATAGATGAGGACGAAATGTGTAGACACATAACTTTTTTCTTGAATGATTAAGTTTCAGGTATTGACTAACTGAAGTACTCTATATCTGGGGTAGTGGCAGATTGTTGTAGTGACTAATAAGTTGTAGTAACTAAAAGCTGTGCCTTGTCTTGTGGCAAACCAGATTCCCATGGGAAGATCACAAAGGTTATGGCTTTTTCCCATAGTTCTTTTCTAGCAGTTGGTGTTCAGAAGCACGACATGCTACTTCTGATATAGGGCTTGTATGTACTGATCATGACTAGTAGCCACAGAAAGCATATATCTTCCATGAAGCTGCTTGATCCTGTTTTAAAGCCACTTCCCTCTTTAAAGTCAATTACCACCCCATTTTGTGACAGCAAATTACATCATCTGAAATATGTGCTATGTGAGAAAGTACAGTCACTTCTGAATCAGTGTCATTGAGTGACTCTGAATATAAGACCTAAAAAATAAAAATGGTTCTAATTCCCTGTAGGTAGTAGTATATTTTCATGGTGTATGATAACCCTGAATAATCTTTATTTACACTGTGATGTACAAACACCAACATTTCATGATCTGAGCAAAGCGGAATCTCAGCCACCCATTTCACAGTGAGGCATCCCCCCCCCCGTTTGGGCTACAGCCCACCTCTACATAATAATATTAAATGACGTAACAATTTCCAGTTGTGCAGCTACTTGTTGTAACAACTAGCACTTTGAACTAAGAACAACAAATTGAAAATCAGGGATTAAATGTGAAAGGATAAAGAAATGTTTCTCTTCTGATATAAAATTCAGAATATGCTGTGTTTTCAGGAGCTTTTGAACGTGCACATTTCGTTTCACTCCAGTTCTACTCAAAAAATATAGATCAGCACTAGCCGCTCTCTTTGTGTTTCTCAAACAAGAATTTGAACAAACAGGCACTGCGGAGCAACAGTTATTTTAAAAAGGTACCCGTGCTGTCTAATTCCTCTCAGGATAGGTTGCTTGCCTTGTGCCAGCAGTCTGGAGGGAGTTGAGGGCTGCCAAGTGGGGGCTAGGACCAAAGAGCCGCAGGGATCACAGGGCTGACCAGAACGCAGAAGCAGAGAACACGCTCTCTAAGGCCCTTTCCGCACATGGCGAGGGAAACGCTCCCTGCCGCTACTCACCGGCTTTTTGGTAGGTCGCTCCACACTGCTCCGGCATCCAAAATGGCAGCTTTTGGTTGGTGGAGGCTCTCCACCAACAGGAGAAGCTCACCAGCCTAAAGCCCGCCCCTGGCAGATCTGCAGGCACACAATAGTGCGCGCCTGCAAATCTGCACCGGAGCATGGCAACAGAGCGACATGGGGTCGCACGCTCCGTACTTTTTAAAAACCTCTTAAAAGAGGTTTTTAAAAAGCACACTGCATGACCTGTTCCGGACGCTCCAGAGTGGACTGAGGTGCGGAACTACGAAAAGTAGTCCGCCCCAGTCCACTCCACGGTGCAGAAGACCTCCGTTGGAGGTCGCTCTGCACCATTTTAATAGGCCCATGCGGAAAGGGCCTAAGAGAACTGAAAGCAAGACCAGAGGTGCTAGAGACACTATTTCTCATGTAGGCTAGGCTGCCTGACAAATCTCCTGCTCAATCTCCAAGACATTCCCTATGCAATATCCAAGGCCCACATGATGTAATAGTTTGAACATTGGGCCAGGATTCTTGGAAGTCAACATTCAAATTCCTGCTCATCCACGGAAGCCACAGCGCAAGTCACACTCTCAGCCTCAGAGGAAGGCAAGAAAACCCTATGATAGGTTTGCCATAAGTCAGAATAGAATTAAGGCACATTAACAACAACTTCCACCAGAGGAGGAGATATTGGCCAGTGTGGGTGGGTGCAGCCAGCCATGATCTAAAAGGTTCTTCCCTGAGGCACTACAGTAACATGGTTTACCACAAGAGGAAATGGTCATCCATTCATGACAGTGCCTGAGAAGTAAAAGATCCCTTCCTTGTACAGTATAATGATTTAAGATGGTCAGATACATCGAAAGTTTTACTTTATTTTAAACTTCAAGACACTTTAGTTTTCCTTTTAGCCATATTAATTTAAATTTTAAACAAATATTAAAATAACAGAAAATGAGATACTGCAATAATAACATAACCAGAATCCAATTTACCTTTTGCAAGATGAATATCATAACAGTGTTTGCAAGTTTTAGCTCCAGTACAATGAAAATTGATCACTTTGTGTGAAATCCCCTTATTGCTATCTGAAGCAAAGAATATAATTCTTACAAATTAGATTGATGAGCCTGACTAAACATTCACCAACACTAAAACTTCTATACTTAAAAAGAAAGAAATGTTCCCCTAGTATTTCTGGAGGTGGGATCATAGAACATACAACCAGGACATAATGGGATAATGGAACAAATGCAACTGGTGACATTAAAATCTTTCCTGTAATAACAATCAAACAGATTAGCTAAGGAAGTCTGTTGCCTCTTAACTAAAAGAAATCCTTTCTTAACAGAAGTTTAGAAAGATCCAAAAGGTCTAATAGTTTCAGATCCCCGCACAATAGATGTCATCAACAAGAAATCATTTGAAATAAAAGATGTCACCTTTGTTACTAAAATATTTTATATTCAGGTTTATTTTTTATTTTTTTAAATAACCACTCATATTGGCAGGTACAGCCAGCATGGTGGAGCAGAACCCTAGAGACAAGATTCAAATCCCCACTCAGCCATGGAAAATCAGTGGGTGACCCTGGACAATTCATTCTCTTTCAGCCTCAGAGGAAAGCAAAGGCAAACCCTCTCTGAACAAATCTTGTCAAGAAAACCCCATGATAGATTCACCTTAGGGTCACCATTAATCGGAAGTGACTTGAAGGCACACAATAACAACATGGTCAGGAATCAACTGCCTACTCAGGAACATACTGATAATATCCTTTAGGTAAAAAATAGCACAGATGCAAGAATGCTTACATGCTTGGAAAACGAATTCCTTCAGACAGAAGATTAGGCAAAGAATCAGGCTGGTGTTTGCATATACGATGAAAATTGTGGGTTGGATCCAAATGCCTACTCCCATAAATGAGATTCTTCTACTTTTGGAAGGTTTCTGATCTTTTTGGTGTTAAGCGAAAACATCTTTTGCCAGTTTTGTCTTCTCCTTACAAATCTTTGTGTCCTGTGAAAATCTTTTTCTCAAGTAGAGAAACAAATTTTTAGGAGGTACAAGAATTTGCAGGATGAAGAGGATCAAGAAATATTGTCTCCATCACTCCTTCTTCTGGGAGGAGCAGAGCTCCACTCAGACAATGCTTCTAGTTTAGATCCAATCCAATTATTAGCAGCATGGAAGCTCAGTGCAGATTTACATTTTGAGGAGATGTTATTGTTATTACCTTCAAGTCATTTCTGACCTATGATGACTTTAAGGCAAACCTATCATGTGGTTTTCTGGGCAAGATTTGTTCAGGTTTGTCTTTGCCTTCTTCTAAGACTGAGAGAATGCGCCTTGCCCAAGGTCACCCAATGGGTTTCCAAGGCTGAGCAGGGATTTGAATTTTGGTCTCCTGGAGTCCTAGTCTAATGCTCAAACCACTATGCCATGTTGACTAAAATGTCTGTAAAGATAATTGACATTTAGTTAGTCCATTGGCAGGGATCCTTCAACCCAGAGGCTGAATCTGACTTGCCAGGCATGTTCATCTAGCTCCCCTGCCCACCTCTCCCCATTAGCCCATGCCCCTTTGCAGCCATGTTCCTTTTCTGCAATAATTTGGAGATGAAAGAATAGATTAGTCTCATCCTGTATTGCCAGATCTCTTGATCGTTCTCTCTGTATGGGAAAATAGTGTAACTTGACTAGACAATGGAAGCAAAGATGGAACCAAATGATGGAACAACAATATTAATGATGGAACCAAAATATTCACATACCTGTGAATATTTTGTGAATATTTATCACATATACAACAGCTGTGCAATGTTGAAAAATAACATGTCCCCCCCTGAAACCAGCCTCCAGGTCCAATAGTTTCTACTGATCTGTAGGAGCAAAGGTTACACTACAATTATTATGAACAAAGAAGCTGATCGTTTTTTTTTCAAAGAACATTTGTGCTCTGGTTCTTGTAGCTTTTACATTTTGTAATTTTATACATGCCAATATAGTGCCTCAATACTGTGGTGCATAATTGTCTTGAAAACTTACCTACCCCTCTTTCAAAATCATTGTCATTCAGTTGGAACTGTAAGTGTTCTTTCTTTGGAAGGTCCTTTAAAAGCATTTAACTCGCATGGAAATCAGGCCCTTTGATAATCTTTTTATAATTAATTAGTGCGGTGCCATTAGAGCACGGTATTTCCTATCTGTCATGGTCATGGAGAAAGACATAATGTCAGCTGTGGTAGCTGATTAGATCGTTCTAACTGGTTTCTGAGAATTAGTGTGGTTCGTATTTATAATTACTTTCCCCTAAGTATTCCACCATTTTGAATCTAATTGAAGAAATTAATATCCATGCTTAATAGATTTGAATAAAAATAGGGCATTAATCATTTCTGGTCTGAGTTCCATGAAGTCAGTGGCACTATTCCAGAAAGAGTATTTCTCAGCTGTTTATACTTATTCACACTTGAGTAAAGCTCAGAGGGAAGTAGTTTAATTATATGACAGAAAGATACTTGCGTGTTTGGGTTTGAATATAGGAAGAAGGAACATCTATAACCCAGACTATGTCTTGTCTTTACCTCTAAACTGTAGTGTATATTCTTGTTTATGTATAATTCTGATATTCAGTCATTATAAGCATAATGGCTTTGAAAGTGGCGGGAGCAATCAGCTATAGCTCTTATCTTAATCAGATATTACACTGGAAGCAGGATTATGTCTGTACATATGGACTGGTCAAGTATCCTTCTTTTTTTAAAAAAAATTATTGCCTTTTTAATTCTGAAATAAACATATAAGATTGTATGATGTGGTTCCATGAGGCCTTTTTAATAAGTCTGATTGGTGTGTGTGCGTGCGTTCTTGGGAGTTTATGCTCCTAGCACTAAGAATGGTTTCTCTGGGAGGTTTTACCTGCCGCTTTGAAGCCATTTCCACATGATGGAGCTGTGCCACTTTGAGGACAGGATGCCAGTGGTCGGTTGGTCATGATTCCACATGATGTTGTTGCTGGCCCATTGCCATCCCCAAGCATTGCACTCGTGTGATATTTGCAAAATGGAAAAAATCCAGTTTGCGCCTACAATTGTGAGGTGCTCCCATACTTACCATCATGTGGAAGGGTAGGGAAATGTGATGGCAACACTTCCTTTCATAGTGCAGCATGGGAAGTGACCAGTTGCACTGTGGAAAGAAGAGGCAGGACCATCGTGCTCCCTTCTGCAGGGAGCCAGCGAGGTGCGGAGGGGACTATTCCTCCTGCACTCTCTTCCCCTGCTGGGACTGCCGTGGGACAACGTGCAAGGATGTTGTCATTCAGAAATGGCCTGAGTCTCTTTAAAAAAGACAATTCTTCCCATTCTACAGATTTTCAAAAAGCCATTTTCAGGAAAAAGGGAGAAATGTGAACGTTGTATGAATGTATGTTCTTTGTGTCTATGTATGCTGTGTTTGTACATGATTATATATTTCTCTCTCTCTCTCTCTGTTTCTCTCTGTGTGTGTATGAATCATGCCCTCCAACATTCCATAGGTAAGAACTGGGACACGAGTGGCCAAGCAACATCAGAGTGTGATCAAGATGGCAAACATTATTAAAGAGGAAGAACATGCAAGCTAGGAGAAATTGCAGCAGTTTGCTTTCACAGGTATGTCTGGTGGGAACATAGGAGAAGGCCTCCTCAGTGGCTGCTCCCAGGCTCTCAAACTCCCTCTCCAGGGAAGTTAGACTGGTACCCTCCTTACTTTCTTTCACTGACAAGTAAAGACTTCTTTGTTCTAATAGGCATTTGATGATTGATTGTGTAAGGCCCATCCCATCTAAATAAAGTGCTGGATTTTTCTGTTTCTTGTGATTGTGTGTATGTTTAATGGCTTCTGTTTTAAATGGTTTAAATTTTTTTGATCAGTTAATTGGTTTTTAACTTTTATACTTTGTGAATTTTTAACCATCTGAATGACATGATGACATATTATATTATTTAAAAAATACCTCCAATTAACTTAATACTCATAAAGTAATGGATGTTCCAATATAGATCAGTTTACCCTCAGTCAAGCATATATACATATATTTTCCGCAAAACGCTTATCATTTCATTCATAGTTTACTGTAACTTAATATGTTGATTTAAATCTTTTTGTCCTACTATCTCAATAATTTTGTGAAGTGTAAATATTCATTCTATCATTTCATCTTAATTCTTACATTTTATGCTCCTCACAAAGTCATTATCCTTAATACAGCCATCTAATTTCTTATAGCTTTTCTTTATTATCTTTAAAATCTTATACTTAATCCCCAGTTCCAGCAATTGCTAATTTTCCCCGTTTGGATTCCCATAGAGGGGATATTATTTTCCATTCGTTCAAGAGTATTATCTGTTAATAGAATAGCAGATAGTAGAACCCTCTGTTTTTTTTTAATGTTGAGAGCTGCTTTGAGTCCTGCACTGGGAAAAATGTCAGGATCATCATCATCCCATAGGGAAGGGCAAGATTCTGTCCCCTTCTCTCTCTGCTGAGTACAAATTACCAAGAAGAGAGGAGGAAAGTGAGAGGAGGAGGAGGAAAACGAAAGTGGGATGTTTTAAAAGCAACTGAAAAAGTGGGGTGACAGAGGATTAATTAGGACTATCCCCACCAGATTGGGAAATTGGAAGGTATGATTATATATGTGCCTGAATGGGGTCTGGGCAATGATTCTGTGAAGGGACACATAAGAAGTTCCAGCCAGTTTAGTGAGTACATCTCCCTATTTTGGGATAGAGTAGCAGGTAGGTTCCAATTCTTGCTGCAACTGCTATACCACAACGAGTTGTTTTGTGTGGGTCCAAATAATTCGAACTAGATGGTCCTCAGGGAACTTTTGGGTAAACTGAGCTTCCATCTTACTCATTCATACTTTCCAATATTTCACATATAAAAACCAGGACATGTGGAACTGAGCAAATTCAGAGTGTGGTCAAAAGGGCATGACAAGAAGAGGACAACAGTTATTAATGAGGACGGATGGAGAGAAGTACTATTTAAAGTAGAGGAACCCTGGAATTTATGTACTGAGTTTGGAAAGTCTGAAAAAGGGAAATAAAAAAAAAAAATCCCAAATTGATAAATATACAACTCTCTGTGTATGTATGCATGCATGCACTTAGTATGATTAACAATAAATCTAAATAAATAAATACATTATTCTAACATCAAAATAACTTTATCAGACCTGCTGAAAATTTCAGCTTTGTCTCAGATCCTTTGTCTGAACTCTGTATGAACCTATGCCCTCTGTCCAATGCACCTTATGGATGAAGTCAAATCAACAGCTTGTGTATAGCATAAGACTCATGTGGTCACCTTAAGCCAATCATACCTTCTCAACCTACCCTACCTCACAAGATTGTTGTTAGTATAAAAATGGGGAGGGGGAGGAGGGGGAAAAGCCAATGTGTGATATATTTGGCTTCAGGAGATATGTGCAATGGAATTAGCTAAGAAAGCTATAGTTGGGAAAAACATGACTGCCTTAAAGAAATATGTGTATCTTGATGGGTTTTTGGAATATCTCAAGCTACAATTCTGTACACATTTACCTAGGCATAAGTCCCACTGAACTCATACATATGTGTATGACTGCATTGTTAATGTAAATGGAATATTGCTCTGCAGAAAAAAAAAAGCTTCTCTCAGTGTAAGTAGACTGTAAAATCTCTCCCAAAGCTGAACCTTTACTAAATTAACAGTCCCCCCCCAGCACTGTACAGCCTTGGGACACACAAAGGGTGATTAAATGCAAAAGGAAAGAGGTAGAGAGAAGTAGCCTAGTAAAACAAAACCTTAAGTTATTAGAGTTAGGCAAATCTCAAAAAGAAACTAAAATCTGAATTGAAGGAGGAAAAAAATTCACACTAGGAATTATGCTTCTCTGAGATATTGATTCTATTTTAGGGAAATTGGAGATGAGGGGCACCAGTGTGTCTGTTAGAATGAGAGACCGAGTAAGACTGGTGCAGAGTTTGGAGGATACTATAATTGAAAAAGTCCCTGGTTTTTGTTTCTGTTTTTATAAAGCATCCACTCCCCCCACTTTTTTTTTTACAAAGCATGTTTATTCCCTTTGTTAACCTTAACAAGCAATTTGGAGCCAGTCAAGGTAAGATGTTCTGCTCCAAAGCTCTCTCTCTGCTTTTGCTGAGTTGAGTGCAAACTACTTTTGCACTTTGAATTCAGTTTACAGCAAGTGAAGTAAGCTGAAGATTCAGGAGAAAGGTGAGAAGAGGAAAGAGACATTTTTAATTGAACTAGGCCTGCCAAACTGTTACAGGTAGAAAGTATGCTTCTTTTGCCTTAGAAAGGAACAGAAAACTGTTCTCTTCTATTAATTTTTAAACTCTGTTTAAGAGTTAAATTCATTTTTAATTCAATGACTCATTTTTAGTTGTATATACACAAACTATTTTTGTCTACCTGTATAATTTTTTAAATCTATGTCCTTGTGGTTTTTGGTTTTATCAGAATTTTAAATTGTATTCTTAATTTACATCAGCTCAGTTGCCTCATAGGGTAGAACATGCTATTTCTATATGTAATGAATAGGTAGTTAAACATAACAATAGCAACAACAAGTAATTGCTAAGTAAAGCATTCTTGCATCTTCAGTCAAAAGTACAGAACATTCATATGATACAGTTTGGTAATCACACTTTAAAAAAGCACCAATAAGCCAGTAGTGTATTAATAGTTACATCAGTGTTATTTTTACCTAATAAAAAGACACCATTAATGATGGATTCTAACTATTACTAATTGTGAAGTGGAGAGCAACCTCTAATAATCAGCAAGGAAAATGGATTAACATTTCCATCCATACCCCATTAAACACTTGTTAGTGTCGGATATTAGATGGTTATTCCAGGATCTATATTTATGTAGGTAGGATTTGTCAGTCATGTTTGTGAGACTTTTCAGAAATAATGCTCATGCTGTCAAAATCTGCAGTATGATTTTCTAACTTTTTCTCATCACTCCACATTGAGCGGCAGTAGAGAAATGTTTTGTAGCTCTCACGTCACTGTATTCGTTACAAAGAGACTAGACAATCTGAAAGCCCAGTGGTCCTCAAGATTGTTATTGTTAGCTTGAAATAATCATACAGATCATACTGTGCTGTAGCTTGAGTGGAAACAAGATTATCCCTCTCAGCTGACATTTAGTACTCCTTCAAATGAAAAAATATGTAGTTAGTGTTTATTGTTTAAGCAAGGAGTTTTACAGTGGAACGGGCTGATGCTTAAGTGCAGTGAACAGCACACTTCTGTCTCACTGAGTAGTGCTGACAGAATTTCAACACATCAGGCACTTCAGCAGAGGTTTTTTAAAGTGAGCATGTTGTATAGCAGATGTTATTACGATCTAGAAATATTGGCAATGGATAAAAGTCTAACTCACTTGGTGTGCCACTTGTTTTTTGCCCCTTGAGGAAAAAGAAGTAAAGAAGTTTGGAAAAATCTCCCTCCTTTGCAAATTAGTTAGTGCCACCTTTTCTCCTTGGGAAACGTCTGCCAACAACCCACTTCATTGACACTTTCTCAGTCCACACAATTTCACTTCTCTGGCTCTTTTTATTATGATTCTCTTACCACATCCCCATTTTTCATTGTCAGCCATTTCTGACTTCCCAGAGCTCTTTAATACTGCACAGTTATAGTATATAATTCTACTTTTACTGCTGTACCTAGATCCTTTGTAGTCTTTTAACATTTCCGTACGACACTCTTATAGCGTGATGATTCCACTTTCAACCTCCTATGGAATCCTGGGACTTGCAGTTCCGGGAGGGGCCAGCCAGCCCCTCCCAAAACTGCAAACCCCAGGATTCCATAGGAGGTTGAAAGTGGAATTATTGCGCTATAAGAGTGTAGTGCGGAGATGGCCTTTGAGTTTATAGTTTGGTGGGACTCTAGAGTTCCCTGGCCAAGAATTCTAAATGCCCATCCCTAAACTACCAGTAGAGAGCCAGTGTGGTGTAGTGGTTTGAGCACTGGACTACAGTCCTGGAGTCCAGAGTTCAGTTCCCTGCTCAGCTGTGGAAACCCATTGGGTAACCTTGGGCATGCCACACACTCTCAGCCCCAACCATCCCCATGATAGGGTAACCTTAGAGTTGCCATAAGTTGAAGGCACACAACAACAACAGACAACAAACTGCCAATTCCAGGATTTCCATAGGATGGAACTATGGCAGTTAAAGTGGAATCATAGTGCTATAATTGTGCTGTGTGAAAAGGCCCCTAGTTAAAAGGACTCTTATCTTGCCATTGCCCTACTTCAGGAAAGGGAATTTTATGAGTGGTGGGTTGACTTGAGTCACTGTAATCTTCCATTTGTCACTCTCCCATGTTTTCTTACCCCAGATTCTATCTTTTTGCTTACTGCGGTGGCAAAAAATGTCTTTTGATGCATCGTACTAGGAGCCTTCCATCTGGAAGTGCTCTGACCCTTCTGAGAAATAAAAAATTGCCAAGGTTTGGTTGAACAAAGGTGATCATAAGAGTTATGTAGGTCAAATTAAAGACCTGTCCAGTCCAGATCAGACTGCAAGTTGTGTAACTACATAAATTCCCTGCACTTCAAAGGTTTGTCACATGTATTCACACAAACATTTGGTAGATGAAGCTCTTGAAATTACAGCACGCACAGGCTATTTTGCATGGGTGAGATGGTTGTGCGTGGATGCCATGAAACAGAGGACTAGATTTTGGCCCCCTTTTTTGGTCAATCAATGGTGCATAGAATCATAAAGCTGGAAGGAACCAGTGCAAGATCTATGGCGAAGGATGCAACAATGGCAACTCTAACAGATAATCACTTGTTGTTGTTGTGTGCTTCAAGTCATTTCCAATTTATGGCAACCATAAGGTGAACCTATCATGGGTTTTTTTCTTGAGGCTGAGACTGTGTAATGTGCCCAAGGTCACCCAGTGAGTTTCTATGGCTGAGTGGGGAATTGAGTGGGGTCTCCAGAGTCATAGTCTAATGCTCAAACCACTACACCATGCTCGCAGTAATCTGACCTCTGCTTAAATGCCTCCAGATCTTGAGAGCCCACCACCTCTTGAGGCATTCTGTTCCACTGGGGGACAGTGTTATAACGTTTACCCTAATATTTAGCTGTGTCATTTTCATCCATTGTTCTAGTCTTGCTATCTAGAGCAACAGAAAATAAATCTGCTCTGTCTTCTCTGTGCTATTTGGAAACCTTAGTTCTATTCCTCCTCAGTTCTCTAGGCTAAATTTAGCCAATCCTTTCAACTGTTCTTCATTGGACTTCACAATGAACTCTCATACTCTAGTTCACCTTCGGAAAAGGTGGTGTCCAGAACTGAATACAGAACTCTAGATGTGGCCCAGCCAAAACAGATTATGAAGGAATTATTGTTTATGAGGATGCCATGGCTAAGATTTTGTGCATGGGACTACAATCACTATAGGTATAGGGCTACTGTGCACTACAATTTCAAGGCCATAGAAATATGGGCAAACTGCACCCATGTTAGTTAAGCAGAAAAGGTGTTGAACCTAACATGCCGAGTGCCTTAGGAGTAACTGACACAAGAGGAGTCTCACATGTTCAGGGGTCTCATTCAGAATACAATGTCTAGTTCAAAGGATATTGTTGACCTGAGAAAGTTTCAGGAGGAGGCTACTAAAATGATCAATGGATGGAGCAACTCCTGTGCAAGGAACAACTGAAATCTTTTGGACTGCTTAGCAAAGAAAAGGGGAAATAAGGGGAGGCATGATAGAAGTATAAACAGGACAAACAGGGAGAAGCTTTACTTCCTCTCCCATAATACTACAACATGGACTAACTTGCTAAAACTAAAAGGCAGGAGATATAGGAAAGATGAAATGAAGTATTGCTTTACACAGCACATCATTAAACTGTGGAATTCACAGCCACAAAAGATAGGGCTCTAGGATAGTGCTGGAGGTTCTTGGAGCATCCATGGAGATTAGACACATTAGTGGCTACTAATAAGGAGACTATATATCATTGTCCTGGTTGTCCTCTGTCTGAACAAAACAGTTGGCCCTGAATGACCTGTGGTTTGATCCGACAGGCCATTCTTGTGTTCTTAAAGTCCCCTGCCATAATTCCAACCTGCGACAGCAGTGTCAGAAACAGGTTCATACAAACAGCAAAAGGATCCAACATAATTTTAAAAGGGTACAATATTGCATTCTGCTACCCTAAAACAGAATAATTTCTTGGTCCCAGTGGTGGCTTGGTGGAGTGAGGCTGGGGTGAATAGGGTAGAAAAAGTGTTGCTTAGATAGCTATTAGTTTGTGATGCTTACACAAGTCTTGCAGAACAGTCTGACGACACTTTCTGAAGAAGGTGCCTTTACTTGCCCAATCTAAGTCATAAGTCACTGTTGCTTGTTTTAACTGTTCTCTGTTTAATGCAGAGAATGAGGGGAAAAGGGCGTAGGAGGTGGCATGCTTCAAGTCAGCTGAATGATCAATGATAATTAATTACCCAACTTCTCAGACATTATTGTAAGGTTTCAAAGATAACCTTCTTTTTTACCCTTTTGGGATGCCTAATAGGATATCGTGCTTGGCAAGAGATTAGTTTGAGCAGAGCCAAATTTAATTGCCTTAATAAACCACTTAGTCATTTGCTTCAGACAATGCAAGAGACAAGATCATAATTAAGGCCTCCATCCCTCAGTAACATAAATGGGTTCCATCTTAACAAATGAAAAGGTTGAAAGGAGCAATCCATTGTAATATTACTGCACAGAAAGAATTTGTTATTCATGTCTTAGACAGCTTTATTACTGATTTTTGACAGTTGGCATGAAAGAAGGGAAAGGGTGAATGGGAAGGGAGGTGGCTGAATGGAAATCTCCTGTTTCTATAAGTCAGCCTTTCACTGTGGTGGAACAATCCAAAGTACAAAATGTAGCATGCTATTAAATTGCAACAGCGTGACACTGTCTCTCAGACAATATTAGCAATCATTGAACAAAGAGCATATGTGTACCTGTGTATCTATCAACCTACATAGATGGAAAGAGGAAAAAACAAGAATTAAAATATATACAGTTAAATTGAAAGAAGAAATTATATGCTGTGATTGTAAGAAGAAGGATAACACTTTTTAGACCAGCCATTATCATATACCTCTAATCATTATGGTTGCTGTTGTGTGCCTTCAAGTAGTTTCTGATAACTCTAAGGCAAACCTATCACAGGGTTTTCTAGGTCTGAGAGTGTGTCACCCAGTGGGTTTCCAGTGGGTTTCTTCAGGGTTGTAGTCCAATGCTCAAGCCATCACGCTGGCTCTTACTTCTAAACGTAGGCCATTTCCGCATGAGACTGTTATAGCGCGATGATTCCACTTTCAACCTCCTATGGAATCCTGGGGTTTGCAGTTTTGGGAGGGGGTCCCTGGCCCCCCAACCCCAGGATTCCATAGGAGGTTGAAAGTGGAATCATCGCGCTATAACAGTCTCATGCGGAAATGGCCATAGATCAGGCTTAATACTAAGAAACACTTAACTTCATGGAGTAGTTGATTGGGAACTGCATGTTTGCCAGCTAGAGGTGTTAGCCAATCAGGCTCCTGGAGGGGGCTCGTCAGTAGTGTGTTCAGAACCTGACTGCTTCTGTATTCTGTCCTAAGGGAGGAAAAATACCAGGAGTTAGCTCAAGGCCAGGCTTAGCTCCAGGTAACTTAAGGGGGGAGACTGTAAGAGTGGTATGTAAAGAAATAGATGTGTCAGCTATAGAATTGATATGTAAAGCTGGCGTGTTTGGTTTCTTTCCTTTTCTTTGATCCTATGATTCTGCCGGCAGTACATTGTCCCTAGAGAAGCAGTTCCCCATGAATTTACCATGTCACCTCCAGAATATGGTACTGCAATCTTTCCTACTAATTGCCTTTTTAAAATATGAGAGGTTCAGCTACTACTCAGTCACTTTCCAGCTGGGGAAGTACAAAAACTCATCAGGGACTCATAGGTTTCCTCTAAATGGAGATGTAGAGGCACCATACATGGTGGGTCAGCCATAATTACTGGTATTGATCAGTCAAAGGTGATGGAGGGTGCATATGTGCAGCAGCGAGCTGCTATGATTAAGGAGCACTGACGTCAGTGGCTATAGGAAATGAAGTTAACTTTTTATTATAGTAACTCCATTAGAGATAGGAAAGCTCTTCAAAGGTGCAGTTGAAGAGTGGTGAAGGTAGGTGGATAAGATGAGAGGAGCTTTTAGGTCACTGAAACACTCACTAGCCCTATCATTGCTGCTCTAAGACTCATTCGGCAATAAAAACTTGAGCACCATTGCATTTCCAACACCCCTTCTCAATACTGCACAAACAAGTCCGCAAGCTTAATTTTCTGTCATAGAGTTTGGTACCAGTTTCTGGGCAATGGTGTGGCAAGGACATCTCTTGGGCAGTATTCCATTTCAATAAAGCCTTAGTTCATGTGCATCTTTTATGGAATGATATTTTTCTTCAACATGCTTAAACTGAAAAATGATCTCTGTCTGAGAGGTCTTGCTTGTCTTTAAATGCCAATGTTGGCTTAGGCTGTTCTATTCCAAAATCCAACAGGAACATGTGTGGCTTTTAATTGTTTACTTGCTTCTGAAGTAGACTTATTCAGCTTTAGTAGAGGTGGCTACAACTGTCTTTTCCTTCTGTGTATTCCAATGAGTTATTCCATCTCCATAAAAGAACAAATACCCACTTGTAAATTTCTGTCAGTGGCCTCATTGGCTCAATCTGCATCTATATATCCAGTGAGCTTAGTATTGGTGGTTTCTGATAAATGTAGTTTCAGGTATGTAGTTCTTTTCAGATATTTGGCTACTGTCTTCACTGCATTCCAATCACACTTTGTTGGTGAGTTCATTTTTCTGCAAAAATCCCAACAGCTGTAGCCAAACCTGGTGTTGTAACTTTGCATATCCACAGAAGCTTCCAAATGGCTTCCTGATGCTGGCTATTGTTTGGTAATGCTTCCTTTTTTGAAGTGTGTTTCCAGCAGTAGGTATCCAAAGGAGAGCTAACTGGATGTGCTTCAGTCAGCTCAAGATACTTTAGTAGTTCCAGTATCTTTTGCTTTTGGTTAAGAAGATAACTTCCATCTTCATCTTTTTCAATTTGTATTCCAAGATAACATGTGATGTCTCCTAGCTGTTTTACTTCTACTTATTTGCTTAGATGATCTATGATTTCATCACTATCTTTTCTTTCTTCACAGCAATCAAATCAAATCATTAACATAGGTCAAAATACCTACTTGTTATCTATCAGCGTTTCCTTGGGTGAACCCCTTCTCGAGGCGCATCACATTCAGCTTTTCATTCCATACTTTGGCTATTTGTTTGAGTCCATAAATGCTCTTCTTGAGATTACATACAAGATGTTCTGGCTATAACATATTTTTCATAGCTTGGGCTATAGAATTCTATAGCCTTCACATCATGGGGCATATCCTGCAAATATATACAGTTCTGTTTTAATGTCAAACCTAGTTCTCTTCTCTTTTGGTATATAAACATAGGCCTTGGATCCAAACACTTTCAAGTGTCCCACCCTTGGTTTTTTGTCCATTCAGAGCTCATACGGTGTTGTCATTTGGCTTTAGTTGACAGTCTATTTTGCATGTAATTTCCAAACTTTTTCTGGAAATCAGGATCATGCATCTTGCCATTTCCATTCTGGTACAATTTTTCCTTTTTGTCACTCATTTTGCTCTGGGGTATATGGAACAATGGCTCATGTTTAATACCTTGCTTCTTAGGAAGTTCTTTAGTAAGCTTCCTGTGAATTCATCTCTATTATCTATTATCTAAGAATCCGTGGCCCTTTGTTAAATTTGTTGGCTCTTTGCTGCCACATAATCTTGCAGTGTTTTAAATACTTGGTCTTTTTTTTTAGATTGCATAGGTGATCACATATCTGTTGTAATCATCAATAAAAGCCAGCAAATTTCTATTCCCACCAACTGTTTTTGTTTTCATGGGTCCACAGATAATCACTCTGAATTAATTCTAGAGAGTGTTGTGTCTCTGTATTTACTTTGCTTGGGGAAGTGAGGCATATGATCCATTTTGCCCACACACAGCAAACCCACTTCATTGCACCACAGAACATACAGGTCCGTAGTTAAATTCTCTTTTACAGTTATGGCATTAATATCGATGTGTCCCATCTTTCAATGCCACAGTCTTAAGCAGTTCTCATGCTTGCACTGTTTGTCAATCTTTGCACATTCAGTCTGGTAATTTACAACATAAATTATCACTTGTACCAGTTGCTTCCATGATAGGTTTTTCCTCATAAGATACAATGCACTCTTCTCTTTTAAAGTGAACTTCACAACCCTTTCATGTTAGTGCTTTAACAGTCTGGCCCAAGTCTGATACATAGAAGACATTGCAAAGATAATTTACTTTGTACTCTCCGAAGGAATTTTGCAAAACAAATTTATAGTTCCCATTTCTTCAGGTTTAAGCATTGTTTTTCCTGTCCTATACACATTGCCCTTAATATTTTTGTTTATTTTTGTGAAGGCCTTGCTTCCAACTAAATGTGAACTGGTTCCACTGTCTAAATTCCATATAGTCATATTTCTATTTAACTAGGTCACTTTTAAAGTCCTTTTTTCAATTCCAAAAGTCTCTGTACAGATCGTCATCTTTATATGCCTGTGTTTCCTTCAGGGAACCTGTTTGGCCTGCTTGAATTGCATCCTCCTCTCTTTGTTTCTGCAAGGTCTTGATTATTAAAACAGCTAAAATGGTGCAAAGAATGCACAGATATATCTCAAATATCTCAAAACCATAAAATAAAATTATCTCAAATATCTCAAAACTATAAAATAAAATGATATGATAGGCTGAATTTTCTATGGAAAGTGTGCAAACAAATCTGCCAGAATTGCAAACCAATAACAGCTGGAGGGCATCTCTGTATTATAGTATACTAGTTGTTTTGTTAACTAACTACGTTGCATTAGGCAGCGCATTAAGGTAATTGAGTACATAGCAGAATAAAAATGTAGACTGGCTTCTATTGTAAGAATCAAATTCACCAAATTATGGAAAACCAGAGAAACCCTTGTTCTTGAGCAATGGCTTTTAAGCTTAAATAAGATGAAAGAATATGATGTGCTATCTCGCAACATAGATGGAAAGTCAACTGTCAACTTAGAAGAAGCATGGATGCCAGTAACTAAGTATATAAATAAGAAATGGGGTCTTCCCCACAAATGAAGAAGTAATGTAATAGGAAAGAGATTTTTAGTGGACTATTATTTACAATATTAGCACTTACTCTATCAAAGCCTCGTTAAATTCAAGAATCCACTTTAAAGTTACAATTATAGACCCTACCACAAGAAATATTACACATATAGCAAATAGCAAAAAGAACTCTATGCTAAGTGTGTAATTAAATGAAGATATCTTGTTGAAATTATAAGCAAAGTAGAGACAGATGGTTCTATTGTAGATGAACAGGATAGTATAAAATAAATGGAAAGGAGAAAGTTAGAAAAGGGTGGTTTTCTCATATTATGTGAATATTTACATTGGTATTGTCTATGGTATCAGATAAGAGGGATTTTTCTCAAAATGAGAGAGAGATAGAATGCGTGTATAATGTTATTTCAAACATGAAACTGTTTCTGCTATTTTGTAATATTTTATATATTTATATTTTTGTTTTGTTTTCTCAAACAAAAAGGAATTGGGGAAAAATGTAGGCTGATATCCTATACCACTGACTTACTTACAAGTGTATGACTAGCTATAGTCTTGTGGCCTGACCCTCCCAAACTTACCTCAACAGGTAGCAGCTGCTCTGAGTGATAGAGGTCTGTTCTGCTGGTAATTGAGATGAAGCAACATGATGTTACCAGCCCCCTCCTGCTGGTGACCTGTGGTGCAAAAAGGAATTGTAATAGTGTTACCACGATTATGCTGTGTCTGGTGAGAGCACTAGATATCTTGATATCAAATAATTTGGCCTCTATTTGACCTTTCTCTGCCACTCTACTCCATGTGTTTGCAAGGGCCACTGGACAAGCACGTAATAGGTGCGACTGTTAATGGTTGGACATTCCAAACCTCATTCAGGCAGACAGCTTAATGCCTCTCTGATGCTTCAGGGACCATTCCTTCTTGCAAACCCGCCTGGCTCAGTGCAACTTTACACAAAGACGTCCGGCTGAGTGCCGGGCCATTTGCATACCAGTCATACTATTGTCATCCAGTGCTAAGCTCATCATGTAAAACCTGACCTTTTCCAATGCTTTTGTCCCACTCCAAATTTCCTTTGTTCTCACCGAGCATGGCATGGCCTGTAGGCACAGTCTACCCTATAAAAAGTCCCCAATTCCGAGGACTCCTCAGATCGCTCCTGAGTTTCCTCCAGCCTTGTTGTCAGTTTGTCCAGAGAGCTCCCCTTGGCAAACCGTGCTGAGCTTTCTTCCCTGCAACTCTCCGTTCTCTCCAGGACTACGAGAAAAGGTGTCGTATTACCCATTCCCCAAAACCTCTCCATTTCTGTTTCTCAGTTAGTTAGTGTATGTCATGTCTTTTGTGTTGTTTGTTCCCAGTGAAAATATTATTTGTTGCTTTAAAAACTGTCTAACCGCTCTCTGCCCTGACGCTGTAGACATAGGGTTAAAAGATCTCAGCTAAAGTTACCCTGCCTCTCATTAGCTTGAGAGAGTGCTCGAGTCTAATTTTCCCCATCTTGTGTTTTTATTTGGTAATTTGGGCGCCCCTTCCGGGACCCCCAACAAACAGGGTAACAATAGGAGTCCTGCTTCTGATTGTCACAGCCTCACTTGCTAGGGGGAGGGGGCTGGAAATGTTATGCTGCTGTGCCCTGATAGCCAGCAGACCAGACCTCCATTGCTCAGTGTGGCTCCCTGGAGTTTAAGGTGGTATTGGAGGACATTTATAATTGTGGCAATAATGCCATGATCCTGAATATGTAGTATAACTGAATATGGGGCAAAATACAACAAAATCCAAAATCCACAAGACAGTGATACTTTTATTGGCCATCCAAAATACACAAAATGAATCATGCAACCTTTCATAGCTTCAGTGGCTTTAAGCACACAGGAGGAGAAAAAAGTGACAATGTTAGAGTCACAGGTCTTCATTTTGTCTCACATGTTACTTCTGTTGTCATTTAAGATAATCTGAAGGGATTTCAATGCAGTCAGTGGCCACTCCCCTTCTTGGCCATGTGGGGCCTAGAGACGAAAGGCAGTAAAAGACAGGTAATAAAATTTCAATTGTACTATCAAAAGAAAAGTAACTTCCCTTGAGATCCAGATTGTCCCGGTCCCATGTGAAACTAACTAAATATGAATCAGTTATGAATCTGTAACTGCAAAATCGAATGCCAGCTGTATTTGAATAAATATGAAAGAATTGAGCTATGTAAAAATGCTGAAGAGTTCCATTCAGTAATGTAGAATCTGAAACCTAAGAGCTTCCCAAAGTGGAAAGCAAAGAATGCAGCATAAACACATATGGTTGTCACTGCGAGATAGTTTATGAGCAACAGATCCTGAGTGCCTGGTAACCTTTCGGCAATAATGCTAAGATTTAGTAATATAAATGCTCACAAAATGTGCTAGTAGAATTCTGTAAGTCTCACCCTGTGCTATACATTATTTTTGATGGACTGTTAAGAATGGTGCTAGCAGACACATAACTGGTGTTAATGTCAGTGTTACATGTCTTTAGCAATATTTCCCAAATAAATGGCAGAGAGGCAGCTATGTATGTACACCAATTGTCAATCCCTGGAAGGCCATTAAGGACAAAGAAGCAAATAACTGTGGGTGTTATTGAAAAACATGGGCCTAAATCCAATTGCTAGTCTCAACTAGATCTGAGGGGAGAAAAAGACATATCCCCAAGTGCTCAATGGTTGCTGCTTTTATTTTGGAAAAAAACTCATGTCATTGAGACAGTGAATACTCTCCAGGTTTTATTCTGAACTGTAAAGCAGCTGTCCAAGATTCTGAACCCTATCCTCAAAAGAGGTTCAGCATCTTGGATAGTTTCTCCAGTGCTCAGACTGAAACCTGTGCAAGAAAAAGTAAGAAATATATTGAGTAAGTCAATAGATCTTATCAAAGGCAAACAAATCATGTTGAATTTATCAAATAACAGAAACTATGCAAAATGTAAAAGAAAACGAAAACCTATTATATTAGTTCTGGCATTGAACATTTTTCCTTTTCTTTCCCCCCTTAAACTGGTGGCTTTCACTGCAAAAAAGGCAACCTTCTCTGTCATTACCTGGTTAGAACCTCACAGAAGAAAGTTTGAGTTGTCCTCAAAACTCCTGTCTCGGCTCCGTTTACTGTATGCCTTTAAAAGGAGATAAATAGCATTCTCTAGGACTGGAATGCAACCAACATTCCAGTAAAGTGTGGATCAGATGTTCCACTTCAGATGGACTACATATACATAGGCCCTTTTCGCACTGAGGCTTCTCGCGCGAGCGGGGAAGGGCGGCTCGCGCGAGAAGGCTCCTCCGGGAAGCTGCCGTTTCCCCCTCCTTCCTTCCGCAGACGAAGGAACTAGGGGGAAGCGGCAGCCTCGCGCGAGCTGCCCTCCCCCCTGGGCGAAGCAGGAGGCTGTTGCATCCGTCCCCCCCCACTCGTGCGAAGCAGGAGGCTGTCGCGTCTGTCCCCCCCGCTCGCGCGAAGCAGGAGGCTGTCGCGTCCGCCCCCCCGCTCGCGCGAAGCAGGAGGCTGTCGCGTCCGTCCCCCCGCTCGCGCGAAGCAGGAGGCTGTCGCGTCCGTCACGCTAGCGCCCCGCCCCTTCCTTCCGCAGGGGCGGAGGGAAGGAAGCGCAACCCAGCCGCCTCCCCGATGCTCCGCACAGGAGGTAAGTGCGCGTGGGCGCCAGAAGTGTTGCGCGAGCGCGGGTGATTTTCGCTTTGAGGCGAAAATCAACAAACCCGCGATCGCGCCGCTGCAGCCCCGTGAGCGCGGCGGTAGTGGGAGTGCGTCGTGCAGAGCGACGCTCCCACTCCCACGAGGCTCACGGGGCTGTCACGCGACAGAAAGCCTGTGCGAAAAGGGCCATAGTCAAGTTGGTCTTCAAATGTCCTGGACCATGTTTCCTTGTTGAATTGTTGTGTCCATTTGTTCAAATCAGGGATGGGTGAAGGCCATATGTCAATTGTGTTTCATTGGGAAAGACAGATCCTTTTCTTCTTAAAATTTATCTCTCACTTTTGCTACCCATTTCACAGAACTTCTATTCAAAGAGGTTGCTATGTCCATTGGTGCTCTGATATCTAAGGCCATTTCCACACTACACTGTTATAGTGCTATTGTTCCTCCTATGGAATCCTGGGGTTTGCAGTTTAGGGAGGGGCATTTAGAATTCTCAGCCAGAGAGCTCTTTGGCCTCAGAAAACTACAAACCCAAGAATTCCACAGGATGTTGAAAGTGGAATAATAGCACTATTAGAACAATATTCTTTGTTTAAAAACCTCTAAACAAAGACCTAGGAATGCACAAAGCTTCCATGCTAAAACCATAATTTAATAACAGTTTAGGAAAATTAACCAGGATTTTTCTGATGTTTTAATTATTGGCTCACTTAAACATTTCTTAGGAAGCCTATCTTTACCCATATTATCCAATTTATACCAGTAATTAAATAACCTGAGAAGAAACAGGTTTGAAACAGCCTTTATTCCAGACTTAGGACTAATTGTATGCACTGGGAGACACTTGATACAAAAGGACTAAAACTTACATAAATTGCATTGATTTACTGGGTCTGTCCTATTTGGGACTAGCAATTGGCTTCAGGCTACTGTGTGACCCTGAAAATCTTATCCCTTTTCCACATGGAAAAGAAGTTGTATGTTGTACTAATGTGGAAGCCAAGAGGCAATTTAGCAGAAACAAATTCAGGACTGCAGTAATAATTTGGCTAAATAAGCAACAGAGCAGGATGCTTTAATTAGCTTCCCAATGGTAGCTTGGCCTAAATCCAATTCTTAGTGTCAATTAGAATGGATGCATTGAACCAACAGAATGTACGTATTGTGTTGACTTACCAGGTTCTCAGTGATTCAGTGAGTCTGCTCTGCAATTGGATTATGGCTTCTTGACTCACCTCTTTCCTTTAAATGGGAAATGTAACCTCTCAGAATATTCTTCATGAGCATGGCTCCTTTATCCTGACTGGCTGGCTGGACTTTGGAATTTCATGTCTGTCTTTGGACCAATGATTTCTTGAAGACAACGTGTGTGGGGATGTGTATGTTCATCCAGATTCTAGCACCTAGTGATGTGACAGTGCAATCCTACAACTGGGACTTTAGTAGTGTCTTTCCCTTGGTATGTCTATATAGAATGTGTGGAAGGAACTCTCACCTGTTCTCCTAGTTCATACTGGCACATTTGGTCCATGGGCAAACTACTGCCTTTTCCAAAATGTAGCAAAGCAGTTATTATTGCATAATATCTTTCCACAATATCAGTCCAGAGCTTAGGTCACTGTTTTAGAAAATGTATTTGAAGGGATATCATAGGGAAGAAGGGGCAAGCTTGTTTTCTGTGACTCCAGAGACTAGGACATGGAACAGTGGCTTCAAACATTAGGAAAAGAGATTTCACTTAAACATTAGGAAGAATTTCCTGGTGATAAGAGCAGTTCAATTGTGGAATACGCTGCCTCACAGAGTGGTGGAGTCACCTACTTTGGAGATTTTTAAACAGAGACTGGATGACCATCTTGGATTCAATGGTCCTTGTGGTCTCTTCAGCACTATGAAAATGTGGAAAGGCCCCAGGATTTGAAAAACAGGAGGATGGGCTATATCTCAAAATATTTCCCAATGGATCTTCTGACAGCGTTTCTTTTTCTTGTTGAGCATAATTGTTATTGCCCAGCAACAAATTCAAAGGAAAATATTTCCAAAACCTGTTGTTGTTGTTGTTGCTGCTGTTGTGTGCCTTCATGTTGTTTCTAACATATGGCAACACCCCCTTTCCGCACATTACCTGCTCGTGGAGGTGGGGGTGCCATTCGCGCAAGCAGCCTCTTGCGTGAGGCACTCGCATCGCTCCTCCGTTCTCCAGCAGCTGGGTTGCTGGTCGCGCGGCCGTTGCGCGAACGCCTCATCCCTTCCTTCCGCAGCACAGCCTGGGAGCTGTAGGCTGCCCTGAGGGAGGAAGTGCGACTGGCCCGGCTCGCCCGACGCATTGCAGGGCAGGTAAGTGCGCGAAAGCCCCGGGAGCATTGCGTGACCGCGCACCATTTTCTGCTTAGAGCCGAAAATAAAAAAATCCATGCTTTAGGCTCTTGAGCATGGCATAAATGGGAGTGCGTCGTACGGACTGCCGCTCCCATTTACGCGACGCTCAAGGGGCCCTCTCGCAAAAGAAACTGTGTGCGAAAAGGGCCTAAGATGAACTTGTCATGGGGTTTTCTTGGCAAGATTTCTTCAGAGAAGGTTTGCCTTTGCCTTCCCCTGAGGCTGAGAGTGTATGACTTGCCCAAGGTCACTCAGTGGGTTTCCATGGCTGAGCATGGATTCAAACCCTGGTCTCCAGAATGGCTCAAACCACTACAGCATGCTGATTCTCCCCAAACCCTTTACTGGTGAAAATGCTTCCTATGCTCTCTTTGAGGAAAAGAATTGTACAAGGCATACAATAATTTCACAGATACTAAAGCTGAAATAATGACAGAGAAGACAGATAACTCTATCAAAATGAGGAAACTTTTACGGCAGCTTTTGAGAATATACCGACTTTTTTTTTTTTGCAAGAGTGCTGAAATGTGTTGTGATAGAAAAAGCCTATTAAGCCTTTTGTGTTTCCATACATTTAAATCTCATATTTTGTTTTCCATTTGCCTTTTTATTCTCACACACCTTTCATCTTCTCTTTGTTGAGGAGTTCATTTGCTTGTCATTTCAGAGAAATAATGCTTTTTGCTTCAATAAGTCCTTATTAGTTTATTTCACATTTTCCCAGCGTGGTTCGAAAACATTTACTGTTGCACTGTCATTGCTCCTGCTGTATGCAGGCATGTGCCAAGTGCATTCAGTTGGCTGGGGCTAAATGGAAACATCAGAGTTGGGGCCTGTTGGAGGAATGGTACGATAATAATACATAGCATCTCCTCTGAGATTCACTGGGATATCTTAAAAGTATATTAATAACTGAACTGTGAATAGAATTTCAAGTGAGACCTTTTTGAGAAGATTGCTGCTTTCCTAGTACATTTCCCTAACTGAAAAATAGAGAAATAGGTCAGAAAATGGCCACCAAGGGGCATTTTTTTTCAACATCGATGAAGTGAAACATGAGCCATTTCCACACTAGACTATTATAGTGCTATTATTCCACTTTTAAAATCCCATGGAATCCTGAGGTTTGCAGTTCTGGGAGGGGCTGGTTGGCCCCTCCCGAAAGTCTTGTGCGGAAGTGGCTATGGACAGTGGGCACCAAAGCTACAAAATTCCTGCAGCCTTCTTAAATGACATTCATTCTCATACTCCCATTTGACTGTTTGCAACATTGCCCATGTGTTATTTTAGGACTGCTTTTCTGTACATTTTTCTGAAGGCAGCTTGCAAACTGAGAACAAAATTTTGGCTCCCCAAACATCAGAAGGGACAGGATGTGGATAAAGGCAGGTGACTTTCTAGCAGAGTGCCCCCTCTGTAGTGAATATTTTTCTTTTTTTGTGAAGAAAGGTGACTGGTGCCCACCGAAACTACCAGTGTGGAAAAGGGGGACACATAGGCAGGAGAGAGGGAATGACTTCAGCCCAAAGTGACTTCAGCTGTAGAATCATAAAAGTACAGTCCTGGGAATGAAATCATACCTGTGAGATGGCCACCCAACCTCTACTTTAAAAATTCCAATAAAGGAAAGTCTATTGACTTTCCAAGGTAGTCTGTTCCACGGTTGAACAGCTCTTTCTATTAGGAAGTTCTTCTTCATGTTTAGTTAGAATGACCTTTTTCGTAATTGAAATGCATTGGTTTGGGTCCTGCACCCCTTCTAATAGCAGAAAAAAAGTTTGATCCATCTCCTATGTGATAGCCATTCAGGTATTTGAAGGTGACTATTGAATCACTTATCAGTCTTGTCTTCTCCAGGCTGAACTATACCATTTTCTTAATTTTTATGCCCAGAGCTTGGTTTCTTGACTCTTTATTATCTTGGATTTTTTTTTCCTGGAAATGTTTCAACTTGTCTGTATCCTTCATAAACTGTGCTGCTCTGAATTGGATATATTTCTCCAGGTGGGCCTAACCAAACCAGAAAAGAGTGACAATATTACTTCCCTTCATCCAGGCTGGGGTGGAGGGAATGAATTTTCATCATTATTAATTTCCTGGCTGAAAGATGGCTTTTCAGAAATTTGGAAACCCTGATAGTGAAGAATAACAAGGAGGCAAGAATGTTGCCCTGTTTTCATCCAGTGTCCACACATCCCAAAGTGATTTGAACAAGTACATGGATTTTTTTGTGTGCAAAACTATTTTTTGTGCCAAATTTTTTGGGTTTAAATGTGCAAACAATACAATTTTGAACAAAAGCAATAGAAATATTTCTGGAAACAATTCTTTTTGTGTGTGTGAACAATATGGTTCTTTGGGCAAAAGCCTCCCATAAGTATTTCTGCAAAGAATAAGTTCCTCAGACGTTTGGAATGTGTGAATATTGGGTTCAAAACTGTATAGAAATATTTGTTTTTGCATGGAATAAAACTATGGAAATTATTTGTCTTTACATGCAAGGATGAAAGATTTAGATCCTTATAGCCCCATTCTCCCATCTGTTACAGTGACTATAGTCCAGTTCCCCCATCTATTACAGTCATCTTGAATCTGAATCCTGGCTGAGATCTTGGTGAAGGCAATGAGCACAATAGTGGCAGGAATAAAGAGAACATGAACACAGTGAGCACAGCAGTGGTAGAGGGAAGGCACAGAAAGCTGTCTCTTATTATTGTTTGGAGTGCAGGTTGCCCACTCACGTGCTTCCTGTCTTTGCACTGCCTGCCTCTCAGATGGGCCCTCAAAGCTAAGGCACCCTGAGAAATCACCTATCCTGCACAGGTGATTTTCCAAGTCAGTCTTCTCAGAACATCTTTAGCTTTGAGGATCTGCTCAGAAGCTATGTGTTTCATCAGCCAGCAGCTTCCTCTCTGAACAGCAATAGCAATCATTTCTTTTAACAGCAATAGCAAAAATTTCTTTTCCTTACTCAGCTACTGTTGCATGACCATGAAAAAAAGGACACTAACCCAGTGTAACAGACCACTGTTAGCATATTCACCAACAGGATTCTGGCCTCTGTTTTCTGGGATATTAGCTACCCTTTATATTTTGGTGTTTTCTACAGGCTGGATGACCATTCTTCTATTCTTTCATTCATGTCATTCATAAAAAAAGTATAAAGATGCTGAATTACACTGGATTCAGATTATATCCCTGTGGCAGCCCACTCGTTGCTTCTTTTGAGGATGATGAGAACCATTGGTGAGCATTCATTGGGTCCAGTCAATCAACCAGCCACAAATCTGCCAAGCAGAAGTATTGTCTAACCCACATATTAGCAATTTGTCCGCAAGAATATCTTGGAGAACCTTCCTGAAAGCCTTATTTGAATCAAGACAATTAGATGCATGGCCATACCTTGATCTACCAAGTTTACTTTTTTTTAAAAGATAAGCCATCAGTCTGGTTTTTTTCTCAGTTTTTAAGAAACTCATGTTGGATTTTTAGCAATCACAGTATATTTTCTAAATGTTCACTGATAGATTATTTAATAACCTGTGTTAGAACCTTTCCTGTTTTTGACATCAAGCTAACTAGTCTATAGTTGAGTTCTTTTTTCTTCCCCTTTTGAACTGGGGCAACATTTGTTCACCTCTGGCCTGCAGGGACGTTATCTTTTCTCCAAAAATTCTCCAAGATTATAGACAAAGGATATAAGTAAATTTGTGTAGTAAGATGCAGTTAATCTGTTCATGGAGACTTGCATACATTTATAATAATTAGATATTCCTGTACCACCTCTTTACTTGTCTTGAGCCTCCCACTGAGTCATTTATTCCGATTTCCCCAGATTGAGCACTCTTTCCCTTTTGGACTAAGACAGAGGAAAACAAGGGGTTGAACAGTTCCACCCTCCTTTTATTATCCACTAGGCTAGCGTTTCTCCATCCTCTCCACACAGCTGATTTAGGGCTTCCTTCTTTTTTCTTCTTGCTCCTTTATTATTTTTAAGCATTCTTCCAAGCCTGAGTTAATTTTGAGCTTTATCTCTACAGATATTGTCATAAGTATTATTCCTACATGATTTGCCTTGTTTTCTATTCCTTATAACGGCCTTTCCAAATCGCAGCTTATCTGACAGTTCCTTATGCAGGTTCTTCCCATTTTTTTGCTCTCATTGAAATTGCTCATTATTTTACTTTCAGTATAAGCTTTTAAAAATACATGAATGAATAGTACACTGGCAGCATGTTACATAAGTTAATTGTGCATTTTGTGTGGAATGGCAAGCAACGTTCCCCTCTGTCTTCCACGTTCCCTTCTGTCTTTATTCATAAGGAATCATCCAGTGCCTCCAACAGAAAAGCTGTGGGGCATCTAGAAAACTAAGTCAGCCAGCTAAGCAGGGTCAGGCCTGGTTATTTGGATGGGGGAACCCTCAAAGAATTAGCAGGTGCTATAAGCTATTGTTAAGAGGAAGATAATGGCAAACCACATCTGAATATGCCTTGCCTCAGAAATCTGTATGAAACTTATGGGGTTGCCACAAGTCAACAAGTAACCGGAAGGCATACAATACACATGCACGCACACACACCTCATCTTTATGAAACTCTCATTCTTCACAATCTCACTGCTCTTTGAGGATTTCTGACTAGGTTCTCACCTAGTATTTCCTTAAACTTTTTGAAATCAGCTTTGTTAAAGTTCAGAATGTGCATGTCTGAGTACACTTAGCTTTCCATTCCTTCTGTATTCCTACAGAAATGGTCCTTTCCGTCTGAGGTGCCCACTACTTCCGTCTCATTGAGATGTTGTTCACTATTGGTAAGGATCACATCCAAGACAGTCAGTCTCCACTGACCACTTTTCTTATCTTCTGCAAAATAGAGGTGAAAAATTTGTAGGATGAGCCTTGCATTTTTTGCAAGATTGTACTGCCGACAGATATTATTTATTATCATGATTATTTAGAGTATTTATACCCCACTTTTCAGCCACAAAGTCTCCCAGAGCAGCTTACAAATTGTTAATTTGACAGCTCCCTGCCCTCAGGCTTGCACACAAGGAAAAGGGAATGGTGCCGTGGGAGAAAGGTGGCATACAAACAAAACAAAACAAAACAAAATAAATAAAGGGGGGGCTGAGGATTAAGTGCAGCAGAAACTGCTGCTTCTTCTCTCCCGCCAGGGCAGTGGGAGTTGGGATGGAGAGAGGGCCTGTCATCCACTTCTGGCATCATCATCATCATCATCATCATCATCATCATCATCATTTCTACCCCTCTTTTCTCCCTGAGGAGACTCAAAGCAGCTTACAAACTTAAAAGAAGCATAATTAAAACTATGGTATACAAAAGTTAAAACACACATTAAACAGCAATAATGATTAAAACAATGTTAAAATACAAATTAAAATCATCATACAAATAGCAATTAAAATAACCAGCACCGTTTTGTATACAAATTACATATTTAATGTTACATGCCTACCGGAATAGGAATGTGTTTAGCTGTCTCCTGAAGGTAGGGAGGGAGGGTGCCAGTCTAACCTCTTTGGACAGGGAGTTCCAGAGCCTGGGAGCAGCCACTGAGAAGGCCCTTTCTTGTGTTAGGCATGATGGATCTGTGCCTGCTCCTTCTTCTTTCCCTCCAAGGCCAGGGCAGTAAAGGTTGGGATGGAGAGAGGGCCTGTCATCTGCTTCTGAATGTGGTATCTGACATGGTATCTGAAGGTTTTCATTAATACTGTATCTCTGCTTTTTGAATGTTTGGTAATCTGATCTCAGAAGATATTATCCAAGTCTTCAGTCTGGCTTGGAGTTGGGCCCCTCTCCCGCTTCTCTGTATCACATTCTTCCAATGTTTGCCTTCTTCATATAGTAATCTACCACCTCCTTAGAGACATCCCTTATTTCACTCTTCCAACAGAGTCTGTTCTGCTTTGTCCAAAACCTTTCAATCTTCCCTGCTGGGATGAAATTGGATAGGTGGGCCTCAAACTGTTGTACCTTCCCTTCTAGCAGTCTAAACATCTTGTACTGGCTTCAGGTATAGCTCCGTACATCCTTAGACAGGAAAATAAACATGGCAGAAATATTGCTGGTCACAGCAGCAGCTCTTACACTGTAATCCACAGAGAAGCAAACATACAGCGTAGGCATTATGTAGCAGGGTTTTGGGGCTTTTTGCAGAGTTGTTACCTAAAAGTCTCCAAATTTAAGTCACAGATGGAAAGAAACTCACCAAATTTCAATGACTTTTTAATAATCAAACAAACACAACAAAATGGAAACCGAACAAAACAAAAAATTCCAACCAATCTGTTGGATTTTGTCACTGAGGTACTTCTGTCCCTGTCAATGTAATAGAATAACAACAATGACAATCTCATGCTTTTCTTAAATGAACCAGAGTGCTATGGAACAGGAACTACATATTTTGGTGGACAATAGGAAATATCCCATAATAAAAGAAGTGGTTTAATTTCATTCCATTTCATCTGATTTTATTTTAATTTTATTTTCCCACAATATTTTCTTGACCTCCCTGTTTGGGTACAATATGCCTGATGCTGCAAACACAAGCACTCAGTTGATTTGGAAGCATTTTTACACCCCACAATACACTGAGTTTCTCACTATCTCAGAAAATGGCCCACGACTCACACCATATAAGTTTTTTTAATTCTAGCATAAGAGGGTTAAAAGAGTAAAGCTAGGTACCTCATTAGAATAGGCCAGTTTCTGGAGTCATCTTTCACTGACCTTGGTAGAAGTTGAGTAGAAACATCTTGTTAGGTTTTTTTTTTATTTTTTTTTATTAAGAAATGCATCGAAAGTCCTGTGGTTTTTAATCTAGTTTTTATCATTTTCATGCACAGCTTGTAGTACATTATGTGCAATGACTAAGCCTTAGGCCCAGCTAGCCAGTTAGAGATTTTTGTGTAATATCTGATTGCTCAGTGCTTTTATGTGATTTATTAGCACTCTGGTTTACATTTCCATAAGTTCTCCTGTTGGCAATTCATCATCCTGTAGGAGCCTTGAAAAAGAAAGTCATGAAAGTCTCTATTGTGCCCTCAGAGTACTGTATAGTTATTATTACACCATTTCCCCCTGTCAGTTTTAAATAATAGACTATAGACTATGGTTTGTTCAAAGGCAGAAATTTGGGACAAGCCCACCCCTGGCCTCTCCAACAAAGGATGACCAGTTACCAGTGCTCTGAATACTGATGGGTGAGCAACCCCACTCCCCAAGATAAGCGCAGGTGGCTGAAAAGTTGAAAAATCCTGTAGTGTATACCTTGTGTATATATAGAGAGCCAATGTGGTTTGAATATTGGACCACTACTCTAGAGACCAGGGGCCTTTCTGCCTTATACTGTTATAGTGCTCTTGTTCTACTTTCAACATCCTGTGGAATTCTGGGGTTTGTAGTTTACTGAGGCCAAAGAGCTCTCTGGTTGAGAATTCTAAATGCCCCTCCCCTAAACTACAAACCCCAGAATTCCATAGGATGTTGAAAGTGGAATAATAGCACTATAACAGTATAGGGCAGAAAGGCCCCAGGATTTGAATCCTTGCTTAGCCATGGAAAACTACTGGATAACCTTGAGCAAGACCCACTCTCTCAGCCTCACAGGAAGGCAAAGGCAAACCGCCTCCGAAAAAAAATTGCCAGGAAAACCCCATAATAGATCCACCCTGGGATAGCCATAAGTTGGAAATGATTTGAAGGCACACGACATCAATAACAAAATCCTTGTGGTTGATGTACATCACCTTTAGTCTGTAGATGGCAGAATATCATGTATTTAATCCTTCTATGTTAAAGCAACAACTTTATACTTGTCAAAGTTGTGGAGGAGAAGACAAAACTAATCTCTTCCATTTGGCAAGCTAATTTCCCATGTAAAAGGAATCTTGTTTTAGAGCAGTAGCATTCAAGCACAGTTTTCCCGATGCAGATGTGGGATGCACATTACCCATGATACTCTAATGTTTTAGTCTTCAGCACACTTAATTTGGTGGTATGATAGGGTTACCAACCACACTTCTATTCCAGAACATGCCCTCTCTTTTAGAGGTAAACATGTTGGCAGATTTTTAAAATATCCGGGGTTTCTTACAAGTTCCAGACTGAAGGAAGTAGGAGATTAGGTGGTAGAGCTCTAAGGAGGAGGAAGAGAGAAACATGCTAAGCTAAAGCAGGATGAGGGAAATCCCCAAGGCAGCCAGCCTCAGCCTCATGGAGGTTACTGAGTGACTCAACAGCTTCCAGGTGGATTGGGGCCACTGCTGCCATTGTCATCACTTGGGCTGCCATCCTCCTCCATCTTGAGGGAAAGGCTCGTCAAGGAGAAAATGGTGGAGAGGACAGTGCCTGGCCACAAGGACTGTCTGTTTTGTCCTGTTGGACTGACTCAACTGAGGAGTGGAAGCTCTTCTTGCAACTGCCCAGAGTTTACAGGGTATTTAAAGTGCAAGTCATCATAGTGATCTATGGTTTGAAGTAGTCAGTCAGTAAATTTGCCCCCCCCTTTTTTTTTTGCTTTTCAAAATCTGGCAACCCTAGGTAAGTCCCACAAACTATTTGGAGATTACTTCTGAGTTTTCATGTTGCACTGAGGACAGCCTTTCCTATTTTGATTTCTCTAGTCAGATCCTTCATGATTGTAACCACCACAGCTTCATTTGTGCTAGATTATTGATAGTGGTGCTGAAAATTTCTGTATTGTTTCTATAATGTTAGCATGTATCACAATATCAGGTAACTAAAGTGACATGAAAACTGATAGACACTGGGGGAATTTTTAGCAGGATCAAGTTGCTAATTCCATTACAATCAACAAGATTGTCTTGTCAATCCTAAATACACATGGAAGTGAAATCCTATTGGGCATGGATATTCAATTAAATATACTTTGCCCAACAGCATAATTTTGTAATCTCATGCCATGCTGTGGAAAGATTTAGATGAAATGTAAGGGTCTTGCTGCTAGCTTTGTTGTTTCTGTATGCCTTCAAGTCAACTCTTACTTAAGGTGACTCTATCCTAGGGTTTCCTTGGCAAGATTTATTAGAGAGGTTTGTCATTGCTTTCCCCTAAGGTGGAAAGAGTGCTTCCCAAGGTCACTCAGTGAGTTTCTATGGCTGGGCAGGGATTTGAATCCCAATCACACAAAGTCCTAGTATAGCACTCAAACTGCTACACCACACTGACTCTCTTCAAGTTTTCCCTCATTGAAAATATATTCAGTATTAGTGCAATTGCATTCTTATGCTGATGGATCCTTGTTTGGTGTCTTGATGGTTGGTTGGTTCTCCAGCCAAGTAGCAACCTTCAGTTATGTATGATAATGTATTGCCCTTGCTCCCAGAAAAGCAGAAGCTTTCTTGATAAGCATTTGTTGTTGGAGTGATAGCATCAGCTGCTGTTAGTACAGTCTGTTCCTTTAATCCCTGTGTTTGTTTTAGCTGTTTATACATAAGAGAGCCTGAAAGCAGTGTTACTGACTGAGCAATCACAATTAAGTGTGAATCTCTGTTGTCTTAACTTGATTAAATAGGGCACTAAATCTGCTGAGGTTGTCTTGAGAATATATGCATTCCGGTTATAAGGCTTATTCTTAAATAAGTGATTAAAATTTCAGTCTACCCGCATTTAAGAGTAAGTTCCATTCGCTTCTGTGGGGCCTGTTTCTGAGGCCATTTCCACACGGAATTTAAAACGGTGCAGTGCATCCTCCACGGAGGATGTCTGCACCTTGGAGCAGACTGGGTTCAGACTACTTACCTCAGTCCGCTCCGGAACGACCCCAAGTAGTCCTCCAGCATGCTTTCGAAAGACCTGATTTTTCCGGTCTTTCAAAAGCACAGAGCGTGCCACTGCAAGCTTGCTCCCTTGTGCAGATTCACAGGCTTGCACCAATGCGAGCCTGCGATCTGCCGAAGGCGGGCTTTAGGCTGCTGAGCTTCACTGGTTGGTCAAGACCCACAACCAACCAGAAACCGCCATTTTGGACGCCGGAGCAGTGCGGAGCAATGACCACGCACTGCTCCTCCTCACCCTGGACCAGACCGGACTGCCAGAAGATCTGGTAAGTAGCGGTGTGGGGCAATTCCCTCACCCCATGTGGAAATGGCCTGAGTAGATATGTTGGGATTGCATTGTGCTGCAATGAATAAAATGTACAATACATTACTCTTCTATTTTTTAACTGTTTTGCTTCCTGTTATTTTAAGGGCTTGCTTACAGTTATGGGAACATAATTTAGAAGGTTTTTTACTATTTATAGCTAGAATATCATTTATTAAATTCAAATGGGATTAATATTGTGGAAGCCAGTGTGATGTAGTGGTTTAAGCATTGAGCTACAGCACTGAAGACCAAGGTTCGATTCCCCACTTGGCCATAGAAACCCACTGGGTGACCTTGGGGGCGTCACATGCTCTCCGCCCCCAGAAAACCCTGTGACAGGTTTGTCTTAGGGTCACCGTAAGTTGGGAATGACTTGAAGGCATACAACAATAGGATTAATATTGTGCAACTATTCAAATATTTAAGTGGGTATCTGCTACATTCTTCTGGTCTTAGTGGCAACATTACTAGTGAAGTGTCAACGATAATCAAGATCAAATCCCTCTTAGCTACACATCACTGAGGTGGAAGGTTTGGTCTGCTAATGATTAGAGTCTTTTCCTTTCATCCTCTCTTGCATTACATTACAAGCTGCTTTTGAAATTCAGGTTGGTAGAGGATGAGGCTTCAGAACAGGAATATATGAAAAGGCAGTCAGCAATGAGCATATGGATGTGGTTGTATTGCTTTTCTTACCTCTGGATTCCAGCCTCTTGTGTTGGCAGTTTATTTCTGCAAGCAATTGACTATCTTCTATTTATTCATGTTCTTTAATACACACTATTCTTTTAAAGGGCCCAAACTCCTTATTAATTTATTTGGCCTAAATTCAATTGCAAGTCTCCAGTAGAGTAGATCCACGGAAGCAATGGCAACTTGGTAAGCCAAGACATATGGAAGTTCCATTGATTCTGTAGATCTACTCAAATTGAAGCTAACATGTGAATTTAGGCCGTGTTGTCTACTTTGTTTGCATACATGTGGTTTCAGTACTTTGATCTTTATATCTTTAGAAAGTTTCTTTTTTCCATCCAGTTTTCTCTCCTCCAATAGTTGTACTGAGGTAGTAATCATGCTTTCTGAGTCAAGACCCTGAAATGCTGGATACATGCACTGCACTGTATGAAAATTTGACAACCGTATTCATTTTTAAAACTTGACCCTTAAATAATATAAGCCCCAGGAATTTTAAGTGGCTTGAATTAATGAATCATGTTCTCAGAAACAACCCAACTTCCACAGAAAGCCTCTTGCCTAACTTGTACAAAGGTTACAAAAATAACAACAGGAGATCTAAGGCTGAAAGTTTATTTTACATGCTAATACAGAATGGTGACTGGAATGAGGGAAAAACTGACCGGAATAAGAAGATTTTGGCAATATAGTTTACTTGTAGGTTTATTATTTTTTGTGAAAAGCAATAAAACTTGCCATGTCAAACAGTAGCAGGACTGCATGTTTGTCATAGTAGCCACTACAAAATCTTTCTGATAGGATGGCCAAGAGCTGCTGCACAGACAAAATCACAAGTAATTCTTCATGTTGTGTGTGTGGGTGTGGAGATTCACAGCTGGGTCCCTTTCCATTCTGGGAACCCTGGAACTTGGAAAATTACTTTTAAAAATAAGTAGTTGTTCTTGCAACAACATTGAAAATCCACAAAACACCCATACCTTTATTGGGCCAACCAAAAATGCATAAAATACATCATGCAGGCTTTCAAAGCTCCACTAGTTTCTTCATCAGGCAAAGGTGTTAAAAATCATACAGGAGAAGGGGAAAAAAATGAGGATGTTAGAGTCACAGGTCTACATTTTGTCAAGATGCTGTTTTTGTTGTCGTCAATTAAAATGGTATGGAGGGATAGCTATACAGGCAGAGGTCTTTCCCCTCTTTGGCCATGTGGGCACTGGAACACAAAGAGTTATAAAATCCAGGCAATAAAACTTCAACACCATTAGCAACAGGAAAAATGACTTCCCTTGAGATCCAGGCTGTTTCTGTCCTAGGTGAAATTACCTTCCCCTTTCTTAGGCACAGAAATTGAATTACTTGAAAAGCCTCTGTACTGTTTCATCTGGAAAAATCTTTTAGGTGCTGTTTAGTTGCTATTAGAGTCCCAAAGGCCCACAAGTTACCATTGCAGGTACAGTTTTAAGAAGGCTTTTTTTCTTTTTTACTTTTTGTTCAAAAATAACTGAAAGACAGTCCTCCCTCCAGATTCCCAGATTTGACCATGAATTTGATTATTCACGAGGTGCTTGTGTGGCTTCTCACCCCATTCTCCTACTCCCATTTTCTTGCATTTTGCCAGGCATGGAGAAGGAAGGCAAGCACGCCTGCACAAAAGGCAAGGGAAGAGGGGGAAGACATGTGCACACTTTCCTTCTCCCCCTCCCCTTCCCATTCTTTTGACTTTTACCCCATGCGCACTGAGGCAAAAGGCATGGGAATGGAGGGGGAAGCATGCCTACACCTCCTTCTTTGTGCTTGGTGCACTTCCTTCCTATTCCCTTGCCTTTGGCCCAAGTGTGGAGAAGGAAGGCTTGTGCACCAGGGCAAAAGGCAAGGGAATGGGGGGGAGCCCCAGAAGGAAATGGGAGGGGGAGCCTGAGTGGGGGCTTACTTGCAGTTTTCCCACTCTTGTGAGGGTTTCACACCCCAAACCCTTGCAAAAACCGGAGGGGTCACTGTAGATACTTTTAAAAACACATGAATGCTACAAGTAGGGTTACTAGGTGGAACCATCCTAGATCCTGAGACAAAAATTCACACCTAAGGACAGCCCCTTATGATGTTATAGGATGTTACTGGATGATGCCTGTATCAACCACAGTTGTTTAGAATATTAAAATAAAAAATACAGCTGGCCCTCCACATTATCTAGGGTTAAAGGTGCAGGACCTCTGCAAAAGTGGGAAAAGTGCAAATATTAAAACGTTATCTAAGCTACTGTAACTTCTCCCGCAAAGAGGTTCAGCATCTTGGATAGCTCTGGTAAAGTTCAGAGTAAAGCCTAGTGCAGATTCACTGCCTCATTGACATGGAAGCTGTCAGTTGTTGTTCTTGTTCCTACTGCTCCTCCTCCTCCTCCTCCAGTTTCATTTTAGTTTTATTTCTTTATGCCTGCGCAATACATTAGTGATAAAGCAGTCCTTCCAAGTACAGGAAAGGTTTTGAAGAATCGGGATCATATACTTTTCGTTCCATTGAAATGAATGGAACAATGCTAAATAGGATGAAGGACCTTTAGGGACTAAGACTAATGCTAGCTCCCACACCACTGAAACAATTACACCTACTGAAATGAAAACAGATTTAGAATTTTAGAGTAAGGCGTTATGCAAAGTACTAAAGGCTTGAGAAACAAGGGGGGGAGAAAATGTTTGCATGTGTGAATTCTCTAAAGGTTGTTGTTGATGGCCATATTGCTTATTTGAAGCTGACTTATGAGTCCCAATGCTATGTTATTTTAAAACTATAATATAGATTCCCTTGACAGCACATAATAGAGAGAGCTTCTGCATCATTGCTCTAAAACAATTGGGAACTCATCCCATAAATCAAAATCAAAGGCTGTTACAGTTTCGATTTATACACATACAGTTTGGAATGGAGAAGCCCGTCTCTCCTGAGTCAGCAAAGTGCTACCTCAGTGATTGGGCGAGAAAAGTCTTGGTGCTATCTTGTAATCTGTAAAGGTTAACTGAACTGTGAAGATAAAAGACGAATTAGTTAGCAGAAGAGATTTTTCTTAACAACAGCAGTCGTCTGGTCTCTAACTTGGTAGAATCACATTAAATCTGCATAAGTCTGATGGGCAGGACAGAACTGGAGGAAAAGTGCTCTGCTTCTAAGTGGTTGGATAACAATCAAACCTATATCCAAATTCTCATGTTTCTTTATGCAGCAACAAAAATTGATTTGTTTATTTTTATATACTAATGTAGGGAGAGATTTGTGAGACAACCAGTTATGGAGGTAGAGGCTGGTGGTGGGCATTGAATCTCATCTCTGAGGCCATTTCCACACTACACTGTTATAGTGCTATTATTCCACTTTGAACATCCTGTGGAATTCTGGGTTTTTTAGTTTTCTGAACTGAGAATTCTAAAGGCTCCTCCCTAAACTGCAAACCCCAGGACTCCATAGGATGTTGAAAGCGGAATAATAGCGCTATAACAGTGTAGGACAGACATGGCCTGTGTTTTACACTGAAGTTGAAAAGAGCTATCCAAGGTACTGGAGAGCCAGTGTAGTGTTGTGATTTGACTGTTTGCCAGGATTTTGGGAGACCAGGGTCAAATCTCCACTTATCCATGGAAATGTAGTGACATGACCATGGACAAGTCACACTCTCTCAGCCTCAGAGAAAGGCCATGAATATGATTGCTGTGAATGGAGACTACTCAAGCTAGACAGTATATGTGAATGGCAGTTAGGCTTTCTATAAGGAACATGACTAGTTAGAAGTTCTGGCCAGGAGATTTTGGAAATGTTTAGAAATCTAGGAAGAGACTTGGGGACTGCTGAGGAGGGTTATAATTGTTGTAAATAACAACATGCTCTCAAACCACACCAGCCCATGTGGTAGTTCTTATCTCTGAGTAAAGATTCTGCTTGTAGTTACAGTAGTTTTCTATCTTGACAGAAAAGGAAATGGAGGCACATCATAAAATGGCTTCAGCTCTGCAAAGCTAGTAGTTACAAAGTCATGCATTTACATGTGTAAGAAACTTTTTAACTCCAACAGTATAGCACATATTCTTGAATGAAAGATATTGGAATGAAAGGATTTTAAGGAGATCTAGTTTGAGCAAAAAATTACTGAAAGCTTATTTTGTTTGGGATGACTGTCTTCCTTATTAGGTACAGTAGGAAGGTCTACATAAGCAATCTAAACCTATTATTCCAATGCCTTTGTAAAAAAAAAAAAAGCCCATAATATACATCTTAACTTTTTTCTTTCTGCCAGCCCTATGCCCACATGAACAGAAGGCTGAATTTTTTTTGTGGTGGCAGCTTTTAAATGTTTTAGAGATGATACAGTTTTTTATCAAGGACTTCCAGAGTCCAAAGTCTCAAAAAAATTTTTTTTTTAAAAAAGCAAGTATGAAAATCAATGTTTTCTTTTTTTCCTACACTGATGGGATAACACACATTGGCAATCTATGATGTTATACAGCAGAATGAAGTAGGAATGAGGAACTGGTAGAATTTCAAGTTGGAAGAATGAAATATATCACTTCAGGTTACAGGAAATGGATGAGGTATGGAAGTTGCCCTTTTGAAGACAGAAAGCTCACACAGCATGGGGACAGACTGGGCTAAAACATTAATCAACAATATATTGCTTTTTATTTCAAGGGAGTTGCTTCTATTAGAGAACAATAGCTTACATCACAGATGTAGTTATGAATGTGTAACTACATATTGTTCCTTGGCTGATCCCCCAAACCTAACAGCCAACAGCCACACTGAGTGATGGAGGTCTGTTCTGCTTGTGTGCCATGAGTCAGGAGTCAGCTTCTCCAAGTGAACAGCAGCCTTGAAGGAGAACAAGCAGATGCAAGTACACTAGGATGAGAGCCAGCTGACTCCAGCCTTCATAAGGAAAACAGAGGGTGGTGGCTTGATACCAGAAACAACACGTGTGTTTGCCAGCCTTTGCCTTCCTGTGTGCTACAGGTTCCTTGCTTTGACCTTTGGACTGTTTGACCTTGTTGCTTAGTGGATCCCTGACCTTTGGACTGACACTGGACTTTGCTCCTGCTTCTCCCTGACCAGGCAGCTTTATTGGACTGCTAAGCTGTATCTATTTGCTTGCTAAATATCTTGGCAGTCTGTTGGGTGTGACAAAGTCCTTCTTTAGATTGTTGCAACAGAGACTGCTGGTGAGAAAGGAGGCTGAAAACATCATCCTGCTGCATCCTGATCACCAGCACAACATATCTCTATAACTTGATGTGGCCGCTAGCTATTAAAGTAGGTTTTTGAGTGTGGGGGGCATTTGTAATTGTGGCAATAGGACCACAATCATAAACACGAATACCAAGCAGGTACAAATGCCTAAGTCCACACATCCACAACTGCTCCACACAATGCCAGTCCCTGTTCTCACTTGCCATCTACAAAGTACTCATCTGTCGTTTCATGTGAAATACTTGCTGTCTACATTAATGGAGGGTTTACCCACATGAGTCTAATGAAATCACAGATCCTCCATATGTACATGATATTCCCATTTACATTCTTAAGCTCTGTTGAGTCAACTCAGGATGCTACCCTGTTCTGCTTTATGTGCAGAGCAGGCCTGATTCCAAGAGAGAGTTAAATACCTATCATATTTTATTCAAAGAGGCATGCATTTTATCCTGTTGTCAAAGATTAATTCTTTCAAAATCTGTATTTTAATTATTTCTATTTCTAGCTTTTTAAACTTCAGGAGTCTTGGAAAAACAGTACTGCTAGTTAAGTGATAATGATGGCATCAAGGAGCTCCTACAGTTAATTTAAATCAGATTAATGGAGGTAAAATAATGAGATGTATTGAAGGTGTTGGTGGAATTTTAGGTGACGTCCATTAGCAATGTGTAAGATCATAAAGGACTTATCAGTGATTCCTTAGTACATTTCCTTTGAACTCAGAATTCCTGCTTGAGTATAAACTTTTAAAATTCTTTTTTTAATGCTTTAGCTCATTTGGTTTTTGATGGCTCAAAAAATGAGCCATGCACTGCTTCTTTAGCGAGACAGAATTACAAGACAGTTCGTTATATTACACAAACAGACATGTCTCTGTTGGCTACCTTACTTTTTCATTTAAATCTCTTTTCCTGTGCATTCTGTTCTCAGATGCTGCCCGCATGTTTTGACTGGTACTTGTAGCCTTTGCGTGGACAGTTTCCTTTCACGCTAAGCAGAAACAAAGACTTGCGGAAACCTGAATCTTGAATAGAAAACTGCAATCCATATAACCTTTGGTTTTAAACAAGTTTTTCTAGGGCAAGAGAATGGATATTGGAAACAAAGTTTAACGAACTTTGTGCAACAATAGGGAAACTAAAATAAGAAGGCAATACTTCCTGTCTTACAAACATACACACATACATACATGAAACAAACAAACATTCATACAAGGAACTCAGTGTTCCTATATTCCACCCATGGAAAACTCCTCTTTAGTATGGGGTGGTGGTTATGCAGCCCTACCCCCAATGTTGTTAAATGGCAACTCCCAGCATTCTTTCCCAGTGGCTATGCTTGCTGTGAGTTACAATCCAGTAACATCAGGTGAGTGAATCACAGTTCCAATCCTACTATAGAAGCCATTCAGTCTTTAACAGGTCAGTCATACAGGACACTGCTACACAAAGAGCACGGCAATGTGATTAGTGTGATCTGTAGACTGCTGTAAAAGAAATGGGTGTGTGATACAGCATCACATAAGAAGCTGCCTTACTGTCAGTCGTTAATCAGAATGAAGAGAGGAAGACTGGGACTTGGAAGGGCAGCTATCAAGGATCTAGGCAGGATGGACTGTGAACTGTAAAGATATATTCTTGAATACCAGAGTCAGGCTTGTCTTTGCTATAGTCTTTCTGATTTTTATGTGTGGTTGTGAAGGCTTCATGGTGAAGAAAACTGACAGGATGAAAATCAACTCATTTGAAATGTGGTGCTGGAGGAGAGTTCCACAGATAGCATGGACTGCCGCAAGTTTATTTGTGTTTTAACTTTTGTAGTATGAGTTTTTTTAAAAATTGTATTGTGTTTTTAAAACATTGTTCACTGCCTCGAAATCCTGTGCTGGGAGAAAGGTGGGTTACAAATTAAGGTCCTGAATTCTGTTGCTAGTCCTACCTAACGTAGACCTAGTGAATCAATAGGATTTACCTATGTGTTGATTTACCTTCCAACAATTCATTGAATGGGTCTATTCTGATTGGGGCTAACCAGCAGGATTCCAGCCTAAATCAATCAATCAATCAATCCTATAGGAAATCAAGCCTAAACTCTCCCTAGAAGCCAAAAGGATTAAAATGGACCTATCACAAGGTGACATGACTCACTTAAACAGATAATAATGCTCAGTAAAGTGGAAGGCAGTAGGGAAAGAAGGAAGACTGCATTATAGGTGGATGGACTCTATCAAGAAAGCCACAGCCTTGGGTTTGCAAGACCTTAGCATGCTGTTAATAACAGTATGTCTTGGAGGTCTTTCATAGGATCACCATAAGTTGAAGTCAACTTGACATCAACTGAAAACAATGCTATTTTTGACCCTATTCCAACCTCATGCTGAGGCTGGTAAATGTTGTAAATGGTAAGTTGTCCACCAATATACAGTTTTAAACTATGTTTTAAAAAAAAAAACAGCTGGGAAAGTTGTTATTTTAAAATTTATACTTTTACTTATATTATTCCCCCATGATGGCAAGGGGATTCTGAAATTTGTCATCTAGAAAAGTAACTTTTGCAAGCTCTTCCCAAAACCAAAGCATATCTTTTCAAAGTGTAAAAGTTGCATTTGTTGCTGCCAACAGCTACCTCAGACAGACGTGTCACTTGCCAGACTGTTCTAAGGTGACTCTGACAAGCCTGGTTAAATTACCATCTGCCTCTACTTGCTGAGCAGAGAACCCAACAAAGAGCCAGAATTGCATGGATGCTTTTCTGATGTCACACTGGCTGTATATGAGTTCCTTCTTTGACAGGAAGTTGCAAAGCCCCAAATCCCCCATGGATTTTGGATTGACTACTCATGATTTACCACCTGGACTCCTGAGAAGGATTCAACGAATGTTGTGCTTCATCTCAACACTTCATCTGGCTTAGCTGCCGTCACACTCTTCACTATTTGTCATGTCTCACCCCTTCCCAACCAGAAAGAAGAATCATTTAGTTGGCATAGAGCAGTTTATTTTCAGTTAACTCAAATTGACTACTAATCATCAAATAAGTTTTCTTTAGGTGCTTACACATCATGTTTTTCATTATTGCAATTTGTTCCACCAAAGGAGTATCTGTCTTTGTTAATTTGTGACACTCATTTAATTTTTGCATTAGCCTGGAATTGTAGTTTCACTCTGCAGCACAAGATATTAACTATGGGCATCCTCATTAACTCTTTATGTGAGCATGGAACAAATAGTACTGAAATACAGTCCATTTGAGTCAACTGAAAGCAGCATCAGATTGCAGCTTCGTTGTGGCTAATAATTTCAGTGGTTCTGAGAAGTATATTAAGTTTTGCTCGTGACTCCTTGGTCTAAAACAGACCTTCTTAAAATTCTGCTACCTCAGAGTTTTCTCTGAGTTCGCTGTGGAGAACTATGTCCTTTGTCTCCTGCTAAAGTACTATGATCAATCCAGGTAAGCAGAGTTGGACAAGTTATTTTTTTTTTGGATGACAACTCCCAGAATCCTCCATCCAGAATGGTCCCTCCCACCTATCTGAATCTAGGATGGGGCTTGTAGTAAACTTTGCTAAATCAGATCCTGTGTGCATCCAATGGCAGATGGTCAGTGCCTTCAGCTTTGGCATCCATTGATCACTTTTGAAAGGCTGAAAGGAGACTCTGCAGCCAGTGATTCCTATAAGTGAGTTGCACTAACAGACCTCACAGTTTGCTGCCCCACATGTGGGTCAGTGAATGATACCTACTTTAGGAAACAGACCCAGTTAGAAAGTAGAATTTCAGGAGGAAGCAGCCAAAGACAAAAACAGCATTTATTGGTAATGTCATAAAGCTTTTATACCAACTATTTTCAGTTCCTACAGCTGGAATATCCTATAAAGTAATAAAACAAACTGTTCTGGACCTGACAGACAGCAGTTAGATTTCTACCTTATTTTCTTTGCCATAAGCTTCTCCATTGAATGAACTGACTCATCAGCAAACATCTTAATGGTGTTGTAATGAAGTAACAGGATTACAGAGATTTTTACTAATAGAAAATTACCCACTGTATCGCTTGCAAACCCAAGGCTATTTGATAATGGTATTGTGTCTAATTAAGATACAGAGGCTCATGCACCACTAATGTAACCATTTTAGCTCCTGTTGTAACAGATAACGAGACCATTCCCTGTCAATTGTTCCAGTAACTACCACATTGTTAATGAATGCTACTGTGTGTATGAATTTGTCCCAATACATATCCAGTTAACAATGTCTGATGACCCAATATTGTCTGACCTACTTCAGAAAGTTCTGCACTGCCAAGGTCAGTGTTGAGAAGGCATTTCATCCTAACTAGTCCTAGTGACAATTTTTTTTTTAGATTATTTATTTATTAGTTTTAAAACAAGCGATCTAATTTACAGTCAAAAATCATAATGACAGAGAAATATACATTAAAAGAAAGAGAAAAAAGCAGAAAGGAAAGAATTAAAAAAAACCTCAAAACACAATACAGTTGGCCCTCAATTTTTGCAGGGGTTAGGGGAAAGGATCCTATGAAAGTGGAAATACCACTGATATCTTTAGTGGCCTTCCCCAAAATGTGCATGCTGCAGACTCTGCTGCTGTAAAAATCTCCTTCAGGGTCTTCATCCTTCTCAAGGATGAAGGCCTCAACACTGAAGATGTCTGCAGCAGCCACTGTTGACACCATGACCCCTCCACTTCAATCTGAGGCCATGTTTTCCAGACCTCTGTCACTTCCATTGGTCTAGAAAAGGCCCTAAATCCTCACAGAGCCAGGCCAGTGGTGGCAGAAGTGGCAGCTCATTCTCCTTGCCTTCCCACTCCTCTCCATCTCTTTTTTGTGCCAAAAGTGAAGACCTTACAAGAAAAGTCCCTTTTTGGACTGAGCTTCATGATCCCTCCTTCTGTGGAACAGAGTTATTGACTTCCATGTGTACAAGTCCCTTTTTGGGCAGTGCTTTGAGATCTCTGCTTCTGGGGAGTGGACCACAGAGAGAAGGCAGGAAGACAAGCCACAGACACCCACCGGCCCTGCCGCAGCTGCTGCAAAAATCTCCTTCAGGATCATTGGGGTGGAGACAGAAGGGGGAGAGTTTTGAGGCCAGCAGAGGCCATGGGAGGTGGTGAACTGGGGGAACAGCAGCAACAGGAGAAGATGGAGGAGGCGGGAAGAAGGCAAAGCCAATAGCTCCCAGGAGCCTCTCCCCACCAATACATTACAGTACTATCACCACCTACACCCATAGCTATAATACTAGTCAAACAACACAACAGCTACAAAGTTGTGAACCCGCAAAAGTTCAGGGCTGACTGTGCCAACACACTAAGGTAAGACATTGAACACTAACTAATTAGAACTCCAAGCACTAACTCACTGAAACACAAAAGGGTTTTGACCACCCATTTCAAAGTGTAATTGAAAAAAAAGATTAAAAAGAAAAATTATCTTATTCAACCATTAGAGAACCAGTTAAGTAATCCTACTAGAATTACTAGTACCCATAGCCACAAACTGTGGCATCGTCAGATTTCTTATTGCACAAAAAGTCTATAAATTATTTCCAATCTTTCCAGAAATCTTCAGTTGGCTTATCCTTATCCTCCATTACTTTCACCATTTGGGCTAACTTGGCAACCTTAACAATCCATTCTTCTTTTTGTTGATGCTTCAGGCCATTTCTAGTTTGAGCCAACAATATTCTTGCTGCTGTCATAATCTAGCGAAGACATAGTCCATGCTCACTATCCAGTTCTTTATTCCAAATAACTGATTAATGGAAGGATTCAGAATGTTCACTTCATGAGTCTGATGGTCCAATGAAACAAGCCCAGACTAGAGGTTGTGTGATTCTTGGATTTTTTTTTAAACATATAAATGGCACAGAGATCCTGTGTGGCATGCAGGGAAAGGGCTTTACAATTTCCTCCCCATGGTGTTTCTGATATAAACCAGAGCTCCCTGTACCTGTTTTCCACATTGGCATACAGGTCCCACTATTCCCTGTGAGGAGTAGCCCTCCCCTTCCAATCTAACATGAGGCTGCAGCAGGGGCAAGGGTGAAAGTGGCTTCATAATCCCAGTCTAGCTGTGATTCCTTCTTCCTACACCATCTATTCACTAATATAATGGCAATCACACAGGCCAAAAAGTAGGCATCTTGTTTGGTCCTTTAGAAGTTGTTATGAGCTCAAGAAAATTACTTTTTTGGGCTCTAGCTCCCAGAATGCCATGCACGATGGCTACTGTCCATGCCAGCTGGCGGGATTCTAGGAGTTGTAGTTAACAGAGCAATGCTTCCAAACTCTGAATGTGATTGCTTTTGAGGACAGCAGAATGAATGACATGGGTATCTGAGTCAAGCTAGTCTTCCATGTAAGGCTCACTGGAGTGTATGAGATTTATGAGGGCCCATCCACTTCATTTCAGCCTTAAGAGAGAGAAATGGGACGTTATCACTGAAAGCAGAGTGGATAATGCAACAAATATAGTTCAATTTGCCATTGTTATGTGCTTTCAAGGTGACTCTGAATTGTGGTGATCCTCTCACAGTTTTCTTGGCAAGATTTATTCAGGTTGGCTATTGCCTTCCTCTGAGGCTGGAGAGTGTGACTTGCCCAAGGGCACCCACAGGGTTTCCACGGGTGAGCAGGGATTCACACCCTAGTCTCCCAGAGTGCTAGTCCAACAAACCACTACACCATGGCTACTCTCTGCAATTCAGTGATAGCACAAACAAAAATAAATGGATTGTATCACAGTTTTACTCTTCCAGATGGCCAGCTTCCCTCTTCCAACAGGTTGTAGCATCCCTCGGGGGATTTTGACAATAGCTTGTTTCTTTCCTTTACCAAACTTGCATTTTCTTCTTTGGAAGAGAGATGGAAGAAATGCTGGCAGCCAGCTGGAGATCTTTCTCCTACCTTCTCTGAGGAGACAAGTTTGTGGAGATGATAGAGATAAGGGTGACACATAGTTGGAAAGAGTTTTCTTCATAACGTTCTGACACTAATAGAAATTAATTGTCAGAATTTTCTCCCCATTAGTTTTCCAGAGTGTTTTCAATACCTAGCAAATGCTCATTTCCCATTCTATGGTTGAGCCTTCATGAAATGAAAGAACCGTGTCTCTCTTTTCCTGAGTGCCTTAGAAACAGCAACCCTGGAGGGAGCATCAGACTGTTTTACATCAATACTGTCCTTTTTCTTCAAGTTTTTATTGAGTTTGTTTTTTCTTAATCCACATGGGCTTGCTGAACACAAATAATTTATCTGCACTCACCTTTCAATATGATCATCTCCCCATGTACATTTTCTAAACAGGAAGGAATATACAGAGCCTAAGAAGTGTCAGTCACAACAAATGTTAAATTTTAAAATGATATTCTGTGGTGTTTTGATGCTCCCAGTAAACAAGATTTTATCGCCTTTAGGATTAAACATGCTTGTTTGACTCAGACATTATTTTCAGTGTCACACTCAAAACTTTGGGTTCCTAATGAATGAAGGAAAAGTTTAGAAGAAGAAGAAGAAGAAGAAGAAGAAGAAGAAGAAGAAGAAGAAAGAGGGTCTCCTCAGGATAGAATTTCACAAGGCTTAACCAGGCACTCTAATGATTTGTAGCACTGATTAGCAGATCACACTGCTGTAGGCTGAGCCTTTTCATTTCAGTATGCAAGAATTCCCAGCATTGTAAATCAGGAGGCAGTTCCTATTTACGTTTGTGTTATAGAAATATTTCAATAAGAGCTGCTTCAGTCATTATAGCACTCATTGTTCCCGTTCTAAATACACACATGAACACATAAGGGGTGAATGGGCATAGATTTGGAATCATGTTTCCTACAGCTTATTTTTACACAACTTTGGAACTGCTAAAATCATAGAAGCACAATGCAGAAAGAGATTGTAAGGCCCATCGAGTCCAGGCCCCAGCCATGCAGGAATACACAACTAAAGCACCCTGCGGCAGCCATTTAATCTCTTTATTAAAACTTCCTGTAAAGAAGAGTTCATAATATTCTGAGGTAAGCTATTCCACTGTTGAACAGAATTTACCATCAAAAGGGGTTCCTATTATTTAATCCAAATATCCTTTCTTGTAATTTGAAACCATTGCTTCATGCCCTATCCCCCGAGCAGCAGAAAACAAGCTTGCTCTCTCATTTACATGGTAGCTCTTCAATCTGTTTACAGATAGCTATTCCCATAATCCCTCAGTATTCTTTTCTCCAAGCTAAACTTTCACAAATCATTCAATGGTTCCTCACCAGACTTATTTTCCAGACTTAGTCACTTCCTCTAGGTACATTTTCTCTGGGTAATGCCCTACTTGAATGTGGTGCCCTGAACTGGACACAGTATTCCTAGTAAGGTCTGACCAAAGCTGAATAAAGTGATACTAATTGTTACCTCACTGGTACACCCTGTCCCGGGGTCTACAATCTTGATATTAAAATATGATTCAATGTGCCTGAGAGGTCACCCGGATGAGCACGTAGGCAGCAGTGGTCAAATGATCGAAAACCAGGTCAGGCCAGTAAAATCCCCAGTCACGTAGCCCCAGGAGACCTCAGGCTGTGCAAACCCACAGTAGACAAAGGGTCTTCAGCCACTGAGGAGCCAGCTTGAGGGGATTAGCATCTTTTCCCCAAGTTGAGCACCGATAGCAATAAAATCCTATCAGGCAAGGACCATCTACATAAATTCACACCACAACCCAATGCAACTGAAGATCCTGAAACTTTGGCAACACCTTGTGATCTCATCATGCAAAAGGAGTTGCCACCGTGGAGCTTCTTTTCTGTTGCAACACCCACTGTTCTCCCTGGGAAAGGATTAGCCTTCCAGGTACCTTTTCCCCTACAAATAGTCACAGTTTCTGAGAGTTTCTTTGGATCACTCCCAGTCATCCCAGCAGACTGTTTCTCTGTCCGTTGAGTAATCCCCTCAGCCTTCTCCATGCTGAGCTCTACTTCTTCACTGTCTTTCCTGGACCAAGGACTTCAGGAAAAGATGCAGTATTACCCCAGCTACAGTCCCTTCAATATTTCCCCTATCCAGTTTCCTCTCTTTTGCTTCTTAATAGGTCTTGAGTGAGTGTGTGAGTGACTGCGTTGGTGTGTGAAACTTTCATTCAATAAAATCATTTTATTGGACATCTTCGTTTGGTTTTTGACTTGACCGAACCCCATAAAAACTGGGTAAAAAGAGTCCGGTAGGTTACTCTGCTTCTCGCATTGCTATTGCTCGTGCTCTGGCTAGTTTCCATTCCCTATTACATGGAGCAATTGAGGTGTCCCCCAAGGGACCCCAGAAATCAGGGTCATTGACTTTTTCTGCTGCCATATTATACCTCTGATTCATGCTTAAGTTGTGATCTACCAAGACCTGTAGATCCTTTTCACATGTACTGTTCTCAATCTGGATGACACCTATCTTTTTCCTGCCTTCATGTAGTTTCTGACATTTATCCCTTTTCAGATTCATTTTATTAGCTCTGGCCCAGCTGTCCAATCTGTTTAGATCATTTTGAATCCTGATTCCACTCTCTCTGTGTTAGCTACCCCTCCTAGTTTGGTGTCACCTGCAAATTTGATGAGCACGTTCTCTATTCCATTATCCAAGTCATTTATAAAGATGTTCCACTAAGCTAGACCCAGCATAGAATTCTGAGGCATCTCACTAATCACTTCTCTCCAGGATGCTGAAGAGCCAATGCTGAGTACTCTTTGGGTCTGGTCCATCAAGTAGGTACAAATTCATTTAGCAGTAATACCATCAAGTCTATATTTTACCAGTGTGCCTGCAATAATGACATGGGGGATTATGTCAAAAGCCTTCCTGAAATCAAGATACACTACATTCACAGCATTACCCAATCTACCTAAGCTTGTTAACTCTATTTAAAACAGAGAAATTAGATTAATTTGACATGACTTATTTTTGAAACACTCATGCTAGGTTCTAGTTCTTTCTTTTCTGTCAGACTGACTTTTCGTTGCCTGTTCTTTCCTTTCCTGCTATTGATGGCAGTAGTTTCTTGGGTGCTCTCCTTGCTTTGAGAATGAGGACAACATTTTCCTGTCTCCAGTCTGAGGGGACCTCACTTGTTTTCTAAGAATGGTCAAAGACTATAAACAGTGGTTCTGAAATTACACCTGTAAATCCCTTTGGCATACTTGGATGAAGCTCATCTTGACTTGAAGATTTAAATTTATTTAAAAGAGCTTGGTTGTCCCTGTACCACTTATTTTGGGGTTCAACCCTCCCGTGGAATCATTTATTTTCTTTTTACCAGGTTAAAAATTTCCTTGTCTGAGGAGAAGACACAAAGTAATTATTGAGCAGTTCTGCCTTCCTCAGTCACCCATTAGTAATTACTCATCTTTTCTACACAGAAAGCCTACCCCTTGTTCTTCTGTTTGTCTTGAGCATAGGCAACCCTGCTCTTCTGTAATTATTTTTAACCCCTCTTGCAAGCTTGCATTTATTCTGAGATTCAGCCCTCCTGACTTTTTCTCCACAAATACAGGCTACTCATTTGTAATCTACCTTTCTGATTTACTGCTTCTGTTTCTTAAACATGCCTTTTTAAAATCTCAGCTTCCCTTAAAGCTCCTTATGCATCCATCCTGTTTTCTTTTGGTGCTTTCCATTTTTCCTTCTCATTAGAATTGTTTGTGATTGTGCTTTCAGTATTTAACCCTTAAGAATCATCCAGCCATCATGAACTCCCTTCTCTTTGAGCATTTGTGACCATGGGGTCTCATCCATTAGTTCCTTAAGCGTACTGAAATTAGCTTTGTTAAAGTCCTGAGTGCATGTCTGACTAAATTCAATTTTCCCTTTCCTCTGTATAATCAGTTCCTGTAGGATATGGCCACTTCCACCCAAGGTCCCACTAGTTCCACAACATTGATTGCTACTGCTGCTGCTGTTGTGGTTGTGTGCCTTCAAGTAGTTTCTGACTTATGGATACCCAAAAGAGTATTTCTGGGAGTATGTCATGCATCCAAGCTCACTCAGTCAATTTCCATGGCCAAATGAGAATTGAACCCTGGTCTCCAGGGGCATAGCTCAATGCTCAAACCATCACACCATGCTGGGTCTCAGATCATTAATTAGTTCTTTCCTGTTGGTGATAATCATGTTGAAGCTAGTTTGTCCTCTTGTTGCTTCTTCTACTTGCTTGAAAATGAAATCATCAGCAAAGCTAGCAACAACTTTGCTGGACCTCACATTCTTGGCAGAAGTTAATCTCCAGCAAACATCAGGGTAGTTGTGATCACCCATTAATCTGTTCTATGACAGTTTCATCCTGATTTGGGAGTCTCTAGAGACTGCTCACAGAGATGTCACTGTTATTTCCCTCTCCTCTAATTCTACAATTCTGTGTTTGTAAAGTGTTAAAGCAGAGCTGGGAAAAGTTTTTTATTGTTCAAAGCAGGAAGCGGAAAACTTAATTTTCAACCAGTATTTGTTTTTCATTTGTTAGACCTTTTGTGTTTTATTTGAATGACTTGTTTTGAGTAACTATGGTTGGTGTTTAATGACACCACTGGGGAGTGTTACCAGTGATATCCCAAAATGAAAATGATATAGTACAGGCCCTTTTGGGATACAATATCACATACCAGTGAATATAACAACCAGTTCTCAAAAGTCATGTCTTCAAATTATCAAAGGCTCCTCCCTAAACTGCAAACCCCAGGATTCCATAGGATGTTGAAAGTGGAATAACAGCACTAGAACAGTCTAGTGCAGAAATGGCCATAGACTTCCTCAACAGATGATTACATTACAATTTGACATGAGATGTTCAATTCCTTATGAATGTAAGTCTAGATGGCTGCCTCTTAGGGATGCTTCTTGAGTTGAATATCATGTTCCAACATAATGTGAGATGTCTGTGCCTTGCATGAAATATTAATGATAAGGCAATGAGAAGTCTATGTTCTTTCCTAAAGGGAGTGTATATATACATACATATATTTATACAGACACACAAACACATACTGTTTATGTTAATAAAATAACTTAAAAGATTACAAATATTCTGAAATTCCAGTATTTAAGTGTGCTTAAATTGAGTATTGATTCTAAATCTGCCTGTTTGAAATAGACTGTTGATCATGAATTGGGAGCTTAAATAAGCAGAAGATGACAAAGGGGACTTCCACATAGATATAGGTTAGCTAACAACATGGCTTGAGAGTTGGCCTATGACCCTGGAGATTGGGGTTCAGTTCCTTGTTTGGCTATGGAAACCTATTGGGTAATCTTGGGCATGTCACACACTTTCAGTCTCAGAAAACTCCATCATAGGATCACCTTCAGTTCACCATAAGTAAGAAACAACTTGAAAGGACATGACAACTACAAATAGTGAACAGTCCTTCAGAGAAAGAGGTAGGAGTAGGGAACCACACCTATCTCAATCTCACTACTCACTCCCCCTGACTCTGGATTATTTGTGAAAAAGGTTAAACGCATAATTCTATTTGATATTGCACTAGTTAGCTTTCAGGTTATATTTTTAAAATAGCATGCAGGACCTGGATGAAACAAACTGAAAAAACAATGATTTTATAATAAGAAACATATTCTTACTATAAAGAATAGTTTCTGCCAATGGCCACTGCTGCATAAAAAATTGATGAGGTAGGAAAAAAAAATCCTCAATTCTTTACCTAGCAGAAAGCCTAGTTTTAGAGGAACAGTCTAGTTTCATATTATCTTTCCCCAAATATTCCTTTCATCAATGCATAACCTAAGGGGGGATTTTTTTTTTTTTTACTACAATAGTTTCTGCAGGAACAGCTAAGATAATCTCTCTTTATCAAGCAGTATCCCCAGCTAAAGTAAACTTTGCACAGACAATAGGATCTTGTGTGCTTAACAGAAAGTCTAACTTCAGCATCCCGCAAGCCTTTTCTGTTAGGCTTGTGTAAGCTTTTGAGCCAGAGTTGGTACAGTCAAAGCATGAGATCACAAAGACCTTCATTATTAATTATAATATGAATGCATGGCAAATGGATATAAATCCACAGTTACACAGCCTGTGGTACTGTATCAGTATTATTGCAAGTCTCTTGTATACAAAATTGTAAGTGAAAATAATACTTTTCTTCGTTAAAGAACTAAGGAATACTGGCATATACTGCATGATTTCTACACATCTAGGAGATGAATGAAATATAAAATACCAAAACAATATATAAACATTCTAAACATAGTGCCTAGCTCTTACATTCAAATACAGATTTTTTATTTTTATTTTGGAGCAATTAACATTGATTACAGATTAACGCTGATATATATGTTAACACTGATATACATGCAAAAAATTATTTCAGTGACTAATACAAAATGATCACTGCTCCACCCACAACCAACAAATTAATTTTCTCAATAAATATAATACTGCTTTTACCCTTCCTTCCCTGCCTCCTGTCCCCATCCCCCAGAAAACAGTCAAATCTTACTTAAATCCCCTTCCTTTTAATGTGAGAATTGTATTAATTGTATCTTCTACAATTTTGTACTCCTTCCTTCCTTTGTTTCTATTGGTTTGTTCCACTTCCTTAGCCAATCACCTTCATTCAGCTGACCCATATACCCCATTCTTCTTTCTAATATAAAATCAAACATTCTATATTGTGAAATATAATGCTGCCCTCTTTCCACTTTCCATTTTTCTTTGTCTTTCCAACTGTATGGATTAACCACCTGAGCTGCCCTCAACATTTGTTTTAACAAGTATTCCTCATTTGTCCCAAATCGTTTACATTTAGACCATTTCCACACTACACTGTTATAGTGCTATTACTCCACTTTCAACATCCTTTGGAATTCTGGGGTTTGTAGTTTCCTGAGGCCAAAGAGCTCTCTGGTTGAGAATTCTAAATGCCCCTCCCCTAAACTACAAACCCCAGAATTCCATAGGATCTTGAAAGTGGAACAATAGCACTATAACAATGTAGTGTGGAAATGGCCCTAGGGTCATGCAGTTTTCTTTATTTAATTCCGGCTTTCCCCCTATTATTCCATTTATCTCATTAATGACTTCCTGCCAAAATTTCCTGCCATCTTACATTCCTGCCACAAATCTATATATGTACCTTTACTTCCATTTCCACATCCATGCCAACAATTAGATGGCATTTTTTTATTATATATGATAACTATTGTGGTGTTTTGTACCATCTCTCCATTAATTTTAACTGTTGCTTCCTTATTTTCGTGTTTTTAATCCTGATGACTTCATTTTGTCACTCTTGAATTTGTTTACTACTTATTTTAATATCTCTTTCCCATAATTCTAACAAACCCTCTTCTGGTTTAAATAGTCCTTCCAATAAAAATTTATAAATCCTCTCCCAATTCCTTTTTCCACTCCAGTCTTTCATCTCATTAAGTCTTCTAGGGGATATTGAGTTTCTCCATGCACCCTTAATTCTAGCAACCTCTTATAAATCCCAATTAATTGAAGTCAAAATTGTTTCCCAATTATATCAAATAACTTTTCAATCTTAAATGGTTTCCCTGAATTCTCATATAACTGCATGATAACTTGGTAACATTTATTCTTTATTTTTTTTATTAACTCTACTTAATCCCTGATCTCCATCCTTATTCAAATATTTTATTGGGTACCATTTATAATTTTGTGCATATAATTTCTTCTTCCATTTCTTCCATAATACTAAAGTGGACCTCAACAGGCCTTCGCTTATACTATTAAACTTTCCTCCTAGTTTCCTTTCCAACAATGACCTAAATTCTATATTATTTAAATAATTCTCTATTTCCCCCCATCTTTTATAATGAAATCCAAAATCTAATAATCTCTTCAATTGAAAAGTGTCATAATAAATTTCTAAACTGGGGAGCCCCCATCTCTTATTTTCCTTGATGTGTATATAATAAATTCTTACTATTCTTGATTTTTTTCTTTCCTGATACCCATTCCTTAACTTTTCTTTCCCAGTTCCTTAACACCTTAACAGGAATAATCTCTGGAATGGTCTGAAATAAATAAAACGATCTTGGGACAACAAGCATGTTCAAAGCTCTAATTTTTGTCAACATGTTCCATTGACTTTTATTCCATTTACTGACCAAATTATTAATTTTCCTCCATATTTAATTATAATTAGCCTGAATTATATTATCCACATTTTTCATTACATTTACTCCAAGATATCTTTTTTTTAAAAAAAACACCTAGTCTTAGACTACAACTCCCTTGTGTATCTTTTATGTCTTGTCATTTGATATTAATAAACATTGCCTCAGATTTTTCCATATTTATCTTAAGTCCTGAGTACTTCTCAAAATTTTTAATCACTTCAACTAGTTCCTTTATTGTCTGATGTGGTTGTTCTATTATTGCATCATTTGTATATAGATTAATCTTAATTTTTTCCTTTCCAATCTTATATCCGGTCATATCAATATTCTTCCGTATATCAATATAATTATAGCCAATTACAGCCAATAATTCCATAGCCGAAATAAGTAATAAAGGGGTTATTGGACAACCTTATCTCATTCCATAAATACAAATTATTATCCATAAAACTGATACATTTTAAATACCGGTACTAATAATAGTAATAATAATAATAATAATAAAAAATAAACATTTATTTGTATCCCGCCTCTCCACATGGATTGAGGCAGTGAACAGCATGAAATACATTATACATTAAAATACATTAAAAGACATTAAAAACATACCCAATCTTCCCCACTAATAATATCCACAGATGGATTGATTTATGACATATAGGTTGCAGCCTTAAGGACAGTTAAAATAAGACCCATTGAGCTCAGTGGAACTTCCTTCTGAATAAAGCACTGAAGGTGGGAGGCAGCCTAGCATTATTATGGGAACCTCCAAGATACTCAAATCTCTGCCAAATTCATGTTAGAAGAAAAGAGATGAAGGTGTGGTGCGATTTTCCTCTTCACTTCCTCTGAATCCCCACAGCTTTTTTGGATGATTCCACAACCACTGTTAGTAATGGGAGGTATCTGCTGACTGGAATCAATTTAACCCAGTGTTGGTTTGGGATCCAAAATATTTAAAGCCCCCCTTTAAAGCCACCACAAAGAGGAAAGTGATTTTTTTCAGTTTAATTGCTGAAGAACAATCTTAGAAGGAACCTGTAAACCAACACATTGATCTGAATTTATTCTCCAACTTCAGTTTTGATGGCTGCCTGTCTCTCAATGCAGTATCAACAATCTAAAGTTCTTTGACTTTCAGTCTCAACCTTAGTGGCCAGATAGAACATATTTTGTTGTCGCTTGTTTAAAAAATAAAAAGTAGATTTAATTCAAGTTTTTCTTTAATATTTTCCTCTGTAGTTTTGATTAGGTTTATCACAGTTGTGCCAACTCGAGTTCTCTCCATTAACAGCCATGGGTAGTGGCTCACCATGCAACCTCTTCTGAAACTCCAATTGTCCAGTTCTTACACAGTTCCCACAGCATCTCTGAATACTTTCATTAAAACAAATCTCTGTGCATATCCATTATGTTATGGTAAATCTCTGTAATTTCTCAGTTTTGAGAAATTGCTGCTCCCTGCATAGAATACCTGCTGACAGTAGATGCTTTTTATCTGCAATATCCTGTTTGTTGCTTTCCTTGGTGGAAATGTTCACATCAGGAAATGTATACACAATCCAAGTCTGTTGCTTTTGTACAACTCTCCATAAATGAGACAGAAAATGAGACAACTAAAATGGGCATGTGGCAGCAGAGCTCCCTTGTTTATTCCCACCTGGAAAGGAGACAGAATAGACAAATGGATTCTGTAGACACAATTTGCGCACCAGAATCTCCACATTCATGCAGCCAAGAACTGTGTGTATTGCTTCTACTGCTGGATTACAAACAGTGGGCAGCCACTCCATCAGTCATTGTTGGTGCAGCAAGCTTTGATAGTGCCTCATCATATATTAAGGGATGTGTGGGGACTGCCTGCCTGATGTTGAGCTTTTATTTTCTTAAATAGATGATTAACTGTCATATTAATTTGTTGGCCTGTTATTGACAAGTTAGGTTCTTATAGCTGCCCACTTCTTGGAAATTTCTTACTCATATGGAACAAACTGTCATTCTGTTATTTGTGAGAGAAAAAGGTGGGTAAACTTGTGAAGAATATGGAAAGACAGGCAGGACACAAGATTTCCCAGAGTTTGGGGAAGGAGGGATTTGCAATTGCATTATTACTAGGACACTTCCTCTTGGATGTTGTGATCAGCAATACACAACAATACAGCAGAGGTAAGCGAGGCCACTGGTTGCTCACGCAGCTTCTTAAGTGGCTCTTGACCCAAGCAAAATTGCTCACTCCTACTTGAAAGGAATTCAGAACCATTTTTCAGTGATAAATCTGTTGTCCTTTGGCTGGTGAAAGGCCTGTCAGATACTTCAGCCAGACAAACTGTGGGAATAAATAATTTTAAAAATTGCTATGGCCTCTGTGTCTCCTTAAAACATTACACCAAAGCTTTCCAAACTGTGGTGTGACATGTTAGTGTGTCAGCTGCAGTGTGTAGGTGTGTCACGTGAATGTAAATGGGTGGAGGGGCTGCCTCTCCCACTGCTGTGGCAGGCCAGGCCTGGGTAAAAGGGCTGCCTCTCCTGCCACTGCCACTGCCTCCCAGGGACGAGGAAGACCCCAGTGGGTGGTGGGTGGGCCAGGCTTGTGTGGAGGGACTGCCTCTCCCACTGCTGCCACCTCTCCAGGCCGAGAAAGACCCTGGAGAGGGAAGTGGCAGGTCAGGCCTGGGTGGAAAGGCTACCTCTCCAGTCACTGCCACTCCAGGCTGAGGAAGACCCCAGCAAGGGTGGTGGCGGCAGGCCAGATTCGGGTGGAGGGGCTGCCTCCACTTACTGAATTACTTACTGAATTACTGTGTCACGAAATGATGCATGTCTAAAAAGTGTGTTGCCAACATGAAAAGTTTGGAAAGCTCTGCATTATGCTGATGTAAAAGGCACAGAGATCTTGGAAAGCTTTTACTATAACAATTCATTGAAACATAACTTGTTTGGGCATTTTGCAAAGGAAATGGGGCATACGCCTTTTACTTGATAAATAACTGAATAGCTACAACATCAAAGTACAGAGATTGATTTGGGGAACACACACACACACACACACACACACACACACAAAACACACAAACCTTTACTGTATCAAAAGTTTGTCCTGAAATTCAACTTTCATATTCAGTGTTTTTCTAGAAACTGGATTATACTGGATTCTTCCAGAGAACAATGTGAAATTAGTGATGTATAAATATTGTTCTTGATCTTGAACCAATTTATCTTTCTCTTTGTTACATTTTACTATCTATTGGAAATTATGCATAATACATAAGCATAGTATTTTATTGGTGAGTACTACAATAGATAGATAGAATACTTTTTAGAATACTTTTTAGAATATCTATTTATAGATAGAAAACTATTTATAGAATATCTATTTATAGATAGAATGCTGTTGACCTTTCATTTGCTACTATTTTATGTGTAGTGAATGATTTATGAACTCACTATTTAACCTGGATGTGTCCTCTTAAGGTTAGTGGGGAAGGAAGTATGCAGTATCTCATTGTGCAGTGATACCCCTCACCATTCAATTTACCCGTCAGCTTTTGGAGTGTACCCAGACAACTATTGAGTGCTTGGGGGAGAGCGGAGGGCAGGCAGGCAGCATTTCTTCAGCTAAATACACAAAGAATATGGTATTATCTGCGATTCGTCCCACTCTCCACAGAATGATCAAACTCATAACTTCAGGAGGGCGACCAAAATGGTGAGAGGCCTGGAAGCCATGCCCTATGAGGATAGACTTAGAGAGCTGGGTATGTTTAGTCTGCAGAAGAGAAGGTTAAGAGGGGACATGATAGCCATGTTTAAATATTTGAAGGGATGCCACGTAGAGGAGGGAGAGGTCTTGTTTTCTGCTGCTCCAGAGACCAGGACAAGGAGCAATGGATTCAAGCTGCAGGAAAGGAGATTCCACCTGAACCTTAGGAAGAACTTCCTGACAGTCAGGGCTGTCCAGCAGTGGAATCTGCTGCCTCGGAGTGTAGTGGAGTCTCCTTCCTTGGAGGTTTTTAAGCAGAGGCTGGATGGCCATCTGTCGGGAGTGCTTTGAGGGTGTTCTTGCAGGGCAGAGGGTTGGACTGAATGGCCCGTGTGATCTCTTCCAACTCTACATTTCTATGATTCTATGATATGTGAAAGCTAGTTCCTTAAGTTGAGAGTATCGTGTTGTCCAATAATGTGCTAACTTATGTTGTCAGTGGCTTATGGAAGAAATCAAAAAATCACTAAGTGACTAGATCCACTTTCCTAAAGCTGTGAAATCTGCAGGTCAAGGGAATCAGATGACCTCAACCAGATATACCATTGTTTAAAAGAGCTTAAGTGTGGGATACATACTGGGGCCATTTCCACCCTACATTGTTATAGTGCTTTTATTCTGCTTTCAAGGTCCTGTGGAATTCTGGGGTTTGAAGTTTAGGGAGGGGCCTTTAGAATTCTCACCCAGAGAGCTCTTTGACCTCAGTAAACTTCAAGTCCCAGAATTCCACAGGATGTTGAAAATGGAATAATGGCACTATAACAATGTATGGTGGAAATGGCCTGAAAAAGTTGAGTCAAATCTCTTCAGGCAGCGTAGCCTGATGCCAAGTTACCAGACACTGTAGGGGGAACTGTTAAGCTTTGTATAAAGTGTGGATTTACCACACATTAGAATTTTGGGGGGAAAAACCCTCACATTGTCAAGACAGGCTATCTCAGCCCAAGGACAGAGCCTGTTAAATATTCTCAAGTCCCTGCAATGTAGGACCAAGACACCAAGCATCCTCTCTATCATGTTTTCTATAATTTGTGCAATGTGTCTATGTACAACTAGTTTCTTTTTTCCCTTTGTGAAGTGAAACAGAGAAGGAAAGAACAAAAGGGCAGGCTGGTTGACACAGTGTTTCTCCAGTGCCACTATTTTACTAACCCACATGATAAAGCAACAGTTTTTCATTTTATTGCATATTTCAGAAGTGTAAAATAACAACAAGAACAACAATAAAACAAGAGTCCTGAAAATGTGCAACATCTCTTTGAGACCGAGGGGAGAGGAAATCATCTAGAGGCCATTGTGTCATTTGCTGAGTGGAGACAAACCAAGTTAGGATTCACATCTCTAATCACATCTGGTCACTGAGATAATTTACCTGTGTAAGCAGTGGAACAGGAAAATAAAGCAGCACTATGGACCAGAAGCCACTTTCCCCAATTAACAGAAGAGACCAAGCCTTCTTATATCAGTTAATTCCCCAGTGTTGTTCTGTTTACATGGTTGTGAGTGGCTTGCTTATTAATGGCTGCTACCAGATCACAAAAGCTGGCTAAGAATTTCAGTTCTGGACAAATGTACTCAGGAGTAAATTTGATAGAACTCACTGGGCTTAGTGCTGAGTAAACATGCTTAGGTTTGTTCTGTAATCCTACATTTCTTTATACAAGTTTTGTCAATGCTTCTTCCTCAGCATCCACTTACATAGTAGTTTCCCCAAGTAACCCCATCTCATATATAAAAGTGTTTTGTTTTTTTTAAAATGTCTTTTGTACGGGAGTTCAAGACTTTCTTTCCTTTTGGTTGATAGTTTGTGTTTTCAAGTGAGTTCCTATTTGTTATATCCATCCATCCATCCATCCATCCATCCATCCATCCTTTCATCCCTTTATTTGCATGCTACCCTTCTCTCAGACTGGGACTCAAAGCAGCTTACAAAAATGCATAATATACAATAAAGACACATATAGTTAAAATCATACAAAACAGCATTAAATAAGTACAGAATTAAAACCACTGAAAATTCTTACTTTAGAACATAGATTAAAAACAATTGTTGTTGTGTGCCTTCAAGTTGTTCTGACTTATGGTGACCTCAAGGCCTATCACAGGGTTTTCTGGGGCTGAGAGTGCGTGACATGCCCAAGGTCACCCACTGAGTTTCCATGGCCAGCTGGGAAATTGAATCCTGGTCTCCAGGATTGTAATCCATTGCCCAAACCATCACACTCTTTAAAAACAGGACAGCACCATAAAAGCCATTTTGTTAACAATCAATGTCCAAAGGCTTGCTGGAAAAGAATGGTCTTAATCTACCACTGAAAGGACAATAAAGAAGGAGCCATCCAAGCTTCTCTATTCCCTGCTCAATGGTAAATATTAGAACTGGAAGGAAAGAAATGTCACACGCTGTTACATACAGGACCAGAAATCCAAGTATATAACCTGATTCTGTGGCAGTGTAGAAATCTGGAAGAAATCTGGAATGTAGAAATATGAAAATGTTTTCTAGTAGGCCAATTTAAAATGGAAAGAGATTAAAGATTAAAGAAAGCACCGAAGATGCTGAATATTAATAACAATCATTACTACTCTTTGTGCCTGGCATCACTTTTTCGAAGTTTTGAGTCCCACCCAAACCTTCAATTCTGTGAGGCTGAAATCAAACATCTTTTAAACCCCCTGGGCTTCCACACTTAGATGAAAAAGAACACAAAGGAAAGCTGCCATTAGAGAGGAAAATGTCAAAGAAGCCACATGTTCATTTCATCGGATACTAATTGCTCATTATTATTCCCAGTGAAATAGAAGTGCCCAAAGATAGTTAAAAACCCCCCCAATCCAACCAGTTAATTCAGAAGCTCTGTTCTATAATAATTTTAGAAATTAATTTAGAAGTTCAATTTTATAATACCTTGATTATATATGCCATACTTTTCCAGGTGATATTACCAAATACAGTCTTCCCTCACTTATCTGATGGATTGGAGACTGGTCCACTGTCAGAAAACAGAATTGGTTGAAAAGCGGAACTCTTACACTGTACTGTAGGGAGCATGAAGGACTTATGGAGGCCCACTTGGGACTAACTGCACACATTACTTGCAAAAACTCTCAGCTGTCTTAGCATCTTTTCCCTTCCTCTCAGCTCACTTTGCAAGCAGCAAACAAGAGTGATTCCAAATGAGCCACCATAGGCTAGAACTGATGAAAGAGTGGAACCCCCACCAAATTAATGGAAGATGTCCTTAATTTGGAAGCATCAAAACAGTAAGTTTCCAGATAACAGGGAATCAAAAAGTGGAGGCTTCATGTATTTGTTTCATTTAATCTGTATTGGAATTTTTAAAATTTTTATTTTCTACACACACACCTACACACCTAGATGGCATTGTGTATTCAAGCAATATGCCTTTTCTTTTCTTAGTTCAGTTATAAACTGTTTGATGTAAAGTCGAAGGCTTTCATGGCCGGAATCCATAGGTTGTTGTGGGTTTTCCAGGCTCTGAGGCCATGTTCTATTAGTATTTTAGTATTTTCTTCTGATGTTTTGCCTGCATCTGTGGCTGGTATCTTCAGAGGAGATGATGATGAAGATGAAGATGCCAGCCACAGATGCAGGTGAAACGTCATGAGAAAATACTAATAGAACACGGCCTCAAAGTCCAGAAAACCCACAACAACCTATAAGCTGTTTGCTAGCTTGATGTATCAGATACTTAAAAACTGGGGGAAAGGGTAATCTTAATGCTCAGAAAGGCTAGTTTCACAGGGTTGGTGGCCAAAAAGCTGTGGGTTTGTATGGCTGAGCATGGAATTAAACCCTGGTCTCCAGGATTGTAGTAGAGTTCTCAAACCACTACGCCATGCTGGTTCTCACAATTAATTTTATTTCCATTTTCTTGGTCCATTGAGGCTAGCTTATGATAAACCAATAAAGTCTTTAGCTCGTCACACACTATTACAACTTGGAATGTGGTGTAAACGTGGAATGACTGATAATGATAAAAGACTGTTGTTCCTAATTCAGGAATTGTATACAAATCGGTACAGATGGAAGGCTGACACAGGAACTGTGTACAACAAAAAGAGTTAGACAAGGGTGCTTATTAGCACCCTTCGTGTTTAATCTTTATATAAATGCTAAATCTCCCTGATCATTTCCCTCCCTCAATTGGAACTCGTAAAATAGCACATCTAATGTATGGTGATGACATTGTTTTGCTCTCAATGAATAAAATCGGGCTGAAGAGAAGTCTTAACAAACTTTATGAGTTCTGTCATACAGAACAACTTAAAATCAACTACACTAAATCTAAGGTGATCATTTTTGGTAAACGTTCACTTAAATTTAAATGGAGTTTGGGTGGTAACAATATAGAACAGGTCTCCTCCTTTAAATACTTGGGGGCATATTTTGATGAGAAAAATTCTAGCTTATGATAAACCAGTAAAACCTTTAGCTTTTCACCCACTGTTACAACTTAGAATGTGAGCTTGAGTCCTTATTTGGATTTCAAGCCCAAATCCCTCATATGAAGCACCTCTCAGACTGCAGAACACCTATCTGTGCAGAAGTTCTTCCTTTCTGCTAATGCTTTTGATGGTGTTTCTGTTCCAATCACTTGACAAATCAAATGGCCTACAGTGTCCTGAATTAAAATGTCTGGCTGCTGATTGTTCTCTCTTTCTCTTTACATGTGTGTGAAGATTGCACACTTCTGGTTTCAGAAGAGTGCACATAGGTCAGCTGTTGCCTTTTTTTTTTTAAAAACCTAACCTGGGTATTTTCCCTTGCTGAAAAAGGGGAAAGCATACTTTGAGTCAGAGCAGATGAAGAAGGTAGATGATTAAATATCATACTACAGCATTTTCATATCTTTGTTTTATAAGACATGTGTGTCTGTCTCCACACCTACCCAGTGGTCCCAATATAATTTGATTCTGCATTCCTTTGCCACAGACTTATTGTCTTAAGAGAATCATTATGAATTTTAATTGATATAGCTCTTATTTTCCAGATTCTTTGGCAAACATTATTTATGTTAGCTAACTGTTCAGATGGCTGGAGGTGGGGGAGGCTTGACTGGGCTGAGAAGCTGGTAGGGAAGGTGCTCACTGAACAACTTCATAATAATACAGTTTGTAGGAACACAGATACAGATACAGACCTCTACAATTTATGTGTCAGTCTCTGAGACAGGCACCTGTCAAGGAGACTGTCAGTTTTTAAGGAGGAGAAAAAAGGACAATGGCAACATTGTAGGATAGGATACTGCTTGGATGGTTAAATAATCAGGAAGTCAATCATAAAAATGATTTGAGGTTTTCATTCTGTCTGCCCAGTCTGTTGAAGAAGAAAGAGGAAGAAGAGGAGCAACCTAGTCCCCTCCTCCAAATCGTTTGATGCACTATGTAGTTTCTGTTCTGGAGATTGCTAAGCCATAGATTGTTCTTGTTCATAAGCTGTGTTATAGCCATTCCCAGGCATTTATTTTCCCACACTTTTCTCTATTGTAGCACACTATTAAAATTGGTTTTCTTTTCATGGCTGATTCTGTGGAATAGAGATTACCAAATGCTGAACCACGGTCCTCAATATTTGTTCCAGCATCTTTGTTTGAAATGCCATGTGAAACTCCTTGAAGCATGGGCTTAATACCATGTGTTTGCACAGGACAAGCGCCGGCATGGGTTTCTGTCTGAGCAGTCATTTGACGGTGCAGTGAGTGTTGGGTTTTGTGCTGTGGACCATACTGCCTACAAATGGGAGAATTTTATACAATTTAGGCCTGAAAGAATTTGGATCTAAAGGGGGTCTTATGTGAACAAAAGGACTCTTTCCACATTGAAAAGGGCTAGAGTTCCTGCAGAAGCTTCCACCAAGACATTTAGCTGACTGAGGTACAGAGTGAGATGAAAGCCTCCTTAACCTTGCCCCTGCCCTTCTTCTACATACAAATCTGATCAGACTGGCAATGCAATCTTATAAAATACTGGCAATTGAAGGACATCTTCTATTGCACCTGAAGGCAGTAGGGTAGCCTATTTTCTCCAACATAGGGGAACAGACAGGGATCTGTCATCTCTATCCCTTCCATGCCATGCAGCACTTGCCATTTTATCCTATCTGGGCTGACATTCTTGGAAGGGGGAAGGAATTTTGGCTCATTTCTTCTCCCCCACCTATGCAGTCTCCCTTCTTGCCATTTCCCAAGGACAAAGTAAAAGGTTTAAAAAAACTCTCCAGAGCACTGTGTATAGGAGGAAGGGGAAAACTGGTAAAAATAATTTGCTTGTGTGAATGGGAGGTTGCATCAGTGGAACATTCTTTCTATGCTCTCTGAACCCCAATCCAATTTATACTCAACATTGCCCCCTATTCTATAAAATGCATGCATTGATGAGAGTTGTACAATATGATTCCCCCCCGCCTATGAAACCATGCCTCATTTCACAGATTACACTGGGGTAGACTACTTCTGTTTTTAAAATTGCATCTTAAGTGCTTTTCAATATTATCACTGGTTTTAACTTCATTTTGTATTAATCCATCTTGTAAGCTGTCTTGTACCCTATATGGAGAGAAAGGTGGGATATAAAGCATAGAAACTGTCCACTAAGGAGTAAGCCCCTTGGAAGTAGCCTCTCAGACTTCCAAGCTGAAGGGTACTTAAAACATGGGCTGTCATCCTGATAATCAGTTATAATGTCTCAAGTTGGACTTATTTACAATTGTGGTACATTGCCATGATTGTAAATATCCCCAAACACAAGAGATGCTGGGAGGCGGGGAATGTTTTTCGTATGAAATATGATTGCTCAATAATGTAATGAACACAGAAGATTGTTAATATGAAAAACCTCTGACTGTCTCTCATTTGTCTTCATAGCAGCCCTTTGAGGAAGATCGGTGCCACTGCCAATCTAAGTAGAAACTGACCAAAAAAAATGTGATGCAAATTTAGCTAAAAGGATTCCTTTGCCAGTTCTACTTTTCAGATCATGAGCTGAGTATTCCAGCTTTTGAATTTCCAGTTTCTGGTTCTGCTGCTACCCCTCTGTTATTGTGGATGAATCACAAAAACTAAAGGCCTTAGCCATTTTTGCCTATGTGCTTTAGCTTGTAGGTACACTACAGCATGGGTGCATAGAACAGATAGAAGGCATCACCTAGGAAGTTAGACAAGAACTAACTAGACATAACTAAGGCCCTTTCCACATGTGTGTGGGGGAAACGGGCAAAAATGCCCGAAAATGGAGCTTACCAGCAGCCGGGCGAGTCCGTCGCCACGCACAGCAGTGTGAACTTGCTGCTCCACAGTCCTCTGGCATCCCAAACGGCGGCTTCTGGTTGGTGGAGGCTCTCCACCAACTGGAGAAGCTCGCCAGCTGGAAGCCCACCCCTGGCAGATCTGCAGGCACGCACTTGCACGCGCCTGCAAATCTGCTTCTGAGCCAGGCGACGGAGCAGCATGGGGTTGTGCGCTCCCTGGTTTTTAAAAACCTCTGAAAAGAGGTTTTTAAAAACCACACTGTGTGACCAGCTCCGGTCGCTCCTGCGTGGATTGAGGTGTGGAACTACAAAAAGTAGTCCACGCCAGTCCACGCTATGGTGCAGAAGACCTCCATTGGAGGTTGCTCTGCACCAATTTAAAATGCTAATATGGAAATGGCCTAAGTCTAGCGTCATCTACTGACTGGGCTAGATATTGACACTATCCACATCTCAGTTTTTGTTTAAAGACAGAGGGGCATTTTTCTGTTGAAGGACACATTTCTCGGTGGGTAATGTTGTGACACATATATTGGAAGAGAGTGAAGCTGAAACCAGCTGTAGCACAACCACCATCAAAATGAGATGAATTACCTTTTTTCTTTCTTTGTTTTTTCTGCCATCTGTTTTTCCTTGCCCGGTAGGCTGGGAAAGATTACTCTTGTTAAAGGTTTGAACTGATTGCTTCCAGAGGATCAGAAATTAGGCAGAGGACAACATGAAACAGATTTTTTTAACAAGAAATTGCAATTAAAAGAATCCATTCTTTTGCAACATTAGCAATCCAGGTGATCAATCAATCATCTCTAAATCCTGAAGCCTTCTGAATTACCCAGGCAGAACAAGGGATAATAATTATTATAACAATAACATTGTCAGTCTTACAAGGTGCATCTGGCAGAGCCTGAGTAGCAGGAGTTGGATTTACATTTGGTGGTCTTATATTTGCAACAAAATGGGAAAACAGATCACCAGTATTCTACATGGGCTATCTTGTTATGTCAGCAAAATTAAGTAACATCTTCTGGCCTGCTCCTAGCCCATCTTAACAGCCAGCAGCCAGATTGGATGAAGGAGATTCATTCAGCTTTCAGTTGGGGTGCAAGAAGAATGATGTTTCCACCCCCCTGCTGCCAAGTCCTTGAGACGGAGGCCCTGCTTCTGATTGCTGTAGCCTTATTCGTTGGCAGTAGATGGATGAAAATGTTATCTTCCTTGTTGAATCTGAATAGACCTCCTTTGCCCAATCCAGATGCTGCCTCTTAAGGTGAACTGGGGGAGCAATTACATACAGTGTACAGTGCACAGCTGATAAAACCATAAAAATTAACAACAATGTGTGGTCCAAAAAGACATGGGAACAAAATGTTTTCAGACTGCATTTCAGCATGGATAAATGAAACTGTGGATAACAGTCATGGGGGTGGGGGGACCTACCTAAAGCTAAGTGAGCTGTTCTTCCACATACTTGCTTTATTGTTCATGGCACTTGATGTTGTGAGAGTACAGAAGATGGGTGGAAATTGTGTGGCCCTCCAAAAGTTATTGGAATGCAACTCCCAGCATAGCTGCTAGGAAAGAATGATGCAGGTTGTAGCTCAACAGCACCTAGAGGGCTGAAAAATCCCCAGTCCAAGTATAGAGTATAATAGCCTCTATCCAACAATATCAGTGCACAAATAGAACTACTTCTGTGAGCAGAAAGCAGGAAGGGGTATTATTTGCTTTTCTACCACAGTCCTCCCACTGTGTATCCTCACATCTATACTGGATGGGTGGGAAATCCTCTGGAGCTGATTTTCAGATGGCTTGAAGAGAGGGCTTGAACTGAGAAAGAGAGAGCGAGAAATCCTACAGCACCTTGCTGCTGCAAAAGGGTTAAAGTAATGCGGTAGAGCTTAACATTGATGTATGTATAATGAGAACAAACACGTCCATGCAGTGGACGTGAAAAGAACAGCATTATTTGATCTCAGCTCCATCCCCAGCCCAACACCAGATGTGATGGCAACTCTTAACATTCATCTAAGAAAAAATCGTGGCACATCAAAAACAACCTGAGCATGATGTGAATGTAAAATTCTGAGGAAGACCTTTCATCTTGTTTGCTGTTTGTTCTGATGTTCTTTGTTTGCAGCTAAGAAGTTGTGCATAGTTAAATTATAGATACAAAAGAGAGACTGATGAATTCCCACCTCAGCCACACAAAGCAGAACTAAAAAGATAATTCCCCTCTCATTCTTGAGGCAATGAACCCTGTGCAATGTTCTTTCATTTAATGGCTGTCTCCCATCCCTACATGTACCAAGAATGAATATGAACACCTCCGAGTTCCTGAACTTTTCACTATGCCTTGACACCTAGAGAAGTTTTACATCTCTCATTCTTTGATTATGGGAGCTACAGGTGAGCAAGACAATCTCTCAGTGTACAGTTCCTGCCTTTCTTTTTCCCTCCATTCTTCCACCCTACTATGCTCAAGAATTTGACCTTAATTACCAAGATCAGACATTGGAGATACCACCAAGAAAGCAGTTATACAGAAGGATGACTTACAGATGACCCACTGAGAAAGATTCTCGTGAAAAACATCTACAGCTGACTTGTCTGCTGCAATTTATTCATTCTGTGTCTAAAGCTACTGACAATAGACAACTTTGAAAAGCCATATTGCTATGTGAAATTTTCTCTAGAAGACAGGCATTTGGGGGGGAAAATGGAGAGAGACCTTTCTGATAATTGAAAATGGGCAGTCAGAAATATGACAGGCTTTGGTTCCATAAAAAAGTTAGGACAGACCTTGGACAAATTTAGTTCTTTGGACTGCATCACCCAGAATCTCTCAGCTGCAGTTTAGAAAGTAACTCAACCAAGCTCTTTGAGTACATGTCCTTCCAGATAAACGGCTCCTAATGCTAAACAAAAGACTGCACAGGTAGTTGATCATACTCTCCCTCCCTCCCTCCCTCTCTGTTTTGTGGAAAGAAAAAAAAGACAAAAAGAGACAAAGGAAATCAGGAGTACAATATGAACTGCACTTCCTTTAAAATTCCTTAAATAAGGTAGAAGGTATGCAGGATAAAAGATTCATCTTAAAAAAAAAGCACTCTATGGGCTTTATCACACCAGCCTGTTGTCATGCAGCAATTGTATTATTTAATTGCATATATTTATGGGGAAAAAAGCATACCAGTGTAGAAAGTTATCATTATCACACTGTCTCTGCAGTAGCAGCATGTTGCCAGCTTGGGCCATTTCCTCACGAGTCTGTTATAGTGCGATGATTCCACTTCTACCTCCTATGGAATCCTGGGGTTTGCAGTTGAGGGAGGGGCTGGCGAGCCCCTCCCTCAACTGCAAACTCCAGGATTCCATAGGAGGTTGAAAGTGGAATCATCGCACTATAACAGACTCGTGCAGAAATGGCCTTGGTGATGCACATCCCTGCAACTGGTCTTCACATACACACACACACACAAATTTGGCATTTCAAGAGACTTCCTCCTCATCATTTTGGAATTGTGTTTTCCTATTTATACCACCATTTCAGCAGTTTGCTTTTCCAGAGTCAAGGTTGGCTATTTTGCTGTACTGGTGTAATTGCATCGTTCTGGCAATCACCACAGCAATGCAAATCCCCAGTTACACCAAAAGCAAAAATATTTTTTAAAAACTTACTGGGGAATGGAGTAAAAGCAATGTTGTTCATCTGGACCATGACGTCCTCTTTGTTCAGACACCAGAAGCGCAAGGAGCTCAGCCTGCTTGCAGATAGGGAGAAGGAAAGGAGAGAAGGTGCTCACTGACACCACATAACTGCCACAATATCAGAACTACAGCCGAATGACACAATCACACCAATGCACAACAGTGGAAATGTAGCATTATTGGAGCCATTCACAGGTGTTTCCTGTGAATGAAAAGTGATGACCCAACAATGATGGGAATGCAATTGAATAACAGTAGAGCGACAACGTCATGTGATAAGGAGAGATCAAAAACAGAACTAAGCCAGCATGTGATAAAGTCCTAGGTTTGCTGTGAAGGAAATTGGATGCTAGAGGAGGGAAGGAGAATTAGGTGGGTTCTTGTTCCTTTTACACCCCTACTCTATTTTTGAAAAATTAATAAAACATAAAGCCTGAAAGCTACTGGGACAGGAGTTTATGTGTATACTCATACCCTGCGATATGGCTAGACTCCACATCTTCTGGCTAAGACAGACTGTATTTTAAAGAACAAAATAGGCTCCTGTAAAGATAATGCACTTTCCTTAAGCATGTGGAATTCTGTTATTCCTATCCTTACTCTATCTTGCACACCAGTTTCTTTTGTCTTCTTGTCATCTTGGTTTCCTGACCGTCAGTTCTTCTGCATCTCCAGCTGCCTCGTACCTTCATCTCCTAGTTACTACGAAAAATGTACCATCCTGCCAAGCAAACTTGTCAGCAGTCCTTGTATGAGGTGTCTTTCATCAGCCATGCCTTTTGCACAATCAGCTTGCAGGACTTTGTGAACAAAACTTCCCTTCTTGGCCCACAGAAGCAAAAATGTTTGTGAACATTCTATTGTGTCAGAATAGAAGTTGATATCCAGGAAAGAGGAGACAGCTAGTATTAATTATACCACTAGCTCCTACGATTTTGTTTCTTATTTCTTTTTTATTTTTGAAATTCATGAACAACTTTTATCTATGAACAATCTCAGGGAGTTGTGCTTATGTTACAGCAAACAAGTCACAACAATTAAAATCACAAAGTAAAAAGCATAAGAACTATTCAGCAAAGCAACAAACCAATAAGTTCTTTTACAAATATTTTAATGAAAGGGGAAAATATGTACTATGGGCAATTCAAAGACTCATGGGATGTGTACCTCTCCCCATATTTCAAGGTAAAGTACCCTCACACCTACTTGATCCACAACCAGCCATTGATATTCTAGAACATACTGTGAAAATGCCAGAATTTGTGTTCTTATCTCAGCAAGTAATATTATTATACACAATTTGGTCTTCTGTTTCAGGAAAACAAGCAACTCCCTCTCCCCATCACAAAGTCCTGGAAGCTTTATTGGAAGTACATCTAGTGGTGAGAGTTGCTTTACTTTTATTTTATTAATACACTGTCTGATACGTAACACAAGGTAGCTCATAAACAATAAACAATTTAGCTAAAAGCATAACAATAACATGAAAACACCATTAAAAATAACTCTTATAAAACTCATAAATTAAGCAATATAAAATAAATTTAAAAAACATGCAAAAGTTTAAACCAGAGTCCTCCCCTGCCCCAATAAGAAGGCTCCCTGCAAACATTTGTTCGTTAAAAGCCTTCTTGAACAAAAAGATTTTTGCCCGCTGATGAAAGAGGAGAAGGGAGGGAATCAGCCTAGGCTCTCATGGAATTTGAAAGTGTGGGAACAGCCACTCGGAAGGCTCTCTCCTGTGTCCTCACCAAAGAACGTGTGATGGTGGTGAGACTGAGAGAAAGTTCTCCTCCAAGGATCATAAGACTCTGGCACGTTTGTATAGGTAGATATGATCTTCCAAATAGTCTGGAAACTTTGGGCATGAAACTGCTCACCTCCATAGGCAGAGCTTTGCCAGCAGAATGCCTCAACCATTTCCATCCAGCTGGTCATTGGAAGCACTGGATTTAATTTTTTTCTGCTTCCTTTCTCTTCCTTTATTCCGTGTGTACCATGTGACACTGCAGTTCCACCCCCAAAGCCTGGTCAAAGGCACTCCATTCTCCAAGAAGTTTGATTTTTTCAAATTTCAATGGGAAGAATTTAATCTTCTAAATTAAGCAAGCACTGTGTCCCAAATGAAATAGAAGAGAACAGCCAAGGAATGCCAGGTGCTGTGGGCTACATTTCAGAGGAAGGTAATGGCAAACTACCTCTAAGTACTCCTACATAAAACAACCCAATGTGATTCATGTGGTCCTGAAGGTACAAAACACACATACACACATTCCTTATTGTGTAAAAAGAACATGAAAGGAAAAGTTACAGCATGAGATGACCCTTCTGCTTTGTCTGCAACTGTTTGCTATGTGCTTCATGTTGGAAGAAACAGCAACTTCTGCACTTGTTCTTGCTGGTCTTATTACGGAGGTTACTATTGTCTGGTTCAGTCAGGGTTATGCTCTGTTGTGAAAGAAAGAGAACTAACCCAGACTGAACCTTCTTCCCTCTTTGCATCTGCTCTTTGATGAGTGAGGACATGCTGCAATATGTCTCCTTCCCATCGTTGTCTCTTTTAGATTAGTTTAGGAAAGATCAGGCTATTTCTATCCAATAATGTATTTCCCTAATAAATGTTCCTCCTGTTGAGGATTCAAAACTTATTTTTCTGCCTGCAATTTGGTTCTTTCAAATTCCCTATCCTCAGATGGGCACCTCCACTGTGACTGGAGGAAAGGCTTTAGCAGGCTTTCTGTTCCAGCAATAATTTCTGAACATCCTTCCTTTCTAATACTTCAGATGCAACATATGGACAGGTCTGTTCTCATATGTTTGGATCTTTAAAAGCTGCTTAATAAGTTTAATAAAAGCTACATGGCTTGCGACTTATTTTGCACTCAAAGACACTGGGTGCATATTTCCCCTACATAATATAGGCTTCTGTAGGGATTTTAGCTAATAAGGACTATTTTTTTAAATCCCTGGACATGTCTCCTTCTGGTGGGCCAAACTTCCTGGAGATGTTGGGCTTTGTAATGCCTCAAATCTGGAGAGCTCTAGGTTATGAAAAACTAGTGCTAGCTATCATCCTTGTCAAAAAGAACAAAAATCTGAAAGCACTGGACAAAATCCAAAAGAGAAATGAGAGACATGTCCAGGGATTAAAAAAAATAAATAAAAATCCTTATTAGCTAAAAACTCCACAGAAGCCTACATTATGTAGGGGAAATATGCACTCAGTGTTTTTGAGTGCAAAATATTTACATAACAGAATGATCAAATAAGAAATTTGCTGCTTGACATGAACTACAGAAATACTCCATTTGTGCCATTATTTTGCATGGTCTAATTTTTTACTGCACCTGTGGGGCAGTGAAGCTGCTTCAGAGTTTCAAGGAGCAATCCAAGGTGCTGAACCTAACTTGGGGGTTGAGTTTACTAACATGAATAGCTCTCTTAAAGTTTATAGACTAAAACCCAAACCAGATTCACCAGGCCACTGACATTGAAGCTACCACTGAGGAAGTGTACCATCTTTTCCCAAACAGATAAAGTGAAAATAGTAAGAACTGGAAGTGAGACACTACATCATAGTTTTTTGTTTTTTTTTAAAAATATAGATTTTTAAAAGTATGATTACAAAGAAAAGAAGAAGGAAGGAACAAAGAAAAAAGAAGGGGAAGATGGAGGTAACTAGAATATGAGCTTCAGCAATGCATGTATACCACAATACACACTAACCATACTTCCAAAAACACGCTTTCTGTTGTTAAGAGATTGAGAGCACTGATTTGTCTACAAGCACAAGAACCTCCACCAGCACTGTGAGAATGCATCTCTAAGGCTGCTCTTTAGTTCTTGGAAAATAGAAGATACTTGGGTTTTCTAAACTAGATTACAAGGGCTTGGCTCTGTTTTCAATTAGTAATCTAAAGCTAGTATATTTGAAGCTGACAGGGCCTAAGCAAAGGCAAGATTTGGCCTCTAGCATCATGTAATAGATTGTGGCACCTTTTGTAACACTCACCTGAGCTCAGCTACTGAAAATCAATCCTGTCACCCGACATTATAATGGAGATGATTGATGGAAAACAAGCTGTAGTCACTTGGTGGTTGAGAAAGCATTATGAAAACAGCAGCAGTCATTTTGTGGAGATGCAGGCTGCAAGTAGATGTGGAAAAGAAATAAGTATTAACTGAATTTGTAGATGAAATTGTCACGTTCCTGATCTACAAGAACAAGTGTGTGCAAATCCTACAGTGTTTGGTCATTGGGAAGAACTACAAGTGGTAGATTCTATTTTACTTCCTTTCTCCTTTTCAAATGACAGCAAATGACAGCAGCAGTGCTGCTAGTAGAATCTCCCATGTCAGACAGGTTTTTGCTGAGGAGACAGACTAAATGTGGCAAACAGCTACTGGGCAGCAGCAGTAGTGGGGTGTGATCCTGGTGGAGGATCTCTCAGAGGCAATGGCAGTGGCACCATAGCTAACATTTGTTAATACTCCACAGAAGGAGGCATAGTAAATCCCTTTTAGATGTCTTTTACTATGAAAACCCTTTGATGAGACAATCTGAAATGAAACAAGAGATAGTGCCAGAAGATGAGATTCCCAGGTTGGATGGCACTCAAATGAGCTACTGGGTAGTCTTATAGTATCAGTATCACTCAGTCTTATAGTATCACACGTTAGGAATACCCTTACCAGGAAGGTCTGCTTGGTCTTTACTTCACCTGCATGTCTTTTTAACATTTGAAAAAAAAAAATCTGAGAAAAACAAATATGTGTAGGATAATAATTTTTTTAAAAAGCATAAGAATAAAAGCAATGGAGTTTAATGTTACCTGAAGTTTAGATACTATTTCAATATTTTTACTCCATTGAATGATAATGCAATTTCAATTTTAACTCATTTGCTAGTCACTGTGGAAGTAGCAGCACTACAGAAGAGAGAGGCAGAAGCATATACCTTTTCAAAAGTGTGTGTGTGTGTGTATTAAAAATGCATAAAATGAGAGAAGAAAGGTGGGGAAGGCAATTTTTGTGGAGGTGAATGGATAAAGGATTCTGACTAGGAATAGATAAAGCTGTCAGAGGTGCCAGATAAAAGCTGCTTAGAGTCATTAAAGCAGAAGATGAGTGTTTTTGCTAGTTGGATAGCTAGAAATGGTTGAAGCACTTGAAGGAATCAATGGGATTTGCAGACAGTCTTCATATGTAGCTCAAGTGAGAAGCAAAAACTGGAGAGAATGCACTGGAGATGGGAGGGCAATAATCTCATTTTCCACTGTGACAATAATGAAAGGATGAAGCAGACTTGGTTCAGGAATAGCAATAACAATAAAGCTCATGGTAATGTTTATTTTTAGATATGAAGGAAGGGTTAGAAATAACACCTAGAAAGACAGATGTGGTATAATGTCTTAGAGTGGTCTTCCTCTCTAAGGGGATCTCCAGATGTGTTGTACTGCATGGCCATTTGCCTTGCTAGCTAGTTGGGAATAATGAGAATTGCAGTCCAAAACATTGTTTTGAAGAAGGGAGGGTTAAAGTGCTGGACATAGTTTGAGGAAATCTGAGTTCATATTCCAAGTCATTCATAAGATGTCCTACAGTCAGTATTGATCTAGGGCTGGTCACTGTTGTTCATCCTCACTCATTTGAAAAACTGCTGCAGTATTCTTTATTCACCCTTCCTTCATGATTTCTCTCACCTGAAGCAGATTGACTCACACTCCGCTGCCAGACCTCCGGGAATGCTGCAAGGATAAAAGTATGTAAGGGTGTGAGTCATGCAAACTACTTTGAGCTCCTGGGAGGAAGGACGAGATAAAAAAATGCCTGTGAGAGGCAGCAGCTATCTGTCTCAAATCAATGGGGCAGTGAATGTGCTTTGACTTTTAGTGTGAATTTTAAAGGAGCTATTCTAAGTGCTAAGCAGTGTTTCCAAGATAAGTTCAGTACCTTGGATAGCCCCTTTACCATTTAGGTGCCACAGCATGTGGTGTCCAGTCCACAGAGAAGACCAGTTCACACATTATGCGTGCCATATTCTCTTTACCACTTGGTTCTTTGATTATGCTTGCTTATAATAATGCCAACAAGCAAAATATTCAGAGGTCACCAGACAATTTGCAGACTCCAGAGCATAAAGAACAGGAGTTCATAGATGCCGTTTCCTGCAGCAGTGATGGGGAATTTCTGAAATCTAGATATTGATGGATTTCAACACGCACTATTATGTACAGTCCTCTCTCCACATTTGTGGGTTTGACCTTCACAAATTTGATTATTCATGAGGCACTTGCTTGTCTCCCTGGCCATTTTCTTCTTCCCGTCCCTTGGTTTCCTTAGCCCAGGTTTGTGTTTAAAATGGACGGTTTTTTTCCTTTTGGGTGAGCAAAGCCTCCTCCCACTGCTGGAGGTATGTCCTCTCTGCCATATGAAGGCACATTCTGCTGTGTAATGACTGCTGATTGTTCAGGTGTTCTCTTTGTTCCTACCCCTCCTTTCTCAAGATGGTGACTGGAAGTAGCTAGAATCCCAGAACTCTGCTCTTCTCTGTATGAGATGAAAGTACTGGTAAGCCTTTTACCTTGTCTTTTTTTCTTTCCCTCACCAACATGAGGGCCAGATGCAAAGGAATGGAAGGGAGGAAGCTCCAGAGGGGAATGTGAGGAGGATCACAGGGGGAGAGTTATTCGTGGTTTTTCCACTTTCACAAGAGTTCTGCATGCAGAACCATTACAAATGTGGAGGGGCCACTGTATTTGTTTGTTTGTTTGTTTAATTTATATCTCACCTTTCTCCCAATGTGGCATGCAAGGTGACATACATTTTAAAAGCTCAACACAATTAATAACTGTTAATACATAAGTTAAAACAATTGAACTAAATTTATAATTAAGAAACACAGGTTAAAATGTCCTTTCATGATTAACTTGCATTTTTTAAAACATGAAAGGACATTTAACTTGTGATCAAACATAAAGGGACATGAGAAGTGGACATGTGGAAAAGCTAAGAAATGTTGGGCTCAAATTCACACTCTGATGCTGAGAATTGTAAAGGTAAATATTCAATTAAATCCAGTATTTTTTCTTTTGGTTCTCCAGCATCAAGACCGCTATATGCATAGAAATGGAGGAATTCATTAACCCTTTGTGGTATTTTTGCAAGAAAGAAAGAAAGAAAGAAAGAAAGAAAGAAAGATAAAATAAAATGTGATTTGATAACTGGGTTTTGGTAATTATTAAGTATTTGATATGCTATTTGATATGCAGAAGAAATGTAATTTGCAACTGTAATGAAAGCAATTTGATTTATGTTGTGACAGAGTTTAACTGCTGAGAAGAAAGTTGGGAGTCACCTTTAATTTTTTCTTGTTTTCCAATACACCCCCCATACACACATAATTCTATGTGTGTTGCTCTTTAATGACTATTCTTCTTTTCATTATCTTTTCCTTTATATTTGATCATTTCTGCACTAGACTGTTATAGCGCGATGATTCCTGGGGTTTGCAGAGGATGTTGAAAGTGGAATCATTATGCTATAACAGGCTAGTGTGGAAAGGGCCTCTGTTTTTAGTGTGTTTGGAAAAATTCCTAATTTAAAAAATGATACAAAAAAGTCCACACATTAAAAACCGTTAAAAACAGCATTTCAAACAAGTTTTTAAAAGGGCTTTAAAAGATGCTTAAAAACATAACAACCCCCCCACCCTCTGCACCCCCTATTATCTTTATCTACTGCATATACTAAAAACTATATATGTTGCATCCACTCAAAACTGAAAGCTTCTTCAAATAAAGAGATCTGTACCTGCTGGTGGGAAGATAGTAAGGAAGTAACCAATTGGACCTCCTGTGGAAGGCAATTCATAAGTTGGGAGCAGCCACTGAGAAGGCTCTCTTTTGTGTCCTCATTAGGTCTGGCTGTGATGGTGGTGGAACTGAAAGAAAAGCCATTTCTGTACTAGACAGTACCTGCACCTCAAGGCTCCTCCCTAAACTGCAAACCCCAGGATTCCATAGGATGTTGAAAGTGGAATAATAGCACTATAACTGTCTAGTCCAGAAATGGCCAAAGTCTTCTTCCTTCATATAGGTTGACATAGGGAAATATGGTTTTTCAAATAGTCTGGTCCCAAGCCATGTAGGGCTTTAAAGGTCATAGCCAGCACTTTGAATTCTACCTGGAAATGATTTGGCACCACTGGGAGTGTGTTACTGTTGGTGTCTGTTATTTTTTAAGCAAGAGGATCTCTTTAGCTTGCCCAGCCAGCAACCTGGTTTTGGACCCGCTGAAGTTTCTGAACAGTTTCCAAAGGCACTCCCACTGTCCTTCACTATTGGTTCTTCAAGCTAGGTCTCATGGAGTCTAACAGTATCTGGAAGGCTACACTTTCCCTGCCCCTGCTCTAGAAGTGTAAGTTTGCGTTCTGTAGTTATTAATGGAGACAGGCAAAGATGTAGCTTTCTTTTCAAAGCTTAGGGCAGAACATGCCCAGTGGTTTTGTTGTTGTTGTAACTTCTGACGTATGGTGACCCTAAGATAATTCTATCACTGGGTTTTCTTGGCAAGTTTTGTTAAGAGGGTTTTTTCCCCATTGCCCTCCTCTGAAGCTGAAAGAGTATGACTTGCCTAAAATCACCCTGTGCGTTTCCATGGTTGAGTGGGGATTCAAACCCTGGTCTGCTTGAGTTTTAGTCCAACACTCAGGCCCTTTTTGCACGGCATTCGCCATGCGAAAGGGCCTCTGGAGCGTTGCACAATTGCGAGGAGTCATCCACATGACGTCCTCGCAATTGCGTGATGCTGCTGGGGCTGGCAGGCGCCGACTGTGCACTATTTCATTTTTGTCTTCTAGCCGAAAATGGTGTGTAATTGAGCATTGCTCCAAGGCCCTGCATGCACTTACCATGCATGCGGAGCCTCGCAGGCTGTGGAAAATCCCAGGCTGCACTGCGGAAGGAAGAGGAGGAGCCCTCATGCTGCCTGCTCACTAGCAGGCAGCGGCTGCCGAGCTGAAGCAGCGGGGATGCGAGAGCTTCTTGCAAGAGGCTGCTCATGCAGTCCCTGCACCCCAGTGACGTGAAAAGGTAAGGTACGAAAAGGGAAAAGACCACTACACAACACCATCTCTCTTGCCCAGTGCTGGGACCTGCTTTTAAGCAAGAATGTTCTGCCTTCTTTCAGCAGCAAAAATTGCTTTCCAAAAGCACTTGTTGAAAAGTCATACAGAATGCAGAATAAAACTTCAGCAAACCTGGATATAATTGAAATGAATATGGAACTGATGTTATTCTCCCCCACACTTGGCCCCTGAGCTTTAGGGTAGTTAAAAGCAGGCAATCATGCCTGTGGCCTCCAATGGCTATGGCACTCGGGTCGCTCTGATTTCAGTTTCTGAACATTATTTCAGTTGCAAAAAATGGGGAAAGGAAGTATTACATGTATAGCTGCAGTGTCGGGCTGTAATTGATTTTTGTGTCAGACAGAGTCTTGAGTGCAGTAGTTATATGACTAGCAACAGGAAAAAGGACAAGAACAGAAATATAAAAGCGTACACGCCATAACCATTAAAAAGAAATCAATTTCCCATTGACTGCATAAGGATATGGCTTTGCCCCCAAACCAGTTGTTTTTCAGCATGGCCGCAATATCGGAGGTGGAGAACTTAGCCGCTTGCTCAAGGTCAAGAGCTTTTTCGTGCTTTTTAAAATTAATCTGGTCTAATTACCACCCAGAGGCCTCTGGTCATGGATTTGAATTGACAACTTACTGCTGCACTGAAAAAGAAGGGGAACCTGTTCCCTAGCCTCTCTGCAGGAATACAAAAGGAGTTGGCAGTGTAAGAAGTGGTAACCCATCTGTATTAAGAAATGATGGGAATGTGCCTCTCAGCACACACACACACACACATGCCCTCTCCTTTGGTTTCTCACTCCTAGAAGGGACTAAAACTGCAATCCTAAACTTGGGTCAGGAGTCAACATCTCTGGGCACGAGGGCCCTGCTGCTCTCCTCCCCTTGCCTGTGTTCCCTCTTTTGCTGTCTCCTTAGGGTGAGCAAATGAGCAGCAAAAGCCAAAATGGCAGTCCGAGCTGACCCAAGATGTTATGCTGCCTAAAGTGAGGGAGAAGATGGTACTTACTCACTCATTCCATGTATAGAAGCAACCCAGACTGGCAGGGACTTCAGCAGTGGCTGTGGAACAGCATCCATCTCCACACCTGAGGGCCACCGCTTGGCTTAGGGGGCACAGGGAAGGCAGTATGATGCACATGTTTTTGCCTTCCAACACTCTACAGCCAAGCCCACATCCTTGCATTTGTTCCTTGGGGCAGCTGACTGACTGTTGGCTTCATAGTGATGTCATCATGATATCTTTTCTTCCCCTATGTCTCTTTACACTGTTACAGCACTGTGGCACCACTTTAATTTGTAGTTCTGTGATGTATTTAGTATTCTACATCAGAAAGTTCTAGTGCCTTTGTTGTTGTTTGTTGTTGTTGTCTTCCTTCAAGTTGTTTCTGACTAATGGACACCCTAAGTTGAAGCTGTCATGGTGTTTTCTTAACAAGATTTATTTAAAGGAGATTTGCCATTGCCCTTCTCTAAGGTTGAGAGAGTGTGACTTACCCAAGACCAGCCAGTGGGGTTCCATAGCCAAACTGGGATTTGAACCCTGGTCTTCCAGAGTCCTAGTCCATCATTCAAACTTCTATGTCACATTGGCTCTCCTATATTTCACTAGAAATTCAGTGTCTCAAAAAACTATAAATAATTTCTTAGAATGCAGCCGTGCCAGTTAAAACAGTGTCAAAAATGCTATAATTGGTTATGTGAAAAGACCATTCATTCTCTATCTTTCATACTCTCTCTCTCTCTCCCTCTCTCTCCTTGGAGATTATTTGCATTGGGTCCAGAGAGAGAGAGAAAAGAACAAGCAGCAGAAACAACAGTGAAAGGAGGAATATGAGAAAGAGGTAGAGATAGAGGAGGCATCCCACAAAGGGATCGAATATCAGCATCTTTTCCTAGTGACTCACAAGGTATTAACCAATTCATTAATATGAAAACACTAAGGGAAATACAAAATTAATTTCTGGCATTAATTCTTTATAAAAACAATTAGGTAGTTAAATTTAACATCATTTAACATGGCTAAAAAGGGCTCCTTCCCAAATGACCTCCAAATAAGTAGCTGAAATGACACAAAAGCATTCATTGTTAAGAGAATAGGTTTTACATTCATTGTTGAAAACTGTAATGATTTTTATCAAATTGTTTCTCAAGTCTGGAACCAGCAGCACAGACTTTCACTGGGTTAGTAGGGTTGGTCTGCAGATTAGTTTGGAGATTAGCAAGGAGACATCCCTAGCGTTGTGCTGAAATGCGGTGCCAGCACACCTTGTCTTACCTGTAAATGTGCTGCATTCAGGGTTAAGTGGGAAGTTTGCTTTCTAGAAGGTAGGCACCTTTAAAATAAAAAGGGCCCTACCTGGATTCTTCATTACAGAGAAATGAAAAAGGAATGACAGGAAACCCCGCAGCTTATAATAAAGCTTTGTAAGTAAACTAAACGCTGCAGGGTGCTGATATCATTGCTCAAGGCATGCAGCCTAGCAGGAAGGCAACAGTTCATGAAGAAGAAAGCGAGCTAATTGGCATGAAATACAAACCACTGTTCTGGAAATGAAACCCTGGCTAATATAATATAGCATCAAAACAAGGAAGAGCCCGGTGGCACATTAAAAAGCAACAAGCTCATTATGGAATAAGCTTTTTTGGAATATGGTCCGTTTCATTGAATGCAGTGTTTTGCAAGTCCCACACACGTTGTTTGTGGGAAAGGGAAGTAATTTGGCTTTTAAACATCTTAATATTTTTACATTTTAGAAGCGGAATTGGTTCTCTTAGGGCTGTGATTAATTCTCTTGTTGTTTTATTGACTTTTCTGAAATTATGATGATTTATAAACTGCTCTGAATTATTTTGCCAATTGGGTAGTATAGAAATCTTTTCAAAAATGGAATAAAACTATTAAAACACTGAATTTAGATGGAAATGATAGAAATGAAATGCGGAAAACACGAACAGTGCCAATTATGTGATTGGCCATGGTTATTCAGGAAAATATTCCTGGCATTAGGTAAGATAATTAGTACATGTTGTGCTATAAAACAAACAGGCCTTTTATTCCACTTCAAACAGCGGGGGACTGAGTTGAATATAGCAATGCATGTTATTCCAGTAGTTTCTTATTCTAGACTCCCAGTGAAGTTCCTTTGTTCTTGAATAGCCACTTTAAGGTCGGTCGAAATGTCATAGGAGCCTAAAATGGTTCACTGCTGTTTTTTGACTGCTGAAGTTTCTGATGTCAGATTTTTTTTCTTTGCGTAGAGACTGTTTTTTTTCTTCCATGCAGAATCCCGAAGGGTATTGGCCTATATCACACTGGAGGGTGACTCTGATAATATAGATCAATACAAATCAAAGTGGTGGCCCCTGGATTGGTGCTGGCCACCAGGCCCTGATGAGTTTCCAGGAAAAAAAGAAGCAGTTGATGCCAATGGTTACAAGCATGGTACTAGTCCCTGGCACATTAGGGGAAAAAAAAAATCCCAAACCCCCAGATCAGATAGTCTGAGAAGCACTGATGTAGATGATATTATTGGGGCCAATAATGGTATTTCCAGAGGAAACACTGGGAAATATGTGTCTCTATCTTGGTTATGTAGTCCGTTGTTTCTAGCAGGTAGAGCCCTTTTAGTTCTGGGAGTTCTCTGTCTAGACCAAGTTTAAGACTATTGCATCTGAAACATAAATGCGATAAGACTGCAGTGATTCCTCTCCTGTGCAAATGCATGTAAAATTTTGCAAGAGCGACTTCCACGAAACTGGTTTCTGGAATTGACTCGATGCACTAATAGCTGAATGGTTTAAAAATTTCCAGCTCTCAGAGAATTGTTTCAGTTTGTTCTCAGTGGACTCCACATGCATTTCAGAGCACTCTAGCAGACTTTCTATGATGGGATGGGGAAAGTGCAATCTACAGCCCACATATAGCCCCCAAGGGAGTTTCTGTTCTTTCCTTGCCATTCTGTGCTTTCCTTGCCAACTCCCCACAGGCCCTAGAAGGTAAAGGGAACAATTTTGCCATGTTTTTGACTCCCTGGGACTAACAAGGAAGCAAAATAGAAGTTCAGTTCCATGCGGTCATCTTGCAGTGATATACACAGACATAAGTCCAACTTACATATGCATAGTGTTGCCAGAGTGAAAACTGGAGGTGGCTTCTGTACCTTTAATATTTGCATAGAAGAGGGAGTTTCACAAAGCGCTGCTTGCTACCTGGTTTCATTGCAGGCAACACTTGCTGAAATTCCTTCTTTTACACAACCATTAAAGGTATAGAAGCTGCCTCCTGTTGTCGTATGGAAAACCTATTTGTATATGTCCTTTTTGTTGTTCTTGAAGAGGTCAGAATTTTCTTTTACCCACATGCAACAACCAAAATCCCTTGACTACTCACTATATTCCTGTTTCTGCCTTTCAGGTATGCATAGGAGCTAGTGAGCAACTACATGGCTGGGGGAGAGTGTATTCACAGGGATGGTGAGTCCTACGGAAGGGTACAGGGAAAACATTTTGTAAACTTTTCATGGTGGAGCTTTACAATCTTGACCCAGTTTACTGCCATGTTTAAATAAATGCCTCTTCTGGGCCTCAACCAGCAGAGGTAGGGTATAAAAATTGCCCCTCAAACCTCCTAATGTTGGGCAGAAGCTGAAATATCAGCTCTGCTGTATCCCTGAGCAGGAATGGAGCAGCAAATAGTTCCTAAAACAACTAGAAAGGAATCTACAATACAAACACACATGAACTTTGATCAAAGGGATACCTTTTTTTAAAATAAATTTTATTAATTATAAAAGGAGAAAACAAAAGAAGAAAAACATTATTATTAAAGTGATTATTAAAGTGATGTAGCAGAAATCCAGAGACAGAGAGACCAAAGAGTAAAGGAAAAAGAGTTTATTACGGCCGAGCTACGTGGCTGGAATCGCTTCCTAAGCCAAGAGCCCAGAGTTCAGTTTGCAAGACAGTTTTATAGGAACATAATTCAAAGACATTCCCTCTTGCCTGCCCCTCTGAGGGATTGCAATGTCTGCAATATTCTCTCACACCCTCTTACTCGTCAGATATTTACATTCCAGGCAATATGTTACAGAACATTTCAGCAGTTAGCACACCATGACCGAAACTCTGTATTCAAAAACAGAAACAACTCTGGTTATCATTGCTAACACAGCATGTGGAAATCCCTTGACTTGTGACACACTTTCAGATGATTCCTCATATTAAATTCTACAACTATGAGCATATATAGGGTCTTGTGGCTACCTAGACTGACCCTCTCTCAGAGTCTACTTCAGTGAAAGAGAAAAATTTCAATAAAAAATGCTTACATTGCTATTTTTCTCCATTAACATAACACACTTATTCCACATATTATAAATCATACTATTTGTATATTTTCTTTTATTACATGTATCTAAATCTCATTCAAATTATATCCACTATTATTTATTCTCATAATTAATATTTAAGAAAATATACTGTTACTAATCTCATTCTTATTTCTATCCTTTCCAACTTAGTTTAACCTCTTACTATTACTAAATATTTTCTTATGACTAAGCATATCATTATTAACCCCACCCGTGACTCCATCCCCAGAGCCAATTATATTTCAAGTTACTCCCCCTTCCAAAATTGTAGTTCTTCTTGTGGAGGTATGACACCTTCTTCTTTTATTAAAACCTTTTCCACAAATATCTTCCATATTGCTTCAAAATCATTCCCTTTCATTATCCCTTTTTTGACCTTAATTCCACATGTTAACTTGTCATTAATCACAATTTTCCACACTTCTTTATACCAATCCTGTATTTGAAATCTTCCTTGAATTTTCCATTTTCTTGCTATAGTTAAGCTTGCCACAGTTAATAAGTTTGTAATCAAATCCTTCATTACAAATTAACCTTATCAAACATAGATAATAATGCTATACTCGGACATATTTGTAAATCAATTTCTGTTATCTCTTTTATTTCTTTAAACACCATTTGCCAAAATTTCTGTACACATTCACAGTTCCACCACATATGCATGTATGTACCAATTTCTTGACAACCCCTCCAACACAACCTCAAATACTTCTTATCTATACAATTTAATCTTACTGGTGTTAAATACCATTTCCAAATCAATTTATAATAATTCTCTTTTCTCCATACAGATACGTTTTTAAAATGACGCGGATTCCACACTTTTCGCCAATCCTGAATATCTGTTTTTTGTACTAATTCTTCCTCCCATATTTTCCTAAGATATTCATCTTCATCTTCCTGTTTTGACATTTTATATATTTCCCTTGTGGTACTTTCAAAATTTCATTTTCCTCCATTCCTTCTCTTTGATTAATCATTTGTTCAAATCTAGTATACTCTCTAAACTCTTTATTGTTCCTATTTCAATTCCTTGTCCACTGCTCTGAGTATAATTGAGCCTTTATTTTACCTTTATTTATCATCGTATGCATCCAGTCTTTTAACTTGTAACTTTTTTTTCTTTAATTCCTTTTCTAATTTATCTCTCAAGTTCATTGGGAATTTTTCCACCATCACTACTGGTGAGATAGCTGGCATTAATTTTTCCTTATTTTTCTTCCGAATTTCTAATATATTTGTCAAAAAGAGGTTTTCTATTTTTTTCCATTTCTCTCTTAACTGGCTTCCAGAAAAAAGATATTCTCTAATCTTCTATCTGTTTCTATTACTTCTGTCTCTAACCAGTCTAAGTCTCCCTTTCCTGTTACGCCATCTATAATATATCTCAATTGATTTGCATTATAATACCATTTTAAGTTTAGGAGGCCCAATCCACCTTCTTTTTGGGATTTATACCAATATTTCTTATTAATTCTTGCTTTTTTTTATCCCCATTACAAAAATTGTTCAGCAATACCTGCCAGTTTTTCAGTTCTACTTCTGATACTTGTATTGGTGGGACAGCTTTTTAAAAAGCCATTTGCACAGCAAGAAGGGAAAACAGACAAGCTTGCATGTGCTAAACCTGAACAATAGTTTCTCAGTGAAGAACGTTTCCCAGAGAAAAAATCTCAGAGTCTAGCAGTCTAACATAAATCTTATCAGCAAAAATACAATGGCAAGATGTTCTCAGCAACCTTGGCTTCTCCTCTTTCCTTCTCCTCTTTCCTTCTCTCTCTTTCCTTCTCTTGCTCAGTACATTTCAGAGCTAAAGAGAAAGAGGAAGAGGGCAAAAATGGCTCCTATTATATCAAAGGCCCTTTTCACACACCTTTCCTGTTGTGAAATGGCCTTGGGAGGGTCATGCGATTGTGAAGACCATTCCACATGACGTCCTCGCAATCGTGTAAAGCTCCCGAGGTCATTAGGGGGCGATCGCATATTATATCATTTTTGACTCATTGCTGAAAATGATGTGCAATTGCGTGTCCCTCCTGTGCCCCACACGCACTTACCTTGTGTGTGGAGGCTCTGGATGTGCGGCCATCGCGCTTCCTCCGCCAGTGCAGCCCGTAAAGTAGCCAGAAGGAAGGAAGGGGTGGAGTGCTCATGCTTCCTTCCAGCCAGCATGGAGCTGGTGCGGAGGGGAAGCAGAGGGAATGCGAGTGCCTCCCGGATGAGGCTTTTTGCACAATCCCTGCGCGACACCAGTGGCACCAGGTAAGGTGTGAAAAGGGCCTAAAATACTCAAGGTAAAGCTTTTCTAAGGCCTACCTTTAGGCCTTAGATTATGAGATTGTGAGTGTTACTGTGAATTGAAATAATTGTTTTAATTTTTTGTTAAAAGAATCTAAGGATAGTGGGTTTATGAGGAGAAGAGTGACTTCCATGTTTACACAAGAGGCAGATGCAGCCCGGACAACTGCCCACCCTTAATCTATATATTACACTTGGTCCATGATCAAATTGCAGAACTATATTTTATGCAATATATGCAGAACTTTTTATGCAAGCAATGGTACCTTTTTTAAAGCTTGCACAAAGTATCCACTGCCCCCTAGTTTAACCAATTTTCCCAGTCAGACTCAGTCATATTCATATCTCAGCTGAGATGGCATTTGATTATTAACCCAAAAGAGGGTATTGGAAGCTCCCAGAAGCTCAGATGTCATTCCCAGCCAGTTTTGTGGTTGCTGCTGTTGCTCTGGCCATTGCTGGATGCCTTCTTTTTTCCTGTCCCTGTACTAGATACTAGGTACCCTGTAGTACCCTGTACTAGTACTGAGAGGCTTTTTGTTCTGACAGTGGTATATTAGATCTTAGTTTAGTTTGCTTGGAGTTCCTGTCATACTGGTTTGGCTTAAGAGTTACAATATAATTAGAGAGGGTTTCTTTACAATGGTCTGTGCATTGAAGGAGATTTAAATCTATTGAGAGATAACTTGATGATTTTCAGTTTGATTGCCAAAATTTCTGAATGCCAATTGGTTTAACCATGGCAAGAAGAAATACTGTATATACTCATGTACAGGTCTAGAAATTTCAGTCAAAAAAATTGACCTCCAAAAACTGGGTCAGCTTATCCATGGGTCAGTGTAAGTACTGTACCTTTACTCCTATCAAAAAAAAGAACCATCTCCTTCTCTGACCAGAGAAGAAAGGCAAGAGATTAGTCCATCCAAGAGAACCTAAAAGAAGCACTAATCTCCTCTACTCTCTCTGACGTGGTGCTGCTTCTGGCCACTTCTGGCCCTTTTTTGCATGCCTGGGTGGGAAAATGGTGGTGGTGGCAGCCACTCTTTGCCATCAGTGTTTCTTTTAGGTTCTCCTGGGATGGACTAAGCTCTCATCTTTCACCACACTACTCAGAAAAGGAGATGGTTTTTTTTATAGAAGTTAATAATGAACCTTAGCTTTTATCAAAATAAGAACCATCCCCTTCTCTGAGTGATGAAAGGCTTTTTTGAATGCTTAGGTGGGAAACTGGCAACAGCAGTGGCCAGAGGCGGCTGGACCCCTGAGGCAGCTCTTTCTCCTCTCCATGGAATGACTTCCAACTTATCTATAGGTCATAGCAAAATCCACAATTTTATCCCCATCGTACACATGAGGTCAACTTACAGACGTGTATAGCGTAGTCAGAATTTGTAAATTAGCAAATGTGACATTTGCCCTATATACATGGAGGATCTAATGATAAATTGTTATGTGTTTATAATATAAATATATAGCTAAAAGGAACATAACATTTGTATATAGTATTTGTACATAGTATATAGTGATGTTTATAAACTTTCTTGCCATTTACATTTTAGGGAAAGAGAGGGAAATTCTTTTTATATTTTTAATTATAGTTTTGTTTGCAGTTGATGAGGATATTGATAAAAGGGAATGGAGTGCCTCAGCAAGCTTTCATAAGGTTACATTTCATTTCAGTTATTATTACAGTATTTTTACTTTTATTTCTTCCTTTTTAACGGTGGAAAGGATAATTCTTGACAGTCAGTAGTCAAGACTGAAACCTCATCATGTGGGGAAGTCTATTTTTTTTCTTTTTCTAAATTATGGTATGCATGTTTATGCATTTTTGTTATTGTCATTGTTAGATGTTAGATTATTTTGCTAATTTATATGTTGATGATTTGTTATTATAGTGTTTTGTGCTGTTTTTCACTTTGTTGTTCTTTTTTATGTATATACTTGAATCTGATAAAAAAATAAAAAATAGAATTTGGAATTGGTTTTGCATCCTAGTGGCTTGCGGAATTCTGTGGCCTCTGGTAAAGGAATTGTCTGTATTTTACATGTAACTTTATTCCTGCTCCTGTTTGTGCATCTGATTCTGGGGAGTGGGCTTTGGGGTTCTATTTAACAAACAGAATGCACCTCAAAAGCCTGAAACATTCCTGAACCTGGCTTAGAAAAGAATATGCAATGTGCAAAATGGCAGACAAACAATTTGCTGAGGAACCTTTGAACAAACAATGGATTCCTTAGAACACAATTTGTAAGCTACTGGCATAACACAGTAGTATAGTGAAAGATAAGGTAAATGGTAGATCAGGAAACTTTTCCAGTATGCAGCACTAGTTACAAATATTTAATGTTTCTCACAGCTGGAACATAGCTAGTGGTCAACACTTCTATACCTTGCGTTGCGGCAAAACATCATCTTTTGTCAGAAGTGCCAGAAAGAGGGCAGTTTACCCTCAGGCCATTTCACATAATTCAGTGGACCCCTGTGCACACTGGATGCAGTTCTGCATCATATTTGGAATAACAATGGTTATCCATGACTTCATGAGAGCTGTAGTGGAACTGCATTCCCTGGCCTATTATGAGTTCAGATAGATGGCAACAGATCTTCTCCAGAATACATGATAGTGCAAACAGAGGAATATAAATGTGCATTAGCATGACATGAATCTGTGCATGAATCTGTGTGCAGTTGTGCATGATAAACTGCATGCAAACAGTCTCACATTATATCATTGCATGTTTAAAATTACATTAAATATGCAGTGACTAAGAAGGAATGGCTTTCAGAAATGTGCTTTTTTTTTAAAAAAAACAAACGCTCCTTCAAAGCGTAATAAAACACGGTAGAATAATAAAATGTATGGCAAAAAATAATCATAAGCTGAAAAAAACAAACAAACCAAAAGCCTGGGAAAATAGATGGGCATCTTCCCTAGGGAGAGATTGTACCATACAGATTGTTACATGCCTTGACAAATACATTGCCTTAATATTTGTCTCTTTTTGCATATGACATATTCTTAATCTTACTGTGACTTGCAGAAGGCCCTTTTCGCATGCTTTTTTTTGCGCGAGCACCCCTTGAGTGTCATGTGAGTCTGTATGATGCACTCCCACTCCCACTCACGCGACGCTCACGAGGCTAAAACAGGGCGCGCGCGCATTTTTTGATTTTTGGCTTTAAGCTGAAAATACTGCGTGCTCGCGCAATGCTCGCAGCGCCCTCACGCACTTATCTGTGTGTGGTGTGTCGGCAAGCCGGCCCGGTAGCGTTTCCTTCCCCCAGTGCAGCCTACAGCTCCCAGACTGCGCTGCGGAAGGAAGGGGCGGGGCGCTAGTGTGACGGCTGCGCTACAAGAAAGCCGATGCGGGAGGCAAAAAGGGCTGTTGTGAGCAGCTCACTCGAGTGGCTGCTTGTGCGAGCGCTGCTCCCCACTGCCGTGACAAGGTACGGTGCAAAAAGGGCTGAAGTTTCATTTTTAATTTTACCTGCACTGATTTTGCTCAAGACCCACTCAGGAATGTTCTACAACAAAACTTTATTTGTGTTATAGTTTATTGGTGGGAAGTCAGAGAATTCTAAAAAGCTGTATTAATACAGCTAGAAAGTCAAGCGCAACAGGCTACACAGTTTGCATCTTGTTTAAAATAATTGCCTTGCTCACCTTTTGAACACAGAAGATTGGTTACGGTCAGATGCAAGGACAGATTCAATTAGTGTAATTGTGCATCAATATCTGTGCAACCAAGAACTGACCAATTAGTCTTTGGTAGTGAATAGCTATATTCTTTTTTTCAAAAACACTGCTTAAATGTTTTCTTTAAAAAAAAAAGGAATAACAACAGGAGAACAACTGAAGAGTTTTGACTTATGCAAACAAACCAAAAGGAAATATTAAAAAGAAAATCTGAAGAGCACTTCATGACTGATCAAGATCAGAGCAATTAAATCAGTCCTTGTAAGCACAGTTGAATACCCTGTAACTGTCTCAGTTTGTCAGAGTCAGTCCTAATTAATCCTCTCTCATCCCACTTTTTCAGCTGCTTTTAAAATGCCCCTGTTTCTCTCTCCTCCTCCCACTTTCCTCCTTTGTCCCCAGCTTACTCCAATTGCTGCAAACTAAGTTTGCACTCAATTATATCAGCAATGGGGAAGAGGAGAGGGAGAGTGAGTCTTGCGGTACGCAGTCCAACTAAACCTAACTTATTTTGGTTACTCATAACCCTGATTGTCTGTTAACATTTAAGTATTTATATTTATGTTGTTATGTACTAGTCTGAATAGTCTTTACTTAAGGTATTACATTACAGAAGGAATTACTTTGTCTTAACAGTTTGTGCATTAGTGCAAGGCTTCTCAGCTAGTCTTGCTAATGAATTTGGTGAAGTGATTCATCTGGTCCATTTTTTCTTAAACAACTAGAACACCACTGTGCAGCTGAGAAGTATTGTTTTTGTGGCCTATGGAAACCCCAGCAAATGTCCCAGATATGAAAAGCAAGGGAATACTGTTTAAGACGTGGTGAACATCTCTATTGTAGATCAACCATAGTTGGATACAAGATTGGGATGTAAACAAGGCTAATGTTTTATTCTCACCATGGTGTTACTATGGTTCAGACTCACCCGGTGATAGCACTAGATATCTCCTTTTTGATATCAAATAATTTGGCCTTTCTCTGCCACCCCACTCCACGTGTTTGCGAGGCCACCAGACAGGCACGTACACAGGCGTGGCCAGTAAGTGCTGGGCATTCCAACTCTCACCTAGGCAGGCAGATTGACGCCACTCCGTTGCTTCAGGGACCTCTCTTGCGGACACCCATTGCTTAAGCGCAACTCTGCACGAAGACGTTCGGCCTCAAGCCGACGCCCTTACAATGCCAAGCCATTTTCATACTGGCTACACTATTGTCAAACCTGCACTAAGCCAATCATGTAAAACTTGACCTTTCCCAACACTTTGTCCCGCTCCAAACTCGCATTGTTCTCACTTAGTATGGCATGGCCTGTAGGCACAATGTACCCTATAAAAACTCCCCGAGTCCGAGTCCACCTCGGATCGCTCGCTCACCCCGTCTGGACCTCTCTTCCTGTTCAGATCGCTCTGGACTTCTATCCTGTCTTGCTGCCGTCTTGGTCTGACGAGCTCCCCTCAGTGAACCACACTGAGCTGTCCTCCCTGCAACCTCCAATCTCTTCAGGACTACGAGAAAAGGTGTCGTATCACCCATTTCCCCCAAAAACTCTCATTTCCAATTCCCAGTTAGCTGCGTGCTTGCATTGTCTTATTTGTCGTTTGTCTCTTAATAAAGATATCATTTTCACTGTTTTAAAACCTGTCTGACGGCTCTTCTGACCTGACCCCATAGACATTGGGTTACAAGATCCCTGCTAAGTTACCCTGCCTCTCGCTAGCTTAAGAGAGTGCTCCAGTTAATTTCCCCATCTTGTGTTTTTGCTTGATTATTTGGGCGCCCCTCCCGGGACCCTCAGAGAACAGGGTAACAATGGCACTACCTTTTTGTGATGGTAGCAATGCTGCTGGTGGGATCTTCCATGTCAGACAGGCTTTTGTTGAGGAGACAGATTAAACATGCCAAATAGTTATTGGGCAGCAGCACTAGTAGGAGGTGACATTGGCAGAGGATCTGGCAGAGACAAAAGCAGAACCATTATAGTACTGAACAGAAAGAAGCATAGCAAACAATTTTTAAATGTCTTTTACCATGAAAATCTCAAAATGAGACAATCCAAAATGAAACAAGAGGTAGTGCCAGAAGATGAGATTCCCAGGTCGGATGGAATTCAATGATAGAGCAGAGAGCAGGGAGGGAGATTGAGAGAGAGTAGAGCAGAGGACAATTATGAGTAGCATTGTGGCTAATGACACAACTGGACTCAAGTTGAAAGGATGTTCAGCTGTTGATGTTCTCAGAGGTGAAAGGAAAGTCCAAAGTTGCACAACACATATTATAGGAACATGGAATGTGAGAAGCTGAATCAGGGGAAGCTAGACATAGAAAATCAAGAAATGGAACGTATAAACATTGTGATGCTTGGGGTGAATGAGCTAAAGTGGACAGGAATGAGACATTTTGAGGTATACAGTGTTTTACTCAGGAAATGAAAATCTGAGAAGAAATGAGGTGTCATTAATAGGAGAGATGTAGCAAAAGCAGCCAAAGGATATAATGCAAGCTCTGGCTGAATAATATGAATAAGATTTCAGGGGAACAAACCCCATCAATATAACCATTATCCAAATTTATGCTCCAACTACAGAGTCAGAGGAAGTAGAAATGAAAGATTCTATGCTGAAGTTCAGGAGGAACCTGATCACACACCAGAACAGGAGTTCTTGTAAATTGGATTGATTGGGATGCAAAAGGAGGCCATTGCTCTTCTCCTGCGTGATCTGTCGACTGCCTCTTTTCAGGAACCTCTGCTGCTGCTTGATATAAATGCTGAACATAAAATGTGACAGGCAATATTATTCATCAGTAGCTGTCCCCCGTTGCCCTCTAAGTTTCTCCAAGAGAAGCAATGGCTGCACTTAAAGAGACAAAGAAGCATGGCAACGTCCTGCCACATTTCCCACAAAATGATAGATAGTATGTAAAAGGCAATGAGATGCTAACTGGTTCCATAAAAAATATACCTCTGTCACCTCTCTCATCCATCCCCAAACAGAAGGTGACATCGTATGCTGGCAATTCATCTAAGTAAAAAAATTGATGAGAGAATTAATTTAAATTGGCTCTGTTGTGCAGTGTTCGCACTGCAGTTTCTCAGCATCTGATTTATTTTTAATAAGGGAAATCAGGATTTTATGTCCCTTAATTAATGTGTTAATGAGTTTAATCAACTCACAGTTCTACTGTGATGTCTAAGATGTCCTTATGTTTCATCTCAGAACAAAATATTAATGAAGTTACATTTTCCTGGAAGAATGTGGAATGTATCTTGAAGATATATGACTCTACATCTAGTGAAGCGATCAATGGATCTCTTTATATGTTTTACTTCACAAGCAGTGTGGATAATGGGCATATTCTTTAAAGGATGGGATGTTATTCCAGTTTACTATTATAAACTGCCTTCTAGTTCTGTTCACTCAAAAGGATAAATAAATCAGTACACACACATTTTGAACTTTGACTGTTTATACAGCTCTTTCTGCAGTACTTTATTGATATGTAAATCTAATTAGAATTTTAATTAGCCCCATTCTTTGAGCTGTTGGTGAATATTTTCTTTTTCCTATAAAGGGACAGTATAAGGAGGGTTATCCACTGCACATTAGATGCCCTTATGCCCCCTTGGAATCAATACATTACTAGGATCTTAGACCCAAGATACTGGCTATTTAATTCAAATCAATACATTAAATTCAGCCCTTCTCAAGGGATTTTTTGCTAGGACTTTAGTGCCTTCTCTGTGTGATACTGCCTTGAGTGAGAAGAGAAGCCTGTAGAGAATTTTCCTTTTTTTCTTTCTTTCAGTTCAGTTCCCCCTGGACCATGATGCTATCACTAAGTGATCCTAGCCTTCTTGGTTCCCCAGTCTCCTAAACTTCCCTTTCCAGTCTAATCTAACTCCTTCCTTCCTGCCACATTTGTAGAGCATACAGTGAGCACAACATGTGCTCTTACCAGCCAGCAAATTTCCCCCCTATATCAGATCTTCAGAGTGAGATCTGCTACTTATTAAGTGCCCAAAAGCTTCAGCTCTTTATTTCTTCATCTGTCTCTGAGAAGTTCCAGATTAGGCTTTTATCATGGCACCCTTCTGCCTTAGTCACTAAATTTTACTGTGATCTCACACAGTGCTATCCCCCACTCACATACACACACTACTGCTAAGTTCTGTTCCTTGCCCTTCTTTTTCTCCTCCTCCTCCTCCTTCTTTTTAACTGTGGAAAATCTGCTATGGAGAAAATGAAGACACCTGGGCTTCCAGTGGCTAGTATGATGGAACTACCCTCCATCAAAAACTGTTGGGAGTGGCAACCTTTGCATGCTTAACTGGCTAGTTAGTTTGCATGTCTATTGTAGGCATAGAGGGGACTGCATAGAATAAACTTCCTGTTGTTTTTGGTCAGCAGTCACTTCCCCTTGCACGTTCTCTTCCTCTTCCCCTTTTGTTCTTTGGCTTCTCTGCAATCATGCTTCCCTGTAAGCATGTGAGTTCTTATTTTTGTCTTACCTTTCTTCAAGAATTTGAACGTGTGTAAACTATGCACAAAATTATGTGAGTAAATCCTTTTTTACACATTTTTAAGAGAATTCTTTTTTATTATTTTATTATTTTTATTATTATTTATTTTTTTATAGTTAGCTAACACTTTTATACAATTCATATTTATACAATTATACATTTTTAACCAAACTGTTTGTGTTTATTTTGAGTTAGATTAAATGTGTCTGGGGTGGAGATGATGAAGTGGGACTGGTGATTTGTTCAGTTTCTGTCTGTGCTTTACAAAATACTCTGCTGATTGGGAGAATTATTACTAAAACCTCTCAATTCCCCAACACAAACAAGGGGCTCTTTCACGCACAGTTATAGAATCACAGAGTTCAAAGAGACCCCAGGGGCCATCCCATCCAACCTCCTGCTATGCAGGAACACACATCAAAGCACTCCCAACAGATAGCCATACAGTCTCCGTTTAAAACCTCCAAAGAAGGAGACTCCACCACGCTCTGAGGCAGCATATTCCACTGCCAGACAGCTCTGACCATCAGGAAGTTCTTCCTGAGGTTCAGGTGGAATCTCTTTTCCTATAGTTTGAATCCATTGATCCTTGTCCTGTAGCACAATGATTTCACTTCAACTGTCATAGTTCCAACTTGTTCCATCTTGAGCTTTGTGGTTTGGGAAGGCACTAGAGCTGTCTGGTTGAGAATTCTAAATGCCCCTCCCTAAACTACAGATCTATGTATTTGTACAATGGAGCCATGGCAAATAAAGTGGAATCACAGTGCTGGAATTGTGTAGTGTGAAAAGGCCCACAGTTGCTCCTCTTCTCCTGCACTCTGACAGGTTCCCTTACAAGAGGAGAGGAGAGCCCCCTTCTCTTAACAGTTAATGCAGTTAAAACACACCAGAGATATCTCTCCATCAACAAATCATCTCCCAGCTATTAGATCCCATAAAAAATACCTCCATTAAGGACTTATTGACTAGGAAGATTTCTCTAATAAAAGGAATGGCTGTCTGGCCACCATAAGAGTAGCTTAAGTAAATAAATAAGTCAATAAATGGAATAAAATAGACTCTAAGTAGACAAAGAACACGAATCGCCACTTTTTCTTTTTATTGCCCCCTTTTAAACAAGACCATTTTATTGCACCTTCTTTTATTTTGCTATGTAAAAATGATGAATGATGTCTCCTGGGCCACAGATTGTAATGTGAAACAACTGCTACCTTGCCATTTTAATGTATTTGATACACTCTAAAGGAAGAGGATTATTTGCTTCCTACAGATGGAACCAGAGTTGTGTAGTGATTTGAGTGCTGGACTATGACCCTGGAGAGGAGGGTTTGATTCCCTGCTTGACCATGGCCATTTCTGCAGTAGCCTGTTATAGTGCTATTATTCCACTTTCAACATCCTATGGAATTTTGGGTTTGTAGTTTACTGAGACCAAAGAGCTCTTTGGCTGAGAATACTGAATGCCCCTCCCTAAACTACAAACCCCAAGATTCCACAGGATGTTGAAAGTAGAATAATAGTAGTGTAACAGTGTAGTGTGGAAATAGCCCATGGAACCCACTGGGTGATCTTAGGCATGTCACATACTTCCAGCCCTCAGAAAATCCTGTGACAGGGTGTCTTAGGGTCACCATAAGTCAGAAACAAAGGCACACAACAACAACAATGACAACAACAGATTCCAGGTAGACGACAAGTATGCAGCTCTCAACACACTGTTTTTTGTAGCCCACAGCCTACCTGCTACTACCATATTAGGCCCCTTTTCGCATGGGCTTTCTGTCGCGCAACAGCCCCGTGAGCCTTGCGGGAGTGGGAGCGTCGCTCTGCACGACGCGCTCCCACTTCCGCCGCGCTCACGGGGCTGCAGTGCCGCAATCGCGGGTTTTTTGATTTTCGCCTCAAAGCGAAAATCACCTGCGCTCACGCAATGCTCCCGGCACCCATGCGCACTTACCTCCTGTGCGGAGCGTCGGGGAGGTGGCCGGGTTGCACTTCCTTCCCTCCGCCCCTGCAGAAGGAAGGGGCGGGGTGCTAGCGCGACGGACGCGCCAGCCTCCTGCTTCGCGCGAGCGGGGGGGGGATGGACGCGCCAGCCTCCTGCTTCGCGCGGGGGGGCAGCGCGCCAGCCTCCTGCTTCGTCCGGGGGGAGGGCAGCTCGCGCGAGAAGGTTCATCCGGGAGGCTGCTGCTTCCCCCTCGTTCCTTCGCCTGCGGAAGGAACGAGGGGGAACGGCAGCCTCCCGGACGAGCCTTCTCGCGCGAGCCGCCCTCCCCGCTCGTGCGAGAAGCCTCAATGTGAAAAGGGCCTAGATGTGTTAATGTGTATTATATCACACATGGCTCATTTCTACTATAGCAGAAACGCATTACTCCTCCTCCTCTTCTTATCCCACCTTTACCCTTCTATAAGACTTAAGGCAACTTGCAAATATTAAAACAAATGTGGCTAAAAAAATTACATCACACAAAAGTGCAAAATACAATTAGACTATCAAGAAAATTAAAAACAGTGAAAAGTGAACTGATTAAAAAGGATTAAAAAGCAGAGCAACAAAGCACATGAGAAGAACAATGTAGCTCAAGAAAAGACCTTTCCCTTGGAGCAGTCATCCCTCAAATACTTGCTGAAAGAGAGGACAGAGGGAGGGTGCTAGTCTAACCTTGCTAGGAAGGGAATTCCAGATCCTGGGAGCAGGCCTGGAGAAGGCCCTCATGCTTATTCCCACAAGATGCACCAGTGAGGGCAGGGGGCTAGAAAGACAAAGGCCTCCCCAGAAGATCTCAACATGGGCTCATATAGGGAGAAACACTCTTTCTGTCTGTCTTTTCTTCTCCTGCTTGCCAAGTGTGCAGCCAAAGGAAGGTTGTGCTTGTTTCAGAACTTGAGTGGTGTGGTGTGAGCAGGAAGGGAGCCCTGGCTTTTCCTAGGCAGACTCAAGTCATGACCTGGAAATTTTGCCTGACAAACCACATTAACCTCCATCCTACCCTTAGTATCTCTAGTTCAGAGTCACTTGTAAACAAACTACTCAATTATGGCCATTGGCAAATTCCAGGATCAACATGAGAGAATTGTTTGATTGTTTTGTTTGTTTTGTTTTGTTTTAAACAACTCTTCAATGCCTCTGCTCTGCCAGTCTCTTTCTTAGTCTTACTTTTCCTGTACTTATTATCTGGTTCAAGTCATCCCCTCCACTTTTTTTAAAGTGCTGCAGGTAGATCTCATTAAAACCATAACCTTGTGTAATAAAGGATCTTGGGAGACGGAAACAACCTAGAAAGTTGTCCTAAAAGTTATTCACATTATTCTTAAGCATGTAAAGCTTCTGAAAAACGCAACAGAATATAATCTAACAGTTGTACAGGAGGAGTAACATCCATATTCTTTTCACAATAGTAGCCCGGCAAGCCCTAATTATTTAGCCTACCTCTCCCTCTTCCAAATAAGAAGCCAAAGATATAAAATTTTGGATTGCTTTTTTAAAGTTCTGGCTTCATCACCCTTTTGGCATGAAAGCCACAAGTTGCTGGTGATGATTAAATGTCTTAATTTTGCCTCCAGTCCCTTTACCATTTAGTGTATTCGTTCAATGCTGTGTTTATAAACCTAATTTGTATGTGTTGTTGTGCACCTTCAAGTCATTCCCAGCTTATGGTGACCCTAAGCTAGCCCTATCGTGGAGTTTTCTTGGGAGGATTTGTTTTGGGGGGGGGAATGCCTTTGCCTTCCTCTGAGGCTGAGAGAATATGACTTGCCCAAGGTCATCCAGTGGATTTCCATGGCTGAGTCAGAATTCAAACCCTGATCCCCAAAGTCATAGTCCAAAGCTCAAACTACTACACCACACTTGCTCTCAATTTGTAAGATACACTGGTTTCATTTTGGAAGCAGATTGTCCAACTGAATGAGCAAATGAATGAATGTAGAGCTCTGCAACAACAGAAGATACATCAGTAAGATGCAATTTTGTCTTGGCATATTGCTTGCATATGCATATTGCCCAGTCACAAGTGGGATATCACTGCAGAGAAGGCCCTATAATGCATCCTCACACAGTATAGTACTCTCTGTTGGGAGGAGGGACGCTTCAGAAGCCCTCAGTCCTTGGGCAGGTGCTTATGGAGACAAACACTCCTGGGAATATTGATATCTCAGGCCATTTAGGCCTTTAAACGTCACCATGAGCACACTGAATAAGTGTTTAAGAGCAGCCAGTGCAATCCCTTTAAAACTAGTCTTAGTAGCTGACAGATCTTCTGACAAAATCATACTACGGACTTTATTTCAATCCCATTAAATAACATACCAGGTTTACTGACTGTGATCAAGCATCTGGATCTGTATAGCATAACAAACACTTTAAGTCATAGTATAGATATGTGTTTGATAGAAGATTAAATGGTGTTTTTGGCAGTAATGACACAATCTTATCAGGCAAATATTCACTCCTGTGGGTGAGGCCAATCTGTCCTCTCCCCTTATTGAACCAAAATATCCTCTCTAAATGCCTCCCATTCAGATCTAGCAGGGATTTAGTGGGTGCTGTAATTGGCAATCTTGATTTTAAATAAGATTAGAGACTCCATAGTTGTTCACTTTGGGGTCCTTAAACATTGCTCAGTTAAGTCCATCGTACTCATTTCAAGCTGTCTACTTCCTAAAATATATGGACCTCATCAGTATCCTTCAGGGATGGGTGGCCTGATGGCAGGTGGGTGGAGGGAAGGGGCGGGAGGCCGCATTGAACGCAATGCACCTTCCCGCACATTGACTGCCTAATTGCCTGCAGCCATCATTAGCATGCCAAACAGAAGACTCTCTTAAGTAATTGAAACATTAGTGTGTGACAGAAAAATCAATATCATTCTAATAAGAAACAAAAGTGCTGCATTGTGGAGCATAAGCAAATGAAGTAAATTTAGCTTATGGGACTATCTTCTCAAGCTTTACTCCATTGATCAGCAGATTACTAGATCATTTCTCTGTAATAATGGAATGGTTTTGCAATTGGCTGGGCTTCTCCCACCTCCTTCCATTTCTGCTGCCTCCTCCCTCAAAATATTGAATTGTTTTTCCTCATATGGAGCACTAACATGGACAGGTAAGTGCTGTTGCTGAAATTTTAGCTCGAGAACTGTCAATTGCTTGCCGTAATTAAAAAGGGTAATAGGCCTTATCAATCACCCCAATGCACTGTATTAGATAAACCTTCTCTTCTCATCCGTAGGTAGTTTTTCTCTACGTATCTCAGTGTTTTGCTACAGGCACCACCTGTAGAATTCTTTGGCATCCATTTTAAAGAACTGCTCAGAGGCCCAGTTCTAAGCTACCTTCCCCAGGTTAGGTGGTCGCCCTTACCAGGTGGCACAAATGATGTTTTGTAGGCAGAAATGTTGGTCTGCTAGTAGCTCAGAAATTCTGTGCTGGAGAGCCCTTTGTTGCATCACAATGGTCCCATGGCTGCAAATCAAAGGTGAGCAAGCTGCATCTCATAGGCCACATGTGGCCTCATGTGGCCCCAATGCACCACCCTGACTCTCCCCCAGGCTGCATTTTCCCCTGAAAAAAAAATGCAAGCAGCTTCCCCAGAAGTTCCAGAATAAACCCTGACAGTTATTTCTTTGGTCCAATTGGTGGGAAAATCCTAAGGAAGTGATTGTACTTACCAGCTGAGTTCAGAAAGATAGCTGGCAGGGAAAGGAGATGTGTTTGCCAACAAGGAGAATTGGGCCCTTGCCCTATTGAATTAAGAAATAGGAGTTTAGGATATGGATTCAGGAGGGGATGGAAAGGTAAATTTACTATAATGAACTCTGTATTGCATACGCTCCAGCTTTTCATAGATGAAAACTGGGATACATGTGGCCAAGCAAACAACAGAGTCTGGTCAAGATGGCAAACATTATCAGTGGCAAACATGATCAGTGAAGAAGAACACACAATCATGGACAGGCTGCAGCATGTTGTTTTTGCCAGAAACTGCTGGGAAGGGCAAGATTCTGCTGCCTTCTCTCCTCCCCCCCGAGCTGAGTTAATTGAGTGCAAACTAATTTTGCATGTTGTACTCGATTTGCAGCACTTGAAGTTGGCTGCAGATAAAGGAGAAAAGTGAGGAGAAAGAAATTGGGACATTTTAAAAGCAATTAATAAAGTGGATTAACCAGGATTCTCCCTGCCAAACTGGGACAGCTGGAAGGTATGATATATTTTTTTAAAAAAATGTTTCAACTAATGTTTGTTAATTTAAATTTTCTCATGTGTTTGGAGTCTGTAGTACCATTTTCAGTTGTTAGGTGGCAGACTTACTAAGCCAACGCATAGGTTTACAGGTGTTTCAGTTTGAAGCCAGAGGAAAGTAGTCCAAGGGACAGAGTTATATCCAGTTTCTTCCCCCATGCTGGGGTCCCTGTCATGGGCATGGAGATAGTAAGAGTCTTTCCTCAGAGGGCTGTGCCATGGCAGCAGGTATACCTATGGCTCCCAGCATTGTGAATACCTGCAGCAGTCCTTGGTTATGATCAAGTTGCTTGCCTTATTCATACCTGTTTAGTTATATTGACTGTAATACTGATAAATTTGTTAATTTGTACTTATTGTTACCTACTTCTGGCTTACTTTTATTAAAAAACTTATTGAATGAGACAGAATGAATATTACTTAAATTGTTTTTATAAAGTTCACATATTAAGGATTGTATCTTAGAAAGCAGAAGACCCAGTTTTCTTACATTTTTCTTCGAAACAGCTGATGAAAGAAACTCTCAGAAAGTGTCATAAATAGTTTATGAATGATTTAAAAACATATACAGTATCTTCGTAGATGGGCAGTCAGTACTGTCATAGAGTAATGATGGAAAAGCAATAAAGGAAAAGGTCTTGTTAAACCTAATTTAATGTTTGTGGCTGCAGATGATCTGTTAGATTAACAGGGGCAATCCAGAGAACTCACGCCATTTAAATCATTGGACTTGAACACACAACTGCATCTTACACAGAGCAAACCTATGCATGTTACTTGTAAGTCTCAATGCTTTAAGTGGTACTTATTTCCAGGCAAATGTGAGTAGGATTGCAGCTGCAGTCCCTGTGCTCTGGATGGTCCCAAGGGACTGCTAACATGTTGGAAGTGAAGAAACATACACCCTGGCTTGTACCAAGAACTAAGTGCCTACAGGTGATGTATTCCCTCTTGTCTTGTCTGATCTACTGCTTCTTTAACTGATAGTTTTAGGTTAGACTGCACTTCCTCTTGCCCGTCCTTCTCAGCATGTAGTCTGTCTTAGTCATGGAGCTGTAGCTAACAAACTCAAGCCTTCCCATTTGTCAGACATGCAATTACATTAATAAACACCTCTTGACAGGACAGTCTTAATTGATTCCAAGCAGGCAGCTTTTACACAAAACCAAGCAACCTTCTCTGTTGTGTGGCCAGTCTCTTCAAACCAGAGATTTCTTGTGACTGGGAGGACTATGTTATGCTCACACAGCATTCTCCTCCTCTGCAGGATTTGCCCATTCATGTCAATGCATCTTTGAACAGCTCCAAGTGTGGCAAAGAACACAGACAGGACCAGTTTCTCTGTGGAAGTATGTAGAGTGTAGTGTGTTTTGGTAACTTTGCATTAGCATGCAAGTAATGGCCAAAATCCATAAAAATGCTGGCATCATATTTATGTCGGAGGTCATGAGGCTGCTCTATGGCTGCTCTTTTTTCCAGCTGAACAATGGCAGTCAGATGATGTGAAGGCAGTGCTCTGGCACTGTTTGGCTGCCATTATACAGCCAAGCAAAAGGTGTTGTGCAAGGAGAAGATGACAACTTGGAATACTGTTTGGGATACCTCTCAAAACTACTCATGCTGGCATAACTGAGGGTGATACCAGCATAGCCTATCAAGAGGATTCTGATGAATATCCATCCAGGTAGACATGCTAAGAGACAGACTCAGAACAAGGGAACATTTTGTGTCCAGAACTTGCTCCTACTTTTCATGTGGGCTCTAATGGGGGCAGGCATCCTCTGGCAAAAGGGACAGGGCATTTTACTAAGGTAAGTGGAAGGAACAGATCCTTCTCTCTGCAACACATTTCAGTTTGCATTCTCTCTGATGAGGATTCAAGAGTGCCATAACTTTTTCCTGAAAGGGGCAGAATCTGGAAAAAGTTGGTTTTCTGGATCCCCCACTGAGGGGACAGTTGAGAAATATTGAATGCTTGAGCAAAGTCCCTGAAGTTCTCCCTCACAGATTTGCCACAAAGTCTGGTGACTGGAGAACATATTTTAGAAGGAAGCAATCCAGCACTCTTCAGATTTTGGGGTTATGACATCCCTAAATCCTTCAACCATTGGCCACGGAGGCTGGGTCTAAAAAAAAACCCCTGTAAACATCTGGAAGGTACTAGATTATCAACCTTTGGTTATTTTGCTTGTGAACTGTCACATGCAGTGCTGCAAAAAAGAGAAAAATATATAGACAGATAAAGTAAGTTATGAATGGCCATGATATGACAACTGTAATCAATATATAGTGAAAATCATTAAATATTGATATTCACAGATCATCACACTCCTAATCTTCACCCCTACCCCAAACATCATTTTAAATCCCTTCTGTTGTTTTCCCTCGAGGCTGTTCTAAACTTTGCAATGTAAGTCTCCTTTTTCTCTGTGTGTATATTTCTGTCCACTGGGGAAACAATTCTTTGCAGCTCTTGTTACATGTACATTCCATTTATCCTCTATATCAGAGACAGAGTAAAAACAAACAAAGCCAGAGTAAAAGCAAAGAAAACTAAGAAAACAAACACTATGAAGTCCGTAGCAAACAAACATTGTTATTTATGCATGCTGCTTGGCTGAAGCCTGTATTTTGCTCTTCTTTGAAGAGAGTAGGGAGAAAGGGAGCTGGGATCAGCTAAGGTTGCCAGAGGACGGCTACAGACTCTTATATCACACAGTCTACCACTCTGGACAATTTGATTATCGGCATTGGCTCATGGTTACTCTGGGCTGTTGTCCTTAATGGATCTCACTTGGGAACTAAAGACAAACTAAAGACACGTGCCTAAAACATCCATAAAATATTAAAAGCTGACAGGTATGTAAATAGCTAATAACATATTCCTTTTTTTTTAAAAAAATGTAAATATTCAGCCTAACTTTGACTAACAGAAGCCACTACTATCTCAACACACACACAAAAACACACACACAAACACTGCTTTGGACATGAGCTCAAACTTTTGCTTAGTTTCTCTGGCATATTTCTAAGGGAAATAAGTTCTGCCAGTGAATCCCTTATTCCAGAACTTTACAACTCAATATAACAGAGGGAAAAAAATTAAATGCTTCATATAGTCAAATCCTATGGATATTTTTTTGAAGCCCCTCTCATTTCAATGAGATTTATTTCAAAGTAAGTGTGCAAAAAGGCAACTTTTCCAAGTGTGCATTTACTTCAAAGTAGAGAGCCAGTGTGGTATAGAGGTTCAATTCCCTGCTCAGCCATCGAAACTCACCACACACTGTCATCTCCAGAAAACTCCATGACAGGTTTACCTTAGGGTCACCATAAGCTGGAAAAAGACTTGAAGGCACACAACAAGAAGTGTGCATAGGATGGAAGCTTTAGCAGAGACCACAAGAAAACTCCCCAAAGAAGACTGGTTGCCCTTATTTTTGATATGGCAACTTGAGTATCCACTTTACATTAGGGAGACAACAGTGAGGCAAGGATGCCTTCATACCGTTCATGCATTTCATATCCACTGCATATTGCAATATATTCTGTTTGGAATCTACACACTTGCTTCACATTTTGCAAGAAAAGAGGGTTGGGAACACAAAGTCCACAATGCTAGAAGAGTCCTGAAAGACAAATGCTTTCACAGACTGCCACTTACATACAACTTACCCACATGACAGAGAAACCATGGCGTAGAAATGGCAGTGATTCTATGATTCTTTTCATCCTGGAGAGAAGTGACTAGTGGGGTGCCACAGGGTTCTGTCCAGGGCCCAGTGCTGTTCAACATCTTTATCAATGACTCGAATAAAGGAGCAGAGGGTATGCTGATCAAATTTGCAGATGACACCAAATTGGGAGGGGTTGCTAATACACCAGAGGATAGGATCAAAATTCAAAATGACCTTGACAGATTGGAGAGCTGGGTCAAAGCTAACGAAATGAATTTTAACAGAGAGAAATGTAAGGTCCTACACTTACACAGAAAAAATGGAATACAGAAATATAGGATGGGGGATACATGGCTGGATAACAGTATGTGTGAAAGGGATCTAGGAGTCTTAGTAGATCACAAGCTGAACAGAGTTAGCAGTGTGATGTGGCAGTCAAGAAAGCCAATGCAATTCTTGGTTGCATCAATAGGAATATGGTGTCTAGATCGAGGGAGGTAATGGTACCACTCTATTCTGCTTTGGTTAGACCTCATTTGGAATACTGTGTCCAGTTCTGGGCACCTCAATTCAAGAAGGATATCGACAAGTTGGAGCGTGTCCAGACGAGGGCGACCAAAGTGGTGAAGGGTCTGGAAGCTATGCCCTATGAGGAACGGCTTAGAGAGCTGGGTATGTTTAGTCTGCAGAAGAGAAGGTTAAGAGGGGACATGATAGCCATGTTTAAATATTTGAAGGGATGTCATGTCAAGAAGGGAGCGGGCTTGTTTTCCATTGCTCCAGAGACTACGACAAGGAGCAATGGATTCAAGCTGCAGGAAAGGAGATTCTGCCCGAACCTCAGGAAGAACTTCTTGATGGTCAGAGCTGTCAGCAGTGGAATATGCTTCCTTGGAGTGTGGTGGAGTCTCCTTCTTTGGAGGTTTTTAAGCAAGGGCTGGATGGCCGTCTGTCAGGAGTGCTTTGATGTGTATTCCTGCATGGCAGGGAGTTGGATTCTATGATTCTATGTTTCTATGTGTATGTATGGTCCACATGCCATATGTGAACATAACTGCACAGCTCTGTGGAATTTCTGTGGTTGCATTTCCTCTGTGATCCCTGCCAAGTAATGGAACTTTATCAAAATTAGTCAGCATACCCTTCTGGCTATTGGAGAGCCACTTCATCCATGATATTTGTTTTAGAAGTACATCCTGGATCCAATGTTTTTAGCCCTCATGCACAAGGACAGAACATTTCATCTCTTTGAATCATGTAGTGTTGAATCCATGCAGAAAAAGACCTACTGTGTATTTAGAGACAGTGCATTCTGGGGCATTGTCAGCTGAACAGTTGTAAGCAATTTTCCCCAATTTCACCCACTTGCAATATGCAGATCTTGGTGGTTATTTGTCTTTTAACTAATACAAATTTGCCAGGATACGTTTTTTGCCCCACCTAAGGTAACATGCCATCTTGAAATGAAGCAAGATGCAGCAATGCTCTGGTTATCAGTAGGTTGTCCCCTTTTAGGGTAGACACTGGAATTCTCATTGGGATCAGGAAAAAAAGAAGTGTGCATTATACCTAGCTCTGACCTTAACCCTCACTACTCTGGAATTCTAGTTCTCAGGAAATATCTCCCAAAATCCAAAAAACAATGCAAGATTGTTTCATCCTGGTGAGTGAGAGTTAACCTAGAAATGTTAGAATGTGAATGTGAGTAAGATATATCATGCATTTGTGTTTATCAGGGCTGGCTGGTGCACTCTCTTGAGTGCACACTTGATGGGAAACTTGTGTTTGCTGGTATAGAAAGTGTGAAATAGCCCTGAGAGAGGACTCCTTGCTTGGTTCAAACAATTTTATAAATTGATGCTCTTCTAAAAAATATTCAAAAATGCTCCCTGGCAGACTAGCAAAGCTTATGTGATGCTTAAAGGATTGGTAAATTTGATTTCCTAATACAGGATTTATTACAGATACTGGATGAGGTCTTACATCCCTCCATGATAGCATAAATATGCACCAGCAGAGTTATGTTTTGCAACCCACATAGGGAATATCAATGTATATGGATCCATGCACATGGCTGACAACCCATTGTGCAACTGCAATGCACAAATGCAATAGGCAGAGACAATGCACAGTCATTAACTTCTTTAAGGCATTACTGCAAGTGCAGCCATCCCACATGCACAACTCTACTTACACTGCCGTAAGCTGGATACAAGCATTGTGCATTGTCCAAAAGACTCACTCTGCAGGAGCAGTACAACTTATGCTTGCATATGTCCCAAACAGAATGCTGGCCTTTGTTTACTTTGGGCCACCTAAGGAAAAACACTGCCATGTTTCAAGCCCAAATGAAACAATATATCAAATGTATGAACCCTTTGCATGTATCTTAAATAAAACAAAACTGTGGAGGATTTGGGATGACATTTTCCTTTCTCATGATCCCAGTGAATACCCTTCCTGTAACTGGGAAGCCTCCGCTGGTACCAATGGCAACATTCCCATGGCAATAACATACAGTAGAATATCATCTCAAAAAGGCAAGCTGGATGGGGAAGGGGAGTTCAATCATTTTGATACAGCCTTCCTGCCAATCATATCAGTAATATAAATGAGGAGATAATGGAGTTTTGCCCATGGATTGGCTTTATCACTGCGTCTTAACTAAACTCTCCAGCACTGCTGAAATATTAGTATTTGCCAACACTTCAAAAGCTCATCAGTAATCCCTGTAATGAGATTTGTTTTGGAATCCACGTAATATATTCATCCCTGGTGGTTCTGTTTCCCTTCCTTTCCATCATCATTCTTTCTGCTTTAGCCCTCATTCTAAGATATGCATAACATTATGAAAAGCAGCTTAGTTATGCTGCTAGAACATAATGTGACTGTTTAGGGTAAGTAGCTCATTGAAGGAACTATGTTTAAACAAACTGGGGTTTGGACATATTATCAATGGGTGGCTGAGATCCTGCGTTGGGCTCCTACATCAGGAGACACCCCTACAAACCTATCTTTTAAATAAAGCAGCCCCCTTTCCCAACATAGCCAGTTCCATGTCGCTGGAGTGAAGGAGATGAGCAAAGACATGCTCAGTGCAACAACCATAGAAGTTAATTGCAATGGTGTGCGTTGGACTTAGAATCACAGGCCATTTGAGGCCCCTCTCGAAACTGCAAATCCCAGGATTCCATAGGATGTTGAAAGTGGAATAATAGCACTATAACAGGCTAGTGCAGAAATGGCCACAGACTCATAGATTTATGCCACTGTAATTAATAAACAGGATGCCAGCTAGACATTGACATGTGTTTGTCCATAACTCAAATGGTGGAAGCTATGCTAGAAGACAGGGCCATGGAGTGGGGGCAACTAGATTTGAACTGGAAGCTCTTTGGCAAGATTTGTGAAAAGAATGAACAGATGGGTTGTAAAAAATATTCATTCTCATCCCTGATGGGAAAGTGTGTCTCAGCCTGAAGAGCGCTGCATGGACAATTGTCAGTCAACTGCCACAAGATTGATTTTTGCTGATGTACCGGAGTGAAAAGACCACTGCTTCTTTTTTGTCAGCAGCAGCAAAAACAAAACAAATGAACCTCTTGTGTTTTGTAAAAGCAAAATAAAACAAAACCATGGCTGGAATTCTGTTGGTGCCATGTGTGTAACCTAAACAAAAATTTTACAGAAAATTTATAGGCAATGTTGTGTGTGTACATGGGCCTTCAGGTCACCTGTTGACTTATGCCAACCCTGTGAATTTCATAGGGGTTTCTTAGGCAAGAAATACTCAGAGGTGGATTTACCAATTCCTTCCTCTGAAATGTAGCCTCCATGTGTGTAAGGTCACTTACCATGTGACAAGAGTTTTTTCCCCCTGGAAGTTATTTTCATTGTTGGGACAGTGGTGTTCTTCAAGTGAAATCATTTGATATGGGCTTAATGCTATTATTAGTCCCAAACAGAGCCAATGAATCAAATGGATAACTTAGCCACAATGGTCCATGCAGTAGTAACTTCCTGATTAGACTACTGCAACGCATTCTGTGTGAGGCTGCCCTTGAAGATGACTCAGAAATTGCAGCTACTACAAAATGTAGCAGCTAGACTAGTCACTGGAATTCTATTCAGATATATAACACCTGTTCTGAAGGAATTGCATTGGCTGCCAATAATTTCTATTTTGAATTCAAGGTGCTGGCAATGAGATTTTAAATCTAGACAGCTTGGGACCATGATAACTGAAGGAGTGTCTCGCTTTATAAATGCCTGCCTGAGAACTGAGATCTATTGGAAGGGCCGTCCTCCATGCTCAATCAGTCAGGGAAATACATTATGGGAGGATGTGGGAAAGAGCCTTTTCTGCTGTGGCATCCTGGTTGTGGAATCCCCTCCCTCTGGAGGCCTGATTGGTTCCAGTGATAGAATCATTTTGGTATCAGGTTAAAGCCTGTCTTTTTAATTAAAGCCTTTGTGCCAAGCTAATTTTATCCAGGATGTACATGTTTTATACTTATATTATGCAGGATTATTTTAACTGGTTTTAAATGGTCCACTTCTAAATCAAAAAAAAAAAATTAATATATTTTTAATCACTTAAACTTTTGTAATTATTTATTCTTTTAAGTTTATTTTATTGTAAGCTGCCCTGAGCTCTTCAGATGAAGGCTGGATGTTAATATTTTAATAATTATTTTAATTACTTAATAAATAAATGAGTGTACTGTAGTTTGGCTAACCAACAGTGGAGGTGGATGGGAGAGAATCCTTTGAGTAGAAGGAGTGCTAAAGCATAGTGATTAAAACCACATTATTAAGAAGTCACAATTTTTTCTCTGGTATGCCAATCACCTTCAAGGTGAACAAGAGTAATATACCAGATAAGAGAATTTCTAATGATAAAAAAGGATGACAGGAGAGTATCGGACAGGAGATGTAAGCTGCACTGTGTATCTGAAAAGTCAAAGGGAAACAGAAACCCATCCTTTTATCAAGCCATTCCCCAAATGCTGAGCTTTCTTAGAGTCAAGGGTATAGCAGATCACACCGGATTGGATTCATACTGTGGAACTGGCCAGCCTCCTACAGCAAACATGGGAAAAGTTCTATATTAATTCACTGTCTTGGTGAGGAAAAATCACAGCATTCTCTGGTGCTGCCTTCTCCAATTCGGAGCCCTTCAGACATTTTTGGATTATTACTTGGCTGTAGGTGATGGGAGTGGCACTGCAAAAATGTCTGAAGTGTATTAGATTGAGGTGCTGATCTAATATAATGACTGACATGACTAATCATTGGGAATCAGATTAAAGCCCTACACAGCTCAGGTCCAGGTTGTTTGAAGGACCATTTACTCTCAGCCTGGGTTTTGAGATCTCCTGGAGGGGCCCTTCTCTCTGTCCCACCACCTTCAGAGGTGCATTTGTTGGGAATGCAGGAGAGGGCCTTTCAGTGGCTGCTCCCAGGCTCTGGAACTCCTTTCCCAGAAAAGTCAGACTGGGACCATCTCTGCCTACATTCTTATTTAGGCAGGCATTTAATATGTGATAATTGTGAAGAAAGGTGCTGGTTTTTTAATTGTGATTGGTTTCTTGGTTTTAATATGTATTTTAATTTTGTTTTAATTATTACTGTTGTTTAATATGTGTTTTAAGTTTTATGTGTTATAATTTTAACTGTGTTTTCTTTTTAATCTATTGTAAGCTTCTTTGGGTCCTTTCAAGGAGAAAAGAGGGGTATAAATAAAGATCATCATCATCTTCATAATCTTATCATATTTGGGTTTATTCATAAGTATACAGTCCAAACACTGGTGGGAGCAAATAGCTTAGACAGTCCTGCAGTAAACCCCACTGCTGTACTTCAGATCTCTAAAGAGAGACATCCCACACTGAAACTCACATAGAACTCCACTCTTTATCCTTCTCCCTCTCTGTCTCCTGGAACTCTGTCTTCTTTGCTGTTTTGCACACAGGTCTACTAGCCAGAGGGAGACAGCTGCCTCATACAGCAGACTTTTAGTATTATGAAAAGACAACAAACTCTTGGTTACTAATTAATTCATGTTGTATTTTGGGGAAAAGGTAATCCATGGGTTTTCTGTGTTGGATGCCATAATTACTGGAGGGTTTGGGGTACCATGCACACTGATAGTGGCGGTGGCACCATTTCCTGCTCCACCTCAGTCATCCCCCCCCCATTAGTCCACCCAGCCACCCAATATTCAGAGGAATGCCTCATAGAATTGTCAGTCAAAAGACACCGTGTAGCTTTGGACACTTTGTCTCCTTAAACGGAGAAAGCAATTTTCTTTCTCTAGAAAGAAAAAAAGATGGAAGACATAGTTGGACAACATGAGAATTACAAATGTGCAATTTAAAAGCTCTTCTCAGTTGTTATCCGCCATGCTTTCCTCTGGTCTCCTCTGTCTTTGCTTTCCTTACAAAGAAGACAATCTGTCTGAAGAGGAAAGCCTCTTACCTGTAAGGAAGCTGTCTACTTAAGCAAGAGCCTTGATTTCCAGCGCTCTTGTCTGTATCCTCTTCAGATGCATTGCTTTCCACATATGAAAAGGCACAAGAGAGAGAGTAGGGTTAGGAGCCTCTCTGATTCTGTGCTGAAGAAACCATGGCAAGTAATGACTGAACTGGGCTGAAACTTCCCCTGCAATCACCCCTAAATTTCATCAAACCAGCTGGGGGAAGGCACTATCCTTCCACTTCTGTGTCCAGCTACTTTCTGGTCATTGTGAACCATTTTACTTATAATTTCTCAAACAAAGGACTTGCTTGGCAACTCTCCCACTGACTATTAAGGAAGTCTTCAACAGCCCTCCTGGCTCAATTAAGAATTTTCTATTCCTATTCTCCGATTTGCAGACTATTTTAACTACTAGCAAGGGAAAAATAATACAAGCAAAAATAACACAGCCAACACTGGCTGGCATCATATAAGTGACTTTGTGAAGGCAAAAGTTGAACTTAGGCTATCATAAGTTACTTTTCTGGTTATGGCAAAGGTCAGAATTCTCTACCAACCTCAGACAATGATCAAAATCAGAGCAGGACTCACATTTTATCTGCTTCAGCCACTACTGCACAGCTGTTTAGTGGTTGGTGGAGAGTCTCTATAGCTAGAGGCTTCTCTGATCCCCCCCCCACTTCATCTTCACTGACTACTAGATGGCCATGGAGTGGGGGCTGCTACAACTAAAAGAAGTGTCCCAGAGGAGGTAAGAGGGAAGCTATACTGTAGTTCTACTTGTGCAGAACTTTACAATATGACTCCCTATGTAGGATCTTGGTCAATATCATATTGCAATTTACCGTGATCACAGCAACAGAAAGAATTAATACCAGGTCATTTAACTGAGAGATCATTGTTTCCCACTCCTGCCAGTGCAGTGAACAGTATTAAAAGAAAAACAAAACACCAGCTAATAGAAAGATAGCAAAAAGAACACCAAGAAGCCAGAGTATAACCTTGTATAGGAATTAAGATCTAAAATTCTGATATGAAATTCATGGCTAGAAAAATTTTGCCTCCATGGAGATTACCTCTATATTCTTCAGTTCATTGTTTTCAGTGACCTTGAATTTTATATCTGCCATTGGTATACTTTCTTTTATCCTGCAAAATGACCTTTCTTTTTTATATATATGTGTTATATATATATATATATGTATGGATTCCCACACCCTCATGAATATATATAGATCCAGCACCTTCAGTGACTGGGTACTATTAGTATTCCACAAACAAAGTATTCCACACTGTTCATACTTTTGGGCTGCATCCAGTGTCAAAAGCTCATTCACTGAAATGAAGAAGACTTGCTACAACTAACTTAATACTTTTAATTTCAAAGGGTCTACCCCAGGGGAGCCAGCAAGGGGTAGCGGTTTCAACATTTGACCACCACACTGGGTTCAGGGTTCAATTCTCCACTCGGTCATGGAAACCCACTGGGTGACCTTGAGCATGTCACACACTGTCTGCTCCTAGAAAACCACAGGATAGGTTTGCCTTGGGGTCCCCACAATTCAGAAACAACAACAACCACCACCCAAAGTAAGATTTGGCTTTAGCTTTTTACACATGGTCCCAGTCCTCAGCCACTCACAAATCCTATTTCAAATTTCCTGATTATATACCCACAAATTATTCAATAGAATAACTACACAAATTACTAATATTCAGTCAGATCTATAGAAAGCTAGTGTTCAGTGAAGTCAGAATGCTGGAAACAAGTGTTTTCAGTTAGATCATATTCATGTGATATATTTGGGCAAGTATGAATCTGTGGCAATGGCAGCTAGGTGTGCATGTACTCATACAAATCTCTCATCATTTATCTGAATCTTTGAAAAAGCCTATGCACAGTGGTTCAAGAAGAGGTACAAATCATGAGGCTCTCCAGATGATGTTGGCCTGCATTTGTCACTATTAGCTGTGCTGACTAGGACTGATGGGAACTACAGTCTAACATCATCTGGGAGAGGAGCTGCTATGTGATTCACATGTTGGCTAGAACTGCAGATATCCAGATTCAAATTCCCATAGAGCTCAGCTGTCAGGCTAGCCTACCTCACAGGGGTTTGTTTAGGAGATAAAATGTGGGGTGATGAATCATGGTCTAAATCCACTTGCTTTTCCCTGCTTGAGTAGGCTCATTGAATCAAAAGGATTTACAAATGTGTTAGGTCACCATTCAACAATTGCTTCAGTGGGTTGATTCCAGCTGGTATTAACAATTGGATGTGAGCTCATGCTGTGCTTTCATGAACTCTTTTGGAGAAAAATTGAATACACAAAAAACAGATAACCAAATAAATGATAATAAATTTCTGTTCATAATTTTTGATTACCATGCACCAATCCTCATCTAAACATTCGGATGTTATGGATCTGTCATGGATATATTACATGAACAGAGATTGTTTGTGACAGTTTCAAGAAGGAACCACCTCTTGGCGGTCGCGGCTCCTTCCCCCACTCCCATTCCCCCTTCCCCTCCTCCTCCTCCCCCTCTCCCTCTCCCTCTCCTTCTCCTTTTTACATGCTGTTTTATTGGAAAAGCTACTTCTGGGGACAATAAAATGTCATCCAAGGTCATGCAGCTCTTATATGAACATTCCCACAGACTTCACTTCTGGGATCCTGGGGGATTTCTGGACTGCATTAAAACAAAAGCCACAATCTCAGTGCCAAGTGAGTTGAAATGATTTTCATTTCTGAATGATGCCAAGCATATAGCAAAGCTTGTAAATCTGCTTGCCAATTTTTTTTTAAAAAAAGTACTAAATGTTTACTAAAAGCACTAAACATGCAAAATATTAAAGAAATCTACCCAATGTAGCCATGAAGAGAATGCAGTTCATTGAATATATTTTTGTTCGCTTCATAGTTTGGAAATAATTCATTAAAATTAATTTATCTTTCTAGTTTGTCCGGTTTTTAAGTAACTGCTTTAATATTCATTCTTTTAATCACTGAAATGCTAAATGCTGTTGTTTTACCACTTTGCATTACGTTATCTCATCACAGTTATTTTCAGCCGTTCTTGGTGATATTTTAAAATTTGATGATATAACAGTCCAATACATTGATTAATAAATTAACCAATGAAGTGAATCACTTATCCTCTCAAGTCTGATTAATTAGATCCCTTAAATTATTTAATGTCAACACGTTACCACTGATGTTCCTGACTGCTTCTTCAATTATCTAACATGATACCTGATGCCATATGACCTGCAAGGGTGCAAAAGTTCCTTTTTTTACTATGGAATGGCCTGCTGGAAGAGACCCGGCATATTACCAGTCTTTTTTTTTTTAATAATTTTTATTGATTATACAACAAAGGAAAAAAAGCCAAAACAAAAAAAAAACGCCATGTGATATACATAATAGTGAAACAAAAAAATTTCAACCAAAGCAAACTTACATTATTATTTCTCTCTATTATCATTAGAATCATAAACTTATTCAGCTTATTCTATATCATACTACTTGTATATTTTTGTTACCTATCTTTAATTCTTATTCTCATTATACTCATCATTATTATAATAGTTTCATTCTTAATTCTGTATTTTTCCCTTAGATTTAATCTATTGCTATTACTAAATATAATCTTATTACTTAACATATCAAACTATCTCTAAAGGTATACCCACTCCCCAAAGCTGATTATATTTTAACTTACTTTTTTTTTTGTTTTACAAAATTAAACAACACATATCCAATTTAAGCAATACACCACATAATTAACACACACAAAAAAAGTGAATAAACCCACCCCCCAGAGCCAACTTTTTATTTAATCCACTTTCCAAAATTGCCATTCTTCTTGTGAAAGGGTAGCTTTACCATCTCTTATCAAAGCTTTTTCCAAAAATATTTTCCAAATTTCTTCAAAATCATTCCCTTTTACAAAACCTTTCATAAATCTAATTCTACATGTTAATTTGTCATTAATTGCAATTTTCCACACTTCTTTATACCATTCCTCTATTTGAAGTTTTTCATTTGTTTTCCATTTTTTTGCTATTATTAACCTCGCTGCAGTTAGCAAATTACAGTCTTGACTGCTTTAAAAAGGCAGTCAAGACTGTCCTCTTCTGACAGGCCTTCCCAGACTAGTGTTCCACCGCCTCTCATCAACTGTCCTCTTGTTTTTAATCTTGTTTTTAATAGTTAATGTGTTTTAAGGGCTAGAAGGGTGGGTGGGTGGGGAGGATGGGGTACATTTTAATGTTTTAATGTATTTTATATATTGCTGTAATGCCGCCTCGATCCATTGGGAGAGGCGGGATAAAAATATTACTACTACTACTACTACTACTACTACTACTACTACTATTATTATTATTATTATTATTATTATTATTATTATTATTATTATTGACCTTGTTTTTGGAATACTATAGAGAGGATTGATTACACTGCACGCTAATGTCTAAGGAATTCTGCAAATGGCAGCACCCAGACTACAGCAGGGGCTTTTGTGTCCTTATTAAAATGTCTTTAAATTTTAAAAATGTAAAATGAAATTAAGCACAACAATAAAAGGTAGAATCATGACATACATATTTCATAAAATAAAGGCTTTTTCAACTGATGACAATCTCTTTCTCAGGTTTTCCTCACCCACTGGAGCAAACCAATAACTCAAAAGAGTTATGCTATTACTCATCACATCTTGCTAGATATGTAGTTGCTCTGACACTGGCATTTGGTTAATCAAGACCTTTTTTCTCAGCTGCTTCCAGTAGTAAGAATTTAAAAAACAGCAAATTGCTGACGTACAGCACAGCTACTCACTCTTTCCCTTAGAAGAAATAATATCTGCGGTTTTGTCTCTTTTTCTTCTTTTGCCTGTTGAATATTCTGGGAAGTTACCTTCAGCTGCCTCCAGAGAAGTGGAATTTACATTTTGCATCGTTTCCTATTTGGCATCTCTCATCCCCAACATTTCTTTTCTCCCTCTTGTGCCTTATTTAGCAATGCCATAATGCCCCTGTAGGCCCTTGGTAAGTTACTTACAATAGTTTATTCCGATGGTGAGGAATTTCATTCAGCTGGAGGGCCAAATTCACAGAAATTCTCAAGAGCTGCATTCCGGTGGTGGGCAGGGGGTGAAAAGATGGGATGAAAAATCCAGCACAAGTTTGGCTTGAAACCTCTCATTGCCATTAACTAAGCAAAAAGGCTTTAGGAGAGGCATTTCAACATTTTGGAATCGGGGGAGGAAAGCTAGAAACTGCCAGTTGATGGTGTCCTGGGGCCTTTTCACACTACACAATTATAGAGCTATGATTCCACTTTAACTGCCATGGCAATATCCTATGGAATCTTAGGCCATTTCCACACTACACTGTTATAGTGCCATTATTCCACTTTCAACATCCTGTGGAATTCTGGGGTTCGTAGTTTACTGAGGCCGATGAGCTCTCTGGATGAGAATTCTACATGCCCCTCCCTAAACTGCAAACCCCAGGATTCGCTAGGATGTTGAAAGTGGAATAAGAGCACCATAACAGTGTAGGGCAAAAATGGCCTTAGGATCTGTGTTCTAGGGAGGAATATTTAGCTGAAGAGTTGTAATGCCTCACCAAACTACAAACCCTAGAATTCCATAGAATGAAGCAGCCATGGCTGTTGAAATGGAATCATAGCACTGTAACTATGTAGTGTGAAAACCATGCCCCCCCTCCAGAAGAGGGCATTGATTGGGACTATAAAGAATGAAATTCCCCACCTTTCTTGCCCTTTTCATTTCCTTCCCATATACTTGTCTTCTTTGCTGTTTTAACCCAGTCATTGTTGGTTCAGTTTTAAATGGTGTGCATATGCTTTCCCCCTATTTATCTTTGTAATAAGCCATGCATTAGAATACCTCATATTCTGTCTTCTTGTATCTTTTCTTATTCCACTTTCTGGAAGTTAAGCCCCTTGTAACACACTGTGGCTCTGTGTTAATGATCCCACCATGTCTTTAAGGTATATATGTATCCTGTTGTTACTCCACTGGAAAAACCCTATCCCAGGGTCTACAATTTTGATATTAAAATATGATTCCATGTGCCTGAGAGGTCACCTGGATGAGCACGTAGGCAGCAACAGTCGAATGATCGAAAACCAGGTCAGGCCAGTAAAATCCTCAGTCACGTAGGCCCCCGGAGTCCTCAAGCTGTGCAAACCCACAATAAACAAAGGGTCCTCAGCCCCTGAGAAGCCGACTTGAGGGGATTAGCGTGTCTGCCCCAAGTTGAGTAAATATCCCATCAGGCGAGGACCATTTACATGAAGTCACACCACAACCAAATGCAGCCGAAGATCCTGAGACTCTGACAACACCTTGTAATCTCATCACGCAAAGGAAGTTACCATTGTGGAGCTTCTTTCTCATTGCAACACCCATTGTTCTCCCCGGGAAAGGATTAACCCTCCAGGTACTTTTCCCTCTACAAATAGTCTCAGTTTTTGAGCATTTCTTTGGATCACTCCTGGTCATCCCAGCAGACCGTTTCTCTGTCCGTTGAGTAATCCCCTCAGCCCTCTCTGTGCTGAGCCCCACTTCTCTGCTGTTTTTCCCAGACCAAGGACTTCAGGAAAAGGTGCAGTATTACCCCAGCTACAACCCCTTCAATATTCCCCTATCCAGTTTCCCCTCTTTTGCTTCTTAATAGGTCTTGAGTGTGTGTGTGTGTGACTGCATTGGTTTGAATGAGACTTTCATTCAATAAAATCATTTATTAGACATTTTTGTTTGGTTTTTTGCTTGGCCTGACCCCGTAAAAACTGGGTAAAAAGACCCCGCTAGGTTACCCTGCCTCTCACATTGCTATTGTTCGTGCTCTGGCTAGTTTCCATTCCCCATCACGTGGAGCACATTGAGGTGTCCCCCAAGGGACCCCAGAAATCAGGGTAACACTGTCATAAGTAAGTAGACATGGACAGGTGGTAACAGGTATTAGAATGGAAACTCAGTTGAAAGGAGAATAGATAGAGATAGATAGATAAATAGATAGATAGATAGCATCACCAAATGCTAAAAGCTCCACAGTTACGAGATGCAGGCATAGCTGTGACAAAAATGTACAAGATCAAAAAGAAGGATGTAAAATATTCCCACAAAGTATGGATTATCTCTTCCTCTTGCAACGTGAAAACTTTCTGCCATCACTATATGGGCAAATAGATGTTCTACATTGATTGTAATTTGATAGGTCTGTTTAAAGCTGGATAAACTAGCTTTGAGGACTGGATCTTAGCTTCCCAGTTGACCCTCCCTGTCATGGTACTGGAGATTTGTCTTATTGGAACATTTGTAGTTTCATTACGTTTCTTCCATAACAACATGTCCTGTACCAATTTTCAAGCAAAAAAGTAAATCTTTTCTTTTCCCAAAGGCTTTTAGGCAATAAGAAACAAGCCGTAGTACAGCGTAATCTCTAGTGTCTTGCCATCTGTTTATCAATAATGTATAGCTGTTCTCAGCTTATTCGCATTTTGAAATCAGTTGAGATGGTTATTGACGCTGTGTAAGGGAGCCTGTCTTTTAGAAATAAGGTATCTGATGGCCTGTACTATAACTACCAGAAGATTATTATACTATCTCCAGTCTCCCTTTCTGCTCTCTCATTCTGATAACAAGTGACCCAAATAATAATCGCAACTATAGAAAATGGATTAGAACCATCACATTTATCTGATTGTGAAATGACATGGGTAAAATAAATAATTCAAGTTGAAGACTTCTACTCAGGTCTATCATCTTTATGAAAAAAATGATATGAAACCCATATTGGGGAGCAGAGAAGAGAAAGGTCCATAAGCAATCATTGCCAAAGTTCCTTTCATTGCATCAACTAATTTGTATTCTGAGTCCCCAAGCAGCTGGCCAGTGTATTTGTTAGTCAAAATAAAACTGTCAGTATTCCAGTCAGGCTTTGTAATGTATTGCAAACACATTCAGACACACATGCACTTAAAAGTCGTTTGCTCCTTCACTTCTTCTCCTTTGCATCTCAAACAGAGCAGTATCACTTTATTAAAAAAGGAAAACTAAGTTCTGACTTCAGGTCTGATAAAAGGAACAAGTTCTGAAAGCTGGAGAAGGAGTCATACATTTCCCTAAACCACAGAAACTCTGCAAAGCACAAAAACACAATGCTATGTGATTCCCAGGACATCTGGGGAGCAAAAACAATCTTATTGGAGTTGTATAAATGTAACAGTTCTTACTAGTGTTGTGGGATTTAGTATGCAGTATACTATTTTGCTGGTGTCATATTAGAACTATGTTGCTTAGTAATAACCCCCATGGGTGAAAGTAGTTAGCATGGGCAACCCAGTTTAATGGTCATGCCATAACACTGGAAGAAGATTCTATCTATAAATAATAACCAGGACTGCAGGATCCAAGGACAAGGGAAATTTGATATGCCCTTAGCAATAGTTGGCTTTGAGCCTCTCCAAACAAGCACTTCATCATGTAAGACTTGTCTTCTTCTACTGTACCACTTTGGGTTGTGAGAAATAGAATATTTGGATGGTCTACATTTAAAAAGCTCAACACATAAAGAAAACTGAAGGTTGGATGGATCCAGATTTCGGTGACTGGACTGCGCTGCTAGAAATACATGTTGCTGCATTGGAGGAAGGTGCATCACTACAAATTGGCCAGTGGCACCTTCTGTGAGTGGATTTAGGATTCACATATTAAAAATAACTAGAAGGGACAGTTTCAGTTACTTCTGAAAAACAGGAAAGTATTTTGTAAAAAGAGAACTGGAGGGAGAGCTATAAACTGTAACTGTAGCTTCTTTTTAAAAGTTATGGCTGGAATTGCCTAAGGCAGTTACGTACGCATAACTGAGGCCATTTCTGCACTACACTGTTAATAGTGCTCTTGTTCCACTTTCAACATCCCATGGAATCCTGGGGTTTGCAATTTAGGGAGGGGTATTTAGAATTCTCAGCCAGAGAGCTCTTTGGCCTCAGTAAACTACAAATTCCAGAATTCCACAGGATGTTGGAAGTGGAATAATAGCACTATAACATGTAGTACAGAAATGGCCTTAGATTTATGCATTTGTGATTGGTTCACATTCATGATTCACACGTATTCACTGCTTTAAAGAATATGTAAGGATCCTAAAAGTTCTCCAGTCGTCACTTATCAGCAGCTGCTGCAATCAATGAGAATCTGTTTCCCCCATTGATTGAGAAGCATCTGACTGATGTTTCCACTACCCCCTCACACAGGTGACCTCCAGTGGAAGCGGGGGATTGCAACACAGCCCTTGCTTCTGGCTGCTGTCATGGAGATTGCTCATGGGAAGGGAGGAGAATGTCACTCAGTTGCTTTCTGATCTACAGGGGAACAGGCCACCATCAATCACAGCAACTTTCATCCAATAAGTGGGGATAATGCGGGCTTGGCTGAGTGGCACTATGTCGCTACATAACTATGGTGCTTATGTACCTATATAGCTGATAGAGAATTCCAGCCAGTGTTTTAAGTTCTGATATTATTTTAAAATGCACATGAGCAAAGGGCAGTGGGGTGTACAGCACCCATATTAGTGTCATATGGTCGTCCTCTTCCACTGGGCTCACAGCTTCGAGAGGGACGCACATGGACGCCCGACTAGTCAGCCAGATCAGCTGAATCAACCCTGGCTATCAATGGGGTGACAGATGTCGCAGCCAGATCGCCCTCACATCCAGTGTCATATGGATGTGTGCTGGAGTCTTCCTTAGGATCTGGAAGCCTAATTGCATAAAGTTCCAACTCCTAAGGAAGCCAGTATGTGTGAAGATAGCTTTACCTGCCAACCTTCTTCCTTGAGACAACCATGCTTTGCATAGGACATGAGAAATGGGACTGCCTGTATGGGCACAGTGAGTAGCATGGACTCACTACATGTTGAGTGAATGAGCATGTATTCATGTGAGTAATGTGTACAGGGTGAACAGATGCTAGGGAGTAGCATTATATTACAGCACTTCCCTGGTAAGTTAATTCCATGTGTGTACAGGGTGCTAGTTAGTATGAAGGAGCACTTAGCTATGATGATCTTCAGTTGTTTCAGCTGAGAGACACAAGTTTGCTGCCTTAGTAAGAACTTGGTTTGTTTGTTTATTATATTTGTATGCTGCCTTTTCTCCCAGAATGGGACCCAAGACAGCTTCCAAAAATATTTAACACAATTAAAAACATATAAAATTATAAAAACCTATAACAATGTACAATTTTAAAAACAGGTTAATGAATAAATAAAAAGATTGACACTCATCTCTCCATCTTGTAAAGCAAACAGCCTTGCCTTAAAGTTAAACCCTGTTTAGGCATTCTCCTCAGTATCAGGAGCTAATGCATCAAAATCAATTAAGTTTTGAATTAAGTTGGAAATTTGCCAATTAAAACAAGGAACTAAATTAAATTGATTTTTTTTCTTAAATTGAAGTGATTGTCTTAAGTTACAATTTCAGCATAAATGTTTCTCTATTACTTAAAGTTATTTATTAAGGTATTAATTAAATAAATTGTCTTGGTTAAACAGCCAAGATATTTTACATTGCCTAGTTGGTTCTTTACCTAAAGCTTTGTTCTCTTGGATGTATCCAATGCTACTTCTTGCTTTTTTTAAAAAAGACCCTCTTGCTTGGGGAATTACAAGGTTTAGATCACAAGTCGCTTGGGCAGTCCTTTTTGTGTTCTCTTGCAAATCACACCAAACACCACATTGAGGCTCTTCCTTTGTATCACAAAACTCAATTTTGAGGCTCTTAACCCTGGGACTTTTTCTGAGATCCATGTGGAAACCAGTAACACGTGACAGTAGCAAGGGAAAAGATGAGATTATGAGGAACAGAGAGAAAGGGGGGGAAAAAGGTTTCTGGTGAGATGGATGGTTTTCAGAAACTCAAACAGCTGTTTCTCCAAATTTCAAAACAGAAACAAGTGGGGGAAGCTGGAATAAAATAATTGGTGGGATTTTTCACCTTTATTCTGGTAAGACTTCTAACAGAGTAATAGAATGTAAATACCAATTTAAAAATTAATGTAATCGTTAAAAACTTTCCCCTTTCAATGTAAATGCAATTCAATTAGATATTTTTTTTAGCTTATTAACAATTAACATGTTACTGCTTTCCCATTGATTTTCCCATGTTGGAGTCTTTGGTGTAATTGCAGTCAAGAGAGCCTCCATTATGCATGGAAGCTCTCCAAAGAAACATGGACTTTGAGCATCTGCTCTTCATTCATTCACTCTCCATGTTTGCAGAGTATAAAGGCTGGGTGGGCCTAGTCCATTCCACTTCCTCATGCATTTACTACACTCTCTTTCACTGCTGAGCTCCTGGGAAAAAAAGTCCTCCTGTCTTCCTTCTCCTGCTACTTTTTCAAAACAACTGACACATATGCTTATAGTAGAGGAATGATAAGCTCAGCTGCTAGCCTGGAACAAACAGATAAGACGTTTTCACTGCCTCAGCAGCAGTGACTTAGGAGCGGGGGCAGTTCATTTAGCATCTCTCTTACTCTCTGCCATAGGGAAAATGCTTCCATTTTTAGATTTATGGTTGGCATTGGTGAACACTGAAACAGAGAACATTTGGGGGTTCTTGAATTTGTGTGTGTGCTAGGGGCGGAGACCAATATATTTTTAGAAGATTCTTTAAGGGAAAAAATCAAATAAAACCAAATAAAACATTTTATTTATTCTAAAATGCAATGTTAAAAAGCTTTCTGCTTGAGTTGAATTCATTACCTGATTGATTCTGCTACAACAGGATTGCTTGAATGTGTGAGACAGCTATCATGGAAGTAGCTATGATATGCTAGAATCATCTGGCAAGTGCATAATGTCTATTGGCCATTGATTGGCAGCTCCAAGTCGTACCTACCAGGGGTTGGCAGGACCCACTGGTAGGTTGAGACCCCTCTATCTATCTATCTATCTATCTATCTATCTATCTATCTATCATCTATCCATCTATCTGTCATCACCTCTCAATATTTGTATTCCTATCTTTAACACAGAGCCATGAAAAGAACATATAGTTCAGGCCACCAAGTTAAACAGACCACAGCTGCAAGGCATGTAGTCAATATTGGTCAATATTGTATATTGGTTGCTGGTCTAGACTGCAAAAGTTATGGTGTGTGAGAGAGAGGGAGAGAGAGGGAGAGAGAGAAATAGGGGCAGTCACATTGTGGGGAGAACCACTGCAAGGACCTACTTTGGGGGTCCCCCATATCAGTATGGTTTGGATGGGTACCATACTCAATTGACATGGCAACACTTGTTCAATTGGCTCTGATATCAAAATCAAGCCCGAGAGGTCAAATCAAGCGAGGGAAGAAACCTGATTGTAAACAAGAGCGGCAGGCCAATCTAAACACCCTCCAGGCAAGACTAAGTTATTTGTCAGGCAAATAAATGCTGTCCCTGTGGATAATAGGCTTAAGCAGAAGCTGGAGTTTTCCCAGGGAATGCAATTGTGAGAAGCCCACCAGGACACTGACTAATACCCATCCCCTGTGCACCTGGACTCCTTCCTCTTGCCTCGTAGCACCCACAATAGACAGCTATTACAACACACATTATGTCTTTGTCATCCAAATACTGCGAACATTAGTGGGTTGATAGTCCACAGTCTGTGCTGCAACTCCTATTGTTCCACACCTAGAACTGCACATATCTTCCACTGCCACAGACTATTTTTTGGGTACAAATATCCCTGATTTCAGGATGCCCAGTGCAGTCTCTCGAAGGTTTACCCATCACTCTGTCCGTCTGGCTCCTGAATGAGAACTGTCCTTAGGTCCTACCTAAGCCAATCCGCATTTCAGTTTCTTCATACTCTTCTGGACTGGTAATTATAAATCCAAAAAACCCTTCTTTATCCATAATTTTTCCTGCCTTTATTTTTCAATTAGCTCTTGTGTGAATGTTTGGCTGTTTGTATCTTGTGTGCATGCATGAGTGAATTCCCCCTCAATAAAACACATTTTTAGCTTACTTTTGAATCTCTGGCTAGTTCTTTTCCTGTGAGCCTGTAAACATTGGTAGAAAAGGTCTCATTAAGTTACCCCCCCACCTTGTAAGCCTCCTCTTTGAGCTAATTCATTCCCCACTTCTGGAAGGAGGTATTGACATCATAGGGTGGCCCTTGTGGCATCTGCATTTTGGGGTAACACCACCTTGAAAAAACCGTTTAAAGAGGCTAGGTCACAATGGGGGTCAATTTCATAGGACCATTCAGCCCTCTCTAGACAAGTTTTAGAGTAATTATTTTGCTATAGAAATCCAGTCTATCATCCCCAGACTTTCACTTACCCGTATCCCTAAAGGCGGTATCCCAGATACTAATCAGGCCATCCTTTTCTGGCTTCAGTTGAATTTCACAGGTAAGAGGGGCAGGTGGTGGTTGTTGTTGACAGTGGCAGCAGCAACAACAGCAGTAATAGTTGTTATAGGTGAAAATCTTGTGGAAATGCTGCCAATCCTGCCCATGCAGTTTGATTTTAAGATTGGTTGCCCAGAAGTTTTTGATGATCTTTTGAAATGCAAATTAAGTCATAAACAAACTCTCAAGAGAGTGGTTAAACAATGCTGCCATTGGATGAATCTCTAATAGAGAAACAGTGTGCCTAGTTGGTTTGTTTGCTTCCATGTTTTGAGCAAAACCACTTATAGCTGGTGGATCAAGAGTGTATAACTATTGGCATTTGAACACCTCCTTCAGCCATTAACTTTCTGGCATTCACTCAATGCTTCCAGGTTCACACTCATAACAATCTAATGCCAATAAACAGGAGCTTTTAAAAATCATTTGTCTGAAAGGCAGCATAACCCTGATGAATACACTTCCTTTGAAGATTATCATATAAATGAAATTGCGGAAAACAAACATCTTCCTTTCTCTCTCATGCATGTAATTAATAACCAATAAGTTATTCAGGAAATCAACAGACATTCACAAGTGCTACACAGTTGTGGGTGGCTTATTTGTCAGTCTGAATCTGCTCTTGAACTATATTGGTGCTATCCAAGGTGCTGAACCTCATCATGGAAGTTTAGCACTTTTTTTTACTTCCTTTAAAGTTCAGACTAAAGCCTCAAGCAGATTCACCTTCTCACTGACATGAGAGTCCCCAGTTATCACTAGTGTGTGTGAATGTCTGTGCCATCAAATCACTTGTCGACTTATAGCAGCCCCATTAATTTCATAGAGTTTTCTTATATAAAGAATATTCAGAGGTGATTTTCATTGCCTTCCTCTGAAATATAGCCTACACACCCTAGTATTCGTTGGTGGTCTACTAGCTAACCACTAAACAAGGCTGACTCTGTTTAGCTTCCAGTATCAGATAGAATCTGGTGCCTTCTGAGTGGTTGTTGTTGTGTACCTTCAAGTTGTTTCTGACTTATGGCAACACTAAGGTGAACCTATCATGGAGTTTTCTGGGGCTGAGTGTGTGTGATCCACCTAAGATCAGAGCAGGGAATTGAGCCCTGGTCTCCACGGAAGTAGTCCAATGCTCAAATCATTTCTGCATCTCAGCCCCTGCACTCAAAACTGCTGGGCACCCCAGTTTGGCCATGCACCTTTAAAGAATTGAACATGGATGTTTTAGAAAGGGAAGTCTATGCAGGCAGGCTTTGATGGACAACGGACTGAAATAGGTGTTGCAGTGGAAACACAATTTTCCCTCTGAATGGTACAAGGTTTTGTGCAGGGACACAGGAAAATGCCACTGCAGGAGAACCTGGAAAGGTTATTTTTTGGACTACAGCCCCTAGCGCCCCGCAGCCAGCTTGGCCACTGGAATGCAACTGACCAAGTAACAAATGAATCAGTATCAAATGTGCCTCTTTTCATTTTTAAACAAAGAAACACTGGAGAGTAGATGGATCCTAGTTTTGTCTCCTGAGAAGAGGCAGCTATGACTGCCTATGTCATTCAGTCTTGCTAAGAAAGTAAAGCATTATCCACATTTTCCTGCTACAATAAATAAAAGTATCAAAACATAAAAACTGGTTTCACAATCCATATGCTGAAGTATAGTAGGCTTCATCTCACCTCCCCCTACCCCAGAAGTAAAGCCTAGGCCTAGAAATCTCATTATGCCAACAGACAACCGTTTACCACAAAAACTCCCAAAACCTATTTGTTGATTTGGATTTCCTAAATCAAGATTTGGACTCAGGTTGAATCAGGTGGCCTCCACAAGAGCCCAAGGGTATTTTCTGGCTCACCAATCTGGATGTAACACTGTTAGTCCCAAATGGGATGTACTGTATATGTCATGAGAATCCAAAGATGTTCCCACTATGTTTGTTTTAGCCTGGATAAGCAATGTGCTGCAGATGAAGTGTATCCGGATGTTCATGTGAATTCATGTAGACTGAGGGTGGGGCACATGTGGTCCTCAGGACATTGCTAGACTCCATCTCCTATCAGTCCTGGCTAACAAATCCATTGGTGAGGAACTGCAGGTACTGCTTTCATTTGAGCAGTACCTGAAAGTCCACACAATGCTCCATTTCTAATTGGATTTTCCATGCAACAGTTTCCCACAGATACATAAGACTACTTGGAGCAGCCATTCAAATTTTTGTACCTTCCTTAATATGTGATAATATAACTCCAGGTACTGCTTGACTATCTTTTTGTTCTTCTTACAAACTGCAGTTACAATTTAACTCTTCAGTCCACTTGTACCCTCCTTTGTCTTTTAATGAGCTATGAAAACTCTGTCAAAGGTTATTTGATTTCCTTTGGTGCTTGTCCCCCCTTTTTTTCAACTTCTCTGGTTTGCAGAGGATTCAGAGAAGCTGTTCCACTCAACTAATTCACCATCATATTGGGTTTCCTGGTCTTTCACACTTATTATGTGTCAATTTAACAAGGTTACATTTTGATCCAAATTGGGACATCTCATTTATGCTGCAACAAGGCAGCTCATTTGGAGCTTCCTTTAGCTAAATAGCTAACCAAGAGAAAGGAGAACTTTTACACTCAGGAACTACTTTCATGAATTACTCACAAGAGAAGAAGAAATAAATATGAATGTGACCTTTAAGCACCACTTCATTTGGCCATTTCATTACAGGGGTAGCAAGCATGCAACCATGCTTCTTGGAGAAAGATCTCTACTACCTAGGCAAATAGATTAACAATGAAATTCTGTACAGTTGTATTCACACCTAAGCCCCATTGATTTCAACTTCTATTGAACTGAGTGGGGTCTATGTTTGCATAAACATGAACAGGAAACTGCACTGTAAATCAGGAAACTGTATATAGTGTAGTATGTCCTTCAAGTGGTAGCAGATTATGTTCAGATAAAAAGTTACAGGGAGCATGGTATAGTGATTTGAGTGTTGGACCAGGAGATTAAGGTTCCGATCCCCACTTGGCCATGGAAACTCATCAGGTAAACTTGAGCAAATCACGCTGTCTCTGTCTTACACAGAAACACAATCACGTACTACACATATAACTACACAATGGCCCTTTCCGCACGTGGATGTTACAATGGACCAAGGCATCCTGGCACGGAGGTCGTCTGCACCTTGGATCGGACTAGGTGCAGACCATTTAACCTAGTTCCATACCTTAGTCCGATCCAAACTGCCCCCAAGTGGTCCTCCAGTGCACTAAGTAAAGACTGGAAAAATCTGGTCTTTCAATTTTCTGGAACATGCCATTGCGTTCCTGCTTACCTGTGCAGATGCGCAGGCTCGCACTAATGTGAGTCTGCGATCAGCAGAGGGTGGGCTGTGGGCATGGCCAGCATCAGTGGTTGGTCCACACCCACGAAGCCGTCATTTTCAGCCAGAAGCCACAGGAAGCTGCCATTTTCAGCCGGAGCAGTGCGGATCTAAAGATCTCGCACTGCTCCGGTTCAGCCTGGACTAATGGAGAAGCCCTGCGGAAGGGCTCAAGGGAAAGTCTGTGTTACTTCGGACCCAAGAAGAACCGGTAAGTAATGCCATGGAGTGATTCACTCACCTCATGTGGAAAGGGCCAATAATACAAAAGTTTTTGGTATCTATTTTTTTTAAAAAAATATTTATTATATTTTAAGAAAATAAAAACATATGTGAAAAAGAATAAACAACAATATCTGTAACCTAAATGACATAATATAAGCAAAGAAAGAGAAAGAAAAAAAGAAAAAGAAATAATACTCCTTATCTGCATGTCAACAATTATACATAATAAACTTATCTCAGCCTCTGTAATTTCTCTAGTAAGCTGCACACTTCCTTCTATTAGCACTAAATTACCAATAGTCAAATCCAACAACAATCAAGTCACTTTTACCTTTCCTCCAAAAGTCCATAAGGGGTTTCCACTCTTCAAGAAACCTTCCTAAAGACCCATCTTGAATTAAAGCAGCCAATTTATCTGTCTCAGCTAAGTCCTTCAGTTTTCCATCCACTCATCTGTGGTTGGTATTGCCCGATTTTTCCATTTCTATGCATGTATCAATCTTGCTGCAGAAATCAACTAGTTCAGTCTTCCATTATCTTTTTTGACTGTCCATTAATCCCAAAAGGTAAAACTCAGGCTTTATTTGAAAATTTATTTTCAAAACCCTCTGCAACAATGTATGTATTTGTATCCAATTTTTTAAAACCTTTTTTTTTTTACAAGTCCACCAAACATGATTAAAAGTCCCTTTTTGTTCACCACACTTCCACAAGTATTAGCAACATCTTTATACATTTTAGACAATTTCTCAGGGTTCATATACTAATAATAAATCATTTTGTAAAAATTCTTTTTGAGTCCATAACCTAAAGTAAATTTTAAACCTTTTGTCTACATATACTCCCATTGTTCCATCTGTATATTATACCCAACTTATTTCATCCATTTAACTGTACAATCTTTAACCTGTTCATATCAATTTTCAGCAAAGGCTTATACATTTTAGCAATAAGATGTTCATCATCCATACATAATTGTTTTTCAAACTCTGATTTATCTTGTTCAAAACCATATTCCTTTTTATCTAATCTAAACCTATCAAACTATTGTATATATAAAAACCATTGAAAGGCTAATTCCTCTGAAGACTATTGGTTTTTATCATTAATTTTATGTTCACCTTGAGTTCTCATCAACAAATTTTGATAAATTAACTGTCTTTGTTTACCCATCCTCTCACTTATATAAAAGGCTTCCTGCAGTGAAACCCATGGAGACATTTTATGATGTCTTTACTTTTGTACTGTTTTATACTGCACGCTCTTGATATAGCAAATCTTACAGAATTATTCTTAAAATCTACATTGACTTATACTTCATTACAGCATAAATTTCTATTCCACCCAAATCTTAAATTATGTCCCCCCAACTCAAACAACCCCCTAATTGTCAATGTTATCCACTCTTTCAACTAAACAAGCAGCAAAATACAGTTTCAAGTTCCACTCTTTCAACTAAACAAGCAGCAAAATACAGTTTCAGGTTCGGTAAGCCCAAGCCTCTTTTTTCTTTTGTAATATTTTAAATCTAACTCTGGGTTTCACTCCTTGCCAAATAAATTTAGATAATTTATTCTGCCATTCTAAATAATAGGTAATGCATCTTGGTACACTCATTTTTAATCACAGAAATTCTATCCATAAATGACAATTTTGAATTTCTCCCATCTTACCAGATCTTTCTTAATTTCATTCCAAATATTCAAGTAATTGTTCTGAAACAACAAACAATTCACATTTGACAAAATAACACCAAGACATTTTATTTTCTTCTCTATCTCAAAACCAGCTTTATACATTAAATTGTTCTTGCTTTGTGTATTTATATTCTTTGTTAACATCTTTGTCTTTTGTTTGTTTATCTTAAATCCAGTTAAGGCACCAAATTCTTTCCATTTCCCCATCAGCATCTCTATGCCTTCTAACAGATTTTCCAACATTATAACCAAATCATCAGTGAATGCTCTTGATTTAAACACTTTCATTCTGACTTGTATATTTTGAATTTTTTCATCAGATCTTATATTCCTATTTAATATTTCCAGTATCAAAATGAACAACAATGGTGACAGAGGACACCCCTGTCTTGTACCTTCCTGAATTTCACACCTTTTTTTTCATTTTTTCATTCACATTGATCTATGCAGTCTTTGAATTGTAAATTGCTCTCACTCAGTAAAATTATCTCCATAATCCCTTTGGTCTAGCACTTGAAAAAGAGGTGTCCAGTTTATATTGTCAAGAGCTTTTTCAGCATCCAAAAAAAATCAGTGCAGCCCATTTCTTATTATGACATTCTGAATGTTGAATAACATCCAAAACAATACTACAACTTCCTCATGATTACCTCTTGGGCAAAAAAACACATTGGTCCTCATGAATGAAATCTTGTAAAATTATTTCCAACCTTTCCACCAAAATCATCAAAAAATTATAATCATTATTCAACAATGAAGTTGGTCTATAATTTTAATCATTGTCAAGCTTTTAGCCTCTTTAGATATCAACACAATTTTGCTTTATTCCAATTCTCTGATATCTGTCCTTTTTGCAGAATAAAATTCATCACTTCCCATACAGGCAAACAAATTTTCATGCTCAAAACACTTATAATACAGTGCTGACAGTTCATCTGGTTCAAAAGGCATTTACCTTTTTTAAACCTTATTAATAGCTTCTGTGAACTCTCTTATAGTTATTGGTCCATTCATAATCTGTCTTTGCTTTTCTGTAATCTTAATTTTATCAAATACTCATCTATTTTCTTTATAGGGATCTCTTACCATGTATTTAAAAAAAGGGATAATATTTATAAAACCCTTTTTTATAGTTGCATCACCAATTATTCCTTCCCCTCCATTCTGTATTTTTAAATAAATCCAAACTTAATTAGTGTAGCAGTAGTATGTACCTCCAAAATGGCTGTTGATTTATGGGAAGCCCAGAAATTTCAGGGGCTTTCTTAGTCAAGGAGTACTCAGAGGTGGTTTGTGACTGCCTTCCTCTGAAATATCGCCTACAGCATCTGGTCTTCTCTGGCAGTCTCTTTTCCAAATATTAAGCAGCCTTAACCCTGCTTAACTTGTGAGATGAGATGGGATCTGGCACCTTTAGCATATTTAGTGAACAGACCCACTGAAATTGCTGTGACTGAGTTTGTCATGACTAAAAATTCCCACTGATTTTAATGGAATTCCTCTAGTTGTGACTAAGACTGGGTTCAGTTCAATCAATCAATCAATCAATCAATCATGCACTGGTGTTGGTCACTACTAAGAATAGCAAGCAAGAAGTATTTACAGACCAGTGATCAAACTGCAGTGATGTAGACTTGAGTTGATTGACTCAGATTCAAGCTGGATTCAAGTCACTTCAATGACTTGATTTGGACTCGACTTGGCAATAAATGATACACCGACTTGACTCAACTTTTGACTGGTATATTTTTAGTGACTGACTTGCTGCCCTTGGTTCAGTAGCATAACACATTCATCCAGAAACTTTATGATGTTGAACAATTACTCCATCTCTTTTTTGCCCAGCTTTGGAAATGGGAAGTAAGAAGGATCCTATTCCCCACTTCAGAAGCTGCAGACTCTTTTATGCCCACTGAGGCAAATGCCTCCCGCTTGGAGAATGTGGAGTAAGAAGAATCCTTTTCCCCACTTTTGAAGCTGCAGACCCTTGTAAGCTCATTGACTCCCACACCCCCACCTCTTTTTTGTTCTGCCAGAGCTGTCTCCCACATTTGAGACTTGACTTGAAAATATCTTGCAAGGACTTGAGACTTGAAGGTAGAGAGGTGAGACTTGACTTGAGACTTGGAGTAAAGGACTTAAATACATCACTGTCGAACTGATGCTTTACTGAACTTCTGAATAAAGAATATGTTTTCTCTTTTTAAAAAGAAAGTCTTGAAGAGCTAGAGAGATTGAGAGAGAGAATGAGAGAGACAGAGATTATGTGCAGCTGGCAGGTAATCCAAGAAGTAATCATAAAGCAGGCAGTTGCTTAACTGAGACTTAGATAACAGCTTGGATAACAAATATGGAGAATACTTTGCCAGACATTACTACAAATATGAAAACCAAAACCTATCAAAAGGGGAAAAATGACAACTGTAAATGGGAAAAAGTAAATCATATTTAATTTTCTGGGACTTAAATCAGGCTATTTTTACTCACAAAGTAAGTAAAGGAAACAAGATGCTTGAGAAGGGAGAAGAAAATAAGTGACAGAGGGAATTAAGGACCTAATGAGATTTTACAGGAGTTGAAGGACTATCTCCAACTCATAAATAGGTAACAGAGATAATGGTTTCTTGGGACACTATATATGTTTATATAGAGGTTGTCACAAGTGCAATTTCATTATTCGCATCAGAGAATTCTAGGGCCGGCATTCTGTCGGTTAATCCTAACTAGAGTAGACCTATGCAATCATTCAACATATAATTAAGTTTTACTGATTCAATGGGTCTACTTTAATCAGGATTAACAACAGAAGTTGGGTTTCTTACTCCAAAGAAACTGTCTTTTGGTAAGAAAAGTTATTTTTTCATGCCTCTGTACTACAGCTCAGTTACTGTATTTGCCAGTGTATAAGATGCACCCCATTTTCAAACAGTATTTTTTGGGGAAAAGAGTGTGTCTTACGCCAGCAAATACTTCAAAGACTTGTAACATTTCACACTACTGTTTGAAGCAAAGATCACAATTTGCATCTTTCTGTATCTTCCTCCCATAACTATGCAACTGTGGCTAAATACCTGAGCTGTACTATTAAATTACATCAGTGCCTCTGAAAAAGGAAATTAATATCCATGAAACCTTGTGTAGTAATAAACCAGTTAATTTCAAAGATGCTGCTAAATTTCTTCTTTCCATCCCACCAATTTCCTCTTTATTTCCCCATGCTTCTCCCATGTGTCTTCACAATATTGTGTGATAAAATAAAACCATGAAGCAGTTCCGTGGTCTATCAAGGAAGAAGAGATCTGGAACAAAGTCACATCATTTGTTTCTTTGGGGCACAATGAAAACTACTCACTCACATCATCTTTACGTGGGCCCATAGTTTAGCATCCGAATGACAGCATCTGCGAATATTCTTTTGCATGACATAGAAAACACTTTTCAAGCATCTTGGATAAATGTTGAGCATTTACATTTTTACAGGTAACTTCAAAGAATTTATGTACACATGGTCCTTGGGCACAGCATAGTCAGGAGTCAAAATTCACAATCTGGGTCAATATTTTTTTTTTTAACCTGATAGAGAAAACAGCTTCCAGAGATATAAAGGGTAACATGGTCAGCTTAGGGAAGAAAGCAGATGACATGATTCCATGTAATAATTGCAACCATCATGTTCTTGGATAGTTTTTCTAACTACGGTCTTTTCTAACTACAGTGAATTCAGGACCATCATCCATCAGAGATAGTTGGGCCTCACAATTGGTATCACAATAACTACTAGCAATTGTTTCACAATTTTTCATGTGGCATCCCATGGCATATATTCAAACAGTAATTAAATAGTGATAAATGACAAGTTCTGGTGATCTGATTCGTTTCCAGGGAGAGGATCATTGGTGACCTGGGCCAATATAGTGAGATAAACTTAACATATGCACAAGGCTCCACAGGACGTCACTTGGATTTACAGAAGAGTTTCTTTTGACAGCTTTGTCTTTTCTTCTTCTTCTGTATTTGCATTTGCCTTCCTATTCATTTAAGGGATGAGGCTTAATTCACATGAATGCTCAAGGGCGGCATGTTCTCCTGCCACACAAGTGTTTGTTAGGTTTGTGGGCTGGCAATCCAAGGGTACAAGGCTCTTCAATCCCCTCAAGACAGCTGAGACACAAACAATTAAGCAAGCCATGAAAGGATGTGACTTTGACTGGTGCAACTGGGACCACACAGGGAGTCGCTTTGTGAATGAAATGAGAGCGATTTATATTCATAAGCCTTTGCAAAGTTTGTAGTGCAAATCAAGCATTGCAGTCACATCAGGCTGCATAAATCCAAGTCAAGAAAGCGACTCTGTCAAGTTCCAGAGAAAATTAGTCCTCAGACACAGTTCATACCATACACCTATGCTCCATTGTCTGCTTTTTCTATATTTACCTATTGGCGGAGCTTGCGAAAACTTACTTTTTGGATTACAACTTTTAAATCTCACAGCTAGCAGAGTCAAAAAAAGCATCTTTTTACAACTTTGACTACAGGATGTTCAAAACGGGAAAAAAAAAAAAAACTCCTCTCATTTCCAGCATAGATTTTGTGAGACATATATTGAAGCTTGAGCACTCAGCTGCATGGGCTTTTTTGACTGACAGTGGTATCCCAGAGGGGAAAATAGCACTGCTCATTTGCATATTATAAGCTGAATTCTACTGGTTATTCTCAACTAGTCTAGTATCAACTAGAGTAGACCCATTCAATCAACTGTCCAATGTTCAATCAACATGTAGATAAATCCCAATGAGTCAGTGGTCCTGCTCTAGCTGGGACTAATAATAGGATTCAGGGTTCGACTCAGCAGAATGGAAGGGCACCCGAATACAATTGTCCAACTGTCCTGATTTGGCAGGGACAATTCTCTTTCCAATTTTTTCCCTTTGTCCTCAACTTACTTCAATTGTTGCAGATCAGAGTTCAGAGTGCAAAAGAAGTTTACACTCAATTAACTCAGCTGAAAGAGGGAGGGAAGGAGGGGGAGGAATCTCACCCTTCCCAGTAGGCTCAGGCAAAAGCAAACAGCTACAGCCTCTCCTTGCTACTGTGTCCTTCTAATAACTTTTGCCATCTTGACCCATCCTCTCATGTTGCCTAATTACATGCCTCCAGATTTTCCTCTGTGGAAAGCCGGAAGCTATACGGCGGTGCTGGCATACCATATTTGGAAGGACTTGGACTAATGCATATTACCATTCAAAGCGGGGGTAGGGGGGATGACTATAGGAGGATAGGAAGCCAAATTGTTCCCAGGAGACTCTGGAGGGCTGCACCCTTTGTTGTACCCCACCAATGCAAAATAACAAAAACAACAAGAAAACATTTGGGCCCCAAATGTTCCTAGAAGTGAACAGGACGTTTTCAAAAAGTCTTCTTTTGGGCCTAAAATGGCCATGGGAGTGGCAAAAACCTAGAGCAGAGCTTTCCAAACTTTTCACGTTGGTGACACGCTTTTTAGACATTTTGTGACGCAGTAATTCAGTTTCACTAGCAAACTGGAGGTTAAACTAACCCCTTATAAGAAATACAGAGACATACATAAATTGTAATAACAAAATGTATGGGGACACAACATATCTCATGAAAACCTTTCATATATTTTTAAAAATATATGATTCATAAATAATAACATACATTCCCAAGATTGTAGGCGACACACCTATACACTTCAGGTGACACACTGTTTGGAAAGCTCTGACCTAGAGAATATTTCGGAACCAAATTATTATTTATTTTTAGTTTTTTGGGTTTTTTTTTAATCCTGAAGGCCATAAAATGACCCAGGGGGTAGCATGTAGGTGGTGGACCACATTTTTCCACCCCTCATCTAAAGGGGAGGGACGGACTATTAAGTTCAGAGTCTAGAATTACTTAACTGCTCCACTGCTTCTACACAGAGTTCACAATTCATTGCTTTGGCTTCCTGGCTTTTTTCTTTTCTTGTGTGCCCTCGGCTAAACCCATTCCGGAGCATTGTAGAGAGGTCACAACCCAGCAGGGGCAGAACATTCAGAACTTGCAGCAGGGATTCAAGCAACATTCTGCACATTCAGATCCCTCTCCCATAAACAATGCTATTGGAATAAATGAAAGATTTGACAGAGCCATGTGACCATGACATTTAACTCATGCATTAGGATGAAAGTCAGTTGTGAGCTTTTCTTTTCCAGCAATGACAATTCCATTAGGCTGAGAACTGAAGCGGGGTTTAGAGTTATTGTTAAGGTGCAATGCACAATTCTTTTATTTCCTGAATCCAATAAATCCCAATGTCTCCTCTCATCCATCCCCAGCAGACATTTCAATGTCCCATAAACAAGACCAACCTAATTACAACCTTCTGCTTCACCACAACATGGTTTGCTAATACACACTGTAAGGCATTTTGCGGCTTGATACATTACACTGGCCGGGACAAAAAAGTATCCCAATGGCAAAAAAACAGTAATCTTTGGAACTTTTTTTTTTAACCCAGACTTAAAAACTGTACTTACCAAATGGCTGGAATTTGGGAAATTGTTTCTGACAATGCCACAGAATGCCTACAATCTTTGTAGATTTTGAGAATGGGGGATTAAATCGTGTGTCCTGATACTTGAAGGTTAAAACAATGCCTGAACTTGGTAAGGCTAGATAAGCATTCATCAGGAGTGCTTTGAAATTAGAAGATGACCCACTCGTCCTCTTCCAAAGTTGAAATTAGTTAATACATATGAGGCTTAGGCCTTAATAACTTTATGTTCTCTCTGCCTCATATGGTCCAACTGTTTCAATTTGGCAGGGGCACTCTCAGTTACTCCTCTGTTATCCCACATTTTCTGCTACATTAAAAATGTCTCAGTTTCTCTTTCCCCTTTATCTTCAGATTACCTCATTTGTTGCAAACTGGATTCAAAGTGCAAAAGTAGTTTGCACTCAATTAATTCAGTGGCAGGGGCTAGGAGACGAAGAGGCATCATCTTTCCCTTCTTAGCCAGTGGTGAAGCTTGGAGTGCGTGGAGGGGGGGTTGGGAGGGGGTGTGGCTATGGTGTGTGGAGACATGGCCATGGCATGTGGGCATGGCTATGACGCAGGGGGTGGCTATGGTGTGTGGAGATGGGGGCTACAGTGCATGGGGAAGGGCTCCAGCATGTGGGGATGGGGCTACAGCACATGGGAGTGTGGCTATAGTATGTGGGGGAGGACAAGCAAGGAGCCAGGATGCCCCCCCAAAATTGTCGCCAGGGTGAACTGCCCCTATCACCCCCCTGTCCCTATGCAACTATTCTCAGCAGGTTCAGGCAAAAGCAAACTGCTGCAGCCAATCCTAGCCAGTGTTTCTTCCTCATTCATAACTTTTGTCATCTTGAGCACACTCTGATGTTGCTTGGCCATATGTCTAGGTTTTCCTCTGTGATATGCTGGAAGATACACTCTCATTCTACGCACCCTTCAGCAAACAGCAGAAATGGGATGACTGTCAACTTTCCAAGTCACTTTGGACATTACTGAGAAGTCAAAAGAAAACTTGAGTGATCTATTTTTCTTCTTTCTGTATGTTCTGGGGTCTGATCCAAAACTACTGGAGCTAATACACACATCTGCCAGAAAGGAACCATGTACCCCTTGTCTCTTTGGATGAGATCTGAGAATCTACAAAGAAGTATATCTTGTTGAGGCTTCCCTACTTCTTTCTGCAGATCTCTAAAATGTACAAAGTTAGAATGTTAGAAGAATGTTAGAAAAAATACTGCCAAAACACATAGCTTTCGAAATTCATTTTTATGCCAAATATCAGGCACAACCTGGCTCTAGGTGAGATCTGCCAACTCCTAGTCTCTGGACAGAGAAGCGATTCCTGATTTGAGATATAACCTGCTTTCTCTCTCAAAGATCAGTTCTTGACTTCTAATTAGTTTTGCTCTTGCTGAAATATTCTAAGTAAAACTGAGATTGCATTTCATAGGGATGCTTGGAGGTAAGCAGGGCAGGATGCATAAAGATTAGTACAGGGACAGTGGGGACAATATTAAAATGGACTGCATTGATTGCTAGTCCAGATACTTCCCCAAAGGTTGAGCAGGTTCGCCCAAAGGTTTTGTTATTTTTCAGCTGAGTAATCACCTATGCTAAACACAGTCAATAGCCTTATTGGGAACAGACAAGTTTGTCATGCAACTCTTCAACCGTATCTTCTGACTGCATTCCATGTCTCCTAATCATGGAACTGGGAGGCAGAGGAAGTTGAGCCCCTGCCCTCAAAAGGATGTGGCAAAAATGGACCACCAAGATTCCTAGGCAGTTGAGCTTCTTGTGCATTACCAATGAGATATGTACTGAATGATCAACCACTTAGAAATATTAAGACAGCTTTTCCGCTTGAGTGCTTGCAGGAATAACAAAAGCTGCATGCTTGTATGTATGTTACACTGAACACATGGAGAGCACTCTGCATACATCCTGAGCTTATAAGAGTCTTCCTATTTAAGGATGTTTTAAGGATGGGAACTATAATTAGTCGAGACTGCCATGGTCGCCTTAGTGGATGATCTACGCCTAGGTATCGACAGGGGAAGTGTGACCCTGCTGGTACTCTTGGACCTCTCAGCGGCTTTCGATACCATAGACCACGGTATCCTTCTGGAACGCCTGAGAGGGCTGGGGATCGGAGGCACTGCACTTAAGTGGTTCCGGTCCTATCTCTCAGGTAGATACCAGATGGTGATGCTTGGGGACAGCTGCTCCTCGAAAAAGGAGCTTAAATCTGGCGTCCCTCAGGGCGCCGTCCTGTCCCCAATGCTATTTAACATCTACATGAAACCGCTGGGAGAGATCATCAGGAGGCATGGAGCAAGGTGCTATCAGTATGCTGATGACACCCAGATATATCTCTCCATGCCTCGGATAACAGCATCAACTAAGGATGGCATCTCACCTCTAAATGAATGCCTAGAAGCAGTAATGGACTGGATGAGGAAAAACAGACTGAAGCTGAATCCAGATAAGACGGAGGTACTTGCTGTTAAGGGCCCTAGCCCAGGTATGGAGGTTTGTCAACCAGTTCTAGACGGGGTCACACTTCCCCTGAAAGACTGTGTCCGCAGCTTGGGAGTGCTCCTGAACTCGCCGCTTCAGATGACAGCTCAAATTGATGCGGCAGCCAGGAGTGCCTGCTATCAGCTTCGGCTGATACGCCAGCTGCGCCCCTTCCTGGACTTGGAACACCTAAAAACAGTGGTACATGCGCTGGTAACTTCACGGCTTGACTTCTGTAATGCGCTCTACATAGGGCTACCCATGTGCTTAGTCCGGAAACTTCAATTAATTCAGAATATGGCAGCCAGGTTGGTCACCGGAAGATCTAAAACTGACCATATAACACCTATTCTGAAGTCTTTACACTGGCTGCCTATTAGTTTCCGGGCACAGTACAAGGTGTTGGTTTTTACCTTTAAAGCCCTTCATGGCTTGGGGCCAGCCTACCTGCGGGATCGCCTTCTCCCATATAATCCGCCCCGCACACTAAGGTCCTCTGGGAGGAATTTACTGCAGCCAGTCAGAACTAGGTTGGCTGCGGTTACCCAGAGGACCTTTTCTTCTGTCGCTCCCAAGTTATGGAATGGCCTGCCGGAGGAGACCCGGCACATTACCAGTCTTGACTGCTTTAAAAAAGCAGTCAAGACAGTTCTCTTCCGACAGGCCTTCCCAGATTAGTGTTCCACCGCCTCTCATCATTGTCTTTTGTGTTAATCTTGTTTTTAATTTGTTTTAATTAACTAATATGTTTTAGGGGGATAGAAGGGTTGGAGGGTGGGGAGGATAGGGTGCATTTTAATGTTTTAATGTTTTTATATATTTTTGTAATGCCGCCTCGATCCATTGGGAGAGGTGGGATAGAAATAAATTTTATTATTATTATTATTATTATTATTATTATTATTATTATTATTATTATTATTATTTGCCCAACCCCTGTAAGTACCTGCAAGTAGGTGTCATTAATAACAATCTGCCTGTTGATGTTGAGCTCCTGCCACCGTAAAACCATTTCCGGGTCCCTACTCATGATTAGGTCCTGTGGACTCAGTACTTATGGTTGCTAATCTCATACATAATGCATATGATAAACCATCACTGCCAAAGCCTGATTCCTGTGATCATGCAGAGGCTGGCCTTCTCTGCAGCAGCAGCTATCCTGTAGAATGATCTCCCCCCAAGGTATGCGAGATCCCAGCACAAGTATGCTTGAGACGTTTATTGATAGCACAAGAATATAGGTGAGTAAGATCATTATAGCCTTATAGTGAGTAAGATCATTAGTGCACCTGCCCAAATATTATAAACTCTGACTGGCAGCTCATTTCCAGGATTTCAGCCACAACTCTTGTCCCTAGCCCTACCCAGAAATCTCTGATATTCTCTGGTGGTTTACTATTCAAATATTAACCAGGTGTGTCACCTCCGTTTTCTCCCAGCCTTCATTTATTTGGAAGAGTTTTTGTTGCATGTTTGTGTGTGTGTGAAAGAAGTTGTTGTTGTTGTTTTTTTTTACATGCCCAGAGACTGTAAAAAGTCAAACTCTTTAGGAAAGCATCTTCTAAAACTCAACTTCAGCCTCCACGATCAATACAAAATACTGCTTGTAGAAAGAATATCTATTTTCCCCTTTTGGGACTTTGTCTGATTAGGAGTTTCTCACATTCAGGATATTGAAAATGGTTTAAAACTGAATGAGTACGCTACTTTTTGGCACAGGCAAGAATACCTTTCCCAGGACCTGCAAGTGTAGTATTAATTAGGAAATTTCAGCAAGAGTGAAACTAATCAGAAGTCAAAAACTCAGTTTTAAAAGTGAGCAATAAAGGAGGCTGTATCCTCTCCAAGGTTCCATGGAGAACAATGTCCCAACCTGTGCACTGAAGAAAGAGGCACTTCTGTACAGCTATAAAATAGTCAAAATGTTTGATTTTGAGATAAGATTTCTTACATCTACTATATGTTATTTTCAAGTTACAATATTACCTAAAGGCAGGTCATTCTGGTGAGAGAGAACCCTCTTCCTCCTTATTTTTCTCCTCATCCTTTATGCTACTGCAACCACGTAAGCCACGTGTGGCTTAGATCCAGACTATCTATACCCTGCCAAAGTCTCCATATCCTCAGGGAATGGCTTTCTCTTGATCCTGCAGTGGACACAGACCACCTTGTGAGGGCCCACGAGAGAAGGTCTCCTCAATCGCTGTTCCCATGCTGTGGGATTTCCTCCCTTGAGAAGCTGGAACTATTTCCACACTAGACTGTTATAGCGTGATGATTTCATTTGCGACATCCTATGGAATCCTGGGGTTTGCAGTTTCGGAAGGGTCCAGGTGGTCCCTCTCAAAACTGCAAACCCCAGGATTCCATAGGATGTTACAAGTGGAATCATCGTGCTATAACAGTCCAGTGCAGAAATGGCCTAGGCTGGCCCCCACATTTTATTTAAATAGGCATTTAGTAAATAACTGGTTGTTTGGCAAAAGGTTGTTGTTTTTTTAATGTCTGTGGTATACTTTTATCTATACTGTTTTAAGTATTGACCTTGTTACCCTGCTTGCTGGGGGTCCTTTAGGGGGATTCCCAAGGCCTGTCAAATTGTCACTTGTGGGGAAGATTAGCTCTGAGCACTGGTTTAGCAATGCAAAAAGGGCAGGGTAACTAAGGATCTTTAGCCCAATGTTTACGGGGTCAGGCTCAGTCAGAAATCACACAAAAAGGCCCAAAGAATGAATTTATTGAGTAGTAATAGTTTGCACTCACGCACACACACATCCAAGGGCTAATAGAAATAAAGAGTGGAAATAAGATAGATGCATTGTTGAGGGATTCTCAACTTGGGGAATACTGCACCTCTCCTGAAGACCTTTGGTCCGGGAAGCAGTCAGCTCAGCGAAGATGCTGAGGAGATGTGTATCTGTTGGGAGGGGGGACTGGTCAGTTGGTGTCACTGGGAGGCATCACACTCATTCTCCTTGCCTCTCTCTCCTGCGCCTGCTTAACTAGCCCCCAAACAGGGACTATTTGTAGGAAAAAAATTACTTTGAAGACAAATCCTTTCCCGGGGAACACAAACAGAGATAGAATAAGAAAAACACCTCCACACCTGGCATTTCTTCCTCTGCTTTGAGGCTGTGGTGTGAGTTTCTGGAGATGCATCTGATAAGGTTTTATTGCTTCCAGTGCCCAATTTTTTGGGAACACTTTTACTCCCTTCAAATGGATTCCTTAAAGGTTAAAGGGCCTTTTGTCCACCATGGGTTATCACAACATGAGGTCTCCTGTTGCTACGCGACTGGGGATTTTACTGGCCTGATCTGGTTCTTTTCGATTGTACAGCCGTTATTGCCTACATGCACATTTGAGTGACCTCTTTGGTGGGTTAGATTAATTTTATATCAAAGTTGTAGACCCTGGGACTGGGATTACCAAGGAGACAACAACCTTTTAATATCTTAGCTAATTTAATTTTGGAAAATTTTTCTTATCATCAGGTTTTCAGTATTATGTTAACTTTATTGTAAGCCATGTTAGCCAGTAGAAAGATGGCACAAGAATTATTTTTTTAATAAAAATGGATGAAAATTAAATATATATATGTTATTTTTTGTAACCTAAGTAGTGAAACTTTAGGTTCTTAACACCCTAATTTTGAGTTTGTATTTCATTTTCCTCAATTTTATTTGTAAGCATATACTTCACGGTCTAGTGAAGATATCTTGAAAGCTCAGTACCAGAAGGCTTGTGCAGTACCAGAAGGTTTGAGAACAGTTTAGAAATAATACAGGAGTGCTCTTTTCTCCTCAAGAGTCCTGAGTCCTAAATGAAAATGCAAGGAGAAGTATATTTACATAGAAGTACAGGAGGTGCTTAACATGCATAAAATAGATAAGAGCTGCAACTTGTGAAACCTAAGAAAACAATTATTGGAAACTGACTGTCAGGTAGATCTCATTGCTATAAGCAAAATTGCTTTCTCATAGACTTATACTTCAGCTGGCATTTTTGATATGCTTCTCCAAACAGACTTCAGCTCTCCCTTGCCAAATGGCTTAGACCTAGCCTTACTAATTAGCTTTATGGAAACTTTGGCCATTTCTGCACTGGACTGTTATAGTGCTATTATTCCAGTTTCAACATCCCATGGAATCCTGGGGTTTGCAGTTTAGGGAGGGGCCTTACAGTCAAGTGCGGAAATGGCCTTTGTTGACCAAAGAGAGAGAAAGAGAGAGAGAAACAGAGGCCTGAGTATAAGATCTTGCTCACACAGGACAACCTGGCTTTGCCCTATGGTGAGAAAAACATGTTCATACAAAGTCAGGTCATTCGCATAGCTGGTAGGCAAATACATATATTTTTTTAAGTTTTGCATTATAAAGTTAAATTACTCCCACCAAAACATAGCTCCTGCATGAGAATGAAAGAGTGATAGCAGGAAGGGGCTAAGTGCAAGAGTTTGTGGGCCTGTGGCCTGTGGTTATTTTTGTGAACTTTCCAAAATAAAAAATGGAGCACAACCAAGATTTTTTTTAAAAAAAATTATTTGCTTAGAGCTCCTATGATTTTAGCAATTGGCAAGTCAGCACGAGTTTGTTCCAGGCACACTGCATGGGGATACAGTGTGATTGAGATAGTTTCACTGACCTAACCTAGACTAGAACTGTGTGAATTTATTTTAATTTTTAAAAATGTCATTTTATGAATTTTAGTAACAAATTAGTGTTAAGTAAATGTCAGTCAAGAAAATTAGTTTTCAGTAACTTTCGGTATGCATGCACCAATGCATTCACCCTTGTACAATATTGCTCAGTCTCCTTTCTCTTCTGCACAATTTGGATATCCAAATTCTCCTTTGCATTCCTCCCAATTAAAAACTACAGGTTTTTTTTTAGTTTTTTACATAGTCAACCATCTTCAAGTGAAAATAAGCAGAATGAAGGGGGAAGAAGAGGGAGGGTAAATATGGATAGAGAGAAGAAGGTGGTAAGAGAAGGAGAGAGGGAGGGAAAAGCAAGATCCTTAATAAAACCATACTTGAATTCTACGTACAGAATTCTGGTCATGACACATCAGAAATAATATGGATGAGATGAAGAAGATGCAGAAAAGCAACCAGAAGGGGCTACAGCAACTACATTTTTTTTGGTCTCTAGCTTAGAAAGAAAGTGAACAAGGGGAGAATTGACAGAAATGTATAAAATTATGTATGGGGCTTACAAAGTTGATAAACCCGAGGTCATCCAATAAGGCTAAATGGTGGGAGATTTGGGACAGATAAAGGGAAAAACTTCTTCAGACCGAGTACAGTTCCACTAATTCTCTGATGCGAAATATACTGATGGCGTCTAGTTTACTGGCTTTATAAGGAGGATTAGACAAACTCATGAAGTATAATGCTATCTATGGCCACTACTAGATATATAATACCTCCAAGATCAAAGGAATCTGGAATAGCAATTGTTAGGAAACAATAGCAGATGGGTGCTGCTGCATTCAAATCCTGTCTGTGCTGAACTGTGGGCTCAGAAGGGTCTGCTCCAACAAGTTATTCTTATGTTCATGAGAACAGAGATATGAAAAAATGGTTTTATTTAATGGTAAAGATCCTACATTGCCCAGCATAGCATGACAATTCTACAAGTCACACCCTGACACAAGCTCCCCACTCCCCACTGCTAAGACTCACAGTTTTGCTGTGATAGCCTCCTGTGCTGAAACAAGCATGGTTCTCCACTGCTATTTCTTTAGACTGAGAGTTCTTTTCTGATTGTCAGCTATCTGTATGGAGATCGCTCTCGTTACCTTCTAGTTGCATAGGCTCCTGATTCATTAAAAACAGTACAGTCCAAAACATGCATAGTTAGCACCAACACTTTGCTTAAGCACTTTTAAGTATTGCAGTCTCAGGATTTTTGATAAGGAGAATGAACAGGCTGCTTAATAATATCTTAGGCAATTTTATTAAAATAGGCAAAATAGTAAATATGCATACATATACTACCTTTAGAGAGGAACATAGACTTCTCATTTACTTTGAGGCACGCCACATCTCAAATCGTGTTCTTTCATTACGGTCTTACTTGTAAGTAATCATACACCTCACATCATCAGTAGAAGAAACACAGAGACCTGTATTTGTAAGGCATTATCATCCCCATCATTTATAACGGCAGACATATAGAGTGGCATTCATAAGGAATTTCCATGTGTCAAGCACACAGGTTTTGCAATACACTGGAGTATCTATTATGTTTATAACACACATTTATTTATTCTAGATATGGATTACATGATTGCAACAGCCCATTTAACAGTGATAGCAGAGGTTATTTTTTCCTTTTTCTTACCAGCATTCTAAGGGTATTTATCAGCTAGGAACAGGAACAGCAGCATAGTAGAGACAGCCAGGCTCATTGGAGATGGTTGTAAACTGCCCAACTTTTGTTTCTCAGGAGCTTTCGCTAATCTCCTACTGTCCAGTCAGATACAGATCTAACCAGCCCCTATTAATGTCAATAATGATCTTCCCCTCCAATGGGTAGTGAGATTTATACAAGGACACTTCAGAGACCAATCACTTGAGAGCCTCACTATCCACTATTATGCTAGCTGTTTGCCATCAGTCATCGGGTATGAGTAACGCCTTCATATCAGTGCAGTATGTCTTTTTGATTGTTTTGTTATAGGCCAGTCATATTGTTTAATATATTTCCTCTATTTCTTTTTACCTCTCTGTTTTAATTAGATAGTTTCATGCTTTTAAGTTAGATGGGTTCATCTAGCCGGTAAGTTGTTGTTGTTGTTGTTATTAATTTTACACAAGAGATTCGGCTTTTTGTTCTAAACAGACACTTAAAGCCACAATCTACAGGTTTCAGGAGCTTGAATTCCTCAAAATAAGTATCAAATTAGTGCTCAGTCTATAAAACTGTGGCTGATGAGTGCGGGAGGCGGGGAGAGGATCAGCAAAACACCTGTGTGTCCCAAAGCCAGATGCAGACAGGTATCTTCCAATAAGATCCTCCAGAGTCTTGAGAGATGATGTCACCAGTTTGCATTTGGCTATAGTGCATATTCCCTGCTTTTCGCTCAATGTGTTTGCCAGCAGGGAAGGATCAACTGTGAATGTAATTCTTCACAAAGCTTCTTCTTAAAGGTAGCAATGATTACTTTCAGCAATTTCTTCTCTCTTTAAAAATCATTCGAAGGCTATTCACAAATCAGGAGTTGTTCTGCACAAAATTCACATGTGTTGCTTTGCATAGGAAATGGCATTTTCTGTGCAGGAAACTGATTTTTCTCCATGGAAAATAATATTACAATGCAAGAACATTAATTCTTGAACAGAAAATGCTGTTTCCTATACATACCAAGCATGTGCAAATTTAAGTGGAGTAAATTCCCAATTACAGCATTTTCTAGGCAGAAAACCATATTTTCTATCCGGGAATTACTGTCTCTGCATTGAGATATTATTTTTCCATCCAGAAAATGCTGTTTCCTACATGGAAAGTGCAAAACAACTGTAAAAAATCCTGAACTGTGAAGATTCTCATCAGTTCAGGGTTCTTCTCTTCAGGATTTACCAACACTTAAGAACATGTTTTGCGGACCATTTACCAAATTCTTTCCAATCTGGATATTATTTCCCTTTGCAGGCCTTCAAAATAAGTTTTTCCAGCAAAAGGATATGATATATCTGAATTACACTCTGTGTTGTGGGTGAGTTCAGGAGCTGATCAAGTTGTGGTTCTGGTGGTCTGCATCTTGTCAGCAGCATCCAGTTGCTAATCCCAGCAAGAACAGATTCACTGACTCAAATGTGCAATGGTGAGACAACACTTATGGAAATTGTATTGACATACTCTCCATCTATCTTAGTTTGAGAGGAAAAGCCCCAGTTTAAACACTTCCATTCCACTTCCTCAGGTGTTTATTTATAATGTCCCAGTTTCTCTGTCCATCTCCCACTTTTGATCCTCTTCCTGTATAACTTCAATTGCAACAAACTGGGTCTAAGTGTAAAAGCCGTTTGCAGTCAATTAGGCCATTTCCGCACTATACTATTATAGTGCTATTATTCCACTTTCAACGTCCTGTGGTATTCTGGGGTTTGTAGTTTACTGAGGCCAAAGAGCTCTCTGGATGAGAATTCTAAATGCCCCTCCCTAAACTGCAAAACCCAGGATTTCATAGGATGTTGGAAGTGGAATAATAGCACTATAACAGTGTAGTGCGGAAATGGCCAAAGTCTATACTTGACTGTTGTACAATTGATTAAGCATTGGTTAAATATTATGAATAGTTTAATTCCACTTTAATGGTCACTTTTTGTATGTTTTAGCTGTATTGTTCTTTTATGAATTTTTAATTTTTTTTTAATCTTAAACTGCTTTGAGTCCCAACTTTGGGAGAAAAGTAAGATTATATTGCTGCTGCTGCTACTACTACTGCTGCTGCTGACTACTGCTATGCCATGCAAGGTTTAAAAATTAGTTCAATAAGCTCAAATGATTGCTTCACAATTCCATATACTGCAAGACTGATTTATCTGTTCTTTTAAAAATGTGGATGCCAGTGCATAAATTTTATTCCTTGTAAACAGTTTTAAGTGTTTGAACAAAAGTGAGGCAATTTAGGGGGATGAGAACTCTGAATAAATCGTTCTGTCTGAAATTGCAGCTCCATCTCTCTCCCACACTGCCAGGTTGGTTCTTTTGGAAGGAGACTCCATCAGTCTTGCCTGGCTGGGATGAAGATCCATTCTTCTGTCCATTTTGTGACAAGCAATTGGTTGGTTCCTGTAAATGATGCCATGAAGCTGCAGCTTGAAGAACTGGGGATTGAAGGAGCCAGGTACTTCCTTTGGCTGGCTTGCCAATTGTTTATTGCTGTTGCATCTACATAATGGTCTGCTACTCACAACAGCTTGAAAAGTATTGGTTGCTAGGCTCCCTGTTTTGTCAAATTCAGTTTTTCATAGAGACTGGCTGTTTAATCTCTTCCCCCACCCTTCACATCTTATTTGATCATTTCATAGTATTTTTGGGAGGCTTCAACACTGAACTTACAAAAAAAACAGAGAGAGGGAGCCCAGCCAATGTCATATAGAATCAATGAACTGCAAAGATAACAAATTTTTGTTCTCACGCTCCACTAAGATGTCAATGTCAGCTCAACTATTTTGCATATATTTTTTTTCTATAGGTCAAGCTACTGTGGCTCAGCTAAGGTTTGGCTCTATCATGTGAAAGTTCATTGAGAAGTACTGAAAATAAATAGAGTTAGGAAAAGATACTGTTTTGGATTACAACTCCTAGAATTCTCCTAGTCAGACTGACAAATGACCACACTGGTTGAGAAGATTCTAGGAGTTGTTTTTACTGTGGTTGTGTCTCTTCCAGTTATTTCCGACTTACAGCAACCCTAAGATGAACTCATCATGAGCTTTTCTAGGAAAGATTTGTTCAGAGACAGTTTGCCTTTGCCTTTCTCCAGGGCTGAAAGAATGTGATTTGATGAAGGTCACCCAGTGGCTCCCCATGGCCAAAAAGAAATTCAAACTCTAGTCTCCACAGTCCTAGTCCAACACCCAGACTGCTAGAGCATGATGGCTGTGGTCTGGCTGTAGTCTTATAAAAGTATTCTTTTTTCCTAAGCTCTGACTGAGAATGATTATGGTGTGTAAATCTTCTCAAGGGGAAAGAATGAAGTTCAATTGAACAACATCTGCTTTACCTGTGGAAACTCCTAAGGTCAATCTCTGATCTCTCTAGGTAGGGCTGAGAATGAATCCTGTCTGAAAGTCCTTTTAAGCCCATAGGCTGTATCAGCCTTCTCCCAGATATATTGTACAGCAGTGCCCATCATCCTCGAACAGCATGACAGGTATCCCAGCATTATGGTCCCAACAGGGCTGGAAGGCACCAGGTTGGAGAAAGATATTTTGTACAAACACTTTCAATGAAAGTTTAGTTGAAGGAAGGCATGTGGAATATTCTCCAAAAGCAACTGCTGCTCAGAACCAAAAGTTATTCAGTTCAGGGGCGTGGACCAGCATTCAAGGATACAAACTGAGATATGAGGATTGGCTGTTTATTGTTGGATTGGAAAACTGCACCTAACTACACTGAAACCAGATACAGAGCACCATTAAATGTCAGAAGTAATTGTTCCAAGATAATGAAATAAAAATTGTGTTGGGGAAAACACCACCAGAAAAGAGCAAAAGGCTTTGCTGCCACCAAAGTTTTCATTAATTTATAACCCTGAGCTGTAAAATATTTATATGATTTTGAAGTCTTATAGTTCCACAGTAGCAAAGCAGTTTCTCTCCATTTTTGATAATATAACTTCGTATCTCAGTCATGGCTAGGTTTTATTGTTCTAAAGCTATACCCGATAGCTCTCCTTAAGACAGATAAGAGAGGATTTTGTGAGGCCAATAGGTGCCAGATACTTCATCTGAATTCTTAGATTTGCTTCTAATCCCAAAACCAACAAAAACATCAATATGATGATATGTAGATTGATGGCTGAATGCACAGTGAAATGGCTGTCCAATTTGCTAAAGCTCAACCATGGTGGCTTGTTAGACATGCCATTGACAGAAATACCAGTGCAATGTATGGGGCTGTTTCCATTGCATAGAACTTAGGATGTCAAACTATTATTCCAAACTGCTGATTAGAGCTGCAATTTGTATCTATATAGTTCATGCGGCAAGGGTTTAAATTTAAAAAAATACACAGGCAGACTGTGATGGTGTGAGATGGAAGAGACTGTGTTTACCATGGCTTCTAGTCAGCTGAGTGAGTATCATTTCCACAATGATTGGAGTAATGGCAAGAGACAAGTAATTAATCATTTAGTTTGTAACAGAGAAGAGCCTTGTAGCAGAATCAGTAGGCTGCAGGCCAGTAATCCACAGGAGATTAGAGATCAAATACTAGAGAACATTCTTCCAAGAGAAGCCGATGATACTGGAGGCTCAGTTTTATAACACAAGAAAAATGCTCCTCTGGAAAGTGTTGTTGCTATGTATTCAAGTCTGCGGTCGTGGAATCTAAACTCAAATGCAGACACAGTGGCCTAGATCCTAGTGTTAGTCTTGAGTAGAGTAGACCACTTGAATCAGTTGGGTTTACCTCTGTTTTCTGCAATTAATTTAATGAGTCTACTCTAGTTGAGACTAACCAACAACATTCTAGCCAATTATGTGCTTGGACCTTATAATGATGTTGTCAGGGGAGAAATTAGATTATTATGAACAGTCTGTGATTGTGTGTGATTTTTTGTGTAATTCTTTCCTGGCCTGGGGATTTAGCAAATAGTTATCACATACAGTAACTGTTTCACAAGAGGAGAAAAAAGACCCAGAATGTGATGATGAAGAAATTAGAACTTAATCACAACATCCAAATATGGTTCTTTTTGTCACTGGTGCACTGATTTTCCATTATGTACAGTGGTGTAGTAAAATGGTATCCCTTATATAAAATGGCAAAAATCAAACTTTGCTTTTTGCTTTTTTTCCCCCACAGTGGCAGCTGTGAATCCGTGGGTACAGAATCTGTGGATATGGAGGGCCGACTGTGTTTAGTACTGATCTCTTTCCACTTGGACAGCTTCTTTTTCTCTAGCAGCTCGGCCCCTTTTAGATCCCAGGAAAAGTAAAACAATACACCTGAGTCTAAAGCTCTAAAATGACAAACTGTAAAAAGTCCCTCTTGAATATTTTATCCAATGTCTAGATTAATCACACTTTATGCTCAATAAAAACAATTTTCTGTGGCCTAAAAACATCAGTTAATCCCAAGCAGAATAGACCCACTAAACAGATGTAGCTTCTACAAGGGTCAATTGGTCTATTCTAGTTGGGTATAATAACTGGACTTAGGCAATTATATCCCATGAAAGAAGCATCCCTCCCACACAAGTAATCTGTTTTCTTTTTTTTTCTGTAGCTTTGTTTTGTTTTTGATGGTGTATACTGAATTTTGGGGTTTAGCTTTTATACTGCACTGTTGACCTAGGAGATTGCTATTGATTTTTGATATAAAAAGATCAAAAGACATTTCACCTTCAGCAAATAGAATGCTTGTGTACATTACACGACATCACATGAGAGGAGAAGACGGTGGAAACAGTCATCAAATATCATGGCTCTCGACTATTACATCTTTGGCTTTGCAGTATTATGAGAGATACTTAGAATGTTGTACTAGGAAGGTTTAGAGTAGTCCCCTAAATACCCCACCAAATTACAAGTACCAGGATTCTGTGGGATGGAGCCATGACAGTTAAATTGTTATCAAACTGCTATAATTGTGTCATGCAAATTGACTCTTAGAATATCCAAGTTAGATCCAGCATATCCACCTATCTCTGTCTTTTCACACCCACACACAAAATTTAGCAAAACCATATCTCTGTTTGGATTTCAAAGTGCGAAGATGAGATGGTACTGTGTGTGCCTCCTTTTTTTTGACAGGGTGAGGCTGAAGTAAAACCAAAACCACATTCAAGAAAATGTGGTTGCAGTGCCCAAATAGTTGGAAATGTTTAATACTCTGGTCCCCCAGTCCTATGGAGTGCTATAACACAATGTGTTCAGCTTACACACAGGAGCATAGAGTCTTAGAGTTGGAAGGGCATCCAAGGGTCATCTAGTCCAACTCCCCCAGCATGCAGGAATACACAACTAAAGCATTCTTGAAAGATGCTGATCCAACCTCTGTTTAAAGATCTCCAAAGATGGAAATTCCACCACTCTCTGAGGCACTCTAGTCCGCTCCTGCACAGCTCTTACAGGAAAGACATTCTCCCTAAGGTTTTGGTGGATTTCCCCCCCTTGTCCTTTGGTTTATGTTGCATCGCAGTTATGCTTTATATCTTCATTATCAGCCTGGTGAGGCCATAGATGGAGTGGAGGTGACAGACCACTTCTTTCCCACGGGTTGGAATCGCAATGCCCAGTTAGGGCAAGAGATCTTAGGTCCCAAGTTCAGATTCCAAGTAGAAAGAAGGGCTGCCATGTAAATTGTATTTTCAGAAGCTTGTGACCTCTCCAAACAGCATCTTTTTAAAAGTCTGAATAAAAGCAGAGACCCATAAAAAGAAAAAATAGCTGCAAGACAGCCATATAGATTGACTGAAGTGTATATTTCACTGCTGAAGAGGTGATTTCCATGCAGAATGTGTCTCCTTAGCTTTGTCCTTTAGAGCAAAAGGTTAACTCAACAACTCATGAACTTTGATCGTTTCAAACAATTAAGGAAATTGCTTAATATTTGAATATAACTGTCATTTATTGCATCATTGGGGGGAATGGTCTGCTGGGGTGCTTTGGCTATAGCTGAGAGCAGAGCGGATGGATGTTTCATCAAATGTTACATTTCTTGGCAGCCCATTAACTTTTAAAAAAATGGAACTAAGATACTGAAGTAGAAGGTGAAAAGTCACTCATAGTTCAAATGACATTTTTGATCTGACATTTCTGGGAGGATGATTTGCACAGTAATATGCTTTTGAATGCACAACCTGGATGATTGCTCTTCAGCAGTTTTGGCCACTTTTGGGAAGAGCCATTTGCTGCTACCACTCTCAGAAGTAGATCATATCACTAGCAGCTATAGGCTTCCATGTTAATGGGGTACAGAATCCACTCCAAGTTTTAGATGGAACCTTAACATCTCAGATGCACCTTTCCCTAATTTAGATTCAGTACCTTGGATAGTTCCTATAAAAATCAGAGGAAAAGTGCCATTGATACCAAGCTCTACTAACCTGTGCACTGAAGGTTTGCACTGTTCATTGTTTTTTGACTTAATGTCCTAAAGGGCTTTGCACCTGGCTAAGAGAACTGCAGTTAATTAAAAGTACCATACAAGATAACATCACACTGCACCATTTGTGAAATGAAGGATGAGAAGTTCTCCATAGGAAATCACATATTCTGTGCACTGATTGGTTTCCCAGGTGTTTAAGCACAGATCTCACCCAAACCCTGTCTGCTGTTTTTAACTAATTAAAAACCTATTAAGTTATCAATTAAGTTGGGAATTTTCCAGCTTTTCTACATAATGTGTGCTATTTTCCAGCTTCATTCTGGTAACACTTTTTAGCAGAGGCATTTAACTAAAATTTTAAGGGCAGTGTAATACCAACTTATCAGTTGCTTTCCATCCGTCTAGCATAAATGTAATCAAATCAGATGTTTTAGCTTATTGAAAATTATATCCCTTTCCCAATAATTCTTCGTATCTCTGGTGATGCCTGGGGAAGGAACCTGGGGACTTCTGCATGCAAAATTGTAGCCTCCTTCCCTGTTTAGTTACTTGCATTTCTATGTACAATTGCATGAAAACAGCTTCCTAGCAAGGTTCAGAATTTGAGCCCCTGAGGCAAAGGCAACCAGTGAGCACCAACATTACTAATAGATTCTAATGAACTACTTAGTAGAAATGTGCTTTCTAGAAAATTGGGGTCACTATCTTTCTCTACAAAGCAAATACAGCATGAGAACATCGACCATTAGTGTCATTTCTATAATATAGGTGCCAAAATTAATATGAAAAGTGAGAATGATTGTTCTGTTTTTCCCCCCAGATCTAAAATCAAGAGGGAAATCTGTTATATGCTGTGTTTGTGTTGATGAAAACATCCATGAGTTATATTATTTCACACTTCTTCAAGCAGTACAGGGCCTCTGGACTGATTTTGCCTCCTTGTGAGTACAATGGAGACTTGGAACATTTTTAAACAGCGCTAGAGAGTAACACATTTTCCTAATGAAGTACCTTGGCAACTAGTTCTTTTTGAGGACAACAAGCTGGAACAGAGATACTTTTCTTTGCATGTGATGGCCATGGCTGTACTTTACTTTTCAGTGTAATGAGAAGCTGTGCCACCCTGTTATTTATTGTTGTGTCTGTTATGTCCTGCTTTTGTCTGCCCAGTAGGAAGGGGAGGAAGATGGGTCACATGGGCACTGCAGTCTTCTGCTGCAACCGAAAACAAGGATGAGCGAGAGGGAAAAGAAGAGAGAGACACAGCACACATAACTAGGGAGAAGACAGGAGACACATTTACAATATGAGCTGCATTAGCTAGAGTGCTATTATTCCACTTTCAACATCCTGTGGAATCCTGGGGTTTGCAGTTTAGAGAGGAGCATTTAGAATTCTCAGCCAGAGAGCTCTTTGGCCTCAGTAAACTACAAACCCCAGAATTCCACAGGATGTTGAAACTGGAATAAGAGCACTGTAACAGTGTAGGATGGAAATGGCCTAAGTCTACTTCATTATATCCCAACTAGGGCCCTTTTTGCACGTTACCTGTCCGTGCTGCTGGGTTGGGGTCCTCGCGCAAGAAGGCTTGGAAGGAACGCTCCCACTTCCCTGCTGCTTCGGCTCCACAGCTCCTTCCTCCTCACGCGAGCACCCCGCCTCTTCCGTTTGCAGTGCAGCTTGGGACCTTTCCCAGCCTGCACTGCCCAGGAAGCGCAACTGGCCGGCTCCCGAGGCACCGCACGCCAGGTAAGTGCACATGGGGCCTGGGAGCGCTGTGTGACTTTAAGCTGAAAATGAAAAGATGCGTGCCCGCTCTGCATCCGGCCCTTGAGCATCGCGTAAATGTGAGTGCGTCATGCAGACCACTCCTCACATTTACGCGACATTCAAGGGGCCCTCTCGCTTCCAAAACACTATGCGAAAAGGGCCTAGATCTTGTTGCATACTGATCTAGACTAACACAGCTATGCTTTTGAAATGTTCAGAATGTCAGCCTTAGTTGGTATGTCATCAGTTCCTAGTGATTTATTTCTCCCAAGTACAGTCATCAGTCCCTCTCAATAAAACTGTCTTAGGCCATTTCCATACTACACTGTTACAGTGCTATTTTTCCACTTCCAACATCCTGTGGAATCCTGGGGCTTGCAGTTTAGGGAGGGGCCTTTGGAATTCTCAGCCAAGGAGCTCTTTGGCCTCAGTAAATTATAAGCCCCAGAATTTCACAGGATGTTGAAAGTGGAATAATGGCACTATAACAGTGCACTGTGGAAATGGCCAGAGATTCCAGTTAGCAGGAAATCTTTTTTTAAAAAAAATCTAGAAAGTTAGCCTGCTTTTTCTGCCTTCTTCCATTCTGCCTGGTCCTGAACAAGACAGATACATCCTGTGTGTGAGTGTGTGGGAACAAGAGAGGGAGGAATGATGGTGGGTGGAAGAAGAGGAGGTAGGTTGGAGAAGAGGAGTACGGTCTACTGCAGTCACCAGAAGGAGAAGGGGGGGGAGACATATGAGAAACACTGACATCGTGAGTTGCACTACATATTCAATTTTAGTAAGACTTAAGAAAAACATTTTAAAATGTTGAGCTGCCTTTTCAGCCTTCATTTGTTCTTCCTGACCCTAAATGAGAGAGGGAGAGAGAGAGAGAGAGAGAGAGAGAGAGAGATTGATTCTGGGGGCAGGAGGAAGACAAGGGGAAGGATGACTGCTGCCACTACCACCGTCTGCCACAGAAACAAGCTGTGGAAGGAAGAGAGTCAGATAGAATGCATAAGGAGGGTTAGGCTAAATGGGCAAGAGGGCTGTTTTGCCAGGCTGAGTGCCCCCAAAATAACCCGAGAGCATTTCCTTCTAATTTTGAATGGCACAATAGTTAACAGCAATGGTGATTCCTTAGTAATGAGAGATGTGGGGAGTTGCCTGTCTATAGAGTAATGCCGTGTCCCTCATCCCATCCAAACTCCCACCCAGCACATCCTTGGCATTTTCTTTCAAGGGACTTTCAACTCAGCTGCCTACTAAAACACTGGGTTGGAGAAAAGCTGTAATTTAGTAGCAAGCAGTAGTTACAAAAAGTCCCAAGTTCAGTCATCAGCATTTCTAGATAGGGCCTGGAAAGATTCCTGTCTGAAGCCCAGAGATGCTGCCAGTCAGTGGAGACAGGACTGAACTAGAGGGGGCTGATTCCCTGGCCTGGCATGAGGGAGCTTCTTAAGTACTGCTCTTTTCACTGACTTCATTCCAAAATCCAAAGTGTTTCTTTTTGAGCAATGTGGATTGCTGTGTAGTAACAGCCAGCAGCTATGAACAGATGAGCAATGGCAAGTATTTTGAACAGCGAGTGAGCAATATTCATTTAAACTAATGGACACCAGTGCCTGTGTAACCATTATCAGTGGTGTACATTGGGGATTCTAGTATAACTTGCTAAGATGCATGGGTAAAAAGCACAGCTTGAAAAAGTTACTCTGACTTTGGGAATTGTGACTTCCCAAATAATTTTGAAGCATTGATGTAAAGCATGTGGGATAAGAAAACCCTGAGGAAAATAATTTCCAAGTAGATTATAGCCAGGAGAAGAATATGAATTAAAAGAAAGAAAGAAAGAAAGAAAGAAAGAAAGAAAGAAAGAAAGAAAGAAAGAAAGAAAGAAAGAAAATAATAATAATAACAACAACAACAACAACAATAATATTTATTTCTATCCGCCTCTCCCCATGGATCGAGGCGGCGAACAACAATAATACATTAATTACATTAAAAACATTAAAAAACATACCCAATCCTCCCCACTCACCAACCCACCTAAAACCAACCCCCTAAAACACACAACAATTAACAATTAACAACAATCAACTAACTATTAAAAGAACAGCAAGACAGTTGGTGGGAGGTGGTGGAAGTACTAGTCTGGAAAGGCCTGTCGGAACAGATCAGTCTTGACTGCTTATATATGGTAATATGCCAGGTCTCCTCCGGTAGGCCATTCCATGACTTGGGAGCGATAGAAGAAAAGGTCCTCTGAGTGACTGCAGCCAACCTAGTTCTGACTGGCTGCAGTAAGTTCCTCCCAGAGGATCTTAATGTGCGGAGCGGATTATATGGGAGAAGGTGATCCCGCAGGTAGGCTGGCCCCAAGCCATGAACGGCTTTAAAGGTAAGAACCAACACCTTGTACTGTGCCCGGAAACTAATAGACAGCCAACATAAAGACTTCCGAATTGGTGTTATATGGTCAGTTTTAGATCTTCCGGTGACCAACCTGGCTGCCATATTCTGAACTAATTGAAGTTTCCGGACTAAGCACATGGGTAGCCCTATGTAGAGCACATTGCAGAAGTCAAGCCGTGAAATTACCAGCGCATGCACCACTGTTTTTAGGTGTTCCAGGTCCAGGAAGGGGCGCAGCTGGCGTATCAGCCAAAGGTGATAGCAGGCACTCCTGGCCGCCGCATCTATTTGAGCTGTCATCTGAAGTGGCGAGTCCAGGAGCACCCCCAAGCTTCGAACACAGTCTTTCAGGGGAAGTGTGACCCCATCTAGAACTGGTTGACAGACCTCCATACCTGGGCTAGGGCCCTTAACAGCGAGTACCTCCGTCTTATCTGGATTCAGCTTCAGTCTGTTTTTCCTCATCCAGTCCATTACTGCTTCAAGACATTTGTTCAGAGGCGAGATGCCACCCTTAGTTGATGCTATTATCTGAGGCACGGAGAGATATATCTGGGTGTCATCAGCATACTGATAACACCTTGCTCTATGCCTCCTGATGATCTCTCCCAGCGGTTTCATGTAGATGTTAAATAGCATTGGGGACAGGACAGCGCCCTGAGGGATGCCAGATTTAGGCTCCTTTTTCAAGGAGCAGTTGTCCCCAGGCATCACCATCTGGTATCTACCTGAGAGACAGGACCAGAACCACTTAAGTGCAGTGCCCCCGATCCCCAGCCCTCTCAGGCATTCCAGAAGGATACCATGGTCTATGGTATCGAAAGCCACTGAGAGGTCCAAGAGTACCAGCAGGGTTACACTTTCCCTGTCGATACCTAGGCGAAGATCATCCACTAAGGCGACCATGGCAATCTCGACTCCATATCCTGCCCTGAAGCCAGTTTGAAATGGGTCTAGATAATCTGTTTCATCCAAGACAGCTTGGAGCTGAAGACCAACAGCCCCCTCGATCACCTTGCTTAAAAATGGGAGATGGGAGACTGGTCTATAATTATTTATATCCAGGGGATCTAGGGAGGGCTTTTTTTAGAAGCGGCCGTATAATCGCTTCTTTTAAACAAGCTGGAAAATTGCCCTCCCTGAGGGATGCATTAATAATGTATCTTAAATGGGTCTTAATTGCAACTCCTCCCTGGACGACCAGCCATGAAGGGCAGGGATCAAGAGAGCAAGTTGTCTTCCTTATATTTCCAAGGAGCTTGTCTACATCCTCGGTACTCACTGACTGAAACTGATCCAGCATAATCCTGTTCACAGAGTCGCCGGACACTCAATTTGTTACCTCTGCTATAACACCGGCATCCAAGTTGGCTCTTATCTGAGAGATTTTATCTGCGAAATGATTATTCAAAGCATTACAGCAAGCTACACTAGGTTCTAACAGCAAGTTCAGGGGAGTGGGTAGCTGAGTCAGATCCCTTACCACTCTGAACAGCTCTGCTGGATGAGAAGTCACAGACGCAATATGTGCAGAGAGGAAAGTCTTCTTCACTGCATCTATTGCCACTCCATAGGAATGAAGGAATCCTCTATAGCGTGTCCTGTCAGATAAGAGTCCAGATTTGCACCAGTTGCACTCTAGTCATTGTCCGACCTGCTTCATATTCCTGAGTTCTACTGTATACCAAGGAGTACAATTTGAAGCAGGCTGGAAAGGACGCTTGGGAGCAATCGTGTCGATAGCCCTAGTAAGATCACAATTCCAGGTATTAACTAGGGCTTCAACAGGATCACCGGCGATACCAACCATAAGACCCTCCAGGGCTTTCTGGAATCCAATAGGTTCCGTTAACCTTCGAGGGCGGACCATTCTAATAGGTCCACCACCCCTGCAGGGGTGGATAGCAGCCATAAGTCTAACCCTGACCAGGAAATGATCTGTCCATGACAAGGTGGTAGCATTTATTATCTCCACCCACAGCTGTGCCTGTTCTGTACTGAAGACCGCATTGAGGGTATGACCTGCACAATGTGTTGGCCCGGAGACTAATTGGGATAGGCCCATGTTTGTCATGGATGCCATGAACTCCCGAGCCACACCTGTCAAACCGGTCTCAAATGGGATATTGAAGTTGCCCAGAACCAGAAATCTGGGCGACTCCAACACCAACTCCGACACCAGCTCTGTCAGCTTGGCCAGGGAGTCTGATAGGCAGCGGGGTGGTCGGTACACTAATAGAATCCCTAGACTATCCTTTGCCTTCAGGCTCAGGTGTATACACTCGAAGTGGTCTGTTTTTCAGACAGGTATCCTGGTCAGTATAAGATTGTAAACCAAGGCTACTCTGCCCCCCCCGCCCACTTCCCCTTACCTGCTCACTGACAGAGTATCCGGCTGGCAAGGCCTGGACCCAAGTTGTACCACTATCGTCTTCCAGCCAGGTCTCTGTAAAGCATACCAGGTCAGCTTCTTCATCCTTTAAAAGGTCATGGATGATATGAGTTTTCCTTTTCATTGACCTGGCATTGCACAGGAGCAAGGAAAGGTTCTGTGGGTGGTTTGGTTCACTCTCCAGACACCTTGGGGTAGCAGGGTGAACGGAAGGTGAGATAGGTATTAAACATCTATCTCTCCTTCCCATGTAACGACATTTCGCCCTGCTATCACCATATCTCCCTTTGCCCCGCACAGTACTTATTGTCGCTCCCCGTTGTTCATCCATGACATCCAACCGCCCCTTATCATGAAAAAATACCCCCTGCTTGCTCACACCCCCATCCACTCCTACACCCCTTCCTTCCTCCCTCTCTTAATTATAAAATCAGGGGGGAGGGTGTGACCAATGACAGTAGAGGCTGCCTTTGATGTTTCTTGCTTCCTTCCACTGTCCAACCCCATTACAGAAACAGAGGAAGCCTCTGGTGTTCTTCTCCCATCTCCTGTCTGTTCCCTTTTCAAGGCCAGGCAGGAGGGCGTGGCTAGCAGAAAGGGAAAAAAAAGAAAGAAAGAAAGAAAGAAAGAAAGAAAGAAAGAAAGAAAGAAAGAAAAAAGAAAGAAAAGAGGAAAAAAAGCAATCATCAGGTTAAAAGTTTGCAAATATTATGCTGCCTACATACCACTTAAGGGTATTGCTGAATGTTTAAAATTCCTCCCCTCTCCTCCTTTGTTCTTTTAATTCATTTTGGATTAAATAAACCAGCTTGAATTATGTATCCTCTCTGCAATGCAATCAAGCTGGTATCTTTATAATATGACTACCTGCTGTGTCATAGATGGTGGAGAGGGAAAGACTATTGTGAAGATCACACCCATTTGACTACTGGATGCAAAAGCCTTTTGTTCCTATATTTGTTTAAATGAGAGAAATAATAATCCATACTCAATTATATAAATGTAATGTATGTAGCTGCATGTGTTTTTTTAAAATAAACATTTTACAAAAGATATACTAAGGGGAAATGTACCCATCTGCAGCTTAGTTTTTTAATTCTCCAAAGCTTATGTATGCCTCAGAAATTTAGCTTCTCTCCTTTCATTGCAGCATTAATGCGACCACTAATTTTCCCCCCCTCCCAAAAAAACCCCAGGTGTCAGGTTGTTTGGGATTCACTGTAGTAGAGCTCATTCAGGTACTATTGGGCAAATGTCCAGAGTCTTGGATCACATAGAAAAAGTCCAGGAACTGAATTGATGTGGGGCCATGATAGGCCTCTTTCACTCACTCACAATGCAGATCAGTTTCAGGTGAGTCCACAATAGGCTCTCATTTAGATTTGACATCACTGTCCTGAACCACTGCAATTATAAACAGCAACCTTCCCCAGCCTGGTGTGCTCTAGATATGTTGGACTAATGTCTATGGCAGCCAGGGATGATAGGTGTTGCAGCCCAATACATCTGGAGAACATCAGGGCGGGGAATTTTGGGTGACAGCAACAGACTGTGGATTATTTCTGTCAAAGCAGCAGACAGAATTTTGAGAATGTGTTTGTTTTAGATGGGCTTGTGTGCATGAACATATACACACACTTGGAGAGAGGCAGAAAATGAGTCCTAGTGGTAATCTTGATCTTGGTGGTGGAACTTCAGTGGGGACACCAGAGATACAGGAGATTCTTATATTTGTAAGTTGATATTTGGTATCAAATGTCCTCCAGCAAGAATCCCTCAGGACATGTCCTCACCCTTGACCACAGAAGAGAACCCCCGCATGATATCTTCTTCATTGAGTAGGACAACCAAGGCAAATATTGTTGTAAAAGAGAGAACAATGGAAGAAAAAGTACAGGAATCAAGTGGAGAAATGTAGCTGCCTGGATAAATCAGACTGCTGATCTCTTAGAACTCTCTCAGTATCTTCATCTGCACCTAGCCTCAGAGGAGATAATGACTTTAAATGGATACTGTTAGTGGAGTGGACTGGCATAATAAAATAGGTTATCATTTCATAATTCATTTGCTAGTGACTTTTTCCAGCTGCACGTCACCCCTATGATTCTTATATATTTTAAGCTCATTACTTTCAATCATTTACTGGTACTGAGTCTATCAGTTATGATAAGCAAACCTTTATGTTGCAATTAATGGGTCTGCTTACTAAATTATTAGTCCAGGCATAATTCATAACCTGTTCTCGGTCATCTTGCTCATCTGCTTGAAACATCAAACAACACACTCTGACAGCAAAGGGAAAGTGTCACTTCAAAAATCATACAGTGCTTCACAATGTTAAGAGCCGCAATCAAGTACAGAGTGATTCATTGTTATGGCTGCAGTCCCACATACCTTGACTTGGGAGGAGACCCCATGGAACTTCTAGGTAGGCTTGTACAGCAGAACTGGGGGGCCGATGGCAGTTCAGATGCTGATGCAGTACAATGCTTTTCATGTCTCATGCATGGCCAGGCTGGCAGGAGCTGATAGGAACGGAAGTCTCATAACATCTGGAGGGCTACAGGTTACCTAGCCTCAGTCTTTGGGACTGTACTCTCATTTGTGTTGATTTTAGTGGTGTTTAAGTACGTATAAGATGGATTGGTGCCAAAAAGTGTAATAATGATGACTGAAATGTTAATTTATGGCATGCATTTGTGCAGATCTTGAAAAAGTTACTTATTTGGATTAGAGCTCCCACTAGCCATGCTGGCTAAGGAATTGATTATATGATCTGTAACTCATGCCCCCCCCCGCAAATCTTTTTCAAGCTTTTGGGCATTTGTCAGCAAGAATCTACTGCATCAGCTGTGTTACATGGACAGATAAGATTGTGAGTGAAGGAAAAGCAAGTTTAAGTAAGGTGAAGTCTAAAGATGCAAAGAAAGTATCCAAATCCCCTCAAGGAACTGACTAAGTTCTTAAACAACTGAACACTTTACACACCCACAGCAGCTTGGCTGATGAATGCCAGAGGCTTTGCTGCCATGAACTCAAAACAACACAGATGATGTCTCAGACTTAAAAGATGAGTACCTGTAATGACTGGATGACAGTTTTGACATCAAAAATTTCAGCATCATGCCCGGCACAGTTCCTTTAAATGCTGACATATGTGCTTATGACATGTGTATAGGGAAAATGAGCTGACAGGAAGAGCTGAACTCACTAGAAACACTTTTGAGTTTGGCAACACTGAAAGCATGATTCATCACCTTATCATGAACCCAGTATTGCAATGCTGTCATTGTGTAGTTGTTAACTGCTGTCCTGTTGACTTCACTATAAGTCAAAGTCTGATCCTATGGATGAGAAACTTCCAGGTCACTCTGTTCTCAACCGCCCTGCTCAGGTCTTGCAGATTCAGGGATGTGGCTTCCTTGATTGAATCTAGCCATCTGTAATGCGGTTTTCCTCTTTTCCTATTGTCTTCTTTATTGTCTTTCAAGCTTTATTGTCTTCTCTAGTGAGTCATGTCTTCTCATGATATGGCCAAAGTATGACAGCCTCATTTTAGTAATCTTGGCTTCTAGGGACACCACAGACTTAATTCACTTGAGGACCCATTCATTTGTTTTTGAGCAGTCTAGGGTATGCGTAGAACTCTTTTCTACCACCACACTTCAAATGAGCTGATTTTCTTCCTATCAGCTTTCTTCACTGTCCAGCTTTCACAAGAACAGGTTGCTTACCTGTAACTGTGGTTCTTCGAGTGGTCATCTGTGCCATCATACACTAGGAGCTTTAGCGCCTGCGCGGTAGCGTTCGGAAACTTCTAGAGCTTGTTCGCTTGGCGGGAACCCCTCCCCCACGCCGGTACTGCGCATGCTCCTCCCGCCGAGCAACGGTCTCTCCTCAGTTCTGTCGTCCGCCGTAGAACCTACAGGGACCTGAGAAAGAGGGGAGGAAAGGGCGGGTGTGTATGATGGCACAGATGACCACTCGAAGAACCACAGTTACAGGTAAGCAACCTGTTCTTCTTCTTCGTGGTCTCTGTGCCTTCATACACTAGGAGACTGTGTAGCTTACCGGTCGGATGGCGGGTCAGGTCCTACAGCACGGAAGCCAGCACCTCACGTCCAAACCGGGCATCTCTGCGCGACCAGCAGTCAAACCTGTAGTGGCGCACGAAGGTCGATGGTTGGGACCAGGTCGCCACACGGCAGAGTTCATGCAGGTCAACTCCTCGCAGGAGGGCCGCAGAAGTAGCCACAGCTCTGGTGGAGTGGGCTCGAAGCAGGACTGGCGGAGGCTTCCTCGCGAGCTCATACGCCAGTTCAATAGTCCGCACCACCCACTTGGAGAAGCGCTGGGTGGACACTTTGAGGCCCTTCCGACGTCGCCCATAGCAAACAAAGAGATGTGGCGTCTGTCGGAAGGAAGCAGTCCTGTCCTTGTAGAAGGCCAAGGCCCGACACACGTCCAGGGAGTGGAGGGACCGCTCCAACGGTGTCGTCGGGTTCGGGAAGAAGGTAGGCAGGATGATGTCCTGGTTGAGATGGAAACTGGACACCACCTTTGGCAGGAACGAGATGTCAGGTCTCAGGACCACCTTGTCTCTGTGGAAGACCATGAAGGGCTCATCGGACCGAAGAGCTGTGATCTCACCCGCTCGCCTCGCTGAGGTCACCGCTACCAGGAAGGCAGTTTTCATGGTCAGGAGCCTGTCATCCGAGGTCGCCATCGGCTCGAAGGGCGGCTTTGTCAGCTGCGACAGCACCAACGAGAGGGACCACGGTGGTAGCGGCGGCGATACCGGCGGGTAGAGATGATGAAGTCCTTTCAGGAACCGCTTAACGGTATCGTTCCTGAAGAAGGCCGATGCCGCAGATCGTGGCGGTTGGTATGCCACGATCACGGAGAGGTAAACTTTTAGGGATGGAAACGCCAGGCCCTGTTGCCGGAGGTGAAGGAGGAAATGCAGGACGGTAGAGAGTCCCGCGGGCGATACCGGCTCACTCCTCTCATTAGCGAAGGTCAGGAAGCGTCGCCACTTGTATTGGTAGTTGCGACGGGTGGATTCCTTCCTGGCCGCGACGAGGACGGTACCGAGCACGGGATCGTCTAGTGCGATATCCTCCAGGCATGGAGGGCCAGACGTGGCAGGTCCGGATGGAGGACTCAGCTGCTGGAGTGGGAGAGCAGGCCCGGTGTCGGTGGCAGCCGGAGCAGGTCGCCTCGTGCAGCTCGTAGAAGGGGTGTAAACTAGTGCTGCCTCGGCCAGTACAGGGCTACCAGGATCGCGTCGGCTCGGTCGGCGAGGATCTTCGATATCGTCCGGCCGAGCAACGGGAAAGGCGGGAACGCGTAGAGGAGTTCCCCGGTCCACGGAAACTGGAAGGCGTCCCCGATGGAAGCGCGATCGTGGCCCGCTCTCGAACAGAATCGGCGACACTTTGCGTTTTCCCTGGTCGCGAAGAGGTCGATCGACGGTTCGCCCCAGCGGTGTCGAATCAGGTTGAACGCCTCTCTGGAGAGAGACCATTCGTAATGGGATGAGGTGTCCCTGCTGAGGGCGTCTGCCGTGGTGTTCTCCTGCCCGGCCAGGTGAACCGCCACGGGATGCGTGTGCAGGCGAATGCACCATTCCCACAGGTTGAGCGCGATGTTGAGGAGGGTCGTGGAATGAGTCCCTCCTTGTCTGTTGATGTAGCAGACGGCGGTGGTATTGTCCGTCAGGACCAGGACCGTGCGCCCCGCTACGACGTGGCGGAACGCCCGTAGCACTTTCGAGACGGCGAGCAGCTCTAGCGCGTTGATATGGAGAGCGGTCTCGTCGTCGGTCCATCTGTCGCGGACTCTGAGATCGCCGCAGTGGGCACCCCATCCGTACAGGGAGGCGTCGGTCGTTACCGTCACCTTCGGTGTCGGCTGTTGGAAAGGCATCCCGAACATCAGCTTGCTTCGCGACTGCCACCATCGGAGGGATGAGCGGACGTCCTCCGGCAGTTGCAGTCGGATCGTCTGTTCGTCTCGCGGGGAGTCGAATATGCGGACGAACCAGTGTTGAAGAGGTCTTGCCCTTAGTCTGGCGAGATAGGTCACAGCGGTTGTCGCAGCCATGTAGCCGAGGAGCTGCTGGACGCTTCTCGCAGATAACATCGGGGCCGTGCGGGCGTGAGCGGCGGCCCGGATCAGGGTTTGAGCTCGAGTCTCTGGCAGGTACGCCCTGGCGGAGGTTGAATCGAGCATTGCCCCGATGAAGTCCAAGATCCTCGCCGGCTCGAGGTGGGACTTCTTCGGATTCACTTGTAGGCCAAGGCGAGTCAGGAGTGACAACGTCATGTGGACGTCATGGTAAAGTCTCTGTTTGCAGGACGCCACCAACAGCCAATCGTTGAGGTAAGGGTAGACGGAAGCGCCCTTCGTCCGCAGGAAGGATACCACCAGGGCCATGCACTTGGTGAAGACCCTTGGGGCAGTCAAGAGTCCGAACGGCAGCACTTTGTACTGGTAACAGGTGTCGTCGACTGCGAAGCAGAGGTACCGTCTGTGCTGCAGGCGAATGGCGATGTGGAAGTATGCGTCTCGGAGATCGATGGAGGCGAACCAGTCCCCTCGATGGAGGAAGGGCAGGATCGACGGTATCGTGACCATCTTTAACCTCTTGGGGCGGATGTAGTAGTTCACCCCTCTGAGGTCGAGGATCGGCCGGAGGGTACCGTCGGCCTTCGGTACCGTGAAGTGCCGGGAGAAGAAGCCGGTGGCCTTGGCTTCCTGCGGGAGCTGCTCGATCGCTCCTTTCTGAAGGAGGGACTGGATCTCTTCCAGGAGGGCCGGACTCGACGGGGTGGAGTAGTAGACGCCTCGAGGTGGAATATCGTGAAACTCGATGGCGTAGCCAAGACAGATGATGGAAAGCACCCAAGAGTCCGTAGTGACATGTTGCCACTCCAGGAGGTGTTGAGCCAGAGTCGGGCGGTCTCCGAGCGCAGATGGTAGGCCGAAGAGTGGATATTGGGAGGTCCTGCCAGACACGTCAAAACCGAGACTTCACGTCCGAGGAGGGTGTCCTCTTGGATGTTGGCCGGTCTGAGCCAGGCATGGCGGCGCAAGCCGATGGATCCCGCCATGACCCGGGAGGCGATCTCCACAGCGTGCCGGGAGGAGGCCATCTGCTGCTGAGCGATGGATATGGCCTCGTTGAAGATGACCGAGGCGGCTTGACGGATGTCCTCCAGTACCGCCTCCATCGCCGGTTGAAGGCGGTCGAGCACTTTCTTCAGGTATGCCGTGAGGTAAGCCTGAGTGTTGGACAGCCTGATCTGCAAGGAGGCGGCGGAATAAAACCTCCTTGCGTAGGCGTCCAACTTCCTGCCTTCTTTATCCGGCGGGGTGGTGTGCTGCCTGCCGGTGCCTTTTGTCTGTGCCGACTCGACCACCACAGAGTTCGGTGCAGGGTGGTTGAAGAGATAACTCGCGTTATCCTTCTGCACCCTGTAGAGGTGCTCCAAACGCTGCAGTATCGGCTGTGCTGAGGCCGGTCTATCCCAAGCGGCCTTAACCACTTTGGCGATCCGGGGCAGGAGAGGCAGCGGGGCCGCGGCAGGTTGCTTCCCCTCGAAGATGGAGAAGATGGAATCGTCGTCCTCTGGCTCCGCATCCGCGATCTTAAGGCCAAGGGTAGAGGCCATGCGAAGCAGCATCGCAGAGAACTGGTGGACGTCCTCTGGAGCTGAATCTGGGATCGGCTCCCCGAATCCCAGCGGAGGAGACTCCTGGGAGGCCGCCTCAGACACCTCCGATTCCGCGCTCGAGTCGTACGACTCCGAGCTCGGTGAGTCCTCTTGCCGCTCGCTTTCCGGCTCCTTCACTGCCGTCGCGGGTGCAGCCTTCTTGGGCTTCTCCGCAGCCGGAACGGTGGTAGTGGCAGCGTCACGCTTGGGCTGGATGACCACAGATTTCACCTTTCTGGTGGTGACCGGCGTAGTCTGACAGGCTGTGGTGGTCCTAGCCTGCTCAGTCACCACCGACTCCGTAGGGTGCGTCGCCATAGCCGTAACCCTGGGAGGTGGCGATACCGCTCGGTATCGAGGCGAAGGCTCCCTCACCCTATGGTATCGAGGCGAGGGAGAGCGGCTGAAGGAGCAGCGGTCCGACGGCGAACGGCTTCGGTGCCGACGGTACCGAGGGTCTTCCCCTCGAGGCGAGCGTGATTCGCGCTGTCTCCGAGGTGACCGGGACCTCCAGAAGGTCTCCCAGCATCTCGGGTCACGATGGTACCGATCCCGGTACGATGGAGAATGTGACCGGTAAGAGGTCGGGCGCTCTCTCCACTCAGATTCCCTCGCGTACCTGGCCACGTAGGACGCCGAGGTGTATCTGGAGGCAGACGAGCGAGGTTGTTCCTCTCTAGTCTCCCTAGGAGGCGGCGAGGCCACCGGACGCTCCGAAGAGCGGGACCGGGACCTGAACGAAGTAGAATGCCGCTCCGGAGAAGCAGAGGGCTCTCTCTGCTGCAGGTCGGCCGACCTGCGACGGCTGGAAAGGCGGTGGTGCTTCTCCACCAGGGTTGGAGGGTCTACCACAGGCGAGTCCGGGCTCTCTTGGGAACGTCCTCGATCTCATCGTCCGAGAGATCGACGGACTCACCTCGCCCTTTGGAAGGCTGCAGAGTCGGAGGAGGAGTAGGAGGTTGAACGTCCCCAGCCGGGGAGCGCTTCTTCTCCTTCTTCTTCTTCTTCTTCTTCTTCTCCTTCTCCTTGCCCTTGTCTCCGTCCGGAGCAGGGCACTTTTTAGCAGACGTCTCCTTCACGGGAGCCTCAGCCTTCCTCACCGTCGAGGATCCTTTCGCTGACTTGGCAGCTGCCGACAGCTTCGGGATCCTCGGTAACGCCGAGATCGGCGTTCTCGCCGGTACCGAGCCCGATACCGACGAGGTGGACGGAAAGGCAGCCACCAATACCGTCGATGGCGTGGTCGTCTTCTTTTCGGCCATCTTGGAAATGGAGGTCTCGTCGATTGCCCTCAAGGACTGCTCCCAACAATACGATTTAAGTCTCGCGGACCTGTTGCGGAGAGTCTGGGGAGTAAAATCCCGGCAAATTGGGCAAGTCCGAGTGTTGTGGGACTCACCCAAGCAGAAGAGACACTCCTTATGGCCGTCGTTGAGGGCAACTTTGCGCCTGCAGGACACGCACTTTTTGAAGAGTGCGGACATAAGACGAAACACCAAGAGAAAAAAGTCCGAAAATCACCAAAACCAAACGGGAAGTCCGAAGGAGAGGTCAGAAACAATCCAAAAGTCTGAAAAACCGTGAAAACAGCAAGCCAAGCACAAAAGTAGAGGAACAAACCGAAGAACCTTCCGTACGCGACGGCGGACGAGAAAGAACTGAGGAGAGACTGTTGCTCGGCGGGAGGAGCATGCGCAGTACCGGCGTGGGGGAGGGGTTCCCGCCAAGCGAACAAGCTCTAGAAGTTTCCGAACGCTACCGCGCAGGCGCTAAAGCTCCTAGTGTATGAAGGCACAGAGACCACGAAGAAGAACCATACATACCAATTGGAAAGATGATGGCACGGACAATCTTAACTTTAGTATTCAGTGATATATCTTTATACTTGAGGATCTTGTATAGTTCCTTCATAGCTGTCCTTCCAACTCTAAGGGCCTTTCTGCACTACACTGTTATAGTGCTATTATTCCATTTTCAACAGCCTGTGGAATTCTGGGGTTTGTAGTTTACTTAGGCCAAAGAGCTCTCTGGCTGAGAATTTTACAAGCCCCTCCCTAAAGTGCAAAGCCCAGGATTCCATAGGATGTTGGAAATGGAATAATAGCACTATAATAGTCTAGTGCCGAAAGACCCTTAGTCTTCTAATTTCTTGACTGCAGCCTCCATTCTGATTAATGATTAAACCAAAGTATGGAAAACCTTGAAATATTTCAATGTCTTTATCATTTGCTTTAAGATTATGTAAATCATCTGTGGTCATTATTTTTCTGTTTTCTTAATGTTGAACTGTAAACCAGTCTTTGCAAATTCTGCCTTGACTTTCTTTAGTAATCATTCAGAGTCTGCTGTTTTCTGCTAGTAGTATGATGTTAACTGTATATTTTAAATTGTTGGCCTTCCTTCTTCCAGTTTCATACTTCCTTCCTCCGAGTCTAATGGTGTTTTATGTATATGTTCAACATACAAGTTAAGCAGATAGGGTGATAAAATGCTGCCTTGCCTGACCCCCTTGTAAATTGGAAAACATACAATTTATCCGTATTCTCTGTATTCTGTCCTAATAGAATCTCTTGTCCTGAGTATAGGTTACACATGAAGACAGTAAAATGTTGTGGCACACCCATTTCTTTAAGAACAATTTATAGTTTCTCATGACTTACACAATCAAAAGCTTTGCTATAATCTATGAAGCACAGACTGATTTTCTTTTGAAATTCTTTGGTGCATTCCATTATCCAGCATATGTTTGTTATATGATCCCTAGTGCCTTTTCCTTTCCTGAACCCAACTTTGATATATATGGTAGTTCCATATGTGATTGAAATCTTTGTTGTAGAATTTTGAGCATCACTTTGCTTGCAGGGGAAATTAATGCAGTGGTTCTCTGGTTAATGCAATCCCTAATGTCCCCATTTGTTACCCCCAAAATGTGGGTGCCTCTCCAAGGATCCTGACCACATCCTTAGGCTGCAAAAATTGAACACTGGACAAACAGGAACCAAGGTTACATCCATCGGCACTGTATCAACAGCATCCAAATTGAAGTGGATCTGAGCAATTTTATATGCAAAGTGCCATGCAAATTCTTTGCAGTGAGTGGGTTGTCAAGTGGTCTTCATTTTCTACTTGGATTTAGCTAGGAGATTTATGCTTTAAGTAACATCAGTAGAGTTTTCCATGTAACTAATTTGGCTTAATATTATTGCATGATACACTCTTTCAGCTTCAGGGAAAGGAAAACACAAATCCTCTGAACAAATCTTGCTAAGAAAACTCTGTGATAGCTTCACCTTAAGTTCACTGTAAGTTCAACAAAATCTGAACAGTCACACATTCTCCATCTTTTCCTTATAGCTAAAGGTTTTTCTGGTAGTTTAGACATCTCACCTGTCCCCGCTTTTTACCTTGAATAGTTGCACTGAAAATGTTTGCCCTAGAAGTGGCACTCATTTGCACAGTTCATCTACCTAGAATTATGATGCATTTCACCTTTCAAAACCACCTTCCCATCCCAAACTGTACGTAACAGATCACAGCCCCTGACTGTTGTTCAAAATTTTGTTTTGTGGTATTACACGGGGAACTGTTGAAGGCAGAAAAGGCAGGTGGATAGAAGATCTTTAAAAGTACTGCCTGCCTCCACTCCTGCTCTATTACTACCCAGATTATTTTCTTTTCAAAGGCCACTTTCTGCTGGCATTTCTTTTTATCTTCAAAGAAGCAAACTCATTTCATGAGCCTTAAGAAAATGGCTGCCCGTCCACAGTAATTTCAGCAAGCAGGTCATTATTGCTTACAATTTATAAACTGTAGGTTATAAACAGAAAAACGCATTACTACATCTTATATGACTTTTGCCATCCCTCCCACAACCTAAAATCTGCTTCTCATGTTTTTCATTTTAAAAAAAATTCATTTCTTTTCTGCCCTCTCTCAAGAATAAGTTACAATAGAGAGACAGGAAGAAGCTGCAGTGGCTCTCTAGTGTTTCAGGATTCCTCCTTTTGGAGATGCCCAGCATTCCCCAGTGGTCATCACTGAAAAACTAACCAGGTTCAATCTTGCTTAGTTTTCAAAACCAGAAAAGATTAGATGTGCTCAGGTGGAAACAGGTTACATTACTCTATTATCTTACTATCTCATTTATTCTTCACAACAGTCCTGTTAATCAGAGTAGACTGCAAGATCTCCAGTCAAAGGCCCTTTCCACACGTGTATATAACACGGAGCAATGTGACCTCTAATGGAGGTCTTCCACACTTTGTGGTGCATTTGATCACGTGTAATTTTTTGTTTCCACACGTCAATCCGCATAAGCATGGTCCGAACTGGCGTTAGTGAGCACTTTTTGAAAAACTTGAAAAATGTGGTTTTTCCCCCCGATGCGCATTTTTGCATACTTGCGGACGTGTGTAGAAGCGCAGATACGCACTGATTCGCTCATGAGATCAACGGAGGGCGGGATGTGGGCGTGGCCAGCTTCAGCGGTTGGCCTCGCCCCACAAAGAGCTGGATGCAATGACGCACAGAGCCATTTAAAAAAACAACAACTGGTCAATCACAGACGAAGTGGGTGTGGTAAGGAAATGGGCGGGAGATGAAATGCGAATACAGTGTGGATCTGCAGACACTCGCTAGCACGGAACACGCTAGAGCCATGTGGAACATTAAAAAAAAAATCCTCCATTGCGCAGATACAAATAAAATCGGCCAGAACTGTCGCTACGCGATTTTGCAACCACGTGTGGAAAGGGCCAAAGTCTCACTGACTTTAGACAGATAGCTTCATTGATTTTTACTGAGAATGAGAATCTCATTATCTAACACAGAGAGTTCAGCTCACGCTTAGTCTTCTCTTAGTCAAATGAACAGGTTCTTAAAATGCTGAGTTTTGGCTGGATTGCACCTATAATAACTGTCGGGGGATGCACCTATAATAACTGTCGGAGGATTTTCTCCAAGGTTCCCTGCCTGGAATCCCTGACAATAACTTGTTTAGTGAACTTCCTGGCTATGTAAAAATTTCAGTGTGGGTCTCCCACATCATAACATAATCCAACACCTTTGCTCACAAACATTTTAGGTAATGACAGACCTTTTCACTTTCTCCCCAGTCCACACTAACAATCCCCTGCTATTCCAACGTGTGGGTTGGATGAGTGGTGTTGATTTCTAAGCAGTTGTCTGCTGTGAGGTTAGTGAAGGGCAGGTGAAATGGGACTACAGATTCCAGTGTTCAATGTAATAATGTACATGAGTGGAACCAAGGGAGTTTATTCCCCTGAATAGTGGCTGAGAAGTTTCATAAACACCAAACCAGTTCCAAATAAAGCTGAGGGGACTATTCCCTTCCACTTTTTTTTAAAAAAACAAACCTAGCTATCAATCTGAAAGATCACAGGAATGAATGCACAGCTTTCCATAAGCTTATGGCATTTACTTCATACGCCCAGAGCAGGCCAGTATCCTCATTAGCACTAACTGCTTCCACAGATTGCAGAATATCAATAGCTGGCCCATGATGGTGTTATTTTCCTGTCATATGTCAGCCATATCAAATGTAAGAACCTTATTTTTCAGTGGTCGGAAAGGAAGTACTAACAAGACATCCCAGAGAGAAATACTGTGGTACCGCAGTTCAAAACATGGCACTTAAAACAAGATTTGTAGGAAAACAATGTAGTATTCTACTGAGAGAAGCATGCACAGACAAGGAAAGTAAGTGTGTGTGTGTGTGTCAATATCTCTGTCTGCCTAGAAATCCTAAGCCCTGCAAAAAGGATAAAAAAAAAAAGTCCCCGCAATAAAGGTTTTGCTGTTCCTGTAAACCAAAGCAGTAAGTTCCAGGGGCACTATGGTGCTAACAATGGGTTGGATCCAGAGTAATGCTTAGCGCATGCCCTCCAACAACTCACAGATGAAAAGCCAGACATCTGTGGGCAAGCAACATTAGAATGCAATCCAGATGACAAAAGCTATTGATGAGGAAGAACATACAAGCTAGGAGAGGTTACAATGGATTTGCTTTTGCCTGGACCTATTGAGAAAGGCAAGATTCTACCCCAACCTCTCTGCTTCTCTCTCCTGCACCCACTAAGTTAATTGAGTGCAAACAACTTTTGCACTTTGAACTCAATTTGAAGAAACTGAAGTAATCTGAGGACAAAGGAGCAAAGTGAGAAGAGCAGAGAAAATGACCCAAAATCATTTTAAAAACGGTTGAAAAAAGTAGGGTGGCCAAGGATTAACTGAGAGTCTTCCTGCCAAATTGGGACAGTGAAGTTCTGCTGAAGGAAGTGGACAGGAAGGTATTCTTTGCATTTCCCCTGTATTTCTTTACAACTGTTCTGGAGAGGTGATTGAGGGGGTTATATGGGAAAAGGTGTATTGGTGAAGAACGCCCTCTGCCCCTTTACTTTAATAGAAAGTCCATCTTTAATTCTAGTCTCTTCTCAAACAGCTGGTTTGGATCTGACTCGATATAAGGATCTGCCTCTTAATTTGTTCTTTTCAGAAGACATTCACTTACTCCAATTAAGAAGAAGTTATTTGTGCTTAACTTACACTAAATTTAATTGGGTTTGATTGAACTATGTTTAACTTGTCCCAATGGGACAAGTGCAACTAACTTTTTTTGGATTGTATTGTTACTCAAGGCTTGTTACACTAACGATCAGCTTCCAGCATTCCTGCCACACCTTTATATTATAATGAATGGCCATGACAGACCATAATTATGGCAAAAATGACACAAATTTTATCACTATGCCGTTAACAATCAGTATAACATTTTCCTAAACTCGTTGTAATTGAGATTGCAGTTTCAGGATTCATTTCACGTCAGCATTAGGAGGCAGAAGCAAGCGTTGAAACAATTATGGTATTTAGATGGCTCCTATTAAAATGAATGAAATGGCATTTTATTATAGCAAAGTGTTTAGGTAAGTAGGCTTGCTTGTTTGCTGAAGTGAGGATCCTCTACTATACCTGGACATTCTGCACTTGAGTTGAAATCCTGATTTTTCAGGCTTCCAAGTGGCAGAAGATAATGGTTGTCTTGGATGCCATATTGGAAGAAGGGCAGGACATTACACACATAGACACAGTGGTAAAGGTTGTGTTATACTTCACAGATTTCCACTGAATTCAATATATGTTTAAAAGATGCTCTGCACAGAAATAGTGACATTTGTTGCTCCATAATACTTGCTGGCATAAAAGTTTCAGACAAGCAAAAGCTGCTCATGGAAAAAGAAGCCTTGAAAGACAAAATGTAGTCAGATTTCTCTTGCTTTATTAAAGATATAAAACTTAGTTAAATCCCAGTGGCAATTAATGTTAAAAGTCTGAACATTTTAATATGATCTAGTAGACAGAATCTGTCTGAAGCCTTAAAATACGGCTACATTTCTGAGTATTTACAGCAAATTTGTTACATTTGCTAGAAGAAGAGAGTCATTTGGGATCCACTTTATTGCCTCAACATTCCCTTTCTGTAATACTGAGAAACACTTCCTGCAAATCAAGCTTTTGGTTCCATACTCTGAATACAAAACCCTCAAATTCTGCAGGCGTTCTGCCTCCTAGCTGAGGGGAAAAAATAATATAGTGGCAGTAAGTGGCTTCCCAACATGATATTCCAGATCTCTTCACAAGGGGGCGGGGGGAATGTACGGACATGTCACTGTCCCAATACAGAAAATGCAGAATTGTTTTTGTAAAAAATGTTATCCTCAGGCTTTCTGTTCATCTGTACAGTAGCCTTTCAATCAACACTGTGGATGATGGGAACTTATCTCCAATACAGCTGGAGGTTGCTGCATAGGGGAAGGCTGCCATAGAGAAATGGGACCTGACCATGCATATTGCTGTGTGGTTATTAGTCTAACAGTCACTGCTGAGAGATGTCAGTACAGTGGGCCCTCCGTATATGCGGCCTCTGGATCTGCGAATTTAAGTGATCTCAGAGTTTTGCATTTTTACCTAAAACAGGAGCAACAAGACCGTGGATGTGCTGAAGTGTCCGTGTACATATCACTGCCATTTAATAATATAAGATGTGAGCATTCACAATTTTTCCCATTCGTGGGGAGTCCTGGAATGGAACCCCCACAGATATGGAAGGTCCACTGTATGTTGCCATATGTTTCTGGCGCAAAAGAAATGAGCAATAGGAAGGTGAAATATCAAGGAAGTGGACTTTGGCATGTGTGTTTTTGTGCTTTCAAGTCACCTGTTGCCTTCCCTCTAACTATCCTGATTTGGTGGGGACAGATCAATTAATCCTTTGTTGTCTTGCTTTTCCAGCTGCTTTTAAAAGATCAAAGTTTCTCTCTCCTCCTCCCACTTTCCCTCTTCATCCTCAGAGTCAATGGCTGCAAACTGAGTTCCAAGTGCTAAATTTGCACTCAATAAACTCAGCAGAAGGAAGAGAAGGGGTGGGTGGGAATGGAATCTTGCCCTTCCCAGGAGGGTCAGGCAAAAGCAAAATGCCACAACCTATCCCAGTTTGTGTCCTTAATAAGTTTTGTCAAGTACACTACTCTTTGACGTTGCCACGTGTGTGTCCTGATTTTCATCTATGAAACACTGGCAGGTATACTTTTAATCTATGGTGAATGCATGAACTTCATAATATTTTCTTAGGCAAGGAATACTCAGAAGTGGTTTGCCATTGCCTTACTCCAAAATAAAGCCTACAGGACCTGGTATTCATTGGCAGTCTTCCATCCAAGTACTAACCAAGCTGACTCTGCTTAGCTTGGGATCTGGTGCTTTTAGGCACAGCACCTGGTAGTCCTTGGCAATCCCCCATCCACATAACAACCAGGCCTGACTCTGCTTAGCTTCCACTATCAGACAGGATCTGGTGCTTTCAGAGTATTTAGATCCTTACTGATTTTGATACCATCATACATTTCAGCCTCCTTGCCAAGGTGAATGACTTTACATAAACTTAAATTTTAAAATGTTTTTAAAGAAAAGGCTTTTAGGAGTCTGCTGTATTGCTTTAATTGTACTGCTTTCAAACTGTTTTTCATTATTTTTAATTGTATGTTTTAAATTGTTTTAATATTAAAATTGTTTATTTTAATGTTGATCTTTTCTATGTTTTTAGCTGTACTGTACTCAATTTGTAAGCCTCCTGGAGTCTCATTTTTGGAGAAAAAGCAGGATATGAATAAAGTTAACAATAACAACAATATTAAAATTGATAAGGATAAAATAATAGGCACATGTTGATTCAAGAGAACTGCCCATGAATGGGACTGTATGTAACATTGTAAGATGGATCTTTCCTCACAGCTTGCTAACAAGATTTAACTGTGATTTAACTGTGAGGTTGGAATTTAACTGTATTTTAGTTTTTTGTAGCTTATTGCTTTATAATAATGTATGTTTATACTGTATTTGCTTGCTTGACAATTGGCCAGAGAACCTATGCAAACAGGCTGCTACACAGAGTGAATCAGTAATGGCTGTAATGAGCTACCTCAAAGTAAGTACCTGATACTCCAGAACCACAACACTGGCCAGCCACAAATCTTGATGCAGCCTAGCAACCTGGGTCATTTCTGCACTAGTCTGTTACAGCGCTATGATTCCATTTTCAACATCCTATGGAACCTGGGGTTTGCCGTTTCAGGAGGGGCTGTCTGGCCCCTCCCGAAACGGCAAACCCCAGGATTCCATAGGATGTTGAAAGTCGAGTCATAGTGCTATAACAGCCTCGTGCGGAAATGGCCCTGATGTTAGGGTCTGCCTGTACTTGAAGCCCCCTAGCCACCCCTCAGTTTGTGTAAATCCAGACAGGCATAAAAAGTGATGCATTGCATACTAACTGTGAAGGCTGCATGGCACTGCTACAGCTATCCTCAGTTTTATCTTAGGGACACCACTCAGGGCTCAAACATCCTCAACTCAAACACAGTGGAACTAGGGCCATTTCTGCACTAGACTGTTATAGTGCTATTAGTAAACTGGAAACCCCAGGATTCCATAGGATGTTGAAAGTGGAATAATAGTACTATGATAGTACCAACAGCACTATAACAGTCTAGTATGGAAATGGCCTGGGTCAAGTTTTGGTTGATAACTTTACACCTACTCTTTGTAATGTACTGGCAACTGTATCATTTCTTCTATTTTATTTTACTATTACTTTTCATCACATTCTATTTATTATTATTTATTCATCTCCTTTATATAGCCTACCTTCAGTGCACTCAAGGCAGTGCATGTAGCTCTTTACTTTACCACTTTATTTTCATAGTAGCAATGTATCTCAAGCTGAAGGAGAAAGTGACTTGCCCAAGATCATACAAGGAGTTTTGTGGTTCGGTAAAGATTTCCCAAGTCCTGGTCAACACTCTAAGCATTACATCACCGTCACTCTGTAGTCCTCCACATTCACTAGGGATAGGGGCACAAGACCCTGTAAAAAGGGAAAAACTGCAAATATCAAAATGTGTGTGTCTGTGGGAAGGGGACTGAGGCATGGGGGAAAGAGTGGGTACCTAGGGCCCAAACCAGGTCAAGGAATGGAGAGGGAAAGGAGTTGTGTTTGCATGGTGGCTCTATACTTCCTCTTTCACCCATCTTTTTCCTTGGGTGTGTAGGGGGCAATGGGAGAGGGTTTGTGGTACTGGGAAATTGGGCTGTGAGACATCCTTAGCTGGCCAAGCAGTGGCTGGTGGAGGAGGACCAAGAGTGAGTTTCTAAATGGCTGCAAGGCCTGATTAGAGCTGCCAAAAGAGAAAGTTTCCCCTGAAAAGAAGTGCCTAAGGTGGGGGGGCGGGGTTGGGAAAACACAAATAATCAAATCTGTGAAAGTGAAACCCACAAATGTGCAGGACCGACTGTAGTTATCTAAAACACATATACATATCTAGTGCATGCCTGTAGTGTATGTGTATAGTGTTGTTGTTGTTGTTGTTGTGCGACTTCAAGTCATTTCTGACTCACAGCAACTCTAAGGCAAACCTATCATAGGGTTTTCTGGAGCTGAGAGTGTGTGACATGCTCAAGGTCACCTGCAAATCTCCACAGCTAAGTGTGAAATCGAACCCTGGTCTCCAGGGTTGTACTTCAGTGCTCAAACCACTATACCATGCTGGCTCTCCATTTAAAATACTTACTTTAAATACTTATTTAAAATATCTTTCCAGCACATGTCTGAAGGATCTCTTGTATTTTGCAATAGGTCCCAACAATAGGTTCCAACAATAGGTCCTTTCCCAACAATAGGTCCTCAGACACTTGTAGACCATAACTACTACCATCACATCTGATTATGCTGACTGGGGATGATGGGAGTTATAGCTGAACATCTAGGGACATACATTTAGGAAAGGCAGGTCTAACAGGAGAGCAAAGAGTTAAGTCACAATGCCTGAATATAACAATGTGAATGTTGAGACTGAGCTACTCCTGATTTAAGCCTTGTTCCACTTTAGATGATAGTGTGTCACTTTGTCAGTTTCACGAGCTTCATATTTCCTGTAAATGCTGGCATTCACTGTGACACTAAATGCATTCCTTCTCAGTCTTTTCCCATAACGATGTGGTAAAATAGCCTTTTATCCATTCATTAGGAAACATTCATAGGTGATACTGACCACCTGAAACTGACAGGGAAATAATTTTACAATGCCATTAGACAACAAAAGTCAATGCCAAAGCTGAATGGGTGTCTTAAAAAGTACATTTTTAGCCTAATCAGGCTTTTGTGTGTCTGCTATCATATGAGGCCTCTAAAACTCTAAAAGGAAAATTCATAATGAATGTTCAGTGCCACTGATGTGCTGCTAGGGAGCTGCTAAGATGTTCCATCAAGCATTGTCTTCCCCGGTGATTTCTGGATGTCCAGTCCCAGTTCTGTTTCATTAGCACGGCTGTCACCATGGCAGGTTTAACTAAAGCTGATTATATACTTGCAGTGATTGCTAATGTTGAAGTTTCTTCACAATCTAAGAAGAAAATGCCTGAACTCACAGAACTCTTATTAAGAGACCCCAGGCCACCTAAAGCTTACAAAACAACAGAAGGGGTAGGTTGACACATGTGAGGAGAACAATTGCATCTACCTGCTGAAAAATCTATTTCCCCCCACAAAAGACCTGATCTCATAAATGATTGCAGTAAGACAGGACTCTTATAGGATTTCAAGTGTAGAGGATAGGGAAGGACAAGAGTACAGCCTTTGCCTTATAGGCAAATTGTCCCAGGTACAGTCCCTGACACCTCCAGATAGGATGGGAAAAACTTCTGTTTGAACTGGATAACCCAGATTCCACAAATGTGGGTTAGGCAGTAGCTTGTTTGTGAAAAGAACATGAGCAGCACTGCAGACTTCCCCAGAAGTTGCTGAGACTAAAGCATCCATGCAGCTTACAACTTTTATAGGTAAACATGTAGCCTGTAGCAGACACAGGTCTGGGAACTGTCAGGGAGGTGGTGTGATGCATAGATTTATAGCCCTGACCAATCACTGCTTTGTGCGCATGGCACACAAAGCAGTGATTGGTGAGGTCTATAAATCCATGCACCACGCCACCTCCCCAACAGTGCCTGCTACACGCTTCCCTCTATCTTTGACTGGTTTGACCCAATGACATATTTCCTTTCCCTTTTCCCACAGTCCCCTGGTTCTCAAAACAACAAGCCTCTCCAGTACACTTTCTGTTCTTCCTCCTCATTTGATACATTGTTGCAATAAGCAATTAGCAATAGATACCTTGCAACAATTCAATAGAAATCCCAGTATGGATACATTGTTGCAATGCTCTCTTAACGATAGATACTTTGTAACAATTAGGGCAAAGCTTAGCAATGATGCATTGTAACTACTCCAGCATGATAGAGTGTGTGTCTGCAGTGGAGCATCTATACTCATTAAGGAGCAAAGACACCAATGGCTTAAGGAAACAAAGTAGAGGTTTTATTATAGGAACTCTATTCCAAGATAGGAAAGTTACTCAGGGTGCTATCCTAATCTAGCTGCCTTATTGGGAAGAGCTGGGAAGAGAGAGGAGTGATGAGAAGAGGCAGAGAAACATCCCTGACAGTATCAGTTTACATCACAGAAGTGTCCGGACAGGTACAGCCAAGAAGGGAGAAGACATCAGACCACTCAAACTAACTAGCTCTATTACTGTTGCCTACTGTGAGGCATTCTGGATTCTTCAGTGCTAAGCGTTGTTGCACTTCTCACACAGCAATGGTTAAATACATTTGCCTCAACCCACATCCAGCAGACCATACTCATTCCCCATGGCAGGGGCCTTGAAACCTGACACCTAGTCAGCTACTGCCAGTCAATGGGTCAATCACTGGTAAATGGGCGACTCTCTATAAGCCATTTGCCTTTCCACCTCTCCCAAACTGCATAAAGGAATTTCTCTTGGTTTCATGAGTAATCATAATCCCCATAACTTCCCTGCTCCAATTATCCCCCTCTTCAATCCTGGTAATTTAGTTAGGAAATAAGTACTGGCTGTTAGGAGACAGAATATGTCATGTTTTCACGAAGTTAAAAAAAATATTTTTCAGTTTGTTTTGCCCTCTGCTCAGTTGTACAAACCTTTCCCCTCCCATGACATGTGCCCTTATAGCCCTCTCCCCAAATGTTTCAAAGCTTCAATGAAAATGATCTAAACTAAACTTCTGATAGTACTATAGAGCAGGAAGGGAAGCCTTTTCTTGGGACATTGGCCCATTTCGCACCTTACCTTGATAGCGCGATGAACTAGAGCCCTCACGATATTGTCAATATCGCAAGAGGCCCAGTAGAGAGCCCCTTGCAGTCTGCACATGGTAGGGCATTCGCGAGAGAGCACCAGTCCCCACCCGGTTCCTTGTCTGCATGTCGGTGTCCTGGGCCATGCCCAAGTCCTGCCCCGTCCCCGCCCACCGCCCCTGATTGGTCTGTGGTTTTTATTTTTATTTTTATTGTTTCATCAACTATCGTGCTAACGTTAGCATGATAGATCCTGCCAACAGGCTATTTCATACTATGTTGGTAACATGCTAACGATAGTGCCGTTTTTTTTTAAAAAAAAACACAGCCGGCCGGACCCCGGGGGCTGCTATCATCTTGAGTGTGAGTCGTGACGCAGCCCCGGGGTGGCCTCTCACGGCGATGTGTCGTGCAGTGTTCCCTACTGCGATGGGGGCAGTGGCTGGTCTGCTGCTGGGCGGAGCATCCCCTGGGAGCTGCGGCATGAGGGACAGGCAGCAGGGACTGCCCACACCCCGCCCACTCCCGGGTCCTTCCCGGAAGGACACCGGGTGAAGGCTCCGCAGGCCTTGTGGTCGTGCAACCGATGCGTGAAAGGGAGGTTATTTTCGCCTTTGAGGAGAAAATAAGAAAATGCGCTATCAGCAGTATCCATGGCTGTGATAGCACCTGGTTTGCCAGAACGTCATGCGATATGGTGGCTCGTGAAGGAGGGAGGGTGCGTGCCTAATCCGCTTTAAAAACACCATGCGAAAAGAGCCATTGAAAGGAGCCTGAAGGGGGCTTAGAAAGGCCACTTTCTCAAAGAGTTCCAGGTGCCCTGAAATTTAGATCCTGAGAAACAGGAAATAAAACAAGGGAAATAAAGAGTGGTATGAGCACGTAGTTTTTTGAACCATAACTCTTAGAATCCCCCAGCGAGCATGGCATGGGCATCGGCCCCACTTCCCAGGAGATTTTAGGAGTTGTAGGCCCCAAATAACTTTTTCCTTTTTTTTTTTAAATAATTTTTATTGATTATACAACAAAGGACAAAAAACAAAAACAAAAAATTAAAACACTATGTGATATACATAATAGTGGAACAAAAAAAAATTTCAACCAATGCAAACTTGCATTCTTATTTCTCTCTATTACCCTTAAAAACATAAACTTGTTCAGCTTATTCTATATCATACTACTTATATATTTTTGTTACCTATCTTTAATTCTTATTCTCATTATATTCATTTTTATTATAATAGTTTCATTCTTAATTCTATATTTTTCCCTTAAATTTAATCTATTGCTATTACTAAATATAATCTTATTACTTAACATATCAAACTATCTCTAAAGGTAACCACTCCCCAAAGCCAATTATATTTTAACTTTCTTTTTTTTTTTTTTTACATAAACAACACATATCCAATTTAATCAATACATCACATAATTAACACACACACACAAAAAGTGATTACCCACCCCCCAGAGCCAACTTTTTATTTAATCCACTTTCCAAAATTGCCATTCTTCTTGTGAAAGGGTAGCTTTACCATCTCTTATCAAAGCTTTTTCCAAAAATATTTGCCAAATTTCTTCAAACCTTACTAAACCTTTCATAAATCTAATTCTACATGTTAATTTATCATTAATTGCAATTTCCCACACTTCTTTATACCATTCCTCTGTTTAAAGTTTTTCATTTGTTTTCCATTTTTTTGCTATTATTAATCTCGCTGCAATTAACAAATTTGTTATTAATTCCTTCCTTACCTGGGTACATTCAACCTTATTATATATAGACAACAACCCTATATTTGGACATACTGGTATCTCAACTCCTATAATCTCTTTTATCTCTTTAAAAACCTTTTGCCAAAATTCCATTATCTTATTACAATTCCACCACATATGCATATATGTACCGATTTCTTGACATCCTCTCCAGCATAATCTTGAATATTTCTCATCTATTTGATTTAGTTTTACTGGAGTCAAATACCATTTCCAAACTATTTTATAATAATTCTCTTTTATTCTTATTGATAATTTTTTTAAATGTCGTTGTTCCCAAATTTTTCTCCATTCTTGTATATCTATATTTTGTGCTGTCTCTTCCTCCCACATTTTTCTAAGATAATCCTCTTCTTGTTCTTTTGCCAATATTTTATATATTTCACTTGTAATACCCTTTAATATTTCATTTTCTTGCATATTTTCTCTTTGAATAATAATTTGTTCAAATTTAGTATATTCTTTAAAATCTTTAACATATCTTTTCATACTCTTTGTCCATTGCTCTAATTGCATATAATTTAACCAAGATATTTTAGTTTCCTGCAATCTCACTTTCATTCTATCTTTATTAATCATTATTTTCATCCAATCTTTTAATCTATATATCTTTTGTTTTTTTATTTCTTTGTCTATTATTTCTCTTAAATTTATTGGAAATTTTTTCATCATTACTATCGGAGTTAATGTTGATATATTCGGTAAAAAATTTCTTTTATTTTTCTTCCATATTTCTATTATATTTTTTATAAAGGGATTTTCTATCTTTTCTATTTCTTTCTTTGAAAAATTCCTAAAAAATATATTTTCCAATTTCGTCTCAATATTCATATCTTCTATCTCTAACCATTCTAAATCACCCTTTCCTGAAACTCCTTCTATGATATACCTCAGTTGATTTGCATAATAATACCATTTTAAATTTGGAAGTCCCAGGCCACCTTCTTTTTGACTTTTGTACCAATATTTCTTGTTAATCCTCGGTCTCTATACCCATTACAAAAATTATTTAATAACTTTTGCCACTCTTTTAATTCTTCCTCTGATACTTTTATTGGTAACATTCTAAACAAAAAATTAATTTTAGGTAATATTTTCATTTTTACCACTGCTATTCTACCAAACCATGATAGCTTTATATTTTTATAATCCTCTAATTTCTGTTTAATTTCTAATTTTAATTTCTTATAATTTTTTTCCTGTAGTCCTTGTAAATTTTTTGTAATTTCTATTCCTAAATATTTAATTGATTCTTTTACTTTAAGTAACATTCTTTTATTGCTTATAAATTTTTGTACTTCTTCTTTAGTATAATTAAACAACATTATTTCTGATTTGGCCCAATTTATTTCTAGTCCTGTCTTCTCCCCAAACTCTTTTAAATGTTTATCTATCCTATCTATCTTTTTAACTGGATCTTTAATTGTTAACAATGTATCATCTGCAAATAAACTTATTTTATTTTTCTCCTTAATTCCAATTCCTTCCAAATTCTCATCATTTCTTATTACATTCGCTAATATTTCTATAACTATTGCAAATAAAACTGGAGATAATGGACATCCTTGTCTCGTTCCTCTTCTATTTGAATCTGATCTGTAAATCCATCATTTACCATCACTACAGATGTACTATGTGAATATAATTGATTTATTAACCCTTTAAATTTCTCTCCTAATCCTATTTTATTTAAAATTATTTTTAATGCTGGTCATTCCACACAATCAAAAGCTTTAAATATATCTAATGCTAAAATTCCAGCTTTTTGTTTATCTCTATCCATTATATTTATTTTATTTATCGTTTTCCCTATTAAATTTTCCATCTGTCTTCCTTGAATAAAACCACATTGATCTTTATGTATATACTTATAAATAAATTTATTTAACCTCTTCGCCATTATTGCTGTCAATATTTTTGCATCTTGGTTTATTAAAGATATTGGTCTATAAGAACCTGGATCCATAGGATCCTTACTTGATTTTAAAATTAATATTATTAGTGATTGCTTCCATGATAATGGAATTTTTTCACCCTTTAATATACTATTGTATAACACTTTTAATTTAGGAATTAAACATTTTTTAAATGTTTTATAATATTCTGGACCTAGTCCATCCAGTCTTGGTGATTTCCCTCCTTTTAAATTATTTATTACTTCTTCTATTTCCTCTTCTGATATTTCTTCCATCAACCCTTTATCTTGTTTTGTTAGCCTTACTTTCCAATTCTTATTAATATATTCCTCTATATTCTCTACAGATTTTTCTTCTGCTGAGTACAATTCTCGAAAAAATTCCTCAAATATTTTTAATTTCTCTTTCATCAGCCTTTTTTCTTTACCAAATTTATCTTTTACTACACCAAACATATTCCTAGTTTTTTTTATTGTACTGATGTAGCCAGCATTTTAGAATTTTTATTACTATATTCAAAAAATTCCCTTTTCAAGTATATTAAATTTTTCTGAACTTCATCCATTTCTATCTTTTCTAATTCATTTCTTTTTGCTTGTAGTACTATAAATTTCTGTTTAGTCCTATCTATTATATATTCATTCTCTAGTTCCTTTATTTTTTTTTGAACTTCAACTTTTTCCCCCCTAATTGTCTCTTTAATTTTCTTGATTCTTTAATACATAATCCTCTTACCACTGCCTTCATAGTATCCCATAATACATCTTGTGTTACTTCCTTATTGTTTATATCCCAAATTTCTTGCCACTCCTTCTCTATTTTATTTACTATCTCTTTATAGTAAAGTAGATTAGTATCCAATCTCCACCTTTTTGCTTCTCTGTAATTCTTTTTCATAGCTATATCCAAATTCATCAAAGCATGATCTGTTACTTTTATTGTTTCAATTTCCGTATTTATTAGTCTAGGTATCATATTTTTTGAAACAAAAATATAATCTATTCTTGAATAATTTTTATGAACTGAAGAATAATACATATATTTCTTTTCCTCACCCTTTATTAACCTCCAAACATCTATCAGTTCATTTCTACTCATCAATTTATTTAAAATTGTTATATTATTATATCTATCTCTAATTAATGGATCTGATTTATCTTTCCACCTGTCCATCACCATATTAAAATCACCTGCCATTATTATATAATCTCCTTTTATATTTTTAATATTATTAAATATTTCTTCATAAAACTCTTTTTGCTTCTCATTAGGTGCATAAATATTCACTATAACATATATTTCTCCATCTATTTCACCTCGTATAATTACACATCTACCTTTTTCATCTAACTCAACACTTGTTACAATAAAATTACATCTTTTAGAAATTATAATTGCTACTCCTCTTGATTTAGATGTACCAAATGCTTCCTCATAAGTGGCAACCCAGTTCAATTTAAGTTCATTTTTTTTATCTCGTTTTCCATGTGTTTCCTGTAAAAAAATTATATCAACCTTATCTTTTTTTAATATCGATTCTATCCTTTTTCTCTTTATTATTGACCCTAATCCTTTCACATTCAATGTTGATATTCTCAATCTATTCTCCATTTTTTATATTTCCAATCTCTTAATCCTACTCCCCATTGGTTCTTTAGTGTAGTGCTCCCCTTCCCTTTCCCTTCCCCCCTTCCCACTCCCCTCCCCCTTCCCTCCCTCCCCATCTATCCCTCCCCTACCCACACATACATTTATCCCCCCTTTCCCTCCAAAGCGTTCCTGCCTTGCCAACGACCACCAATGGTCTTGGGGGGGGTAAAGGTATACCAACTCCAGGCATAGAGACCAAAGCCCTCTCCCGATTAATTTTCTTTCCCGTATTTTTTCCCTCTCTTCCCCCTCCCTTCCTTCTCCCTACCCTTTTACTTTATATATACATATATCAATCTCTATCCATATACAATCTATAAAGATATGTTCTAATCATTGGTCATCAACCCTTCTCCTGCTCTATAAAGTTCTCTTTCTTCTTCTTCTATTGTATCATAATGTTCCTTCCGATCCTTCTCAACCTCTGTCCTTTCTTTTATCTCCCAAAGTCTTCTTCTCTTCTCCTCCAGTCGCTCCTCCCACTGCTCCTTCTTCTGCTCCTCCAACCGCACCTTCATCTTCCTTTTCATCTTGCTGCATCAATTTCAGATCTCTCAGAAGTTGCAATCCTTGTTCAAGAGAATTAATTCTGTAGTATTTGCCAGCCCATTGGAATTTCAGAAAAATGGGGTATCCCCAGCTGTATCTTATTCCAGCTCTCTGTAGAACTATAATACAAGGTTTCATTTCTCTTCTCCAATTTATTGTTTCCCAGCATAAATCATTATAGATTTCCACTGTATTCTCTCGATACTCAAATAATAATAATAATAATAAAATTTATTTCTATCCCGCCTCTCCCAATGGATCGAGGCGGCATTACAAAAATATATAAAAACATTAAAACATTAAAATGCACCCTATCCTCCCCACCCTCCAACCCTTCTATCCCCCTAAAACATATTAGTTAATTAAAACAAATTAAAAACAAGATTAACACAAAAGACAATGATGAGAGGCGGTGGAACACTAATCTGGGAAGGCCTGTCGGAAGAGAACTGTCTTGACTGCTTTTTTAAAGCAGTCAAGACTGGTAATGTGCCGGGTCTCCTCCGGCAGGCCATTCCATAACTTGGGAGCGACAGAAGAAAAGGTCCTCTGGGTAACCGCAGCCAACCTAGTTCTGATTGGCTGCAGTAAATTCCTCCCAGAGGACCTTAGTGTGCGGGGCAGATTATATGGGAGAAGGCGATCCCGCAGGTAGGCTGGCCCCAAGCCATGAAGGGCTTTAAAGGTAAAAACCAACACCTTGTACTGTGCCCGGAAACTAATAGGCAGCCAGTGTAAAGACTTCAGAATAGGTGTTATATGGTCAGTTTTAGATCTTCCGGTGACCAACCAAATAAATTTTTCCAAGCTCTGAATTCTCTTTGCATTTTGTCCCAGGTCCTGGGAAGATTGAGACTGGCATGGGGGGAGGGAGAACATTGCAATTCCTCCCATATGACTTGGTTCTCCTCACATATTTTGTGTGGTGTGAACTAGACATGCTGTAGACATTAACAGGCTACTAAGATTACAGCGGAAGGGGACCCAGCTGTGTGGACTGCTGATATTAGACATCCTTACTTACAGCTCTATCTGTATACCACTAGAGTTTACACAATGCCTTTTGCATTTCTGTGTGGGATTTCATTTTGTGAAAATTGATGACAAATGTTGGTACTGGGACCCTGTCCTAGTCATCTTCCATCCTCTATTCTGCCTGGTCATAGTTGTAGAACAGAGGGAAACTGTGGCCCTCTGTTTCTTTCTTGGGCTGCAATTTTCATAATTCCTCACCACTGGTTATGCTGTCTATGGCTGATGGTAGATATAAGAAAAAGAAAAAAAAGGAGAGAAAGATATGGAGGGCCAGAGTTGCCCACCTAGGCTCTAGAACAGCAGTGGTCTTTGGATACGAGCAAGATGAGCATGTCTTACTATGTAGAGGTGATGTTGTTGCTCTCGTGTGTCTTCAAGTCATTTGCAACTAATGGAAACTCTAAGCCAAATCTATCATCGGATTTTCCAGTGCTGAGAGAGTGTGATGTGCCCAAGGTCATCTAATGGGTTTCCATGGCCAAGCAGAGAACTGAATCTTGGTCTCCAGGTCATAGTCCAAAGTCAAACAACTACACCATGCTGGCTCTCAGAGATGATGTAGCCACTCTGAATGTAAAATTTCCAAAGCTACGTCAGTATCCATAGAACTGTGTGATTAGTTCTGTGCCAAGATGGAAATATCTCTTAGTGTCAATCAAAACTGTCCTATCTCAGTTCCAGCACAGCTGATAATTCAAACAAAACAAACTGAATAGCTCCCAGCTTGTTACTTACTTCCAGGCAGTAAGCAAAGGGTCATAAATAAAGTTCAACAGGGTTCCAAGGCAAGAGAGTGTCCAAGGTCAATCAGAGTATTCCAGAGTTCAGCAAAAAGGTCATATAAACTCCTGGAGGGAAGGACATCAGCTATATAGGTCTGAAACCTGGTGCAACTGTGGCTTAATTGTTGCCAGTTATAAATTCTGAGAGAGACATTGGGTATCTCTTTGCTGTCTGTACTTTGCAAAACTGGGTACAGGTAAGTGCTCTTCTATGTCTGAAGAGGGAGGACTCTCTACAGGGGCTGGCACCGCCCCTCCCTCCGTTCTGTTTGTGGCACTGTAACCTCTTCCTGTACAGCAGGTCCTGGTATGCCCCCTGTTTCAGCCTCTGGCACGCCCCCTGTCTCAGACTCTGAGTCAGAGTCCATGTTCTGGAAGGAGGGCATGACAAAAACATACAGAGAAATTATCCCATCTTTTTGCTCCTTAGATTTTCTTTTTTCCTGATAGGAAAAGGGATAAAAAAGCAACACTGGGGGAACATGGTTTGGTTACATATGGAACATAATGTGTGAAAATACACACATTCCCATAAAATTCTGCATGTCACTCAGTGATAAAAGCCTTGTCTTAAAACACTCATTCTCTCACTTCTCTGTTCTGCATGACAAATTTCATTTGAAATGGAAGAGCATTCTCCTGGTGACATGGATGGAATGAGGTTTTATTTCTAGAGGTTTTACTCCTACTTTTACTTCTAGGATCAAAAACTTGGAATCTCACTGGGGAAAAAAAATCTCCAGCCTTGGGATCACATGAAATAATGCACTGGACTCCAGTCTAAGCCATCCTTTGCTTCTGAATGCTTCTTAAAATTATTGTTGGTGTGGTTGTGTTCTTCAAGTTGTTTCTGACTTCTGAAGACTCTAAGTTGAACTTATCACAAGGGTTTTTTTGAGGGCTGAGAGTGTGTGACCTGCCCAAGGTCACCCAGTGTTTCCATGGCTGAGCAGCAAATCAAACCCTTCTCTCCAGGGTCATAGTCAAGTGCTCAAGCCACTATACTATGCTGGCAGCTTCTTAAAATAACAGTCTCCTTTTCCTTTCTCTTTTTTTGGCCTGCCTCTTTGAATTCACTTCAATCCATCCTGTCCATGTGGGATTAAATCTAGGCGTGGAAGGGTAAACTCTCCCTTTGCATTACTGATTCCCAGAAGCTGCTAGAGTGATGTAGGATCTCTATGGAAGTTTACAGTTTTGAAAACATGCATGCTGATTGACGCTGATGCAATGAACGTCAAGTTTAGCTTGGCTTGTAATGAACAATTGGTCCCCTCTTTCCTTCCCAGTGTTCTTTTAAAGGTCTTGAAGCTATCAACAGAGTGCAAGAGAATATGGTGCAATGTACGCAGTTACTTGGCCACTGGTAGGAGAAAGAGAGAGCATACATTATGTTTTATCAGCCCTGATGGGCCGCTTAAACTCCAGAAGAGACTAAAAGCATTAGACTAAATGCCAAAGACACACAAGGTACCTCTAAACAGCAATTATGAATTTGCCCTTTACTGGGATAGTCAGATATCCCTGTGCTGGCCAACAGCCAAGCAGGTTCTTTGGTTATGAAAAGGACAAAGTTAGTGCTTCCATGGCCAACAGTGATCTGCCACTATGAAAAAGGTTCCAGTCCCTAGAAGGCTGCCTAGCAGCCTTTCCTAGCCTGGCACACCCAACCCCATCAGATCCAGAAAAAGAGTCAGGAATGCTGAAAACTGCAATCCAAGTGCTTGTAAGGTAGCATGCTGCTGGAGAAGCAGTGTTTCATTACTTTCACTTCAATTGATTCAGTAATACTACGTTCCAGCATTCTTGCATTCTTCTGTAATGCAATCCTGTACCCTCTTCACAGAAAATTCTTATCAATGACTTTTCTTATTATCCTCTCATATTTTGCAGCTAAAATATTTCCCATGGTCTCCTCCTCCATCCTTTTCTTTTTAAAAAATGTGAAGAGTTTACACCATCAAAACCATGTTCCTGCTGTGAGTTTATGGAGGCTAAGTTGTATCTTCAGTTTCACTATTAAAGGCTGGCTAAAGTTGTCTTCATGGCTATGTGAGACAGGTTGTCATCAAAAGCTTCAAACTGGACCGTGGGCTTTTCCACCTTGGTCAGAAGAAACATGAATTCTTGTGATACAACCCCTTGAGTTTTGTGATACAACCCCTTGAGTTGTTGCCTCCGTGTCCACTCATTTCATTCTCTCCCCCTCTCCCTCTCTCTCTCTTTCTTTTTGGAGGGGGTACTAGGGATCTGTCCTAGGGCTCTTCCAAAAGTTTGTTTGTTTGTTTGTTTGTTTGTTTGTTTTAAATGAAGTGTGGTTTGCTAAGATGTTCCTCTCATATGAACAGCACTTTTTTCCTCTCTGAAATTTTAACTTTTTTCCCATATAGTGTTGTAGTATGAAAGTTTCATCCCTCTGAAGCACTATAACTCTATTTCCAAAGTGGGGAAAGAGGAGGAGGAAGGTGAGGAGGAAAGAAGGATATTTTGTTTCAATATGTCACAGAATGAAAAGAATCTCATTTGAGAGTGGGAATAAAATACTGCAAATGATGCTGGGAATTGCAAAAAAATAGTTTAGGACCACAAAAACATTGTTTGGATTTTCTAAAAAACAAAACAACCAAGAAGTATGGCAACATATGCGGCAACCTCCCAATATATTTGGCCCTTTCACATGTACACAGTGGTGCAGTGATGCATTTTGAAGCAAAGGTGCGCATCATGACAGTCCTCACAGCCACACACACACCAAGGAGAATCAGAAAACGCAGATAGGTCTGTAGATCTAAAAGAACACAACTAGCTCTAACAGCTTTTCATCTCAGCCAGGAGCAGGTCTTTTGCAAAGCTAATGTATGTTAATGGCTGGTTCAAGACTAAGCTGTCCCAAACATCTTGCATTTCAGTGTGGCAGATCATAATACCACATTGTTGCTGGGAATATCCAGCTCCAGCTTCTGTGGAAATTACAACTAAACTTGAACTAAATGAAGATTGGGGGTCAGGGCAGATAACAGAGGCCTGGTTTTACTAAAGCACTGCATGTAGATCAAAGTGGGATGTTGAGGGGGGCTCTTACTTAAGAGGATATAGAGGAAAATACATGGAAAAGAAGTTTACTTTCATAGCAGAACTGGCAAAGAAGGGGTAAACTAACACTGTTGCTTTGCTTTGTATTCCAGTGGAGAAGCAGGTTGAAGTAGGTCTGAAAAGCTAATGCAGAGAAAGCAGGGGATTAAGCTATTTGGGGAAATAGGGTGTGAAAAGATGTAAAGTTTGGGAGGCAAGTATGCTTGCCAGGTTGAACCGACAAACAAGACAATTGTGTCTTTAACACAATGGAGAACACAGGGGAGAGAGAATTTGTGATGTTAGGAAAATAGACATTTCTAGGACTCGAGTCTACTGGAGTCTGTGAAAGTTTATACTCGAAGTTTCTTTTTCTCAGTTAGTTTCAAAAAATGCCACCGGATTCCTTTAAATCTTTTTATGCTGATACAGATGAACATGGTTATATCTTTGAATACTGTTACAGGTAACAGTTGGTGATATGAGATGTAAAACCCTTCAAGGCAGAAAGATATGAAGCTTAGATTCACTGACATGGAATCTGAATTATAGTGTGCCAGAGGAGGTGGGGATATATTCCAAAGCCATTTAAATTAAATGCCAGAAGCAGCAACTACTGCAGCAAAGTCAGAGGTCTTTTGGCATTTTAAATGGCTCAATGCACTCTGTATGGTGTATGTTTTAAGGGCCCAGAGCCCACTTTGTCACATGGGCAATGAAAGTGTTCAACATTAGTGTCACAGAATTCTTTTTGTCAAAATCTTTATCTGGAAAATTTTCCTTTTGACTCCAATGGATGTGTGTTGCTCCCAATAACTAAGCTAAGATGTCCTCACATCTTCATGCTTGAGACTTCAAGGTAGAATGCACATCACCCATGACCCTGTCAGTTATACCCATTGACTAGAAGGTGTGAGGCTGGGATGTCACCATGTGATGCTGGAGATGTAGATTCCAGCCTGTTATGATGTATATTCCAGCCTGTTATTAATTTTAGCAGTTAATTAATCTTTGCTGCCACTACCCACTGAATTCTGGACATTTGGACAGTACAGTGGGACTCTGTCCATTACATTTCAATCCCTAAGCTTAAGGATCTCCCTTTTTCCCCAGTCTATCTGGCGTTGGCGTGGGAGGGAGAGAAACAGAGTTCTTACAGAAAGTATTTATTCAAGGCATGCAAATGAACAAGACAATACACACATGGGAGGCTCCCCCTCCCAGGCACGCTTAGTTACAAGTAGTTACAAAAAGAACAGATATGAAAGCACAGATACATTCTTTAGATCAGCCAGCTCCAAAATAACAGAAAAGTCCCTAACGCGACTAGATAACTAGTTCTAGTACTCACAGATGTTCATAGCTTAGATGTTCTAAGAGGAAGGGCCAGGAGGTGAGGCTAGGCCTGCAGTCTGCTACTGGCACAGAACCCCGCTCCAGGAGGTTCCTTGGTTGTTGTCTCTTTGTTATCCCTTTGTTCTCTCTCCAGCCACATGGCCTCGCAAGAAGTTTTATAACTTCTCCTTGGAAGCATCTGGAAGCATCCTGAAGATGCTCACCTCTTTCCTTTTTGATTGGTCAAGTCTCACCCTGTGACCTATGATGCTGACCCACATGACCTATGATGCTGACCACACACTAAAATGTAATCTAATCCCAACACCTTATTAACCCTTGGTTTACCTGAAGAGGGAAGTGTCCCCCTTTAGCTAAGTCTAGATAATGGGAAGCCCCATTATCACAAGGGTACAGTGGTAGTGCATTCACTGCAAAGGCAGGTTTTGATCACTGGTGGATTGGGCGAATGGCAAATTCCCCTGTCTCACCATCAAGAAAGAAGCTTAGATGCCTGTTGCCTTTTAATATAATGTCAGCTTTTCACTGTTTCAAGTTGATGCTTGGCAAAATGGCAGTGGTGGCTGGTAGCTTCCATGCTGTAGAGTAGTTGTACTTTTGAAGTGTAGGCCCCCATAATAACAGTCCCTATAATGCCACTCCAAACAGGGGTCCAAAAGAACAGGCAGCTACATTATCTCACATAAAAACACACCTCTACATATGTATATGTGTGTATGTGCTTAAATAATGCAGCTGCCTCCCCGCAACATTTCCTGCAGCATCCAGTAGCAAATCATTTGTAAAGCTAATGAACCTTACTCACTCAAGTGCAAGTTACTCCAAATTGCAACAGGGATAGCTCATAACAATATAGTGTTGCTGAGAAAATCCATGTTCCCTTTCAGCTATTGTATGTATTGCTGCTAAACATGGAAGGATAAAGGAACCTTGAAGAGATTTCAGAAGACATCATGAACTCTGCTTTAGGGGGAAAATATATCCTGAGGCTTTGATCCTGCAAACCTTGCCCCTGTGAGGATGATGAGGATGATGATGATGATGATGATGATGATACCCTTCACTCTCAAAACTAGAAATTCCCCTTTTCCAGTCTGAACTCTAAAGGCTTGAGAAGTCCACCCTCTAGAAGCAAGACGGTCACTAGGCCACATTATGAGCCTTGGCTCCATCTTGTTTGTCTGTTTGTTTTTTTAACATGTAGGAGAAAAGAGAGCCTCCTCCTTGATTTGCAACTATTAATTACATTCCTGGTTTAAGGTAACAGACTCTCTGAAGGAATCGAACACCTAAGTTCCTCTTGAATTACCATGTGCTATCTGAAAATGATAAACAGATTAAGTGAGTTTAATGTTGATAGAAGCCAGAGAGGATGTGCTTTGAACTTATATATACAAAACTCACCTGTTTTCTATATATAAAGTGGGCACAGGGAAATATATTTTGTTTTACTTTGAATCTCTACAAGGTGATGACCTGTTTCTGTGGTAGAAATAAACCTTGCCTTTCCTTAACTCCTTGCTCATGTTGCTTTGCTAATCTGGACCCTGTGCTGGATAACGAATCTCACTCTTGTGACACCTCCATCCTAGTGTGGTGATGAACCATTCCATGTTCTGCTCCAAACTTTAAGTGAGCTATCCAAGTGTTCAGGATCTTGAATAGCTCCTTTAATGTTCATACTAAAACCCAGAGCATATCCACCAGCTCACTGATAATGGAGACATCAGTCAGCACTGCACATGGACATTTCTCAGCTTTGGGTTCAAAACAACTCCTTACTGCAAAGCTCTATAATAGCAGCCCGACATAAATGTGAGTGAAATTATTCCCTGTGGCAGTGTCCCCCAATAAACCTCCTTCTCTTCTTAGCTGTCAGCCTCAAGTGTCAAATATTATCTTCTCTCTCTCCTCACCTTCTACACACAAGTGTTTTAGCTCTACATGTAGGCATCCTAGCATGAGGAGACTCAAAAGAATGGTCTGAGTCCTGCCATACATGTATTAAGCTCACTGTACACAATCTGTTATTTCACAGGTCCCATGCCCCATGCTGAAAAACATTTCAGTTGACTATTCTGTTGATATAGATGGTCCCAAACCCTCCAACGGTCCTGATTTGGCAGGAACAAATCATGAACAATCCCATCACCCCACTTTCTAAGCTGCTTTTAAAACATCCCTGTTTCTTTCTCTTCCTCCCATTTCCTCCTTTGTCCTCTGCATACTTCAGCTGCTGCAAACTGCGTTCACAGTGCAAAAGTGGTTTGCACTCTGTTAACTAGGGGAAGGGGAGAGGGTGAGAGCAGAGGGTAGAACCATGTCCTTTTTGCTCATGGAATAGCAAACAGCTGAGTTCCCCTCCCCTCCCGACACACACCTTGTTTATTCTTGCTCATTAATAATTTTTGCCATCTTGAACACAGTCTGACGTTGCTTGGCCATACATGTCCCAGTTTTCATCTGTGAAAATTTGGAGGGTATGGGATTCCCCACTTAACAAAATTCTTCTCTCCCCTTTCCCTGCCTGAAACTCAAACTAAACAAACAATCAAACTAAGCAAACTTTTCTGGACTCAGTTTTGTTTTCAGTAAAGACACGGGAGCCTGATGAACCCTGAAGGTTGTGGATGAAACCAGGAAAATGCTATTTATATTCTTGCCACTGAACATGAAACAAACCTCAGAATATTAAGCAATCTGAGGAACTCTGGGTTCACAGAGGCTGCACAGTTCACTGCCCCAGAGAGAACTTCAGATGAGCCAGCCGAGCATGGTTAAGATGCTTTTAGGCAGCAGCCCGCAAACCAATTATGGCTAGAGTTGATTTCAAAACCAGACCAAAATGCATTAAAAGCGCAACCATTTTAGATGAGCTGATTGGTGGAATGGCCTGTTAAAATGCATCATACATTAATTCTGTGGTGCTTTTATTCTCTATGTTACAGAGGCACAAGGGAGCCATTTGTTTTACAGCTATAGCTGAGTCCCCCACTGGGTGCTGATTGGAAGAATATAGGTTAAATTTCCCAGTCTCACTCCCTACAATCTTTGGTAGAAGCAATGGGGAAGGAAACTCCTGCCTCATTTCCTAGAAAGCTGATGTCAGAGAAAATACCGGGCTAGATAGATGGGCAGTCTTGGACTTGGGTGAGATTGGAACTGGGTGAGATTGACCCAACAGTCTCAGGCCCACAGTTTGGAAGTAATGCTTGGCAAGCAAAAATGTTCCCTGTAAGACATTGTTTACTGGGCTGAGGAGGAAGCCATGACAGTCCCTTTGAAAGCGATGCAATGACTAATAACATTATTTCCTATCGTGTCTTAAGTAATGTTTGCTCACTGCTTTTACATAGTTTCTTTTAAGGGACATTTTGAAAAACTTGTTTCTCCACATTTCAGGCTATTTTCATACTACATTGGATGGGTTGTTTTCTTTAAAGAAAAGAATTATAAAGGAAATTAACTAGTGATATGATGAGCAAGTCAACAAGTTACTTTCTAAAAAAACTGTAACAGATAATGATAATGTGTTGCTTTTGTAAATTTCCACAGGTAACTGGAATGGCTCCCATTAAAAGTAGTTTTCCAAGCTTTGTTCAAAGCTAGCTCTAAGTCTGAAAAGGCCTCTGGGCAAGTAACCCCTTCCCCATGCTCTTCTCCTCCATTGGGGGAGGCTGAGAGGATGCCAGTGGTGGGCAACAGTGAGGGCTCCTGTGCAGGTTGTAGGTGGGGTGATTCTATAGTCCCAAATTTCCCTCAGTATTCCAGAATGATGCTATGCTATGCTGAGGGTACTATGGGAAATTTAAATGAACGATGAAGCCAGCACAAGACAGACATCTGTCTATTTATCCATCTATTTGTCTCTGTCTCTCCCTCTCATCTTTTCCCCAGAAATGGGACCTCAGTGGTGGGCATTTTAGAGTTCTTAGTTCCCAGATTCTAGTTGAGGTAGCTTCATGATTTTAACAAGCACATATGCAGCAACAGGGACTGAATCAGGAACAGTAAGGGAGAAGAGAAGCAATATTATTCTGACACTGCACTACATGATGAGGAATCGTCTGTTCTCCAGATGTTGATGAACTACCACTCTCATTATAATCCCCTCTCCCACTGGGCAGGCTGACTAGAGCTTATGAGAAGACAAGTTTAGTTATCTCTGGATGACCACAGATGCTCCAGTTCTGCTGTACTGGGTCAACAGGAGCTGGTGATGATGGAAACACACACAATCTTGCAAAAGTTGGGAGGCAGTGTTTCTGCTAACTCAGAAGTGAACTCTTCTCTAACCCAAGCTCTTCTGATAATGTTCATAATGTAAATACTCACTGCATATCAAATTCTGTCAGTAATTCTTTCCCTTGGGCTTGTGACATCTATCTAGAGTGACAGGGGATTTTTAAAGACGTCCTGCCAAAGTCTTTCTCAGTCGTGGTACATGATGTTTTGAACAAATGATTGACAAATGCTGTTGCTGTAAGCTTACGGTGAGTGTTCCTCACTATTGACAATGCTGACTGGAATTGCAGTCCAACAACATTTGCATGGTTCCCACCTCTGCCAGATGCAATATTTCTACAGGTTTTTTTTTTTTTTTAAAAATCCTTTATGGACAAAGTCATCCTTACACAGCAAACACACAGAACAGCAACTCATAAAAGACAGAAAGCAAAGCAGTCACTGGGAAGCTGTGAACTGGACAGAGAAACAGTATGGGGAAAGGGCTGCTTAACCTTTTGCTCTGTGGATTTTTTTTCCTGCTCAAAACCAGTCCTAAGTAACTTCTGCAGCCACAGAGGCAGAGAACAGTCATTGGGGAATGACCATTCTTCATGGAGTTTGCAGCATTCCAGAGGCAGGTGAATCAAGCTAATGAAGATGAAACTGTTGCTGGTGGGAGATGCATTTGCTCTAGGAGCTAGGAGATCCTCTTCCCTTCTGGATAGAATTTCACTCCCCTGAATAATAGATGTGAGGTCTGGAAGAGCACTGGAATCAGCTGCTTCTGGATTCTCAAGTGAAAACCTAAGACAGAGATGATTTTTGCTAAGAGAGTTTGCTTTGCCAGCTGTCAATACTCCTAAAAAGAAAAGGCACTCCTTTGATTCCCCCAGGGTAGGTACCTATACTTTTGTACATTCTAGGTCTAGGTGATGGTAACATACTCTGTGACAGCTGTTTGGGGTTTTTAATTAGCTCAAAATGCATCTGCTTGCTTATTAGCATGAACAAGCTGATAGGAGTACATAACATCTGTGCAAAGATATGTACACAATTCAGAGTATTATATGTGCTGGAACCGAAGAAAGGTACAACTATGAACACTGGGAAACCACAGAGATAAAGATAGCTGGTTAGGGTTTTCTGTATTTCTCTGCTATTTTCCTTCCTTATCCATGGATTGATGCTCTCAGGCTTGCCTTAATTTCATTTTCTCTCACACATCTCTTCCTTTTTCTCTCTTAGTCAGGTAGCTTGTGGTACCAGCACCCATCTTTCCTTTTTCTTATGTTTACTTTAATAATGAAATTCTCTTCAGATGGTCTTCAGTTGATGATTACCAGTATCAGCTTCCCTGTACTCTAACAGGTCTGTAAAGCCCTAAGTCATCTTACTCCAGCTTATTTTAGAAAACAGTTGGCCCCTGCCAACACAGAGAAGTCACATACAAGAGCCTGGTTTTGAGTTCTGCCTTGCTTAGAGACTAGATTAATCATAACAGTAAACAGGGCCTTCTGTATTGTGGGGCCCTCACTATTTATTAACAAACTCTCTCCTCAAATTGGCCTGACAAGGCTATGCTTTTCTAAGATGTTGGCATAAACCATCTTGCTGGATCAGATCTAGGCTGTGGATGGCAGTGGGAGTGATGTGGAGCCGTTTAGTTATCAGTTGGTGAAGATGTTTTCTTTTTTTAAATCTATATACATTTTATTATTTTTGTTTTGCTATTGCTATGATTTTTTTAGAATACTGTATTGTTCCTTTGTACAACTGAAATGGACATTTGCTTTTATCATTGCCTTTTTTGTTTCACATCTTGTGATCTTTATTTACCCGTTTTATTTATTAACTGCCCAGAGCCACATAAGAAAGTGCAGCTTTTAAATTAAAGTCCTTGCTTTACGTTCTTCAATATTGCTATAGCAGAGATAGCAATTGCTGTGCCTTTCAGATCTACCCACGTCAATTAATACTCCATAACTATGCTGATTTATACAGGCTGGACCTTTCCTCACCAGCAAATTGCCTGTGATTGATGAGAGTTGGCTTTTACAAATAAACACTTTTCACCATGCCTATGAAGCCTTGGAGGATCAGTGTATTCTCCAAAGCATACGTTCAATAAGAGTAGGATTGCTACACAATTATCCATAGCAGACTGGCCTTTTCAGTTCTGATTTGCATATCAGTGAATTCTTAAGCATTTCTTCCTTTAACCAACAATTTAGCAGCAGCTTGTTCAATGACACACCAGAAATATCAGCTCCAATTGAGAGTTTTCTGCAGGCAACACAACTACAAAGAATGGGGAGTATTCTGTTTTGCCTACATGTCATTCTGCTCATCTTTCATTTTAAGGGAGTAAATACAACTGAGCAAGGCTGTTTCTTACTGACACCCCTGCATCTCTTTCCCTGAAGGACACCTCTGGTGTGTCATTATCTTGTTCAGAAAAGCAGAGAGAGTAGGCATACAATTAGTACTGTTGAGTTAAAACAGACAACTGTATTTAGCTCAAGAGATAAATCCTGATTATATTAGTCCTTGCAAAATGTTATAGGAAAAAAGGAAACCTACCTTGAGATGATTAAGATTTCCCCATCTTTTTTTTGTCTTCTCGGGAAAAAAAAATACAAATATTCAAATGCAAATATGTGCATTTATGCATAATGTGCATAAAAAGCCAGTGTGGCATAGTGGTTATATATTGGACTAGACTAGGACTAGGACTATGGCCTGGGTTTGAATTCCTACTTTGCCACAGAAATCCCCTGGGTGACCTTGGGTAAGTCACACTCTCTCAGCCTGAGAGGAAGACAACAGCAAACCCCCTCTGAACAAATCATGCCAAGAAATATCCGTGATAGTTTAGGGGAGCCATATGACTTGAAGGCACATGGTAATAACAACATTATACTAGATATTCTAAAAGTGAAAACTAGATATGTTTCACATAGACTGAATCATGAGGCTGTCCCATAGAACATTTACCTTCAAAGAACACAGTCCACTGCTCCTGATATTGTTTTTAGCCATCGGGAGCCCTCCATACTACACAAGTATCACTCTGTGATCCCTGCCACAATCCCATGTCCACATTCTATGCAATCCTGGAATTTATAGTACTATGTACAGGAACACTCTGGCTGAGAATTCTAAACAACCTTCCCTAAATTGAAAATCTCAGGATCCCATAGGTTTGAACCGTGGAATAATAGTGCTATAAATGAGAGCCAGCATGGTGTAGTGGTTTGGGCACTAGACTATGACCCTGGAGACCAGGCTTTGATTCTTCACTTGCCCATGGAAACCCACTGGGTGACTTTGGGTATGTCACATACCCTCAGCCTCAGGAAACCCTGTGATAGGTTTGCCTTAGTGTCACCATAAGTTAAAAATGACTTGAAGGCACACAGCAGCAACAATTGTGTGCAAATGGCCCCCAGGTGTTTTGCACAAATTATGTTTTGTGCAAATTATGTCAGGCATGGGGAACATGATGGTAAAAACACTCGCTTAAGCATCTCAGTCTAGCTCTGGGACTGTGTTCTCATAAGGGGATTGACAAATGCTCAGAGTGCCATCTTGGCATGGCAATATGGTTAGATTCAAGCAAAATCACATGAGTAGTGAGATAGCATAACTCCTCTCTTATAGTATGAAGTAACTTATTTATAGTCTCTCATATTTGCAAAATGTTACATGCATGGATTTTAATTCAATTACAGTTATATACATACAAACATATATTTCCCCCATAGATGTTCTGTGGATATCTTACTTAATTTTGTAGGACAACAAGCAGAGTCAAAATAGACACATGTTGGTCTACTTGGACTGCCCTTCCCCACATACTCTGGATTAGCAGGGATTAACTGAGTTTTAGACATGAACCCTTTTTGGTTTCTTGGATCAGCCCTGGAAAAAGTAAACTACTTATATGTCCCTGGATGTATGTAGATTGCCTTTCTCTAACCCACCGTGTGTTTGAGATTTGAACTACACATGTTGCAACATTTCACAGATGAAAACAGAGATATGTGTGGCTGAGCAGCATCAGAGAGTGGTCAAGATGGCAAAAGTTACCAGTGAGGAAGAACACATAAGCTAGGAGGGGCTGTAACAGATTGCTTTTGCTAGAGCCTATTGGGAAGGGTACGATTCTCTCCCTTCCTCTTTCCCCTCTTCTGCTAAGTCTATTGAGTGGAAACCATATTTACGTATGTATTTATGTATTTCAATATTTATAACCCACCCTATGTCAAAGATCTCAGGGTTGCTTAAAAAAATCATTAAAACAAGTCACACAATTTAAAACAACAACATAATTAAATAAATTAAAAACATATTAAACATTTCCTCAAGTATCAAGGTCCCAAGCCATTTAGGGCTTTAGATGTCATCACAAGCAGACTTGTAATTCTTTCAAGACTGGCAGAGTATGCTGTCTATATGGTACTCTAGTCAGCAGTCAAGCTGATGCACTTCAAGCTGCAGGAAAGGCGATTCCACTTGAACCCCAGGAAGAACTTCCTGACGGTCAGAGCTGCCTGGCAGTGGAATATGCTGCCTCGGAGTGTGGTGGAGTCTCCTTCTTTGGAGATTTTTAAGCAGAGGCTGGATGGCCATCTGTCAGGAATGCTTTGATGGGTGTTCCTGCATAGCAGGGGGTTGGACTGGATGGCCTCTGGGGTCTCTTCCAACTCTATGATTCTACGATTCTGTAAACCAAAATGAATTCCAGGCTCCACTACATTAGACTGGGCATTTGTAGCCCTTTCTGTGTCTCCATTCCACAGTGAAATCAAGGCCTTGTCAAATTGCCAGTCCTGTCATTGGTAAAATCCTCCAGAACATTCAGGAATCCTTCATATTGCATGAGTCTCTATGGGTGGACCATCTTAACAGGCCCCCTACCTCTGTAGGGACAATCTGCTACCATCAAACCAAACTTCAGGAGGAAATGATCTGACCATTACAATGGAATAGTAAAGGTCTCCCTTAAATCAGATGATTCTCCCTCCACCGAACAATAAAGAGCAGATTCTGGCAATGCCCTATCTCATGTGCTGGACTTAAAACATATGAGACAGCTGCATTGTGGTCATGATAACCATGAAGCCCTGACAGCCCTGGTGTACATGCTGAAACCCCAGAATCACAGTCCTAGGGTTAGTCAACAAAACCTCCAAGACCACCTCAGCCAGCTCAGGCAAGGAAAGTGCTGGGTAGCACTGTGGGCAGTACCCCTGTTCTGCATCCCTGCTTTGTCTCTTTGTCCCAACACAAGGTAGAAACCCCTGAAACTGTTGCCTTGGTGGATGGGTTTCCTCATGAGAAGGGTAGAATTCTAATGGATGATGGCAACTCCTTTCCCTCAGCCCTCCAACCTATGTTGGTGCTGCAACGAATATCCAAGTGGATAAAGCTGAGAAAGGTCAACTTCTTCAAGATCATGCACCCTGGTCTCTGTGATACACAACAGGTCAGCCCCTTCATCCACAACCAAATTATGGATAGAAGTTGTTTCTATTACAGAATGACCTGACACTCAGGAGCAGCAGCAACAGATCAAAGAGTGAGCTGACATGACCACCTGAATCTCAAGGGATGGAGGAAGGACCAAAACAAGCACCTGCCCCATCTTTCCCTTATCTGGCATGTCCAACGCCCAGCACCACATACCCCTTTGCCTGAGATTACATCAATAGGGGCATTCCCCTTCCAGAGATTCATCCACAAACATATGCACAACATTAAAAACACATGTACATGCATATCTGCATGCATATGTGCATGCAGACACAAAGATAATAAGGAACAAATAGTAAAATGCCAGTGCTGCAGGTCAGAGTAGGTGTGCTAGGCTAGCTTCTGAATACTTTTGTAAGACTAATATTGAGTTTGTATGCAGAAACCAAGAGGAGGCCAAGAGAATCAATTAGCAGGATATTTTCCACCCCCCTACAAAACATCTGCCACATCTACCCTGGTGCACACCTAACAACCTTGTAGTCTCTGCCTCTCACACAAGGACTGTAAAGTGGCCCCCCAAGAGATTTAACCCACACTCTGTGAATGATGTTATTCTAAGGCCCTGACTCTCATCCAAGGCCTGTCCAAGAACGAGTGGTGCCTCTGCTCTTTTGTTTCCCCCAGGAGGTGACCGAAAGGGGTAACCCCCTTTGGTGTCACTCCTTCAGGGTTGACCCCACAAGGGTCGACCCATCTCTGGTGACCTGCTGCCAATGGCTGCTCCTGCTCCAACAGTGAGGCCTCCACTTTCACAGGGTTTAGGGCACAAGATGCCTGCAAAAGTGGGAAAATGTGAATAAAAATAAAAATCATGAATGCTTTTTTTTAAAACTTGAGAACACTTCTCTAGGAATCTCTAGATCCTCCGGTGTGATTCTATGGCCAACTTTTAATATATAAATTAAATAAATAAAATGAAACAACCTGTAAATAATCAAATCAGTGAGTGCTGAACCTGCTAAAGTAGAGGGTCCACTGTATATACCCATCCCACCTAGGATGGTGAAGGTTTGGGGAGGTAGGCACAGCTGCTTAAAATCTGCTGCTTAGATCTTCTGTAGCAGGCAACACAGTGCCGGGAAGATAAGTTCTGTGGAAGGGGAGGCCAGCAGAAGTCTGATGCCAACATCACTCTGGGCATGCAGACACAGCTCCAAATAACCACATTTCAGCACCAACCATTAGTCAATTGTTAGTCAACTGTTTCCTCCTAAAAGAGAAAAGGAGGAGGAGGAGAGAAACTGGGACAATTTTAAAAGAAGCTGAGAAAGTGGGATGACAGAGGATTAATTGGGGCTTTCTCTACCAAATGGGGACAGCTGAAGTGTATGGAACTACACAGCTAAGAGGCATGACATGACTGGGCTCCAGCACTTATCTCTTTGGGAAAATAAACCCTGGATCACTATCAGTCATTGCCCACAGACCTCCACCAGGATGTGGCAGTGCGCTGAAGTGAAACAAAGATGACTTCTCTGACAGCAGACTCACACTGTAATTGCCCAGTCATCAATCCTTCCTACAAGGTTCACTGGCATTTCCTTGGGGCTTGTACCAGCACATCTGTTCCAAGGTTTGCATGCAAGGACTTGAAGCCTTGTCTGTTTGTAATGTCTTGGCAGACAGCATGGTTGTCCTCAAGCTAATTTGAAGAGGGCTATCAACTTCTATTATGAAACAGAGAAGGTACTTGTACTCAGGCACAGATGTTAACACCTTAGCTAGCAAATCGGGATAGCTGTTCTATGAGCAATTAGTTAATTACCAAAGAGACCAAATTACTTCCTTGCATCTAGTAAATCCTCCCTTTATTGCCTAGGAGTTTAATCAGCACGATTTATTCCATTATTATGCAAACGGTAAGTAGAGAATTGAGACAATAAATTGGATTTCCAGCAGGCAATGCTGACATGGAGTGAACTTTCACACTTAGGTGCCCTCAGCCTAGAGGGGATTTGTTTTATAGTAATGTAGAATGGCAGACTCCCAATTTTGTCTTTGATGATTCAGCAGAAAATAATATTCAGCTTTTTTTTTAAAAAAAGTCATTCCACCAGCAAGGATGTTCCCTAGTAAAATATAAGGGTGGGAGAGAAAATTAGCTGTAGGAAAACACACTTGGGGACAGAGATTAAAAACATGAGGACAGAAAACTGTAACGAAGAAAGAAAGCACCAGGAGACATGACAACATTTATAATGCATATTATTTAATAAATAGAATTTGTGCTTTGCTTGCCATTTCTTTTTCATGTGAATAGCCTTAACTTTTGTTCAATATCTAAAAGGCAGATACTCACTGGCTACAAAGAGTGGAATGGTATTTGTCAAAATTATCATGTTAGCTATTAGCCACTATTTTTGCACTGTAGCTTGTTAATTTCTGAACAATACACTAGTAATATGTTACCAATATGTCTCTGTTTAATTCCCCCCCCAAAAAAATCCACTAAAAACAGCCTCCATGTCTTAAAAAAAAGAGTTTAAAGTAACAAATATCTGTTACATGTCTCATTAAAAAAAATTGCCAGTTGCTTAAAAAGAATTAGCAGCATTGGAACAGCATTACTTAAAAAAAAGTGTTGCAGGTGATGTGACTTGTAAAGCAGTGCTTCCAAGCTCTGCAGGCAGGGACATTAGTGGTAGTGGCAGCACACAGGCCTCTGCTGTCCCTTTTACACATGCTTTGAATACATGGAGGAATAATTTCTAAATTGGGCTGGGAAAAAATACGCACACATCAATTGCAGTTTAGCTTTCATAAGCTTCCTCACTGCTACCACCGCCCTGCATAATACTGGCTTGACCTTTTGGCTTTTCTAAGGTTGATCTTCTGGTGCCCTCCATATGGCTTGCTCAAAAAAAGTATCTCATAAAATAATAAATGTTGTATCTGTAGAGGTGAAAATTGAAGTTTTCTGCTGTGCCTGGACCTTCTTGTGTTACTGATTGGCCTGCTTTTTCCTCTGTCCAGGCCTTTAGTCCTTCTTGACCTTTTTAAAAATGGTGTAATGGAGGGCAGCCAATCACTTTGCCATTTACTGTGTGACTGACATACAGACTATTGTCTCACCCAAAGAAAGGACATTCATAGGTCAAGCCTGCATGCATTGTCTTTATTCCCTTACCTGAAGTGACTGGAATGATGCTCTTTACACAGTGCTGGATCACCAAATAGAAAAAAAGGAGTTACAAGAATGACGAATCAACTGACATTTCCATAAGTAGAACAACAATTCTGCACATCATGTTACAGAAGAGAACACACACAAGACTACACAAATGGTTATTTCAAGATCCCACAAATGTTGCTTAAAGGAGTTTGTGTGCAATCAGATCTGGTAGCACAAGATAGGGGAAAACTTTGGTTTTGTTCACATTTTTATGCAAACCCACTTCATTCTTAGTTCCTAAATAAATAAGTAACCTAAAATGCAGTTATTCTTCAACATTCACATTTTGAAAAAATTGGCAATACATGCTTCAATTACGAAAAAAAACACACAAAAATGCATCTTTCTATTAAGACAAGGATGCGGAATTTCTGGCCTACAGGCCTCCTTTGACCTTACAATTCCCTAATCTAACCTATGAATCTGTCTTGGAAAAAAACATCCCCCGGGCAGTGCACACTCTCTTAACTTTGTTTCTCTTCTAATTCTGTCATGAGGAGCAGATTAAATGGAAAGATAGCTCCTGAATGAATTGTGTGGCTTTGAGAAGCACTATATGGCTCTGTACTTCAAGGTCAAGACTGGTCAACTTTTGGGGGTTCAGTGGTGTATTCAGGTGCATTCACTCCTGGAAATGTGAAGAGCTACTCACCTTCAACTTCCCCATACCTCCTCATAAATTCCCCATTTTGGCGGGGGCAGTCTCAAAGGGCTAATTGTGTCCTCTAGAGCTTATAATTGGGACTTCTGCTACACACCTAGAGAAGGGTGGGAGACACTTGAGCAGTGCTTGGCTGCAGTTCTCAAGCTGGACAGTAAAGGCTGCTTTTTTCTCCAGCAAGCTTTGGCAACTGGAACTTGATGCAGCCTGGACACCTTCACTAAATAGCTAGTGCAATACACATCAACCCTTAGAAGCTGCCTTATGGCTGTAGGGACAAAAGGACTGAATATAATTGTGTAGGAGAAGCAGTACTCTCTTTATGCACAATGTAGGATGATATCTAATGTGTGCCTTAAAGGTTTACCAAAACTTCTGCAGGACATGTACAAAGAAGTCAAAAAAGATGCCACAGCCTAAAACCAAAAATCCAAAGACCTTCTACATAATTTACTGCTACTGATGAAATTGTTTGTAGCACTAATTGAGACATTTTCTTAGGAATTAATCAACATGAATGCCTTTGGCTTAACTGGTGGCAACTTCCTATCACATTATTCAAAATGATCTTATTACTTGGCAATCATTATCACATTTAGCAGCTGCTACAATCAGTGCAACAGTTAACTTTCTAATTATTATCAAAAGAGAACCTCTGGCCTCATGATCATGCATGAAGTCTTTTTATAACTATAGTATTCAGTCTATCCTTACCTAGCCACCTTTTTCCTCCATCTTGAAAATAGTGCTAGCATGCTGAGATGTGTGACTGAAGATCTCACTCTTACCAATGATACCCATACACCATTGTGCAGATGCAGACATGGACATGTCAGGAAATCTGTTTGTTCATCTGTCATTTCCTTGTAAATGGTAAACTACTTCCAAGATACACAGTCTGCAGTGGTAAAGCACAGACGGTGCTGAATATAAAACACAAGGTCGTTGTGGGTCTTCTGGGCTTTGAGACCATGCTCTATTAGTATTTTCTCCTGACGTTTCGCCTGCATCTGCGGCTGGCATCTTCAGAGGATCCTCTGAAGATGCCAGCCATAGATGCAGGCGAAACATCAGGAGAAAATACTAATAGAACACAGCCTCAAAGCCCGGAAAACCCACAACAACCTATGGGTTCCAGCCGTGAAAGCCTTCGACTTTACACAAAACACAAGGTTACAAGTATTCAAAAATATTTACCCATTCAGATTTCTGTCTGAATTCCAAAACATAAGATACCCCAAATATCCCAAAAATGTTAAGACAGATCTCAATTAATTGTACACGTACAATATTTTCTTTTCTTTAACATATTCTTTCCACATTCCCCTTTTTCATTGTGGTATGGATCCTTGAGGGCTGTGCCCAAGGTCTACCAGATTGGCAAGGCTGCAGGCATGAGTCTGGAAGCATACTATATGCCTGTCATTTTGAGGTAAACACAGCTAAGTATGGAGAGGCTTGCCACCAGAAAGTTGGTCAGCAGGTGATGAACTGGCCATAGCAACTATGCATGGAATAGTTGTGATCTTCACTGACTAGAGGGACTATCTGCACTGATAAGACCACAAATCATCAAGCTATAACATTTGAATTTGACTTCCAAGAAGTTTATGGTAGTATATGTGCGATGGAGTCTGGGGAAGTAGCTACCCTGGGTGTCAGAGAAGCTGCCCAGCAACAGGTTGCTAAGCAACAAGAATGGCCACTCCAGAGAGAAACCCACCCCTTTAGTGTGAAGGAGGGGTTGGAGGCCTGAGTGAAAATGTATATACAGCAGACACACAGAATTGATCTGGGGTCAGACTTCCAGAACAGAGGCTAAAAGTCAGTCCTTCATCCAAAGAGTTTCTCAGTCAACCAAGGGGTGTGTTTTCTCAGAGAAAGCCTAGAGAGAAGGGCAGAAGGGAAATCAATGCAGTTTTGAATCTGGTCAGAGAGAGCGACCTAGATTTTGAAACACAGCCTTTGGGAAAAGGTCACCAGAGTGCTCTGTGTGTGTCTATATGCTGACGTAAAAATATAAGAAACTGTTGAAACACATTCTGAAGATCTGTTTGAGCTTGGACATACAATAGTTTATTCTGTTTGTTGTTTTAATAAAGACTTTAGTATATTTAGTATATTAAGTATATTTTTACTGATTTTGAGTCAGCTGAATAATTTTCAGTAGTTCTAACCAAACAGAAACGTGCTACCATAGATGAGTAAATTATTCTAAATAACAATTGAAAGGCTATACCCTTTTTACACAAAGGTGGCATTTTAAAGGGAAGGTCAGAGCTTTATAAAGTGGCAAGGCACTTTAGGAGACTGGCAGGGGGAAGGTGCCATACCAGTCTGTGAGGAAAAAAAGCAGGTCTTGTCACAATATCTTTATTTTCTGAACCCAATTTCATCTGCACAACAAATGATTCTGTGAGGTAGGTTTAGCTACAGATAGTGGCATGGCCAATCTACACACATGGGGGTGTTAGTTTCTAAAGTAGTGATGTTTTTATGAACATTTCCTTTAAGTATACACAAACATTCAAGCATTTTTGAGAAAATTCAACTTCCCTGTTATCAGAAACCACACAGTGTGCATCTCACTAGCCATTTTTGGAGCTACAGAGCCTTTAACTCCACCGATTCAAATCAACAAATGTACTCTGTCTCAATTGAATTTGAACCAAGAGAGCTAAAAGCATTGCAGTGCTGAAAAAACTCAGTGATTATAGGCAGGACACTGGGCTGCATGGCTTGTACAGAGCCAGCAAAGCAAAACTCTTGGAATGGCGAAGTGATGGAGGAGCAAGGCAGAAAAGGTGAAGTCTGGCAGTTTAATTGTTAGATAAGGCCAGTTAAGAGACAGAGAAAGGGGTAGTAATACGGTCAGATGAAAAAAGAGGGTAAGTTGCGAGCTAATTTGTAGGGAAGTACTGAGTGAAGAAGTCAGGGCCAAGTTGTTACGGTGAAATAAGTATAAAACCAACTTGTTTGATATTTGAAGTTTCTGTTACCCAATAAACTTTTGCTATTTTGCTGTTCTACACCTCTGGCTGGAGGTATTTTATTTAAGAGTCTGTAAGAAGAATCAGTCATGCAATTACAAATCGAAACTTAATAACAAACATTCACTTGTCTGGCATACTAGACACTTCAGGGCTTGCATAATAACCCTAACGAATGGTTTGGAATTTGGGCAAGGTGACTGAGAGCAGCTGAGGGTTGTTGTCTGCATAAGCAACCTGGAGAGGTAATCTGTAACAATTAAATCGTTGGAGAGAGGCAACCAACCTGCCACTGAAAACTTTGGAGACCAAAAAAAGTGACTGCTTGCTATTTCATTCAATTGCGGGATTAAAAAAAAATAGTAACTGAATTTGGGGGTCTGTCATTCTGCAAAACCTAAGGGGTTTTATCTCTTCCACATTGCCCAGCAACTAAATTTCCTTTGGTGTTTCAGCCCTTTACCTTATTTCCACATAACTTGATTTTTTTTTCAGAACAGGAAATAAACATCAGAGTTGACCTAAGGATAAAATCAAAAATTTAAGCTATGACAGGCATCTGCCTACCTTTGAAGATCCCATTCCTCATTCTAACCTTTTTGTCCTGTGAGCCTAAGGCTGACTGCCACATTCGAACTTCATATACTCAAGGGCTTTCTTTGTGAAACATGCAGTGAGCCATGTGGATGGCAAGAATGCCATCAGGAGATAAAAATAAACAAGCATTTAAAAAGCAGATACTAGCTTGAAAATCTTTTACTAGGACGGTTAACTTTACTTAGCATTTAGGCAGCGCTTTGGCAGTTTCAAAGTGATTCACATGTATTACCTTGGGATGCTTTAACCATGTTAACCATGTTAATTAGTGAATTAAGCATGTTGTTGCTACTATTTTGGTTATATCAGAGATAAGGAGGGGGATGAGGGCAAACTGAAGACCTCACAGTGAATTAATGGAAGAGTTTTTTTGAATCAAGGATAGCAGGCTGTGTAGCTCAGTCTCTTAGCTACTGTTCTTAACATCATCTACCAAGATAAAAGGGTTTATAATCAGTCTTAATTTCACCAATCAAGATGGAAGTGTTTACGATCACTTTTTTGAGTCAGTAACAATACTGCGGTTGAAATCCCACAGGAAAATCAGGTGAGATTGCAGAAGAATGTAAACTGAAATGGAGAACCACTTAGGCTAGAAGGGGAGACTGAACACCTGATTTTATTTACCAGTACAGATATACTTCAGTTAACGAAGTAGATGTGTTCCTGGGCTTTACTTCTTTAACAGAAACTTTGGTACCAGAAGTAGAAATAACATGGGAAGAATAGGGATAGATTCCTACATCACAAAGAAGAAGTTAGTTCAATGTGTTCCAGCTAACTTATTCTTCAAAACTAACAATACACATATGAGGAATAAAACAACTAGGTCATGTAATCCTTGCATAAGTAAACAAAAACACTGTGAATCTTCTACAGACTGCTTGAAAGCTTTTTCCAATATGCATTCCGGGATGGTATTTTTCTCAACATTCTCCACTTTTCTTATGTTTTCCATTTCATTGGCAAACCTTACACATCCATGCTTCTTTAACACGCCAGAGTAGCTGGTGAGGCAGGGTAATCTGCTTCCCCCTTTTCTTTCCGTTTTGCTCTTTACACATGCTCAGCACATTATTCTGGAGGCAGCTGTTTACCTTGCCGGTCGTACCTAAGCACGCACAGCTACAGAAGGATCGCTAGAGTAGCATCTCATTCTTTCCCAGGTCAAGCTTTATTGCATTGTTTACTGCAGATGTGCTGCTGCAACCCAAAGCTTGAAGTCTTTCTTTTCCCAGCCCTGCTTCATTATCCTCTCAACACGAATGGTGCAAGAAAAGATAGACAGAAGACAAGAAAAGGGGTGGTGGTGGCTGGGCTAAGTTGGGCTCCCATAAAAAAGACAATAAAAAGGAGCTTCTTTGTCAAGGCCTTGTTAATTGAAGTATGCCTATTTTGCCTGATTATCCAACATGTACAAGAACCTCAACTATCTATTTAAGATCTGAACTCTTAAACTTGAAGATAGATAAAGGACTGAGAGAAAAGACTCCAACCTCCACAAACCATGGAAGAAAGAAAGTGCCACACTTCTACTGCTTCTATGGGGGCTATTTTATGAGGGAATGGATGCAAAACCACCAACTTCTATACAAGAACTATACTAGAAATCAAACTATATCTGCCTGTCCCATTCATTATTACCATATTTTTGAGACTCACCTGCCATGCTGAAATCCTCCACAGAGCTATACTCTCCAAACCACTGTCATAAAAAATTATGTACCACACAAGCCTGAAGTCTTATTCTTTGCATCCAATTGAGAGGATGTCAAATGGCACCCCACCCCCAGACTAAAACAACATATGAAAACATCAAGAGATTGTAACATTTACCCTGCCCTCCCTTTGTTGCCAACTATACATGTTGGCCATCTCCTGCCATCCATGCATTTGGTGAGTGTGACAAGGGGCCTTACGTTGGTATGTGCATAGAGGTCCTCACACAAAGAAGAACCCTGATTAGAAGATCATTTACACATAGGAGCTCTGCACATGAATTTCAGTATGCATGTGATTCCCTCCTCATGTTTGCTGAATATAAAACTGGAGAGACATGGCCAATATATTGTTGGGAGGGAAGCAGGCCTCAATGTTGTGAGGTGTCTGAATTTCCATGAAATTATCTTCATAACATAAATGGCCTTCATTCTTTTACATATGTGGAAATCCTCACATGCCAGTGTCAACCCCAGCTACGTGGACTGGCCTCAGTTGTATCAATGCAAAGAAGAACCAGCACACAAGAAACTATTTTTATTGTGACAATTTTAATGTTTTTTCTTGTTAAATATTTTTTCAGTTGTTCGTTAATTGCTTGAGCGCATTTTTAATAAAAGGTGGGATAACATTTGGGCTCCAAATGAGCAGCTTCCAAAGAGTCGGTTCAAGGGTGACTTGGATAAGACCAAAAAGAAGTTATTCATAATAAGCTGGGTAATGGTTTGTTTTCTCCCCAAAGTAACTAAACGGTTTAATGGTTGGATTAGAACTCAAGAAATATTGAATGTGTATTTAGACGTGACTCCAAATGAATAGTATCTATTGCAGCAATAAATCTTGTGTGTCACTCTTACAAGCTTGTGATTGAAAAGGAAATTGCCAGTCAGCCAGATGATTAAAGAGAGAGATGATAGCTGTCTCCAAAATGTTTGAAGGATTGTCATGTGGAAGATGGCACAGACTCATGATCTCTTACTTCAAGAAGGAGGACCAGAACCAAAGGGTGAAATATTGCAGGGAGACAGATTTCAGCAAAACATTAGAAGACACATCCCTATGTAAAGAACTGTTTGACAATAGAGCAGACTGTCTCAGGAACTGGTAGGCTCTCCTTCATTGAAGGTATTTAAGCAAAAGTTGTCCATTTGTAATTGATATTGTCATTTATCTTGCACTGTGAATCCTGCATGGAGGAGAAACCTGGATTCAATGATCTCAAAAGTTTCCTCTTATCCTAAATGTCTCTGATTCAAATGCAGGAAGACATCGCTTATCACTTTAACACAGAAGTAAGCAAATGCAAGAAGTATGCATATCCACACCTCCTTCTGTTAAGCTTTGTCACATTTCTCACTGAAATTAATTTTTTTTAATTGAGGACTACCACTTAACAGTATTAATCACAATTAAATACGATATTCTTATTTTCTAGTTATATACAGATGTACAAGGTAAATACATCAGGCATGTGTTACCCTGCTGGGGGAAGGGAGCAATTTTATCTTCCTAAGTCCCTGGTGGCACTGTGCTGTAACGTCCGAAACAGTAGCAATATGATGGGGGAGAACTGTCCTGGAAGACACCATGGACCTAAAAAGTGACTTTAGAGGCTGTATGTGGTGGGCTATAGGCTAGCAAACAGCTACAAAAAATTGCTAAGTTTCCTCTCTGTTGCAAACAGATAATAAAAAGGACTAACAGGAGGAAAATTCATTGACTTTGTAGCATGATGAACTGACATCTCACAGTACTGGTATCACTTAGAAGCTCTTCCAGGCTTTATTGAACATTTGTAAGGGAGTAAAAAAAGAAGTGTCAGAAACACTTCCGGTGATGCACTTGACTGATATGAATCCCTCTATGTTGCTTGCTGCAGTTATAACCTTAAGTGACTCTTACATTATGGTATCAATTTAAGAACATTTGGCTTCCTGTTTTGAATAAAGAACTGAATAAAGAATCAAACCAAAACCATCAGGATTAGACTTGAGGCACCACACTTCTGGCTATTGCATGTTGATTTTGATATAATCCTTTGGTTGGAGAAAGCATTGGCAAGTGGGTTTTGATCCAGAAGATACAATAATGCTTATGACTCCTCTGTGTTGAATGATGCTTAAATTTGGAGGAATATTTCTATATTTCTCCCTCCCCCACAATTTATATCATCTTCAGAATTTCAGAATTTTGGAATGTCATAATATATTCAAAGTTGTGTGGGAACCACATAACTAGAAAAGGAAATGAGAACCCAACAGTACAAGTGAGAGAGAGAGAGGAAAAGGGGGAAAGGAGAGGGAGAATAGAAGAAACAGAATGAAGTCGAGTTGTAAATAGCATTCAGGCAAAGTCAACCAAATCCATGTTGAAGGTAAATATAGAGCCTATTAAATATTTGAAGCAAAGCAGATTGAAACCTGCAATCACAAAAATTATTTGTAATTGGGAGCAAGCACCATCAACTTATTCCACTTCTCTATCATGTCTGCTGCTTGGAGTGGAGGCACTTAGCAGGTTGATGTCCATGACGTGTGAATTGCATTTGGCTTGATGGATCACATGTTCTTTATAGGTTGTCCTTGGAAGACAAACTACTTCCCTCTCTGAGAGAAAGGTGATTCTACCAATATACTTTTATCAGATCTGAGCTGTTCTTTAAAAAAAAAAAATTCTTGTTTTATGCAGGACATCTTTGCTATCAGTGGGACTGATTTTAGGTCATGGCTGTGTAAAATATTCAATAGCTGTCAAAATGTTTAATTTGATTATCTGATCTTACTGTAAATGATCAGAAGTATTTCATCCTCTGTGAAATAAATTTGGCTAATTATCCCCTTTAGCTATAAATACTCAAGGGCTATCTGAATAAGTTACCACTTGGCTGGATAATTAACTCCTTCTGTGTTAATGATGCTGTCATTAGCTAACCAAGTTTAATTATCAAAAATAATTAAGACTAAAGCAAGAAGAAAATGATAAAGAAGCAAGCAATTGTGGGAGAGGAAGGTTCAATGACATATATATACTGGTAAAAAAGTGAGATCCAGAACTAACAGGGTGTATGGTCACCCAAACAACCCAAATCCTGGCTCTCACTATAAATCAGTGTTATCTGTTCTCTATGACCAGACTCCCTTTCACATTGGTCAGAAATAAAATCTTGCTGTCCTGTTGGGCCAGGATCCAGTGACAGACTCTGCTGGTAGAACAGTGGTATTCTTTGGAATCAGGAAGTGAGCAACAGCTCTCTCCCCAGTGCAGTCCCTCAAGTGCCACCTCCCAATGCTTTCTTACCATTCTTTTCTTATGCAGACAGCAATTTTCAGAGAAACACTGTCTATGTCTTCTCTATGTCCTTCTGAATCCAAATTGCCAACCAATCTTCAAAAGTGTTCACCACTGGATCTGTTTCAGAAGAGTTCTACTTTGATTCTGATTATTTTCCAAAGCTCTCTGAATAATCCCAATTCAGTTGAGGTTGGGATCCAACTGAACCTAAATGATATCCTCTATGTTGAGTAACCTGTATGGTACTTAAGACTGCAATGTGTTGATATTTAGGCCATAATCCTATGCACACCCTCAGAATATACTGAGAGGCTTTAGTTCTACATACACAGGGCATAGATTCCACAGCAGGCAAGATTGTAGCCTCAGGTGCAAAGTATTTCCAGAGGACAAAAACCTGATGCTCAATCAGCAACTTCTTCAAAATCATAAACATTAATAACTGCCATATTTAATAGATGTACTGTAAAGCTTGAGTGGTTTTAACAGCTCTTTTATCATATCCAGAACTTTATCACACATTTAGCAAACAGTATTTTTTAAAAAATGCCTTACTGAAGGATTTAATAAGGTGACCAACCATTACTGCTAATTGTGAATGGATTTCTTTCTATAAGTCCTCCAAGCTAAGGTCTTTGGGAAACTCTTCTAAAGATGTCATACATCCTCTTCCTCCTCCTCCTCAATCCCCATTGTGGTCCTGTTGGGCATTTGTTGTTTCACTGAATCTGTTTTTCCAGTTAAGGTTATCAGGCATTGTCTGACACTCTCCCCTCAATAAATCTGGATTGATGTCACAGTAGCAAAAGGTTAATCCATGCTGGAGCCCGTTCTTTTGAAATACTTTTTACATACCTTTCCATGTTGTGTGAATGATGTTGCATCTAGTTTGATCCTTACCTTATGCTGGTGCTGGGCACATTGAAGGAATAGCTGTCAGGGTAGAGAAATGTCTTATTCTAAACTCTTTTCATTGATTTCAATTAACGGATGAAATGGCTAATGGCCAGTATACACATTAAAGCTCCCATGTGGAGGCTGCTGGAATTATCTTCCACATGGAAGCTTAGCTACAAGTATGGATAAAGTTGCTATACAGATATCACTGCCATTGTGTGCAAGTGGAGGGAGCATAAAGTCTTTCTACATAATGATGGCAATATCTGTGATACATCTCTTCTTGTTACAGAACTTGTGTGTAGAAGCAAAAGGTTTCTATTCAATGGTTTTACTCTGTAGATCATGGTACTATGTGGCAAAAGCAATAGACTTATTTCTGCGATAAGCAGGGATAAAATCTCTTTTTGGTACTGTATGGCTCACTGAATTTATAAGGCCCTTGAACTGTATGTCTTAGGGAACTGAGACAACATATCTTCTATTTCTTTTGAAAAGATAGTAATTTGACTACTGAGAATTCATCGGAGTTAGGATTTAAATCATAAGGTGAATGTGTGACAGATTACTTTTATATGGAGTAATTAATTAATTAATTAAAGTCAGTCATTATATCACTCCGAGAAAGAACAGAACACTTCACAAGAAAAAAATCTCTCTGAATTCATCTTTGCTTTGCTTATCAACAGATGTTGTAGAGAACAGTTCATTATCAAGTAATTAAATTTGAGAAAGACTGTCTATATATCCATATTTATTCAGCTCCCTCCTTTGCCAGTATTATCGTTTTGAATGATCCAGAGATGAATTATTTTGGGATTAAAAGAAACTAATGTACTTAGGACTTAATCACAAGTATAAGTAGTTTTTTTTAATTAAACACTGTTCATAATGCATAACAAAAGCAAAAGCAAAGTTTTAACATAAAGCTAGATAATGAAACTTTTTTCCAGGTCTATCGATCTTCTGGACCATTGCCATCACTTTAAATACCTATACCATTAGTTTGGGTCAGTGCTTTTCTCACTTCACACTACATTCTAACGAAATATGGCAGTCCTATTGTCAAATCCTGGAAGTTTTTAACACCTAGATGAAAGAAGGTCAAGTGTAACATATGCGTAGCATTTTCTAGTACCAAACCATATAAGCTTCTTTCCTCAAAGATACTGGTTACAGTATGTATGGTGGGGTTGGGAGTGGAGGGGAAGAGAGGTGATATCCTACCAAGAATGACTCCCAATTACGAAAACAATTCAACAGATTGAAGCAAACTGCATGTTGAATTTGTTTGCAGAGTCATCTACCGCTCAAAATATGCATAAAGTTGTTAATGTTACACCCTTGAGCGCACTACATGTTTTTTTTAACAAGTGTCTGGATTTTTAATATCAGGACAAATTTAAGTATCATATTGAGAATAAGGTTTCTCAGATTGTCACCATCATCACGAAACTGCTAAATATCTACCCAAGCAATTCTGACACCGAAAGAGGAAACTGCATCATCATATCTGCCAATGAGTTTCATGCTCACACTGATGGCACACATCCTTTCAGTGGTAAACACTGTTTAATCATTCCTGGCCCCCTTTTTCAGCTTGCTAATATCTAGCAACACTACAAAGCAGGCCAGTTTCTTTCACCAGTTTCTATTTGTGTTGCATTCAGAAGAGTACCTAGTCGCCATAAATAAATACAAAACAAGGGGAATTGATCAGAAAGGTGAAAAATAGCTTGATTGAGATCCTGCAGAAACTTCTTCTCTTCCTCATCACAGCCGGAACTGGGAAGGTTTTCCTGTTTCATCCCAGTTTCAAGAAGCTGTTCTAAAATTCTACACACAAAGAAAATATTTTCATATTGTATACTGTACTTGGCTTGAATCTAGGAAAAAAAAGAAAACCAAGACACTATTTTTAGCATAAGATCTTGTTGCTTTGAAGGAAAGGAAAGAAACTTAAGGTCAGATCAAACATGCATACACATGACTTGATTTTCACATTGCTCAGTATGTAATGACTCACAGTTGCATGTGTGAACAGATTGCATGGAAAAGAACATTGTGTTTGAGGTGATAATGAGTTCTATCTGTGGTGTATGATTTATGATGGCTTATTCACAGATGCAAGTTACCACTCAGTGTTGCAATAATCATCAAGTGATAAACATACATAGATGAAACAGTTCTTAGAAAAGTTACTCTCCATATAGGATATATACTTTTTTTTTAAAAAAAGAACACTGACTCACAATAGATAGATCACTTTTACCATGAGACTGAAAGAATATTCAGTGATCTATCCATGAGTCAGTGTTCTTTTTCCCAAAAAAATAAAAATAAAAATCACTGAATATTCTTTTAGATTGAGAGGCAGTGTGGTGTAGAAGATTGAGCATTAGACTATGACTCTGGAGACCCGGGTTCAATTTCACACCCGGTCATGGAAACCCACTGTGTGACCTTGGGCACAGCACACATTCTCAGACTTAGAAAACCTTGTGATACATTTGAAGGCACATCCCACCCTCAACAGTAAGACACTGACAGGCCCCACAGATAAGCAACATAGATGTACCAGAATATCTTGATAATGTTAATTGTTTAAACAAGGGGTAGGCAATCCTGGAGTGGTGTTTACAATGTCAAACCTATAGATGTTTGCACATTTCTGTCTAGTTTGATATTCCTGGTAAACTGTATCCAAATATTATCATTTGGAAACTTCTGCCAATGGCTTTGCTCTGTGAGTAACTGGAGCTGGGAAGTACTGAGTTACAAGGAATGCAGTTGTGGGAAACAAGTTACTTTTTTTTTTTTTAAACAAAGGTACACCAAAGTCATATGAACAAGAAGGAATGTAAGTCCCTCTACTGGAGTAATAAGTAATGTTTTCCCATCAGTTTTCAAACTTATATGACATTTTGTGGCATCTTTGGACAATTTCCTTTAGGTGTTACACCATTCTCTTATTTATACCTGAAGGGTTTTTTTAATAAAAAAAATAACTGCAGGACAACAAATGATGCCATTAATTACTTTTTAAAATATTGGAGGAATATTAACATTCAGTTACTGCTCAGCCACTATAACAAATAGCAATCAATTACTTTTCAAAGCCTGTGCTTAATGCTGAAATTAGACTGCTATTGTCACTTTTGTACCTTATCTTATCTTTAAAATTCCTTGAGATCAAGCCAGTCATGGGCTTAATGAAGAATTGCCATTGCTATGACATTTGCTTCCTCGTTTTGATGAATTCCTTACAATTTTCTACTAAGGGTTTCATTTATTTGCATTTCCTGGCCAAAACCAGGCTTATGCATTCTTGCTTTGCACTTCATGCCCACGACTATCCCATCTCTTATTAAGCCTTCTTTTATTGTTCCATAGTTATGCTGTTCAATGGTGACAAAAGCTTCTGAAGCTTCCCCTTGCTGCTCCTAGCACTTCCTATTAAATGTTGCTCTTTCGCACAATGTTGTCTTCCTACAAAATGGTTGTAGATGAGAGAAAACATCATCTGAAGCACCTGCCCTGTTGCAGAAATGAAAGCATTCATTTGGTGTTCATGTGGCTTCTCTGTAATCCCTGAAGCCATTCTGTCACTCTTACATCTCCTAGTCCAGGTGGGCCAGATACTTACATTTTGAAAATTCAGGGGGGATTTTTTGGGTGTGTGCATGTGGGGATTGGAAATTTCAAGTTCTGTCATTAGATCAGTACTTTATAAATGGTATCTCTAAATTTTCACTCGGCTCTCTCCCTATTACAGGGTCTCTTGTCTCCCCCTGACTATGAATTTTTAATATTCACATTGCAGTGTCTCCCCCTTCCTCTGTTTTGCCCAGTTTGGAGATCCTGCTTCCATTATTCCTCTTTCTTTTTGTTTTCTACTCACTCTTCTCGTTGCCCAGGAACATTGTCCCCCCTGCTTCTGTTCTCCTCTGTGGGATAAAAAATTAGGCAGCTCTGATAATGTCAGCATCAGAATCCCTGTTGAAAAAGAAACTGAAGTTTTTTCTCTCTACCCCACTCTAGAGAGTGCCTCTCCGATGCTGAATTCCACTGTTCTCCCTTTAATTGATAAACATAACAGTACAGTCCTCCCTACATATTTGCAGGTTTGACCTTTGTGAATTTGTTTATTCGTGAGGTGTGTACGTATCTTCCCTCCACATTCTCTTTCTCCCATTCCCTTGTGTTTTGCTGGGCACAAGAAAGGAAGGCAAGCGCCCAGACAAAAGGTAAGGGAATGGGAGGAGGATTGTGCGGGGAAGGTGTTATTTGTGGCATTTCTACTTTCATGAGGCTTCTGCATCCTAAACCCTCAAGAAAGTGGAGGGGCCACTGTGTCATGCTACCAACAATACACTTGCTGGAATCTACAAGAAGAATCCCTTTGCCAAAAATAAGGCAGGCAAGGCACCCTCTTATTTTCTACTTGTGACATCCTTCTCTCTCAAACACACACGACGACTAAGCCTTACTGTTAGTCCTGACTACAAGTAGGTCCACTGAATCAATGAGATTTAACTACATATTGACTCACTATTCAACAACTGACTAATGGCTCTATTCTAGCTGGGGCTAATCAACAGGATATCAGCCAGAAGATGTGAAGCTCTGTGCAAGTGCTATTTTACAAGAAGATCTTTGAAGGGCTCTACTTAATCTCTTCTCATTTGATTCGAACTTGCACCGGATATTTCTGCCTGTTTATATTTAAAGTCCTGTTCAATAATCACAAGGATTACATTAATGATGATGATGATGATGATGATGATGATGATGCTTGAGTCCTCCTTCACTTCTTCAAGGATGTTGAGTCAACATCAAACTATTTCAAACAGTGTTATAGGCAGCTCTTGAAACAAAGGCATGCCTAGGCATTTAAGACACAACATATAGCACAATTATACACATGTCCTCCAATGTTTTGATTTTTCTAAAACCAAAAGTAATCTCAGGAGGCTAAACATTTGAGTTTAAAAAAAAGTCTGATTTATTCTTTCCTTGCAGGCTTTTATTTCTTAATGTCAAGCTTGAGTTTAACCTCACATTCATGAAAAGATGTGGGTACCACCCTGACAGTTTAAACAAATTGGTTACTTTCTACACCGGAAGATATCTCATTACACCACAACTGCCACTTTACAAAAGCCAGTACCACTGGCCTGGGCTGTAACCGTATCATCTTGGCCGTCCAAGTTGCAAATGAAATGCTTATTTGATGCTGAAGTTGTGAGTGAATTTTCAAACAAGGTTTTTTGAAATGCTTTCCTTTGATTTATAACATCAATGAGGTTTCTTTTTTATTAGGCACACAACATTAACATTTATGCAATATATGTGCATGTACAGAGATATGAAGGTTCAGGGAAAAACAGAAATTTGGTGTGTGTCTACCACACCTCTTTCTGTGTATGTGCACTCACACATATGTGTACGTCTGTTTGTATGTGACCATATTACAATATTTGCTATAAAATAATGTTTAAACACATAGCATGTATGATTGGATGGCAAAAGCTTTTCACAATAGATTCTTGTAGCTCAGCAAATTTTTATACTCACAGGCTAAACTTGGCCCATACTATATCAGGAGTGGGCACAGTCTGCCCTGCATGCTACAGGCAGCCCTTGGAACCTCTAAGTGCAGCCCTTGGGACACTCCAGAAGGACCTCCAGAACTCCTTTTCAGAATTTATTTTTGGGTCAAATTTTGGACCAATTGTTTGCCTCCAAACCAAACAGAATCTAGAAAAGCAGTATGTCTTTCCTTAATCCCCAAATCCCCCCAAAACACACACATACACCCCAAAAATCCCCCAAAACAGTAAAATAATATCAAGAATGATGCCTAGAAGTGATATTGCTCTACTCTGGATGCACTAAAACATGCTAATACAGTTGACCTGGCAAGCACAAGGAGGAAAAATGGTCCCACCCCCTGCACAGTTGCCCAGCCATGTGATATACTAAGGTCTAAGCACATTCAATCCACAACTGAATGATGCCTCCTAGCTTCATGGCTCCTCTTTATTATAGCACCATAGTCTGTAAGCACTGGAAACCAAGATGTTGCACATTATATAACAACAAGTTAACAATGAAAAAAACCCTGCAAAAGGCTGACAAATCTTTTCAATATTCTTCAAGCTTTTGGTGTTAACTCATAGATTTTATTTATTTTTCATGGGACCTATGTGAGATAATTCATTCGCAAGCAGTACATGAGTTGAGAACACCAGTTTTGCAATACTGAACAGGATGACTAAGCATTTGACTTAGGCCATTTCCGCACTAGGCTGTTATAGTGCTGTGATTGCACTTTCAACCTCCTATGGAATCCTGGAGTTTGCAGTTTTGGGAGGGGTCAGGCTGCCCCTCCCGAAACTGCAAACCCCAGGATTCCACAGGAGGATGAAAGTGCAATCACAGCCTAGTACAAAAATGGGTTTAGAAATCAATACAGTTATTGGTCAGATACAGACTATGGTTCTGATAGCCTTTTAAATATACTTATGTTCCTATTACCATTGGGACAACTGAAGCAAAAGCAACAAGAATTGAAACCCACAGTATTTTCCTAGAACAGGTAAAAACAAATGAAAGGCAAATGCTGCAATATGTGAATGTGAATGAAACAGGTACTGTGATGCCCACTGGGGTAAACAAACAAATAATGGAACATTAAGTTAAGACTTTTGTATCTGAACGCATGTGAGCTTACCCAACCAAGGCAAAAGTGACAGATTAATTTTTTAAAAAAATGGTAGCAACATGCTGACTGCCCAACCACAGACAAATTAGAGGCTAAATAAAGAAAAAAACAATGGCAAGACTATTATCACAGGTGGCTCAGCTAAAGCAAAGTTCTGAAGTGGTATGAAATGCAATCTCTATAAACAGGAGAAGCTAAACCCATCAAGATGCATGAAGAAAAAAAAAGCAGAAAGGCTAAACAGTTACAGCTAAATATAGTCGGCTGAAATGGCGACTTGCCTAAGGCTACCTAATGACTGTAGGGATGAGCTGTGAGTGTACCTGGATGGGAATAGGTGCATTCACAGCTCATGACAGTAACTACAAAGCTAAATGAACTCTCAAGATAATAGTAAACTGTTTATTCATTTGCTTTGACTGAATCTTTATTTCATGACAGTTGAATCTTTTTGTATGACTGAATTATTCAGGAGAAAGAGATGTCTTGAACTGACTCATTCTAAATGTTGATCCTATCAGTGCATCTTTAATCTTCTTTAAGTACTCCTTGTTTAGCAAATATGAAGAAGAGATTGCTAATCTGTCAATCCATACACTTTGTCTTTGCAATCTTCAATTCCCACCAGCTAGGTTTCTACAAGATTTGATCCCACTTCATTCTAACTAATAATCCTGGAGTAAAAACAAATTTAACACCTGAAGTTATTGCTGAAGAAAGAAATTCCTAACATCTATAATTATAAATAATTCAGGTTGCAATCCTATACAACAAGGGTTGCTTATCAGTTGTCCTCCCAATGTTCCTGGAAGCCAACTGCATGTTCAATAATCAGAGATGCTAGGAATGTTCACATAATATTTGGAAGACATAAGATCCCCATCCCCACTTTAAGTGTGAACTTTTTTCAAAGCATTTTTCACTACTCCATTCATTCCTCAAAACACATTTATTAAAGGATGGGAAGCAAGCTGCCTATGGGGCAAATGTTGCCTTGGTATGACCCTGAGGCCTTCCAACAACTCTGCTCACTAAAAAAAAGTTAGTCTCCCAAGGGGCAAACTGTGCTTCCAAAAACCTCTGAGGGGACAGAAACTGCCATATAAATGGAGTTCCATATCTGGGCTGTGAAGGCAGGGAAGGAAGGGATTACATTTAGAGGGAATATTACACCTTCGACTGACTTCTGGGAGAACACTTTGTCTTCAGGGGACTAATCACAAGAAAGGTTGGGTTGAAGCCTATAAAGTCCAGGGAAGGGAAAAAACAACTCTTGGAGCCTAGAAGATGCCCACTCCGTTATATAAGATTGATTATATAGCACTCTGATATATAGCATTGATTGACACTTATTTTGGGCACCTTTAAACTCCTCAAAACTGTACCCCCCTCAGCCACTTGATTATATTTATTGTTAAACCAATGTTAAAACTGGATCTACCAATACAGTTAAACAAACTGGGCCTGGAAGTATTAGTAGTAGACTCAACTGTAGCATTTTAGAATCCAAGACCTGGCATAGTCTTTTTGGATATTCACTTACACAGCTCGCCAAAACTGATGAGACCAGGCCAAACCGCCCCCCGACCCCGTTATCAGAAGTTCCATGTGAGTATGGGGACCTCCTATTATATACCTGTTGGCTTACATCAAGAGAGACATCTGCAAGACTTCTAACACACGTGCTTCTATTGTAAATAATACACATGGTAGGTTAGCTAAAAAGGAGCCTTTCTATACATGAAATACTTGCATCCAGCTCAGGATGGTTTTTACCCTTCCAATTACCAGTTACACGAGAAAGACAATTTTGATTGAAAGTTGCTGGAATAATGCCACCTAATTAAGCATATTAAGCTAATTAATAATACCACCTAATTTCCTGTAATTATGCCACTGAAAAACCAGAACAAAAAGTTTGCCACTGCTTTGCAAAAAAGTAATGTGGCATGTGCAAAACATCTAGAAAGCCCTGACTTTTGGAAATGATGAACACTGGACGAACTTTCATCTTAAACGTGATAAAGTACAAATATCTATCATATTTCAAAGCAAAAGGAACTTTCACACCTGAAAGGAACACATTTTTAATTTTTTTAATGTTGTTCCGTTGATACAGAACATCTTCACTCTGAGGAAATTGCTTCTGGTGAGGTTTTTTTTTTCTCCCCTCGGAGTCAAACCCAAGCAAAAATCTTGGCAAATAAATTGAGTGAATGTTTCTTGTTGTGTTTGCTCATTGATTATGAACACTTCATTTCTGCAGTCAGAGTTTCTAGATCTGCTCTCTCATAAAAGAGCAGGTTTAGACCAATTTCCTGGGTGATACAGAGAAAGGATTAAATAAGGGAAAGTATCTAGTAAATCTCTTCCACAGCTTATCAGTCACACTTCAGAAACTGTTTTGTCACAGTACATATTGTAAAATAATATTGGCTAAGGCAGCCAAGATCACTGTAAAGAAAAATGGCAGGATAAATAATAAAGAACTGAATCATGGCCACTATCCATATGGGGGCTATCTTTCAAGCCATTTGTCCCATGACCCTCCAGAGTCTGCCACAAGGACTTCTTTATATTGCTTCATGAGACATCTCTCATATAGCAAGCTCTTCCCAGGCAGTTGTTCATCATGCAAAGTGAAAAAAATTGTTTGCTAGACATTAAAATATATTTTGGGTGAGGCAGTCTGAGGCCTGATGCAAATTTAGAAATTCTCCTTTGCCACATTCCAGTAGCAACTGCTGCAAAAGAGTGGAAGCTAAAATATCGAACTATTTTAGCTTAAAATTCTCATGACCAATTACTAAACCTTAGGAGAGGCACTTCAACATTTTCAAGCTGGCATGAGGGGCATACGAAGAGCGGGAAGCCCCCAAATAAGAATAACATGGGGAAAATAATGTGGCCTCCCTGGGAAACTCCAGGGAGGATGGATTCTACCCCAGGGTCTGAGGGTCTGCACTCAACTATATACTTTCTATAGCCATAGAAGAAGTGAATGAAAGGCAATTGTGACTTGTTGTTGTTGTTTCTGACTAATGGCAACCCTAAGGTGAACCTATCAGTTTTCTGGGGCTGGGAGTGTGTGATCTGTCTAAGATCACCCAATGGGTTTCCATAGCCTAGCTGGGACTTGAACTCTGGCCTCCAGGGTTGTAGTCCAGTGCTCAAACTGCAAACTCAAATCATTGCCTGAATCTCACAAAGACTGATCCCGCCAAACACTGAACTGATGTTTGGAAGCCAGAAGCTCCTTTGGGTATTTGGGTGCATTTATCAGGAAAAAAATGAACCTTGTTGAAAACACCTAAAGTAAGCTGGAAGTTTAATGTATTTCAAGAAATATACAGTGAGACACATAGCTAAGATATAGTGCTTTGATATCAACATTGTTATCCCAAAATATCTTAATGTTCCAAACCATGGAGGAACTGAAAAGAAGCCTCTATCCTCAAAGATAAAAAGATAAATATTCTTTCCGCCTCACCACAAACATTTTTTTTTTTGCTTTGGCCCATGTTAATATTGGTGTAATGTGTGGTGTTGTGTAGTGGTTTGAGAGTTGGACTAGAACTCTATAAGAACAGGGTCTGAATCCCTGTTCAGCCATGGAAACCCAATGGGTGGCTTTGGGCAAGTCACACTCCCTCAGCTGTAAGGCCCTGTTTTGGGGGTTCCCAATATCAGTAGGGTTTGGATGGGCACCATATCTAGTTGGCATCATATTTAATTGGCAACACACTTTAATTGGCACTAATATCAAAGTCAAGCCTGAGAGGTGACTGAGAGGTGAAACCAAGTGAGGGAAGAAATCTGACTGTAAATGTGAGAAAGAGAGGCTAGTCAACCTAAACACCCTCTAGCTGAGATTAGGTCATTTGCCAAGCAGTAGCTGTTGTTCCTGTGGATGGATGGCTTAAGTAGAAGCTTTCCAGGAAACACAACTGGGAAAAGCCCACCAGGACACTGATTGACAGATACCTATCCCCTGTGCATTTGGACTCCTTCCTCTTGCCTCATAGCACCCACAATACAGAGCTATTACAAAAGTTATCACGCCTTTGTCATCCAAACATGGCAAACACTCGTGGGTTGATAGTCCATTGTCTGTGTTGCAACTCCCATTGTTCCGCACCTGAAACTGCACATACCTTCCACTGTCACAGGCTATTTTTTGGGTACAAATATTCCTGATTTCAGGATGTCCAGTGCAGTCCCTTGAAGGTCTACACATCACACTGTCTGGCTCCTGAATGAGAACTGTCCTTAGGTCCTACCTAAGCCAAAACACAATTCTGCTCTTCACTACTCTTCTGGACTGGTAATTGTAAATCCCTCCAAACCCCTCAGCCTCTCTACACATATTTTTTCCTCCCTTTCTCCTTCTCCTTGTGTGAATGTTTGTTTGTATTTTGTGTGTATGCATGAGTGAATTCCTGCCAATAAAAACACATTTTTAGCTTACTTTTGAATCTCTGGTTGGTTCTTCTCCTGCGTGAGCCTGTAAACACTGGTAGGGAAGGTCTCATTAAGCTATGCCCCTCTCACAAGCCTCCTTTTTGAGCTAATTCATTCCTCACTCTTGCAAGAGGTATCTGGCATTGTGGAGTGGCCCTTGTGGCACCTACATTTTGGGATAACACAGCCTCAGAGGAAAGCAATGGCAAACCCACTCTGGACAAATCTTGCTGAGAAAACCCCGTGAGAAGGTTTATCTTGGATTGGATACATTGGAAACAACCTGAAGGCACATAATAATAATAAGAAGAACAACAACAGCACACTAATATTACTATTATATGTATGTTGGTGTTAGTTAATGCTGGGATTGGGTACTTTGCACATTCTCCAAAGTGAAAAGAATAGGTAATTTCTCTTCATGTAACATTCTTTATTTATTTTATTTTTATTTATTTATTTATTTGTATCCCGCCTCTCCATATGGATCGAGGCGGCGAAGAACTTACAAATAGCATGTATTTCGAAACATTTCTATACATGCCCCCAACAAGCTGGGTACTCATTTTACCGACCTGCGAAAGGATGGAAGGCTGAGTCAACCTTGGAGCCGGGCAGGATCGAACTCAGAACCTTGTGGCTTGCAGTACTGGCATTTAACCACTGCGCCACCATTAGATCTCCTGCAAGTATAATTTAATATCTGCTGAACAGATAGAAAATTCACAGATTGTATTGTGTTTTTGCCTAAGAATGAATGTCTCTCTGTGCCCATTCCTCTAAAATACTCTGCAGTTACAATTAGTTTTTCATGCAACAGAGTCAGCCACGAACATAGTGGAACACAGTATCAACATTTTGCACAAGGACTGTTTCTTCCCATGCGTTGATAGTGTATTCAGATACAACGGTATGTCCTTTCTGTTTTCCCTCTGGGCAACAATGTATTCTGTTTGATAAGATATGGTACGTGGCAAGGATTGCAATCTGACTAGAAGCATAAATGTACAAAGATGAGCTGAAAATAATCCTGTATTAACTAGTATTCTATGGTGACAACAGTATGTCACTATGGCATGTCTTAACTCATATGCACATGTCACCCACATTTTATGCTGATAGCTGGTTGTTCCTGGCTCTGAAGACTGGTATTTAATAAGCAAAACAAAACAAAGAACAAAAATGAAACATTCAGATTTCCCCCACCCCAACCCCGAACCTTGAAAATATATTTTCCTTGGTTTTTCTGGAATTAGAAAAGTACTTGTTTTTAATCTGCACCTACTTTTTAATGTATAATTTCTGCAAACTAGGCAGAAGTATGACTTTATTTTCTGAGTTTCCTGCAAGCAACACAGGGGAAATATGAACAGAAAAAGATCATTTCTATTTCATGAATTCAGATTTTTAAGATTTGTTTAAAACACAGCAAATGTCATTTACAAACGCATAGCTAAGCGGGACAAAGATGTAAACTTTACATTGCTGTCATGATTGAACTAAGAATTTATGGGCCAACATTTTCCGCATTTCATGATGGGAGACATGGGGAGGGGTGAAGAATGTATTTCATACATCATTTTTTAAAGAAATATAATCTTTAAAATATCTTAAATCTTAAAAATAATTTAATGGACTGCCACACCTGGCTGTTTATTATTTTTAAGATGTTTTATATATATACTCAACAGTGACTATGATATAAATATTTCATGTCACAAATCTGAAATATGGAACTCTGCTTGCTGTACTTGCAACTCAAATTAGAGGAAATGTCAGAGGCAGATTTTTATTCTTTTTCAGGCTGAAGTCTTATTTGCACTTACTTTGGAACAACCCCACAAACTAACTGGGATTAAATTCTGAGAAAGAAGTGCACAGATTTGCATCATGAATCAAAGTTTATTATGTCTTAAGTGTTTTGAACTATTTTAATTATGTTTTTAAATAATGCTGTTATTTAAATACTTTTTAATTTTTGTAAATTAATTCCTTAGCTCCCAATCTGTTTAAAATTATTGGAAGCCATCTGGAATCCCATTTTGGGAGAAAGGTGGGATATAAATTCAATAAATGAATAAAATAAATAAAATAAATATTTAAGATAGGGCCATTGCATAAAGTGGGCCACAGAAAGAAGATGTAAGCCCAACTCAGAGTATGACTAACTTTGGAGGAATCACAATATGAGAGACGTTCAGGACCCCCAGTTACCAATGGCTGTTTTCAAGCCTTGCTTACTTAGGGCTGTGGCTTCCTTGAATGAAAGAATCCACCTGCAGTGCGGTCTCCTTCTTTTTTTACCACCTTCCATTACTGTCTTTTCCAATGACGTGCATTGTCTCATGATGTGCTTCAGTTTTGACATCTTCAATTCCACTGAGAATTTGGGCTTGATTTGCTCTAAAACTCATTCATTTGTTTTTCAAGCAGTCCACAGTATCTTCTCCTACCCACCTTTTAAATCAATTGATTTGTTTTCCTATTAGCTTTCTTCACTGTACAACTTTCAGCACCATACACAGAAACTGGAAACGCTATGGGATGGATGATTTTAACGCTAGTATTTCAAAGATGTGTCTTTAAACTTGAGGATCTTATCTAGTTCCTTCATGGATGCCTTTCCATGTCTTAGGCCCTTTTCACATGAGGTTTAAAAAATGGTGTAGATCGACCTCCACGGAGGTTGTCTACACCGTTACGTGAATTGGGGTGGATTACTTGCGAGTAAATCCACACGCCAATCCGCGGTCGGGCGCCCGCAAGTGGCGGCACCGCGTGCTTTTGAAAAACCACATTTTATGTGGTTTTTCAAAGGCACGGGGCGTCCAGCCCCGTCGCAGCGCCCGTATGGATTTATGGATGCGCGAAAGGGCGTCCCTGCAGATCAGGCAGGGGGCGGGATTTCCGGTTGGCAAGCTTCTCCGATTGGCAGAGAGGCTCCGCCAGTCAAAATCCGCCATTTTGGGTGCTGCCGGGCGCCAAGGACGCCGCGGGACGCTGTTGCGTGTAGAGCAGCGAAATGTGCTGCTCCGCGCGGCGACGGAACAAGGTAAGCCCCGTTTTGGCGTGGCTTGACCCGTTCCGCCACCCGCGTGTGAAAAGGGCCATAGTCTTCTTCTGATTTCTTAACTGCAGTCTCAGTTGTTATTAATGATTGAACCAAGGTATAGAAAATCTTTCCCCACCCCTGTAAACCCTATTCCATTGTATTCATCATCCACTGTGAAGTTATATAAATCATTTGTGGTCATTGTTTTTATTTTTGTCTTCTTAATATTCATAAATATTCAACTGGAACTTTGCTTTTCAACTTTCTCCCTTAACTTTCCTCAGTAGTTGTTACAACTCTTTGCTATTTTTTTCAAGTAAAGTGGTATCATCTACATATTGTTGAAGTTGCATCCTTCCACAGTAACACCTGTTTCCTCTGAGTCTAATTTCACTTTTCATGATACGGTCCTTGCCAATAGGAAATCATTCTGTTTCTCAATATTGTGTCCTGACAGTGACCTCTTCTCTAGAGTAGAGCTTACATATCAGGACAATCAGATGTTGTGATACTCCCATTTCTTTTAGCGTAAACCTTAATTTCTCATGATCTACACCAGAAATTCTCTAACATTTCTTTATCAGGGACAACCTGCAAATATAATTTTTTGCTGGGGAACCCCTGGACTTAAGATTTAAGTATTTAAATTTAGATCTAAATAGTCAAATATTTACCTAAATTTTCAAATATTTATTTATTTATTTATTAAAGGCTTCTGGAGACTAGGATTCAAATCCACACTTAGACATTGGGTCACCTTGGGCAAGTCACATTCTCTCAGCCTCAGAGAAATGCAAAGGCCAACCTCCTCTGAACAATCCTGCCAAAAAACCTACCTGTGATAGGTTCACTTTAGGGTTGTTATAACTCAAAAGTGACTTCAAGGCACACAACAGCAATATGCTGTTGATAGGGGAAGGTTCTTTCTAGCCATCATGCCTTTCCCCTTTGAAAACTGACTCATGGTGACCCTAAGGCAAACCTATCATGAAGGTTTTCTTAGAATCATAGAGTTGGAAGAGACCCCAGGGGCCATCCAGTCCAACCCCCTGCCATGCAGGAACACTCTCAAAGCACTCCCGACAGATGGCCATCCAGCCTCTGCTTAAAAACCTCCAAAGAAGGAGACTCCACTACACTCCGAGGCAGCCCTGACCGTCAGGAAGTTCTTCCTGAGGTTCAGGTGGAATCTCCTTTCTTGCAGCTTGAATCCATTGCTCTTTGCCCTAGTCTCTGGTGCAGCAGAAAACAAGCCCGCTCCCTCCTCAACATGATATCCCTTCAAATATTTAAACATGGACATCATGTCCCCTCTTAACCTTTTCTTCTGCAGACTAAACATACCCAGTTCCCTAAAGCGTTCTTCATAGGGCACGGCTTCCAGACCCTTCACCATTTTGGTCGCCCTCCTCTGGACACGTTCCAGCTTGTTGATTTCCTTCTTGAATTGAGGTGCCCAGAACTGGACACAGTATTCCAAATGAGGCCTAACCAACGCAGAATAGAGTGGTACCATTACATCCCTCAGTGTAGACATCATACTTCTATTAATTCAACCAAGAATCACGTTGGCTTTCTTGGCTGCTGCGTCACACTGCTGACTCATGTTCAGCTTGTGATCTAGCAAGACTCCTAGATCCTTTTCACACATACTGCTATTCAGTCACATGTCCCCCATCCTATACTTGTGACTTTCATTTTTTCTGCCCAAGTGCAGGACCCTACATTTCTCTCTGTTGAAATTCATTTTGTTAGCTTTGGCCCAGCTCTCCAATCTGTCAAGGTCATTTTGAAATTTGATCCAATCCTCTGGTGTGTTACCAACCCCTCCCAGTTTGGTATCATCTGCAAATTTGATCAGCATGCCCTCCACTCCTTCATCCAAATCATTGATGAAGATGTTGAATACACTGGGCCCAGAACAGAATCCTGTGGCATCCCACTAGTCACTTCTCTCCAGGATGAAAAGTAGCCATTGGTGAGCACCCTTTGGGTCCGGTCGGTCAATCAATTACAAATCCACCTAACAGTAGCCCTGTCCAGCCCGCATTTTACTAGCTTCTTCGCAAGAATGTCATGGGGAACTTTGTCAAAGGTCTTACTGAGGTCAAGATATGCTACATCTACAGCATTCCCTTTGTCTATCAAGCTTGTAACCCTATTACAAAAAGAGATAAGATTAGTCTAACATGATTTATTTCTGAGAAATCCATGGTGGCTTTTAGTGATTACGGCATTGCTTTCTAAGTAATTACAAACCGACTGTTTAATGTTCTGCTCTAGGATCTTTCCTGGGATTGATGTCAGGCTTACTGGGCGATAATTATTAGGGTCCTCTTTTTTCCCCTTCTTGAAGATGGGGATGACATTTGCCCTCCTCCAGTCTGCTGGGACTTCTCCTGTTCTCCAAGAGTTCTGAAAGATTATTGCAAGTGGTTTAGAAATGACTTCTGCCAGTTCTTTTAATATCCTTGGATGTAGTTCATCTGGCCCTGAGGACTTGAATTCATCTAGTTTAGCCAGATATTCCTGTACTACTTCTCTACTTATTCTGTGCTGCATTTCCCCTGCTTCCTCACCTGCTCCCCACACCCCAGGTTGGGTACTTCTATCCTTTTGGGAGAAAACTGAGGCAAAGAAGGTATTAAGTAGTTCTGTCTTCTCACTCCCCCCCCCATTATTAATTGGTCACCTTCTCCATGTAGTCATTCTATCATTTCCTTGTTTCTCTTTTTGCGGCAGACATATCCAAAAAAGCCATTTTTATTGTTTTTGATGTCTCTGGCAAGCCTGAGTTCATTCTGCGCTTTAGCTTCTCTGACTTTCTTCCTATATCTCCTGGCTATTTCCTTGAATTCCCCTTTGGTGGTTTCACCATTCTTCCATTTCCTGTACATGTTTAACACTTAGCTCAGCTGAGAGTTCTTCAGTCAACCATTCCTGTTTCTTTAGACACCTGCCATTTTTCCTCCTTAATGGTACAGTTCTCAATTGTGCCTTCAGTATCTCACTTTTAAGAAACTGCCATCCATCATGAATTCCTTTTTCTTTTAGTATTCTTGTCCACGGGATTTCAGCAAGTGACTCCCTACGCTTGGAGAAATCAGCTTTCTTAAAGTTTAGGATGCATGTCTGGCTACACTTGGCTTCTCCTTCCCACTGGATGTCAAACTCCAAGAGAGCATGGTCACTCCCTCCTAAGGATCCCACCACCTCCACCTCATCAACTAGGTCATCCCTGTTGGTCAGGATCAGATCTGAAATAGCCGATCCCCTTGTCGCCTCTTCCACCTTCTGGACCATGAAATTGTCTACAAGGCAAGCGAGGAACCTGTTGAACCTTGCAGACTTTGCAGAATTTGACTGCCAACAAATATCAGGATAATTGAAATCTCCCATTAACATGGCATCTCTCCTTTTTGAATGTGTGGTCATCTGCTCCAGGAAGGCCTCATCCAAGTCCTCAGGCTGGCCCAGAGGCCTGTAGTAAGCCCCCACAATCACATCCCTATTGTTTCTCGCTCCCTTAATTCTTACCCAGATGCTTTCAACTTGGCTTCCCAGATTTAAGTCATGGATTTCTTCACAGGTAAAAACATTCTTGACATATAAGGCTACTTCTCCTCCTTTCTTACTTGGTCTATTTCTGCGAAATAAGTTATATCCCCTTATTCCAACATTCCAATCATGAGATTTGTCCCACCAGGTTTCAGTGATGCCTATTACATCATATATATATATATATTTTTGTTGTACTAAGAGTTGGAGTTCATCTTACTTATTGCCCATGCTCTGTGCACTATTGTAGAGACACTTGAGACAACATGCCCTTCGTGGAATTCCTGTACTAAAGTTACTTTCCCTCTCCCTGTTGGTCTCTAGTTCTACTTGGCCTGCCCTATCCATATCATTTGGGCTATTTTTTGCAGCACTTACTGAACTCTTGCCCAGAATACTACTGTCTTCATTCCCAGTCAAACTCAGTTTAAAGACCTCCTGATCCGTTTTGTGAGACTGTTTGCAAAAATATTCTGGCTGACAGTTGTAAGGTGCAGGACATCCCTTGCCAGAAAACCAGGCTCGTGGAAATGGAGGCTGTGATCCAAAAATCCGAATTGCTTCTGGCGGCACCATCTTTGGAGCCAGTTGTTGATCTCCACTATTCTTCTTTCCCTTCGTGGGCCATGTCCTTCCACCAGGAGAAGAGATGAAATGACAACCTGCGCATGAAAGTCCTTCAGCTTCCTACCCATAAGCTTGTAATCCTTCGTGAAGACGAGCTAGGGGGAGGAGCTAGCAGCTCTTTATCTCTGCTTCCAGCAGCCTTCGAGCTCATTTCCAGAGGAGAGAGCAGAAGGTGAGCTGCATCTGAGAAGACATCTTGACCGGGTGTCTTTTACAGGCTTCTGGGGTGGCATTTGACTGTTTGTTCGTTTGTCTGTTTTCTCTGGCCAGTGCTCTCCCTGAGCACACGGTCTAACTGACCAGCTAGGGGGAGGAGCTAGCAGCTGTTAGTCCTAGCTGACTCACTGATAAGCTAGGGGGAGGAGCTGGCAGCTCTTCATCTCTGCTTCCAGCGGCAAGACTTCCTGCCTTTGCCTCTCTCCAAAGCTGCGACAATGTGACTTGCCTGAGGTAATGCAGTGCATTTCCATGGTCAAGTGGGGAATCAAACCCTGGTCTCTGGAGTCATAGTTTGGGTAAGCCACCATGCCACTGTGTCCCTTTTGTCAGGGACACAGTAGTGTGGCTATGTGTGTGCACAGCTAAACTACTCCCATTTTTTGGAAATGAGGGAGCCGTTTCAGCATCTGCAACCTCCTGAACTGCTAAATCCCTGTTGCTGCTGCTGCTGTCCAGCAGCCGAGCTTCACAGACCCCCCGTGAGGGCTCCACAGAACCACAGGGGTCCCCAGACCCCAAGTTAAGAACCACTGATCTACATGATCAAAGCCTTTGCTGTAACCTGTATAGCATAAATTGATCTCCCCTCACCAAAAAAATTCTTTAATGTGTTCCATTCTACAATGTACATTTTTTATATGATCCCTCATGCCTCTTCCTTTTCTGAACCCAGCTCAGACCTCTGGCATTTCTCACTTCAAATGTGGTAAAAGTCTTTCTTGTAAAATCTTGAACACCACTTTGCTTGTATGAGATATTAGTCCAATAGTTACTATGTTCTCTGGTGTCCCTTTTCTTGAAGACTGGAATATATACTGAATGTGCTTGGCCTGTGGACCACTGTTTTCTGCATTTGCTGATTGATTTTCTTTTTTTAAATGAATGATTATGTCTCTACAGCTTGAAACAGCTCTATTGATATGCTACTTGTTCCTTGTCAACTTACTTCTTCTGACAGCCTTTTCTATTGCACTTTCTAAAATTATGAACTAATCTTCAAATGGTTCTTCCTTGAAGGAATTTGTCATCCCTTCATTTCTTTTATACAATTCCTCCATGTACTATTTTAATCAACTTTTATTTTGTCCTGAATGCATAATGTGTTCTCCTGTTGGCCATATAGCATCCTTATTCTTCGTTTGAAATTTCCAGCTGAATCTTAGGGAAGAGATCTCTTGTCTACCTTTTTTGTTTTCTTCCTCTGTTTCTCTGCACTGATTATTATAATAGTACTCTTTATCTTTACACACAAATCTGAATAGTTGAGTTCAGGATTCTGACCCTGTTCTGTCACATTTTACTTTTGTTTCTAATCTTTAGTTAACCATTTGAAGAGTTTAATCTGTCATTCAGTTAGGCTTTTCCTTCTTTTTGGCAACAGGTAGCATCTTTTCGGTTATTCTCTGACAATGTCCCTGGCTTCGGTTCAGAGTTCTTCTTGCTCTGGTCAATTAGGCTTAGTAAGGTAATTCTGTTCTTCACATGGCCTTTAAATTCTACTGGGATGTTTTTCAAGTTGTATTTTGGCATACTGCTTAATTTAATGTTCTTCTTTAGCTTTACCCTAATTTTTGATATCAGCAATGCATGCTCTGTACCACATTCTGCTCCTGGTCTTGTTTTTCAGAGAGAATGCAGCTTCTCCACCTTCTGCTTCCAATTATGTAGTCTATATGATTTCTATATGGGTTATCAGGTGATGCCCACATATATAGTCATCTCTTTGGTTATAAGTATACACTGTATAATTATCTGGTTGAAAATATACCACTTCTGTTCACTTTAGCTCGTTCACAGAAAGTATGGCTATGTCTATGCAGTCCATTTCTTGTTTACAATTTTCAGCTTTCCTTGATTCATGCTTCTCACATTCCATTTCCTATGACATGCATTGTCCAGCTTCAGCTTTTCTTTTATGTCTGCATATGTTGCACTGAACGTCCATCTAGCTTGATTCCATTGTGTCATTACATATAGAACTACTCATCTGGTTATATTTTTCTTTTTCCCCCTTTCCTCTTCTCTTTCTCTTCTTTTTTTGCTATGACTGTATTTTGAACTAGTTGCTCTACTTCCCAGGATAAAGTATGCATCATTCTTCATTTGAAGTGCTGATTGCTGGTTAATCCTTTTTCCCCATTTAAATATTCAGAATTACTCTTTCATAATCCCTTTGTTTTTGCTTTAGAAATTAAAATAACCCATACACATCTGTTATATCTCTAAAAGGGGCAAGATTAATGGTGGACACATTATCCATTTAGCATGAAAGAATTAATAGTAAGCCACTATAAAAAAATAAATAGAAATTTTCTATAATAATTCCTTCAGAGATTTTCATTGCTATTCCAAGGAAACACAGAGTAGTAAAATGCAGTACAAAGTTCATGTGAGTGCAACCTCTGTTTTCTCTTCTGGGTAAGACTTTGAGAGTGTGAAGAATATGTTTGCTTTTTCGTGTTATGCAAACATCTGCATCCTTGCTACAGCTAGCAAATTCTTACCTCATTGGAACTGATGGTTATTCCAAATATAATTAGATTTAAAAAAACAAAAACAAATATAACAAATGCACATATGGAAGCCTGAAGGGAAAACTGGAAAAATTTAACTTGATATCAATTCAACCAAACTGTGGTGATTTCTTGTTTATTTTATGCAGCCATTAGGCAGGGGAAAACTCTCTGATGAATAACCTTTGAGCATGGAGAATCAAATTCTGAACAGAATATTAAGATTCTCAGAAAAATGACAGGTATTCCAAATCTGAGCTATATGAAATATAAAAAGTTAATTTCATTTCCACAGAGGCACAGAAGTATAGGCAGCGGTACTTAACAGTGCGGCTCAGAAGTGAGAAATATTTTACCAAATGAAATATGCAAGCAATTACTTCTTTTACTTCTGAAGTCCTTGACAGAAACTCAACTAGTTTTTCATAATTAATTTAAAACTTGAATTGATCTGGTCTGGTCTGTGCTGCTTCTTTGTTAATTGTTTCCATTATGGGCTTGTAATTCTCAAAAGGAAATATCTGCACAATTTTATATCTTTCATTTTGAACTATCTGCAAAAGTAAAATACATATGTTATATCAATGGCCAACCTCACTGAATCCTTGCAGAAACATTTCACTGACCTCCATAGGTCTAACTACAAAATGCACAGCTTGGTGATCAAAGTAACATTTTCTGTACTTTTCTTTATACATAAGTGGCTTGATGCTTCTCTCTATTACTAGCTAGTTTGGAAGAATTATATTAAAAAAACAACAAGGTGTGTACTGTGTGAAAAAAACAAACCATGGCACTACTCTAGTGCAATTAAATTAATACTTGGCACTGTTACATTAATGTAGCCTTAAAAGTAGTAAATTTCAACATGCGATACCACGCACTGCACAAAGCAATTTCTCACAGTACTCTCATACTGTTTGTCTCATCCCTTAGGTCTTAAGAAATATATATATATATATATATATAGACAGCAGTTATAGCTAGGCATTCCACACTGTTTTGTACCCAAAGGCAACCAGACGGGGGAAAAAAACACCACTTTCTTGGCCCTTGATCATCGTTGTATGGTGGAAGGGGTACATGGAATGACACCCCACATGTATAAACTAATGCATGATACAGGAATCCAAACATGTGACCTTGGCCAACAGGCAGGGATTTTGAAAACCAAAGTTCAATTCTGACTGTCTTTTCAAATGAACATTTCAAATCAGTGCTTCTTTACCATGGTCCTTGAGATGTTTGGGACTTTGGTTTTAATAAACTATAAAGTACAAAACATCTGGAGAACCACGATAAAGAAGGACTGGTTTGGAATGCTCACTTGAAAAGACAGTCAGAATTTAACAAATGGTCTGAATCTAACTCCTACTGAATTATATAATCATTTTAAACACAGAGAAATCTCAAATACAGGACAGCAAATACAGGACAGTTGGACAGTCACTTCACATATTCAACAGCCAACCATCAAGAGTTAAATAAGCAAGTTCTGTAGAGGAACATTCTCTCTGGCCTTAGACCATTTTAGAACCACTTTCATTTATACTAGAGATTTCAATATCTTACAGAGATAACTCTATTTCATTCTAATACAGTGACATAACTTTCAATATAGCACAAAATGTATGACCCTAGAAAATTAAATTCTAAACAGACCATTACAGTTTTAATTTGAAATAACAGTCTAAACGTCATACTGTCTAAAAATCATGTATTACACTTCCTAATGTATTGCCTCCCCCAACAGATACACATAACACTCACACATTAGTTGGTGACTGGTCCTAAAAGAGGAAGTGAGTCATGTGTATGTATTGTTGTTAACTGCTATCAAATTAACTTTGACTTATGGCAATCACCCTGCTCAGGTCTTGCAAATTCAGGGACATGACTCCTTTAACTGAGTCTATCCATCTGGTCTTCCTATCAGTTTTCTTCAATGTCCAGCTTTCACCACCATACATAGAAATTGGAAAAATGATGGCATGGACAATCCTAACCTTACTATTCAATGATATACCTTTACACTTGAGGATCTTATCTAGTTCTTTCTCAGCTGCTCTTCCAGGTCTTAGTCTTCTTCCTTCTTGATTGCAGTCTTCATTCTGATTAATGACTGAGCCAAGGTATGGAAAACTTTGAACTATTTCAATTTCTTCATCATCTGCTAAAGGTTCTGTGTTCATTATTTCTGTTTTCTTGATGTTCAGTTGTAAACCTGCCTTTGTACTTTCTGTCTTGACTTTCTTCAGTAATCGTCCAAGTCTTAGATGTTTTCACTAGTAGAATGGTGTCATTTGCATGTCTTAAATTTTTGACGTTCCTTCTTTGAGTTTTCATGCCTCCTTCCTCTGAGTCTAATCCTGCTTTACATATATGTTCAGCATACAAGTTAAACAGGGAGATAAAATGCATCCTTGCCTGATCCCCTTGCCAACTGGAAACCACTCCATTTTTCTGTATTCCATCTGCATCAGGACAGTCAAATGTTGTGGCATTCCTATTTCTTTAAAACTGATCCATAGTTTCTCATGATCTACACAATCAAAGGCTATAATCTATGAAGCACAGGCTAATTTTCTTTTGAAATTCTTTGGTGTTCTCCATTATCCAATGTACGTTTGCAACGTGATCCCTTGTCTCTTCCTTTCCTGAACCCAGCTTGGACATCTGGAATTTCTCATTCCATATATGATATAAGTCTTGTAGAATTTTGAGCATGCCTTTGCTTGCAGAGGAAATTAATGTGATGGTCCTATGGTTCCCTGATATCCCCTTTCTTGAGGACTAGAATGTATATTGAGCATTTCCAATCTTTGGGCCATTTTTTTATTCTCCATATTTGTGGACAAATTTTAGTTAAAGCTAGAGTAGATTCCGTCTCTGTAGATAGATTGAGGCTACTCTATTGGTTAGGCATCCGTTCCCGTTGATTTATTTCTCGCAAGGGCTCTGAGTGCAGCTTTCACATCACTTTCTAAAATTGGAGGTTCATCTTCATGTGGTTCTTTTTGAATGAATCTGTCAAGCTTTCATCTCTTTTATATAATTCCCCTGCATATTGTTTACATCATCTTTTTATTTCTACTTGGTCATGTAATGTGTTCTGTGGCTGGTCACAGACCGCTCTTAGTTTAAATTTCCCTTTGATTTCTCAGATCTTGTAGAAGAGGTCTGTTGTTCTTCCTTTTTTGTTGTCATCCTCAAGTTCTTTGCACTGATTTTCATTATGGGCCTCTTTGTTCCTGCACACAAATTGTCAAACAGCTGCATTCAGGGATGTGACTCTAGTACTGTTACTTTTTATTTTTGCTTCCCATCTGAAAGGGACGACAGGACAGGAATTTTGCTCTATTTTAAATTATAACTATGGAGAAGTGTGCATGTTGATAAAGATGTACTTGTTTATTTCTGGGTATGTCCCAAATAATAATCACAGTAATAATAATAATAATAATAATAATAATAATAATAATAATAAATAGGTTAGAATAATAATAAGTTAGAATCATCATCATCATCATCATCTGCTCGAAGAGTTTCATCTGTCGTCCATTGAGGCTTCTCTCTCTTTTTGGCTATAGATGGCATCTTTGTGCTTGTTCCTGAACAGGGTCCCTGTATTCAGTCCAGAGTTCTTCTGGCTCCTGGTTGATTAGGCATAACAGTGCAAATTTATTTTTCAGGTTATCATTAAAGTCTATGGGGATATTCTTCAGGTTGTATTTTGGCATGACAGTTGGTTTAGTGTTCTTCTTTAGTTTTACTCTAATGTTTGCTATTAGTAGTTCATGGTCTGTGCCACAATCTGCTCCTGGTCTTGTTTTTGCAAAGAGAATGGTGCTTCTCCATCTTCTGCTTCTGATTATGTAGTCCCACTTGATTTCTGTATTGGCCATGATGTGATGTCCATATATTGTGCGCCCTATGGATACATAAGGGTTCCGTTCCAGGAACCCCAATGTAAAACAAAAAAACGAAGTGTCAAGTTCCATTGTAGTCAATGGACACAATGTGCACGTGCTCACACAGGCAAGTGCCTGTTGCATCCATTGACTACAATGGGAGCAACATGCCTTGCAATCTCACATTCATATATGCAGACGCTGCCCCAGAAGGGAGCACACTGTATATAGTCGCTTCTTGTGTTGCTTGAAGAATGTACCTGTACTAGATCTTTCAATATCTTCTGTCTCTGAAGTTGGAGCATAAACTTAGATTATGATTATATTGACGGATTTTCTCTGAAGTCTTACTGACATAATTCGGTCAGACTTTCCATTGCATCTTTGATTGCTTTTGCTATAATTCTCCTCACTATAAATGCCACCCCATTTCTTTTGAGATTTTCATTTCCTGAGTAAAACACAATAATTATCTGACACAAAATGTCCCATTCCTGTCTACTTTAGCTCACCTAGCCCAAGTATTGCAATATTTATATGTTCCATTTCTTTTTTTACTATGTCTAGGTTCCCCTGATTCATGCTTCTCACATAGGCTGTGCATAGTAAAAGACATTCAAAAGGGGTTTACCGGGCCTCCTTCGGCGCAGTACAAACAAGCGTTAGCTATGGAGCTACTGTGTTTGCATATCATAGTCTGATTCCAGCAATGCTATGAAACACCCATAATTGCCATCAGACCCCATGGCACTATAAGAGGTGATAAAAATACCATTTATACAAGGATGCCCTTGAACATTTGCTAACATTTGCTTGTGATTAAGTAATAGCCAAGTGACCAGCATTTCAAATCTACAAAATAGCTTAACACTACACAAACAAGCTAGTCTGAATCTTGAGCACTGCCAATCCTTCCTATTAATCCGAAAGACAAGATCGTAAGTACTTACTTGTGAGTTTAAGTTAACTACTCTTTGTCTCTAAGCATGACAAGAATACACTGTGTTTCAACTATGCTTTACTGAGACAAGTCAGGATTAAACTGTTTTTTAATCTTAGTTTGTTCCAATAATCTATGCCATAAAGCCAACCACAGTTCTTATGGTTAGAAGAGCCGTGTTAAATCAAACTGAAGTGCAACAGTCCTCTTCCACTCATTCTCCCCAGCAAAAGAAATACTGAGGCACAGAGAGAGACTATATATTCATCCCCAGTTGTGGTGGTGTGCCTTCAAGTTGTTTCTGATCCATGGTGAAGCTAAGGCAAACCTATCACAGGTTTTTCTTGGCAAGATTTCTTCACAGAAGGTTTGTACTTGGTTTAGAATAATAGAATTATAGAGTTGGAAGAGACCCCAGGGGCCATCCAGTCCAACCCCCTGCTATGCAGGAACACCCATCAAAGCATTCCCAACAGATGGACATCCAGCCTATGCTTAAAAACTTCCAAAGAAGGAGACTTCACCACACTCCGAGGCAGCATATTCCACAGTTGGACAGCTCTGACTGTCAGGAAGTTCTTCCTGAGGTTCAAGTGGAATCTCTTTTCTTGCAGCTTGAATCCATTGCTCCTTGTCCTAGTCTCTGGAGCAGCAAAAAACAAGCCCGCTCCCTCCTCAACATGACATCCCTTCAAATATTTAAACATGACTATCATGTCCCCTCTTAACCTTTTCTTCTGCAGACTAAACATACCCAGCTCCCTAAATTGTTCCTCATAGGGCATGCTTCCAGACCCTTCACCATTTTGGTCGCCCTCCTCTGGACACATTCCAGCTTGTTGATATCCTTCTTGAACTGAGGTGTCCAGAACTGGACAAAGGGTTCCAAATGAGGCCCAACCAATGCAGAATAGAGTGGTACCATTACCTCCTTTGATCTAGACACCATACTCCTATTGATACAATCAAGAATCGCGTTGGCTTTCTTGGCTGCCTCATCACACTGCTGACTCATGTTCAGCTTGTGATCTACCAAGACTCCTAGATCTCTTTCACATGCCTTCCTGAGGCTGAGAGAGTATAAGGTCACCCAGTGGATTTCCAAGACCAGGACTGAACCCTGGTCTTCAGAGTCCTAGTCCAATGTCCAAACCAATATGCCAGGCTGGCTGTTCCATCCACAGTTGTTGTTGTTGTTGTTGCTGTGTGCCTTCAAGTCATTTCCAACCTATGGTGACCCTCAGATGGAGCTATCACAGGGTTTTCTGTGGCTGAAAATGTGTGATACATCCAAGGTCACCCAGTGAGTTCACATGGCTGAGTGAGTATCAAACTCTGGCCTCCAGCGTCGTAGTCCAATGCTCAAACCACTATATCATGCTAGCCCTCTCCATCCACCATTAGCAGTCATTAATGTACCCATTCTCATGAATTTGTCCCCTTTAAAGCTGTCCAAATTGGCATCTATCACTTCTTGTGACAGCAAGTTTCACAGTTTAGCTTTATGTTCTGTGGGAAAGTATACTTTATTTTTTTCTGTCCCGATTCTTCCACAACTCAACTTCAGTGAATGACCTCAGGTTTTATTATCAAAACAGAAGAGAAAAGTTTCCCTCTATCTCCTTTTCCCCCCTACCTCACACACTATTTGATGATAACACCCAACTCTACCTCTCCTTTCCACCTGATTCCAAGGAAGCTGTCTCGGTGCTGAACCAATATCTGTTGTCAGTAATGGACTGGATGAGGGCAAACAAATTGCAGCTTAATCCAAACAAGACAGAGGTGCTCCTGGTCAGTCATAAGGCAGATAAGGGAACAGGGACTTTGCCTGTGCTGGATGGAATGTGCAAACCTTTCATTTGCAAAATTTTGATAAGATACAATATAACTGGGCACTGAAGATACTCTCTCTGCCACTACCACACACACAGACAGACACACACACTCCGTCATTTTGAAAATAATTAATATATGAAACCTGTGCTTGCAAGACAATCTAAGTTTAATAACCACAAAGCTGTTGGGACTGTAACAAAGCAACGCTACAGAAAGATCTTCTGTCTGAATAGGAAAAGTTCAACCTAATTATTTAAATTAAGCAGTCATTTTTAATGTGCATCTGTGACAATTACAAAATATTAAAATGTCATGGAGAACCAGATAAAGATATCACACCATTAATGGATTACTATAGCTAAAGCTGCAACTACTTCTCTGGTGACATTTTAAAGACTGATTCAATTGATCAATGTTAGTGTATCACCCTTTACAGCCTATTCAGCGGTTTCCAATTAGTTGATAATAAAAAAGAATTTCAATTTTCATTCATTTTTAAACAATTCCATTAATTCAAGTTTTTTTTAAAAAAAAATCAATACCTTGGCATAAGAACATTTCTCATAAGAACCAAGGATATATAGTATTCCAAAACAAGAATTGACATGACTGCATTGATGTTTATAGTAATTCCATCAAGTAGTAAATCATGGCCTGGTCAATGCATCATCAATGCTGGAATGAAAGTTCTAACAGCAGCACTTAATGATTCTGTCCATCCCATGAACAAAAGGAAAATTGCATATAAGGTGAACTGTGTCTAAAATTAGTTTCTACATAGGACGTGTTGCACTTTTCACTAACGTGCAACATATACATTAACTAATATTGCATTTATTCCAACCAAAGACATGGTTATTACTTAGACAATAACCCAACTTTTTAATGAGGAAACGCGATATATAGTTTCACCCTTAAGGGAATCAAAAGAGCGGGAAAAGAATGAGAATGCATAGAGATTCCAACTCCCTCTTCAATGCAGGATCTGTAATTCCCACCCTTTGGTTCCATATCCTGCACTTGGGTTTATCAGAGAACAACTCTGCTCCATCTCTTGTTAGAGTTTCAGGAATAAGAAGAGTACTATTTAAGGATGGGAAGCCCTGTGTCTCCCTAGGGAATGCAAGACATTTTGTCAGGCCTAAAACAAATCAGGGGAACCAAAATTGGCCCAGCATCCCATAAGGCGTAAGGGGCATTTCAAAGCTGTTTTTCTATCGTGGTGGACAGTGCCCTGGGAGGCTACAAATAGCTCATTTGCCATATTTTGCCCAGTTTTGTGGTGCTGGTTACCTCTCTCCATATTGTGTCACCAGCAAAACTGATAGGTTCCAAACAACTTATAAGAAATCTGAACAGCACATGGCTTGTGACAGAGCTTTGCAGCGCTTCATCTGAGACCTCTTTCCAGCCTGTAGTAGCACCTTTAATGGCACTCTTTCATTATAACTGTTCAACCAGCCATGGATCCACTTAACAGTATTAGCTCCTAGCCCACATTTTGTCAACTTGTCAACAAGGATATAATGGAACACTTGTCAAATGCTTTGTTGAAATCAAGTACCATTAAGTTCACTGTGTCCCCATGCCCTGTACGGCTAGTAATTTTATTAAAAAGACAGAGACAAGATTGGCCTGACATGACTTGTTCTAGTAATCAATGCATTATTTTCTTGATGCTCACAGAATGACTACTTAATAATCTGTTCTACAACTCTGTATAGTGTTAACACTATGTTCACTGGTCTGCGGTTTCTCAAATCAAACTCTCCTTCTTTTTGAAGATGGGAAAGCTATATGCCTTTTCCTATCTTCCCTATCTCGCTGTTTTCTAAAAATCATGTTTTTTTGATGTTGTTTTGTTTTACTTAGTTTTATGTTTTTTTGGCTAACCAATCTTCAACATCAAGTATACATGGCCCTCGAGGGTGGTGAGGTACAGAGTGTTCCTTCTGCTTCTCTTTGTTTTTCTGGGACTCATGTAGTGAATCCCAGAAAACAGTGCTCATGGGGAAGAGACAAAACAGTAAGAGAAGATAATCTGTTTCTTCCACTTAAACAATTCTGTTTCCAGAGTTCAGTACCATATCTATACATTAAACAGATTTAACATATCCCGGGGCCTACATTTTTTTTGCTTGTTACCAATATGACATGCAACATTCACTCTTCTATTTCAATATTCTTTTACATCTTCAATTACTTGCTTGATGGTTAAGCTGTTGGCTCATTTTATTACTATGTAATTCACTAGCTATCATATTTGTTTTATATCACCAAATCAAGGTAAAATACAGTGGAACATTACATGCCACCTTGTTTTAATTATGAAAAGGTGACCAAGTCTTAGTATAATTTATTCTGATACTGCTAACCAAATTGTTAGCATGATTGTTATAAAATACCGTGATTTAGAAGAAGTGAGTTTTAGAATAACCTGCTCTCATTTGTTACCAATTAAAATGTTATATTCCAGAGGTAAAACAAACTCATCAGTTGAAAATGATAGAATTTAATACTCATTAATAAATATTAAAATTTTTTACATTCCTTTTTTATATTCTGCATGGAAAAGAATTGCAACATCAGCACTGTGGCCTGTAAAGTTAACTAATACTTTAGAATGATTAATCTACTGCAAAAAGTAAGTCTCTGAAAGCTGATTAATTAAAAGAATTAATCTTGTATTTATGCCTGCACAAATAGTTACCAGTAAATTCAATACTGCAAGTCACCATTGGGAATTTTCTTTAAATAACCTCTGAAAAGTAGCTGACAAAGTTAATTGTGGTTTGGAGTTTGCAATGTATGTAGAAATATTTATGTTATTTGTCATTGCTGTCCTTAAACCAAATTGCTTGCATTAAAAATGGATTCAAAGACAGTGTTTAGAACCACTCTTTTATCATTGTTTTCTGCAGCCATTTGCAACATGCAGTCATTTCATCTATTCTTTTCAAGACTCACCCTAACTCTTCCTTTATTCATCCTTCCTTGAATACATGGGGACTACAGAAGGAGGATTCTGCGCTACAGGCTGCCAAAGAGATGTGATATTAGCAGCTGCAAAACATATTGCCCACTTCCCACATCTATACACCCATTTTTAAAAAATAAAAATGACAAGTAAGGCATGGCTCCTAAATGGTTCTCCAGTCACATAACTGGGAAGGGGGCATTTCCCACCAAATCTTTCTTTTCAGCTGCAGCCCACATCTTTTGAGGTTCCCCCACCCATCGTGAAATGATTTTCGGGAATTACAGTGCACTTCAGAAGAAGGCACAGAATTCTAATTTCATCCATGGAAGGAAAGTTAGGATTTAAACCTAAAACTGTTAAAAGCCCCAAGAGCACTGCATCCTACTTTAAGCATAAAGCAATAACAGCTTTCTTCCATTTTTCAAGGGGCAGAAGTTCAGCACCCATAAATTCCTGCCTCAAGCACAGCATTGCAAGAATGAGTCACAAATCTGGAGGAAAGGAAAGCCATTTTGCCAGACAGCTACATGGGCTTACCTGCTGTCGTATTTATCAAAACCAGATTGTTGTGTGTGTTTGTTTTTAATAAATAACACCTTGGTTATTCATAGGTAAAGAATGCCTAGTCTCCAAAAATAATCAGCAGTTTGGATTTTGGAAAAAAAAAGGATAAAGAGCAGTTTGGATTTCAAATTTGGTCAAATGCAAGTTTACCAGATCCAAAGCCAAACTAGGCTATACATTATTTATAGATACTGTTGTTGTGTGCTTTCAAGTCATTTCTGACTTATGGTGACCCTAAGGTGACCCTATCACGGGGAGAGATTATTGGATAGATTTATTCAGAAGGGGTTTCCCTTTGCCTTTGCCCTCCTCTGAGGCTGAAAGAGTATGACTTACCCAAAGTCACCCAGTGGGTATCCATGGCTAAGTGAGGATTCAAACCTTGGTCTCTAGGGTCATAGACCAACAGTCAAACCACACTATGCTGACTCAGTTTATTCACTTAGTCACTTCATTTATATACATATATCTGATGGAAGGATGAGAATCCAAGAAAGTTATTGGCAAATAAGAATTTTAAGCTACCACAAGACTTTGCCAACAGAGTTAACAAGATTACCCCTGCCCTCAAAATTTATATAGTGAAGGTATGAACAGTGCAGTACTCACAAAAGTTTCCAAAAGATACTGACATCACAGCATCATATAAAAGCCAATCAAAATTGTTTCATAAAAGATAAATTATTTTCAAAATCATTATATCAAAGAATTGATTTATAATTGCATTTGTTGTTGTTGCTATCTCCCTTCGACCCTGACTTATGTCTTAGGTTTTTCTTGGTAAGATTTTGTTCAGAGAGGGTTTGCCATTGTCTTACTCTGAAGCTGAGGCAATGTGACTTGCCTGAAGTCATTCAGTGGGTTTCCATGGCTGAGTGAGGATTCTAAGCTACTCTCCCAGCATCTTAGACAAATGAAACCAAACTCAAACCATTACACCACATTGGCTCTCCATAACTTCAGGCTTTTAGAATAAATTCAAGCTTACAGAAAAGGCAACTTCTGGCCTAGGGAAGGCCGGTCCTCTGCTCACAGTAGTATTCATTATCCGCTGATTCAGTTGGCGACAGGCATGCAGAGAACAGGAGATTGCCCACTCTGCACACCCCTGCTGGCTGGAACCAGTGCACCTGCACGGGCGGTGGCAGTGGGCATGCAGAGAATGGGAGATTGCCCATTCTGCATGCCCCTGCTGGCTGGAACCAGTGCGCCCACACGGGCAGTGGCGAGTGTGCAGAGAATGGCAGATCGCCCACTCTGTATGCTTCTGCTGGCTGGAGCGAGCAAGTGGAGGCCCCAAGGTGTGCAGGGATGCGGCGAATGGCGGCCCTACACACTGCTGCAGGAGAACTGTACTTTAAAATCATTTTTGGGGGTGTTGACAGGGCGTTCGCTACTATCCATGGATTTCAGTATTTGCGGGGGGCAGAACCAATCCCCCGCAGATACGGGGGTCCTACTGCATAAGATGAATCACTCTTTGGACCAGGTGGTCAAAATCTATAAAGCTGAACACTTCATTGAGAATAGATGGCAATTAGGAACATGACACAAGTCTGGACTATTTGGAAAAAAAAATGTATCTCCCTATATGAATCTGCAAAGGAAGGCTTTCTCTCAGATCCACCACCATTCCAGGCTCACCTGGTAAGGACACAGGAAAGAATCTTCTCAGTGGCTGCTCCCACCCTGTGGAATGCTCTTCCATGGGAGGCTAGGCTGGCCCTCTCCCTGCTTTCCTTTAGTAGGCATATGAAGGCATATCTTTTTAAAGAGGCCTTTAATGAGCAACCAGGAGAGCTTTTGATTGATTGATTGATTAGCCATTTTTAACATGTATGCAAGTTTAACGAATTGTAAATGTATAATTTTATATGTTTCTTAATGCTTTTAATTGTTTAAATGTTTTTATTGTTTTTAAACTTTGTGAAAGCTCCCTTGAGTCCTACTTTGAGGGAAAAGGCTACACAGAAATTCAATCAATCAATCAATCAATCAATCAATCAATCTTCTTGTAGCTTATAAATGCTTCTTTCTGGGGCAAATTGCTTTCATTTTAATTAGATGAACAAGTTCATAGTCCACAGAACTGAGATGATAAGAAAAATAATAATGAAGAAAAGGCAATTGGGAACACCAGATTCAGAACTTTTGTTGGTTGAATGCACTGTCTCAGGGATGAGGAAAGGAAGGCTTTCCAGACACTTTTGGACTTCAGCTTCCACCATACTTCACACCTATGTTAGCAAGGATGATAAGAGTTGCAATCCAACATCTGGAAAGCATGTTCCTCATCCTTCGTATACCCTAATCCTATTTGTTTTTGCAGTCCCATGCTAAACACATATGAAAACCAGTGCTGTTCCTTTGACTGACTTCTTTTGGTCACTCAAAATCCTCCTCAACACAGCAGGTAGTGCACAGGCAAATACACAAGAACAGGGCAACACTCAAGGATAAGAAAAAGGACACGTTGAAAAAAGTGTTAATGAATTATAACAAATTTCCCTTAACCCTGCAGTCATGAAAGCCTATGCATCTTCAAATTTCCTTCTGTTTCTTTCTCGATTTGCACTGAACTTGATTTTCTTGTTAGTCATCTGATTTAAGCATCCCCTGCCATTCAACATGGCATTAACATCCATTTACCACAAAGCAATAAAATGTGCAGCCTGAAACAGAGACAAACATCTTTAACTAAAAGCTTAAAATTTTTCTTTCTTCTGACCTGACTAATAACATGTCAAAGACGACCAGCTTTTCTACAGTGTACAGGAAGTTGTACAGTATATGTTATATAACTGCAACTCTTCACCTCCTTTTTTTTTCAAGTCAGTAAGGTGAACAAGTCGATGACTGCCACAGGTAACCTTGCTTTGTTTTCATCGAATCAACAAACATCTGTGCTTCTTAACCATGGTCCACTTAGGAAAATGTTGAGACATTGATATAAGATTCTGTCTGAAATTCTTTTCCACAGCATTTCTGACAATCACTTTTATGACATAAAATGAAATCCAAGGCTGGAAAGAAAACAGGAGTTTCTTGGTAGCAGTTCTATAGCTTCCTCTTCAGGGACTGGAGAAAGCTATCACTTTTTGGCAACTGGATGATTATATATTCCCACTTTGCTACTTGCTTGTCAGTATATATTAGGAGTATGTTACTGCAGAGGGAGCAGTGAATTCTTCTGCATCTCTTAGATGAATAATTTCAATTGTGGCTCTGTTCACATGAAACCTTGTAATCATTCCCTGGCTGACTAGCAGAAGGAAAATTCCACAAGGAACAATCTAAGTTCGGAAAGTGATTGCTGTTTCCAATTCATTTGAAACCATAAAAGACCCTTGCTCTTTTAAAACATTCAGATGTAATGATGGTTTCAAACACTGATATCTGAGATAAGCATCTTTTCAAGTCATTTTCAGTACTAAAGTGTAAATTGCAAGGCAGAGTTTTAATCTACAGGACAAATATACTGATTAGTTCTGATAAAACGTTTCAGTTGACTATGGGCTGGCAGACAGAACTTAGTAACTAGATCAGAGACTAGATATGTTACTTTTTTGGACTATGATTTCTGGAATTTGTTGGCCAGCTGGAATATTCCAGGAGTTGTAATTCAAACCAGTAATATCTCCAAGTTCTAACATCGATTCTAGTGCTCATGTAAGTGGGAACTATGACTTGCCTTCAGAACTTCATACAGAATGTTCCTCCAAAGAAACAAACAAACAAAAAAAATCCATGCAATTAAAAAAGGAAAAAAGTAGGATGTCAGAGAGAGGGTTTGGTTAGAGCTTTCTTCTCTGACATCAAGTTTGTGTGCGTGTGTGTCTGTGTGTGTGTATATATCTATATATCAAGTGTGTGTGTGTGTGTGTGTGTGTGTGTGTGTGTGTGTGTGTTTTAGAACATCATATGAGCCATTACCTACAGATTTAGATTTCAGTGATGAGTATGGTTTGGATGACATTCTAGCATGTATTCTTCAGGGCAACTAGCTGCGTGCCCTTTGTGCACTTCTGGCTGAAGGTCCAAATTCTACATCTGAGAGCTGCTCCAATGGGAAAGAGTAAATTTCCATTGTTTGAAGCCAGATTAAGATTAGTGCAAAATAGCAAAAAAAAAAAGGTTTTTTTTGTTTTGTTTATAGAATGCAAATCCTGGGATTCCATTAACTAATGTCTGTGATATGATCTCTTTAGAAACTGCATTAGGACTTGCTAGGGATCCTCTCTCCTAATGCAACTGCAATCTTCCCATTTACAACAAATCCTATGGTTTAAAAAGAAAATATTTTACCTTGTGTGAGTGCAATTTGGATGCCATCATCTATGTGAAACTACTACCTGTTTTTCTCTGGTTTAAGCAAGTGCCCGCAATGACCATGCATTATAAATTGAGTGCACTTTAATTTGCTTTTTCTGTAACATGGTATTTGCAGCATGTCTACCAAAAGGAACAGCACTGAAATGAATGAGCCTGAAGAGGAGAGTGAACCACATTTCACTGGAATAATTTGTTTTTGTGAAGAAGCAGGTATGTGGTATAATTAAGCAGGGATGTAAGTGAACAAGGCAGGCACTTAACAGGTGCATCTTAATTATCTATAACCAACCAAGATTAAGCAACAAGAAAATTATCCCCTGGACTAATGCATGAATGAAATAGGCTATGCATATTTACAAGAGGCACAGCTGTCACTTCTTAATGATAGTTGAATCAAAAAACACTGAGCTGTAACTAATTATTTTAAGAAAGAGAAAAGGGGAGGAGGATAAACGGAGTCTAGAATGACATGCACATCCAGTCAGGCTACCTGCATTATCACAGCCTAGGCTGCTGCCTCACGCTGATTATTTCATCCCAACACACCTCCTTATTTTAATCAATGGGGAGGTTACAAGGCTTTTCCATTTTGTATTGTGAGCTTCCTTGCACAGTGAGCTTCCTCCTTGCCCACAAAAGGTACTAGAAAGATGACTATAAATCCAGTCAACAAGTTACGTAGAAATGGCAGTACACATTACAATCATGCCTATGGAAAGTCACTACAGGGCAATAACTGGATTGCAATTCAGGGAGACCAACCTTCAAATACTGAGTATGAATGGGAGTAATGCATGTTGAAGTCACAGGGTTGTCTGCTATTGTCTAGACAGCTCTCAATGATGTTTCCTTCTTTAGGGGCACATTGTGATCTCCTTGACTGGTTAATAAAGTCTGAGAGGCTTGTGCCTCGCATAACTATTAGTGGAGGGCTACTCTTTGGACTCTGCTGAAGAACAGGAAAATTTGTGCTGAATATCCTGCTGTTTGAAGGAGGTATTGTTTCACTGGCATTCATTTGATATGATACGATCGCAATTCATATCACACTGAGGGGAGCAGTGATGGTACTCAGCCTGCAGTGGCTTCAGGGAGATGGATGAAGGAAACCTGGGCCATTTCCGCACTACATTGTTATAGTGCTATTATTCCACTTTCAACATCCTGTGGAATCCTGGGGTTTGCAATTTAGGGAGGGGCCTCAAAGGCCCTTCTGCAGCTGTTGCTGCTTGAGATTCAATAGTCTGGGTTGTAATTTATTTCAACCATTCCCCATTTTGACCTGCTTCTTCCCAGGCTAGTTCTTCCAGAATTCCACTAAGAGAGAATATCTATATTCAACCTGGTTCAATGCTATGGTCTTCTCTCTCTGCTTGCCTTTAGTTCTGTGCTATTTTAATTTGTTGGTTTCAGATCTTGAAGTATTCTATCCATTCCAGAGCTGTTTTTTTGTAAAGGAATTGTCAGCACACTTCTGTCCTGGATCTTGATCCTAGTTTTCTGCCAATATATTTAAAAGTGGCCTTATTGACTCATTGTCCCTGGACCACTTAGGCTAACGGCTTGTTTTTCTGCTGGGTCCCTGATCGAGTAAGGTCGCTTCTTTGGTGGCTTTTAGTATAGAGTGGGATGAGACTGATATCTGATAATCCAATCACCGCACATCTTCAGGATGCATTTCCTTTCGACCCCCACTTCCATTTTTATTCCTTCTCTGAAGCCTGAACAGGAACGAAGAGGTTAAAAGAGCTGGAACAGCTGATTGAGTTATCATGCTACTGCTGCTCAGGAAATCCTTACAAATGATAAGACACAGATAAGGCATGTTTCAGTGTAACATGAATTGTCATCTTTCAATGCCAAGGGGATACTTCTCTTGAATGGAAAGCCACATTCTTCCAACAAATAGTTTCACAGTCTTTGTTAATAAAGAGATTCCATCTCTTCATGAAATCCATTTCACTGCTCCTCCTGTTGAAGACAAAACACCTGAGTTTTCTGATTAAGTGTCACCCTCAATTTTGCCACACAGGAAAGCAAAGTGACAAGCACCTGCTCTTTCTCTGCCGGAATTCCATAAAGCCGTTTCTTCACATGAACAGTGATGGTATAAGAACTATTCATCTTTCTGCTGTCTTGACTGGCCTACCACATTATTTTGGATATCTTCTGGCCATCTGCAGGACATCTGTAACCACATTGGCTACTGGCCAACAAGCAGTCACCATGACATACCAGAACCATAATACCCAAACCTCCTCCTATCTTACTTTCACATGAAAGCCAAAACCCCCAAGAGAAATTCTGCCCCTCTCTCTGTATATAAAAAGAGTCACGTCTGGTTGCTCACCATTTCTAAGATTCAAACCATTTTTTCTGCTGTATAAAGTACTCCCACTTCTTTAATATTTCTCATTGATGCTTTCAATAAACAGAGCATGTGTTCAAGACACAGAAACTGAAAAAAGCTGTGAGACACACTGTGAGAAGGAATATCTTACCCTCTGGATTTTGGTGAAGTGCAGCTTCCATCAGGTCTCATTGCTGGCTATACTGGCTAGCATGGATAGTAGCTGCCATGCAATAATATCAGGAAGGCTGCACTTTCTTCATCCTTGGATTATGTGACTGTTGCCTGTCATCAGCAACAACCTACTTCTATCTGTGGTCTGAGCTAGACAGAGAAGACTGTAGGCACACCCACATATTAATTAAGATGCACAAAGAATAAACTTACCACAGTGGTTCCCACATAGAGGGCTTCTGTTCAAAAGTTTCTGTGCACATAAGCTATCTTTTTCCTCTTAGTGTAGTTACACTACCACCATCACTCCCATAAGAAAGAAGGACAAAGGAGTGAGAAAAGAGGAGCTATAAATGGAAGATGCCATCCTTTGGACAACCTGGTAAATGCTGTAAATGAAGTTGTGGCAGGGGGTTCACAATAAAAGCCTCACATGGAAGCAACCCAAGTTAACACAATGGGAACTAACAGGACCAGATTGCAATGCACACTTGAAAATTATCAGATTGCTGAAAAGTATAAGTTGCCTACCTGCAACTGTATGGGTAATTCTGTGCCTGTACAGAAATCTCTGGAAGCTTCCAGAGCTGCATTTGGACAGTAACCCTGCCCCCTCACTCGCACAGATATTAGCCATGCATTCTTGCCAAACCCCAGTTCCAAGTCTGCAAGTGAGAAGCCAGGAGTAGAGGGATGGAATGAAGAGGAGAAGAGAGTGGGTTGTGTGACTGCACAGGTGACCACTGAAAGAACTACAGTTACAGGCAAACAACCTGTTCTTCTTCTTTGTGGTCTCTATGACTCACACATATGGGGGAGGAGCAGTCTAACTTACTGAGAATGGTGGGTGGCATGGCTGATAGTAGAACCACCACACCAAAAAGCTGCATAAGATTAGAACTGAGCATCCAGCAGACAGGAACATAGATTACTAGGGACACGTAACAGTGCAGCAGAGCTCTGGGAGAGGAATCCCAGATATAATGCCTCTGAGATATGTCAACAAGGTGGTTGTTGCTTGAGTTGTATGAGCTTTTACCTCTTGCAGAAGGGGTTTCCCAGTGAGAGAGTAGAAAGGGGGAGAAAATTCACCACCCAATGGGAGAGACATTGAAATGAGATTGCTCTTTCCTTCTTACACTTACCACTGGCAATAAGCAGTTAAGGAGTTTTCTGGAATTGCTTTCTTCAAGTGATAAAGAACTGGAGCTCTCTTCTAACATCTAGAATATGGAGGGCACATTTGAGGGCAGAAGAAGGGCACTGTGTGAAGGTCAGAAGAACCAGAATTTGGCTGAGATGGCAAGCAGAAACTACTTGAGAGGGAATGGTGACTAAATAGAAATTAAGTTGTCTCTATGAAAGCACAAGTAAGGGGATGAAGTCCACCCTTAGCATAACTAGTTTGCTACAAGCAGAGGTGATGGCCACAAGAAAAGCTATCTTCTAGGACAAGTGGGTGAAGGATGGCATGGGTTTGAAGAGGCACGCCATAAACTTGGAGATAACTAACAAGAGACTCTATGTGAGTAGTCATTCACAATTACGTGGATGAAGGTGTACATAACCTTTCAAAAATGTCTTTATGCTCAGGTGCACTGAAGAAAAGTTGGCATCTGGCAGCTTAGAGTAAGCAGAGATGGCTGCCAGATAAACCCTCCAGGAAGAATGTGAGAGAGTTTTACCTCACAGAGACATAAGGAAGTGAAGGATGTGTTTGAAGGAGAAATGTATCTGGTGTTAACACCTTCACTTTGCAGGAAGAGAAAGGAGGTCTATAGGAGCATTTTGTTGATTGCTTGCATGCAGGGGGCATGACTTCTCTAGCATAATTCAAAAGCTCTGGGGAGGGTGGGCTCGCCAAACAGTTAGCCTGAAAGTGGCCATGCCTGGGTATTTTACCATGATGCATACAGATGAGATCTGGATGTCTCAGAAAAGAATGGAAGTTGCTGCTGAAGAGCCTGGATACACTGGAGAACCACAGTTGGTAGGACCACCACTGGGTAATCAAAATGTCTGCATTGTTCTCCTCAATCTTTGTGAAGACTCTGGTGAGGAGAAGATGGGGGAAATAGAGGAAAAACATACAGCAGAAGCCTATTCCATGATAAAAGAAACATGTCTCCTAGAGAGCTCCTGCTTTTACAACTCCTGCTTCAGAATCGAGTGCTCTGGGCATTTTCTTGGGACACGAAGAGGTCTATCCTGGATGTGTCCCAGCAATGGAAGAGACGTTGAAAGAAGGCTTAGTACATCTTCCACTCATGGGAGAAAAAGGTTATTCTGCTGAGGTCATTCGCCAGGACATTGCCTACACCTGATAGGTGCATCATCAACAGAAATACATCTCTGCAGATGTACCAGTCTCAGACCTAGAGAATGAGCTGAAAGAGAACATGGGAATGCATTCTTCCTTGCTACCACAGTGTTGTGATGGAACAGTTTTTGGAATGTGCAAAGGACATTCCACACAGTGAGCAATTCCAGGACACTGATATCATGTGACTTTTCTGTGTCAGATCTAGGGTGTGGGCATCCCAATCCATCATGCAGACATCTGTGGTGAGCAGCAGAAATGGAAGATGTTAGGTGAATGGCATCCTTCCTATAGTGTTGGAGTGATTGGTCCACCAGATGAGGGTATGAAGAATCAAGCAAGGTACCAAGAAGACCATGCTGTTCCAGATCAAAGTGGTCTAGGAACCACTTTTGTAGCCACCTCATATGGAGCCAAGTGAAGGGGACAACTACAGTAGTTGCAGCCACGAGGCCTGTATGACTTGAATGGATCTGGCCTTGACTCCTCAGTTTTGTAAAAGCTTCTGTACTGACCTTTGGGGTGGATGTTTTATTCTTGGGTAGGAAAGCTCTGGACCTCATGGAATCAATCACCACTCCTGTAAGCTAGATACACCAGGATGGATATAGAAAGGACATTTCTCAATTTATCATGAAGCCTAGATACTGACGAAAGGACACTGCAATGTAGACATCTTGCAGGGCCTGGTGGAAAGAAGGAGAGGCTATTAGCCAGTTGTCTAAATATGGGAAAATGAGGACTCATCTGATGCATAGCAAAGCTACTACTATGGTTAAACCTTTCTTAAAGACCCCTGGGGATATTGCCAGGCAGAAGGGAATGATGAGAAACTGATAATAGTCTAGCCTGACACAGAAGCACAGGAAGCACCTTCTGGAAGGGTAGATACTGATAGGGAAGTACGTGTCTCACAAATTTACTGAGTTGAACCAGTCTCCTTTGTGGTGGAGGGGGAGAATGTTCAATAGCGTGACCATTCTAAACTACTGTCTACAGAGAGCTATGGCATTAGTCATGGCTTTTGCACTACACTTGACATGGTCATCTGCTAAGCCACTAAATTATATTCTTCAGACTGGAAAACACAAGCTGCTTTCTTACTGTCCTCCAACAGGTGATTAATGGGGGGGGGTCAATCTATGCCCAAAGGAACTGCTGGTAGGCAGCTATGCATGGTTAGTAACTCTCTATTCTAAGTGACAGAGCAGTCATGGAGTATGTCTTGAGGGCCATGGCTCAATCTTATGCCCCTCTTAATTTGTCAAACAAGCATGGGCTTGTTGGGAGGAGCTGGATTGTGTTGCTTTTAGAATACTTGAATATGATTGCAGGTGCTTGAAGCATAGTCTTCTTCCTGCACACAGTAGGGATTTTCTATCCTCCCTGAAGTGGAGAGAACCAAGGCCAGAGTCTGCCAGGAATGACACACCACTTTCCATAACACTGAAAGCATAGGAACAACTCTCAAATTTGTGTTTTGAAGTTCAACCATCTTAAATATTAGGTCTGCAAGAGGAGGGTCAGGTTCTTCAATTTGAACATCAAGAGCCTTAGCCATTCTGGAAATCTGCTGCAAAAAGGTGTCCAGGTCATTGGATGAGAAGATGAGATTTTGATCACCTACAAGGGAAACAAGGGAGGAAATGGGAGGTCCTCCAACGTTGAATGACTCAACTGTTCTTTAAATGATGTTTCTGCCAAGGTTCCTCTATCAACGTTTTTTGAGACTGAGGTAAAGGAGGTGTAACTGACAAGCAGAGGCAGCATCATGTCAGTGTCATGATGAGGAAGGCTTTGCTGCAGTCAATACAATTGGATGGACTGAAAGTTGAGTAGCGGGTTCACTAGCTGAGTGAGAAAACATACCGGTGCCCACGGAGGAAGTGGAGGAAGCCTTGAACACAAGGGAGACTTCAGCTTAGATTGTGGATGTAGGACACCTGCAATTGACTGAGGCAGAAATCTTTATGAGAAGCATAAAGTGCTTCTACAGTGATCTTTATGAGAAGCATAATAGTTGTAATATGGCTCCCATATAAAATGGGGGATCACATAAATACAGTGGGTATCTATCCCAATAATAACATGGAGAAGGTGAACAGTCTCCTCAATAATGGTAGTGTCTCAAATCTCTGTAAGAGTGGGATGAGAAAGTGCAATGTTGGAATCAAGATCAACAGTCTTCTGGAGCCAAAGTCTACTCTGATATTGAGAGGAACTGCAAGGTTGTGGTTCCTGGTTCATCTTGACATGTTGCATAGTTTCAGCACCTGTCAACCTCAGAATCAAGCGTTGGGCCTTCTAGTGGTGGCTGAGGGCAGGACTCTGGGAGAGAAAAGATTTATCCCGAATCTCCCCTTTTGAGTAGAAGCCAACAATTTGGGCCTCATTAAAAGAATGATGAAGAGACACTGAAGAGATTAGGATACAAAATGAGGATAGGTGTGGTTCTTGAGTGGGGACTGAAGGTCCTGTGATAACTGAAGCCCCTGTCAGAGCTGCTGATGACGAGCAGCAGCTGTTGGCCCCTGTTGCTCAGGGTGGAGATGACAAGCAGCAGCTATTGGTCCCTGTTCCTCTGGTTGGAGATGAGTCCTGCAGCTCAAGAGCTCCCCCTGCTGCCATGGACCAAGCAGGCTCAGACATTCCTCTGCCTGCTCCTTTAGGGCAACAGGGATCCAGTTGCTATCCTGAGGATGCCCTGGAGCCTGCATCAATCAGCCCACAAACAAGGCACCGACTCAAGATTGCTGACCAAAGGGAGGCTTCCTTGATTAAGTTCAAGAAGTGGTGACTGGCCACACCTGTGCTTGGGCTATATAACTGCCTGCCTGGAAGCTTTCCTTTGCTTGTGGCAAACTTTCTACGACTCCTTTCCTTGCTTCCAGCACCTGACTCCTGATACCTTGGATTGAACTCTTGGCTCCTGACCCCTGGATTTTGGACTCTGACTACGGCTTTTGCTTGTCGCTCAGGCTTAGGTAAATGGACTGCCTATAAGTACTTGCTTGCTTTGACTCCTCTCGGTGGAACTCTGCTATCTCTCCCTCTCCCTTCTCTGGGCTGGCTCACTGCCCAGGTCTCTGACCTTGACAGTTCTGACACAGATGAGTCCTGGGGGCCAAGAATTGGCAGTTGGTCCTTATGCTTCTTCTTCTTCTTAAACTCCACCTTAGCTGTAGAAGAACATTTTTATTTCTGCAATTGTTTTTCTCTAGAGACTTCCCAGGAGTGAAAGGAACATCTGTACCCTGGAAATGGGCTTAGGAGCTTCTTGGGGTGTCAGAGATGAGGGTGCCAACTTCTGGCTGAGGAAGCCTGAGCAGCAGTCACAGAAATCTGGTGTCAGTGCCAAGGCGTGGCAGGCAGCCAAGAGCCAGCTAATAGGTCTTTATACAGATAAGGCAGACAGGCAATAAATCAAAGGGCTTTACTTCAGCAGTAAGTAGGTAAGGCAGCAGTAAATTAAAGAGACTTTTGCAGCAGGGATATCCCTGGCTGTTACAGCACAGCCAGGCAAAACAGCAAATAGAGTCCACGTACCATGGAGCTTGTTCCTCAGCCAGTTGGGCAGCATTCCAGGAAGCAAGGCAAGGAGCCCAGCAGGCACACCCAAAATGGACGGTTGTGAGCCGACAAAGACCCAAGGCTGAGTGAGTGCTTTTATCAAGCAGGCCCTCACCCAGGTGCTACCTCAGCTGGAGCTTGATTGCTTGGTGTTTCCTATTTAAACGCTCTGACCTTCTGAGAGCACTCTTTTGCTCCTGATGCTGCTGGTAAGTAGGCACCTGCTCTTGAATCTCTGGGTCTAAGGCAGCCCCTGGCTCCATTGCTGGGGCTACTGGGGCCAAGGGCCCTGTGTCCAGGGCAGCCTCTGGGGTAGGCTGTGCAGCAGGCTCCATGGCAGCCTCTGGGGTGGGCTCTGCTGGTGCAGCAGGCTCCATGGCTTTGAAGTCCTCTGGTTCAGACTCAGAGCTTGAGTCCTGGAGTGCCAGGGTCTTGACATCTGGCTCCATGAGTGATCTGGCTGGTGCTCCATTGCTGAAGATGAATGGGAGCAGACAACTACTGAAGCTGTATAAGCAGCTTATTATGAGCTGCAAGAGCCACAATTTGTTGAGCTCCTCCCCACTGAAGAGCTTTAAGACAGGAAGCTCTATCATGCCTCACTAGCCAAGTAAAGTTCTGGAAATATAGGCATGAGTTGGCCACATGGTTCTTGCCAATGCAGAAAAGAAAATGCTGAAATGCTGAAGATGCAGAGAAGAGAATGCAAAAATGCATCCTACAACGATGGCAGATGACAAGGAACTGGATTTCAGTGTGAATGTATGGCTTATACATATGTGACTGAGGGGCCAGCGCTACTAACAAAACATAGCTTTAGAAACTTCCAAAGATCTCCATACAAATTCAAAATATGGGTGAGTCACAGAGACCATGAAGAAGGAAAACGATGACCTATCAAATGAGAAATAATTTTCCTTTTTGAAGTGAGAGAACTACCCATCTTCATTTTCATGCTCTTGTAGTACCATCAAATTTGCTAATTCCAGTTTTTCTGCTGCAATAGCTCTTAGAAATGTTTGTCTTTAAGTAAAGTGATTTTTAAGGTCACAGATGGAACCCAAAGTGAGACCGAAATGCTTCCCTGACAGTCTTCCCCATGTTTCTATTTGAAACAGCACCTTTTAATCCTCTGTGATTCTCACAGTCCTTTATATAATCTGACTAAATTTGGGAAGCTGTGAGATAGCTTTAGGGATTGAAGAATCTGCCAAGCTTGATTTAGCTCATTTTTCTGCTGTTAACAGATGCCAAAAAAGGTATATGGAACAGTAGATATTTTCATGCACATTTTGAAGGATGCATTTTTGTATACATTTTCCAAAATCTGTCTTTTGAGGAGTAGCATATTTTTATTAATTATATTTCTAGATACACTTTCCCAAATTAAAACAGCCGGTATCAACTTGCAAATATATTCCATTTCATATATATGTGCATGGGCTAAATTTAGCAAGTTTTCCTAAAAATGCTAGCTCTGCAAATTTCTCAAACATCCTTGATAAACATCAATTAAATTTAATTGAAATATAAATATGGTGAGAAATATGCCAGTGTAATTTCTGAACACCTGATGCCCTTATTACTCTATTGCTCTCTATGGCCCTACCTACTATCTAGAAAAATTTTCACTGTTTAAGGTTTCATTCACATTAAGTGAATATTGCCATCATTCTGAAAGCCAGGAGCTGCTTTATGTAGTAGCTGGGGGAAAGAAAACTGGTATAGTATGGTAGCTAGGAGAGAGATCTGCAAGCCAATAAATTAATGGCCCAAATTATACCTCAGACACAAATGGCAAATTAAGTAAGCTGCAATTCTCTGAGCCTTACAACCCAATCTTGCATTTGTTTACTGAAAATCCCATTATGTGCTATGGGTAAGTAAGCAAAGGACTGTGTCCTTAGCTCCTAACTACAATACATGGGCAGTCCCCTGGGTCAAAAGCCCCCACAAACTAACATGCTTTATAGCTGCTATAAGGCAAGTGTGGGCAAAGGCCACCTTGGAAACACACAGGATACCACAAGCATGTTTCTGGAGCCTTAATTCCCTGAGACTCTGTCCTTTTTCTGGCAAAGATGGTCAACTGCCACTGCTGTCAGCCTCCAGGATCAGTGATCATAGAATCATAGAGTTGGAAGAGACCACAAGGGCCATTGAGTGCAACCCCCTGCCATATACAATCAAAGCACACCCAACAGATTAAAAACCTTCAAAAAAGGAGACTCCATCACCCTCCAAGGCAGGGTATTTTACTGACAAACAACTCTTCCATTAGAATGTTCTTCCTATCATTTAGATCTCTTTTCCTGTGTCCAAAGCCACTGGTCCATGTCCTAGTCTCTGGAGCAGCAGAAAACAAGCTTGCACCATTTTCCATATGACATATTTGAAAGGTCAAATATTTAAACATGGCTATTATGTCATCTCCCAAACTTCTCTTCTACAGCTTAACCAGCTTCCTAAGCTCCTCCTCATAGGTCACGGTTTGCAAGGCTGTTACCATTTTGGTTTGTCTATAGACTCAGTTTGTTAATATTCTTCTTGAATTGTGGTGCACTGAACTGGACACAGTATTCCAGGTGAGGTCTCACCAAAGCAGAATAAAGTGGTACTATTATTCCCTTGAGGAAGACACTATACTCCTATGCAGCCTAGAATCACATTGGCTTTTATAAGCTGCCACATCACACTGTTGACTCATGTTCACCTTGTGGTCTACAAAAATCCTACATCCCTTTCACATACACTATGGTCAAGTCAGATGTCACCCATTTCCCTTTTAAATGGATTACAGGGTCCCCTATAAAGTTTTCAATTTTTAAAAAAAACAAAACTTTTTTTTCCAAATCAGAAATAGACTTTCATCCACTTTTATCTTTCTGTGTTTGTTTCTTCCTTTTGTGCTTGTTTTTGTAATCTGTGCAGCCCCCAGAGGACTTCAGCAGCCACCAATTGGCCAGTGGAACCCACTGACAGGACCCACCTCTTTCGTAAAGAATCCTAAGCTTCTGGACACCAAGTGCTACATCTGAAATATAATGATCAAATAAATAATAACGAGGAATATCAGCACAAAGACTTATACCACAATAAAGCGTATGTGTACTCACTTACTCTATGATCAATTTAGAAAACACTGGAATAACCCTTAAAGAATAAAAACTGAACAACAGATTCAACAACGATAATTCTGGAATGTTCACAAACCTAAATTATACCGACAGGAAAAAAATTGAATGAATATATTATATATAAACACAAATATATATAAACACACAAATATAAATATACACACAAAATATATTAAAATATATATTTGTTATTGTTATTTGTTATTGTTGTGTGTCAAGTTGTTTCCAACTCATGGCAACCCTAAGATGAACCTATCACGAGGTTTTCTTGGCAAGATTTGTTCAGATGAACTTTGCCTTTGCCCTCCTCTGAGGCTGAGAGAGTGTGACTTGCCAAGGTCACTAAATGGGTTTCCATGGCTGAGAAAGGATTCAAACACTGGTATCCAGCGTCATAGTCCAATGCCCAAACAAGCACACAACACTGGCTCTCACAATCCCTCCCCCTGTTTAATTTAACCTGAGAGGGGGGAAAAAAAGATCTTTTGAATGTATATGCCATTAAGAAAGAAGTACATGGTCATGCCCTGTGACAATCAAAACATACGCAGAGCAAAGCTTGCCATGAGTGGGATGGTGGTTGCCAATGATGAAGGAAATGTTTTGGCAGTACATAATTCCCCATGGGGGTTAGAACACACAGCAAGGGAAAGAAAAAGTATGGTAGTGAAAAAGAGGTTTGATTGAGCTCCACAAAAATTCTTTCCTGGGAGGAAAAGCAGGCTATTTTTCCAAGCCCACCACCCTACACCCATTTCCAGAAGACTGTGCCATCATTCCCAGAAATAAAACAAATTATCCTCTTCCCTTTATCATTTAAAATCTGATGTGTATGGCAATTTAATAAGGCTTCTCCTTCCCTACCATGCTTGTGGTTAAGAGCGGCGACTCATGAGAGAAGGGCATCTTCCAAAGGCTGCAGAGGATGGAAGAAGGGAAAACCTATCCTTCATGCTTTCCACTGCTGGAAGTAGAGAGGGATGTAAAAGAGGTGAATGTATTTCTGTATTTGGGCTAGTGGGGAAGTATGGATAGTAAGCTGGAAGGGAACCCTTTGTCAGTTCAGATTTTGATCTCAACTTGAAAAGAAGAGGAGATTAAAGCTCACCCTTTCTTTGAGCTTTCTGAGTCCCCTTCAGAAAAAAACAAAATAAAGATAATAATAATCATTATCAATCAAAGCTCAAGTGAACTCCATCAATCCCTGCTGAATTATCCCTGCAGACCATCCTCACATATATTTTGAAATTCAGTGCCAAAATTACAACTTAAAATCAACATGGAAAGCTTTTCAAGAGGTAAGCTTTATACAAAATTGATAACTCTCCAGTGCCAAGGTGAAATCTATAACATTTAAATCTTTATGGCAGCTGTAAAATCTCAAGCACAACAGTACCTCACTGGCATTCTGCAACTCATCAGCAAATCGACTGACTTCTCTGAAAAGCAGGGATATTGTAGAGCTCCTTAAAGTGCTGCACCGGCCAAGCAAAACAAGGGCATGAGATATAGAATCCTGCATCTGAAACTGATTAAAAGCATAATTAAGCTTCACTTTGTTCTTTTTTTAAAAAAAAATTAAGTAAGTTAAAATGTGCCAATTTGCATCAGTAGGGGTGATGAGGCTACAGAATAAAACAGCACATCAAAACTGGGAAACAAAGGCCACAACTTTATTGGCTACAGCATACAGTGGGTTGGCCAAAACATGGGTCTGGATCCCTGCATCTATCAGCCTGCTGCTGACCGATGTACCCAAGCTTCCAACCCGGTGCCGGAATCCCAAATGGCCAAATGACCGGGAACTGCCTGTCACCAAGAGGTGCAAGCAAGGCATGTCCCCCTGAGCCGGACATGCTCGCCACTGCCTTGTACCCCCTTCCACACCGCAAGGGGCCAATGAACCATTGCCCAAAGGCCATTGGCCCCAACCAACCTGGATCCAGGACCCATGTGACCGCCAACAAGTTGTGACAGAGAAGTAACAGAACAAAAGCTAACAAAGCCAGATATACAAACCGCGAACGCAACAAAACAACAATCAGCACAAACATCAGAAGATACATAGGGAGGGCGGGTGGGAAGCAGCCCGAATGCAACACTAATGGCTGCCCAGGTGGATGCAGGGGAATATATCCCTCACAGCCACCCAGCCAGCCACGGCGGCCAATCAGAGCGTGAGAGGTGTGCTCCGAGTGGCCACCGCCTCCCTGGGCATCCGGGCACTCCCCGCAAGACCTCTCCGGAAATGGCCCCTCAGGAGGCTGTAAGGGCCGCCATTCTTCTGCACCCTCACACCACCACACAAATGGCGCCACACAATAAGTTGTGCAGCGTGCATACCTGGAATTTTCACAGGACATTGTAAAGACCAACTGTCTAATAAAATATGATAGAATCTTCTTACAATGTCATCCTAAGTACACTTACTCAGAAGTTAAGCCCACTTAAGCTCAATGGGATTTACTCACTAATAAGTTTCCTTAAGCTTAAATACCACGAAGGTACCAGATTCTACTTGAGCTAAGCAGGGCAGTTCTGGTTAGCATTTGGAAGGGGGATCACAAAGAATACCAGATGCTGTAGGCTACATTCAGAGGAAGGCAATAGCAAACTACTTCTGGCTAATCTTGCCTGAGAAAACCCTATGATATCCATGTGGTTCTCATAGGTTAAGAGGCAATTTGAAGGTGCACAAACACAAGTTAACTTAAAATTCAAATCTGTATCACTGGCTTGCAAGCTTTGGTCCTCTAGATATTTCGGACTTCAACTCCCAGGAGCCTCAGGCAGCTGTGTCAATGATTCTCCCAAATTCAGTCTCTCAAATCCTAGTCCAACACTACCATTAGTACACCTTATCTGCTGTAAATTTAAGCACAGTTTTGTGTTTCCATTTGTTGTTCTGTGCCTTCAAGTTGTTTCAAACTATGGTGACCCTAAGGTGAACCTAACACTTTTTTTTTTTTTTTGGTGAGATTCTGGGAACTGAAGTATAAAACACCTGGAGGGCCACAGATCGAGAACCAGTCACTAAAATACTGAAGCAGCTCCCACTCCTTCCATCAAATCAATTTTGGAGCATCATTCACCCAATGAAACTGCACCAAAAAAGTTGTATAGCATTTTAGATTTATTACTAATGTGGATTTCCTGCAGATAGATTGAGTTTGAACCTTACGACATAAAAGTACAGACATTTGGCTGTGCTGGAATTGTTTATTACACAGACCCCACTGCTCACAGATTCAGACATACAAGGGTATGTGGATGTATTCAAACTTAATCTTTATACAATCAGTTTCCACAAACATTTTCTGCTCACTGGATTGCAAAGATGTGATCCCATAAATGGTAAGGGGTTTTATATTTTAAATCACCCATATTGTAAGGCTTCCTGGCAGAGGAGCCAGGGAGGAGGCATTTGCTATTCTTCTGTATTCTGTTCCAAGATACAGCTGGAATCCACAGGAAAGCAGTGAGGTATGGATTCACTCCAGACGTATTTGTGCCAGTCAGTAGCCACAGCTCTAGCAAGCACATTCCCACATCTCCAGAGCAGATAAAAGAATGTTATTTAGAGTACAAAAGTTTACAGCACTGATTTCAACTGAGGGAAGATTGTCTGAAGTATGTTTCAATCAGCCTAACATCACAAAGATGATCTACCCCCATCCAGTATAAACATCTCAAGCTCATATGAACTTTCTTTTAAGAGGGCTAACTTAATAGTATGAAGATAAAAACAAAGTTTCTTTGTTTAAAAGAACACATTAAAATTCTGGATTTTTGGAGAAGGATTTTTCACAAGTTGGTCACCACCTTCCTCAGCTCAGAAGATAGGGATACTTGCAGCAGAGACTTGGATGACCTCAAAAAAAAAAAAAAAAAAAAAAAGCTCATATGAACATCAAGGCTTGTCCTTCAAAGAGAAAAAAAAGGGTTTGTGAAACCTCATCAATGGAGAGGGTAACTAGCTTCTCCAGATATCATAGTGAAAGATTTGTATAGTACCTTTAAAACTACCTTCAGAGGAGATAGAGCACTTGCACACAGTTCTGGGGGGGGGGACTCTATAAAAATGTTAATGGTGGGCACAACCAAATTGTCCCCACTTCACTTAAAGACAACAGAAATGGCTTGGTAGAGAAAAAAGATTAGAAGTTATACTTTCCAAATACTCTCACTACTGTGTGTTGGGGGGGGATGAACAAGTAAGTCCAAAGGACATTCTAAGGGGTACAAGCTTAGTATGCTTTGAATAATCACCAAAGATTTACATGGAGACTAAGAACTTCTAGATTTTAATCTGTCAATTTATTATTACTATAGAGCTACAATTAACAAGTCATAAGACAGCAGCCTGGAAAGATTTGTTAAAACTCAATTGACTTTTATGGCTCCATCCAGTCAGTTGTGGTACAATGATTGGAGGCCATAAATTCCAATGAGGTCCTCAGTGCTGGCAAAAGTATGAAGGCCCAGTTTGTCCTCCAACTAGTTACTTTCCCTGGAAGTACAAAGAGTCTCAATAGCCATGTTGGGTATCATGTTGAGACAGTATCAACTCTATGCCTGCTGATCCTAATCCAAATCCACTGAACTAGCACAATCCACCACAATTTAGATATATAACAAAACTTTTCCCAGGGACAGTGCATCTCTTTCATCCTATCTGCAAAACTTCAAAGTCTCGGTCACCTTATAATTATTCACTGTGCATCCTTTAATGGCCAGTATATCAAATCTGCATTACATAAGATTCTTAGCTTCTTATTTAAAATTGCCGTGTTTTATTACCTGCTTGCGTGGAGATTTGTGCCTGAATCCAAAATGTGCATCTCAAAATGTGAGATATAAAAATGATAAACATGGAAGAGTAATCTCAATAATTCTGAGGCCCATTTTGGAACATTTTACATTAGCAGGCTGGAATTAGGGATGCCAAGGAAATCCACCACAGAATCCCTCTGGTACGAGATTTTGTCTGTTGGGAAGAGATGCCATCCTCCTGATGTTGAACTACCTTGTCCAAATAAAATCTTTAGCTAGGTGGGTAGGAACCTCTGCCCTTGAAATTTATGGAAATATTTACATGTAAGCCTCTGAAAAATATTGTGTTACTTTCAAAAGTGATAGCTGTTAAACAAAGCAATACAAATGAAAAAGCTAGAAGGGGAACAATTTTGCATATACAAACGTATTCCTGTTACTTTCAGTTAGCACACCCTGTATAAAAATTAGTTCTTTTGCATCCAAAATTCACTAGCATTAAAAAAAAAAAAAAAGGAGAGAGAGAGTGCTTTGTGGACAATGATGTTGATAAAGTACCTGACCTGCTAAAATACAACACTAGCTTGAATTTTCCATGTCTAATTCACTGCCCTGTGTGACTCAATATTGTAATTATAGTGTACTTCACGTTTGCCACTTCTGCTTAAACTCACTATCTATGCCTGAATACAACCTCCATTTCTACCTACATTAGTTTTATTTTGAAAGCAGATAATCACCATGTCTATCTAGAACTGTTATTTACTGTAGAGCTCATTCTATGCAGCTGACCTCTGAATTAAATGACTTTCATCTTCATTATTCTTTATAATATTAATATTCTACTGATGGACTGAAGCAATGGGACTGGAACTTTTTATTTCAAACTTGCCAGTCATCCTGGAAGAATCAAGGGAAGGAAAGAATTCACACACAATCAGGGATATGAGCACATACATGGTCACTGTGGGGTGCAATTCAGGCTTCATGGAAAAGGAAAGTAATGAAAGTCAGAGAGAGAGAGACAGAGAGACAGAGAGATTGAACAGTAACTGGTCTTATTTTGAAGGTTGAAGTTTAATGGTAGATTAGTGGTACTACTTTCCCTCTCAGAAAGATAGCTTCATTAGTCTGTATCAGAGAAGAGGTAGAACTGTGATTCTTTAGACTTATATTAGATAGTCTTTTTCTATGTATGGCTTCAAAGAAATATGTCCGTTGACTCTGATAAGATTTACATCCCAGTGTGTATAAGAATGCAGTAGAAGAATATCCAGATTTACAAACATAAAGGCTTTCAGCAATATGGACACGTAACAAGCAAATGTATATTCCTTATCTGTGATGATATGCATGCAATTCACATTGTTTCCAGCAAAAACTAAATCAGCCTTTATAAAACGGTTCACTTGTGAAGTGGCTCTTAGTTAAGAAAGAGATGATGGCAATGCAGAATCGTTTCGGGTTGCACCAAACACATTTCCATTTTAATATTTAAAATCAAATTTTGGGGGCCGGAAAGAAGAGGAAGAAATGAGTTCCCAAACGAATCTCAACAATGAATATTCAATTTTTTTCAATCTACTGAAAGTAAACTATCATCCCCAACACTTTGGGGACAATCTAAGGACCGTTCTGCACTACATTGTTATAGTGCTATTATTCCACTTTCAACATCCTATGGAATCTTAGGATTTGTGGTTTAGGGAGGGGCATTTAGAATTTTCAACCAGAGAGCTCTGTGGCCTCAATAAACTACAAACTCTAAAATTCCACAGGATGTTGAAAGCGGAATAACAAAACTGTAACAGTGTGGTGTGGAAAGGCTCTAAGAATCCCTTGTGATGTCTGCTGTAATCCACTAAGGGTGCATTTTTCCAAAAGGGCATAATATTCAATCACAGCAGCAGGTTAAAAAAAATAATCCTGATAGAGGAGTGTTGGTGGTTGAATTTTACATCTATTCAGAAATGTTCCCTTGGGGATGCAAATTGTTCTTGTTGGAACTTAGGCCACTACTTTCCCCTTCTGTTGTCATTGTATTTTCTGCATACCATTCAGCTGAATGTGGGGGACACTTTCTATTACCTCTATTCGTTGTGCCATTCACCAAAGAAAACCTGAGAGCACCTGAGCAAGGATGTACACAGTAAAGAAACTAACAGCAACAGCACAAGCATAGGGAAATATTCAGAATGACTTTGTCATAAAGTGAGTGAGACACAATTATCAGTTCCCAGTGACCAACTTGGCAAAGAGAAGAAGGAGGACAACAAATGCACAAGAACAGAAGAGGAACTGACAAGCCATGCAAATCATGCAGTAATGGAAGAAAATATCCTCACTCACTCTTCCTCTTCTACCACCACTCTCTCAGATCTCAATGGAGAGTATGTGCATAGCTAAATCATCCCAGCCGGTACTGCCAATCATTTCTGTGCTTTCACAGACAGACAAGAGGGTCTGTCACAAGGACCATATATTTCCATATGACCCTGCCTGAATTTTAAGATCTGCAGCAGAGGCACTTCTCTATATCTCATTACTTTCAGAAGCACAGTTGGTGGGAATGAGAGAGAGGGCCTTCTCTGTGGCTGCTTCCATACTTTGGAAATCCCACCATAGGTATGCTGGGATGGCACTTTCTTTGTTGTCCTGTTAGCAGCAGGTTTCTTTTCCAGCAAGTCTTTGGAAATTCATAAAAAAAGAAAAAAACCCAGCACTTTTTATGGTGCTGTGGTTTTTTAAATCTTTGTTTTAAAGTAAGGCATTAAATGGTTTTAATCTGTTGTTGCTTAATTCTGTTTTTTAATTTTTTTTCTAGGTTTTTAAGTCTACCTGTTTTTATTGCATTTTCTGACTTTTTGTAAGAAAGGCTGGATAAAAATCAAGTGATGGATGGGTGTCACTTTCATTTGTGTTGCAAAAAGAAAACAAAAAGCATGCTGAGGGAAAGTATGGCTCTGTTTTAGCAGCCTTTGACTATGCTTCCTTTTTGCTTTTTTAAAAAAATATTCATTCATTCATTCATTCATTCATTCAAGTAATGGTGCACTAACGAACAGCACAACATAGAAGAAACACACATGGTTTTAATACAAGAGGGTGTCAGCCATGTTAGGGTTACAGTGGGTCCTCCAGAGATGGCAGTCTGAGAGCTCAAACACACACGCACACGCACACACACACACACACACCTAGTTCCGTGGTTAATCTGGCCATAACCTCAGAAGCAACAGCTTGTGTAGAGGAAGTTTTTATGACAAACATCAACAGTAAATGAATTAGTCCACCTTAAATCACATCTGAATGAATTGTGATAATTCTACTTAGACTGTTACTGACATTTCTTTGCAAAAGCAATTAAGCCTGCCAAGTGGTACAGTTCACAGTATTACAAAGTGTCAAAAAATGTGGTATAGTTCACAGTATTGTAAGAGAGACTTTTCCATTAAAAAAAATAATATGAAAGTGCTGTTGCAGATAACCTGTCCCTTTTCTGGCTTTGAATTATTGTAATTGTATATGCACAGAATAAAAAGGAAATCACATCAGAAAGATTAAAAGGGTTTTGTGCTAAAATACTCCCTGATGATGCACGGATGGTATTCATACAATTCCTTAGGACCTTTCTTTTATATATCATCTGTGGAAATAGGTGAAGTATTGTAAAATAACCAAAGGAATATGCTTCAGAGATAAAACTATACTTTTCACCCCTTCCTTACCAATCTAGCCTTTTTTAATTGCTGAAAAGAACAAAAACTTCTATCCTGTTTTACTTGCCAACCTACTTACCACTCATCTTTGAACTTGGAAAGCAACCATATGACAAGTCTACTAGTTAACTACATCCCTTAAAAGTAAAGGAATATATTTAATTTCACTTTTCCACCTTCATTTCAGGATTTGGCAGACCAGTGTAGTGTAATGGTTTGAGCACTCTGGAGATCAGGGTTTGAATGCCAACTCAGCAATGGAAACCTACTGGGCGACCTTAGGCAAGTCATATTTTCTCAGCCTCAGAGGAATGCAAAGGCAAACCCCCTCTGAACAAATCTTGCCAAGAAAACCTCGCGACAGATTCACGTTGGGGTCACCATAAGAAAATGGCTTAAAGGAACACAACAATAATACTAATAGCAGCAAATACATAGTCTCTATGTTAATAGTCTGTATTCTGTCCAGTCTTCATAGATGAAAATATTATACTGGTAAAAAAATAGTAAAAATATCTCCGATCACACGTAAAGTTCTTCTTCCTTTCTACTAAGAAAATATTGTCTGTTCCTCCCATGGAATTAAGATGACACCCAATAGCACAGATGGAACTGGTCCCCACGAATTCAATGCAGATCTCGTTCTAAAAACACTTCTTCCAGCTCCCGTGCTGTGCCCTACTGCAGAATGTGTATGCTCCTAACCTAAAAATCCAGTACCCTTCCCAACCCCAAGATATACTAGTACTGCACAATTCAAACATTCCTCTTGCCTTAGGCAGATTATTTGTTCTGTGCACTTATACCAATGGAGCTCCATTTTAGCTCCACCCTCACCAAACACCTTTTCAAAAACAGTGTTAGAAGTCTAAGACCGTTTCCGCACTACACTCTTATAGCATGACTGTTCCACTTTTAACACCCAATGGAATCCTGGGGTTTGCAGCTTCGAGAGGGGCCTGCTGCCTGCTCCCTAAACTGCAAACCTCAGGATTCCATAGGATGTTGAAAGTGGAATAATCGCGCTATGGGAGTGTAATGCAAAAATGGCCTAAGAAACACAGCCTCTGCCTCTCCAGTTTAAGGAATCTTGTCCAGATTTTCCCTCCTTCCCTGCAGCAGCTCTGTCCTCATAATTTGAAACAAAATGGAACTTGCAGTTTTTATTTGTTTGTTTTTCTTATCGGTATGAAGAAAGATGCAGGAGAATGCAGAGTTGAGAGTGGGACTGAAGAATGCAGAGGGAAGAGGGAAGAAATAAGTTACAGAACAGAGTTGGAAAGTAAAAGTGAGGGATGAAATTGCCTGCTCCCTTCTGCTATCCAATTTACAAAGCAAGCCTTACTTTTTGCCCTCCACAAAGATTACCTGCAAGTGGACTAAACAGGCAGGAGCTAGTCAACTGGGAAGTATTTGGACCAGCGGTTCTCAACCTGTGGGTCACGACCCCTTTGGGGGTCGAATGACCCTTTCACAGGGGTTGCTGCTCCTCTATCCTGCCCTGCCCCCTTTTGAAACAAGGTCACTGATCCTCCCGCCAAAAGCCAGCCCCCGCTGTTATTTGGCGGCCTCACAGCCAACAAGAGGGCTGTTTCTGAGACCTCGCGCTTGGAGGAGGGGAGAGGAGGTGGCTGTTGCTCTGGGCGGGGGGGGGTTGCGCCGTTGGAGGAGCGCCACCCCCTTCTCCTCGCCACCACTGCCACCCCGCCAGTGGCCTTTCTCACTTGGGTTGCCTCCTCCTCTTGCTCCTCGGCGCGGCAGCTGAGCATGGGTGGGCGGGCAGGCTCTGAAGTAGGACACGGTGCCATCTTTTCCTCCCCCTGTAGAGCTGCCAAGGCGAGCAAGCAAGCGCCGGGTAGGAAAGGAGGGTGGCCAAGCCTGCGCCTAGAGCGAAGCACTGCAGCGGGAACGGGACCACAGGCGAGTGGGGAAGCCCTGGTCACCCTGCAACGGGAGGAGGGATTGTGCTTTGCGCGGAGAGGGGAGAGCCTGGTTGGTGCCGCCTCTTGCCAGGCTTGCCGGGCTCCCTCCCTCCCTCCGGGCTCTCGGTGCCCACAGCACCGTTCGCCGCGGGTGGCTTGCGTTGCCTTTCCCGCCCGTGCTTTGGGTGAGCGGTGGAGAGGCAGAAGGAGATGTGCCATCCGCCCTCACACTGGGTTTGCTATCACGGGAGCGCGGGGGGCGGCGGCGGCGTTGGGGAGGGCTCTGAGCCCCCGGGCCTCCTCCCTCGCCCCTGCGTGAGCACCGAGCACGACTGCCAGCTTCCAGGTCTGCCATTTTGTCACCAGTGTCACTCACTCGGAAGGGGGGGCGGAGAGCTGCAAACACGCCCCAATCGGGTGCCGTTCACACGGGCATTGGGTGGGGAGGGGGGCAGGGTCGGCGGGTTGCAGGAGGGGAGAGGTGTTTTGATGGAGGCCTTGTGCAGGGCGGGGGGGGGGTGGGAGCGTCCATCTGCCAGGAAAGAGAGCTGCGGGTTGGAGCAGCTTCCAGGCAGCCCGGTGCTCCGCAAGGTTCGGTGGGCAGGCTGGGCAGCAGCCCGGCAAGGGTCTTAGCCCCTTTGGCGGAGGCGGGGAGCTCGTCGTGCTACCTCAGGGATTCCTGGCCGGGCCTGTAAGAGCAGTTTATTTCAGAACAAGGGGGAGACCTCCTTTTCCTAGAAGATGGGCAGTCCTCTCTCTCTCTTTCCAGCCTACTTTTGGAAACTTCTTGCTTGAATTTTGCATTGCGGTTACTTGCCCAATTCTCATTTGCCCACCCACCTCCCCTCCTACCCAATGGTAGGCCCACCTTAGGGTCAACATAAGTCAGGAACAACTTGAAGGCACACACAAGAAGCGTGTGTAGTCCCCCGAGATGTAATTAGAAATAAATATTTCACAATATATAATTACATATTGTTTTTGTGATTAATCACTATGCTTTAATTATGTTCAATTTGTAACAATGAAAATACATCCTGCATATCAGATATTTACATTACGATTCATTACAGTAGCAAAATTACAGTTATGAAGTAGCAACGAAAATAATTTTATAGTTGGGGGTCACCACAACATGAGGAACTGTATTAAAGGGTCGCGGCATTAGGAAGGTTGAGAACCACTGATTTGGACTGAAGGCCAATGCTGAGATCCTGAGACTGAAAACTGCGTTGTTATGCCCCTGCCCACTCCTCAGCCTTTTTCTTTCCATTGATCCAATGTGCAACACTCCAAGAAAAGAAAAGAGAAATACAAAGGAGGCAGAAACTCTTCTTGATGATGTTCAGAGCTGGAGAACACAATGCCCACTACCAAAAATCCACTTCAAGTTGTGCTTTAAAAAAAAAATAAAAAATCTGGTCGCTTAATTTGGTAGTAGGAATGCAACCTTTCTCTGGAATTCTCAAAGCCAAGATCAAATACTTTCTCACCACCTGATATTCAGGGATGTGCATGTGCTTTTGAATTCTTGCCCTGTTTCTCAGTAATTAACAAATAGCCCATGGAAGTAGATTTTTGCACACCATTTTGACGGCTAAAAGAGTAATACTTCATTATTGGAAAGAATTTTTTTTCCATCTGTGATACAATGGATAGAAGATCTAACAACACTTGCAACCTTTGAAAGCATAATGTATAGACAAAATTTGCAATTAGACCTACATTTAGACGGTATGCTTTTATAGAAACATACAACTAATGTGGTTATTTTTTTTTCTCCTTTTGCATTTTTATTTCCCCGCTTTTATAATACTGGAATTCTTATATGTGACTGAGATGCACTTTTAATATAAATAATCTTTTAAATTTTATTTATTAATTCATTTTTAAAAAAGGATTTTTTCATGCCTGGGCAAGTAGTTTAGTGCTTGGAAAGTTGCAATTCAACGCCTCAACAAATGAATATGGAATGAAATAAACTAGTTTGCCTTCATCTATGCAATGCAGATACCAGACAAAACAAGTGTGGATCACCACTGTGATTTAAAAGAAAAAAAAAACTGCACATGTGCTTGGGCACTCATGTGCTCAGTTTTGCACTATCAAGTCTCTAGTGTCAATTCCATAGGAAACCTACTGCATTTCACAGAGTAATTCAGAAAAAGCAAGCACTGTATCACATAATATGAAGAAGAATTGGTGTGCTTGAGCACTCTGGCTGGAATCTTGCTGTTATGTAGTAGTAACTGTATAATAGTAATGCTAACACAATAGTCTATTAATGCAACTGTCTGCACTTTCTCCTTGCTTGTGGCAAGGGGGAGGATGTGGTGGTTTCTGAATGCCTGCATTCTAAGGAGTAACTTCAGATTTGAGGAATTCTGGGAGAGGTGGCTTAGAAAATTGCCTGTGCCGTGGGATAGGTGATCGTCCAAGTAAGATCCTCCAGAGCACCTGACTTTCAGGTCTTCTGTCCCCAGAACAAGGTAGGGAGAAACAACTTGCTCTGCTACATACAACCTTTCTGCCCCAATGGTGCCTTTGTCTTTCATCCTTTGCCCCATTATTCTTGTAAGTCTTTTTTTTCCCCTCTCAGTACTGCAGTTACTAAACAGGATTCTAACCATTATGTACACAAATTTCAAAAGAGATGGATTTTGTTACATTTTTAGCATTTTAGTTGGTTTATAAAATGTTCTAACTATTACTTCATTTAAATGATGAGTATGGCATCTTTCTGCCAAATGGCTTTCAAGGAGGTTTAGCACAAATCATAACACAGCATCTTATGAGAAAATAAACTCTGTATTCATGCGTGCTTTTGGTAAGTGATTGGTTGCTGATGAAGAGCTTTTAACAGGAGTGCTGTGCTTTTTCTTCCCCCCACCAATGTGCTTTTAATATTGTTTAAAAAAACTTTGGTTGGTATTTTAACATGATAATCTGTATAATTGTGCTTTAATATTACAACTTACTTTGTTTTTAGTTTGTTTTTTTAAATCATCTTGTGTGCTGCCTTGTATGCCAGGGCTGGGGAAAAGGCAGGATATTCTACAAAGACAAATATAGAACAAGCTTTCTGTCTTGTGGTTACTCACTTCTGGACTGTGCTTCTGGTGATATCTCAGCAACGGGGTAGATTTCTATAGGAAACGGATATCCTGCACATACTCTGGTCCTTCATGATTTGTTCAGATTTTTACTGGAAACAAACAGGAACCAACGTACTTTTATTCTTGATGGCTCCGCTGTTCTGGCTGCCATATTCTGAACCAGCTAACCCTTCTGTAGGCTTTTCCAAGGGAGCCACATATATTATAAATTTTCCTTCAGGCATTCTATTAGAGGCAGCTAATGAAAATAACAAAGCAGGACCTTTTCATATTAATAAAGTTCCTCCTAGGTATTCACATCCCAGTCATAGTGGTGGCAGGAAGAAGCAGAGATGGAATTAAAATGGACTCGGCAGTTTATACATCAGTTTTCAGAGGTTCAAAGAACTAGGCAAAGGAAAGAAAGCAGAGGGCTGTGACAAGTCCAAAGTCGACTTCAGCTTTCATCTTATTCCAAGTCTGCTTTTAGAAAAAGAAAAGCAAGCAAGAGACAAGAAGAAAGCTGGGTCTGCCCATTGGGTCTGCCCCCAATTAATTAATGGCGTTAATATCTTGCCTTACCTCCAATAAGTTCAAGGCAAACCACATGGCTCTGCTGTCTTCATATCTAACCACACCACAAACCTATCAGGGTAGGTCAGGATGGGAGAGAGATTTGCTCAAGGTTACCCAGTGAATTTCATGGTTCAGTGGGGAACTGAATCTGAATCTCCCAAATCTTAGCCCGGTACTACAACCACTAGACCTCATCTACTGTAAATTTAAGCATACATTCCCGTTTCCATTTGTTGTTGTGTGTTTTTGTTTCAACTTTTGGTGGCCCTAAAGTGAACCTATCAAGGGGATTTCTTAACAAGATTTGTTCAGAGGGGCTTTAATTTCAGGCATGAAGTCAAAGCTAACTCCCACACAGATTCTCACAAAGGCAGGCACTTGATAATAGCTAGATAGCAAAAGCCGGGCAGCAAAAGCTAAATGTTGCAATGGTAAGTCATGGCAGAACGTCCGCAAGCAAATCCTTTGAGACTTACTCATAACTAACCAATGAAAAAGATCATGAAAGAAAGAAAAGGGTAGCAGGGAGAAAATATCAAAGTTAATAGCCAAAGGATGAAATCAGGCATGAAGAGATTTTGAGAGATAAGCTCAAAAAAAAAAAAAAAAGAGAGAGAGAGAGAGAGAGACTAAGAATAGCCCTCAGTCAGTGATACACCACCTCTTTTATACGAGCAAGTTAACCAGCATAAGAGTAATAGACAACTGCATATATTCTTCCATTCAGAATGGTGGTTTACTAACACTACAAAGCCTATCTAGTCTGATTATGGTAATAGATTGAAATGCAATCCCTTGAGCATTTTTTAAGCAAAAAATGCTTGGAAAATTACTGGCATTACTGTGCTCAGAACAAAACTGATGCTATTATCTTCAATGTCACAGATACCAGATGAAACTAACATATTCAGTGTGTGTGTGTGTGTGTGTGTGCGTGCATAAAATGAGAAAAAAAATCAGGGCAATCATTTTATTTTTAAAAACTTTTTAAGGCCTGAGCTGAGCCAAACACAGTTGATCAGCATGGCTGGGACGGTGAGGATTGCCTCTTCCATTTTTGCAGCCTGGTTTATTCATCGACACATAAATACCCTAAAGGTGCCAGACCCTCCCTTGTCTTGGAAGTTTAGCAGGGTCAGCTCTGGTTAGCACTTGGATGAGAGACTGCCAGCAAATACCAGCTGCTTTAGGCTATACAGTCAGCCCTCCACATTTGCGGGTTTCACTTTTACAGATTTGATTATTCATGGATTATTTGCTGCCACCTCTGCTGCCTCCCTGTGCCATTTTTAATAGGGACTGCGAGCCTCATGAGACTGAGAAACTGCGAATGAGGCTTGTAAGTCCCTATTAAAAATGGTGTGGGGCAGCAGTGGAGGTGGCAGTAAGCCCCACCACCCACCCACTTCTGCCTTGTGAAGGAACCCTGATGCCTCAATGGAATCCATGGTGGGTTGAATATGGTGATCATACTTTTTTGTGTATTAAATATGGTTTGGGAGGGCCTAGAGTTATTCATATTTTTTCCCACTTTCATGGGGGTCCTGTGCCCCTAACCCTAGCAAATGTGGAGGGATGACTATATTTCTGAGGAAGGAAGGGGTAAAATCACTTCTGAGTATTCCTTACCTAAGAAAACTCTATACAATTTATGGGATCTTCAGAAATCAATGGGTGACTTGAAAGCATGCGTACACACATTAATTATTTAGGAAAAAGTACAGATATTTAAATTCATTGGCAGCAGCAGGAAAGTTTCAAGATGCTAACACCCCATTCCCGCCCCAGTTCATCCAACCTTAGCAATGACTGGAAATCTGTCTTAATGAAAGTTACAATTTTTGGGATTTAAGATGGATCAGTGGTTCTTAGCTTTTTCTTTACCATGGACCCCATGAAAATATAAATTTTTAGCCAGGGACCGCAAGACTTAACTTTAAATATTTAAATTTAGATTTAAATATTCAAATATTTATTTAAATATTCAAATCTGTATTTATTAAAGGCTTCTGGAGACTAGGATTCAAATCCCTGTTCAGATACTGGCTGACCCTGGGCAAGTCATATTCTCTCAGTCTCAGAGGAAGGCAAATACAAACCCCCTCTGAATAATTTTTGCCTCCCCAAAAATGTGATAGGTTCACTGTAGGATCACTGTAAGTCAGTAGTGACTTGAAAGCACACAACAACAAAGAGCTGCTCATGGGGGAGGTTCTTTCTACCCACAGTGTCCCTTCCCTTTGAAAACGGACTTATGCCAACCCTAATGCAAATCTATCATGAGGGTTTTCTTGGCAAGATTTGTTGCCTGACAGAATGTGACTTGCCTGAGGTAACCCAATGGATTTCCTTGCCAAGTGGGGATTCAAACCCTGATCGCCCGAGTTCTAGTTTGGGTATGCACATACGCCTGCTGCTGTGTTCCTTTCATCAGAGATGTGGCAGTGGGACTATGTTTGTGCACACAGAGACTGCTATCTCATTTGCAAACAAGGAAGTAGTTTCAGCACCCACAACCCTCCCCGCCACATCATTATTGCTGCTGTTGGTGCCCAGCAGCAGGGCTTCATAGACTCCCTGTAAGGGCTCCATGGACCACAGAACCCAAGTTTAGAACCACTGAGATGGTCTACATGCTTACACAATCCTTTTAAGCGTTAAAAGAATCTAATTTGTCATAAACCTTGCAATTATTGGACCCCCCTTTTCCCTTGTACTATGCTGTTTCATGAATGTCTTGATCTACTATAGCCCCTAATAATTAAAAAATTGCCTGTGGTTTATTTTCCTCTCTCTGAGAAAGTAGAAAGGAGTTTCCTATTTGATGTTATCTGACTGGTAACCTTCTCTAAAGAACTAAATTTCTAAGCAACAAACCAAAATGTACTCAGTAGACTGAACAGAGAAGCCTGTTCACTTATAGGCCCTGTAGGAAAATGTAGCTTTGCTTTTTTATTTTAAAGCACAATATTTTTCATGGTGACCTTATATCTTATAAAACTGACTATTTTGAAAGGAATCCCTTATTTTTAAAATTTGGAATTCTACCTAAACACTCTCTATATGGCTAATCATTCATCACATATACTCAGTCTAAACAGGTTTATATAGCCTCATACACCCATGTGTTTTTGGAACAAAAGAATGGCCCAAATCTGTTTACATCCTTATGCTTTAGAGAATGGATTGGCAATTTCTGGCCCTTCAGGAGCTGCATGCCACATATACCTGAGCCAGCATGAACCAATGGCCAGGGATAACAAGAGATGGAACCTAAAAACGTCTGAGTGGCCACCAGTTGCCCACTCCCACTATGGAGCCAGTAAGGAACAAACTCGCCCAAAGGTTGGATACATTTGGTACCAAATTCTACTAGTATATTTATTCTTGAGGAGGTGGGGAATTTTGAGCTTCTTGTACCAGGGCCAGCCTTTATGCTGCTGGTCATTACAACTGCTATCTCAATAGCGTTCTGGTTCTAAGTTGGTAGCGTCACGGTTAGCAGGATCTGGCTCCTCTGAGCATGTGCACAGTTCAAAGAGTGAAGCAAGGCTTCGCCGTGCAGAGGTTCCCAGTGAAGCAGAAAGAATTCCAGAGGCTCATTAAGTAGGTTTAGAGGCAGAATTTATTGCTGCACTCTAAGATAAGGCTCTTGACAAAACATTCCAGCAGCAATTAAACAAGTAAGAATAACAAGAGATAAACTGGCAGGATCTCCCCTTTACAAAATGTAAACTGTCAGCAGCATGACAGGTCCAACTAGGCAATCCTGAGTGGCAGCTGGTAAAGGCAAACACCAGCCTTTTTTATGTTTCCCTGTCACCCTGAACAAGTGGGACGACCCAATCAGCGTTCTGGAGTGTGGCCTTCTCCAGTATACAAGTCATAGCCAAAACAATCCTGCTGACCTTGCACCTGCTCGTCTGGCCACATCACCTCTTCCTCTGCTGTCCACTCAGAGGAAACCATGCCTGCCCGGCATATAACCTTGACAGGTAGAACAGGGTGGAAAATGAACTCAAATGATAGATGAAGTATCTAGGTCACACTCTTTTAAAAAGTGTCTAGTGTAGGTGTAGAAAACATGCAGCCCTCAGATGTTGCTGGACTGCAATTCCCAGCAGCCCTAGCCAGCATAGCTAATGCTAAGGAATGGTAGGAGCTGCAGTTCACTATTTGGAGGGCAGCCACATGACTCCCATCACTTATCTAGTTCATCTCATTCAAAGGACTTAGTACAGAAGCCATAATTTTTCACATGAAATGATGACAGTCTTTCCATCCTTACCCTCACCACTGTGCCCACTTCTGCTGAGGACAGAGCCATTAACCCCTACACATCTGCAGTATCCACTGCAGTCTGACACAGCCAGCATGGAGAATGCTTTGTAGGAAGTGGAGAGGGGAGACTGATCCAAACCAGGCTGGACACAGAGTTTGCTAGACAATGCAGACAGGCAGGACACTTTGTGCTTGACTTCACCTAAACTAAGGTTGGACAACTGGTAGCCCTTCAAAAATTGTTGGACTATAGTTCTCATGATCCCTCACCATTGAGTAGGCTGGCTGGGATTGATGGGAACCACAATCATCTGGAGGGACACACAAATTGCCACCCCTGCCTTAGACTCCAGGTTCTGAGAACATAAGAAGGGAAACATATGGTTTGCCTAACATGAAGACTCCAGGAGGGATTCACAAAGGAAGTGCTTCTTCTTTTCCTGCTGATGCTGTGCTTTTCAAAAAGATAGCCATGATAGTCTGTTTCAGTTTCACATGGATAAGAAATGCATATGTGAAGGAATCCAGCAGTTAGTATTAAACAGGCTGCTGCATTCTTTCATTCCTCTGCCTTCCTCCACCACTTCCTCCATTTGACACTGATTGTAGCTGTGCACTTAGTGAGTCTAGCAAGAGGTCTTCTGAGTTCCAAGAACAGTGGCCAACTGTTCTTCTGTTGCTAACAGAATGGTATTAGTAGCAACAGTTTGACAGATCTTTGGTAAAATATGCATATATATGGTAGCTGAAGGAAGTTACCAAGAAGGGAATATTAGGAATATCCTATCATTTTGTTTCATTTAGAAGTCTTGGCATCCTTTTCCTTACAGCTCAAACTGAATAACCTGGCCCACCAAGGGACATATTCTCAGGGCCTGTTCCATGTCTGACAGCTGTGGTTTTCAGTCAGTTCATGCTGGCTTCCTGTTGCATTTGCTGTGTGTTCATCTGCCTGTGCGAATGCCAGTGAAATGTGCCAGACATAGTGCTTTGCATGTCCTACTAGGTGCGTAGCTTTTAAATAAATGGCTGTGGCATACAAATGCCAATGTGTGCTGTTACGAACTGCCCATCATCATGTCTACAGCTGACCTCTAAAAAGTAAGTGTGTCTGGAAACTAGAAACTGAATTCAACAGAAAACTTTAGTTTTGACTTATGCAGTTTATGACCAACCAACCAACCAAGCGAAAGGGAGCCCAACTATCATGAATTATGGCTGGCAAAGTGCTTGCTTATCTCCTATCCTGTTCTTGCTGCCTAGGACTGCAAGTCAGAAAGCCAGGGTGAGACTGTCAGACTGAAGCTCAGAAGATCTGCATTAATGTCCCTATGGAACCATGAAACTTATTGGGTATCCTTGAGTCAGTCTCAGGCTGACTTACCTAACAGAGGATAAAGTGAGGAGTAAGAATAAGGTCATGTACTCTACCTTGAGGTTGTTGAAAGAAAAATGGAATGTTACCTAATGAATAAATGTGTGTGTGCGTATGTTTCTTCAAGTTGCCTCTTCACTTATGGCAACTACATAGGTTCCATAGGGTTTTCTTATACAATGAATCCTCAGAGATAATTTTACAAGTTCCTTCCTCTGAAATATAGCCTACAGCACCTGGCATTCATTGGCAGTCTCTCACTCAAATAATAACCAGGGCTGACCCTACTTAGCTTCCAAGACCAGATGGGATTTGATGTCTTTAGGGTATTTAAGCCCTGCTATCTCTTAAAAATGTTCAAGGGTTTTTCCTTCCATTGTATGTTCAATGACTCAATAAGTAAATAACAAGAGCGAGAGATTTACTGTTTGCAAATCTCATAAATGTTTACCACATGATATCATGTAATGTGATTCTGAACATTTAAGACTATTACTTTCAGGAATGTTACCTAATCTGCTACCAAATTTCTGAAGACCTAACTAATGAGATAGCATTTTCAGGGGGTCACTGCACCCACCCTCTGTTTGGATATTAGGAGAGAAAAATTCCCCTTAACATCATCAATATTAGGTCTTCCTGGAAATAAATAACAGCCGTCTTCCTTTAGGGTGTTGCATGTGTTTCCTAATCAGAGAAAGGGGGAGAAGAAAAAAAAGTTTTTGTCGTTTCTGTTGTTTTTAGCTAGAAATAACAGAAGGCATATTTTTATACAGTGAAATTGTATGGGTTACATATTTGCTCAGAAAAAAACGAGAGCTGACAGCTATTTAAAATGAATACTACATTTCATGTGACTATAGTCATTTCCACACGGGATTTTTAAAACAGTGCAGTCCATCCTCCAAGGAGGAGGTCTGCACCTGGGAGCAGACTGGGTTGGACCGACTGAATGTAGATCCGCACCTCAGCCCGCTCCAGAACGACCCCAAGTGGTCATTCAGCGTGCTTTTGAAAGACTGCTTGAAACAGGTCTTTCAAAAGCACGGAGCACGCCACTGCGAGCCTGTTCCCTTATGCAGATTCGCAGGCTCGCCCCAATGCGAGCCTGCGATCTGCCGGGGGCTTTAGGCTGGTGAGCTTCAGTGGTTGGTCGAGACCCTCGACCAACCGGAAGCTGCCATTTGGGATGCTGGAGCAGTGCGTATTGACAAGCACGCACTGCTCCGGAGCTGTGTGGACCGGACCAGGGAGCCGAAAAGTCCAGTAAGTAGTGGTTTCAGGGTGATTCCCTTGCCCCATGCAGAAATGGCCTATGTGTCTTCTAGTTCTGGGTGTCATATTATTGTGGAATATTTTTGATTCCTGAACCCTGTGTAGAAAAGGTATTTTTATACCTGAAATACACTGGGGGCAGAAAACACCTCGGAAGTCATTCAGTGCAGGCTTTTTATAAAAAAAAGCCCACATGGATGAGGGTTAGCAGGTATTCTCATCTAATAAAAATATACGAGTTCTCATATTTAAATACGCTTTGTTCAAAAATGTATTAATCTTTTTACTAAAAGCTTAAATTCAAGTTCCCTCTAGATTTTCATACACTACTTTATGAGGAACAAGTTTTCAATCCCAACTGTAAAAGAACAAGGCAGTGTTTAAATTATATATCAAATCTACCAACCTTACAAAATGAATAGCTCAAGTCCAAGAAGAAAGGTAGTGAAAATGAGGGTCGAGTTAAGGGTGCGTATCTAATAAATCAATTTCACAGAGAGTACTACAGGGCTGAATTATTATATTTCTGTTCATATTTGCCACTTGAAAAGTGTGCTATTTATGAATAATATATTTTGAAATTAGTTTTTTGGAAATCATAAGGAGGCCTCTCTTGATAAAAGCGATCTGAAATTGAAAAATATTCAGCTAATGGTAAGCATGTAAAGGAGGCAAGAGTACCAGAACTGCTCATGTATATATTATTTAAAGGTTCACAAAATGTTCTGTAAGTTATGCAAACTTCCCTCAATTTTAAAATGTTTTTTTCAAACAGTAGTAATAGCAGCAGTAGTAATAATAAAAGCAGTTCATCTCCAAATGCATTCAAGAGACTCATTCGATTTTCTCCTTATTCTATTTACTTACCTTAATGTAGGGCTGGGGAAAGTGCTGTCAGATGCTGTTGGACTGCACCTCCCATGAGCTCTAGCTAATACAGCTAATGCTGGGAACTGCAGCCCAAGAATATTTGTTGTTGTTGTTTTTTTGAAATATTTTTTATTAAAGATTAAATTGAAAATAAAAAAAACCTTCCCCACTTCCAAGCTTTTTTCTTTTTTCCAGTTGAGTCTGCTTGTTTACATTCCATTCATACACAGTTTCTGTTTAAAGGCTAATCTTACATGGTTGTATCTTACATTGGTACACTGCTGCTTGTTACATTGCCTTATTACATTGTTGCCTTGTATTATATACAAATCTTGCTTTATTCCTTTTTCTTTTCTTATGCTATATCTTTATCAATTCAAGACTTCTCTCCATTCCCTTTCAAAGTTCTGGATAGGCTTATTTTTCAATGAAAATGTTAACTTTTCTATCTCTACCATATCCAGAACTTTTAATTTCTATTCTTTTATAAAAAACATAGTTCCTTTCTTTCCAGTATTGTGCATATGTCAATCTTGCAGCAGTTATCAAATATAACAATGTCTTCTGGTGACATCTTATTTCTCTTTGTTGCCCCAACATTTAACAAATAAAACTCTGGCTTCATTTCAAAATTTAAACTACAAATTCTTTGAATTTCATCATGTATTTCCTTTCAAAATTTCCTTCCTATCTTACAGGTCCACCACATATGAAAAAATGACCCCATCTTTTCATCACATTTTCAGCATCTTACATTTCCATTTTTAGTTATTTTTTGCAACCTTTCAGGTGTCATATACCATCTATGTAGCATTTTATAAAATGCCCAAGAACATTTGGAAGACCATACTTTGTGCAGTCCCTGCTTTCTTACTATGTTTTTTTCCCCCTCTCATGGTCTGTTCATGAATTATCAGGACAAATTCCCACACAAATACAAACACACATACATATACACACATTTACACACACAGAGAGAGAGACATATACTCCTATATCGATTTTAAGGATCTTGTTCATCCCTGCTTCTATTAGGAGGGGCAAATGCTTGCAATGATTGAGAGATAAAGCAAAGTATAATGCATAGATCAATAATTTTAAGCCATCTCTTTAACTACTATAAATAAATGAACACATTAAAAACATGAAGCAGAACGTATGCTTTTAACAAAGGGATTTTTTCCCCACTATGTACCGTGCAATATGTATTTATTTGGCATTAATCTGACAGTTTGGCTCAAGGATTCATTTTGTTCTAGAGCATACAGCTTGAACAGCTGACAAGAATTAGAATGCTGCAAAAGTTTAAGAGTCATAGTATATATAACCTTCAGCCACCATTAAATAAAGGGAGTTTTTACTTACATTGCGAAAACATGTAAATACCTATGTGATCATCTTACCACCACACACCCAACTATTTCACAAGGGAGCCTTTGGCTGATCAGAAGTCATGGAGTGGAAAATTACACTACTTCCTAGTCAGCACCTCTACCTCCTAGTCAGGTCAGTCAACTCAAACACTACTCAAAGCAACCCCCTTCATATTGCTTTTCAGTATTGTGTTATGCTGTTATGAATGGACAGTTAGTAAGAAGCAAGGAACCACACCTGTGTTTTCATTGTTTTGACTTATTCTGAGTCTAACATCTGAGTCATCAAGCTCTTTCTACTTTCTGTTTTAAACTTCATAACTTCCTTGGAGTTCAAAAGTCATTTGTTCATTCTTTTTCAGGGGTAGCTCTGACATGGTGTTGCAGAGCTCTGAAAATAAATCTGAGGCCTGCTTGGCTTTTACTCTTGTGACTCTTCCCTATCATAACTCTCTGTTCTGCTCGCAATTGCACTTTATTACTGAACTGTCTTATTTTTTTCTGTGCCCTTCTACACCCAGAGAAAATGCTCCACCATCCCTAGTGAAGTATCCAAGAAGTTTCAGGGCTGAGTTATACATAGGCAGTAGCACCGCTACTTACAGAGCCATGTGGACATTCTGTGACTCCTATGTAAATTATCAGCTTTGAGTGTAAGGGAGTTGGTCAAGTAGTGAGCCTAAGATATTATGAAATGGGTACCAAGAAGTCAAAATCACACTGAACATCTCATTCCTTGATTCTTTCAAGACAATATAGTTCTCAAGAACAACCAGGAAGCTCGAGGCTAATGCTCCACTGTTGAAAACATGCAAAACCTAAGGTTGGTTTGTTCCCACAACATTTTTGCATTTGGCACTTAACCAGAAGCAATGTTTTTTTGAGTTCCTCTTTCTCTGAGTCAAGCAATTATAGGTGATCTGCTTCACCTCTTGTTCTTTTCTCCTAAATCCATCCATTTCTACATGTCCCACTCCTTTCCCTGGCCTACCACCATCACCAACACATGAGCTCCCTTGCTGTGCCATTTCTACAGAACCATGCACTTCACAAACACTACTTAGGAACCACTAATTTTTCAAATCTTCACCTTCCTCTATTAAGTCAATTAGAACTAGCACAGCAGTCCATGCACAGAGGACAGGGATAGACTATGGCCCTACAGAATGTGTAACTCCAACAATCCCTCCCTGTTAGCTATGCTGGTTAGGAATGATAGAAGCTGTAGTACAAGAACACTTTGAGTGGTGTAAGTTGGCCTCTCCCTGCAACAGATTTCTGGAATTCCTCAATGGACCATAGATCATGAAAGAGGAAGCATCATAGCCCTAATGTTGTGAACATTTATAGAGAAATGGGCACATACTCCTCTGATCCACCCTTCTAATATCAACATGTAAGTAACAGAACTGACCTTTCATAATTTACTAGAAGACAGAAGTAATGCTATTGACTGTGGCAGTAACCAATTTGGAAACCTTTCACTAAAGATTCACTAGAGGTCGGCGTGCTAAATTCTGACACAGGCAGAAGCCCTGCACATGATCTTTCATCCATATTGGCTTTTTGTTACTCAGAAATGAAGAGATCTGAATCACTTTCCACATATTATCTGTTTTAATCAGGTTTTAAGTGGGTGCGTCCAAAACATGTTTTTAACTAATTGTTAACTGCACCAAGCCTTTGGCATAACCCACAATTAAGAATTTAAAAGGGGAAAAAACTCCACCTCATTTCGAAAAGAAGAACAAAGACTGTGATCATAAAAGCAGCTCCCTAATGAGCCTGCTCTCACAAAGTAAGAAGCCTAACATAAGGAACATCAAGTTAATTCAGCTACATGTTACCTTGTCAATTAAAGCTTTCTGACTCTCAAAAGATTTCCAGCAACTTTGGACTTGTCACTTCTCTTTCAAGCAACCATTAGCTACCACAGTACATAAAATCAATTCATGAGGTAGTAGTGCTTCAGTTTGGCTGCCTGGAGGACTAGAGGACTTCAGTTCATGGTATGTACATCCAAACAGAGTTTAGTGACATGCAATCACCAGGCAATGCCAGGGGAAAAGATTTGCTTAGCTATGTACAGTTTCAATGAGTTGAGCCCCTCCTTTTTCTGATAGTTGCACAGTTTGTTTGGAGCAAGAGCCTTTCCAGCATTTCATAATGTTGTGTTTTATTCTATCTTGCCTTGCTTTCAAGGAGCTCAGTGTGCTACACAGGGTTCTCTGTACATCCATATTATCCACATAACACCTGTGAGGCAGGCTCTTGAAAGAGAACTGAACTTCCCTCCCCTACACATATAGTCGTAGAGATGTTCAATCTGCCTTGTCCTCCTATTTACAAAATTTTACTCACACAATTAAAGTCCAGCCAATTTTGACCCTGAACAAACCACATTATTATTAATTAATAACAATTCAAAGAGGTGAGAACATTATAAAGCTGCTACCATATGAATGGGGCAAATGGAAAGTAGAAGCATGCCCCACTAATTAAAGCCACATGCCTTGGAGAAATGGTCTTATCTCTAGAGCTTCTGATGCTTTCCTGAGAAAAGAGCCCAATCAGAGAAAGATTATGAAATGAGATAGCTACCAGAATCTCAGCATAGTGCATTGTATTATCTCTACTTCTATGTAATTAACTAATTTTATACCTCAGGAAATATGCTTATTGGCATTTTGTAATACAGTGATATTATGCAGTATCATAAATTTAATTATCACTTAATATGCAAAGCCGTATTGGACTGTGGGTGTTTGGGTTACATGCTGGTAAGCATTAGGTATGGCCTGTTTACCTGCTATTTGTGAACAACATACATAAGCAAAAAAAGTGCACATTAATTTCATCTGTGTAATCAGCATCCAGAAAATTTTGTACTTGAACTTGCTGTTGCTGTTGTGTGCTTTCAACATATTTCTGACTTATGGCAACCATAAGGTGGTTTTTTTTTTCCTTGACAAGATTTCAGAGAGAGTTTGCCTTTGCCTTCCTGTGAGGCTGAAAGAATGTGACTTGCCCAAAGGTCACCCAGTGGGTTTTCCATGGTTGAGTAGGGATTCAAGCCCTGAGACCTGGTCCAACATTCAAACCACTGCCCCATGCTGGCTCACTGCTTTAGCCTTTGCTGTATTTATATCCTACCTTTCTTCTATAACAAAGCAAAAGGTAACACGCCGAAAGTTCCCAGGCTGTCGGCCAGTCTCTCCTAGGCACTGACTAAACCTTAGCCTGGGAAGGAGACTGTTCCACATGCCTCCATATGAGCTAAATTTATGTGGCAAGTGTGGAAGAAACCAATCCAATAGAAATTATTTTTTAAAAAAATTAGAATAAGCTTTCCATCTATAAAGAAACATTATATACTCTCTGTATTTACATGACAAAGCCACCTAATTACTCTTTTTTTAAATCTAGTACTCTTCAAGGTAATAACCACTATTTTAGTTATATTGTTTTCCCAGTCAAAAGGCTCACAGACTGGAAATTCATTTAAGTTTAATATTTTTAATTGCATGTAGACACTGCCGTCTTCTTTCACATGCTCTTTGTATTTCCAAATAAAAGTCTGATAAATTTTGAATATGTTTAAGAATCAACTGTTGCTCTCTTATCTTATATGATCCTTAAATGATATTCTTAAAGCCGACCAGAATTTGCCTGAGTTTCTTAGTTATAGCCATAAATCCTCTGGGGATGCAATTAATTTAATGCAAGGGAAGCTCGGTAGCTTTAAACTTGAAAAGATGTAGAAAGATACATTAATCTATTTTTAAATATTATCTGTCCCAGTGTCGGAAAACTCTTGCAAGCTACAAAGCAATCAGCCAGAGTCACCAAGACTATTCACGACCAAAGGCAACTTAGTACATTCATTTGCAGCAATCCCACATGCAGGCTCAAAACTTATTAGAGGGGCAAACAAACAGGCTGCATAAAATTCATTGCACACTGTATCATCCCCAACAAAATGAACATACCTAGAAGATTATCTTGCTCATTAAAAGGCCTTGTTCATAACTAAACAAATAATGAATACCTTGATCTTGCGCATGAGGCAATAACAAAATAAGACAAAATGTTTATTTTAAAATTTGCTGACATATCCTATATCCTGACAGATTCTAGGATGTTGCAGCATGAAGCACTTCTGGTCAGCATTCATACCATTGTATTCTATCCCATTAATTTCTCTCTCTCCCCTCTGTCACATACACATACCATTTATCTTTTTGTGCTTGGCAACAGTCAGCATACCTACTAATTCAAAACGCATACATCATGCTTTATTCTCAACCCTCATCAGCCTGTTGGGAGGCCTTTCCTCTCCACCTCTCCCCTCACCTTCATTTTGTTTTATCGGGTGAGGACAGGGTTGCTATGAACACACAGCTACATTTCTTGTTGTACTGTGCCATCAAATTGACTCCAACTTCTGGCGCCCTACCACAGTGTTTTCTTAGCAAGATTTTAGCAAGAGGAGCTATGCCATTTCCTCCCTCTGAATGCAACCTAAAGCACTTGATATTCCCTGGCAATTTCCCTTCCAAGCACTAGGTTGGCCATGCTTAGCTTCCAAGATCAAACAGAATCTGGTACCTTCTTGGCGTGTAACAATCTTATTTCTCTCTTGGTATCTATGGGCAATTCTCTCTTCCACCACTGGGGACACTTAAAAACCCTTTGAGTATGAATTATAAAATGATCTATCCAGACAGTGTAACAGTATGTTCTATCCTTCTTAGTTCTGAGTTCTGTGTCTTCCTCAACCTTTCTAGCCACTCCACTCTATTCTCCCTACCATCCAGTTGTCAGTTTCTTTCCTTTCAGACAACATACTTGTGCTGTTACATGGTTGCTTGTGGGATCAAACCCCATGCCCCTTAAGGGGCAGATATGAACAGGAAGACTTGAATAGTTTGAGGCAGAGAGAATAGGTTGTATCAAACTGTATTTGTGCTTGGAAATGTTATGTTTAAACCATAGCTCTCATAATCCCCAGCAATATTTTGGATCTGTGGTCCAAAAAACATTTCAAAATTCTCAGTCCAATCCACTGGAAAAGATATTGGATTAGCCCACATATACTGGGGCCCTCACAGATCTGTTCTAGAGGGTTTGGGAGAAAATGAAGTCCTACTGCATGAGAAAATATCCAACAGTGCAAAGCTGGTTATCACTTCTTGTGAGTATTTTGCTTCAGTTCTCAGAATAAACTTTTAGGTTTCATGCAGGGGATAACAGAATGTGACCCAAATGCATGGAGGGTCTTGGGGGATTTTTTTTTCTGAAAAGAAAATGGCAACATCCTGCCACAGTAGTCACCTCAAACAGATGACTCTCTCATCTTCCCAGCCTCCTGTTCTAATTCTGCATCTCTGATTTCTTTCTCTGCAGAAGTACTGCTTAGTAAAGTACAACAAAGAATCTGGACTAGCAATCATTAGATAATACACCTATCCACCCAAACCCACATTTCTTATTAAAGCTGAAACTATTTTGACTATTTTTTCTTTCCTTCTTCTTCTTCTCCCCCCGCCTCCTTCTTGGTGACATCTACTTCATCAGGTTTTTGTAGAAATATCCACATCTGGCAGAAACGTTAGCAAATTAAAACTGACAATGAAATTTAAAAAAAAATCATAGTGTTATAATGAAAGGCTGAGTAAGCTTATTAAGCAAGAATATTCCATGCCAAATTGTCTCATGGATTGCCACAACATCACTTTGAATGTAAAAGCATTATCAAATCTTGAAGTTCCTTGAAATTATGTGCTTAAGGAACTTGAAAGCTGAAGCCACCTGGGTGTATATTACTAACTATGAACTCCTTGAGCTCATCTGCCATGGAAGAGGTTGATTTACTCTGCCCCTGTGAAATATCTGAATTAGGCTGACATAGGCTAATCTTAAACTTCATGCATATGTTTTTTGAACTCTTTTCAGAATGTGCCGTGACTCATGCAGCCAGTGCAAATGGGCTGAGCATCCAGATTTGCCAGCATTAAGTGGCTTGTAATTTTCACATACAACTGCCAATAAGCACTCTCGCAATTCTGTGGTGCAGTATTAGCACTTCTATGAAATGTAAAATATCCTACGTGAGGTCAAAAACTTGATAGACCCTCCTCATGTTTCCTGTCAGGTGACAAATACCACTAAGGACTGTGTTGGCTCATGTGGTCTGGGCCTAGAAAAATAGGGAGGTAGAACCAGGGGAGAAAAGCGAGGAGCACGGAAACCAAATAAGTTGCACAGGAGTTTCCTGCCCATTAACTCTACTAGCATCCAGCCCTGTGGCATAACGTGGCAAGTCTCTTGCCATGAAAAGCTATAACAGAGTTTTGCAAACCTACTTTTTGGACTTCCTACATTGGATTGGCTATGCTGACCGGGAATTCTGGGAATTACAGTCAAAAAGATACCTTTCTCAGCTCTGCATCTAACGCACAATGCTTTAACCTCGAATAAAACAACTGCATCTCTTCTCTACTGCCAGACTGCAGCCTGCCTCACACAAGAACCTCTGCACAGTTTAAGCAGAAGCTTTCTGTACAGAGGGTGAATCTGTACAGAAACCAAATCCATTGCCTGCTGTATCGATGCAGCTTGGAATAGCACAGAGATGGGCAACTTTCACAGGTCTGGAGCCACATCTGCTTATCCATGAACACTAGAAGGCTGAGGCCTGCATCTCCCTATAACCCATTATTTTAATTAGTAAAGGCCCATCATGGCCCCTACATCAATTTCACCCCACATTTTCCTCTTCTCAGCTGTTTTAAGCCTGAGACACTCTTTTCAATACATGAAGTGACTCTGGGATCTTCTGGTTTTGAACAGCTTTGAGGGGGACTGAAATACAGTAGACTGATCCCCCCGCCACCTCCTAAAGGCTGTGAAAAATCTATTTAAATAAGAGGTGCAGGGGTCTTGCTGGTAGCCTGCTGGTAGCTGAGCCTGCTACCACTTGCGTGGAGTCCACTTGCATGGTCAGTGGCCTCCTCATCTTGCCTTTCACCTAGAGAGCAAGAAGCTGCATTGTGGCTGGAACTTCCAGCAACTTAAAGTGCCTGGCATCCTGTTTCCATCATCAAAGAAGTCTTATCTGATAAAAATAATCATGCTTGCAAACTCAGCTGCACAGTGAAGTTTTCTGAAAATGGAACCTGTGGGTAGCATTCTACTTACTCTGTTGAGATTGCTGCTGTTCAAAACAATGGCAAGAAGCTTTTTCATACAGTCTTCCAGCTTCTTCAAACACTTTCCCAGAATCAGACTAGATATATCCGCATCACTTAAGAACCTGGTTATGAGAGAAACTGCTTGAGTCGTAACATCTAAAAAGGGAAGTTCAGGGAGGCTATACGAAGTAACCAGACCATCAAGTAACCGTGAGAAAGAATCAGATATTATGGAGCAATCTTTTCCAAGTTTTTTCAAGTCTGTTCTTAGACCTCCAGCTTCTGTCAGTTTTCTTAGTTCAAAGAAATGTTGCAGAAATTGCATGTGTGAAATCAAAGACTTTTTCTTGCTGACCCAACAAGAAGTCAATACTGGAAGTACACTTGACGATGGCTCAGATGCATAACTGTTGCAAACATGGCTTCTGTGGCTGACACTAGGTAATGTTTCCAGAGTATCAATTATGATGTCATTTGAGATATCACATCCAGAATCTTCAAGATGACCTGAGCATTCTTCTGTATTAGAAGGTAGCAGAGTCTCATCTAAGACAGCTGAAGGCCCTGAAACATACAAAGTGAGTCAGTGCATTGTAGTGGATAAGGAGCTGGAATTTATTAAGATTAAGACAAATGGCTTCTACTCTCTATTCAGCCATGAGGTTCACTAGGTGACTTTGGGCCCATGTTATCTCCCAAAGTACTTTTATTTTTTTCCAGGCCTAACTGGTACAGAGGGACAGGCTGGCTGTGGAGGCCAAGAATAGTTGGGGGAAATCATATGAGCTGCATGTAGCCCGAGATATTCCCCACCCCAGCTTTAAAGAAAAAGTAAATGCAAACACAAATAAACAACGGCGAAGAACAAGCAAGTTCTATTGTTCATGCTCATAATTTGTTATACCACTGGTAAGAATTCTACTAAATTCCATAATTTATATCTGCAAAATGTTTTCTGCAACCTTGATTCATTTAGAAGGGGTCACAAGACCTGAAAGTCTCATATAAAACATAACAAAGTTATTGCTCATTGTTGATTACTGCTGGGAGATAGGAAGCTCTGGATTTCTTCACAGGAAGTTCTATCAAACTGTACTGACTCCAGAGTGGTCCAAGCTGAATCAGGTTGCTTGCCAAATTACTGAAACAGATTCCAAACCAGACTGTGTAGTCTGCTTGGGGCACGGGTAAACTGACCACCCATAATTAGAGGTGGATGAGTTTCCTATTGGTCCTGTAAGTTTATCTCAGAAATAAACTAAGCTATTTCCCCTCAAGAGTTAGATGGATCACCAAGGACAGTCAGGTTCAGTCCTGTGGGATCTCATCTGGCCAACACTGAAGTTGTCACAAGAAGTTTAACCTTTAAAAATCAAATGATAGCTGTATGGAGATGATCTCTCACTGAATATGGAGCTACTGCTTGCATACAGCTTGTGGGTGCTTGCAAGAAGCCATGATTTTGACCTGATTATAAAAAAGAGGCCACAGGCTTTAGCTCAAAGAGGCCTGACTGGCAGACTGTGCACACAGTAAAGTAAGTCAACATTCATTAAACAGACACCTTGTACTCATCCACTGATGTGAGAAGCACTGAACAGGAAGACAATGTTGGTCTGGCAATCTCTTGACCAAGTCAAGAAACACAAAGTGAGCTTAGCTTACATCTCACTAATGTCAATAGCAAAAGCACATCTAATTCACCCTTGAAAGATCACAGCCTCATATGACAGTAGCTAATGCATTAAGGCTATAATGCTGGCCTATGTCCACTGGAACAGTTTTGCCATGGTGCTTTTCAGTAGCCATTTCAAGATTAGCCATGCCTTCCTATGGAATCTGATATGAAAAGAGTCTCTCACTGAATCCACAAGTTCTTCCTCCGCCTCCTATCTAACGCCAGGGCTGCATCTTCTTAGACAATGACATCCAATGTGGCATGAGTATAGAAGACCCCACAAGGCAGGGGATGTAATATTTTAACTTCACCCTACCCTAGCAAGAGTGCTTGGGAAGATATCTGCTTCATCCTTACTGAGTGAGGGGGATGACCACCTTCAAACCACAATAGACATGTAGCAAGGTGGGGGGAGCTGGTGATCCAGTGGAGTCATGGGAAGATGTGGATTTAGTTCATGCCACTCCTGGCATATGGCAGCAGGCACAAGGTGGCCACACAACAGGCATTACATGGCCCATTCATCCCTATTCTCTTGATTAAACTCTCAGGGACAGAAAAGAGATTCTGTTTCAAAGGACAGCTGAAGGAATCTACCAAGAGACGACACTCCTTGCCTCACAGAGCTGATTCCAATAGGGGAGGAATCTTTGCTGGTGATTGGTATTTTATGCATTTTTACGTTAAATTAGCCAGTTCTCATTAAATAAATGACAACAGCAATCGTTTTAAAAAATGCTAGGTCTCTATGCTGGGATAATTTGGCAGAGTGTCAGATAAAAAAGACATAAGAAAAAGCTTAATATTAAAGCCAAAGCTTTAAAGAAATGAGACATTCTACAATTCTTAGCAGCAAAAGTACTGAAGGGAAAGATGTAAGGAAAGGTTCTTCTCTTTTTACTTTGATCTGCGTGAATTAATAACTAAGAAGTCATCTCAAATTCAAACAAATTCTCAAAAAATACAGTCCAATGGATGAAAAGAAATGTGGCAGAAATGTTCTGAAAACCAGACTGCACTTCAAACAAGCTGCAATTTTATGGGCTGTGTGTCTCAGTTACTTGATGGTTTCAGAAAAGTGCTATGAACTGATACAATTGCATCCAACAGAAGGTAGGGGTAAAAGATGGAGAAAGAGGGAGATCCTCTGGCCAATATTATGTGCTAGAATCTACCTCTTAAATACACATTTTTTTCACCACAGTGCAACACAGGAAGGTAATAATTTGACACCCAAGGGAAAGATCCTGATAAGTAAGCAAATGAAAGTTGTGGAATCCAGGAAGGAAACCTCTCCTCTCCTTTACTTAACAAAATAGTGCCTAAGATGCAGATTGCATATCATCCTGAAGTATTACAGGCTAAACCTCTGCAGTCCAAACTTCTGTGTTGGGTTGTTCAGGCAAAGGGACTCAACCTTTTCTTCCATCCGTTTAAGAGTAAATTGGTAGGGTGTGTGTGTGGAGTTCAGTTTTAAGTACATCATCTTATAGGTTTTAAGTACATCACCTTATAGGTTTTCAATTGTTCTGAATGGTTTTAAATGGTTTAAGTTATTTAACATTGTTTTCGTGTGTGTACTCTGCCCCAATCTTGTGTAATATAGGGCAAGATATAAATATTTTCATAACTTATGTTATTGAAAATTAATAAGGCAAAATCTACAGATAAATAACCCAAATATTTGTGTGAGGCACAGAGACCATGAAGAAGAAATATATTTTACCTATTAAGCAATGTTTGGCATCCAGAGCTCATTCAAAATGAGCATTAACAACTTACTATTTTTGACTCTTAATCCTAAAGAAGTTTTCTTCAGGAGGAGCTGCTGCCTTAAAAGAAGAACTTCTGCTTCTAACATTTCAATTCTTGATTTCCACTTAAAATCCTGTCCAGATACTATCTTGGCCAGGTGCTCTGCATATTCTCTGCTGCTTTTATCTGGTGGTTTTGAACGGATAACAGCTAAAGCTAGTGCCAACTGTGAAGTCTTTAGGTACCATGTCACATCTTCTTTATGTTTTATTTCTGTCAGAAAACAGAACAAAAACAAAACAAAACAAAACAGAAAAGCCATTAGCAGGGTTCTTTTCACTAATAAAAAAATATTTTGCATATTTGATTTATTCAGAAGAAATATTGTGAATGAAGACCAATTTTCATAGACATCATTACCAACCAAAAGATAAGCTACTCAAAGCAAGAGAATTAAATGGCATCAATGGAATTTAAAAATTAAATGCAGTCTGACAGTTGGAAAAAGACACCATAACACCTGAGACTCTTTAACAATATAGAAAGGTAGAGCCTTGCTTTATGAATCTATTATTTCCCTTGGAAAATTAAACTTCAATGAATTCAAGGAATTGCGCCCCAGTCCTTCAGCGGTGACTGAGACAGCATGTATGTGTGAAAATATGGGATAGTAATAGGGTAGCCCAGAAAAAAAAATGTCTGAGCCTTGTATAAGGGTGATCAATCCACAAGTCATTCTGAGATTGGATCTCCAACTCTAATAAAAGCTAACCCTGAATCCATACCTTCATCACTTTGACAAAGAACCACCCAAGGCCTTTCACCTTTCTGAACGCTCCCAGGTATCAGAAAAGGCTCCATGATGATAAGACTGCTGGCCTGAAACCATATACTCAGCTGTTGATGGAAGCCTGGTATCAATGCCTGAGTCCATAGCATCAAGTCAGACCTTTCCACCTTGAAAAAGGTTGAGAGATGTGGCTTAAATACTCATTTAATTAATTATTTCTCTGTTGAGATTCAACCATGGGTCAGGCCAAATCTGCCCCTACCCCCATTTTTAAGATCTGCCTAGGATCGGACTCCTACCTGTTGGTGGAAGATTTCAACTTTGTGCAAGTAGAAAAGGGTATCACCAGAACTTCATCCTGAACTTCTAAATGAACAGTTTTATGGATAAACAGCACATGCCATGACATATGCTATTCAGAATAAAGCCTTTACTCTGAGGATACCTAAAACATTCTTCACTGATAACTGCATATTACAAAATCTGATCACTAAACAGCACCGATAGATATCTGCTTGCCTCAGACAGAAGAAACTACACAAATGTTTTTATCCAGCCTAATCCAGTCTAACTTTTTTCCTGTTTTCCCATCCTTCAAATATTATGTACATCTGCCAGCTCTCCTGATATTATGCCAGTGCTTTGAAAAACTGTGCTGGCTGTCAGTCCATTTCTGAGCCCACTTCAAAGTGCTAGTTTTAATCCCAAAGGTCTAAAATGGTAAAGAACTAAAGGCATGTCTCCTCCCAAAGCTACCTTCGCAGACCCTAAAGTCATTATGCATGCCAGTGATGCACCTTGTCAGGGTTAGGCTTGCTGTAGACATTATGGACTTTATGATAAATGGTGAAGACCTTTTATTCTACCAGGAATTTTAAGAATTGTTTTGGTCCTCTTACATCTTTTGACTATTATCCTGCCTCCAGTTGTAATATGCCTTCATATGCTGGACTTTCTGTTCTCTGCTGCAATTTTACCTTGGTTTTATAGAATCACAGGCTCATAGGGGCATTTTGGGCCATCCAGTCCAACCCCCTACTCAATCCTGGTTCTCCAGCTAAAGGATCCCTGTTCAGTCTACTTCTGAAGATGTCCAGAGAAGATATCACTGTCTCTCTACGTGATTTGTTCTGTTGCTAAGCCACTTTTACTGTCAAGATATACCTTCCAATGTCCAATCAAAATCTGCTTCCTTGTAACTTAAAACAGTTAGATTCTGTTCACATGTAGTACTACTGAGTCATGTATTCCTCATCCTATACCTGTGCATTTGGATTTTGTGGCCTAAATGCAGAATTTTGCATATATCTCTATTGAATTTTATTAATTTATTATATATAATATATATTATATTTTCATATATATATATATACACACACACATACATACACATACATATACACACACATATAATTTATAACATATAATTAATATAATTTTATTAATTTCTGACCCATTTTCTAGTTTATCTAGGTCCTTCTGAATTTTGTTCCTATCCTCCCGTGTGTTAGGCACCCCTCCCCATTTTGAGTCTGCAGATGACACATTTTTTACACATTCATTACTCTTTAACATTTTTATCAATGACTTATCAAGTTTCCAGGTAAGTCATTGATAAAAATGTTAAAGAGTACTGACCATTGGGCAGAACTCTGAGGCACTCTACTTGAGACCTCCTTCCAGTTTAAAGCACAGGCACTGATAATGACTTTTTAAGCAGTTTTCCAAGCAATTATGGATTCATCTGACATAGATGAATTCCCATTCATCCCACATCTAATTAGTTTGCTAATCAAGATATTACAGAAGACTTTAAGAAATGTTTTGTTGAAATCCAGATAAATGACATCCACAGCATTCCCACCACCTACAAAATTAAACTAGTGACCTGATCAAAAAAGATAGAAGATTTATTCTTGACAAATTTATATCGGCTTATCACTGCATTGTATTCAGATGAACTACTGATTTATTTTATTACTCTTATATTAGTTTGCCAACCAGAGAATTCTTTTTAGTGGCAGTTCAAAAGTATACCAAACAAACAAAGATTCTCTTTTCACTTAGAATATCAAAGCTATTCTTTCCCGCTCCCATTAGCAGCTTGAAATATGACCTTCAAAAAGATTTCTCATAGACTTTGGAAGTATGCACACACAATGCTGTTCTTAATACCAACTACTTTTCTCCACATGATGACTCTAGATAATCTGTACTTCCCAGCCTAACTTAAAAAGTCTTCTGTAAGTAACATCTGACAAAAGCAGTCCATATCTCTTCCATAACCCAAATAAGTAGGAAAGAGGGTTGGACGTAAAGAGATGCATGTTGCCCCACTCACTTTGGCCCTGCTCAAAACTTGCAAGCTACTCCTGATGCATTGTTGTTGTTGTGTCCCTTAAGATCACTTCCAACTTATGGCAACCCTAAGGTGAACCTATCACAGGGTTTTCCAGGGCTGAGAGTATGTGATGCACTCAAGGTCATCAGTCAGTTTCCACAGCCGAGTGGAGAACTGAACCCTGGTCTCCAAGACTCAAAGCACTATACCATGTTGTCTCTCTCTGGACATATTACCTTTTAGGAAATTGACGTAATGGGGGGTCACCTATCAATTTCACTGACTATGCCATCCAAATAACTTGCTAGGAAACAATTCTGTGAAACAGATATAGTTCAGAGACTAAGCTCACCTAAAAGAACCATCTTAATACGAACTGTGTAAACATTACACTGGAAAGGTACACTACCACATTTGGGCATTCACAGAATATGAAACAACAGATTTTGAACTGAGCTAATACTTGTACTGCTTTAAGATAACTTTTGGCACAGAGACTATATTTGTTCCCTAAAGTTTCTCTGGCCAGTTACAATTGGTTTCAGAATCCTGAGAGTTTAAGCTTTTCATTAATGTGTTGGTTTAATTGGGCCCTCTAGCTGAAAAATTCTTCATTTTTAAAGATCAAAAAAATTGCATGAGCAAAAACATAAGACTAAGAAGGGAGGCCTAACCTAGAATTGCTCTTTGCTTATTTTTTTTTTAACTGAATCTTTCAAAACTTCAGGCATGGGCCAACCGAATCCTTGAATCCTCAGTAAGGATTTTCACGAATCCAAATCCCAACACCAAAATAGGTGAACAAAATATTTTGAATCCACCAAATAGTTTGTTTTTAAAAAATTGGTGCCTCCAGGGCCCACCAAAGGCCTGATTGGCTGGTGGGCCCCTGGGGACGTGAAAAGCATGGCATAAAGCCGCGCGCACCAGAGGCTGCCTGTGCCTGCCCTCGGGGCTGCCTGTGCCCATGGCTGCCTCCCTCTGCAAGGTAATAATCTCTGTTCTTTTGAACTGAGATTGGAGGGTAAAGATTGGGAATTACTGAGACTGGACTAAAGACTTGACTTGAAAGTCCCTTGCAGGACTTGAGACTGGACTTGAGGGTAGAGAATTGAGACTAGACTAGAGGCTGTTTCTTTTTTAAAGTGCCTTGTTGCAGGACTTGAGACTTGACTTTGGAGACTGCAGGGTACAGAACTGAGACTGGACTAGGGGCTGGTGTGTGCTTTTTTTTAAAATGCCTTCCTTGTTGTAGGACTTGAGAATTGTCAAATTTTGCTTCAAAAACACTTTTCAATAAGTACTTTCTTTCCCTTGCTTTTTAAACCCTTTTTAAAAAAAAGGATTCAAAAGATTTGAGATTTGTGATATTCATGGATTCCCAGAACCTTCCAGGGATCTGGATCCGGATTCAGAAAATTCTGGATTCGTCTCATCCTTACAAAACTTCTTCAGGCTTGAAATGTTGAATTTCACAAGGGTCAAAATAATAAGAACTATGAAACCTAATGAGCAGAATTTGTGGTCATAATTCTAAAGCCCCTCATCCTACTATCTACCTCTTTACTGAAACACATTTCCTATCACCATTGCCTATAAAGCAGCAGACACCCAACTTGAAAATAGTATGTTTTGGCCTACAGACTACCAAATCCCTCAGCTAAAAAGGTCACTGGCAGCACTGGCTAGAGGATTCCAGGAGCTGTGGTCTAGAAAAGTTCTGAACAAATTACCCTAATGAGCCTGTTCTAATGCACAGACATCCTGAAGGACACTGTGCAGGAAGAATGTGCAAAATGATTTTTTGGAAGAACAATCCCTGAACCTCTAACTTGTTTGAATGCCAGGTTGAATACTGAGATTATGAGGAAGAAACAGGCAACCTACCAAACAGAATCCAGGAGCTAATATTCTCACATTCTGACATCTCACATGTATTTAGCACATAAGAACAGATAATACTTAGAGCATTGTCCATAAATTACTTCAGGCAGAATATTTGGATTTAGAGGTTTAGTCAAATTAAAATCCATTTAGGTGCTTTGAGAGTGCTGCAGCCTGGATTATTAATAAAATTCACCCTCACACACATTTCTGAATTGTTTCTAATTGGAGACAGTTGCCAATTTCATCTATTTTGGACTATTGTAGGAATTAAAATTCCAGATATTCATGATATCAGTTGTGGGCCTTTGGTATCCTTAGGAGTTTGGTCCCAGAATCACACGTGGATAACAAAAAACATGAACATTCAAGTTCTTATTAAAGAAATGGTGCAGGGCAGCAGCCAGAGGCTACAGCAAGCCCTGGCTTCCAGGCATGCCATAAGGCACACTTTCTTTGGGCTCCCCCACCTTTGGGGAGCATGCCAACTGCATCACTTCTGCTTGCAATGAGAGACATGTGAAATGGCGAGATTCCAAGGGTTGTGCGTGGTGCAAATCCATGCCTTCCACCATTTCACAGATCCTAATTCCTCTCTGCAGTCTTGTCCAAGCCACCAGGTAGAGTGAGAGAAGATGTTGTAGGAGTACAAGTGTGGACAGCTTCGAGCTCTAACCCTGTGCAAATCTGAGCCAGGCTGAGGCTGTACTTGTTGTTGGGGCTTGGGCTCATGTTAGCTGTGAGCTTTCTTGCTCTTCACCATGAAGGACATGGGCCGCCAAGTACAGGAGGGACTGAGTGCAGGGGATGTGATGGCTCTTTCTTATGTGTTCTCCCTCTTGCAGCATTGAGTCCCAGCTGCCTTGTTTAAACAGGGGATGGGATGACCATTCACATGTGTCTTGCCACACAAAGAACTATGGCTGGCATGCTCCCTGGAGGAGGGGGAGCCTGAAGAAGGCACACCTCATGGCACAGCTGCCAGCCAGGGCTTGTTCTCAGAACTACTGCTGCTCTGTGCCATATCATTTTATTAACAGGGACTTACAGAGCAGATGTCCTGTTGGAATCTGCAGTGGATTGGATATAGCAGGCCCACTGTACCTAGAGGCATGACAGAGGAGGAAGAACAAATATTTAATACTCCTATGAACTGGGGGCTGAAACTATGCAAACTTATGATACACAGAGAGGTCTATATACCTCCTGAGCTAAAACTAGCAAAGTTAGGATTCAGAGCCAGTTTGGAAGAAATCTCGATTTCTGTCAAAGTGCATGGCCTTTCATAGACATAAATTATTCCACGTTGATTTATTTTTTTACTCCCGAGATTCACAAGGCACTGCTCACATACTGCTTAGTGTATCTTCTCAACTGGGCTAGAAGCCAAGGTTCTGCAGAAGATGCATTATATACCCACAACCATATCTACCTTTACAGTTCTTGTGCCATTCACTCAGCCTGCCACATAGCTTCTTTGGGACCTCCTTTGCTGTTTCTGCCTTTCTTTTCACTTTTTGATTTTTCACAAGATGCAGATCTATACATCCAGAGTGTCTGCTTGGGTCTTTCATTGGAGCTTAACAGTCTTGGAAACATAAATGTGGGTATTGCTGCTGCTGCTGCTGCTGCTTCTTCATAGACGGTAGTTATGGTGTTGGAGAAAAATTACAGTTCTCCGTACACATTCACAGGTTTGACCTTCACAAATTTGATTATTTGCAAGGTGCCAGCTTGCCTCCCCACAATTCTTTCCTTTCCATTCCCTGGCCTTTTGGTCAGATGTGCTGCCTTCCTTCTCTGCGCCCCAGCAAAAGGTAAGTGAATGAGAGGAAAAGGTTCACATGCATGCAAACCTTTCCCCTTCCATTCTCCTGCCTCTCACCTGTGTGGGCAGGAAGAAGGCAGTGTGCGTGAGCGATGGGCAGGCAAATGGAGTGAGAGAGGAAGTGTTTTCCCTTCCACTCAATTGCCTGTCACCAGCATGGACAGAAAAAAAGGCAGGGCCTGCAGTTGACAGGCAGGAGAGGGAAGTCCCCAGAGGAAATGGGAGGAGGAGTATTCACTCGGGTGGTGGGGGAAATTATTCACAATTTTTTGACTTTTGCAAGGGGTCTGCACCCCAAACCCTTGTGAAAGCCAAGGCACTACTGTAAGTATAAGTGAGGACTACAGAAATGTTAACAGAAGAAACCAAAAGAGGGAGCAACCAAGAAGAAGGAAAGAGGCACTGATTAAAACAGAAAGAATAATGGAGTTACACACTACATCTATGATTCTATACACAACACTCAATGGGACCTACTTCTCAGCAGACCCATTTAAGATTGCTTTATTAATTTTTGTAGAGGGTCTGGACTAAAGTTAAAGTCTTTCTCTCTAAGGTGTTAAAAGCCAAAAAGGTCACGTTAAAGCCTCTCTCCAAGGTTACTGATGATATTACAGCCCCTGAAGGATCTTTAGATTACAACAATATCACACATGTTTTTTAGTCACCTTTGCAAACTATTACAAAATCTTGTACAGCAACTCTGCAAATTTCCCCCTGCTGCTCAAATCTCCTGCTATATTTCTGTGTTCTTTCCCTTGAAAATGTGACCAGAGAAGAACATCAATGTTTTATATTGGTAAAGAGGCTACAGCGTCGGAGAAGAGATCCATTTGTTTCACTTACCCCTCATTTTAGAAGAAATTGGAAGTAGATGTCAGTTTTCATTTACTGCCTTTCTGCAATATATTTCAGTCTATTGCTGTACCAGTCAAGCAGTTAAGGGCTTAATCTTGAGCCACACTTAGCAACCTGATGCCAATCCCGCATAGAGAACACGTTCTAAAATTACATATTCTCAGGATCAATTTGGGATCTACAAAATCTTTGAATGTGACATTAAAATCTTACTAATACTACTTATGCAGAATTCATGCCTGTGAGTATTCTAGCATACTTTTTGCTAATCCACACTGAAAGACAAAGTAATATTCAATGTATATATAATTAGAGTAACTAGGGGTGCAGTTAAGTCTCATCTGAAAAGGAAAATGCTCTCTAAAGATATGACTTTGCAACTACTGAAGGGTTGGGGAGTGTTAAGATTTCAGAAAGCTAGAGAAAAGGCCAATAAAGTAGGGAAATGAGAGAATAAGGACCACCTTACCCACACCATAACCTTTAAGGGTAGGAGATTAGTACAATGGGAGATATGTGCAGTTTCTACATCGTTCAATGCACAATTTTTTGGCTCCTATGATGGGACCTGTCAATTGTGAGCACTGGTGTCATAGTAAATATTCAAAGACATCATGCATGGCACTGGCAATAGGTGTGCTGACTGCAAAGAAAGCTATGTATCTTTCTACTACTGTGAAAACGTGATATTCAAAGAAATGAAATACAGTCCTGAGGGACAACATGCATCACATTTATTACTCTCAAGGACTATAATTTAGAAAGTCTCTCAGTCTCAAATAACATAGCTCTTCTTAACTTTCAAGAAGCAAACAGAGGTATTTTTTTAAATTATTAGCACTACATACTGAGGGGGAAGAGAGAAAACATACTAGGAATGTGGACAAAAGATGGAGGCTTTGACACTGGTGAATGGAAACAGTGATAACTAAAACAGAGAAGGGAAACAAATGGGACAAGATGATGGCAACCAGAAACTAGAAGGGACTGACATGAAACTGTGTTTAACACAGTCTCTCATAATATTTCAGAATCACAGATTCTGTCTGCTATCATAAGACTTACTAGAATAAGTATCAATAAAGTCAATGGAGGGTAGTCATGAGTAAACTTGTTTAGGCATATGTCAACAACCATTTTTAAAAAGATACATCTTGTAGAATACAAATATGTCTTGCGCTCCTTAATCAAACTATCCTCCACATATCCCCATTATAAAAAAATTCAAGGCATACCTTAGGAGAGAAAAAAACCTTCTTAAACTCTTTCACTACAATCAATTACAATTGAATTTCTACACCTTGAGGCAAGACAATGTGAAGTCTAGGGTTAGGATCTGAAATACAGATTCAGTATCATCCCACAGATAGCCTTACTGAACCTAAAGAAGATGGGTGGGGATGCTTTCACTTTGCTCTGTAATAATTACTCTTAGATCAGTATTTCCTCTCACTGCCAGAAAGCCTCTGGCAAGGTAAGTCAATCTGAATGACTAATAGCATCATTTGAACTTCTCAAGGTGGAAAGGCAGTGCTACCATGGGTCCCAAGGCAATATAATTTGTTATGTTTTAGCCAAGCAACATAAATTAATTACTTTTGCGGTGGTCTTCAGCCTGACTCTTCTGAATTAAGTATTTTGCATCCTCTACTTTCCCTCCTAGTTTTGATCCTCTTCCTCCCAAGCACCAGATTTTGTGCCTGGTAGTTTACTTTCATTCTTTACAACTACAAACTGAATCAGTCACTAGGGAAGATGAACAAGAGGGTACTCTTGTACTTATGTCCTATTTGTGGGCTTAACAAAGCCATCTGGTTAACCACTGTGGGGACAAGAAACAGGATGGAATGGGCCTCTGGTCCAATTCAGTACAGTTGTTCATACGTTCATAATCAGATATGTGCAAAAGCCCCAGGGCTCACCCAGTCAAGATTTCTCCATGAGTCAAGATTTCTACTTCTTTCATTCTCATACACATTAACTAAGATTCTGAAAAGTCTTCTTCTAGCTGGATGAGATTTAAGGTAATTTTTAATTTTTTCATAATTTAAGACTTTTTGGGCCAAAAGCCCTCAAGGTTTTTGCACAAATAAACTTTTTACCAAGATTCCCAGAATGAGAAAAATCTCATAGTTTCCGGTTGGGTGTATCAGTCTGTCAAGACACTCTCCCTCTCTGAGGATGAAAAAATGTTCTGTTTTGTATTCTGTTCCCTACTCACCTCAGTGTTAATTAAAGGAAAGAAATTTCTTGACAGATGATCTTATGCATGTATTTCACTCTACTCTTTCCCCCAAATTGTGTCAACAGACCTGTACTTTTAAAAAGGGTTTGGAGAAGTTAGTTTCAAGAGTACAAGTCCCAGAATCTCCCAGACACCATGTCCAGTTACTTTACCATGCTATGGTCTTTACCTACTCTCTTACTAGAAATCCATGTCCCTTTATGGAAATCCTGAGTTATACTACTTTAAAATGTCCCCCAGAATGCACATGAGAGCTGCCTAAAGAAACTAATGGACAAATTCAAGATTTTACTGCAGTTGAGACTAAACACCAGTGCATTTAGTTCTTTGTCCTGTGGCAAAAGAGGGAGCCACAGTGAGAAGAGCTCCTTCTAACTCAGTTTTTATTTAGTATGAAAAAACCACCATCCGTGTAGCTGGAAAGCTAATCCAGCTGACTGCCTCCACAGTGAAGACTGAAAGGGGCTACAGCTAAGAAACAGCAGCATATGACAGCCCCACACAATCAGCGCTCCATATTTCTGAGTTGGACTTTCATCGGTTTTATTATTTGCAAGTTTCCTCCACTTCTGTTCACATATTTCAGGTGCTTCCCCTCTCAGCAGCTCTAATCTGATAGGCAGCCAGGACTGCTACTGCACATGGCCTCAGGGACCCTAGCAGGCTCAGAGGCAATATATAAATATTTTAAACTAGTGTATATTACCTAGCGTTTCTCGGGATTTTATTTTCTCATAAGTAATACTCGTTAAAAAGATTTGAGAATCTGTGTGTCTAATTCCCCAAACTGTCTTGTCCAGTACTTGTAACTTTTCCCCATATTCCCCAATCCAATCTGTATTCAGAGTTATTAACATATAGAGGTTGGGTTCCTGAGGGAATACACTGTCCTCCTCTTGGCTGCTAGGCCTCGTCTCCACAGCAACCAGCCAGGCCCCAGAGCTCTCCGACTGCGAATTCTAAAGGCCCCTCCCTAAACTGCAAACCCGAGGATTCCACAGAATCTTTTCAGGCAGCCAATCATATAAGGTCTTCACCTGCCTGACACAGATAAACAAACTTCAACTTTTATATATTAGATAGATAAATAATGTCCAGTCAACACAATCAACTCCACTTCCTTCACCAAGAAATTACCTACACACAGGTAGGCCAAAGCAATCTGGTAAGATCAATCACCAGTCTGTCCTACTCTGGAAAGAAAGGCCTGAAGAAGATGGAGGCATCCATGCTACCCCATGGCTATAGGTAAATATGCACCACTGTTACCACTGAAATTTGATAAACTCCTGGGATAAGTGCTACTCATCTCAGGGAAGTAAAACAGCTGTTTTATTGTGCGCAAGACATTCTGCTGCTTCAGGCAGAGCAACAACACCTGCTCCTGCCCCACAATATAGATTGTAATAGCTGAAGTCAGCAAAATTATTTTGGCACCTGATGCAAAAAGTGATTTTTTTTTAAAAAAGTGAGATTCTTGTGCTTCGATTCTTGTGCAAAGTATGCTCTTCCAAGTATGCTCTTCCAAGTTTACCATGCAATTTGTGGAGTTTCTTTCCCTGTTTCTTTAGAAGCAGAAAAGAAAGAAAAATAAACAATGATGCTATATAATCTTTCACCTTGTCCAGGGCAAGTCTTAATAAACACAGGCAGTTTGAGATTACAGTTTCTCTCCTGGCATTCTTTCTTTCATTTTTTAAAGGCAACTTTTAGTTTAATTCAGAATCATGCTGCCTTTCCAGGTTACAAATATGCTTATTCTAAACTCAGAATTGGATATTAAGATAGAAACTTAGGGTTCTTCCTGACAAAAGATTCGTTGGCCCTTTCCGCATGTGTAAAAATAAACGGACAAAAAGGGACTCACTGGCTTTCTTTTCCATCCGGGTGAGTCTGTCGGGATGAGGAGCAGTGTGAGCTTGTTGCTCTGCACTGCTCCAGCGTCCAAAATGGCGGCTTTGAGTTGGTGGAGCCTCTCCACCAACCAGAGAAGCTCGCCAGCCTAAAGCCCACCTCCGGCAGATCTGCAGGCACGCACTTGCGTGCGTCTGCAAATCTGCACCGGAGCGCGGCGACGAAGCGACACGGAGTCGCATGCTCCGTGCTTTTTAAAAACCTCTAAAAAGAGGTTTTTAAAAAACACGCTGCGCGACCAGTTCCGGTCGCTCCGGAGTGGACTGAGGTATGGAACTACAAAAAGTAGTCCACCCCAGTCCACTCTACGGTGCAGAAGACCTCCGTTGGAGGTCGCTCTGCACTGTTTTAATAGCCCGGTGCGGAAAGGGCCTTAGGGGAGTTACCAATCAAAGGACATTAGCTACAGTCAATTTGGTAATCCAGAAATCTGTCCTGCCCACACCATTACAATGTATAGTTATTTTGGCTTTATTTCCTTAACATATTTTTGTGATAGAAAGAAAAGAAAAGAAAAGAAAAGAAAAGAAAAGAAAAGAAGGAGCCGTGGTGGCGCAGTGGTTAAATGCCAGTATTGCAAGCCACAAGGTTGTGAGTTCGATCCTGCCTGGCTCCAAGGTTGACTCAGCCTTCCATCCTTTCGCAGGTCGGTAAAATGAGTACCCAGCTTGTTGGGGGCATGTATAGAAATGTTTCGAAATACATGCTATTTGTAAGTTGTTCGCCGCCTCGATCCATATGGAAAGGCGGGATACAAATAAATAAAAAAATAAATAAAAAAGAAAAGAAAAGAAGGAAAACAGAGAACAGTTACATAGAGAAAAAGATGGTGTATAGATCCCATGTTAAGTATCTTGCATAAGGAATATGATTGCACAATAAAAGTTCTTGTCTGGAAACACTTCTACAGGTAGCATGTACTTAATACTGAAATGAGCAGCAGCTTCATATGATGTTCTATTCTCTCCCCTGAAAGCATCTATTAAACTAAATGCTGTAATATGACCTAATTGACCACATATTTTCCCTTTCTCCCATTCATTTCACCAGGCATGGACAGAAGCAGAGAAGTTGGAGACATGATGATGTCATATCCTTTGTTTTGCTTGGTGCCACAGGGCTGCCACTTTATGCAGCAGCCATTCAATTCTAACCCCATGCATTTCTGTTTAAGTAAGGAGAAATGTTTTTGAATGAAGTAGTATGCAGACATGTTCCTGTGTAGGTACAAATAAAAAGCTCAAAGAAGCCTCTGAATGGCAAAAAAATGAAAACCCTAACCAACAATATCCCAGTGCCCTTCCCAACATGATATTTGACATGACTGTCCAATTAATGAAAGTTTCACAGAAGATGACGGATTATTTACGTCTACCGCTGTCTTGCTGTCCTCTCCAACATCTACCACGATATTAACCCCATCAATTATAATTAGACTGGCATACATTCTACAGCACCAGTACAGAACATTTTTCAAATGGGATTGTACAGTCATGTAGTTATAATAATGCCGAGTAACATTTTAATAAAATTGTCATAATTAGCATGCCCAATACAATCCCATGTGTCTGGTAGACGGAAGCACATCAGTGGGTAATATCCTTAAACAGCACAGCATAGATTCTCCCTAGCACTGCAAATTAAGCAGCTTCATCTAAGAACTAAGTACATTCAAGAACCTCTTCTTCCAACACATACAATTACACTTCAGAGATGTATTTACAATGAACAGATCCCCAAACGTATCCCTTTTAATGATTTAAAACATAGGCATAAATACTGTCCTGGTACTATCACTTTTTATGCAAATATATTTACATAAATTTTACAAATAACAATTATAACATTACACCAAGGTTCTACACTGAACTCACAGTGAAAAGAGATGAGATATTCCATTAATCTCTGATGAATAGGGGTTTCAAAAACAGTGCTGAAGGAGATATATTTGGGCAATAAAAGCAAAACAAAACTGGAAATATTTAAAATAACGAGGACAACAACCTTGCCTAACATATTTTCCTTTGTAGCAGTTTTGCAACAGATACTAATTGTTGTACGTAATTGAAGTGCTTGCAAAAATCATTTTAAAGAGCCATATATAGAAAGAAACACTAATAAAAAGATGTCTGTTTTCTACTATAGTGTTCATACAAATATGGGTGTATGCTATAGGTTGAAATTTTTTCCTCAAGGACTTATTGGAAATCAAGGAATTTGTAACTCAAGAACATCTCTGAGAATATTTTGGGTGCTAAATGCATGTTCAGTGGGAACAAGGAAAAGGAGATGTACAAAGTCTAGCCAGAAATCATGAGCTACTGCCACTCCCTGAAAATTAGAAATGAACCTTAAAGAGGAAAGTAAGAAGTCTGCCAGCTACTTGATATCTCTTAGAAAGCACAGTAAGACCTAAGAAAAAAAGTGCTTAGGAATGAAGCGTACAGTATAAAACCATGTTTTTTTTCCCAAACACCAATCACAGAGAGTAGAACTACCTCCCCAGTACATTTGGCCATTCTGTGTCCCCCTTTCAAGATGGGCTGATAGCATATTACATCCACAGGAAGAAGCCAAGAAACACATGTAAGCGATAAGGGCTGACTTATAGTCTGTGTGACTGCCGCATAACATCTGCATCTGATGAAGCCAACTCTATGTATGTACAAAAGCTTATACCACAATAAAAGTACTGATCTTCCAGGTGTCACCCGACTCTTCTTGTTAAAAAAGCCTATGTGGCTACACTATTTTTTTCTGCTTTAATGAGCTAGAGAGCTCTCCATTCTGCCTCAGAGCACTGTAGAACATATTATATAACTTTCATCACTCCTGTTCCATTGAATACCCAGAGGCCAAGAAAACAAGTGGCGGGAACTGTGGTTTTTGCTCACCCCACCCCTCCCCACCCCGCCATAAAGGAATAAGTTTAGTGAAGACTGACGGGTTTCACTTTCCCAGAACCAAACATCTTCCAACTTCAACTGAAGCTGGACAAGCAGCCCACAAGGAAAGAATGAACAAGAACAATCTTCCCTCGTTAATTAGAATGCAATAATTAATTATGAAGCTGTAATTGATAAGATTCATAACAGCACTCTAAGGGTTTGTAAAGGTAGTATCTTTGCTGTACACAATGCTTGAATTCTCAAAGTATTTAATCTATTGTCTCATAGCTCATTTCCCTATTAAAAAGCCCAATTCTTCATCTGCCTTTCACGAAGATATTTAACTTAAAAGAATCAGACTTACTGAATAGCAACATTAGCTTTGTAGGTTTCTTATCAGCTTCATGTTATGAAAATATATATATATTCATTCCCAAAAAGCAACCGTTGCTCTTATTCCCATTAGTAGCCCCTATGGAAGTGTTTCCCCCTACACAAAATGTGAACCCAAATATAGAGACTAGTGTGCCGGACTAGGACATCATGATAATAGAATCTGAATCCCTGCTCAGCCACGGAAATCCCGGGTGACCTGGGCCAAGCCACACTCTCTCAGCCATAGAAGCGGGCCACAGTAAATCTTCTCTGAAGAAATATGGCCAAGAAAAACCCATGATAAGGTTGCCATAAGTCTGATTCGACTTGAAAGCATATAACAGCAAAAAGAATGCCCACAGTAGAGTCTCAAGGCTATTTCTGAAAAAAAAAGAAAGAAAAAGAAAACAAGAAAAATCATGCATTCAAGGCCACATGCTTAATGTTACTTGTAGTTTGGCCCTTACATGTGGCATTATATCCTGTGTGCAAAAAGAGAGAAAATGCTTCATTCAAGATAGAACTTATCTTCAGTTTTTGAAGGCACTTGTAATAAAGGCTATGTTTTAAAAAATCTATTACACTGCTGATTGCAGGAATTCCTTGATTTATTCAAAGTTCTGTAATTGTTTAATAAAACTAATCTATAAAATGTTGCAGCTCTAGAAGGGAGAATATTTTATGGAATGATGAGCCCTACAACTCATTAATAAGCTTGATTGTGATGGCATTTTGTTCCACTCCTCAGTTGTTGATGTTATGTGCCTTCAAGTCATTTCCTACTTATGGTGACCCTCAGCTAAACCTATCACGGAGTTTTCTGGGGGCTGAATGTGTGTGACATACCCAAGGTCACCCACTGGGTTTCTATTGCCGAGTGGGGAATCAAACCCTGGTCTCCAGGGTAATATCCACCACTTAAACCACTACCCCATGCAGGCTTTCAAGCCCTCAATTACTTGCTATTTAAAATATTATATCTAAAGTAGTCTCAATAAATGGTTTCTGCTCTATGATCTTTTACAGATAATGATCATGTATTTGGCAGTGACCCACAGGGACTTTGGTTGTACCCTTTCCATCATTTCGATTCTATCATATCTATATCTATATCTATATCTATATCTATATATATAATTTTTAAATACAGCCATATATACACTTGTGAAATTCAAATATTGCAAAATCAAATAAATAGGTGTCCAGGGAATAGTCTAAATTAATATACACTTTGCATTGTCAAAATAATTCCTGGCACTAAGCCAGCAGGTCTAAACCTACTCCCAAAGTGAGTGAACAAAAGCGCATTTATACTGAGATGTCTCAGGTGAGTTCTTTCCGTCTTTTCATACATTTTTGTCAACCGGGATCCTATTCATTATCATTTTGTTCTAATTTCCTTCTGCACTAACAAAGAGTTGAGAAGAATATAAATTTCCATGATGCTACCAAAAATATGTATGCTGCGGTTGATATGTGACCATCACACTTATGCCCTCTAGATTTTTCATTAAAAATAATTTCAGAAGTCTTGACTTGCTAGTACACTAAACTACACAAACTATTGTTTGTGACCATAATGGCCATTACTGTCAGTACTTTCTGCATTTAATCCTTCTCTGACCTCAGTGGTCAAACAATTCCATCCCCCATTGTGTCTTTGTGTGTGCATTTGTGTGTGTATGTGTGGGTTTATTTTACTTGTATCACACACACCTCCTTCCCAGGCCAGCAATTCACAATAGCTTACATAAGTTTGAACAGGCACTATACATCATAAAATATTACAATAGAATTAAATTTTCAATAAAATTAGAAGAAATTAAAGGGATGTCCATTAAAATAGATAAAGTAAAAAATCCAGAACACTTTTAAAGGCCTTTTTCCTTTTCTTCAAAGGCCTGTTGAAACACCTGTAAAGTATATATACCAAAACATTGATTAACACTTCACAACTGCTGAAGCAGGCTATAACACACAAGACCTTGGTGTTCTAACAAATTTATTAATATTTAAAGTGCCACAAAACTTTTTGCCTTCATGGATCTAATGCACTATTAATCTTATTCAGCATAGTTCGTATGCTGAATTTTGAAGTACCTATGGTGACTGAATTCTGGCAGCAGATGTATAAAACCTATAGGACATAACAACATTAACAAATTGACAACATCTAAATGTACAGATTCCATAGAAGGCATCCTTTTTCTGTGGGTTCTTTTTTGACCAGTATGAGAACTGACATCCACATGTTGCTGTTGTTGTGTGCTTTCAAGTCATTACAGTGACTTGAACATGAACCTATCATGAATTTTCTCAGCAAGATTTACTCAGAGGTTTGTCATTGCCTTCCTCTGTGGCTCAGAGAGTGCGATTTGCCCACGGTCACCGAGTCAGTTTCAGTGGCTGAGTAAGGATTTTAATTCTGTTTTCCTGCAGTACTAGTCCAACACTCAAACCACTACAACACACAGGGCCTTTCCATACTAGACCGTTATACTGCTATTATTTCAGTTTCAACATCCTGTGGAATTCTGGAATTTGTAATTTACTGAGGCCGTTTCCGCACTAGCCTGTTATAGCGCAATGATTCCACTTTTAACGTCCTCTGGAATCCTGGGATTTGCAGTTTCGGGAGGGGCCAGCCGGCCGCTCCCGAAACTGCAAACCCCAGGATTCCAGAGGACGTTGAAAGTGGAATCATCGCGCTATAACAGGCTAGTGCGGAAATGGCCTGAAGCAAACGAGCTCTCTTCCCTAAACTGCAAACCCCAGGATTCCACAGGATGTTGAAAGTGGAATAATAGCACTATAAAAGTCTAGTGCAGAAAGGTCCACAGGTTCTCCCTATATGCTTTTTATTTCAGATGCCTCACAGTAAAGGTGACACCTTTGAGTGAAGTTGTCATGGAAGTCGGTTGTAAGAAAAATAAGGAGCTCAAGGCCCTTGCAAGACGGCCTGTAGCCACCGTAAACTTGTACAGAGTACACAAGGGGGCTTTCTGAACTGGAAATCAAGATTCCCCCTTGACTGTTTGGATCAGGGGGGGGGGATATCTGACAGCACATGAAGCCTCAGAACTTTCCTAATGAATGACCCTCAATGAGAAAAGTTTGGAAAAACTACAACTCGCAGAATCCTCCAGCCAACACAGCCACTGGTTGGGGGGACTTTGAGAGCTATAGACCTCCCCAAGTTCTCAGGAGTGGGGAGGGTCCCCCTCAGCAGGCAGACTTACCTGCAGGCTGTCCGCCCACAGCGCCCAAAGGGCCGCGAGGGCTGCCCAGCTCCACGGACAGGGATTCGAAGCCCTCCATTCCACGCTCGAGGCTTCGCCGCCAGAGATCATCAGCCAGGCCTCCTTCTCAGCTGGAGCAGCGATCCGACTGGGCGGCAGCGCCCCCTGCAGGGCCCCAGCGAGCGGTGCAGGTCAGCCAAGAATCGAATCCTGGCTTGAAGAAAAAACAGGGAACCTAAACTTGGTTTCATGCTGCCTGTCTCTGTTTTTAAAGCGGATTAACAGTTCCACTGCAAAACGGAATAAATTGACAGAAATAGCAAGACGTTAAACACTTAGGCCATTTCCACACTAGCCTGTTATAGTGCTATTATTCCACTTTCAACCTCCTGTGGAATCCTGGGGCCGGGCCCCTCCCTAAACTGCAAACCCCAGGATTCCATAGGAGGTTGAAAGTGGAATAATAGCGCTATAACAGTGTAGGGCAGAAATGGTCTTAGGAAGGTCAAGGTTTTTGGCTCCAAAATTGAAGCAAGGAAGAAGAGGTGGGGTTTTGTTGAGTGGGAGCAGGGAGAGGAAAAGAAGAAGAAGCCACATTGTTTTATTCCCCTTTAGCAGCCAAATGTGAGGATAGGATATACTATTTCTCACAGCAACAAGGGCCATTTCCACAGTACATTGCTATAGGCCATTCCATAGGATGTTGAAATTGGAAAAATAGCGCTATAACAGTCCAGTGCAGAAATGGCCTAAATCTCTACGTCCAGGTTATCTATGACCCTCCAGCTGTTTTATCATCTCACTTCCCATCATCCTTCGCCATCAGCTATGCTGGCTGGGGCTAATGGGAACTGCAGCTCAACAGCCTCAAGGACTACCGGTTTCTTATTCTTCCTCTGTGTGTGTGTGGTCAAGTCTCCTACAGCGACCCCATGATTTTCAGAGGTGTGCTTAGGCAAAGAATATTCAGAGGTGGTTTTAACAGGTCCTTACTCTGAAATGTAGCCTGTAGCACATGATATTCACTGGAGGTCTCCCATCCAAGTGCTAACCAGGGCTGACCCTGCTTTGTTTCCAAGATCAGACAAGATCTGGTACCTTTCGGGTATAGCAGGAGAGAAATGTCCTCTATCTAGAACAAGAAGATTAGGGTTACCTTATTCCACTTTCTTTCATGGCATTTAATCATGCTCTTCCTTCAAAGAGAACTGAAGCAACCCTGTGTTTCTTTGTCCCATTTCAGCCTTAGCAACAACCTGGGCCAAAGTCAGGTAGTAAGTTTCACAGCTAAGGAAGAATTTGAACTTGCTTCTAAACAGAGCTAAAAAACCTCAGCCTTTCTCAGTGCCTTAAATTATATCTTTCAAATGCATTGCCTTCTTTCCTGGGATAGATGGGAAATGTAGACCAAAGCGTCTGGAGGACACCACATTAAAGAACAGTGCTCTGACCACTGCACCATAGCACTTACTAAGGCATAAGTGGCTTGATAACCAGTTCTGTTGTTGACTTGAGTGAAGAGCCTGTATTTCACCACAATTTCACATAGAAGCATACCTCAGGTAACAAAGCCTCTGAGAAAGAAACTTCCTTTTACAAAATCTTTCCACACCTGCCCAGCCTCCCTTTTCACCCTGGTCCTCTGTCTAGTTAGAATTTTTTAAGCAGCCTCAGCACTGGGAGGGTGGTAAAGGAAGGCTGGAGAAACATAAACTTTTGGTGCAAGCTTGCAGAAGCGCATCTGTAGTAAACAATGCAATAAAGCTCGAGAGGAGGGTGATCAGGATTCCACTGTAGCTGATCCAGCCTTAGCTCTGTGTGCCTGCTGACCAGGGGCCAGGTTAAAAGCAGCTGACTTTGAAATCCCTCACCCACCATGTGTGAAGGGGAAAACAGTGAGAAGGGGGAAGAGCAGATAAACCTCACCAGCAACCCACCTCCGGAGTGTTATAAAAGCATAGATCTACAAGCAGCCACCAGAATGGAAATTATTAGAAAAGTGGGAAAACTGATGAAGTTAAAAATCACCCTGGATGCATTTTAGAACAACCCTTAAAGTCGTCTCTACAAGACTCCAAATATTTTTGTTTATTCATGCAGTGCTTACTTTACCTCGTTGTTTCATTTCATATGTGTGTGTTATTAGTTCTGGATAAAATGTCAGCTGAAACATGTTGAACTGCTCTGCTTTTCTGTGCTGTTCCCCCCCCATAATATTTCTGCCTCTAGTACCAAAGTTTCTGTTAAAGAAGTCATGCCTAGGAATGCATCTACTTCATTAACTGAAGCATACCTGAATTATCATAGCATATCAGGCTATGATACATTAAAATCAATTGATACTTTCAAAAGTAAGGTAAATGAAACTCATAGATTAGGTGTCACAGTGAAGCTAAGCATTTTTCTCCTGATTGTATATTGGTTTTCTTGATGGGCCATTCACCACAAAGTAAGAAGACAGTATATTGAACGTGGAGTGTGCTCTCATTCCACTACCCTGCATTTCATTCTCCCTATGAAAAAAAGAGAGAGCTTTTAAAGATATTATACATATTTTTTGAGTTACAGCACTGAAAGCTTTATGTTCTGCTTTCCATTTCAATCTGGAAGTCTGTGCTCAATGAATAAGAAAATAAAGTGTGGAGAGAGCAATATACCAACTGTGGGAGAAAGCTTGTCTGTGCTTAGAAGAAGCACTTTGGTTCAGAAATGGTCAATACAGTTTCCTCAAAGCATTCACTATTAAACTCAGAAATATAGATCCATTCTATATTTTTATTATTATTCAAAATACTAGAGAATAATAGCCAATGCTTTTTAAAAAGTAAGAGGCCTAGATAGCTAAGTAGAAGATTCCACTTATGTGAGCTACATATCACTACTTTTGATAGCTGGGAAAGTATTTTTTTAAAAAAATAGAGTTTCTCTTATGTAGTGTTTTATTCTTGAAATTGAAGTATTAATTCAGTAGCACTTGTGATTTGTGATATGTCATGGAGAGGCAGCAACTGGTGTCATTACTTGGGCCAGATTCAGAGTATATGCACACTGAATTCCAAGTTGTCTTGATCAAAAAGCCCTTGATCTGAATTTTTTTGCTTCTTTTTCAGTACTTCTTCCGGTCCCTGATAGAAACAAACTCCACAACTGGCCCATACCATTATTAGAACCAATCAAAATGCCCCCTTTCAGTTTTTCCAGAACTCTTTGTCAGGCTTGGCACTACAATTCTCCATCCCCATTTTCTTTTTCTATCTGGCCCGATGGAGAGTTCAGGAGAATTCAGAACTCAAAAGCCTGTGCTTTCTTATGGCATCTTCCTTGATCAGGGGACCCAGAGAACAAGGAAGGGTAGCACATGCGCAACCAATGTTACCAGGCCACACCCACACACCCTACACCTTGGTATGGTTTAATTGGCAATATATATTAATTAGCATTGATATACATGGACCCTGATGTGACTGTAAGGCCAAGACAATTAGGGGAAGCATCCAGCAAAGAAATGGATCACTGCAGACAAGTGTTATGCTGCCTGTATCACACATTTAGAGCTATGGTGGGTTTCTCTAGAAAAAAAACTCTGGAGAACTTGCTTGTAAGGGAGAGTTGCTGCCATCTTATCCAATATATTATTTTGCTCATTGAAATTATGGCTGTCTTTTTAATGAAAGATAAACATTTTTATTAATTGGTCTTCCGTACATACTATGTAATAGATTATAATGCATTTGTAACTGTCTGTGCCTTATTATGTTGATAATTATGATGACAGAAATACAGTTCAAACACACACAAGCTCTTTTGATCTCAATTTGCAATTCTAAATGGATGTGTTGAACCGAAATGCTTGGAGAATAATAAGATGTTTCTCTGGCAACTTTTCAGAACATCCTGATAAAGCTGCAGCTTTTCACTCAGATGAATTCTAGTTAAAATGGCTGAGAGAATATGGGACTCATTGCTTCTGTTTCATTTCTAATCTAAGAGCAAAAGATTTTTGCAAGGCCTGAGAAATATTTTCTCTCACTCTTTCTGTGTATAAAGTATTGGGGAATATTTATTTTCTTTACTTAACTGTAGGCTGACTCTGCCTGAATGGCACTGGAGACAACCTATGGCATTTTAAATGCTTAAATCCAACAATGTGATTCCATAATACTGCAGTCCCATAAAATACAACAGCCAAAGCAAAGTCATATGCCAAGATCAGTCTGTGTGTGATCCACATGTGTTTTGTTCATGTGCAAAGCAAGTATTGTATTGCATACCTCCGTATTAGGAGAGGGGGACATAGGCAACCCTTTGTGAAAATGTGAAAATACTTGTGCCTGCAGTCATGCTATACCATGCCAAAGAAGAGTGTCTTGACAGAGGTGATTGGCCAGTTCACCAAAAGCAAGGGGTTCATTTTCAGGGATCTGGAGACAACAAATGACACCAGTTGTAGTAGGACAGCCTTACATTTTATTAAACAGCAAGCAACTTAAACAACATAAGCATACAAGCAATATCAGCATACAGATTCAACCCACTTAAGCCTTTGATGCCAAGATAACACAAAGATGGATTTCTTTACCAAGGAAAGACTCCTTCAATCAGCTACCCTGCAGCCTGGGAGGAACAGTGAAGAAGACCCCATTGTGTAGCCCACCTGTGCACAGCACTTCAGCTATCAGCTTGTGCTGAGTGCACCATAGGAGTGAACTCTAGGGGGTATTTATACCCCTTGGTGTGAGAGGACTGGCACATCTCTCATGGGAACCTTGTGGCTGTTTACAAACTTGGGATGAGCTAAACTCCTTTCAACAGTCAAGGTCACTGATTAAGTGGGTATCTTTTGGGTTCCTCCCAACACTCATCATCTAGCAGATGTCCCGAGCCAAGGGCAGGTACCACTTAGCAGACGTGACTTGCAACTTTGTTTTGTCTACATTTTAAGCTGGCAAGTATATCGAGGGCATCAAAACAAGATTAAGACAAAACACAAGAATCAAAGCAGTGTGCTTAACGAGTCAGAAGTTCTTGAACAGCAGCAACATGAAGAAACTTAGAACGAGGTGGAACAAATGGGGGTCAAGCCAGACCTTACACCTCCTTGAAATTACAATGATCTTCCATTCATTTCCCATACAAAGAGAAACACATAATTAGCTGGAATTAAAAGATACACAGTTTAAATGAGTGTTGCTGTACTTTAAACACTCATCTAGCAAAAAGAGGCCACTAGTTACTGTTGACATTACAGTTGCTATCCAATAGGTAGCTGTGACACAACAGCTTCACATGCATAGTGGTTCTGACATCTTCCAGGTAAACCATTACAGTTTTCATAGAATCGTAGGGTAGAAAGAAACCTAAGAAACCTAACTACCTATCTAGATCAACTTCCTGCCATGTAGAGACACACAGCCAAAGCACTCTGGAGAATGACCTTCTAACTTTTGTTTAAGGACCCTCTCTGAAGGGTCCACCCCTGCTAAGGCAGTCCATTCTACCATTGAATGTATTTTTGTATTTTTAGGTAGAATCTCTTTTCTTCTGAGTTGATTCTATTGGTTCATGTACTAGTCTCTGGAAGAGCAAAAGAAAAAGAAAAAAGAAAAAAAAAAGCTGGCCCCATCTTCTGCATGACAGCTGTTCAGATCTTTGAAAATGACCATCAGTCTTCTTCGAGCTAAACACATCCATCCATTACTCATAGGGTTTGGTTTCCAGAACCTTTACCATTTTGGTCAGTTTTGAGTGTTGTGCCAGAGACTAATGACTAGTGAAATTCAGTTTCTGTTAAAAAATAAAGCATAAGATATTGGATCTTGTTTTAGAAAGTGCATAAGAAACAGATTTCATCTGATTTCCTTTCCATATGTGTATGTTGCAACTGAACAGAAATAATTTTCACTGCCTATACCAAAAAAAATCTTAACTGGGCAGTGATAAATGTGAAAACTATCAGCACAAAAAGTAAGAAAAAAAAGTCAAGCATGCCATAAAATAGAACTGTATAAAAGAAGAATCTTTTCAGTCATGCCTTTTCAAATCACTAGCAACACATTATGAAGTGCAAATATTATTCATTTGTTTTTCAACTGCCTACCAATGCCATTCCTCTAACCTTTACTGTTGAATGCCAGGAGTAATGCTATCCTTAGAAGCAGTTCCTGGTGGAGGAATTAAAGTGAGCTATTTAAAATCAAAACTCATTTTAACTAAAAGGCCAGACTTAAATGTGGCAGATGCTTTAGTTTTGCTTATTTAAGATTCCTCAGTCTTCAGTCCCTCAGTCATTCGGTAAAGGGATCACAAACAGCATTGTAAAGCCATTATGTGATGTGAATTCCATTCAAGAGTATATATTTGGCTAAATGGACCATTGTCTGATCTTAGTAGGAGATGGGACTTTAGACCTTAAAACTCTGGCCAGAAATCAATTTCATGAGCCCCTGCCCACTGCAATAGCCTGCCAGCACCTAATGCAGTAAGGAGCAGTTCTTTTCACACTTCTCTCATACTTCATATTGGGTGAGCAAGTGGCATTTTGATATTTCCTGGCACTTCATTTTCTCTCTTCAAACCTGTAAAGCCCATTGTGTTGTTGTCAAATGTCATCAAGTCAACAAGTTATGGTGAGCGTATGCATGACAGACCTCAAGTCACCCTTTCATCAACAGATGTGCTCAAGACTCAGGGCTGTAGCTTCCTTGATTGAATCTACTCATCTGTAATGCAGTTGACAGTGCAATCTCAGTTTAATTGTCTTGGCTTCTAGGGAGAGTTCAGGGCTTGATTTGCTCCAGGAACCCTTTTTTTTTTTTGGTCTTTTTTAGCAGTCCACAGTATCCATAGAACTATTCTCTAGCACTACTTTTCAGAGGAGTTGATTTTCTTCCTACCAGCTTTCCTCATGTCCAGTGTTCACAACCATACATACACATTGGAAATACAATGGTATGGACCATTCTTAGTTTAGTATTGAATGTTAGATCTTGACGATTCAGATCCTGACAATCTAATTCCTTCATAGCTGCCCTTCCAAGTCCAACCCTACTTCTGATTTCTTGACTGCAGTCTCCATTCTGATTAATGCCTGAGTTAAGGTGTGGATGTTTTACTATTCCAATTCTTCACTGTCTACTTTAAAGTTATGCAAGTCATCTGTGGTCCTTATTTTTGTTTCCTTACTGTCTTTGCATTTTCTTCCTTGACTTGCTTAAATGATTGTTTCAATTACTGCTATTTTCTGCTAGTAATATGGTGCCATCTGCCTGTCTTAAATTGTTGATGTTCCTTCCTCCAAATCTTATCCTATTTGCCTATTTGTTGACAGATTTTAGTTAGAATTAGAGTAGATTCTGTCTATGTAGCTGGAACCAACTGTATTGGTATGTCATCTGTTCTTGGTGATCTGTGTTTTCCTAGTGCTTTAGGTGTGTGTTTCTGTAGGGTCATCTTCAAATGGTTCTTCCCTGATTGAATCTGTCATCCTTTTATCTCTTTTACATAGTGCTTCAGTCTATTGTTTCCACTGTCTTTTTATTTCTACTTGGTCATATAATGGGTTCCCTGATGGTCATATAGCATCTCCATTCTTGGCTTAAATTTCCCTTTGATTTCTCAGATCTTGCAGAAAAGGTCTCTTGTTCTTCCTTTTGTGTTGTTACCTTCTATTTCCCTACACTGATTATTAGAGTAATCTTCTTGAACTATTTTGAGAGAGAAGTAGTTCTTCTGAGTATAAGTCACTGAACAGTTGCATTCAAGGTTCTGACCCTATTTCTATCACCCGTTACATTTTCTTCTTGTCTGTTAACTGCTAGAAGAGTTTTACTGTCATCTTTTGAAATTTCTCTTTCTTTTTGGCTGCAGATAGTCTCTTTTTGCATCTCTCTCTGACAGTATCCCTGGCTTCCGTCCAGAGTTCTTTTGGCTCCTGGTCAATTAGGCTTAATATCCCAAAGCTATTTTTCATGTTATCTTTACATTAGACAGGGCTATTACACAGGTTGTTTTTGGCATAATGGCATAATGGTTTAGTGTTCTTCTTTAGCTTTACTGTAATTTTTGATATTAGTAGTTCATATTTGATATTAGTAATTCTGTACCAAGTTCTGCTCCTAATCTTGCTTTTGCAGACAGAATGGAGCTTCTCCATCTTCTGCTTCCCATTATGTAGTATATTTGAATTCTATATTGGCCATCAGGTGATGTCCATGTATTCAGTCATCTCTTTGGTTACTTTACAGAATGTGTTTGCAATTTACAAACTGTTGGCCTTGCAAAATTCAGTCAGTTGCTTTCCTGCTCCATTTCTTGATCCTAGGCCAAATTTCTTCTTCTTCTTCTGCTTCAGTAGTTGGAATATAAACTTAGATATGGTTATACTGATGGGTTTTCCCTAATGTCTTATTGACATGATTGTGTCAGACTTCGCATTATATCCCTTGCCTGCTTTTCCTACAACTCTCCTCACTATTAATGCTACCTCATATCTTCTTAGATTTTCAATAGACTGGCAACAGTCACTCAGAGGACCTTCTTATTGGCTGCCCCTAGAGTGTGGAATGACCTGCTAGAAGAGATTCAACAGCAAAATATGCTGTCTGAATTAAAAAAAATTACTAAAGACTTGTCTATTCCAGTAGACCTACACAATCGATTTTTAATTATGATGTTTTTTTAAATTGTAATATATATTAGTTACAATATATTTGTATTTAAAATGGTTTTCTGTGTTTTTAGTGTATTTTAACCCATGATGTGTTTTAATTATATTAAATTTATGTTGTACACTGTCTCAAGCCTTGGGTAGAGGTAGGTAAGGAATAAAGATGCTGATGCTGATGATTTTCCTGAGAAAAACATTGTGTAGTTAATTATCTGACTCAAAGTGTCACATTCCCATTCACTTTAGCTTTCTCACCCCAAGTATTACATTTTTATATACTCTGTTTGTTTGTTTTTAATTATGTTTAGCTTCCTCTGATTCATGCTTCTCATATTCCATGTCCCCATAATCTGCTGTGCAGCTTCAGACTTTTCTTTTACCTCTGAGCACATCAACAGTGGAAGATCCTTTTGGCTTCAGTCCAGCTGCATTATTAAGTACAGCACAACTTGTAGTTTCTGTCACTGTACCTCAGTAGCTTCTTAAGCACTGTCTGACTGGAGTAACATCTTCCAGCACTATCTCTTGTTTCATTTTGGGTTGTCTCATCATAGACATTCTAAAGGAGGTTTACTGTGCCTCCATTTACAGTACTGATATTTCCAGGGGTGTTGCCATACAGTGCAATTATAGCAGCTGATTCCATTTAACTACCTTGGCTTCACCCTATGGAAACTTAGGATTAGTAGCTTAATGAGATTGTTAGAATTTTCCGGTTCAGTGCCCCGAGCTACAGCACTGTGGTTCTTGGGCATGGAAATCTATGTATCTCACTAAATACAAATCCTAGGATTCAGTAGGGTGAAACCATGAGAGTTAAATTGGTAACAAAGTGCTTCAGTTGTGTACTGTGGATACACCCTAGGGATTCATAGATACACAACGACAAATTGGAACCAGAAAGTGCAGAAGAGAGTCTAGATGGCTAAGCATATATTTTTAGTTAAAGCATTATAAGAGTGTATTCCTCCTCTAACTCTCCCGCCCCTCATACTTTTGCAGAACATGTCTTCTTTGGTAAGCATTCAACTCCTTATATCAGCTGCAATCCTGTATGGGATTTATGGGAGTGTAAGCACTATAGTCATGGCAATATGCAGTGAATCCCAGTCTGTTCCACCTTTCCTCAAAAACTTAGAAGCGGTTGCTGTGAGCAATGGGGGCCTGTTCCCCTGTCGCTCAGGAAGCAGATGACTGCCATTTCTACCCCCTCCCATGAGTGATCTCCAGGCAGAAACAGAACACTGGCACAATTCCCTTTGTGCCAGAGATTGTTCATGAGGGGGGTGAGTGGGAATGTCAGTCAGCTACTTCCAATTGACAGGAGAACAGACTCCCTTTGATCACAGCAGCTGCCTCCCAGTAAGTAGGGACTGGGGGACTTTCACAGTCCCTATGTAGCCCTTAAACTGGAGGCTCCATAGGGATAGTGAATATGTAACAGTCACAAGTGCATAATTCTGGGTTATGAATTTCTAAGTGTGATAGAGGATTCTGCCCAGAGTTTTGTCCAATCACAACTATGTGCCAGTGCCAAGCACTTCTGCATAAGCAGGTCAAGGCACTCAGTCTTCACTGGCTGCCTTTACTTAATGCATCCCTCCATATATCCCAGTGCTTCTCAAAGTGGTGGTCCCTGGACTGGTACTGGTGTGCAAGCCATTGGATGCCAGTCCACAGAGTCTTTCCAGGAAAGAAAGAAAAAGCTGTAGCCAATGGGTACAACTATGGTGACATGTCCCTGACATGTTACAAAAGAAACGCCAGTTTTCCACATGTGTTCCTGGTAAAGTTTGTGCTCCACATAATTATATGTTGCTTTTGTTATATTTGTAACCACTTATTAATCCATTTGAAGTTCAATTTTTTTTTAAATTATATCAGTTTTAATTTCACATTTACAGTTTTATTTCAACATTTTTTGTGCCAATACTTTTCCCTGAACCTTATACAGTTTTCCACAGCAGACAGCCTGAGAAGCACTATTATATCCTATACTGAAACAGAGGTGCCTCTAATCTCAGGAGAAGTTTTATTGAAGCAATGGGTATGGTGGGATCAGTAAAATTACATTTGAAATATGTTTAGGGCTTAGCTGAGACAGAATTTCAAGGATTCACTTTTCAGAGCACTCCTATTTTGAGAAAAGAAATTGTTATGCAGCTTGCCGGAAGTGTACCGGAGCTTGGAATGAACCGGACTGGTAAGCAAAAACAAATACATCAGCTTGGAAATGAGTTAGGCTATTAAACAAAAACAAAGGATCATTAATTTGGAGAGTTAAGGGATGCCATAAATTCTGGAGAAAGCAGGAAAAAACGTCTGACTAATCCCAAAGCTAGATAACACATGGGAACAAGAGAAAAGAGACATCTTTAAAGGTTTTGATGGGAAAGCCCAATCTGTGAGAAACTCTTTGGAACATGAAAAGGCTTTTGCTGTCTTCCAAAACTCTTTATTGGTCTGGCCAATGCTCGCTTCAGCAGCATATATACAGTAGTGGTGATGGTGGGGGGCGGGGGTATCTGAATGAATGTGAACTGATCAGTATATTTCATAATTCAGGTGATATGAACAATAAACCAGTTGGTGCCTGTGGTATTGTCGTCTGCCTTGTCTTTCTTGGAGTTGAGTGCATAAAATCTAAAATACGAAACTCTCTTTGTGACAATCGAGTACCCCACCTTACACATACAGAACTTCTTTCTACTAGTGCTAATACAACCCATAACCAATTGTTGTACTACAAAATACTTTCAAGTGAGAAATAGAATCTGTGTTAAAATAAATTTGTTGAGCCACTTATAGCAAAAAAAATACTGTCAAAATGCTACAAAAGGACTATAGCGAGAGTGAGATGAGATGGGGGACAGATTTTTAATTTGCCACTGAAGTCTCTCTAAAGATGTGCTGAGGGAGGACTCCTGTTTTGTTTTGCTTTGCTTTGCTTTCAGTTGGATCTTAATATATATTTATTTACATGAGGGTATAATAATCGTATCCATCAAATGCCAAGAAATCATTCAAAAGAACTCTCAGGATGCTAAGGGACTGTTTAATCTGATTCTTTAAAAATGCATAAGATATGTCACTTTTCAAAGCTATAGTCTTACTCATATTCTTTCAGTTGGTTACAGAAGATGTGTTTAAAGAAGGTATTAACAAAAAAACACTACGATGAGCAGTTTAGGAATTTGAATAGTAGTTTTCTTTATTCCACAGGTATCAGCATCTCTGTTACACTAAGTGATGATCAACAAACTCCCCAGATCTTGCCAGTTTTCTCATAGCAAATCCTAGTATTCCATGTCTCATAACTTCATATTGTCCATGGTGCAAAAAGGAGAGCACAAGAGTAAATCAAGTAGTATTCGACTTTTATTGCCTAATAAGTCATTTTAAATCTCCTCCTCTTCCCTCCCCTTTTTTTTGTGCTAATTTTACTATTATGTTGCTTGCATTAAGAACATTAAGAATTCAAATGTGAGGTGTTTCTTTTCTGTTTAGCTGGTAGAAGAAAGATACAAGGCATGAAAATTTAGCTTGCCCTGTCTTTACTCAGAAGTAAGTTCAACGTATCTTATTGGGATGCACACCATGGTAAGTTTGCATTGGATTACAGCCTTAACTGTAACCCAGCCATTCCAGATGGATGCCATCCTGTGGTGGACGGAGGATTAACGGTGCCCAGGGCAAGGGGGGGTGACCAGCAGGGGGAGGATTACCAGCAGTCAGAAATAGGCAGGACAAGTGGGGTGGGCGGGGAGGGGTGAGTGGAGGTGGGTGGGGTGGGTGGCGAGTGGAAGTTGGTGGGTGAGAGGTGGAAGTGGGTGGGGTGAATGGTGGAAGGGGGCATGCTGAGCAGCAGAAGTGGGTGGGGCAAGTGGGGACAGGTGGGGAGGGGTGGGCAGAGGTGGGTGGGGTGAACGGTGGGTGGAAGTGGGTGGGGCGAACAGCGGTGGGGGTGAGGCAAACAGAAGGTGGAGGTGAGTGGAGTGAACGGCAGTGGAGGGGCAAGCAGGGGAATTCCTCTTTTTTTCACCCCTGACATTGGTGCTCGGGGCAGGCACCCCAGTTGCCCCATCCCAGATCTGCCTCTGATGCCATCTTTACCTCACTTCAGGAGAAGCAGATTAAGCATTTTCTTGCTTTTTTAACAAAAGATTTCATTACACTCAAGGAAGATAACTAGAAACCTATGGCCCATTATCTGATTTGTTCAAACCCATATGTGAAATTCAGCTCCTTCCTTAATGATTCCTGGCTCTTTCTGACTGCTCTACATCCTGCTTGGCTTGCCTTTTCACAGTGTTTAATGGGAGTGGAAAGTATCATTGGCAGACATCCTACTTCATCGGCATCATGCAAATCTCTGCTCATTTTGTAGTCCTTCATCACCCACTACCAGAAAAAGTGGTCAAAGACAAGGAGGATCACACTCCTGTAAGCCTCCAGGAAGCAGGAGGTGCCCCAAAGCAAGGTGGACATCCATGCTGTTTTGGAAATAAGTGTGGAAAATGAGAGTAGGAACCTCCAGTCATTTCTGTCTGGGGGGATGGGAAAAATTAATAAAGTATATTTTTAAAATTGAAATTGAAATTGAAATTCCAAATATTTGGAGGGAGATGGAGAAGGTGATACCCTCCCACCTAGAATGTGCTGTGAGCTGTTACGTATGCCACAGTTCTCAAGGCCATTGTTCTGCAGACCCACCCAAATTTCCTGCCCACTCAAGTGGATAGAGCACATTCCTCCCTTTGCCCTGCATAGTTTTGTTCTGCCTAGTTTTCTCCACCCTTCCTCATTCTTTTGCCTCCCTACACCAATTACCCACATCCAATTGTCTATGCAAGGAAGCTACACACCACATTTTAAGCACTGTAAAGATTCTTTGGAGTTCCTTATTAGTCTTTTCTCTCCATTTTTGTTTCTTTTTTTTCGTGTCCCTGAAAGCTGTTCTCCAATTCCCACTCTGTTCTTAGATTCCTGTCTCTCAGGCTCTGGTCTATTCTGTTGCACTGTTCCTGCAATGTTATTGTCTCTTTTTGATTTCATAATGATCAGCTTTAATTACTGTGAATCCTTTGAATCAGGGTAACTTACATATATGCTGACTTACCAAGTTACCATTGTTTTTCATACTTTGGTGGGAACTGTGCAGCCCTGCAGATGTTGTTGGAATACTGTTCACCATAGACTAGGATGGCTACCGCTGCTGTGAATCACAGTCCAGCAACATATGAAGAGCTGCACTTTTCCCATCCCAGACTGAGGCTGCAATCCAAAAATCCCTTAAAATATAGCATAAATATCTGCATAAGGAGATATGCTACACCAGCATTATACAAACACCATCTAAAATAGCAAGATTGTGCAACACAATGCACAGTGTACAATCACAATGCACAACTGTGGTATGCAATGCACAAACACATTGTGAAAACACAAGACACAACCATGTTGTACGTACAACTCTGCTTCTGCCAACACCAGCAGAATATGTTGGTTGCATTGTGGCAGATAATTCACCCTGCATACATACCTGGATCTGTGCATGACTATGTCTCCTCTAGTTGGGACTAATAATTGGGCTTAGGGTTCATTTCCTTTACTTCCTGTGGCTTATTTTTATTCATTAGTTATCCTCTATGAAGTTTTTATTCCAACAATTCACCTGTCCTCTCTCCTTTGACAGAAACTGAACATTCTTGAGTTACTGTTCTAGCTCATCAGATCCAGGTCACTAGTTTCACTGCAACCACACAGTGTAGCACGAATGGTAAAACAACTAAGATTTTCAGATTTTATAATCTCTCTAGGAGAAATGTTATTTCGTTAAAATCAGTTTGAACCATTTCCACTTGTCTAACATTTCCAATTCTCATTATCAAACATGTCCTAAACATGTGTCAGTTCATTGTCTACTTTACATGTCCACAATCTCTGCACAGCTGTTTAACTTGATAAGTAAAAATGATTACTTTAATTATGCAAATATAACATTACTTGTTTATTTCCTAAATGGCATCAGCATTGTGTGACCTGCATGCATTACGCTTCTATAAATGAATTCCAGCATGCAAGCAAGCTTGTATGTATTTAGGAATTTAGCACTACATATGTTTAAACATAATTTCTTTAAAAATGATTTAAAATGATGTAATTATTTAAAAACTATATATATATATATATATATATATATATATATATAAAATACCCTCTGTGTTCAATGTTAGCAATTCAGTTTATCACATAAGAGGTACCCAGGGACTTCAGTTTGTACATCATTCTCTCTCTGTGTGTGTGTGTTTAAGAAAACATTTTAAAATAACATGTGTATAACCTAGCACATTGATAAGAAAGCAAACAAAAAAAATCAAGTAGTAGGGGAAAGAAGCTATAATGATCCCAATTAATGTTACACTGGCTACACTAAAGTATAATAAAATAATACAAGTTATGTTAAACAACATACCAGGGACTTTGATTTCTTTCCCAAGTATTGTTTTTTTCTCCTCCTCCTCCTCCTCCTCCTCCTCCTCCTCCTCCTCCTCCTCCTCCTCCTCCTCCTTTTCCAACACCAAGGATTAAATGATTCAATGTGACCTTCCCTAACTGAGGATTTCTTGAGCTTGGAAGCTTCATTTTAAGACTGGATATACTGATTGCATACGGAAACCATCCCTACTCAAGCAGTAGCTCTATGACCTTTTGTGCCCCAAAGCATCACCCACCACTGTTCAGGTATGGATAGTTTCACCATGTCGTGATATCTAGTCTTCTTATAAAGCACTTTCCAAATCCACCTTGTATTTTTCTTTAGAAACTTTGACAGATGACATATATATTCACCTTGCTGTGCTTCCATTCATTGCATGTATCTCTCTCCATCTGTCTCTGTCACTCCCTAAGATCCTAGGTTTGTTTCTTGACAAAGAACACCAGGAGTAAGATTTTACTGGCATATGACCTGCTATGCAATTAAAATCACATGGAAGTTATAACTACATATACATATACCGTATTTGCTGGCATATTAGATGCACCGGCATATAAGACACACCCCACTTTCAAGGGTTATTTTTCAGGGGGAAAAAAATTAATTCCCTGATGAGGGTAATGAAAAGAGTGCTGCACCAGTTTTTCTTGGACCCTAGGAGAGTCAAAATGCACAGGAGAAGAGGAGAAGGTAAGGAGTGCTTCTCTTAGATTCCACTGCCCCTTTCCTTCCTGTTTGCCTGGGCAAGGAAAACTTTGGCTCCTGGGTCATTCCCTATGTTTTTAGCGTTACCGTATTTGTTGGTGTATAAGACGCACCCCATTTTTGAAGGGCATTTTTTAAGAAAAAAGTGCATCTTATACGTCAGCAAATGCAGTGCCTCTTCTCAGTTATAAGGTGCTGAAGCCTGAACCTTTGGCTGAACTACTGGGATGTCACAGAATATATCTACAAACATGTTCACTGCCCACAATTAGCATCATTTGATGGGGAGAGTGAAACCATACTTTCTGGGCCTGCTCCTTTCTCATATTCTCGTCACTAGATTCCAATGTCCTCCATGCACTGGAGGAAAGAAAAGGTAATTTGAGAGTCTGATATATTCCTCCATGATTTAGAGCTCTATGCAAGATTCTAAATGCAGTTGTAAGCTAAATGAGCAGAACAAACTCCCTGCTGCAACAGGAAAGCCAAGCAATGGGAGAAGTGTGGGACAAGCCACCCTGTGATTCTAGTTGAATAACAGGGCAGGGCTGGGCAGGGGAGGAGAAACCCAAAACGGGGCTCCTAACTCTTTTGATAATAGGAAGTTTGCAAACATTGTTGCTTTCATGAAAGAAAATAACAGTTAAGTTTGATTTGGCAGACAACCTTCATATAAGAAAAGGGTAGCCCATGGTAATAGTAATAGAATGGTAATAGTAAGGAAGGCTCAGAGATGTAAGGCCACCAGGGGAAAAAAAACACCTTTTTGACCAGAAAAATATCTGCCACTCTACTGTGAAGCAGTAGATTCTATCACAGAATTTTTGTATTTAAAAATCCCTTTCTCCATCTGGTATAACTTTGCAATGATACTCAGAATGGCATAACTAATCTATCTTCACATACTGTTCATTACTGGAAGATATATACCTAGATGAAATAATTTTAAAACTAAGAAGTTACATATACCCAAGGTTTCAGTTATTGCATAGGTTTAACAAAATATTGTGACGATACTGTCTGCATTATAAAATGTGTAGTATGTTTACACAAAGAATATTTATTTCTGTGGGAGTCTGATTTTTTAAAAACAAAACAACTAAGAAATCCAGCATGATAGAAACCAAGAGAAAGAAAATAGTTCTGAAGCATTTTAGTTGATGTTCCTGTATTGATTTTGGTAAACAAAAATATAATACTGATATTAAACTCTATAAATTATTTTCAGTATTATTATATAATTGATTTATACTTTTCTGGTATTTTATATTTCTGACTATAATGCATTTTTCAAAAATACAAATGTTTTTACAGTTTCAGACATTTAGCCACAATGTTAAAGTGTTTGCCTTTATACCATTCACAATCTAGCAATGCAAATAAAAAATGTGAAATGCTTTGTAAATGAACATAAGACCTTGCTGGACTCTTTTTGTATTCCTTCAATGTTGACACATATGCTGTCAAAGCAACTTTTACCAATATTCATGAGGATTCTAACATCATAAATTCTTCCACTATACCTCTGAAGGCAAATGGAATTCTGCAGTACGAGATTCTGGGCTATGAACTATCACAGCGCTATGACAGATCAAAAGCTGTGTCCTGTGAATAAAGATCAGATTATACCTTGATAAATCCTGCTAGATATTTTGCTGTTACCAATGCTAGATAGCAAACTAGACCATATGTAAACTATGTCACAGGAACATAGAATAACAGCTCAAACTGTTGTCCATTGTTTAGTATCTTCAACCTGGACAGGCCTTTCTTGACACTTGCTACAGGATACTGGAGATGCCAAGGACTGAAGCTAGGACCTTCTGCATGCAGAGCATCTGTTCTTTCTTCTGAAACCATTTCTGCATTACACTGTTATAGTTTTATTATTCCACTTTCAATATCCTGTGGAATTCTGGGGTTTGTAGTTTACTGAGGCCAAAGAGCTCCCTGGCTGAGAATTCTAAAGGCCCCTCCCTAACTGCAAACCCCAGGATTCCACAGGAGGTTGAAAGTGGAATAATAGCTCTATAACAGTGTAGTGTGGAAATGGCCTGAGTCTTAGTCCTTCCTTGAGATGCCAGTATTGTTGTAGATGTACCATACAGTATATACAAATAGCCAGGTCACTCCTCGAAGGCTACCATATCAGTTGTGCTACAATTAGTTGCAAACCAGGCCATATAATATTATTTGGGCTATAGGTTATCCTAAGAGTAGAGAAGATGTGGGAAGCTAATTTAAAACAAAAACAAAAACACAAGGCTGTTGTGAGGTTCTGGCCAAATCATAGATATTGGGTGTGGCTGCTTTTAAACATATCGTGATGTGAATATAATGAACTTGAGCTGTGTTGACTGTGATGGTGAACTGTTGGTCAACTGAAGAATGCTGACCATCATTCTGATGAGGCAAAATCTGATTTTGTGAACTTTTGAAGCCAAACTTGATTGGAACGTCCATATGTCTGTTTGACTATCACCTAGGCAACTAAAAAACAATAGCACTTTTTTGGAATTCCCTAGTATTGTGCACATCTGGTGATGATTCTGCTCATGCCTGTAATATCATTCATGCATTGCTCAGTTCTTTTTGACTGAGGAACTGAGAAGTGGAGTTGATATAAGAAATTAGAACCACAAAGCCAGAACAGTTTGAAATGGCTTGAGCAAGCATATTTGGAAAGGTAGTTTCCGAAGTATATATATGTGTTGTCATGAGACACAGCGGGTTGCTTTACAGCAGATTTAGCTATGCTTTCTTATCTTTTACAGTCTGGATTCAAAGTGACTTGAGTTTATAACAATAAGCCCATATTTTATCTATTCTATTAATTTGCATTTAGATTTCAACCTTCTTTTCTGCTTAAACACGCATACTTTTTCTTGCATGAAGATTAAGATACCCAAAATGTCCAGAAAGCTAAAACGAAAGGTTATCTAGAGCGGTAGTACCCAACAATAATAGTTTTTTTCAAGCTTTTGGAATGTTGGTCAGAAATAGTTTTTAAAAAATGGAAATAAAATAAAGAAGAAAATTGTCATAAAATAAAGAGGAAAATTGTCATAAAGGGGTTGGACTCGATGGCTGTAGTGGTCTCTTCCAATTCCATGATTCTGTGAAATATACTGGGAGAGTACCAGTCTAGGAAATGACTCTCAACTGTTCTGTAGTAACCATCTATTGCATAAAAGTCAATGTTTATCTGTGAGTTTTTCTGTTTGCATCAGGCAGGCAAAGACCTCATACGATTGCCTGAGTGAAGCGAGAAGACCTCATATGATTGGCTGGCTGTGAAGATTCCATGGAATCCTGGGGTTGGCAGTTCAGGGAGAGACCTTTAGAATACTCAGCCAGAGAGCTCTTGGGCCTCAGGCCAGTTGCTATGGAGATGAGGCCTACCATCCATAAGAATGCCAGAAAATGCTTGGGAGGCATATGTGAGAAAAATGAAAGTGACATACACAACATAGTTACAAGTTCTTCTCGCCTCACACAGTAGATTGTTTGGGTTCCATATGTGAGGAATCTTAAATGTGAAATTCCAAACAAAAAGTGCTTCCAGAAAAACGTAAATCCATTGCACAAATTCAACAGAAAGCAAAAAAAATAAAAAATAAAAATAAAAAGCTAGTACACCAGTGTCTCCAGAGAACACAGATTGGATTGGGGACTATGGGGAACAGTTACAAGTACTTGAATAGTACCATGGAGATAATGCCTAACAGCAAGGAGGAGGACAGTGTATTCCCTCAGGAACTCAACCTTTGTATTTTAACAACTCTGAATACAGATTGCATTGGGAAATATGGGGAAAAGTTACAGGTACTGGAGAAGTCAGTTGGGTTTGTTCTTAAGAGGCAAATAAAATCCCAGGCCACACTGGGTAAATACGCTAGTATTATATATAACTATTTTCCCTTGTGCAGCCATGATCTGGAGGAGTTAAAGACATTCGCAATATTGTGTTGTGTAACTGCAGGGCAAATAATGCTACTTTATTTTGCGAGAAGAGGAGAAGATAAGGTAGAAAGAAGAAGAGCCTGTTCAAAATGCGACAAAGTCTTGCTGCTTAAATGTCTGACCCTACATTTGGAGGACTACTTCAGCTAGGGGTACTGGTGCTTGGTTAGCTGAACTAGTTCAATAGCCCTGCTACCCCAATCACTTCCAACTATAATTGATGAGATCATAAAGTTGTGCTGCTATATCATGAAAACAGTATATTTGGCATGTTTGTATAATGTCTAAATGTATGACTTGCAAAGTAGTAAGATTTACTTTGCTACGCTTAGTAGTTACCTTATATTTCACTTCACGTGGCAAGTATAAAACATCAGTTTTAACAAACAGTTTTGATTGCTGTTAAGTCATACACACTTCCTACAAAATGTAAGCATCACATATTTCCTGCTGAATAACTCTCAGAAAGATCAATATGCAATAAAGTTAATTAGCTCTTTGTACAATATAACTTTTTAATATGCTGACTTATTAATATTTAATTTTGTTGTTTTGGTTTTGGTTTTTGATTTTGATTTGTTTCTTGGTTTTGCTTGTATAGAATTCTACCAGCATTGCATTTGGAGGTGACCGCAAAGAATATATGCATAATCTTCCTTCAACTAAAAGAAATACTTGGAAGGTGTCTTTTCTGTGCATGTGATGTGGCTGGCAATTTCTGCATGTTGAAAGCATCCACTACCATAGTTCTACTGACTGGGTTGGGGCAGGATCCAGCCAAAATTAACTATGTGCTTAATTATACCATTAGATTTCAGCCCTACCTGAGGCTATTCTGACCTTTGATAATTTATCTGGCAGCAATCTCTATACAACTCAATGGTACTTGCTTTTGAGTAGATCTGTCCAGGATTGCATGGTTAAACATTAGGTAAATTGCAATCCTATACACACTTTCCTGTGATTAAGTCCCACTGAACTCAGTGGAGCCTACTTCTGGCGTGTAACAAGTTGGTTTGATTCACCGGGCTATCACAGTTGTTGGCGCTTCTGCACGTCTGCTGCTATTTCCTAGATTTGGTTAGGGCTTACTGATCTGCCTGAATCTTGTTTTAAGCGGGGTGGGGTGGGGGACAAAGACCTATGAATTTTAAAGAAAGAAATCAACCACTGTCATTCTTCTTCTTTTCTTTACTGGAGTGGGAAGACAGTGTACACCTGCTGAAAATAAAATGAAACATAATAAATAAGGAAAGGATAGAGGTTCAAGCACACAATAAACCTGAAACTGCCTAACAATGGTGCCAACTGGCTTTGACTTAGTCAGTTGATATAGTTAAAGAAAAATAAAGCAGCCTTCTGCTCCTAAACATAATTGCCTTTACCATGCAAAAGTGATCAGCACAGGAGAATAATCAGATTTCTCCTGGCGTCTTTGGTAAGATCAAGGTCAAATTTCTATATGATAATATCCAGCACACAGAGAGAGAAGGGGGAAACTAAGCTGAACCTGTGAGTTCCTGCCTTTCCACTTTTGTCTCACCTGTGGGCTCCCCAGTACTATGAAAAGCTTCAGTTTTGCAGCTCCAGAGAGCCTTACCTGGGCAGGTGCAGGGGCACAACCTTCTTCCAGGATTACAATTCTCTGTACTGGATCTGTTTCGTGGAAACTGTTGGCACTGGAAGCAAAGAAGTTTTCATTAAAATTCAAGCAATGTGCCTGCAACAAAGCATGTCATAATTAATCATGATATCCACTACCTCTCTCAACCTTCTCTAGATGATGATGATGATGATGATGATGATGATGATGATGATGATGATTGGATAACGCAATACATTAATGTGTGTGAAAGAGCCAGTCCAAGTGAATGAGGATTTGGTTCCTAATTTAAACTGTGCTTGAACCAGTCTATTTACATTGAACTGTCCAGTCTTACTACCACTGTGTGATAACAAGTATTATGATATGTCTCTAATTCAGTACCTTTACAAATTCTTTTGACATTAGATGTACATGTAAATAAATTAATGACAAAACAGAGATACACTCAAAATAGTTAGACATTTCAGCATCCATCCTTGTTGGTCAGCTCAGACAGAGATCTTAGAATTATTAAGAATGGAGAAAATTCTGAATAAGGTGACATAAACCATATGTGAGGTGTTTATAAGTGCATGATAAATTTTAGCCATGAATTCAGTAGTTAAGTGAGAGTTTACATATTATCTTCCAAGGCCTGTTGAATCTGTGTGTAGGCTCTTCAGACTGTGTAGTTTTTCTGATGGAAATGTTTCCAAGTCTGTAATGTAATAGTAATCTAAACTGAAATGTCTGGTAAGTGGTCATGCACTTATGTTTGTTGTGATAGCTGCCTTTTAATTTTGGAAGCAGGCATGACTATCTCTAGTTCTTTTCTTGCTGTATTGAATATACTGGATACAGTATCAAATATATCTTAATATGTAACTGCTGCAGGGAAGCAGTTGTATTTTAAAAAACTTTTGTATGTTTTTAGAATGATATTATATTGTTTTAATTTGGTGATTGGTATTGTTATAAATGTTTTATTGACAGTTTTTAATTTATTTCTTTTCTGAGCTGCCTTGGGTCCCATTCCAGGAGAAAATGGCATATATATAAAATAAAGTAAGTATTTGCATTATATTTTTTTTAATTTAATTGTAAGAAAAGGGAAAAAAAAACCCAAAAATATATATAAGGTGATAAACATAAAAGTGAAGGAAAAAAGTTTAAAACCCAAAAAAAAAAAAAAAAGCTTACATTTCTATTTCTCTCTAAATCTATTTACATAATATTACTTATTCAACCTATTATAAATTGTACTGATTATATATTTTGGTTATATATATCTAAATCTCATTCTCATTATACCCATTGTTGTTATTTATTACCATACTTAACATTTAAAAAAAAGTATACTATTAGTAATTTCATTCTTATTTCTATCGTTTTCAAACTAAATTTAACCTATTACTATTGCTAAGTGTACCCCATCCCCAGAGTCAATTATGCTTCAAATTACTCCTCCTTCCAAAATTGTAACTCTTCTTGTGGAGGTGTGACACCTTCTTCTTTTACTAACACGTTTTCCACAAATATCTTCCATATTGCTTCAAAATCGCTCCCTTTCATTATTCCCTTTTTGCCCTTAATCCCACATGTTAATTTATCATTAATGGCGATTTTCCACCTTTATACCAATCCTCTATTTGAAAATCTCCTTGAATTTTCAATTTTTTGAACTTTTAGATGATATTCTGTGTAATGAACTAGATCTAGCTACTCATCCTAACTTTAGTGGTGTCAGGAGCTACGACAACTGGATTAGCAATTATGTGACCCAGGATTAATAGGAGGCAGGCTTAAGTTAGTCCTTACAAGTCATTAGAGGAGCTTTGACATTTGCTTCCTGGCAACAAAAGTAACCTTGCTGACAGCTTTGCAAGATATCACAAACTATAAAGGCAATCACATAATAACAGGGAGGCAGTCGAATTCAATCACAGTATACTGTTTCTAGAATCCTTGTTAGGGGTTCTTTGCATAGTATGATTGCTTATGTTTATTGTCAGTGTTACACAGTCAAAAGAAAGCTATACTCTGTGAGCCAGTTTCGTTTGAATGTGTTGGAACTGGACTGGGTTCAAATCCTTGCTCAGCCATGGAAACCTGCTAGGTGGCCTTGGGCAAGTCACACTCTTTCAGTCTTAGAGAAAGGCAATGGCAAACTGTCTTTGCATAAATATTGTCCTCAAACTCCATCTGATAGGGCAGCCATAAGTCAACATCAGTTTGAAGGTACATAACAACAGTACTCTGTGATGAAGATACAACAGTGGAATAAAGGAATGAATTTTGGAAAGGAAGCATAAAACCTGCTGTCTGTCCTCCAAGAATCACTAGGGCAATAACAACACAATAAATAACAATTTGCTGCACATTCATAATGCCAACAATTTGCTGTGTGAAGCCACTGCGTGCTCTGCCTAACAGTAGGACCCTTCTTAGAGACCTTTCATATTGTACAATTATAGCACTGCAGTTCCGCTTTAAAAGCTATGTTTCCATTCTATTCCATTCATTAGAATTCTCAGCCAGAGTTCTAGTGCCTCACCAAATTACAAACCCCAAGATTCCACACGATGCAGCCATGGCACTTAAAAGTTTAATCACTGTGCTACAACCCTGTAGTGTGAAAGGGACCCTTATTTCCACCACAAAAGTCTACTTCTCACCCCCTATCTGTTGCATAGAGATGATCAAGAATCATATTGAAATGAGATCAACAGCAGGGTATCACATTTGGGCTATACTGAAAGGCCCTAACAGAAGAACTAATCTTTCCTATGCTTTAAACAGCAACAACAAACTATGAAAGAAACTTTGCCAGAGTTATCTTTTTGCTCCTACATATATAGTTTGTAAAGTAATAACTAATTTGAGATGGAATCAAAGCAGCCTCTTAAAAATTATTACAAATACTTTTGTTGTTTTTTTCTCTGTTACAAAAAAATTTTGGATAAAAAAATGGGTGGTTTGGCTCATGCAAGTAAAAATTCCCTTCCTCCCCCTGAATGCTATATGTACCTGGGTTTATGTAATATGCAGTGATGACAGTTAATTTTCCTAACAGCAGCTCTTTGGTCAAAGAGCTAATTAAAAGTACAGAATTTAAAGTACAGGCAAATACTGCTGGAATACATTAAAGTTTGCAGTAAAATTCTAGTCTGTGAATCATGTAGAAGCCCAGTTGCCTTTATATTCTTTAGGCAAAGAGAAAGGGCATAGCCAAAGATTAAATCAAGTTCTTGTCTTTACCTTTACAAAATATTCTTTCTTGCCTGCTTTCCTTTGATATATTTTTTTAACATGCCAGTCAAAAGCCCCTTGTTAGCTCTTTCCTCCAGGAATCCCTTTGTTTCCTTTTGAAACTGTATCTTTTCTATTTTCCCAGATTAAAAGACAACTTTTCTTCATCCAGCCTACATGAGTATTCCTTAACATAATTCTAATGCCAGCTTCTCAAATATTTTTCTAAGTGAGATATTCTTCTTTTCCATCCCCATCCCCAGCTTTTCCCATCTACACCATTCCTTTATTCATCAGTGTTTTCTCATAATTTTTCTGTCTCCCTCTCCTTTTTCTTGAAGAACCAATGGTTAACAGCAAATATTCAGTTATTATTTCTATAGTGTTCTGTGTGTACTTTGTAGTGCATGATGCTGTTCTTACTACTAAGGTCAAATACAGAGGTTTTTGCTGAGGGCTGATTTGCTTTAGCACTCTGGTATGGAGTGTTATGGGTTAGTGTGCAAGAATGACCATTAGATTTGCAGATAGGCAGCTGCCACAAATCAGTGTATCACCACAAGCTCAGATCATGAGTCGCTGTACTATCAGAATCTTGCAGCATCATTTCATATGTTTCTCTATTCAGTTCCAATCTATCTTTTCAATCATACTGCCCTTCGAGCATGGGTATTCTCCTAAATATTGCTGAACGCGTAGAAGCAGATGGTATAAAAGAGGACATTTTGCACATTGTCAAGTCAATATTCATAGTTACATGCTTCTATTTCCATCAAAGAAATATGGCTATGAATGTTGACTGGACAAAGCACAAAATGTCCTCCCTTATATTGTGTCTTTCTTGGGGTTCAGAAACATTTGAGAGATTCTACATGCTGAAAGGCCAGCATCATCAAACAGAGAAACTGAAACTGAATAAAGGTCTTTAATCATTTTTTTCTCCCCAAAAATGACAAAGACATTAAAAACTTCTTAGGTGCTCTGTGGGGAGGAAAAATTTAAAATTGAAAAAGTCACATCTTGCATTAAACAGGTTACTTTAGTCTTCCTTTGAACCAAAAAAATAAGTCATAAATTATGCTCCCCTTTATGCCAGGATATGGACATGGGTAATTATAAACTCAAATTTGTAAGATGGATGTCTTATGTTAATGAACAACTAACTATGGAAAAGTAAACATCTTCATAATACAGTAGTTAATCATGTTAACTCTTATAATAGCCAACTTTGATAAAGTTTTGCATACCTCAGTTTGTTTTTGTTCTTTTTAAAAGGCTTAGACCCAAGTGCAGATCAGTTGGTGTACCCATCATCCTTAGAATATAAAATTAGATTGCAATTCTCACTGCATTCACTGCATCCAAGGGCCAGCTGAAGCTATCCTGAATCCAAATCTCTCTCATCTGTGGGGTGTTGGAAATTATGCACCTTCACACTGGCCTAGCTTTCTGTCAGCATTGTGGTTGTGTCTATCAATATCGAGGCTGGGTGAGGTTTGGATCTGGCATGACTCAGTTCTTTCCTCATCTCAACCCGTTCCTTCACCATCTCTTTTTTCTCTTAGTGCAGAATTTGGTCCTTAGAGCAGATCACTCTGCTAAAAGATACCAGAGATCAGCTTGCAGAAGGTTCTGCCAGCAGAAAGGCACCTTTGTTGATTGAAGAGGCTTATACTTAATCCCATACAGCTGTTTGTCTTTGAATTAGGGCTGTGCTGCTTGCACTGTATACAAAACCTATATATATTTTGACGAGCCAGCATGGCATTGTTGTTTCAGGGTTGGATTACAACTCTGGGAGACCAGGCTCAGCCATAGAAACCTACTGGCTGACCTTGAGCAAGTCAAATCTCTCAGCCATAGAGGAAGGCAATGACAAATCTCCTCTGAACAAATCTTGCCAAGTTGCCATGTTGGGTTGCAAAATGTCAAGAAATGACTGGAAGGCACACAACAACAACGTGTATTTTGAAAGCATGATTGGCCCTAGTGATTGAAAAGCTTTGATCAGATGTAATGGTAAACGTAGTATTTTCTGAGCTAGGATATTTTAGTTTTTTGACTACAACATCCAGAATCCCCATCTAATATGGCCACTGAATGACCCCCCCCACAACTTTTCAAAGCTATGGTTTATGTTAGTAAGCAAATGGAAATGCCTACCTAATTCTAAGTTTGAAAGACGTTTGTATCAAAGAAGATAAGGGTAATTCTGTTATTTAGGGAAAAATCATGTGGGAGTAGGACATACTGGTCTACATCCTATTGCTGTTCCAGACTAAAGTAGCAGCACTGTATCAGTACGAGTTACCTATGGGTTGGTTTACCATTCAGCAATTTGATTCAATGGGTGTATGCATGTTGGGATTAACTAACAGGATTGTAGGTCATGTGTTATTGTGGTTACACCTATATCTACAGGGCTATATTCAGGAAGTGTCATTGGGGGATTTATGTTCAGTCTCTGGCTGCTTTGCTGTGGAATGTCCCCTCTTTTGGAACCCTTATCACTATGATTTTTTTTTTGACCACAAATACTATAAGGAGCTCCACTTTGGACAACTGTAAGTTTGGATGAAATGGAGTCAATTCAACATAGGTTTATATCAAGAACCCTAAGTGTTCCAAGAAGCACCTCAAGGGCTATAATAAGAATTGAATCTGGTCTTGCCTCCATCTCTTCTTTAGGAAAGAAGGCAGCAGTATGCCTATGGCTTAGACTCATTTTCTGGCTAGCCCACTGACTGCTTTTGTCTGCCTGGAAAGAAATGGTAAGTCAGTCCAGTACTTGGTCTTCCAAAATCACTATGTAGCTCAGACTAGGCTTTCCCCTAAATTTCTTCTATCAGCTTTATGATGGGGTTGCTTCCCTTTTAAAGCAGAGAACTAAGGATATAGCCTGGTAAACAGATATGGCCAAAGTGGCAAACTGGGCATCAAATAATCTATATGCCAAGCAGTCAGCCATTTCTAACCAAACAGCACAATACCTTTCACACTCATTCCCTTATCAGCTTCAGATTTACCTGACTGAATGCTATTTAAATAGTACCCAACTGAAGGAAATAGGTTCTTATGAAACACTGGCTGTGCCCATAGAGCTGAATGGTGGTAGAAGACTGCATTCATGTTTTGTTAGATTGTACATACATCAGTGTAAGATCTAAATGATCCATTTCTGAAGAAGTACAGATTTGAATCATTAAGAGTAAAAGTGATTACATTATTAAAAGGGTCAGATTATTATGTTGCTTTTAGAACATCAAAATTGATTAAGTCTGCTATGAAAATGAGACACGAGTCCTTGACAAATTGCTGATCTTAATGAAAATTTGCCAGACATTGTCTGAATCTAGATTTGTAATTTATAATCTGTATTCGTTGTTAAACTGTTCTTACTCTTGCTGAGGAGTTAAGTTTCAATGGCATTGTCTAGTATAAATGACAGAGGTTTTATCATTTCAATATTTGTTCATTGTTAGCTTTTCTGTATTGTTACCTTGATCAGTAATCCCATTTTCTGATGTTTATTTTTAATGGAATTTGATGCAATGCTTTTTGTCATGTTTGCGGGAGCCTGGTTGGCGCATGCATAATGAACCTCTTCTGTTTTGTTGTGGGGTACCATAGGGTTCCCCCCATCCTCCCTCTCCTGTTTGAAGTTTGGGTGCCAACAGTGTGCTGATGATACTCAGTTCTGTTTCTTCTTTTTCAGAGTCAGCTGGGGAACTGCAAGTTCTGGATTGGTTCCTGGGTGCTATTAATGGGCTGAATGAAAGCTATTAAAGTGAACATGAATTCCAGTATGACAAAAACTCTCCCTCTACTTCCATGCACCAGCTCTGATGTTGAAATCCTGGTTGGGTTGTGTCCAAAATGGAACTGGTTTAAGGTTGGTTATTCTAATTAATTAACCAACATGAAACCAGAAGTTCTTGTTTTGGATATAACAAAAAAATCATGGTTTAAAGCGAACTAGGATTTCTGTACTGAGATCAGAGTGTATGGGAAAGAGAGGGGTGAGGGAAGAGCTTGTGATCCAATTTTCTTTCCTAGCTTCCTAATTTTTAATTTATAACAGTGGGAAGGAATGTCCAACTAATGTTGACAGACAGCTTTAGTCTGTTCTCCAGCAGCAATACTGCCAATAGCCTTAGTTTGTTCTCCATCAGCAAGATTGCCATTTAGAATTTATTTGTAATCCTATTTCACCATTCAAAGCCACTGTAGGTTTTAGAGATAAAATATATGATGTCCTTTGAACACATGTCAAGTTATATATTGCACAGAGCTCAGCATGGTAGCACAGTACAAAATGCATCATAGGCTGATACATTTTGAATTATAGTCAACATTCTTGTACTGGTAGCAAACAACAGACAATCCAGAATTTTAAACTGAAACAGCAGATGAAGTTTCTTGCTGAATTTAAATAACTGTGTTTCTGTGAAGTCACAAAATATACCAGGGGCTAGCCTTTGCAACTGTTTTTATCTCAGGGAAAATGCTTCCTTCAGTATGAGACATCAACAGCAAAGAAAATATTGTGTTCAGTAGTAAAAGCCACTAGCCAAGTTTCAGATATCCCTTGTTTGTGATTATACTGTATCCTCCACCACAGAACCCCATTTGAATGTAATCCGGTATCAAAGGGAAGCTGGAAATGGCCTGAAGCACTTAGCTGATTTAACCCAATGGCTGCTCATGAACTGAACAGATAGGGAAGGGGTACCTCACACTGAAATGGTGTGGAGCAGAAGCCTGCCTGCTTGGTCATATGTTGCCTGTGAATTAATCTGAAAAACTGATTAACACATGTGTTTGTCACTCACTGGTGATTGTTACATCAAGGGATGTCTTGCAGTTGTGAATGGACCTTCATTGATATGATGCCATAGAAATACTTTCGTGCCAACCTCAGAGATGATACTTTTCCAAAATGTCCACTCCCATATTCAGCTATCAGTCATCACGCGTGCAGTGAAAAAGTATAAGGAAATGAAATTATGTACATACGTGTGAATGATAACAAAGGAAACTGAGATGGTAATTCACCAGGAATTATTTATCTATGAACTGTACTCTTCTTCTCCAGCACTGTATTGCCTTCACATGTTACGGTGTAGAACTACCCTGCACTAGCTACCTTATTTTACCCTCCATGTGACTTTATTTCAGTGGTGGGTGAAATGATCCTCTATAAATATGCATTAGAGGGATGTTGTGACTGGCTTAATTAGGCAATTCTTTTAAGAGGCTTGTGATACACTTGCATTAAAATCCTTGCATAACCACATACCAATTATTATTAACAGCACTACGCTGATCTAAAAGGCACTTTGAATAAAAGGAGAACCAAAATAATAATAATAATAAGATAATCAGTGTGAGTCATATGAGATACTGAGACAAACTTCCCCATGGGAAGCAGTTTCCACATTACTGAAAACAATCCTGTGAGGCTGAAATAAAATGGCAAGCTGCACCATTTAAAAGAGACAGTGATGTGCACTGCCACTGCCAGTCAGGAATTGGAGCTGAAATGCCAATGTTCAATTTTATTTGAACATACATGATCAAAATAATATTCTGTACTTGAGAAGCATTACTCCATCACCACGGTTTAATGCATTTTTAAATCCTGTGCTGATACGCCAATCTTTATGAATAAGCTCAGGGTGGGTTGGGAGTAGAGGTACACAAAAGTCGTTTAGATGTTCATGTGCACCATTTGATACAGGGTTATGTTCAAAGGGGCGGCTGTGAGGAGGAGGATACAGTATAATCTCAAGCAATGAACAACCTGAAGCTTAGCTAATGGCTTTTCTACTGAATATAATACTTTCTTAGCTGCTGACATTATTGTACTGGGAAGAACACGTTTCACAGTTGATGAATATGGTCTGCTTGGAATTCAGATGGATGCAGAATACACTTCAGTGTTTTGCTTACCAAATATTCTTACATTGTTTCAGTGCAGGGCTGGGAACTGCCATGCTGCCTAGGACTGATGGGAACAGAAGTCCAATCATGGCTGAGATAATACACTTGTTAACTGCAGTCATTTCTCCCTCACACTTCCTGGACTCACCCTTTAGATGCTGCAGCCCCCACTCCATAAGCATTTAGTGACTGGTAGAGAGCAAGGGACATAAGAGAATGGTCTGGCTATGTCCCTATAGCTGGATGCACAATATTGATATTATCCACTAGGACCTCCACTACATGGCCATGGTATGGTGGTGCAGGAGCTAAAAAGTGAATATTGGGAGAAATTTGGTCATTGCATGGGATCAGGAAAGAATTCCAACCTCTGTAACATCTCCACCCCAAAAAACTTAGGATTGCAAATCCTACTTATACCACTGTAAGTCACTAATAAGATTCAGACATTATCTGGACAATGGCAAGCATCTCTCATATGTTTAACTGTATCTGTTTCAGAAAAGTTTTCACTTGGTCCATGAAGGTGGGAATAAGTTGTAGAGCCCTTTCCTATCTCTCTCATTGGGGCATTTATACTCTGAGAAGTTCAGCACCGTGTAGCAAGGACTGTGCCTCTTCTCAGATGTGAGATAAATGAAACATCTGTTTCAACAGAAATATGAGGAAATAAAGACCAAAACAAGAAAGGAAACATAACATACAGGAGATCTGATGCTATGAGAGGATTCCATACTTCCCTCCATTATCTTCTTTCTTCTCGCTATTTTTTGTTTTAGAGAGGCTCTCTGGCTCATCTGCCATTTCCTCCCATTTGTCCCATTAGCTTGGCTATCAAGGAAAGGGTTGCTTAAGAGTCTTGGCTGGGACTGTCTGCTTCTTGCCTCCTCTTGTTATTGAAACCCATTTACTCCCAGTTCCAGGAAAGGACAGCCAGCCACAAAAGTGAGGAGTGAAGGGGAAACATAACATATATCCATCCACCAGTTATGTTTTGTTCATTTGTTTGGAGAGGGGTGTTTCAACTTCCAAACCATACCCTTAGCCATTGCCATACCACCTTCTTGCAGAATTAAGGGATGGTTTTATTTTCCTTTGCCTTAAAAACAAACAAACACTTTTGGTACATGCAGTGCTCACTGTGCGCATGCGCGCGCACACACACACACAAAGAAAGAAAAGAAAAAGAAAAAAGGGGGATTTTGTACAGTTTCCATAACCTCAGCACTTTTAGCTGCTAATGTAATAGAAGTTGTTAAAGGATTAAGCTGCAAGTTTTATGCATCATTGACTCCAGCAAAATGGGATCCAGAGGCAATCTGCACCTTGTTCTCCCCAGCAATGATATCAGCTATTGGAACCTATTTCTTCTTGGAGTAAGGGACTGTCATCCTCTGCTAAGCTATCAAATTCATTTTCTCTTCAAAGCTAGTCATTTTAAGTGCCTTGATTTTCAACATAAGCTGAAATTAAATTAGTTTTTTTCCTTTTCAATACTCTTTTTGCTCACTTGTTGCCCATTACAGCCAGAATCTGTTGGGTTACTATGCTAGCATAAAAATATAGTTGGCTCTCCACATTGGCAGGTTTGACTTTAATGGATTTATTTGTGAATTTCTCCAACCCCCCCCCACCTCAGACACTTCTTTTCTGGAGGATCCTTCCCTCTCAGGATGTTTGATCAGGTTGTGCAGCCCTTTAAAAACCGACCTCTGGTACTTCTTCTCCACCAGCAGCTGCCTGGCCACCTAAGGACAGCTCACAGCCTGATTTATTCAGCACTACAGACCAGCTCCCAATACCCGATACACACCCAAGGAAAGAGATGGGTGAGACAAAGGACGTATAGGATCACATTGCTGATCCACACCTTTTCCTCACTTTCCCCTGGCTTGATTTGGACCCTAGGTGTCCATTCCCCCTACCATGCTTTGGTTCCTTTCCCACAGACAGCCACACACATATTGATATTTGTGATTTTTTCCACTTTTCTAGGGGTGCTGAGCTCCTAACCCTCACAAACATGAAGGGCTGACTGTAGTTTCACAAACAGTTACTTTCTCAGAAGTCGTGCAGGCGTAGTCCCTAATGCAGTCCATCATTCTTCAAGTACAGTTTAATGTTCTGCTCTCTTCCACACTTTTGGCTGGCTGGCTGGCTGGCTGGGGAGCTAATCAAACCTTGCACAAGAGGTGAACTCCAGACCCTGGCACTCAAGGCACAGTTGGGTTATGCAACTGTAAAAAATAGCATAACTATGCTGCCATTTATCTAGACTGCGTTGTTGTATTCCAACAGGCTTTTAGGAATTAAGGGTGATGGGCTTTTAATGGTGTGCTGGTTTATTGATTTTTATCCTCTGCTTTTGAATAGATTCTTAAAAGGTTTTAATTCTATAGATTGTTAAATTGCACTTAAAAATAACTCTCATGTGATTCTATTGATGGGTTTAAAATTATTTTTTAAAATTATGTTTTAAACATGGTCTCTTTAAAATGCAATATTAGAACAAATACAGATTTAAAACAAATAAATCTGTATTTTATTGAGAAAAGTGAGAAATGATAATAATCATCAGAATAATAACAATAATAATAAGAGGAGGAGGATCTGGGTTTTGTCCTTTTCTCATTGCCATATGTTCTTTTATATACAAAGAAGAATCTGTGGTGTTGAAAACCCCATGATAAGTTCACTGTAGGGTCTCTCAAAGTCAGAAATGTCTTGAAGGCACACAACAACAACAACAGCAACAGCAACAACTATCCTAAAGGCACCAGCTCCTGTCTGATCTTGGAAGCTAAGCAGGGTCAGCCCTGGTAAGTACTTGGATGGGAGACTGCCAATGAATACCAGGTGCTGTAGGCTGTATTTCAGAGAGCGGAAATGACAAAACCATCTCTGAATAATCCTTTTGTAAGAAAACCCTACGAAAGCCTCTGGGTTGCTATAAGTCAACAGGTGACTTAAAGGCACATAGAGACACATATATCTTCTGCTTAATTTACAGGAGCTTGGTTTTAGAATGGGAAAAATACTGGTTTAAAATATATAAAGATGGAAGCTGGAGGCTCTAGACTTTGCTAAAGGACATCCTCCTCATCACTGCACCTCTGCTTACCCATGTGTCCCCTGGGCTCAGAGTTTGTGTTGCAGAGTTTCATCTTCCTACTCCTCATTTCTGAATGGTTTCATCCTGTCACTATATAAACTCCGCTGAGGCACTGTTACATATTCAAGGTGAGATGACCCTGGAAAAAACAAAATTTGAGGTTTACCAAACAAGAGGGGTGACCTTTTGCCTTGAAAAGAAGAAAGAAAAAAAAATGATGCCTAGCAGGATTCAGATTCAGGAATGCAGTCTCTGCAGAGTAGTCCAAGACTGGGCTTCTCATTTCTGTAGATCTCAACTTCTGATGTGTCGCATCCCTCAACTATGTGCCAGTGTTACATGTCTTTTATAATGTATCAGCTATGCAATAGTGCAAACCCTCGTGTAGGAGGACATACAAAGTTCTGAGCATAGTTCCTGAATTTTACCCCACTCAAACTGAATAGACTTTCCATAGTTTATCAGCCTTTGGATTTCTTCAAGGGCACTATGAACACTAGACCCTCCATCCACTGCAATGCTTCAGAAGACAGTGAAAGTATTTCTATACAGAACAACAACTTTAGACTGTATACGCCAATAAATGTCTCTCTCTTTCTCTTTCCCTTTCTTGATGTTTCTTGCTGATTAGAATGTCCTGAAACATTGGATCCTGACTACACTTAGCAGCCTACAATTAACAATAACCATTTGGTTTCAATGTATTTTTAATGGAAACTGGGGAAAGCATCTGTATTCCCTCACCAGTGGCAAAAAACAGGTGCTTGACCTAGAGAGAGTGTTTTCTCTATAATACTCTCTATTTTAACTTTTTTTTTTTACTTTAATGCTATTTTAACTGCCTTGGAGAGTTATTTTTATTTGCTCAGTTGATGTTTAGTAGTAGGACTGATGAGAGAGCATCTCCACCTCCATTTTCTGCTTACATCTTCAGGATTTACAAAAGTGGTGGGCAATTGCTTCATGTCCCTATGTTGTCTGGAGAAATGTGTGTGCGTGTGTGTTTACACGTACGTGTGTGTAATTTCTTATTTTTAAACCAGGAAAGAACTGAAGTCATATGGAGAAACCAGTCAAAGATATTAAAGGACTCTAAGTGAGCCTGAAGTGTTTATTCTTGACATCTGATGGTTTGGGTAATTTCAACCCATGCTATTTCCTCTAGGAGGAACTAACAGGGCAGCGGGATTAAAATGGCTGGAAAGCCCTGCTCTTTGTACAGGAGATTGTTTGTGGGTCCTGCATTTCAAAAAGACAGGTTGCTATTTGTCTAGTCCAAGACTTTGAAAATAAAGAACCCTTTAAAAAGGGCATCAGAGACCTTGACATTGCCATCAACAATTAGAATCTTGATTTCATCCCCATGAGTCCCCATTGTGTCGAGAGGCAACATATTGTGCTGTATTTATTGTTTTTGTGCCACCATGCTCCCCAACGTGATGTACAATAAAGTAGATTAAAAGTTGATTATTTAAAAGCAGGTTAAAACCATTTAGAAAGCCAATTTTAAAATCAGTCTTAAAGACCAAAAGCTTGCCAGAAGCTCAGCAGGGATGAAGTCAGCCTGACTTTCTTTGGAAGGGAGTTATACAAGTTTGGTGGTGAGAGAGATAAATTTCTCTCATGTTTGCTCATCAACCCAGGTTCTCAGGGTGGTGGGAATCCTTTACCACAGACCTCAGATTCCTATTTCTGTCCAGGTTCAGGGTTGCAAACACACAGTCAAATGCATCTACAATTTAAGAGAACAAAGAAGGTAAACCAAGCCTATCCAGGGTCATACACAGAGGACGCTCAAGAAAGAAGCATGGCTGAAGTAGTTCGGGAGCCAAACAGAAATAGTAGTCTGGGCAAGGTCAAATGCCAGTCAGGAATTGCCTAAGAGAATAGTCCAATGAACAAGCTGGAGTTCAGGAAACAAGAGGGCAGACTGTGTCACATGATGCCTGATAGAGATTGTTGAACTGTTATTTTGCAGCAAAGAAACTGTTGTGGCTGTGCTAATTTAGAGTCAGTTATAAATCAGCACAGCTAGCCTAATTGTCTCAGTGTTGTTGTGGTGTTCCTTCAAGTTGTTTCTGACCTAAGGCAAATGTATCACAGGGTTTTCTGGGATTGAGGGTGTATCACATGCCCATGGTCACCAGTGCATGCCTGAGCAAGAAATCAAACCCTGGACTCCAGGGTCACTGTCCAGTGCTCAGCTACACCACAATGGTTCCATACTCTCAGTGCTTCCTTTTTAAGGCAGGCCAAGGCCACTCCTGTGATTTTGTTGCCGCTGTTTCAGTTTACCATGCTCCAAATGATGAAGCAACCCAGCCTCTAACTCTGGGCCTACCTGGGATGTCTAGCCTTTACTTCCAGCCTCAACTTCAAGCTTCATGCTGGCACCAAGGCAGAGCCATCAGCCTCCTCTGTTACCTCCCCTCATCCCCTTTCTCCACTGAGATCTCCCTTAGGCAGGACATGGTTAATTTCTATTTTAGTTACAGAAATCATCTATAAATTTCCTTCTATATCAGGGTGGGTAACTGTTGGTGATTAATAGATGTGTTGGCCATCCAGTGGACCATGGAGGACTGCCTTCTGGCACTCTGCCTCACGCTCCAAAATTTTTTGAATTTTTTTTTTTTTTTTTCTCTCAATTAGGGATACATTTCTCCACATCTTTGGCCTTCTCTGGGTCATTTCAGTCAAGAGAGGTCTTTTTTTTTTCCAACCAGGGAGTGACTGAGAATTCAACTCAACTCATTACCTGTTGGAAAAAAACCTCTCAAGGGTTTAGAATGGTTTTTCATTTAGAATGAAAAAGTGGTGAAATTTCTACCCAGGGACCATTTTTTTTTGGGGGGGGGCTCTTTTAGTTCTCCCTAAAGTCAGAGATGTCTTGGGGGTTCTGAGGGCCACAAAAATGGCTCTGAGGCTGCACACAGCACATGGACTGTGCTTTCCCCACTATGTGCTACCCTTTCCCATACCCAATCTATACATATAAACTTCTTTGGGCAATTTTTGTGTAAATCTCTAGTGTCTTCTCTCTCTCTTTGATTTATGTTATATGTAACTGGGCCCCATGGGAAAAAAAAAGTCTCTTTGTATCTTTTCCTACACAAACCAGCCTTCAAACTAGAGCTATCCCCTTCTCATGTGCGTACACATGGAGTGAGGGGGATACAGTGAATGTTCAGTGCAACCTAGTGATTAACATGCAGCCAGAAATCAATTTAATAAGTCAGAAAGACCTTTAAAAGGGATCTCTTAAACAAAGAACAACAAGGAAGGAAAGCAGCCGTTTCTGTCTGACCCACATGTTAGCGCATTCTCCATTTCCAGAACGTAGGGGGAGAATTCTTCCCTCGTTCCGGCAGAGATGTCACATGTTCTGTGTAGAAAGGGATTACTGTACTAGTTTCAAAGAGTGAATGTTGAAATGATTGCTTATGAGGAATATATTTAACAAGTTGTGTGTCTTGCTGGGTTATTGTTAATGCAGACTTTAACATTTATCCTATATATCAAAGCAACACTTCAACCTTCAGATTCCCATTAAAGTCCATGAATGTCATGCTGCTAAAATAACTCAGTTCATTGGAAGTGTACCAGTTACCATGCTGGGTGCCTAGCAGTTATGGAAAAGTCACAAAGGGGCCAAAAGAGAGAGAGAGAGAGAGAGAGAAGCTTGACAAATATAATTAAGATGACAGTCTATAAAAGAAGTCACTGGAATGGTGCTATAGCTAGTAACTATAGCAACGAACACAACACAAGAGCAAAAGAGAATGAACATCATATATTAAGATGAAAGTGGGGCATTTAATAAGGAAACTGAAGGACTGTGCCATGCTAAGAATTGTGACAACCGTGATTATTATTAATTTATATAACTGTCTTAATGAGCAATGCTAATTTATGTCCTTGCATTCCAAAAGATCTGTGAAATGATAATAATCATTCTCATTTTTATAGTTGAGGACTCCAGGTGAGAGATGCAGTCCCAGTCCCACTCAAACAAGTTATGACTACTTCTGTGAAATTCATGGAACACATTTGTTGTATTTAACTTATGTAAAAGAGCTGGAGGACTCAAAACTCCACCAATTTTCCACCAATCTTTTCAACAGATTTGTTGACGAAAACAGCCAACGTGGTGTAGCAATCTGAGTGTTGGATGAAGACTCTGGAAGACCATGGTTCAAATGCCTGCTCAGCCATGGACACCTTCTGGATGACCTAGGACAGGTCACATTCTCTCAGCCTCAGAGGAAGGCAAGGGTAAATCCCACCTGAACATATCTTGATGAGAAAACCTCATGATAGGTTCTCCTTAAGGTCACAATTTGAAGGCTCACAAGAACAACAAAACGTTAGCAAGGTCAGGATCTATGGCCTGCCTATAGTCTTCCTAAGAGGTTTAAAGTGGAGACAAGGTTTGAACCCAGAACTCTTTTTTTCTTTCCAGTTCAGTCTAAACAAGTGTGAGTTATTGTGATATAGCTCCTTGGGTGTGGAAAAGTGTTGTTGCCTTCACTCTACTCGTTCCATTCTTTTGGGGAGCTATTTGAAGTGATTTCTGATATTAGGTCTCTTCTGAAGACCTTTTTTTTTTTTTTTACAAAAACCAACCAACCAACCAGCAAAACACCAGGGGCATAGTTTGCTGAAGTGATCCTATACTTGAAAGGAAATTTTTATCCTTTCTGAATTTTTAATTTCATCCCTAGTTATCATATTAGTAGTTCAAGAGTGCCATTTCATGGATGCACTATAGCACTGTAATGCTAAATAAAAATTAAAAAGACATGTTTCCCAGTCAAAAAGAAACCCTTGTGAAGATGGGAAGAAAATGATGCCACATATTTTTTTTAAAAAAATTGCTCTACCAATATCACAACCTCTGAAAATATTTTCCCCTTCAGGAAGAGCCCTGAGTCTAACATTTTCTATACAAAGCCACCACTAGTACAAATGTCAAAATAAACATGCACTTATACAAAAAATTGAAATATGCATTCTTATTGGTTCAGAAAGCCTTATAATTCATATAAAATTTATGATGGAAGTTACCTCTTCCATTACCTTTCCACACCAGGCAATTAGAATGGGGCAGTGCGTCCTCTCATGGAGGTCGCCTGCACCTTGGAGTGGACTAGGAGAGGACTACTTACCGGAGATTCGCACCTCAGTCCGCTCCAAAACAACCCCAGGTGGCCCTCCAGCGTGTTTTCTAAAGACCATGAAAAACAGGTCTTTATTTTCCTGGAATGCACCATTGCGTTCCTGCTCCCTTGTGCAGATTTGCAGGCTTGCACCAATGTGAGCCTGTGATCTGCGGAGGGCGGGCTTTAGGTGTGGGGAGCTTCAGCGGTTGGTCAGGACCCATGACCAACTGGAAGCTGCCATTTTGGAAGCTGGAAGCTACCATTTTGGAAGCCAGAAGCCGCCATTTTGGAAGCCAGAGCAGTGCAGATCTACAGACCTCACACTGCTTCAATTTGCCCTAGACCAAGGAGAAGCCCCGAGGAAGGGCTTCAGGGACAGTCCGCGTTGCTTTGGACCCCAGAAGAAGTGGTAGGTAACGGCACGGAACGATTCCCTCGCCTTGTGCGGAAAGGGCCTAGAAGTCTGAAATTCTGTTGATGGGCAATGACAGTCATAACTACACAAGCTTTAGGCAATGGCAGCAGCAGGGAAGGGCTTGCAGATACTACAGCATCAGAAGTAATAAGGCAGAGGAGAAATAAGCTGCTTGGAGCAGGCAGATTTTGTTTGCCATTCCTCACCACTGCTGCACAACCCTGCTTATAGTGCAACTGTGAGCGAATGGGTACCAGTAGGATTATACTTGAAACATCCTCACCTAAAATGTAATGACTCTTCCCAAAGAGAGGTGACCCACTGAATCAATGGGATCAGTGGCTATAGCATGTCGAGCCCTCTACTGCTTGTTTCCCGGTCATCTGACATACCGTTTCATCCTTGGTGAAACTGTCTGGACCGGGAGATCCCCAGGTCAGGTGTTTCTTCCAGTCCCACGACTTTCACAGGTTTGCTTGGTGGGAACACAAGATAGAACTTTCTTGGTGGGTGGCCCCTAAACTTTGGAACTCCTTTCCTAGTGAGGCTAGAATGACACCCTCCTAGTTATCCTTTTTTTTTTATTATTTAGATAGGCTTTTAGAACAGAAGATTTTAAAGGAAAGGGCTATATGAGGTTGCTATATTGTTTTATACAAAATTTTAATTTTTTAAAAAGTATATTTTAAAATTTTAATTAAATTTTAAATTGTTCTAATTCAGTTAATAATTTAATTTAGTTTTAATATTGACCTTTGCATATGTGTTTAATTATATTATAGTCATTAGAATGTGTGAGCTGCCTTTAGTCCCATTCTTGTGGAAAAGGCAGGCTATAGATAAGGATAAAAATATTGAGACTATGATGATGATGAGTTGACTTAGTGTTCACCATCAATGGGTCTACTCTGGTTGGGCTAACACTTGGATTTAGGCCCATCACCTTAGGATACAAAACACTGGTTAACTACTTTGTAATGAGATTTGTGAAGTTGTCCTTAAGACACACACACACACACTCCCAATTCCACCAGCTGCAATACAAAAACTATGCTGATACAAACAATGAAAACCATACAAAGACCTTAATAATGAAAACAATTAGCAAATGATATCCACAGAAAAATGCAGCTATAAATAACCTTGAAGTCAACACATGGTCATTTGCAAATGTACGTTTTGTGTAAATCTTTCCACATTTAATAGATAGCCTTCAGTTCTTTCTCTGATTCTCTTCAACCCCTGTCCCTTTTACAAAACGCACTACTGCCATAGAATGAAGTTTCACAGCCCTACATTCCCCTAGAAAAAGTCAACATGGCATTAGTCCAGCTAAACTAGCCATGCTGCCTGTGCTTGCTACCTGGCAGAAAATATCAAAGATTTGATGTGTTGCATTATGTGGATGCATAATGGACTCCTTGCTCCACAAATTTCTCACAGCTCTTGTGTGTGTGTGTGTGAGAACGCAAACTGTTACAAACTTGTTGTTATGGCTAGCCAGTTCCATGGGAAACTTTTCCTCAGCGTTATCAGCTTGTCCGGAACTGGCACACAGCTGCGCCATCATATGTGTTTTTGCTACATGACATGTTATGGCTATGAACTTGTTATTCACGCTTGTTGTCGTGAGGTGAAGGTGCCTAAAGCATGTTTACTGCATATCATATAAACCCCATGCCTTGTGTAAAATCTCTCTGTTCTTTTCTCTTTGCACTCTGTTGCTGATCTGCCATGATGTTCGGCAGAATAGATTTTGCTTCTGTAACTTAAGCTGTTTTGAAATTTTTTTTTACTAATAAAGTAGTCAATCTGCTATATACCTCAGCAGTGTTTTGTTACTTGCTACGTGAAGCGGCATGAAGTCTAAAGCAAGCAGGAGTTTTTATTTCTTTTTATAGCAAGTTTCTCGACTCCTGTTTTGCAACATGGTAGCAGAGGAGGGTCGATCCATCGACCTTGTTCTGAGTCCTGCTTTAAGTTATGCCTGCTGAGGAGTTTTTTTAATAAGTTTTTAGCTGGTTCTACCATGGCTCAACCAGTGCCTGGGGGTTTGCCCCTTGTGAAGCTCAACGGGTCAAACTCCTTCATGGTCAGCGAAAGGGAAAAAATATCTGCAGGCCGAGGGTCTGGGGGGAGCGTTTACTGATCCTGTTTCATTGCAAGGTACAGCAGCTCAGATTGAGGCAGAAACTGAGGCCATGTCTATGCTTTTTCTGGCTGTGGAAGATGACCAGCTCACGCACATCGGGGCCCTTTAAACTCCACGTCAAGGATGGGTCAAACTACGAGATATACATCTCAGTGAATCTGGAGCAGCAAAGTATGTTTTGTCTCATAGACTTTACAATACCAAATGGACCCCAGGCACCTCATGAGGGAGCATTTGACAGTTTTTTAGAGCTGTTTTCATCACTCCGAGAGAGAGGCAAGGTTTTGCCTGAGAGTGACAGGGTATTCTGTATTTTAAATTCCCTTGATGCTTCCTGGGAACTAGTCGTTTCTTCACTCCAGTCCGTGCCAGAAAGGGATTTGACTGTCTCCATGGTTTTGCCCGGCTATGGGGGAAGAAGACAAGGGGAAGGAATGCGGCACCCCCCACACAGGCTTCAGCGGCAGAAGTCTGCTCCGGTAAGAAAAAATCTTCAGCTGCTGATGCAGTGAGGAGGGGCTGGTGCATGCCCATGCTGTCCGGAGATGTTTTCGCTGTAATCTGCTTCACACCTCAGGCGTGATTGCCCACTTCTGAAGCAAGGGGAGCAAAGTACCAGTAGAGCCGGTTTCCGAGGTTCCAGAAATAGAGGAAACAAGGCAGGTCGTGCCAGGGGACGGTTGGTTGCTGTAGCTGTTTCTGAAGGCCCCCCAAGATGCAGAAGACCCAGACCCAGCCTGACTCCTGGACAGCGGGTGTTCCCAGCATCTCGTCAATTCAAAAGACTTGTTCAGTGACTTAAATTCTGCCAGTGTTTCAAAGGTAATTTTGGCAGATGGGAAAAATGCTGAGGTTTGTGGTGAAGGGATTGCCTATGTCCCAGCACTTGATATGTTTTTGAAAAATGTTTTGTATGTGCCCTCTCTTGATTTCTGTCTGTTATCTGGGGGGCAGCTGACAGAATCTGGGTTTAAGGTTGAGTTCTGGGGAAAAACAGGGCAAAGTGCTCAAAGATGGGGAGGTGTGTGCTGTGGCTACACGGGAAGAAAGGCTGTTCTTCCTTGAAACAAGACATACTGTGTGTAATGTGTATGCTAATACTCCACAACACCATGAATGCATTCATCTCATGCATCGTCGCATGGGGCATGCGAGTTTTCCAGTGTTAAAAAAGTTGGCAGGTTGCTGAAAAGGGTGTTCTTTGAAGTCTTGTAGTGTGTTCCTTGATTGTGCAATTTGCAAGCAAACCAAGTCCAACAGCTGCCAGCACCACGGGTTAGTTCCCGTGTGCCAACTGCTCCATTCCAGTTGGTTCATTGTGACATTGTAGGGCCCCTCAGTAAACAATCACTGGAGGGGGTAGATATTTCTGTCTCTTCGTAGATGATTTAGCAGGTAATTTTCTGCTATGTGTTGAAGCAAAAGTCTGATGTGTGTCAAGTCCTCAAGAATTGGTGTTCCCTGATTGAGAGGCATTTTGGGTTCTCTCTTCAAAAGTTGCAAACTGATAGGGGAGCTGAATTCTTGTAGAAAACATGCAACAGTGGTTCAAAAAGAAAGGGATCATTCACAGGACAACTGCCAGCTATTCTCCTCACCAAAATGGAGTGGCTGAGCGCAATGCAGGAGTTTTACAAACTCTATGCACAGTCTGCTAACTATCAGTTCCCTAGTTTTTTGGGGGAAGCAGTTCTGACTGCCTGTTACATACACAATAGGCTCTAGATGTAATCAATGCAACCCCCTATGAGTATCTGAAAAAAACAGCCTTCCATTGCTCACATGAAGGTGTTTGGGAGTTTTCCTGGGTGCACATTCCCAAAAGCCAAAGGAAAAAAGGAGAGCCAAAATCCCAGCATCTGCGTTTTGTTGGTTATGAGAATTTTTGTAAAGGGTATCGCTTTCATGCTGGTGGTAATTCCTGTGTTGTGTCAAGAAATGCCTCCTTCAGGAACACGCAAACTGGGCACGTGTTCAATCAGCGTCTAAAATTTTTCTTCCTGTGTCTAGCCACCTGCAGCGCAGCCAGTTAACCCTACTCCGCTCCAGGCCCTCGAGGGTTAAAACAGAGGAGAGAGACTTGCGAAGGGGGAGAGCTGTAAGCGATGTGACTAGTCTAGCACAGGGGAGGGAGAGCGAAAGTATTCAGTTAAAAGGTCACGTATGCTGAGGAGGGGGGAAAGGGACCTCACAGAGTCAACCCGTCCTCAGAAGATAAAAAAAAAAACAAAAGGCATCCCCCCGCGTCGTTTCCCTGACGCTCAGGCAGTCCGTGTGTGTGCAGCTGTAGCTTCTGGCCGGAAAGTTTTGCTTCTCTTGAAAGATTGCCTGAGCGACAGGCTCAGCCCTGGTGGGATGCCATGCAAAGTGAGATGGATTCAATTGCTCAGCACAATGGTATTCTTGTGTAAATTACCCAAAGGTGTGAAACCAATTGACAGTAAATGGGTTTACAAGCTAAAGACCCTGCTGATGGGCAAGTGAAAAATAAACGCGTTTGGTCGCGCGTGGATTTTTACAAAGTGATGCCAGTTATGATGAAATCTACAGTCCCACAGCAAAACCGCAGTCTATTAGATTGGTTTTTTCCCTGGCAGCTCAAATGAATGCTGTGCTAACACACTTTGATATCACTACTGCCTATTCAATGCTGATTTGGAAGAAGAGGTTTATATGCTCCAACCTGATGGGTTTGAAGTTGAAGGAAAAGAGTCTCACGTTTGGAAACTGAAACGTGCTTTTATGGTCTGAAACAATAGCCAGATGTTGGAATGTTTGTTTACACAATGCTCTGGGGGTGTGGTTTCAAACAAAGTGTTGCTGATCCCTGTGTATATGTCCGAGGGAAAGGAGAAAGTTTAGAAATTCTCCTTGCCTATGTGGATGATTTGTGTTTAGTTTCTGCTACACAAAATAAGACAAGTGTTTGAGAATGAACTAAAAAATTCCAAGTCAAAAATCTGGGTCCAGTTCAAAACTTTCTAGGAATTGAAGTACAACAAAAAAAATGGTTTTCTGCTGTGTCAGAAACAAAAGATTGTGAAGTTGTTAGAAAAAAGCAACATGACTGACTGCAAGGCTGTAAAAACGCCTATGGTACCTGGGTTTATGAAAAACATTGGTGATGAAATGTTTCCTGACATACATCTGTATCAATTTATGGGGGTCTTTGTACTTGCAAGTACCTGCCGCCCTGATATTGCTCTAAGTGTAAACATTTTGGGCAGAGCGTGTGCTAAGCCTACCCAGTATCATTGGCAAGGTGTGAAAAAGTCTTTGGTACCTGAAAGGTTCTTTGGAGTATTGTTTGTGTATTTTTCCCAAAAACAACCTACATTGGTGTGTTACTCTGATAGTGATTTTGCAGAAGATGTGTCAGATCGCAAGAGCACATCTGGTTATGTTATCATTTACAGTGGAGTGGTTATTGATTGGAAAACTAGGAAACAAACATGTTTATCTTTGTCAACAATGGAGGCTAGTCGTGAGTTTGTCTACACTCTGTCTGAACTAAGTGGTTTATACAGTTGTTAAAAGATCTGGAAATCCATATTCCACAATCAGTACAAATATATTGTGATTCACAAGCCTGTATTTACATGGCAAGTTCTGACAGAACTTCCTCTCGCTCAAAGCACATTGACATTAAGTTTCACAATGTAAAGTTGTTTTTGCGGATGGGAAAGGATCTCTCACTTATGTGCCTTCAGAATGTAACTTAGCTGATGTGTTTACTAAAACCCCTTTTGCTGAGACATTTGGTCAGCTTGTAAGTAAACTGGGATTGACAAAGCTTCCAGTCCAAAGTGGCTAAATATGTGACTAAAATTTGTTCCACAAGGAGTAGGGGAGTGTTGCATTATGTGGATGCATAATGGACTTTGCTCCACAAATTTCTCACAGCTCTTGTGTGTGTGTGTGTGAGAACGCAAAATGTTACAAAATTGTTGTTATGGCTAGCCAGTTCCATGGGAAACTTTTTCCTCAGCGTTATCAGCTTGTCCGGAACTGGCACACAGCTGCGCCATCATATGTGTTTTTGCTACATGACATGTTATGGCTATGAACTTGTTATTCACGCTTGTTGTCGTGAGGTGAAGGTGCCTAAAGCATGTTTACTGCATATCATATAAACCCCATGCCTTGTGTAAAAGTCTCTCTGTTCTTTTCTCTTTGCACTCTGTTGCTGATCTGCCATGATGTTCGGCAGAATAGATTTTGCTTCTGTAACTTAAGCTGTTTTGAAATTCTTTTTTACTAATAAACGTAGTCAATCTGCTAGTATGACCTCAGCAGTGTTTTGTTACTTGCTACGTGAAGCAGGCATGAAGTCTAAAGCAAGCAGGAGTTTTTATTTCTTTTTATCAGCAGGAGTTTCTCGACTCCTGTTTTGCAACATGATGCAGATGTCATTTTTTCCTGACCATAACACTGGAAATCCCTCTTAAATGGAGAAATGAGGGATTGAATTGTTGTGATGAAGCCTAAGGGTGTGCATAGCAGAGCAGCCCTAGTAACAGTGGCCATATAACCAAATTGGCTCTGTCTGAGCAAAATCGAGCCCTAGTAAGAGGGAGGGGCTGTGGGTAAGACAGCAGAAAGCATATATATACAGGGAGCATGAATTGGATTCTAGCATCCTTCAATGAGATTGTTAGAGATAACCTTAACTTTTAGCCATTAGTCAGCTAAAAGAGGTTGCCTGAAAAGAGGGTTGTCTTCTCAGTGGCTTAGTGTGAGGCTGAGAAGAAACCAAACTACTTCTGAATGGCTCAGAATGTGGGACCCTGAGTAGGGAATTACATCTTTGTGCTAAGGGGAGCCAAAGGTGTGTGTGTGAAAGCTCTATTTGTGAATACTGTGACAATTTAAAGGACTTAGTTAAACATCTTTGGAGAAGTGTTATTTTGTTTGACTGTTCTTGGTAAACTCAATACCTTTTTCCTTGTTTGTTATTTTAATAAAGAATACATTCTATCTTTATAATTTATGCCTCAACAGAGTATTTTCTTCAATTTTACTTTTATAAGAACACACTAAGGCCATTTCTGCACTAGTCTGTGATACTGCTACGATTTTGCTTTCAACATCCTGTGGAATCCTCGGGTTTGCCGTTTAGGGAGGGGCCTTTGGAGTTGAAAGTGGAATCATAGCACTATCACAGGCTAGTGCGGAAATGGCTTAAGACAGGTTATCAATCCTATTTGAATACCCATTGATAAACTTTCCCCTTTATCCACTAAGGTGGTGGTTTTAAAGGGAAAGCAGGGTTATGAATAAGTGGAAGGGAGGGAGCCAGAGTGCTACACCAGAATGAAAAGGGACACTGCTACACCATACATGGAGAAAGAAAAGCAGGCTCTGGTCTGGCAGGCCTTCTCTCCACCACTGTGGGCAGAACATATGCTCTAATTCTTATGCTAAGGTCTTTTGGAAACTGGAAATGATAAATGCACTCCTCTCAAGGAATGTGGATGAGAAGAAACTAGCCCAAGTTTGGTCTTCCAAAGTTACAGACTTCAAGACAGCAGCCTAGTAAACAGGAAGAAGAGAACAAGTGAAGCAAATAAAAAGACAGTTTCTTTCCTAGAACAGGTCATTTTAAATTATTTTGACAGTCAAACTAGCAACCTGCCATTCAAAGAAACAACGAACAGGAAATTCATTAGATTGGAAATTCATTAGACTGGAAATCAACAAACTAAATAATTGTCAGGGCACGCATCACTGTGTAGCATTTGGGAGAATCAAAGCACAATGTAAATGTGCCCAGGCAGGTTAAAAGTAATCGCTTTCAGGAAAACAACAAATTGAATAAATGGGGTGCATCTCATTCATTGCTTGCAGATAGAGCTCTCACCCAGAAAGAAAATTCCTTCCTGCACGCACTGCAAATGGTTATAGACATTTTAGCATAAAGTTATCAAACAATAGAATGTCCCATTTAAATTAGTGCAATGCACTGACCATGGTACTGCCTTTAAGAGTGATCTAGAAGCTGCAGTTGGTTCAAAACGAATATCTGAGATGGAATGTTTCAATTATATTATGTTAGTGCTTTACCTGCAGCACTGTCTCTGGCCCTGGGCTAAATGGATGACTTTAACCTATTCAGTTCTAAAGGGCTGATACCAGGTAACCTGAAAGATGCCCCTATGCCATATATATTTCCCTCAGTCTTCAGATCCTCTTTTTATGTACTGCTCCATGTACACCTGCCAGGAGAAGTGGGGCAGGTAGTTGCTAAAAAAAAGAGAGAGAGAGAGAGAGCCTCCTTCATGGTGGCATCTCAGTTGTGGAATAGCCTTAATAGAAAGGATTGCCTGATGCAGCTTCTGCAAAAACCGACACCCAAACAAAGCTAATAGTGACATCTTAACCTGCCATTCTTTTTAAGTTCCATTAAAAAATTAATTAATTAATTAATTAATTAATTAATGCAACCAATTTAATTTCTGCCTTCCCAGTATTAAAACAATGTATTAACTCCCCACCTTTCCATGATCTATAGTCATGAATTAATATTTAAGTCTAGCATTCCAAACTCTGGCATATTCTTCCTTGCACAGGTTGAGCTGTGGCTGACAGCTGAACTGTGAGCAGAGTTACAGAAGGAGAACATTTTGCAATTCTCGCAGGCAATAAAGTGTAGACAATTGTCTGACAAGATGACAATTGTAACTTCTCTCCCTTCTACTAGGTATTTTCGTAGGTTATGAAGAAGGACAGGTGATTGCCCTGGCAGATTTGCAGCCTCAGGGCTAAACTACAGGACATATTGAATATGTGGTTTAGAGCTGAGTCTTGATTTTCCTTCTAACTCCAAGGTAAGCACAACATGATCCAGACAGGGATTGTCCTGCATGGCTAGGGAAGATTTAAATCTTTCTCTTCCGGCTGGTATTTTCTTAAATTCTCTCAAAGCCTTCCTGAATATTCATTGCTGCCAACTGACTTTTTTTTTTAAACCCTTGTGGAAAAGGGACAAATTGAAAGGAGAACTGGTTTTGGAAATGGCTCCCTTACTCACAGCTGGTAGACCTGATCCAGATTTAATCCATACATGTTTATTTTGGAGTGAGAACACAAATGAGGTTCGGCTACCTACTATTTATTAAACAGCTAGTTTGCATCAGGGTAGGAACAGCCTAGACATACCTTTAGCCCTGGCTAGAGTATATTCATAGAATTTGCATTAGTATTTAATTACTAAATTCCTATTGATTGGAATAAATCTAATCTAGTTGGGACTAACAATGGGGATTTAGGCCTAATGCCCAGCATATATTACGTGCTTTTTACAAGTAGTTGAATTTTGCATGGATCCTGGGAAGAAAAAGTATAGTCATTGGCAGATGGAAATTCTTCAGCTCATAGGAGTCACCGTTATACCAAGTCAGAGCATTGATCTCTCTAACTCAAATTTATTTTACTGAATGGCAGCAGTTTCCCAGTGTTTCAGTCAAGGTCTATTTGTCAGGAATAGATTTCTACGTTATGTTCTCAGTACCTTTATTTTCAATACACTCCTTGAGTAGGGCCTGAGCAGACCAGGCCTTTCGGATCACAACATCTATTCAAGCTAAACCCTCTTCTGTCAAAACCCGTCAAACTGTGTGCCCTTGGTTTGCCCACTCATCCTTCAGATATTTAGTGCCTTGTCTGGCAATTGTATTTGATTGAACTTGTTTGCTTCAGCTTTGGAAAAAAAGTGCTTGTGATCCTTTTGAAGGTAATTTTTGGACATGTTAAAACTAACCCTGCAGCTCGCTGTAGATGGACTTTGAGTTTGGTTTCTTGATTTTGCCTGTCACGTGGCTAGTAGATATGGATAAAGTTCTGTCCATATGGAACACAGAAAGATAGAAATAAAAACAAAGTAAATGAAAAATGAATCTATACTACATCCATGATACTTAGACTGTGAAGTTAACATTCAGCTCTTAGGGAATAACACCAGTGACATTTCTGAATAAACATGTATACAATTGTACTATTATTTATATTCACACATAATGGATATAGATAAAAGTTAAGAGACAAGTTCAGATATCTTTCCTTTCACAATTTATTTCTATTTTAAAGCATAGCAGTTTCTCAAGGTACTGAGTTTCAGGGAAGAAGGTTAAAACGGCAGTTGGCTTGGGAGAGATTATAATAGATATGGTGATTCTTGCCTTATCAGATAATGTTGTTGGGTTTCTGGGTGACTAATGCAGGAAAATAATTTATTACTTGGCACATGAATGATGGGAGCTGTTAAAAGCAATAGTTTCATGAAATTGATTTTTCTGCTTCAGCTTCCTGCTTTTGCTGTCTGCCTTTCCTCCTGGCTGTCTGACATTAAATCTTTACCCACAGACATGCACCTTTTAGAAAAATTAAAAATCAAATTTGAAAGTATAAGTTGTTCATACAAACTTCTGAATGCTAAATTTGGGGAAACAGAAAGAAAACATAGTTCATTTCTGCACTAAACTGTTATAGCGCTATTATTCTACTTTCAACATCCTATGGAATCCTAGGCTTTGGAGTTTATGGAGGGACCTGCTGCCTTTTAGGGACCAGGCAAAGACCTTGTTATTTTCTGAGACCTTCTTTAGTGATATGTCTTTTAGAACTTTGATGCTAATCATTTTTTCTCTTTGGAGTTCTTACACTGTCTTGATAATGATTTTTAATTTGTCTTGTGCTGACTTTATACAGGTGATATCAGTATGGTGTTAAATTTATTTTGGCGTTATTGTATTTTGCATTATATTAATTCATGTGTCATCTAACTACAGTGGAAGCTAATGGAATCCATATGTAGAGTAAATCAGTTCCAGTTTTTAGTTCAAATGTTACGGGAACTGTCCAAGGTACTGTACCTATTTGGATGTTGTGGTTCAGTCCCTTGAAAAGCACCTTTAACATTCAGCCCAAAACCTGAACTGGAGTCACCATGCCACTGAGATAGAAGCCCCTGGGCCCCACTGTAATAACTAAGACTGCTTAATATAGCACTGAGAAAGCCAGAGCCAGATCATCAGCACTGGGACTGGTCCCATTAAAAAGTATTTTGGGCAAACTCCACTTTTCTTTAAAACTTGGACTGGATTTGCCATTCCAGTGACATGGAATCCAGCAACTACCACTATTAAAATGCACAAAAGACTTCGTTGATGGTGGGTTAATTAACAAATGTTAAATCTAAGTGTTTAAGTATTTTGGGATTAACAAAAGAAAAAAAGATAACTGAGTAAAGTTGGTTTGTATGCACCCTTATAAAAGGTAACAGACAGAAGTACAGTCAGCCCTTCATATCTGCTAGGGTTAGGGGCACGTGACCCCCAGAAAAGTGGAAAAAAACAGGAATATCAAAATGTGTGTGTATGTTGGGAAGGGAGCTGGTGAGGAGAACAGGCATCCACAGTCCAAACCAGTTCAGAGAAAGGAGAAGGAAAAGGGATGGGTCAGCATGGTGGCCTTATACTTCCTCTCTCTCACCCATCTCTTTCCTTGGGTGTGTGCCAGGTATCAGTAAATGGTTTGTAGTGCTGAATATTCAGGCTGTGAGCCTTCCTTAGGTGGCCAGGCAGCTGATGGTGGAGGAGCGGGAGGAGCAGAGGTGGGTTTTCAAAGGTCTCCATGGCCTGATCAAAGGTGCTGAGAGGGAAGGATCTGGCCAAAAAGAAGTGTCTGAGGTGTAGGGGCTGGGGTTGGAGAAACTTGCAAATAATCAAATCCGTGAAAGTCAAATCTGCTAAGATGGAGAGTAGACTGTATAACTTTATGACTCATAATGATACAAATGTGCAGTAGGAACTCATGGACATATTGAATGAATCTAAGAATGCCTTTCTAAGAAATAGCAAAGGGCAGAAACATGTGAACATAAAATAACAGATGTAATAGTGGGATATAATGACTCTTTTCAAAAGGTTTTCATATAGTTATTTCCTCAGATATATCATCTTCTTAGTCACTTGGCATTTCATCCAACCAGGCTTGAAGGCTGGGTTAAGACTGCAGCTACATTGATTAATGAAATAGTTTGGCTAAGCAAATAAAGATATGAAAGTCATTTGGAATGATTTATGATTTTTTTTCTGTCTAAACAGTTTATGGATGAAATAAAAGAGATGCACAGAAATGCTACAATTTTGGCTATATTTGGGTTTATATTTTTTTTCCCTCATGAAGAATAGCCTAATTTCTATTATGATGGTTGATTATGTTTCATATCCTCCCAGCTTTAGTTAAATAAGATGCCAGGCATATATACACAATGCTAGCATGTAGTATTCCATGCATCTGGCTCTTAGGTGAGTAACTATACCCACTTACCTCTACTGCCCATTCACATTGCTTTTGGAGTTCTTCCTCTGAGTACCCTCACCTTAGAGATCAGACAAGTAGCTACAAAGGAAAAAGACTTCTAGACTGTGTTCTCCCTTCCTATGGTTTCTAATAGAAGCCAGACCAGCCATTTCTTTGGATAGAGAACCCCATCAAATACAGAACTGTCCTCTGATAGTCCTTGAAATAGAGGGAGGTCTTCTATGAAAGAGGATCTGTGGCCATACTACCTGAGCGAAAGACTGAGATATAACAACAAAGAGTCTTGTGATGGCTTTAAGACTAACAGATTTATTTTAACATAAGAAGTCATAACAGAATCCAGTAACAAGTTCAAAACTGGGAAGAGGAAATTACTAGCGTAAGCTTTTGTTGGCACAGTCCACTTCATCAGATGCAAGATTTATTTTGACATGAGGTTTCAAAATAACCCCACAGAAATTAGTTGATATATAAAAAAGGTTCGGATAAATGTTGGAAGTGTGCTGAAGAGTTAGGAACATTTTACCATACCTGATGGACCTGTAAAAAAGCTAAATTATTTTGGTAAAATATAAAAAACTCGGTTAGGAAAATTATAGGAATTGATGTTCCTATGTACCCAGAGTTCTATTTACTAAATATTTGTAAGGGATGTAATGGTCCGCAACAGAAGAAATATGGCCGCTTATTATTCTATATGGTTTCCGTAGCAAGGGTCTTATATGCCTATAGATGGAAAGATAAAGAGATCCCAACAATTGAGGATTGGCTGCTTAAGTTATTTGACGTGTATCAAATAGATATTCTTACTGTATATATAAGTGATAATCGAAGTATAGATAAGGCAAATAAGGAATGGGAGGCAATTAGGAATATATGGAAAGAAAAATGGAAAGATGCTTTTTATCTTTGATATACAGTTGTAGACAAGCATATAGGTAAGTTCATAAAAGCATCATAGAATAGTAAATAAAAATATCTTTATAGGGTTAATTTGTGATAGTATAACTGGTAGAGGCTGTGGTATTCTGTCTGTAAGATAGCACAAAGATATTTTAATTAACAGTTATAAACATAGTAAATTAAATGGTTATGGTCACTAGATTGATTATACATTTCAATGGCATTTGGTATAGATATTGTCTTTTTGTTATTGTATTATTATCATTATTGCTTTTGATGTTATTATATCTTGGTTAAAAATTGGCTATTTGATTATTAGTTTGACAAGGAAAGAAGGAATGAAGAGAAGAATGACGAATGAAGAAAGAAGACGGCTAGAAGTGCATATGGATACTTTTAATGTCTAGTGAATTTGGTGAATTATATTCTGTACAAGTTGTAAGTGAATTTACTGTATTCTGGTTTTCCATGTACTGTATTTCTGGTTCTTTATCATAGCCAATAAAGTTTGAATTTTTTTTTAAAAAAGTTTATTTTGACATGAGGTTTCATGGATCATAATCTATGTGACTTGGGTGCATGGAATACTATCCTAAGTCCTTAAGGTGTATGTACATTGTAAGGAGTGGGAACAGAATGTGATTGGATAGAGAAAATGGCAATTATATTAGTACTGCCTATGAGCAATCCACATAAACAGAAAGTAAGGTGGTATGTAGATGTTTTATCATGTGTTAGCTGATAGAAGTCTGCTTAGCATTTTATTACCTCTGAAGTAGTAAAAATGATGTTAAGATGTTTATTCTGTTCTGTTGTACTGGAATCTCAGTGTCCTGTGTAGCCACATTTGGCCATATACAAAACTATAAAAGCCTCCTAATATATGTAGCATACGAAGACATAGGGATGTTCAACTGCATTTGCTGGCAATCCTCTCTTTCACTTTTGTATTCTCTCATAATTTTTTCATTTTGGTCCACTATGTTCCTTGGGGAAGCAGATACTTTCCATTATGTTACCCCATAAAGTAGCTAGTTACTCCCATGTTGTACCTAGTTATTCCTAAATTCTGGCTCCTCCAACTGTCTCCATTAAAAATGCACTCAACATTTGTCCATCTGACCAAAATTGGGGGAGGGGGCATTTGTAGGGGTGTGTGCATGCATTTCCATATCAGGCTTACTCTCAACGGTTACTCTCAACGGGTGCACCTAGGGCAGAGTTTTCCAAACTTTTCATGTTGGTGACATACTTTTTTGGACATGCCCCATTTTGCGACACAGTAATTCAGTTTTACTAGGAAACCAGAGGTTAAACAGTGGGAAAGGCAGCACCCCACCCAATCTTGGCTCACCGTTGCCCTCACTGAGGAAAGACCCCAACGAGGACGGCAGCAGCAGGAAAGATACCCCCACCTGATCCTGGCTCACTTCTGTTGCCCTCACTGAGGAAAGACTGCGGTGAGGGTGGCAGCAGTGGGAAAGGCAGCCTCCTACCTGAGCCTAGCCTGCTGTAGTGGCAGCAGCAGGAGAGGCTCAGATGGGGGCGGTCTTTCTCAGTCCGGGGAAGTGACACACCTACACACTTCAGGCGACACACTAATGTGTTGCAACACACTGTTTGGAAAGCCCTGGCCTAGGGAATCAAACTTATTTTAATAATCATACCGATTCACTTTGAGAAATATTGCAAACTTTTTAAAGTTCCTTCATAAAGTTCTTTCTGGAAAACTGAGGTGAAAAGGCCTTTGAAGAAATTAGTTACAAAGATCCATTGCCAGAGGATCTGCTTATGCTAGCAATATATTCTATTTGTCACAACTGCTAGGATTGGGAAAAAAGGGGCATTTATTCCTGCTGAACTCAGCAGCAGGTGAAAGAAAGAGAGATACATCACCATTACATGTCACATAGTCTACTCTTTGTGTATGGGGAAGCACATTAGATTCAGTAACATGTAGGAGGCAGTAGCCACCAAATAAAAATATTAATTATTTGACTATTTAATAGTTACTAAATATTTTTCTACAGATAAAACTGCATAGCCCTCGGGCACTTGGCCAGCGGGAAAAGTGCTCCTGCTCTGTACAGTTGCCCAGCTCAGTAATTAAAGAAGACAGAAAGAATTCTTAAATAAATACATGTTTTGTTATGTATCTTTGAGTCATTTCCAACACATAGTGACCCTGAAGTGAACCTATAACAGCAAGATTTCCTCATAGGACATTTGCCTTTTCCTCCCTCTGAGACTGAGACAGTGTAATTTGCCCAACTTGCCTAAATCCTGGATTAGGAGGCAGAAGACATTATTCCATCACAGTGTTGCAGTAAGATTCAACTGACTATCTAGCGGGTTTCTGTTCATGAATTAGGGAGGCAGGCACTATTTAGTTCTTTCTCTCAGTCAGCAGAATGTCTTGAGCTAGAATGTCCTGACAAATTCTGATATTTCACCGGTTCTCTTTATTCTTAAACTGCTGAATGTTCCCTACAGCTGCATTCTCAAATGTTTCTCACAAGCAGATGGTATTTCTAACTGCCAAGGGGGGAAAAATAGTCTGAGCAGGTAAAATCTAGATCAAATTTCAGAAGATAATTAAGAGAATCAGATCAATCCAGGAAATTATTTTCTTTTGCAGCTACAGGGGAAAAGAGAACTCATTCTCCCTATTTTAATTAAAAAATAGAATTACATATATTTTCCTAAGATCAACAATACTGACAGAAAAGCAGAGGTGATAAAAGATTAGACAAAACCTGATGTTGAGGCATGTGTGTCACACCATGAAAAGGCTAACACAGTGAATGCCTTAAATGGATCAAAACCAATAATCCACAGAGCTGGTAATTAAAAAATAAGACAGAGTGATCAAATCAAAGTAACACTTTTCTATATGAATACAATGAACAATAAAACTTGAGTGTTTAATTATTTGGACAGGCAATGTATGCGAGATATTGATTGCTTTGGTTCTGCATTTTTAATATGTCAAAGATAGGCAATGTTATTAATTGACTTATGTGGACAAGGTGCTTTGAATAATCAGTTGGTAAGGTTAATAAAACACAGGGGGGAAAGACCATTTAACTGCACAGCCTAGTCTTATGTAACACATTTCCATGAGCTAAAACTCATGAGTCATTAAGGCCACTTATGAAGAGGTAAATATACACCTTTCTTATGCAAAGGGAACATCCCTCTCCCATCTGTTCTCTAATCTTTTGCATAAACTAGCATTTTATGGTGGACAAAAGATCCTGGCTCACTCCCTCTGATGATACCCATTGACTATATTTAGGTGTTTCTTCAGAAAAATATGAGATAAATTTAGGGATGGCTGTTACCATTTTATGTATAAAAGTGGGCTATGTTACCTTTTCAGGAAAATATCCCTCCTCCCACATGTAGAAAAGGACTGAATTAGTCAGCACACAACTGTGCATTCTTTGACAATTATTTTCATGCACTTGGATAAACAAACAAAATCCATCTGTGACGATTGCTTAAAAGCCACTGATATCAAGAAATATATGTCTTTCTCTCTCCTTTCCTTCCTTCCTTTCTTGCTGGCAGACAAGAATTGGAGAGATGGAAAAGTGAAGAAAGAAATTTGCTTAGAAGTTTCACTAAAAGTGATGCTAGTTGGCATGCTAAAACCTATGACTGATAGGGTCCTCCATTAAAGTCAGAAAATAAGCATAGAAATTCCTATGATTTTTTTTCCAGAATGTGTAAGCTAATCAAAGTGTTTTTTAAAAGTCTAATCTAAACCAGAGACCATGTTGAGTATATAAATCACTTGTATGAAGTGAATCAAGACATGTACACACACACACATGCACACACGCATACAGAGTCAAGAGAGATGCCTGTATCTATATATCGAGTGATACCTTGTTTATATAAGACTCTCTCTCCTCTCCTTTTTTCTCTTGTGTGTGTGTGTGTGTAAAACAGAGCTCATGTGGCACAGCAGTTTCAGCACTGGACTACAACTGTGAAGAAGGCTTGAATCTTTGCTTGGCTATGGAAGCTTACTGGGTGACCTTCGGCAAATCACACTCTCTCTCAGACTCAGAGGAAGGCAAAGGCAAACCCCCTCTGAACAAATCTTGCCGAGAAAACCCTGTGAAAGGTTCACCTTAGGGTTGCCATAGGTCAAAAATGACTTGAAGGTGCACAACAGCAAAGTATAGAACATATATATGTGTGTATGTCACATGGATGTGATAAATAATGTTATACCCAGCATAGATACATACTTGTAACCATCCAGATTGTTTATGACAAATGGAAGAGACCAATTGGAATAGTCTATCAGGTGCAAGTAACTGACTGAAATACAGATTAAGATTTTTTTCGTGTACCCAATCCATCGCATTGACAATATAACAACTTCTAACTCATATCTAATTAGCACATTAAAAGTAAAGACAATTCTAACTGACAGAGTCTCACTGCTGATTTAACTCACAGTGAAAGCTACCTATGTCACCCTCTCTTTTCCCACTTCATAAATGAATTTTTACCATGATAGGGTTTCCAGGATTAGGTTTTTGAACAAACTCTGGCTTTAAAACATACACACACAGAGAATTTGAATGGCCCAATGTTAAACATACTTAACTGAATAATCCTAAAGTTGTTCACCAAAGTGAGTTTGGTTAAGGACTGCAGGCCATATTTTGAGACTCTTGAAGTACCAGATAGGTTGACCGTGATAACAATAAATACGGTACTCCTATAGCATTTTTGACCAAGGCTGGGCAAACACCAGGCAAGTTCTATTTTGGGTTTTTTTTTTACTGGAATTCTTAGATCCACCATGTGCAGTCAGGTGTAGAGAACATAATAGAGGAACATAATATAAAACATATCAAATTCTGAGCCTAGAAATTTGTTTAGCGTACCAGATCTGAATTGAACGACAAATCTTTCTTTCACACAGAAATCCACCTCCCCACTCCACAATTTTTCTCACTTCAGTGGTATAATTGTAATGTGTATGTGATTGTGTGTGGTTTTGTTTGCCACTCATAAAATGTGAGGGATAAGAAATCCTTGCTGAGCTACTTCAGTTCACCCAACAATCATCCAGAAAGGTTTGGCTCTACCAGTAGATCTTTCTTCGGTCCATGAAAAGGTTCAAGCACTTCATGAACTATGCATTACAATGACTCTGCTGGGTAGGTCAGGATTAATAGAACAACCATAATAATAGTAATTCCTTTACTTTTGAGAAAACTAACTCTAATTTTAATGTTGACCTACTCGATATTTAAGTTTAGGGTTTCTCAACCAGGATTCAATGAGGAATTATTAAGGGTTCCATGAGATAGTTTGTTGTGGGTTTTCTGGGGTTTGAGGCTGTGTTCTATTAGTATTTTCTCTTGACGTTTCACCTGCATCTGTGGATGGCATCTTCAGAGGATCTGGTGACATGGAAGTGAGACAGAGTATATATACTTGTGTAGTCCCTGGGTGGGAGAGAGCAATTTGCATGTGTTACAGTTGGCCTGTGTGATGGGCTATTGTTAAATGGGATATCCCCCAGGGTGTATTGTTAGTCAGAGGATATGCATAAGAATGCGTTAAGTACACTAGCAACCCATTGTATTGTTCCCTGTAGAGGGACCTCCAGAGTCTGGGTGGTGTTCATTAGCATATTTTTGAGTCTTGATTTTAGTGTTCTTCAGTACTGGTAGCCAGATTTTGTTTACTTTCCGAGTTTCTTCCTTCCTGTTGAAATTGTCCATGTGTTTATGGATTTCGTTGACCTCTTTGTGTAGTCTGACATAGTAGTTGTCAGAATGGTCCAGAATTTCTGTTCTTTCACAAAGCATTGTGTCCAGGTTGGTTAATAATAATAATAATAATAATAATAATAATAATAATAATAATAATAATATAAAATTTTATCCCGCCTCTCCCAGTGGATCAAGGCGTCATTACAGGAATATATAAATACATTAAAACATTAAAATGTACCCCATCCTCTCCACCTACCAACCCTTCTATCCCCCTAAAACACTTTAATTATTAAAACAGATTAAAAACAAAATTAAAAACAAACATGTTATAACATGTTCTGCTACTGCTGATTTTTCTGGGTGGATTAGTCTGCAGTGTCTTTCATGTTCTTTGATTCATATTTGGACGCTGCATTTTGTAGTCCCTATGTAGACCTGCCCACGGCTGCAAGGTATGCAGTAAATTCCAGCAGAAGTTAGAGGATCCTTCTTGTCCTTTGCTGAACGTAGCATTTGTTGAATTTTCTTGGTCGGTCTGTAGATTGTTTGGAGGTTATGCTTCTTCATCAGTTTCCCTATACGGTCGGTGACCCCTTTGATATATGGTAAAAACACATTCCCTTTAGTTGGCTGCTTATCTTCACTACTGTGGTTTTTTCCGGATATTGAGGCTCTTCCATGAGAGATCATGACTTAACCCTCCCACAACAAACTTTTTTTTTTAAGTTGTAGATATAATATTTTTTTGCACAGAGGAAATTTCAGGGGCTCCTCCCCGGGAAGAAGGTAGAGAAAGACTGTTCTATTTAACAGGCTTTGTTGAAGTTTTACTGAAGTATATACAGTCTGATGAACTGTGCAACTATATTTAGTGAAAGAGAAAGAGGGGAAATCAATCATTTTTACTTTCTCTTCATTCCATCCTAAATACAAACAATTTCAGCATTTTGGTGTATTTTTCAACAATGCACTGAAAGGATATTTCTTTCCATTTGTGCTAGCAATTTCCAATTGTTGCTATGTACCTTCAAGTCATTTCTTGACTTATGGTGAGCCTAAGGCAAACCTGTCATGGGGTTTTCTTGGCAAGATTTGTTCAGAGGAAGTTTGCCTTTGTCTTCCTCTGAGCCTGAGAGAGTGTGACTTGCCCAAGATAATTCAGTGGGTCTCCATGGCTGAGTGGGGATTTGAATCCTGCTCTCTGGTGTGATAGACTAACACTCAAATCACTGAAATATGCTGGTTCTCAGCTTCAATAGATGCAGCTGTTTCCAAGTATGATGTACAAGAGCACATTATCCCTGTCTGCTGCATAGGAGTTAAAGAGACAAAGTGTCTCTGAAGAAAGAAGTGGCAACAGTAAGTCAGCATTACTTTGGCCTGAATACAAGAGATTCCGATCCAGATGTTAAGCAGTCAGAGCCTTGGATCTGAGTGGACAAAGTGTGCCAGTGTTGATTTCTTCTTCACTTAAATATTTTAATCTCAAGTTCTTTCTATCAAGTTCTTTCCATCTGAAATAAAATGAATTTTTGCTCATGTTACTTCCAAATCAAACCAAAAGGAAAATTTCAACCCATTTCTACTGAGAAGCATCTTCATTCTGCTCCAATTAGGAAGCGAAAGCTCTTTCTCAAGCCATTAGACTAGGCAGTTGGCAGCAGCCTCCTTTTTGATATATATCATGTACAACTCCAAAAGCTTCAAGCTTAAGCAGGAATGATATTCACAGGATGAATGCTCATGCCATGCCTATCGCTTATCTAGACATGTATAAAAGCAGGACAGTTTTGAGGAGCCACTACATTCTAATTGGATGACAGGAAGAAACTGCCAAGGCCTAATTGAGGAGGGGAGATAACTGTCAGTAATGACATTTCCAGATGATTGCAAAGCTCAGGGACTTAATCTGAGGTGTAACTGTGCCAGAGTGTGAGTCATGTAATCATATTAACCAGTCAAGAAGCTCTCCCTCTTTCTCTCTCTTTCTCATTATTTAATTTTCCAGGCAAACTCCCTATGGTAATACATTCCAAGAACAGTGTCAATACTGTACAAGATGATATAAGGCCATGTCAATAAATAGCTGCACAGAGAACATAGCTGTCAGTTATGCAAACAGTCAAGAGAGGAAGAGAGTGCCTAACTGGCTAGAAATGGATCTGCACCTTCAACCTTTCTGTTCTTTCCTGCCCAAGTCCAAGTTGGGGTCTTATGAGACAACGTGATCTAATGAGGTGGTGGAGCAGAGATGGAGGGATGGGAACGTACACCTCAGTAAAGGAGGGTTGTTGTTGCTGTTGTTGTGTGCCTTCAAATTGTTTCCAGCTTATGGTGACCCTATCATGGGGTTTTCTGGAGTGAGAATGAGTGGTGAGTTTCCATGGTTAAGCAGGGAATTGAACCCTGCTCTCCAGAGTCATAGTCTAATGTTCATACCACTACATAACGCTGACTAAGCAGGGCTGAGTCAGAGTCTTTTGCTGAAGGCAAATGATGCAGTTGCTCTCTCCTCAACTCTGTGTTTAGAAGTCAACTTGACTGGCATGTGAACCTTACTTCAAGCACAGCCATGACAATACAGATTGGTTTATAAGGCTGAGGACAGACTGTGTCATACCCCTAGCTCCTGCAAGAGAAGGGAAAGGCCAGCAGCCCCATTAGCTCAGGAGCAATAGCTAGATGCCTTTTATTCTCTCTTTCGCCCAATAATTTGTAAGCCAACAAGAGAAAGAGCAACCTGGAAGTGGGGTGGGGGCTGATACTCTTCCATTTAGACCAACTTTCTGGGTTCTTCACTAGTTACATGGATGTTTGAAAACCACATTTCTCACCCATTCTGACAAAAACCTTGCTTTCTCCTTCTTTCTTTGGTCATTTCCACACTATGCTGTTATAGTGCTATTATTTGTTTTTCATTTTTGGTCTTTACTTCATATGCATTTCGAATGTCTCTACAACTTTCTAAAGTCCTCCAGATTTCCAAACATTACATAAAGAAATTACTGGTTTCAGTAATGTGGATCCTTTATTATTTTAGTCGTGGGTGTGGGTGTGGGAAGTCCCTTATTGAGACTACTAACTCAAAACCAATTATTCCAACCAGAACCATTTTACAGTAAGTAGTTTATGCTTTTGACTTCAGTTCTGTAATTTCCCAGTCCTGGGGGACTAACACAGTCTAAAACTGGTACCTGGTATGGGGTGAAAAGTCAGCGTGGCAAAAAAGAACCCATGTCTAACTCCCCTTCTCACACCAACAAAGCATGAATTGGCACACAGAGCTGATTTGACTGTTACCCCCTCCCCTCTCTGATTGTCATAGAGTCATAGACTCATAGAATCATAGAGTTGGAAGAGACCCCAGGAGCCATCCAGTCCAACCCCCTGCTATGCAGGAACACACATCAAAACATTCCCAACAGATGGCCATCCAGCCTCTTCTTAAAAACCTCCAAAGAAGGAGACTCCATCACACTTCAAAGCAGCATATTCCACTGCTGGACAGCTATGACCATCAGGAAGTTCTTCCTGAGGTTCAGGTAGAAATCTCCTTTCTTACAGCTTGAATCTAATGCTCTTTGCCCTAGTCTCTGGAGCAGTGGAAAACAAGCCTGCTCCTTCCTTGCCATGACATCCTTTCAAATATTTAAACATGGTTATCATGTCCCCTCTTAACCTTCTCTTCTGCAGACTAAACATACCCAGCTCCCTAAGCCGTTCCTCATAGGGCATGGCTTCCAGACGCATTATCTTGGAATTCCATTCTGCTCCTCAGAATGGATTAAGTTCCAAGGCCAGGGCTGAACTGGAATTGTCTCCTTTAGCAGCTACCACTAACTCACTGATAGGTAAAGCCCCCCAAAATCCAGTCAAAACCACTGCATGGAAAAGTGTAGTCTCATAAACGATGCCTACAGCCTGTTAGACAACCTAAATAACTCAAATTCCCTCCTGGCCTTCTGATAGCTCTCCTAGCACATGGAGCTAAGGAGAAACTAATGTCTCAGACAACTTCACCGCCTAAGACTCTACATGTTTGTAGGCATCAGTAGGGACAGAACCAGAATCTGTGTCCGGAACAAGGTGTCTTAAGCACTCCAGCTGCTGGCAGAAAAGATTCATGCCAGCCACATCCTTCATGTCTTCACTCTATCAAGCAGCCACAGTCCTGCTGAAATCTGCTCTGATACTGACTGAAGCATCAGAGCCAGCTGATGAAACTGCTCCATCTGATTGTGAACAATTGCTTACCCCAGTTGTATGTCTCATAGTGAACAAGACATGATACTGGAGACCTCTAATCGTGAAGGCTAGGTCCAGGCACATGTCATGAGCGGATCTAGAGAACAGTAAATTAATGACACTGACCAGGGTCATACTGTAACCAAGAATGGACAGACAAGTGTGAATTCAGGAGCCCACAACTAAATAGTCACCTCATTTGCAAAAAAATTCCTAGAGATACCTCACATGCCTGACAACAAACCAAACTAAACTCTGGCACCATTTCCCTGTAAAGTAAACTAAGGCCCTTTCCGCACGTGATCATTAAGGCGGGCCAATGCGTCTTGCCACAGAGGTCTTCTGCACATTGGAGTGGACTAGGTTCAGTTTATTTACCTTCGTTCCGCATGTAATTCCAACTAAATATGCCCCCACGTGGTGGTAAAACGTGCTATTTGAAAACTGGAAGAAATTGTTTTTCCAATTTTCCAGATTGATCCAATTTGTACTTTCGCAGTGGTGCAGAAACGTACATTTGCACCAATGTGAATTGGTGGTCAGGGGATGGCTCATGGGAGGGGCCAGGGGGTAGTATGGACTTTCGCATGTACGCATGTACGCACATACTTAATGACGTACTAAACCGTGCAAAAATGGGGGGGCAATCACAGCCAACGGGGTGGGGTGAGGGGAGTGGGGTGAGGGGAGTAGCAGGAGTGGCCATGGCACAGGCAGTGTGGATTCATGAACTCACACTCCTCCGAATCAGAATGGAACACATGCAGTAGCTGTGCAGAAGGAAATGAGGGAAAGTCCGCCTTGTTTCGAGCCCAGAAAATCTGGTAAGAAATGGCACAAACTGATTCACCGGCCTTATGCGGAAAGGGCCTAATATGGGAAGGTCTTCTGAAGCTCCATTAAGATGGAGTAGAAACTCATTCTAAACTTCCATATCAGCCCTTGCCTGAGATATAGCCTGAAGCCTATGGTGGAATTTGTGCAACCCTGGCCTTGCATCGTAACAACTATGCAGGAAAGCCCCACTAGGAACATACAGAATTAAGATAGCCAACTAGTTTCTGCAACTCTTGTAGAGTGACTTTCCTTAGTTCCTACAATTTGCCATTTATGAGATGGCAGCATTGTTAAATGATAACAGTTTGTATAACTAAGCAGGCAAGGCAGGTGGATGATGCACTGAACTTTACAAAAGCAGAACAGGAGACCAAACACCACCCTAGATGTACCTGGTCCATGTAGAAGCCACCAGCCAGTGAGAAGTCCAATAGTTAAAATGTTTATTGTCAACTAGGAGAAAGCAGTTGAGCCTCTAAGCCACAGCAGGACTGATAATCACTTCCCTTATTAACCTCCCTGTCAATCTGCTATCTAACCATGGATTCCAGATGCTTAAGTGGTTTCAAATTACCATAAACAAAAAGGGGTAATGCAGAAAATCTGCAAAATAATACTAAAGCTGGACTTAAAACCATCACATATAATATGGGCATCTGAAACTTCCTAATAGACAAGCACCATGGAACTAGCATGTCAAACAAAATTGTTCCTTACACCTTTAGGAAGTGGCTATTAAGCTCCTTGCCTCTTGCATCTGAAACACTGGCGCAAACTGTTAGCTCACTGGGCCTTTCTTTGTTGACAATTCCAAAAGGATTGAGGGCCTGTACGATTAAAGCACTTATGTTTTAATTTGTATGGCTGATGTGAACGGAAGACCCACCAACACCCAATGAAAAGTAAGTCAAAGTAAATTAAAAGACAAAGGAGAACAAAACTGATTGGCAGGGACAGGTTGGGAAGAACTGCACTCCATTCTGTCCCTGTCAGCCTAAACCAAATTAGCATCTGATGAAAAGCAAGAGTTTGCATAGTGATCTTTCCACTCTGTGTTGCAAAGATTCAAAAAGGGCATGTGAAGAGGTGAGCCGGCCTTAAATAGCCTGTGTTCTGCCCATATCAGGTGCAGTGTTCTGGTGCCCAGCACAAGATGCAAAGTGCCCTGTCTCTCCCAGGGAGGGCATCAAACTCCTCCCGTCCCCTGCAGTGTCATTCACTATGTGGCTCCAGGTACATATTATGTGTATATATATATGTGTGTGTATGCCCATATATACACACTTGAGGGGGGAATGTTCATAGAAATGTCCACACACATCTTGATTCTTATTTATTTCTTCTTCTTCTTCTTCTTCTTCTTCTTCTTCTTCTTCTTCTTCTTCTTCTTCTTCTTCTTCTTCATCATCAGAATGCCACTGCCATTGCCGTACTGTTCCATCTTTTCATTAACATATGCTTCCTCTTTGGGAAGTGACCATGCTGGATCTTCATAATTTCCAGAAGAGCTTAGAAAAGCTCCTTTGGTGGACTTCAGCTCCCACAATCCTCCAGCCAATATGGTGAACATGCCACAAAGGGATTCTGGGAGCCGAAATCAAAAAGGAATTTTCCCAAGTGCTCATTTCCAGGTGTGTGTTTTAAAAGGTACAATTATGTAAAATAATAAAAAAGGTCTGTTGACATAACAAAACAAAAACAAACCCCCAGGGGAAAAACATGCTACTTGTATAAAGATAATATGAGTAAAATATGCTTATTAACTTTTAGCTTTTTTATTATTATTTTTTTAAGAAAGTCTTTCCTGATGGATAAATGTTATGATCAATTATATATGTGCCATTTTATTGTTCCTTTTGTTCCTTATTGAGGTCGTCTGTATAATCCCACTATATCAAGCAGGTCTGCAAACAAGATAAGAAAATGCAGCCTTTCTTCCTGAGATGAGAGAATTCCACAGTATTGTTCTGAGCAGATGCACAGTTTCATCTCCTCCAGCTATCAATTCCCATTCATTGAATGAGTTTGTAACCATCTGTATGGTTATTCAAGAATTTATTACTATAATCTTCTAAAAAGTGAAATCATTTTCTTCCTGCTTACCCATTTTCTTACCCTTTTCTCATGGTATGACAGAGAATACACTTCAGCAAAGCTGTACCTGGGGCTATTTCCACTTCTGATTGCTTCTGAAAAGGTTAAATGAGCATTGAGCAGTCCTGAAAATTAATGCATTAAATACATATAAACCTATATGTCCACATGGAATTCTCAGTGCACACTGGCACCAAAAAACAACACTAGACTTCATACCTTATCTCTGGCATGGGTTGAATCAATATCATTGTGGCACTTAGGGCTGGTTTACACATATCAGCTATACTTTATGGCCTATCAGGTAAGAGCTTATTAATTCCTTCGTTTTGCTTTCCTAAGTAGGCAGTAAAAAACTAAAACATTTTATCAGTCACTTGGTGTTCTATCTTGAATGGATGAGGTTGCATTCAAGTTGTTAGGTCTCAGGTTGGCCAGATTGCTTTTGCTGTTGCTGCTGCTGCTGTTGTTGATGATAACATATTGTTGCAGATGTTGTTGTTCTGTGCTCTCAAGCTGGCTTCCACTTATGGCAAGTCCATGCCACTAAGACCTCTAAGAGACCTTGTTACTAACCATGCTCCTCAGATCCTGCAGACTTGGGGCCAAGGCTTCTTTGACTAAGTCAATCCTTCCACTTTTTCTAGTGTTTTCAACTTTACTTGGCATTTATCATTTTCCCCCAGTTTGTCATGTCTCAAGATGTGTCCTAAGTTTGATAACCTCAGTTCAAGCATTTGGGTTTCTAGTGAAAGTTCAGATTTATTTGCTCTCAAACCTGCTGGTGTGTCTTTTTGGCAGTCCAAGGTACCCACAGAACTCTCTTCCAGTACCACATTTGAATAAGCTGATTTTCTGCATTGTGACACTGTAATGTCAAAGCAATATCAAAATAAGAGCTTAGGAAAAATCACTTTTTTCTTTGGACTACAACTGCCTAGATTTCCCAGCCAGCATGACCAGGTAGCTCAAGTCAAAACACAGTTTGACTTCTTAGGAAATTGGAATCTTCTTTCTCTTCCACCTCCAGATACACAGTAATCCATGAAATCTGAACTCTTTCCTTGTCAGGTAATCATGACAGGTAACTTTTGCAGGAACAGAGTCTAGAAGGGAAATCTTGGCAGGACCGTTGGGCTTACAATTTAACTGTATCTAGAGCTACAGTAATACAAGTTTAAAAAGACTGAGAAATCAGCAGAGATAGAAGACTAGGGGCCAGAATTCAAGCTGGGCCTGTATCAGGACTGGACAACTGTGTGTATATATGGAGGTACTGAGGTGGCACCTCCCCTCACAACACACACACCAGATTCCACCACAAGCTGCCAAACCCCCTTCCAGAAAAATTAGAAGTGACCTTCTGGACCTTTCAATCTTTTGGATTTTTTTAAACATGAAGGTGTGTGTGTGTGTGTGTGTGTGCGCACGCAGGCGCAGGGGGGGAGTTTACATATCCTCCAACTGTGCCAATCTGCCAGTAACAGTCTCAATTTATCATCCATCATCCCAATTTCTCAGCTGCTTTTAAAATCTCCCAGTTTCTGTTCCCTCCTCCTACTTTCCTCCTTCATCCTGGCATGCTTCCATTGGTGCAAACTGAGTTCAAAGTGCAAAAGCAATTTGTACTCAATTAATACAATGGATTGTGGGGAAGGGAAAGAGGATGGAGTCTTGCAGGCAAAAGCAGACTACTGCAGTCTGGCCTAGTTTATGTGCTCTTCTTCAAGTAATTTTTGCCATCTTGACCACTCTCTGATGTTGCTTGGCCACATGTGTCCTGGTTTTCATCTGTAAAGGTATTGTTTTAAATTGGAGGGTACCTTCTGGAGGTACAATTCTCTGCTGTTGCAATTGTTTTAAATATTTGTGATAGTGGAGAGTCCAGGATGGACCTGAAGGTCACAGACATGGCATTGGATGGCATGATTCTCATCTGTTGTCTATGGTAATCTAAAATGAGGATTACAGAGGATGGGGAATATGAAGGTTCTGAAAATATTCTGAGAAGTAATTCAACCCTTGGTGCAGGGATGAGACAGAAATAGCTAATATCAGAAAGCCCTGGTGGTGCAGTGGTTAAATGCCAGTACTGCAAGCCACAAGGTTGTGAGTTCGATCCTGCCCGGCTCCAAGGTTGACTCAGCCTTCCATCCTTTCGCAGGTCGGTAAAATGAGTACTCAGCTTGTTGGGGGCATGTATAGAAATGTTTCGAAATACATGCTATTTGTAAGTTGTTCGCCGCCTTGATCCATATGGACAGGCGGGATACAAATAAATAATAATAATAATAATAATAATAATAATAATAATAATAATAATAATAATAATAATAGAAATGCTTAGGTGATTCATTTTAATGTCTCATAACTAGCATGAGGACTGGCAAGCACTTTTTATGTCAGCCTTTCCCAACCTTTTCCACTCTAGATATTTTCCCAAAATTTCTGGCTGACGCTGGTGGGAAATAAAAGTCAAAACATCTGGAGGGGACCAGGTTGGTGAAGGCTATATTAGACACTTGACAAAAGGAACATGTAACAAAATATGGTGTTGCACAGTGATCTTGTTCAAGGTTCTAGCCAACAAGTTATCCATGCCCTTTCCCATACTGTTTCCTTTCCTTCCCATAGTTTTCAGTTTCCACTCCTCAGTTAACAGCATGTTATTGAGCCAAAGCTAGTTAATGACTACGCTCAGTCATCATTGAGCTCTTAATTGGAAGATATTTCCTGCTTTTTTCCCTCACCCTAAACATTCTGTGCTTTCAGTGATTTATTCAGTTTCTCCATTTCTATTCTGTTTTACCGCTGTACTCAGCTTCACATCAGCCAGCTACTTCTGTATGATTAACATCTATATAACTATACCTCCCTTCCTTGTCAACCCTTTAATTTGCTCCTTTGCTTGATCTTCTTTAATTAACTAATTGAAACCTTTGTTCTTCAGTGTACAAGCTGACCTTGTTTGTAAGCACTTCACTCTGATAGTCTTCACACTCCTCCACTTGCTCTCTTTTGTTGCATGCTGTTTCTCTACAGTCTTTTTGTGTAATCGATTTTCTTCTCCATTTGAACTTGATACTCTCTTTTTATTCATTTGGGGGTTTATGTTGATAAATAAAAGAGCTATCTCTTGGGAGAAAGAATTTAACATTTTGAACTTATCAGCTTCTCTTATTCCAAGGAAAAAGACTCTATGTCCAAGGACCACAAATCAAAATGTACATAACACATGTTTGAAAAAAGAGCAAGGAAAGCAGAAGCAGCATAAAACAGATTCACATGGGCCACCAACCACATGTCACAAATGAGAGTCCTCAAATTACTAAAACCTCCCTATTTCATTAGACTGCAAATCCATTATATTTAAATCAGCACCAATAGAGGTGCATGTTTTAATATATAGTATATTCAACTTGGATGAAGGAAATGCTCAATGAGTATTTCCAGTTTCTATTTATGGTTTTGAAAGCTGGACAGTGAAGAAAGCTGACAGGAAAAGAATTAACTTATTTGAAATGTGATCCCAGAGGCAAGTTCTACAGATACCATGGCCTTCCAAAATGACCAATAAATGGGTCCTAGAGCAAATCAAGCCCGAACTTTCCCAAGCTAAAATGATCAAGCTATGACTATTGTACTTTGGCCATATCATGAGATGACATGACTTGTTAGAAAAGCCAATAACACTTGGTGAAGTTGGAGGCAGCAGGAAAAGAGGAGGACTGCATTATAGGGAGAGAGACTGCATCAAGAAAGCCAGGGTGCTGACTTCGCAGGACCTGCATAGGGTTGATGATGACAGGGTCTCTTGGAAGTCTCTTATTTATAGGGTTGCCATAAGTCAAAGCCCATTTGATGGCAATTAACAATAACAATTCATACCACTATCACCAAAGTTCTAACTCCCACATTGCCGTGCAACTTTCAGCAAGTATGTATGAGCAACAATAATAACATATTTCTGTCTTCTTAAGTGCTATGAATCATATATTGCCCTTTCTATGTAAAGATGATATTCAAAAATGCACATAAGAATTTCAGGATTGCTTTAGTTGTATATTTCTGCTTGGCAGGGGGCTGAACTACCCATCCCTAACAGTCCCTTCCAACTCCATGATTCTATGATTAATTTAACGAGTGTCACCATGTACCCAAACTCCAACTTACTGTGGGTTTAGTGCTGGAATATTATCCTGGGTGCTGCAAGGAGGAGCAATGCTCCATCCCCTCCCACACAGAATGTGACTGGGGAGATATAGCCACAACTTTATTGGTTACAGATGAGAAGTATTAGCATGACATGAGGTCAAATCCAGGTATCAGATGACCACCTGCCATCTGTCACACATAACCCAGCCTGCATGCTGGGGGAAACCTCAAGGGATGACAATGTGGAATCACATGGGTGCACAACTATGTGATTCCTTGCCATCCGGGAATGAGGCTGCTCACTGTCTTTGAGCTCCACTTGCCTGGACCATAGAGTTCCTTAACGGGATCCCCAGTGGGGAATAAAGGGCGTTGTAGGGCCCTCATTTTCCCCAAACTAGATCCTTTCCATGCCACATCACCCTAAGTGGTAAAAACTAACAGAAGCAAGGAAACAAGAACATGCAAACCTAGGTGGATGGATTGGAAGTCTGTTTGTGCCTGAATGTCAGGATAGCCAATTGCTTATATTCTTTTTCACTGGACCTGAGTGAAACAAGCCACTGTCAGATTGGGTGAAGTCCACACCAGCTCCTGATCAGGGCTCTGACCTGAATGAGCTGAACAGTGATGGCAATTTGAAGCAGATCTAATCAAAGATATTTTCATAAATGCAGGGGGGAGAGGTTGAACAGAATGCTCTCCAATGTCCTGTGCAGTCCTCTGAGGTTTTGGTCACAAGGGTGGAAACTGGACAACAGAAGGATTGCTCAAATAATCCAAACTGATGAGATAGGGAAACGAGTGGCCAAGCGCCTTTTCTCTTCTTAAGAAGATTGTTCTCAATACCTTGACTCTTCTACAAGAAGAACATCCTTTGGGAAATCAGGAATTTCTTTTCTCCCTCCTCCTAGATCTAGCATGTGATAACCTGGCATCTGCTTGAAAGGGAGAACAAGCTAAGTAACAAGCTGAGTGAAAAAGCTGCAGCTGTGTGCCAAGCTGAGTTTGAAGTTTGAGAAGCTTCTTTATGGGGCAAAGTGTCCCTTATTGGGGAACAGAGAGCCCAACATCAGCTAGAGCATTAGTGCTGTGGACTTCCATCTTATGTTTAACTTGTATATTTGTAAATTCAAATATTATAAAACCACACTCTGTTTCCAGAAAACTTGTGCCAAGAAAACCAACCCTAGAAAAAGTATTTAAACCCCTAAACCTTGGAATACACAAAATGGCAATACCCATTGCAGTATACTCAGCTCCTAGTTTTTGCAGATTTCTTCATTTGTCCTATACACTCCATACTTTTGCCATCTATGCTTCCCTTTTCTGAAACCTCTGCAATGGTAAGTGGCATATCTGTATTCCTGAAATGTAGCAAATGGAAGGGGACAAAATAGTCTGGGCCAAATATAGTCGTGTTATTATTACCTCCTATGTCCTGCATACAATGCTTCTCATCATGTAGCCTCAAATGGCATATCATCTCCTGCTTCCAGTACATTTTTATGAAATATACATGAGCCTGAAATCTCTGTGCCTTTCCAAATGCCTAAAGGCAGAATCTTCCACCTTCCAAAATGCTGATGGATGAATAGATTGTGATTCAGAGTGATTGTAGTCAAACTGTAAGAGAAAACATTCAGAAACAGATGGGAGATAAGGCACTTGGGGCCAATCTTTGTTAGTACTTAGATACTGACAAAATTCAAAATTAGTTGATTTGTAAGCCAAACCTGGGATGTTCGTAATACAGCATGTGCAAATCTATATCCCATTTTTGTCATTCAAATGAGGCTCATTTTTATTTTATATTTGCCTAAGAGCCAGCATGGTATAGTGGTTTGAGCACTGGACTATGGTTCTAGAGATCAGGGTTCAAATATTCCCTCACCCATGGAACTCCACTGGGTTACCTTGGGCAAGTCACATTCTCTCAGGCTCAGAGGAAGGCAAAGACAACCATCCTCTGAACAAATCATGCCAAAAAAAGCCTGTGATAGGTTGACCTTAGGCTTGCCATAAGCTGGAAATGACTTGAAGGTGCACAACAAGCTACTGTATAGTCCACTTGTTTGAGAGGAGGAGGCTTACACTAGGTCAAAAGGATTTTAAAACAATCTTCTTCCTCCTCCTCCTCCTCTTCTCTCTTCTTTTTCTTCTTCCTTTTTAAACTTTCTTATCTTCTTTGAGAAAATAAGAAACATGGCTCCAACCACATACTTTTGAAACAAGGAAAGGCACTATATGCTTATGTCATGTTGTTTCCATGGGTGGTACAGCAAGGCAAAAAATATTTTATAGAAATAAATATTTTAGAAAATTATTTTTTTTAAAAAAAAGAAATGCATTGTCATGACATTTAGGCATAGGCAGATTTAAGATGGAATTAGGCAAATGTATGGAGAGGGACAGGTTTTCTAGTGGCCAGAATTAGCCAGTTCCCTGAACCTGTACCTGATGAGACCTATGTGGAAGAGGAAGGAGAGCCTCACCCCTCACTGGTCCCTGCAAATAGCAAGAAGAGTAAGAGCTGACAACCTTAGTGAGAACTCTGAGACATTTATTATCAAGGACACACACCAGCTGAAACCATGAAGTTCACTGGAAGAGCCAGCATTGCTCAGCTTAGCTTGCATGAAGCTAAGAGAGAAGGACAGTAGCCCTGTTTACTTTAAAAATCAGAGATGTCTGTGGCCTTTGTGTTCTCTCAGAGGCCACTGTGGTTGGACAAGATGCTGGAATAGGTGGGCCATAACCCCAGTCCAGCAAGACTCTTCTTATGTTCTTGCTATAACAATAATGTGGAAGAACTTAGATTCTGTCCATTGGCATGAGTTACAGGGACAGTCCAAATATGACATAATAAATATATGAATGAATCTGTGTAAAGCACACAGAGATCTGTGAATAAGTGACTTGAAAAATGCAAAAAATTTACTAAACCACAGCACCTGTATTTGCATATAGGCAGATAGCTATATGTGCTAATATTTACATATTAAAATGTTAACATACAGTAGTTATGCATTATTAAATAGACGATTTACTGAATAATAATAGGTTAATAGATGAGTTACTCCATTGCCAATTTTATTTTTCTTGCACCAGGTCCCAGCCTCAAATTAATGTAGTAGAAAGGCCTTCACAGAAGTATTTCTCTTGAGTTTTGGAACTTATTTCCTTCAGCTAACACCCAGTCCTGATCATCTGGGGGGAAGAAATACAGAACCATGTTAACTAGACATCTCATGGCTAGGAATAAGCATGTACTAAAGAATTCTATGTTTTTACAACATTTTTTAATGCTACCAGTTGACCTTGATTACTATCAGAAAGGAACATGTTGGAAACTAAATAGAAGGAACTCTTAAACCTTGGTAACATTTACAGTGAAATCCTATACTCCAGGTGTGCAGGTTGAAGTATTATAAGATGTGGCAAAAATCCCACTAGACTAATGGAAGTCACATGCTTCCACCACTTGGGATAAGTTGGTGCAGCTGCATGGATACTCTGTTCCAGTGCTTCTCTTGTTCTGATTTGGCCAAGTAGAAGGTATGGTAGATGTTGCACCAGTGTAATAGTGACATTTCTTTCCATTATGGTGGAACTGGAATATAACTGATATGAAAGAGATACTCAGGATGTATGTTTTAAAAGGCTTCTCTCACTCCCATTACCTGATTAAGACTGTATAAGAACATAAAGGGATTCACCAGTGTAGACCTTGCTGGCATATCAGAGGGAACCTAGAGAGAGAGAAATGTTCATTTTCAATCAGAAGGGACCAACAGAGCCAGCAATGCTAACCAAAAGAGAGAAGCCAATTCAATTGCTCCTTAACCTCAAGGGAGTAATCTGCAACAGGTGGGAAAGAGTATGGCTGTAGCAGGTTTCTTTGGAATTGAGAAACAAATAAGGAAAATAAAAGGATCCAGAATGGCTTTACAAGCAAACTGGCCAGGCTGGAGGAGCCCATACTCAGAAATTCTTTCTGTGAACACTGTGGCTGGAGTACGGTGCAGACAGCCTAATGGACAGCCCAGACAATGTAGGTGAGGGATATGAGTCTATAGGTGATAGGCTTGATCAGCCAGTGAGAGGAGGTGGACCTAAGGAGCCTGGAATTTCAGAACTCCCAAGGAAAGGTCTACCAGAGTATTTATTTTTTTGCTTAAATGAGATAAACACAGAGACTTGCAAAAGGCAATGATGTAATGGTGCCTTTGGAAAATCACTGCATGATCATGACCCAGTACTGTGAATCTTGAGGGAAGAAAATCCTGACTGTACCCACTAAACAAACCTTTAGAACTGTAGAATCTGGTGTGGGATCATGGATTTCAAAGAGCAAAAATGGTTTAACATTTCTTTATTAGGGGAAAGACACCTCAGGCAATGAAAATAATTTTTATGGGGCTAATTGGTGGAACTGGCAAAACCACCTAAGAAAACCTTATGAAATTCATGGGTTTGCCAATAAGTTGACAGATGATACACACTTGATGGAATAAACCTTTCTATCCACCCCCATGGACTAACTTGTGGAATAAAACCTTTTTTACAATACTTCTTGAGATTAATCTCTCCTTCAGATCAGGTTTACTAGATGATTCCAGTTCTTTCTGTGGTCAGAATACAGTAATGCTATGTTCAGTCTCATTGCCTTCTCAGCCAGATCTACTTCACAGGGTTTTTATGGGGATAAGGTGTGGACACTGTCTTGAGCTCATTGTAAGAAAAGTGGTATATAAATGAAACTAACTGCTAAATAAATAATTTTGAAGCAAAATAAGGTAACCAGAGATAGTGGGGTATGCTACAGTTCTCCCTGAAAGCTAAAAGTTTCCAGTAAATATTGGGAAACACATAAGCACTGTTTAGGAAATACAACAAGTTCTTAAAACAAGGGACTTTCCCCAGCCCAGCAAATACAGATAGGTCTGAATATATGTGATCAATTTCAGTGTTTAAAACACATTAAGATATTATAATATTTTACTCTTTGCTCAGAGTCTTCTGAGAAAACGGGCATTAACAGGCATTAACGGGCATTAGTTGACCTTCAAGGACCATTTTCACAGTACCTAATTGCATGGGAGATTGTGTAGCCTGAAGACTCCTTCTAGTCAAGATAGTCACTTATGGCTGGTAGCTTCTGTGTCGGGATGGTTAATCTGCTGTACAGTCTATTCCAAACGTTAAAGGCATGTCTAAAGGTCTCAATTGATTTTGAGGAATAGGAATACAAAACCTTCTTAGCAGCTTTAAAATTCAGATTGAAAGATGGAATGGAATGGTCAACACAAGGAAATGAAAACTACCAGTTGCCACTGAAACTGGAAATCTTTGCCTGCTTGGAAGGAAAACATGCTGTGACAGGATTGGCAGGGAGAAAAACCTAGAGTTAAACATATGGTATTACAAGATGCCAAACAAAGGGGATCCCTAGAGCTTCCAGATTTGAAATTACATTATGCTGCATGTTTAAAGATTGGATTACAGATAATAGAATATTAGGATTTGAGGGGCATGAACTGAAGTTCAGATGGCATGGATAGCTGTGGTATTGGAAAAGTAAAGTAAATGCAGCATCTAATAGCCTTTATGTCAGGAGGTCCCTGCTGAGAATCTGGAACAGATATAAAACAGAACTATGTTTGAAAATGCCATTATGGATATCATTCCAAGAAGTCTTTTGTAGAAAAAAACATGGATCCCAAAGAAAGACGTTGACTTAGCAAGATCTATTGGAAACTGAATCAGAACAATATAAAATTAAACCTTTAGAACAGCTAACTCAAGAAGGATTCAGCTTCCAATGGTTCTCAGACAAGTGGTAGAAAAATACGAGGAAAATAAAAAGTTATGTGATTTTGAAACAATTGGAAGTGAATTTGAAAAGCAAAAGTGGACAACTTGGAAATATCAAAATGTGTATGTGTGTTTGTGGGAAGGAGGTTGAGGTGCAGGCCATTTCCGCACTAGGCCGTTATAGAGCTGTGATTCCACTTTCAACCTCCTATAGAATCCTGGGGTTTGTAGTTTCAGGAGGGGCCAGGCAGCCCCTCCCAAAACTGCCAACCCAAGGATTCCATAGGAGGTTGAAAGTGGAATCACAACGCTATAACAGCCTACTGCAGAAATGGGTATAGTGAGGAGAGTGGGCACCCAGGATCCAAACCAGCCAGCTCAGGGAAGGGAGAGTGAAAGAGGGTGAGTGGGTGGGCATTGTGGTCCTATACTTCCTTTCTCACACTCATCTCCTTCCTTGGGTGTGTGGGGGTATTGGGAGAGAATTTGCAGTGCTAAGTAGGCAGGCTATGAGCCACTCTTAGGTGGCCAGACAGCTGCTGGTGGAGGAGCAGGGGTACCAGAGGTGGGTATTTAAGCAGCTGCATGGCCTGACTGGAGCAGAGGAGAAGCTTCTCCTGAATAAAAAGCACTTGGGGGGGGCAGGGGTTGCAGAAACTCACAAAATAACCAAATTCATGAAAGTTAAACCCACAAATGTGAAGGGCTGACTGTATACTAAAAGTCCTTGTAAAATCTTCAGCATCACTTTTCTTTCGTGGGAAGTTAATGCAACAATCTGGTCGTTACTGCAAACCCTGGTACCCTCTTTCTCATGGACTGGAATTTAGGTTGAATATTCACAGTCTGAGGGACATTGTTTTGTGTTTGACATTTGTTGGCAGAATGTTATTAAAATCTGGATTCCATCCCTGTAGCTTAAAACAGCTCTATTTGTCCCTGTTCTTTAAAGTGTTTTGAGAGCAGTTTTCACCTCATTTTCTAAAATTGTAGCTTTTTTTGGTCAAAAGATTCATTTTTGAAGGTAATTCTTAAATCTCCATTATCTTTTTATTTTGTCCTAATAATATAATAGCATTCCTAGGTTGATCATTCAGTATCCCTGTTCTAGGATTTAAATTTTTGATTTCCCTTTGGTCTTGTAAAGTGGTCTCTTGCTCTTGCCTTTTTATTGTCTTCTGTTTTTTCACATTGATGATTACAATAATTCTCTTTGTCCCTACATATAAGTTGCTGAACAGTTACATTCAGGATTCTAATTCTTTTTTTGTCATCTTTTATTTTTGGTTTCACTTGTTTTTAAGCCGTTGAAGATTTATCTAGTTAAACTTTTCTTTTATTCATTTGCTACAGATAAAATCTTTTTGCATTCTTCCTTGATAATATCTCTAGTTTCACGATCTAGTGGTCACTTTGGAAAACCCTAACCATAATTTAAATGTGTTCAAAACTGTCCTTAAAGATTTTGAAAAACAATCAGGCTTGAAAATTACCAAAGAAAAAACAGTATTAACCAAAAATACTTCCAAAGAGGAGGAAACCTTGATATCACAAATTAACTGGATATACTATTGTTAAGAAAATTAAATATTTAGGAATTATAATCACAACAAAAAACACCTAACCTCTTTAAAAATAATTATGAAAAATTATGGAAGGACATATTGAAAGATTTAAACAATTGGAATAATTTGAGATTATCGTTTTTTGGGGAAATTGCTGCTATGAAGATGTCTATCCTACCAAAGATCCTCTACTTATTTCAGACAATCCCAATTATAACAGTTATAAAATTATTAAAGATTGGCAGAAAGAAATTTCTAAATTCATATGGGGAGGAAAAAAGCCAAGAATAAAGTTGAAAACTTTAGAAGACTCAAAAGAAAGAGGAGGGTTAGCATTGCCAAATTTGATGTTACACTATCTTGCTTGCTGCTTAAATTGGATACAAGACTGGATCAATCTTGATAACACCAAATTATTAAATCTAGAGGGAGATGGTCTTTGGTCAGGTTGGCACTTTTACTTATGGTACAGTAAGGCTAAAAATAATAAAGAATTTCATCATCATTATATAAGGAAAGCTCTACTAAATGTATGGAGAAGATATGTTATGAGAGCTTGTTTGAAAACCCCCACTGGGTTTCCTCTCATGAGGCCTATTATAAAAAGGAAAATATATTATCCGTTAAATGGATAAAATATAATGATCTGGTTGAGAAGCAACAAGATCAAATTAAAATTAGATTCCAGCAAGAACTGAATGAATCCGGAATTAAATGTCACTGACTCTTATATAGACAACTCAGAGAAAAACTAAGAAATGATATTAAATTAAATGATTACCAAATAAAGGAGGAGGAATTAACTGCAATTTTATGCTCAAGGAAATCTAAACCTATTTCTTCCATTTATAGAATTCTTTTACAATGGGCGTCAGAGGACGAGCCTGTTAAATCAGCCATGATTAAATGGGCACAAAATGTTTCTCATCCAATTCTGATGGAACAATGGGAGAAAATCTGGAAAAAACAGGTGAAATATACCGCATGCCAAGATACTAAGGAAAATCTACATAAGATGTATCTACAATGGTATCTTACACCTGTAAAATTGTCTAAAGTGTATCATAAGTATTCAAACAAATGTTGGAAATGTGGTCAAGAAACTGGTACTTTTTATCATCATTGGTGGTCCTGTAAAATTGTTAAAAAAATTTGGAAGATTATTCATATTCAAACAGAGAAAATGTTAGGCATCCAGTTTGAAATGTCCCCAGAACTTTATCTACTGTCTAAATGGATGATGGTCTAGAAGAAAAGGCTGGAAAACAACTGTTTTACATAGCAGCTGCCGCTAGGATAGCACAAAAATGGAAATCAGAAATTATGCCCTCATTAGAGGAATGGGAGATGAAGGTGTTTGCTATGATTCAAATGGATAGGCTTACGTATGTACTAAGAGGAGAGAAAATTGAGATATTTATGTTAGAATGGGACAATATAATAAACTATTATAGGAATTTATGGAATGGTATCAAGATGGTGAACACTGATTTTTGAAAATACTTAGGAATATTAACTATAAAGGATTATGTGACTGTTTAGGAAATAGAATGGAACTTATCTCATTCCCGAAGTCGGAGGGGGAAGTTATGAAGATACAGAGCGATTTTAGGATTGTAATATATTTATTTAATGACTTTTTGTGATGATAGAATGAGTGTTATTGTTACCTTTTTCATGTTTTAATCAATAAAGATATTTAAAAAAGATAATGTCCCTAGTTTCAGTCTACAAGTTTTATGGTTTACAGTTTATTATATTTACTAAGGTGAACTTATTCTTTATATAGTTCTTAAATTCTTCAGGAATGTTCTTGGTAGAGACTCCTAGCAGGGTCACTCAAGACAGAAGTCTAAACTCCTAGCAGGGTCACTCAAGGCAGAATACTCAAAGGGGAAACACCAGAATAAGACACACTCACCTTCTTTAGAAGGTAACAGCCACATAGGGAGCCCTGGTGGCGCAGTGGTTAAATGCCAATACTGCAAGTCAAAAGGTTGTGAGTTCGATCCTGCCCGGCTCCAAGGTTGACTCAGCCTTCCATCCTTTCGCAGGTCGGTAAAATGAGTACCCAGCTTGTTGGGGGCATGTATAGAAATGTTTCGAAATACATGCTATTTGTAAGTTGTTCGCCGCCTTGATCCATATGGAGAGGCGGGATACAAATAAATAAATAAATAAGCAGCCACATTAGCGGAAGAGGACTGATATTCCCAATGGTAAGGGTGGAAGGGAAAAGTAGACTACTGGGCAGCAGTGTAGAGTGGGGTGACATTGTTAATTTTTTGTTACCACTGTACAACACAAAGCAGTGCTATACCCTTTGTGGATTTTTACCTTGAAAACCCTATTTCAGCAGCAATTTAAACTAAAGCATTGCTTGTTTTGGTCTGGAAATCAGTTGTGTTCTCTGAAGTGAATTTTACCCCTTTCATCATTTAAAGAATCTTCCGCTTTTTACTATTTGCAATTTGTCTAGTGTACTGACAATGAGTTGCTGAAAAACAAATGAATAGCAATATCCCTTTCAGAAAACACAGTAGGCAAATCTTTCAATGAAAAATATGCACAAGATGTCCTACAATTTCTGATATTGTGTTATTTGCACAACACCCCATAAAAGTATTTCAGGTTTGACTAGAAACTGTGCAGACAGCTACAGTGTAAATAAATATGATGTCAGTCTGAAGGATGCAGGGAATGAAAAATTGCCATTTTAAACTTTTAGAAAATAACTTGATCAATGAAATTGATCCTCTTTTTGAGTGATTGTCCCACCCAGGGAGATACTTTGAATAAAATTGGTGCAAGATGTTTAGATCGAAATCATGCATATATCTAAAAATTGGACTTTGTATCTTGCGTTGATGCCTTTTCAACATCAGCAGTGACCTGACTGGTTTTGATGGGGACTAGTTCACTGGGAATATTGTACAGTAGAAACAGTTTCAAAAAAGACAAGACACTTCATATGTCCACATATAGCATGGCTCTTTATGGAGCAATGGATATTCTAAGGCAAGGAATACTCAGAGGTGGCTTTGCCAGTTCCGTACCTCTGAAATATAGCCTACAACACTTGGTGGTCATTGGTGATTTCTCATCCAAGTACAGTACTAACCACAGCTGACCCTGCTTAGCTTCCAAGATCAGATGGGACCTGCTTCCCTTAAGGTATTTAGGCCCTACAGCACTCATGCTAGTCATCATTTAATAATGGCTACAGTGAACTTCATTGCACCAGAGTAAATTTTATAGCTTCTGGTACTTAAAAAGTAATGACATGGTGTTGTGGCAGTTGATGCACTCACCTGGTGCCACTAACTGTCAGAGATTCATAGAATCATAGAAATCTAGAGTTCGAAGAGACCACACAGGCCATCCAGTCCAACCCCCTGCCATGCAGGAACACCCTCAAAGCACTTCCGACAGATGGCCATCAAGCCTCTGCTTAAAAACCTCCAAGGAAGGAGACTCCACTATACTCCGAGGCATCATATTCCACTGCCAGACAGCCCTGACTGTCAGGAAGTTCTTCCTGAGGTTCAGGTGGAATCTCCTTTCCTGCAGCTTGAATCCATTGCTCCTTGTCCTGGTCTCTGGAGCAGCAGAAAACAAGCCCTCTCCTTCCTCTACGTGGCATCCCTTCAAATATTTAAACATGGCTATCATGTCCCCTCTTAACCTCCTCTTCTGCAGACTAAACATACCCAGCTCTCTAAGTCTATCCTCATAGGGCATGTCTTCCAGGTCTCTCACCATTTTGGTCACCCTCCTCTGGACTTGCTCCAACTTGTCAATACCCTTCTTGAATTGGGGTGCCCAGAACTGGACACAGTATTCAAGATGGGGTCTAACCAAAGCAGAGTAGAGTGGTACCAGTACCTCCCTCGATCTAGACACCATACTCCTATTGATGCAGCCGAGAATTGCGTTGGCTTTCTTGGCTGCCGCATCACACTGCTGACTCATGTTCAGCTTGTGGTCTATGAAGACTCCTAGATCCCTTTCACACGCACTGCTACCCAGCCATGTGTCCCCCATCCTATATTTCTGTATTCCATTTTTTCTACCTAAGTGTAGGACCTTACACTTCTCTCTGTTGAATTTCATTTTGTTCGCCTTGGCCCAGCTCTCCAATCTTTCCAGGTCATTTTGAATTTTGATCCTGTCCTCTGGCGTATTAGCAACCCCTCCCAATTTGGTGTCATCTGCAAATTTGATGAGCATGCCCTCTATTCCTTCATCCAAGTCATTGATAAAAATGTTGAACAGCACTGGGCCCAGGACAGAACCCTGTGGCACCCCACTAGTCACTTCTCTCCAGGATGAAAAGCAGCCATTCGTGATCACCCTTTGGGTTCGGTCGGTCAACCAATTACAAATCCAACTAACGGTAGCCCTGTCCAGCCCACATTTTACTAGCTTCATTGCAAGAATGTCATGGGGAACTTTGTCGAAGGCCTTACTGAAATCGAGATATCCTACATCCACAGCATTCCCTTCATCTATCAAGCTAGTAACTCTATCATAAAAAGAGATAAGATTAGTCTGGCATGACTTATTTTTGAGAAATCCATGTTGACTTCTCGTGATTACAGCGTTGCTTTCTAAATGATTAGAAACTGACTGCTTAATGATCTGCTCCAGGATCTTTCCGGGTACTGATGTCAGGCTGACTGGGCAATAATTATTTGGGTCCTCTTTTTTTCCCTTCTTGACAATGGGGATAACATTTGCTCTCTTCCAGTCTGCTGGAACTTCTCCTATCCTCCAAGATTTCTCAAAGATTATAGCAAGCGGTTCCGAAATGACCTCTGCCAGCTCTTTTAATATCCTAGGATGCAATTCATCTGCCCCTGGAGACTTGAATTCATCCAATGTGGCCAGGTATTCCTGTACCACCTCTCTACTTATTATGTGCCACATTTCCACTGCTTCCTCACCTGCTCCCCAACCACCAGGTTGAGTGCTTGTATCCTTCTGGGAAGAAACGGAGGCAAAGTAGGTGTTAAGTAGTTCTGCCTTTTCTCTTCCCCCTGTGACTAATTCGCCATCTTCTCTGTGCAGCGACCCTATCGTCTCCTTCTTTTTCCTTTTGCTGCGGACATATTTAAAAAAGCCCTTTTTATTGTTTTTAATGTCTCTGACCAGCCTAAGTTTGTTCTGTGCTTCAGCCTTTCTGACTTCCTCCCTATATCTCCTAGCTACTTGCTTAAATTCTTCCTTGGTGGTTTCCCCCTTCTTCCATTTCCTATACATGTTTCTCTTAACACTCAGCTCAGCTGAGAGTTCTTTAGTCAACCATTCTGGTTTCTTCAGATGCCTTCCATCTGTCTCTCTGCCTTCTGTTGTGATGGTCCAGGCTAGGTCCAGTACAAACTCTCAAGCACTTCACCGATGAAAATCAGGACATATATGGCCAACGAACATCAGAGTGTGGTCCAGATGACAAAAGTTAATAAACAGTAACACAAGCCAGGAGAGGCTGCAGCAGTTGGCTTTTGCCTGAGCCTCCCGAGAAGAGGAAGATTTCATCCATGTTTTTCCTCTCCCCACTACTGAGCTAATTGAATGGATCTGAAGCTAGTGAATTATGGAACTGCTTGGTAGCCTCTTAATTGGTTGACCAAGCAAATCCAGGCATCCTCTTCATCCTGGAGACAAGTTACTATTGGAGTACTTCAGAGTTCTGTCCTGGTCCCAGTGCTGTTCAACATCTTCTTAATTGATTTAGATGACGGAATAGAAGACATGCTTGTTAAATTTGCAGATGACACCAAGTTAGGATAAATAGTGAATGTCCCAGAGGGACAGGATTAGAAATGAAACTGACCTTGACAGTTTGGAGATCTGAGCCAAAACTGAAAATAAAAATAAAAATTAGCAGGGATCAATGTATTACACCAATATGTGACCCAAAGCTATTACTCAAACACCTATCCATAAATATGGCAACACCAAAAGTTGGCTCTGCATCATCCTTTGATTGTGAGAAACTCATTGGAGGTGGGCACTGGAAGGCATTTTCTTAGTGGGCTGCTCTCTCTTAGGCTTACTTTGTGCAGCCATGCTATAAAAAAAGCCCCATAGTTGTGTCTGTGTGCAGGTCTCACATGGACTATTCCCAGTCCAAACATCTGCTACTGGGGCAGGTCCTGCTTATACTGAGCAAGGAGGCTGACCAGGAAGGAAGATGGTCTTTCCCACAGACTTAATTACCCCACCCTATCTTATCCTGCCAATTTGTGCTTCTGTTGCTGAGATTCATTGTCTAAAATAGCCAGGTGTCTTCTGTGCTGACAGTGGCTGCAGGGCCTTGGCTTCTACCATGACCATTCCAGCCAAATCTGTGAACCTATCACTAAAGTTTTTGCTCCTTGCCCCACAAATCAGGGGCTGGTGGGCTGGCCAAAAGTATCTATATACTGCTCTGCAAGAGAAGCTCAGGTCTCGGCCTCCACCTCTGACCTTCTAATTCTTCACTCAGCATGTTGATTATACTTCAAGCAAGATTCACAAAAGATGGCGGTGGGACATAGCTGGCTTTTATAACCACTCAGTCCCACCCCATCAGCAACAGCAATGTGATGTGCCACCATGGAGTGAGGGCTAGGCTGTGTTTTCTGCCTCTAGGGTACCTGTAAAACAGACCTCCAGTGGCCAGCCACCCAAGTCAGGCTTAGCTCGGGGGCTAGCAGATCAGAGAGAAGACTGGTATCCTATATAAGGGTGAACGGTGTCTTTTTCATAAATGTATTATACCAAATAACATGACTTCCAACATTTCACAGATGAAAACAGGGATGTTTTTGGCCAAGCAACATTAGAGTGTTATCAAGATGGCAAAAAGTTATTCATGAGGAGGGACAAACAAGTTAGGAGAAAATGCATAAGTCTGCTCTTGCTTAAGCCTACTGGGACATGAAAAATACCATCCCCTCAATTCTCCCATGCTGAGTTAGTTGAGTGTGAGCTACTTTTACACTTTGAACTGAGTTTGCAGCAATTGAAGTAAGCTGAGGATAAAGGAGAAAAATGGGAGGAGGAGAGAAAAACTGGGACATTTTAAAAGCAGCTGAAAAATTGGGAAGAAAGAGGATTAATTGTTCTTGTTTGACAGAAAGAGTCCCAATTGGATGACGTGAAATAAGATTTTTCATGTAGACTGTTTCAGTACACTTTTACAATTGTGCCCAAATTTTTCAGGGTTGGAGGAGAGACGAAAATATTATATTTCTATTATAACAGAGTATAATGTTTCCAAAAACCCAGAAGGCATTTGTCTGGGGTCATATTCATAAGATTATCAGGGAACAGGATCATTCTTTTTATTCAGCCTTTGTTAGCAGCAGCAAGGCTGTGTGTGGCAATACTTTGAAAATAGAATGAGATCCCAGGGATAAAATTCTCATTGAAAGTCTCTGAGAGGTAGAATTAATGGGGGAAATTATCTCTTTGACCAAGATAAGCTAGGCCGGAATTATAATGGGTGTATTTAGATTTCTAAGGAGATACTTTTGAACTTTCTGAATTTTCACAATCATGCTTTTACTTTTATAATTTTGGGAGCAGATCTTTTCCAAAAAGTACTCTTTATTTTTGAAAAATTTCTTTTGTTTGTCATTGAATAGCACAGTATTTCTCATACTGTACAATCCTTATATTCATGTGACTGCTACATGCAGATTCACTAACCTGCAATCCAAAAAATATTCCTCCATGAGGAGGAGGCAGGAGGGCCTCTGCTTTTGGTCAGCCAGGAAAGCAGGGCAAGGGCAGGGGGTGCCCCTCTCTCAGATGGGCATGGTGGGGGAAGGGGGATAGTCGACAGGAGAAGGGAAGGTTCAGGTGTGTGCCCAGGAGCTTTTAGGGAGCTCCAGAGGGACCTCACTGCTGGTGAGGTTCCCAGGAGGTGAGGTGCGGCATCTCCTTCTTGACATTGTGTGCTGGAGAAGCGGGCAAGTTGGAAGATAGTAGGGAGGGGCTGCATTAGCTCTGTGGCCCCAATCTCCTCCTCTTCAACTGTGACCCCTTTTTCCTGCCCCTCCATTCAGCCTATGGCTTAGTGGCCATGCATAAAAGCACATTGCCATAGGCATCAACCTGAGTTTCTCCAGGATCAGCAGCTGAGAGGATGCATCCAAGAAGGCCCAAGAGAGTGGAGGAGGAGGAGGAAGAAGTGACAGTGAAACCCTGATTTCCAGATGGCTTCACTTCTCCGTAGCACCTTAGCTGAGGAGAGGAGCTGGAGGTGGTGGCAACAGAAGTGGCAAGCTAGATCCAGCCAAGGCAGACCCTGCTGGCCAGGTGGCACCTCCTGTGCAATGTGGGAATAGGCAGCCCTCATTTTCCTCTTTGCCCTCCCCCCTTGGCACCCTATGTACAGTGGGTGGTTTGGCTGTGTGGGATCCTGGATACCCTGCACAAGTGGCACAGAAATGAGGCCTTGTATACTCTCTGCCTCCCATGCAAACTGAGCACCCAACAAGGATGGAGAGGATTATGCAGGGGGCTTGCCAAGTCCTGATGGGAAATCAGGGCCTCTGTTTGGCTTAGCAGACAAGAGAAAACATCTGGGTCCAAATCTCCAGCTCAGCTACTAAAGTAGCAACCTGCTACAAATGTGTCAGTCTTGAGTGATTTCTTGTTGCAGCTTGCCAATACTTTCCATCTGTGTGTTTCCTTAGCTAGGTTCCTCCTTCTTCCTAGTCTTTGTAGCACCAGAGCTCACCTTCCATTATGCTCTGCATCCACTTTCTAACTAGAAGCTATGTTAAATATTCATTATCCCTAAGTAAGTGAGAAGGAATAATCCCCTAATTTCACTTTGATTCGGGAACAGACCTTTTGGTTAGGACCCTGTCTTATTTTCCAAACAGGAAAACTGTGTCTAGTACTTAACATGTAATACTTAATTATATCACAAGCAGTTATCCCTATGTCTCAGGTTTTGGCCCATAAATCTCAGGCCCTGGGATGATCTCAAGTGGCAAACCTACTGTTAACAATTGAAAAATATGTGCCTTTAATATAAATGATTGTTCATAACCTAATGTTAACGTAGGTAAGTATTGACCTACCAAGTTCTCATTGATTCAGTGTGTCTCCTGTAGTTGGGGTTAACAACTAAGTTTAGGCCCTATAGTCCTCCAACATCCGGGATTCTATTCAGATTCAGAAATGTGAAAACTGAAAAAAATTAGAAAATGTTTGAAACTCCTTTGTAATTAGTATGGATGGACTGTTCCTCTGCAGTTCTGAAAAGCTTGTACAAGAATTCAGCCCATGCACAATTTTTCCAGTTCATGATTGCCTTGCTTGAATCTAATCCCTTCCCCTTTTTTCGACTTTTTCAGTGAGTGACTGGTACTAAGCAATCTGTGATAATCATTGCTGTTCCTTCCACTGCCCTCAAAACACTCCCCCAATTTTCAAAAGGGGTTCTCAGCATAAAATTGTTATTAATTGCTGGGTATTTTACTTTTCTGTTATCCCTGGTACATCAAGCCATTCTTCCTTTCTTGAAATGGAACCTTTTTTTCATTTCCTTTTCCTTTTTAATCCCCAGGGGTTCTTTATGCTTGCAGTATTGCTTGGGAACTGTACATTGGTGAATTTTTTCCCCCTAGAGATTACTCTTTTAGATTGAATTTACACATTTTACCCAATTATAATCTCATAACTGAGTAGGATCAGCTTTAGAATCAGTCTTCAGACACATCTAGTTTAGCCTCACCTTTTATGAGATGCACATTATTTCCAAAGGTTGCAGTGACCACTCAATTTCTTATTTACACTGTCAGCCAAATCCTCTGAATGTGGCTTTGATGCTACACAGAAAACAGCCATGGAAATGAAAGCAGCACGCAATGTTCTGATTCTCTTATATAGATTGTTCAGGAAAGTTGCATTTTTAAGAGTGCAACTTCCAGAATCTAGGATAGCCACCTTGAATATCATAAACTGGATGGCAGAAAGGTAGCACTAAAGAGTTTTAGGAATGCTTGGAAAGGATGCTGTGTTGAAAAATAGGACTCAGAAGACAAAACAAGTAGTGAAAATAATCTTTATCTATTCTATTAAAAGATAACAAACAATATATCTACATCAAAGCAATGTTCAAAACAAATATAATCAAAAGTATTAGAATGAACAAGAACAATAAGGCAAGTAAAATAATACAAAATAGCAACTATACCAAGCAGTAAAAAGGACCACACTGAAACAGGGTCAAACAACATGCAGTGTGAAAAGGAAGCAGCCTGGTTGCTAGCCTATGAAGGCTCTATGGCAGAGCTTTCCAAACTTTTCATGACCCTGGCCTGTCGCCGCCCTTACCGGGGTCTTCCTTGGCTCAGGGCAGTGGCAGAGGCAGCCCCTTCACCTGGCCCTGGCCCACTGCGGCAGTGGGAGAGGCAACCCCTCTACCCATTACGTTCACACAACACACCTACACACTGCAGCCAACACAGTAATATGTTGCAACACATAGTTTGGAAAGCTCTGCTCTACAGCTTATTTAGATAAAACATACAGCTGAAGGCCATTTCAATCTCAGCAACACATCATTAACCCTATAATGACCAAAGTTATAGCTCTTATCCATATTTCAACACGCCGCACTTGAAGATAAAAACCACTCAGACTATGGTATTCTTGCATAGAGCTATACAGCTTCCCCTAGCTGTTTAGTTCCCTAAACAAAGCAGAAAGAGGAATTCTTGTGGAAGAAAACAGAAGACACTCTTCACCTATTCTATTTTTTTTTCTTCTTAGTGGATTTTCCCCAGGAAAAAAAAAAGATTGAACAATTATCTGTAAAACAAGGGACAATTACAAGGAGTGAGCAACAATATTTGATGAAGATCTTCATAAAATGCAGTGAATGAAGCAGGGCAATGGCATGCAGACAAGACTTGTATTTATTTATTTATTTATTTGTATCCCGCCTTTCCATATGGATCGAGGCGGCGAACAACTTAGAAATAGCATGTATTTCGAAACATTTCTATACATGCCCCCAACAAGCTGGGTACTCATTTTACCGACCTGCAGAAGGATGGAAGGCTGAGTCAACCTTGGAGCCGGGCAGGATCGAACTCACAACCTTGTGGCTTGCAGTACTGGCATTTAACCACTGCGTCACCATAAAATGTCATACAAGGCAATCTCATCTGACCAAAATATGACCAAGCAAAATATGTTGGATCCTTGGGGGTAGTGTGAAAAATATAACAACAATGACAATACTTCCCTGCTTGCCATTGGAAAATAAAATGTTAGGACAAAGGGTATGTTAGAAAGGAGTATTAATGTTAATTTCAATATTTGAAAAGAAATATTACCAAAGATTATCAAAGAAAGATCTTGTATCACAGCCGATGAGTGCTGCAAGACTACAAATAGTAAAATCATGGAAAACTTTAGAAGGTCTTTCAGTATGAAATGGGATAAATGGAGTCTTGTCTATAGCATTATCAGAAAACATAAATATAAACCTAAACCTAAATAGAAAAATGAGAATAATAAGAGGAAAAAATCAAACAGGACAAATCTGAAGAAATTTGGAAGCCCTTTGTTATTTATATTACTTGTTTGAACTCTGGATTTAACATACCACCGGAGCAAACTTTTGCCTGGAAAAGCAAAAGGAAGAATCCATCTGTCAATGCTCTGAAGATAAATTAGTTCTATGGTGGTAGACAATGATATATATTTAATCTTGTTATCTAAGATTTTGGGGATGGGAGAAAGAGGAGGATTAGAAATTGACTGCTATTATCTAAAATGTGAGAAATAGGAAAAAATGTAATTAAAAAACAACCACAACACTTCCTGGCTTGTCCTTGTTTGCCATCCATTTTGCAGTTCTGCCAGCAGCCACCATGAATCCTGACACTTTTAGGTGCCTTGCCTTTTCCCAGCTTATATCAGAATGAGGGAAGGAACTACTGCCCTCACATAGTCATTAGCCCGCTAATTGGTTATGTGTTACTATTATTGCGTATCCAAATCAGACTGAGAACAATGCTTTTTGATCCTGCTAAGATATAAGAATGGTCCTCTATATAAGAATCACAATATAAGAAGGCTTCCTCATTTTTTCCACAAACAGAGTGGTGATGTGGAACCATTTTGACATATTGCTAATGAATTAGTAATCTTCTCTGATTACTTTTTGTGAATTTGCACCCACTGTGTAAAGTTTAGCATTTAATTTTATAAGTAGATAAGATGCAGTCCAAGAAAACAAGGGGCATGCTTTGAACAAAAGTCCAGAGATTACTTCTGCAGAAAAGAATACTCGCGCTGGAGTACATCCTTTGACAATAAAATGCTATTTACTCAGTCTCAGTGAGATTTTGGCATCAAAAGCCTTTTTAAAAAAAACTGTAATAAAGATATTATTAAGTGTAATTTGGATGCTAAATCTATTGTTTAGTCAGGAAATTACATCTTCAATTGGTATATCAAATGCCCTTATATATCAAAAACTTATTTAGTTTTCTTAATGCTCTGCTTGCACTAATATAGATCTGGCAGGGGTGGCACAGTTGATACAATATGTTCTCTCTGTAATGAAAAAGAGAGGAGCCTGGCTGGGCATTCGTATATGTGTAAAGTAAGTGTGGAGGTGGCAATAGACAGTTATTTTGTTTCATCGTCATTTTAAAAGACTGGGAAACATGTGTTATTTGGCACTGAGAAAGAACACTAGAGGAAAGAGGGCAAGCCTTAAAAATACTAAAAAGGAGGAAAGGTATATCAAAGGCAGACATTACTATAAGTAGAGTATGCATTGTATGCATGCATTGTTGTACAGGTTTTGTCAAAGGGGTAGACGAATGGTTATGTGTTGGAGAACTTCTAGTACTGTGTGGGTGTTATAGATTAGCCTCTGTATCTGGGATGGGGAACCTTCTGACCTCTTGGTGTCTAATTTAGAAGATAATAGCAAGAAACCTCTATGGCAGCTATGAATCTGTAACCTACATATTCATGACTGTTATGTATTCATTATCCCTATGTAGCCCTAGATTAAGGGACTACATGGCCCCTCCCCACTTTGTGCAAGCAATCTCTAGCATGAGTATTGCGCAGAGGTCCTGCTTCTGCCTGTAATACTGGAAATTGCTCATGGGAGGAGCTGGGACCATCAGACAGCTGCTTCTTGATCAACAGGAGAAGAGACTCTCATTGAATACAGGGGCTGCTTCCTGGTAGGTGGAGACTGGGGGGAGTGGTTCAGGCTGGGATTCACTGTGCAGCACCTTAATGGTCACACTTAGATATTTATATATCTCTCACACAGGATTCCAGACAATCCTTTTAGAAAGTTCACGGAATGGGGTAATGGCATCACACCAGTGCTCATGTCACAGGTGCAATTCAAAGGATGCACCTTACAGTTATAGATCACATTTCATACATTTCCAGAACCAAAGGACTAGCTGTAAGAAGGTCTAGCTTTAAGAAAGTGCCATTCGTTCCTCTCCACCGTGACCAAATAGTGTGGATTAGCTCAGACTTCTTCTTACACAGGCTTATTTCAATAAATCATGCTGGAGTGAGTCATGATTAACTTAATCCTCACTGCTGGTCTGAGTGTGAGAAGACTGTAACGTGTCTGTAACAGAAAGAAGATCTTTAGGAATTCCTGCAATGACATAAGTATGACCTGCATTCAAAAATGGTTGCATTGAAACAGGAGTCACATGTGTAGTTTACAACAAATGATGATTTCATTGCCATTGTTCTTTGTATACTGTTAGAGCTTTGAATGTTGTGTTTAAAAAGAATTACTTACAGTCACAAAGCTAGGAAGTCAGTTAGCTACCATTATAGTTACAATTTTAAGAAGCAACTCTTTACTTCTTATACAAAAATAAATAATTATTTTAATTACTTCAGAACACATATAAGAAGGATACAATTTCTTGCCTGTGGTACAAGAAAAGACCTAAGCAATAAGGTCATGTACACCGTATAAATATTAAAAGTCACTGCACTTGCTACAGTTGCATCACAAATTGAATAAAACATTGCTACTGTATGCCTTCAAGTTGTTTCTGACTTAGGTCCCTTTAGGGTTGCTACATCACAGGGTTTTCTTGGCAAATTTGTTCAGAGGGGGTTTGCTTTCCTCTGAGGCTGAGAGAATATGATTTGCCCAAGGTCACCCTCTGAGTTTCTGTGGCTGAGCAGGGATTCAAACCCTGGGCCCTTTCCGCACCTTACCTCTTTCCGGTGCGGGTGCGTGGGGATCATGCGAGTAGCCTCTTGCAAGAGGGTCTTGCGTCCCTGCTGCTTCGGCTCCACAGCTGCTGCCTGCTGGCTGGCTGGCAGCATGAGAGCTCTGCCTCTTCCTTCCGCAGTGCAGCCGGACATTTTCCCAGGTTGCACTGGGGGAGGAAGCGCAAGCACCATATCTCCGGAGGCTGCACACACACACAGTAAGTGCACGCGGGGCCCTGGAGCGATGTGTGATTGTGCACCATTTTCAGCTACAAGCCAAAAATTAAGTAGTACACAATCAGCACCTGCCAGCCCCGGCAACATCGTGCGATTGTGAGGACATTGTCTGAAACACTCCTCGCAATCGTGTGACACTCTGGAGGTCCTTTCACATGGCAAATGCCATGCGAAAAGGGCCCTGGTCTCCAAAGTCATGGTCCAGTGCTCAAACCACTACACTGTGCTGGGTTTCAGAGGAAAGCTACCCCTTGTTATCTTAGAATCTAATAATTAGACTCATAATGTATGTTATGCCCTAGTTATGCCCTATGCAGTTAATTCAGCAAAAACTGAATTAACTGCAAATCACATGTTGTTTGTAACACGTTATTTCCCCTCTGATGAAAATTCAGATCTTTTTTCAGGCAAAAAGTTACCACCTAAAATATTTTTATGAATTAACAAACTGTCCATTGGCCCTCTTTGTCTAGGTCTCAGCACCAGACAGAACTTGGAAGCATTTTGATAGCTTGTCAGCATTCTGCAGTGGTTTCAGAACATGTAATGAATATAGATTACCAAAGATAGGCCGGCTGTCATTATCTGATAATGTCAAAGTCATGACAACTTTAGAGTAGTTTGTGCCAGATCAATTATCCATGTTCCTAAATTGGCCTGCTCTTTTAAAGTTCTGAGAAAAAGGGGGAAGAGTAGAACTGTCTGCTGGAACAGCAGTCTTGAGAGACTGAATTTGTGCAACAGGAATGTATGTAAAATAATGGACTTCCTTATTTTATATACTCATTTAAACATTCAGGTTTTTCAAAACGGAATGGATAAGGGGAAAGCCTTGGTCCTACCTTCTGTGCTTTAGCTGCAGAACCATATTCTGATGTCTTCCCCTTTATTTCTTTTCTTCATTTATACCACAGCTGTCCTCAGCAATGCTGTTGAAAAGTTGAAAGTATACACTCACAACACACATCAGGAGTGGAGAATTCATGAACCTCCAGATATAGTTAGGCAGGAACTCCCATAAGTCATAGTGGGCATAGCCAGTTGCCCACACCACTGTGACTAAAATGTATTTACATGATTGGATTGATATACCTTTAGCTGCCATGGCTTCATCCCACAATTTGTAGTTTGGTGTGGTACTTACAATTCAGTCCTAGAGCACTCTGATGCCAGAGTTCAGAGGAGTAGAATAGAGCTCTCTAGTAGGAATTTCTAAGCATCCCAACAAACTACAAATCCCAGGATTCCACAAGAGGGAACAATGGCAGTTTAAGTGGTATCAACCTGGTATAAATGTGCAAAGAAGATACATGTCTAGGAGGGGATCCTGTTGGCTAGTCCTGGATAGAGGAGACCCTTTCAATCGGTTGTTGAATGGTGAGCCAACATGTCATTGAATCACTGATGCAATGAGTCTAGTCCAACCAGGATGAAGAAAAGGATTTAGGCCCAAATTTTGTAAGGGAGTTTGGCATAACAGTGTTGCCATCAAGCCTTTTTTCTCAATGTTTTTTTGGCGGTGTGGGAGCCACTGCAGCATGGTGGCTTCTCCACCACTACAGTAATGTTTTGTTTTGTTTTTTGCATATGAGCCCAGGTTCGTAGGATCTCAAGTGGTAGAGCCATGAAAATCCTTTACCTGAAACCCCAAAGAGCCTATCAGTGAGAGTAGACCCAGGGATGGTGTGCCCAAATTCTGGGGGCGGGTTATATAAAGTGCCACTGCACCTGTAAGTAAAGTAAAGTAAAGTAAAGTAAAGTAAAGTAGAAAGTAAAGTGCAGCCTGCTAGGCAACTAGATTAACACCTCAGGAGAGAAACTCAGACCAGTAGTCTGTGGGAGGTTCTTATGACTGAGATAAAAATGTGTATAAAGGCAGGTACTTGTGGATAAGTTGATTGGTGGGAGTTTAGCCAAAGTGCTGTTGCATGATAATTGTGTCTTTCATGAACATCTACAGATATAATTGAAGGTTTCTGAGCAGGGAGTTAACTGTTAATATTTGTCTTTAAAAAGTGCACTGAGGAAATGTAACATGCTACTTTATTCTTATTGTTATCTTAATAAATGCTACAGTTTATCTTTGTAAATACTGGCTCAACTTAAGTTGTCTATGGTGATAAGTAACACAGAAAACACAGTACCATAAATCATAGAATCATAGAATCATAGAAATGTATAGTTGGAAGAGACCACATGGGCCATCCAGTCCAACTCCCTGCCATGCAGGAACACCCTCAAAGCAATCCCAACAGATGGCCATCAAGCCTCTGCTTAAAAACCTCCAAAGAAGGAGACTCCACTACACTCCGAGGCAGCACATTCCACTGCCGGACAGCCCTGACTGTCAGGAAGTTCTTCCTGAGGTTCAGGTGGAATCTCCTTTCCTGCAGCTTGAATCCATTGCTCCTTGTCCTAGTCTCTGAAGCAGCAGAAAACAAGCCCTCTCCTTCCTCTACGTGGCATCCCTTCAAATATTTAAACATGGCTATCATGTCCCCTCTTAACCTCCTCTTCTGCAGACTAAACATACCCAGCTCTCTAAGTCTATCCTCATAGGGCATGTCTTCCAGGCCTCTCACCATTTTGGTCACCCTCCTCTGGACTTGCTCCAACTTGTCAATACCCTTCTTGAATTGGGGTGCTCAGAACTGGACACAGTATTCAAGATGAGGTCTAACCAAAGCAGAGTAGAGTGGTACCAGTACCTCCCTCGATCTAGACACCATACTCCTATTGATGCAGCCAAGAATTGCATTGACTTTCTTGGCTGCCTCATCACACTGCTGACTCATGTTCAGCTTGTGGTCTATGAAGACTCCTAGATCCCTTTCACACATACTGCTATCCAGCCACGTGTCCCCCATCCTATATTTCTGTATTCCATTTTTTCTACCTAAGTGTAGGACCTTACACTTCTCTCTGTTGAATTTCATTTTGTTCGCCTTGGCCCAGCTCTCCAATCTTTCCAGGTCATTTTGAATTTTGATCCTGTCCTCTGGCGTATTAGCAGCCCCTTTCAATTTGGTGTCATCTGCAAATTTGATGAGCATGCCCTCTATTCCTTCATCCAAGTCATTGATAAATATATTGAACAGTACTGGGCCCAGGATAGAACCCTGTGGCACCCCACTAGTCACTTCTCTCCAGGATGAAAAGTTGCCATTCGTGATCACCCTTTGGGTTCGGTCGGTCAACCAATTACAAATCCAACTAACGGTAGCCCTGTCCAGCCCACATTTTACTAGCTTCATTGCAAGAATGTCATGGGGAACTTTGTCAAAGGCCTTACTGAAATCGAGATATGCTACATCCACAGCATTCCCTTCATCTATCAAGCTAGTAACTCTATCATAAAAAGAGATAAGATTAGTCTGGCATGACGTATTTTTGAGAAATCCATGTTGACTTCTCGTGATTACCGCCTTCCTTTCTAAGTGATTAGAAACGGACTGCTTAATGATCTGCTCCAGGATCTTTCCGGGTACTGATGTTAGGCTGACTGGGCGATAATTATTTGGGTCCTCTTTTTTTCCCTTCTTGAAGATGGAGACAACATTTGCTCTCTTCCAGTCTGTTGGAACTTCTCCTATCCTCTAAGATTTCTCAAAGATTATAGCAAGCGGTTCCAAAATGACCTCTGCCAGCTCTTTTAATATCCTAGGATGCCATTCATCTGGCCCTGGAGACTTGAATTCATCCAATGTGGCCAGGTATTCCTGTACCACCTCTCTACCTATTAAGTGCCTCATTTCCCCTGCTTCCTCACCTGCTCCCCAACCACCAGGTTGAGTGCTTGTATCCTTCTGGGAAAAAAACTGAGGCAAAGAAGGTGTTAAGTAGCTCTGCCTTTTCTCTTCCCCCTGTGAGTAATTCGTCATCTTCTCTGTGCAGCGACCCTATCGTCTCCTTCTTTTTTCTTTTGCTGTGGACATATTTTTAAAAGCCCTTTTTATTGTTTTTAATGTCTCTGGCCAGCCTAAGTTCGTTCTGTGCTTTAGCCTTTCTGACCTCCTCCCTACATCTCCTGGCTACTTGCTTAAATTCTTCTTTGGTGGTTTTCCCCTTCTTCCATTTCCTATACATGCTTCTCTTAACACTCAGCTCAGCTGAGAGTTCTTTAGTCAACCATTCTGGTTTCTTCAGAATGGCCCCTCCCTAAGCTGCAAACCCCAGGATTCCATAGGATGTTGAAAGTGGTATAACAGCGCTATAATAGTCTACTGAGGAAATGGCCTGAGTTCAAAGTACAAAAGTGGTTATCACTCAGGTAACTCAGCAGGGAGAAGAGAAGAGCAGGTAGAGCTTTGCCCTTCTCAGTAGGTTCAGACAAAAGCAAACTGCTGCAGTCTCTCCTAGCTTGTGTGTTCCTCCTTATTAATAACTTTTGCCATCTTGACCACACTCTGATACTTCTTGGCCACATGAATCTTGATTTTCATCTGTGAAATGTTGAAGATTTTCTTTAAGTCATGCATATTTTAAAGGACTAACAAACTAAACATGGTACAGTAGAGTCCCGGTTATCCGACACTCGGTAATCCGACACTCCGGATTAACCAGCGTCGCGACGGCCTGGGGGCGTGGCTGTGGGCATTTCCGCGCCCCCAGACATGCCCCGACACGCCCCCAGGCCCGCCCCTACACGCCCCCTACACGCCCCCTGACACGCCCCCAAAATGGCGGCCGCCACGGGAGTCCGGGTAATTCGACCTTTTCAGTTATCCGATGCTGCGGCCGCCCGTTTGCGTCGGATAACTGGGACTCTACTGTATTTTGAACTGCAGCCACAAAAGTATTTTTTAAAGAAGTTTTTTCTTTGAAGTCTTACACTTGGAATGGTTGAGTTTAATGGTGTAAAATAATCCTACATGGATTTCACCGGATGGTTATTATTAATCAGGACTTGTTTTAATCAATTGTTTTTGACTTAGTGCTTCATTTGTGCACAGAAGTCCTTGTAACACTTTAGTAAATGTGAATAATAAAACTTCAGTTCAGAAAACTGTCTGCAAAGTGCATCCTAAGATAATAGACAGTGTTTGTATCATTACATTCATTTAAATCAATGCTAAAAGAATGATTTAGTATTTTCTTGTAGTTCTTGGAAGACTGGTAGATGGCAACAATACTTGGAAAGGCAAAAATTGTTTCAAAGCTGCCACCAACTGTTACACTTGCAAATTGCAATGCAAGGAATTTATTCTGCTTTGAATTCCATATTGGCATACTGTTTAGCTGAGTGTACTTCTTGTCTTCCACCAAATTGCAAACTCACATAACTTCTCTTTCTGTTAGCAAGTTGAGTACAGAAACAGGACACAGCCCTGTATTGTTATGAATGGAATGTAAAGTGTTTGCTCACTTCTTTCTTGTTCCTTTATAGGTGTCCATTAAAGTATTAGGCCTGCATTCCATGTTTCTTTGGTGGAACATGGAATGTCAGTCTATTTGAATTTGGGTGACGTATATTTTTGTTTCTGGTTTAGGCTTATTTTCTGTTTAGTTTTGAATTGTAGAGTTAGGTCAGTTATACTGAAGTGTATGGATTACTGTTTTTGTTCTCTGCTTTACCAGTCAACATTGAAATATCTGGATCAAAGCCTGGAACTTCAGAACTTTGTTATATCAATCAGCCATATTGTAATACTTTAAAAATATTTTTTTTAGCCCTATTGTCTCTTTAATGAACCAACTCATCTTCTGAACTTCTTCCAACTATATTATATTGTTTCACTCACAGTATGACCAATAGTGCCGCTGCATCTAATTTAAAGGTGTGCTAAGGTTCAGTTCAGACAAACAAGTGATATGTGTAGTGAGTTTTGCACTGTACCTACTCAGACCAAATGTCAGGGATCTCATGGCTGAATGCACACCCCTGAAAAACACATTTTTCTGTTTTGCATGCCAGGAAGGAAGCTATCTGTAACTCTTTATTGGCTGTGTATTTTTGTTCATCCTTTGTGTGTCTGCACATGCAAATGTATACATATAGGAGGAGCATGTTAACATTTGATTACTCAATTGGTATCTGAAATAGTACAGGATATGAGCAGTTACCATGCCATCAGCTGTTTGTGTGAATTATGACTAAAAGACTCCAAACTATTCAGAATTAATAGAGAGTACAGTATTCTAATTCCACATTCTTCTTTAAGGCATCTGATCTACACATTTTATTTGCTTTTGCCAAAAAGGAGTGTAAGGCATCTTGAAACACTCTGTTTTAGATTTGGCCTGTACGGTTTGTGATCCTTCAGTCTCAGTGCTGCTCACCAGCCATGGTTGGTAGCCTATCAAAAGCTAAAATATTTCCTGTTTTGGATACTTCTTTAGATTGCAAAAGCAAGTGCCATACAATCTCTGGCAAGTTACAATATATGGCTTCCATTCTGCTTTGTGGATCAGAATTGCTTATGTATGCCTCCTTTGGATTGTTCTCCTTACCCCTATAATTGATGTCTGTTAGTGCTTGAAGCTAGCAAGGGAAGTGGTGCTAGCATACCAGCTGAGGCACTATGATTATTCATAAATGTACTTCTACTACAAATCAGATCTGCTTAGGGAATGAGAGGATGGTTGCTCATATACAGGACATATAATGACTACAGTATATGCAGGACACATTATTATGGGTTAATTTAATCAAACAAAACTATTTCTGCCATTTAGACTCAAGGATTTGGGCTTTTTCTTAATACATAATAAACGTCAAGTAAATATGTTTTAAAAGACCTCCCTGTTTAGCTGGATGCCGTGTCTTTGATGTCTGATGCATAGGACAGCTGAATGGAAAGTTCTGAAGTTAAACTGATCAATAAATTATCCAAACTTGAAATGAGAAGCAAGCCTCCATTCTATGCTGATATCTCTCCTTTTGTATAGATACAGTGGATGTGACATCACATCCTAGCTACTTGTACCCAGCAACCCCTAGGCTCTATTGAAAGGGATAGCATTAAGGTTGCAGAAGCATGAATGGTAACTTCATAGTAAATATGATTAAGACTGTGCTGTGCATTAGTGTAACATCATCTTAAGCATCTTTACTCAGAAGTAATACTCTTATTTATACTCACTAATAAGTATGCTTAGCATTTCAGAGTAAGAGTGGGATCTAAGAGTGTTGTAGAACTGTTCTAGCAAGGAAAACTGAGTGAGGGCACCTTATGTACTGGTCCATTTCAGTTCTGGTCCATTTCAGTTGGTGTGGGCAGCTCCAGTGGATGGAGGAAGGGAAGAAACTTCCCTTGAAGCAGCACATTAGATTAAATCTACTTTCTCCAGCTCAGTATGGCTGTGGTTATAGTGCTGCAACTCAGCCCTGACAAAATGCCATGCCTTGAATCAGGACAAAATATTGGCATTCCTGGGTGATACTGCTGTGCTAGTATCTGGAAATCATTTGTACACATAGTGTTGGAAAGTTGCTCTTGCACTCAGCTTTGATATGGCATGGAAGAGGAAGACACATTATTACTGTTATCTGTCCTTGCTATTGTTACAAACCAACTTACAGGAGCAGTAGAAGCTGTTGCATGGAAGTGTTTGAGTTCCAAGTTTCAGACAAAAAATCTGTGAGCATTCAAGTTAATATCACAGGATTGAAAAATTATCTTCTTTGGAACTTCAGGCTGGCAATGCTGGCTGGCTAGCTGTGTGGCTGGAAGGCCTAGTCTAAAAAAGTAATTTTTCAAGCTCTGGTTTATACTACTAAGCCAGCCCCCCTCCACAAGTGCCCAGTGTTCACTGTTTGCCTTTCTCTCTTTTTTTTCAAGGTAATACATCATTTCCCACTGGTATCATGAACTGATTATATGAAGAACTTCCAAGATGATGTGCTGCAGAATGACAAGAACAAAGACAACGAAGCTATGCCAAATGGTCACAAACACCCTTTCTTCAGGCAACACAATGGAATGTTTTGCATGGAACCACTAAATAGCCTCTCCTACTTTCTCTCTCTCTCTCTCTCTTTTTTAAGACAGTCTTTCTCTCTCTGTTAGCTTCTTATTTTAATGTCTTCCCTCACAAGCCTTGTAAGAGTCTTGGGGGAAGATGGAAGTTTCAGGATTTGTAGAACTCTAGATGGTTCCATTTTTCACTTGCCAGTTTTTGCAGATAATATTTCCAGTATAATATAGCTCCCTGTTGAACGCTGTGTATAGATGCATGAGTTTCTTTCCTGTGGTTTTCAAACTGATACCCACAGAACATGTCTGTCACATTATTTTCAGTGCAACAGTGATGGGGGGATTTTGAATGCAGTTTCATTGCCTAGCCATCTTTCTGTGTAACCTGCTTCCATGATTACTTGCCTTTAGCAGATGAAAACAAAGGAGGTGGGTGGTGGGTCAACAGAGATAGTGTTTGCCAGTTATTGTCTCCTGTCCTGCTGATTTCCATTACTGTCTTAATGTCTTCAAGGATCAGCCCAATCTTACCCTTGAATGAACCTTGTGTTGACACTGTTATAGGAAACACTGCTCTGTATCTATTGACACTGAGCAAAGGAGAGATAAGATTTTTGTCAATAGAAGAAAAAATGCTTATTCAGTTTAGGTTAGCCCACTTTATTGCCACCATAAATAGAGAGAAATGATCACAATCAACATTTGTCATGCCACTACATGCGCCAATATTCTTGAAAAGGGTTTCCAAGAGACTGAAGTTATTTACAGGTATTTGCGGCCTATACCCTGGAAATAATATAGCTAAAATCAATCAATCTGTCTTCCAGCTTCAACCATATATAGCTTAAATGCTTTCGAACAGGAAACTGAAAGCTAAAGTCTTCCATATGTCCTGTAACTCAGTCTCTTTCATTGGGTAGACCATTTAAGCCATATATGAGCAACTGGACAACCCACAGCCCAAAATGGACACCATTTCAACATGATGATGCTCTAACATGTCACCCCGTTGTAATCTCAGCAACACCTTTGCTGCAAAGGGAGTGCAACAAAAATGCTCCCCTCTGCACCCAACTGGCTACCTGCAGAAGGGAGCATGAGGGACATGCATCTGTCTTCCACAGTGCAGCCAGGCTCTTCTCATATTGCACTGGGGAAGCAACCACCTCTATCATGCTTCCTGCCCTTCCACATGTCAGGTAAGTATGGGTGCATTGCACGATCGCAGGCGCTTAGCAGATTTAATCCATTAAGCGAATATCTAGTGACCACAACACATGCGGACGGGATGTCAAGAGGACCACAAAGACATTGTGTGAAAGCATGACCTTTGGACTGCTGCCATTCTGTCTCCATAGCAGAACTGGAACGCCATGCAGAAATGGCCTGAGTCTACAAGGAGTACTAGCTCTGCACTCAGCTGTTGATCTAGAGGCAAAAGAAGTGTGTGGAGGCAGTAGTAGGTATGAAAATGGGACTTGTTGAGTCTCTGTGTGTGTTTTGGGGGAGTCTTTTGGCATCACCACCATCCTTCCAACACCAAAGGAGTCTTTTGTAAAACAAGTTGATGCCCAGATAATTAGGCATTTAAAGACAAGGGTTGGGGAAGGATTGTACTGTCACATGAGTAAAGTTTGTTGCCCAGCAGCATGGTCTAAATTAGCAGAGCAAAGTGGGCAAGAAGTTAGGAAAAGGCAAGCTTTATTTCTGTAGCAGAAATAGGTTCACAATTTATGAAGGTCCAAAGTGAGACAAAACACATTTCCCAGCACCCACCTTATATACACTATACAGGTGGGTTTCCTCATGTAAACATTTAGAAGACTAGTAACAATTAGTTCAAAGCACATCTTTCTGTCTGTTATCTATCAGCATTTCCAAAGTGTCCTAATCTGTCCTGGAGTCTGGTGTTCTTTGTTCTGATTTGTTTATCATTTTCAGATAGCATGTGGAATCAAAGCAACAGAAACTTGGGTGTTTGTTTACTTCAGTGAGCCTATTAGTTTAAACAAGGAATGTAATTAACAACTGTAAATCAAGAGGAAACTCCCTTTCTCACGTATGTGTTAAAACACAGGATGAGCCATGGGTTAGCCGTCTGTTAGCTGTCATGGCCCTCTTTTTCTAGGGAATTGGCATCTCAGGACTCTGGGAGAAAAATTTTTTAACTTTCAGAGGGCTTTTTTATTATTATTTTCATCACAGTACAGTGTGGAAGCCAAAGGTATTAAAGCAAGGAGACTGAAGTTCAAATGTCACCTTCATCACTGTTCATCACTAGATGTCATTAGAATTGAATAGAACTGTGCAGTCAGTGGGTCACAAGGGGTCCTGTGAAACCTTTAGGGTCCCAGCTTTTTTCAGCCAAAGCCCCATTCCCTTCTGCACTAAAACAGCTTTTCATGGTAGGGCAAAACAATCAGAAAACACACCAGCAAAAGCTCTAAAGGCAACCAGGAGTGATGTGACAACTAGCTGTCCATAATAATGAAAACTATATGATTGTTTTCTTCTAAATTATGAACAAAAGCATTGATTTGTGGGCAAATAATAAAATATCTTCCACATATGCTGTTCATTTGTGGGTCCAAGGGGGACCCTTGCCTCTCAGACTACAATTGCAACAAAATTACACCAGGGCACTACAAACTGGAGAAAATAAGGCCACAACTTTTACTGATTACAGATGTCCATAGGATTGGAGTTATCATGGGACCAGATCCAGGCACTGACCAACCCTACTGTTGGTCAGTGAACCAAATACCTTGGGATAACAGTTATTGGATTCTACATAGGCAGACTATGTGGCTCCCCTGTTGCTTGGGGTATGGCACACTGTATACTCCTCCTAAGCTTGGCATGCCTGCCATTGTCCACATCCCTGAAATCCCTTAAGGGGGACCTTCCAATGTTTGTTGGACTTTCCAATTTAAAAATGCCACCTTCCCAGATCGGGATCCCACGTGTACCTACCTAAAGTTGTGATGATAAATACATGCACAGTAAAGTCTCACACCAAGGGTAGGCAGGTGGGATGAAGCTCCAAGCTGGACTGACCCTGCTATGTTAGGGAGCTGGCTGATATGTTCCCATGCCAGACCTGAGGGAAAACTTCCTGTCTTTCCCCCAGGTTCTGCCCACCAACCAACACCTCAATTCCCATTGGCTGGTGGTTTCTGCCATTCCCTCTAGCCTGTGTAAAGGTGTGTGAAGTTCTTGGAGGAAGATAGATGCTTGCAACATGCAAAAATGGTGCTGCCTGATTTGCCAGCCTCCCTGGACCACAAACTCACATCCCAGTGAGCTGGAAGCATGCTTTTCCTATAAAAGACAATGACCTAAATCCTACTGTTAGTCTGGACTGGCATAGAACTGCTCATATGAATTTTTTATCTATATGTTAACTCACCATTCAACACTTTATTCAGCACATCTGCTTTAGTTGGGACAAACCAACAGGATTCTAGCCCATTTGTTTTGAAAGACACAAAATCTTGATATGCCTCCTTGGTGGTTGGTGTAGAAATATTTGCTTCTGTTTGAGAGCACTACTGGTTCTCAAACTGGTCTAGTGTAGTGAGCCAATCTTGCAGTCTGAACTTCACAATATTTTTTTCTTTATTGTAGTCAGCTGAAAATGCACTGGCTAATCTCTAGTGATATTGCTGGAAAAGGCTGATTTCTGAGGACATGAGAGAAAAGGCAAAAAGTCAGTTGCTCTAAAGGTAGTACAGGTCAAGAACAGTGTGGTCAGCAATAAAAGGGAAGTCTCTTAAGGGGACTTACATTTAAGTAAACTGTGAGTGAAATATCAGATATGGCAAAGAAAAGGTTGCAGGGGGAAGACTTTATTCAGAAGTCTAGAGGAAACTTTCAAAGGAAAAGCAGTTGGCAAAATAAAATTCCCTCTCTCCCCAAAATTTAAATTTAATTTTTAAGAGGTCAATAGGCAGAGTGCACACCACACTTCATCTTCAAATCTTTAAGTGTTTGGCATAGCTAACAGTGCCTTGCTCAGCACTAATTTTTCAGGTCTGTGTGTCATTTCTAGGAAACCATGGTGCATTTTATCAGCCTGATAACAATCAATCAACAAATAAGTGAATATGAAAGACACCTTACCTAAGCAAAAATGTGCACTGGGGCATCATGTATTGATCTTTTTAATTGGCAAGTCCTCTCATAGCTTCACCCAAGAAAGAAGGCAGCATCCCTGCTATTTGCTTAGTCATCTGAATCGGCCCCACAATATAACTGTATTCACAAAGCATGATGAAACGAGACAAGGTACTTTTAGTTATTTTAAATCTCCAACAATATCTTCATAAAAATGTGAAATGCCAAATAACCTGTCCATCAAAGTGAAACTTCATTTTAGGACATTCTGTGACTTTTCTTTCTCCATGTAAAGCAAACCCTGAAGGTCGCCTTTTCTTCATTGACCAAGAAGATTTTGCTGCAGTCCTTGGTCCAGTCTGATGTATGAACATGCAATATAGGATTTATAAGGCTACACCTGTATTTCTCTTGAATGATTTTCTAATGTTAGAGCTGTTCTGCACATTACTCAAAATGAAATGCAAAACTGAAGTGAGAGAGGTCTGTACTACTTCAGACAGTAAGTACAACTGGATCGTATTTTTAGGATGCTGCCCAGATGCAGACTGCTCACACATTTCTAAGAGGACTATGTGAAACGAGAATACAGAACACAGTGAGGGTATTCTGCTGGTTACAGTTGTTTTCACATGGAGGAACATTACAGAGCCTCATGCTTGCAGTCTGAACAGGTCCAGTGTAGAATTCAATTCTTTTTGTGCAACCTGCGTGAGATGTAGAACAGTTCTTAGGGTTTCTTTGACTTTAGGAAGAAGCACTAGCCTGTAATTGGCCCACATCATCCTTGTAACTATATTACTTCTAGACTGTGGATCCTGGCTTCTGCACAAAGAGATTAGTAGGTAATACCACCCTAATAATGTTTATATTAATTTTTCTACCCTGGAGAGGAACCAAACATTATCTAACACAGTCACCCCAACCTGGTCTCCTCTAGAGGTACTGAACAACAGTTCCATCATCTCTAACCAGGATAGTCATGCTGGCTGTGGAAGATAGGATTTGCAGCCCAAAAACATCTGGAAAGCCTCAGCTTAGCGGAGGCTGATTTAGTACTACAGAATTAGAACATATCACATATATTTTGAATGAAACCAAAATATTGCAAAACAGCATTTATATCTGATTTTTTTAAAAAAAAACCTATTTAAAATATTTCAAGGCTCCTGTTTAACAAAGCGATTTTAGGGGGAAAAATATAAAATAAGGCCAAGTAAAACAGTACAAAGCGGTAATTTAGAAAAGTACACAAAAAAACAACAACAATAAAATTGCCTAATTAAATGGCTCATAGAGGAAAAGGTCCCCAAAAAAAAAAAAAAAGAGAGAGAGAGAGACTACAAGAAAAAAGGAATTTTTTTTGTATGACAGGAACATATGCAAATAATATATCTTTAAAGGTCACTTATATCCCATCATAGAGGAAGAAGGGACTGTGTACTATGTGGATTAAATAAAACCTTCAGCTCTCTTTAGTCTGCTTTGGTCAGCAAAATCCTCAAACTGAAAATCAAAATCATTTATGTCTCAACAAGAGTTTGGGTAGAGAACTGAGAGCAAATGAAATGATTCTGCTGCTGCCATCATTTTAAATAACATAATCCTGTTCTTCTGAGAAAATTATATCTTAATCCAGAAGCATACTCTTCTCACAGCTGGTGAATGGGTTATATAGCCTAAGTAAACAGTCATACTTTAAACAATAGGGTAGGGAAAGATAAAGGTAGATGGGATAATTGTTGTGAACAAGTTGAGAATCTTGCAAAATGCTAAGTACTTAGAACATGATTACTTTGTCTTCCCAACATCTGTTTGTTTCAGTAGTATTTCACAAAGTACTCTTTACCATCCTAGTCAACTGGCTGCAATGGTTGTGTAGGCAGTGGCTTCGTGACTTTCAGTGCTAACTACAGCTGAACTCTGCACATGGAAGCAAGGTGAAATAATATGGAGTAACTGCATAATATTGATCACCTACAGTTTTTACTTCTGTGGCTTATTATACCACCATAGGAGTGCTTAGGGAGGAGGAAACAGTGGCACATCTGCAAGTGTGGCACTGCATAGCCATTGCAGTGAAGTCATGCTAGTCCTGCAAACAGGCACAGCAGTATAAAAGTAACACGACTGATGTTCATCCCAGTCAGGCTTCTGAATACATAGTAGACACTTTGCAACATTGCAATTCTTGTTTGAAATCCCCTTGAACTATCTGGTTGCATCTTTTAACAGGAAATGTGGTGTGCTCCTGCACCTTGGGTCACTAGATATACATGGCTACTTGCCCACAGCAAAAGCTGGATGAAGGAGCTGTTAACTTTGGTATTGACCCTTAGTTCTTCTAAGGACTGTCCATATACAGTTCTTTAAGCATTAGCCACCTATGTCATGAATGAAAGGGTTTAATACATTTAAGACTGAAAAATGGATGAAGACTTGAACAATTTTCTCAGGGAGCATTTTTAGGAAGAATCTGAATACCTTCCTCATGCATTTGAGAATTAAATCTAATTGTCCGATATGTGTATTTGTATATGTGCTTTGTGTTCATGCACACCTATAACGGAGAGCAGAGGGGATTTCTTTTTTGGGTCGTCAGAGTCAAAGTCAAAAGCATCCCCAGCTGTCCCTACTAATTAAATTTCAGTAACTCAGACTGGGTGTTTTCATGTTTTCATGTTGACTGGTGACTTAAAATGCTGACATTTAAACAGCTTCAGCTTTATTTCAAAGTGAGCACTAGGGAACTTCTTACATACACTGGAGTTTTTCTTCTGGCAAATCTAACAAAATACCAGTGCACTGATTTACATAGTGAAGGTTATCCATGTAAACTTGGAATTTCATTATCAAGAATGTTAAAAGTGAAAGTCATGCAACACAAGGGTGCATGATTCTTAAAACTAAGCTGGAACTTTGTAAGCTTTACTTCACAAAACTGTCTAGAAAAGTAGCCATGCTAGTCTGGCCCAGCAAAGATGACCAAGAATGTTGTGGCATTTGAAAGATCATCAGATTTGAGAGCCAACATGGTGGAGTGGTTTGAATGTTGGACTATTACCCTGGAGACTGTTCAGTTCCCTGCTTGGCCATGGAAACCAACTGGGTGACCTTGGGTGCATCACACACTCTCAGCCCCAGAAAACCCTGTGACAGGTTCACCTAAGCATTGCCATAAGTCAGAAATGACTTGAAGGCACACAACAACCACCAACTTTCATAGGCAAAAGTCAGTGATCGCGCTCCAAACTGGGAAAGATAGACTAGGGCTAGCTGAACTGGTATTAGGCCACCTGAAGCTGCACTGAATCCAAAACCATCTCAGCATATTTAGGAGTTCCCACAACCTGGGCTGACTTTCTGCCTGCACTGTGACTATGTCCCTGGGCTGGGGGGCTGTCTGATTCTGGATTATGGTTCTTCTCTCACTTTACCCCTTCTCCACTTTTTTTTGGGGGGGGGTAGAAGGAGGTGCTGGCAGATCTTAGCCAGCAGAGTCAATCTGCCGGCAGATTGCTCCACTTGTGCATTGGTGAGATCAGACAGCAGAGGATGGTTTTGCTAGCAGACGTACATTTCTTTTAGAGGATGAAGTGTGAGCCTAATCATACCCCTCTACCACCACCAGATCTTTAAGACTGTACAAGGAGTCTAAACCTTAATAAATTTCATTCTTACAGACTAAAGCTCTGAGTATTCCTTGCCTAAGAAAACCCTATGAAATTCATGGGGTTGCTGTAAGTCAACACCCAAGTTGAAAGCACATACACACACAAAATAAATTTTACCATTTCTCTTTCCACTGTGAGAAAATCTTCCAAAAAGAAAATCTTCAGAAATAGAATAGTTTTCAAAGATTATTTAAAGTTAATGATTTATTTTTCTGCACACCAGAATCATAAGAGTCCAAGGGCCACTGAGTCCAAACCCCTGCTATGCAGGAATACATTATAAAAACATTTCCAATAGGTGGCCATCCAGCCTCTGTTTAAAAACGCACAAAGAAGGAGACTCCACCACACTCCCAGGCAGAATATTCCACTGTCAAACTGATATTACCATCAGAAAATTCTTCTTAATGTTTAGTTGTATTCTCTTTTCTTCTAGTTTGAATACATTGCTTGACACACAGTGTTAGTCCTCCTCCCTTTCTGTTTGGTCTGTTTTTCTGGATAATGGATAAAATCCTGCACTCTAGAAAATTGTCTCCCTCCTGCACACAACTCAGTTTAAAGTCCTCCTGATCAGGTTTGTGAAGATCTTAGCAAAAACATTCCTGCCAACAGACATGAAGCGAAACCCATCACTTGCCAGAAGTCCATCTTCATGAAACCACAGATTGTGGTCCAAGAAGACAAACTGTTCCCACAGGCATCATCTGCAGAGCAAGTTGTTCACCTCCATTATCTTTCTTTCCATTCCTGGGCCATGTCCTTCAACTGGGAGGAGAGACAAAATAATAACCTGTGCATCAAAGTCCTTCAGCTTTCTACCCAGAACTTCATTATCTCTTATGTTCTGAAGGCTGTACCTTGCAGTGTCATTGGTTCCCACATGGAACAATGGGAAAGGGTAAGTCAATGAGGTTGATGAGTTTTGTCAGCCACTCTGTTACATCATGAATCTTAGTCTCAGGGAGAGAGCATAAGACATCCTTGAAGGCCCATAAACCACTGCTTTTGTTCCCCTCAACAAGGAACCCCCTACCATCACTACATATCTCCTCTGGGGAATGGCAGGGGCCAATCCATGTGCTGAATCTTCCAAGGTCACCTACATGTTTTCTGAGGATTGACATTGTCACTCTTTTTCCTATTCTTCATTTTCACTGATAAGAGAGAGAAAGTTTTGAATCAATTCTGTAGCTCCAAACTCACAGAAAGAACCCTTGTCTTTCTACTTCTATGTGTCACATTCTTCCAAACATCTACTTCCTGTGTTTAGAAACTGACTTACTCCTCAAAGACATCTCCTGTGTGTTCCTGATCCAGGACAGTCTGCTTCACTCTGTCCAAGAAAAACTCATGCATCCCAATTTGCTGGAAAGCAGATTCATGGGCCTCACATTGCTGGTCCTTCTCTTCCAACACAGCAACCACCATGCACTTGCTGCAGATATCATTAACTACATCCTCTTGCAAGAACACAAATGTATCACAGTTATTGCCAGTGATTGCAGTAGCTCCCTCATTATCTATATTCAGTAGTTCTAAGTTGCCTAAGAAGCAGGACTCTGGGCCTCCCCTGCAAAACTCCCACACAAAATGTTTGTTTACCTTGCTGCCTGTTCTCTGAGCTCCAGGGACTATGGCTGAAGCTATATAGAGAGCTAGTGGCTGCTAGTTCCTCCCCCAACCAAGTCTCTGACTCACTTCCTCTGGGCCTACACACAATAGAACAACAGAGCCCTAAGGAGCACGCAAACAAGCCCGCCTCAGGTCACACAAACAATCAGCCTTAATGCAAAAGACACAAGCTCATCAAAACACATTGAACAAAAGAGTCCTAATAAGCCCATCAGCAAGCAAGCCTCCTCTCAGCTTATATAAACACAGAAACAAGTAGCCTTTTTAAAAATAATTTTTATTAATTTTCAAATAAATAAAAAAAAATAAAAAAAATATGTACATCTTTTAGTAATACAACATATAGTGGTAGTATCTTCTTACAGCAATTTCACATATGTTCAATATTTCTTCCTAGCTTCTTTGTAAGAGCTAATAAATATTATTATTTTGTTTTATAAATCCCCCACATATAATTGCTAAATTATATAAAAGACTTTTGATATACAAGAGAGAAGATGAAATGGTAAAACAGGTAATGATCCCATGGGCGCAGAATATTGGTCACCCAATAAGATTAGAACATTAGGAACAAAGTTGGAAGTTCACACAAAAATTTACAGCGGCCCAAAACCTAAACAAGTAGCCTTAACCAAAGAAACTCTCCCAAAAGACTCTCCGCAACTGGTGAGATTTAACCCAGACACAAGCTCACCTTATGTAGTCTGTCCCACCACATCCATATGAAATGCCTGTTAGCCTTGCTGCTTGTTAGTCAAATTCCATATACATTTTTTTTTCACAGAATAAGTCCTGGAGTGTGAAGAATCTTAGTTGTCCAGAATTCTACTCATCAGGGTTTCCTGATACTCAGGAAATCTAATTTTTATCCATTATTCAAATATTGATGAATATTCTTTCTAGATTGCACTGTATTTTACCCAACAATGAATTTAAGGCTTAAGGGGAGGAAAAAAAAACATATACACAGCCCAGGAAGATAGGATAAGGAGGCTAGGAACTTGTATGGGCTCTAAGCTAGAATAACTCATAGATGCACCAGCAAATGTTCTTTTATAAAGATGGGGAGGGCAACTACCTGAGGTCTGGGAGCTGCATGTGCCTTTCACAGGACCTCAGAAGGTGGCATCCCCTCTTGCCACCCATTTTTTTCCTTAAAAAATATTAAACTCAGAATGTTCCCTTGCACACTCCAGGGGTGCAGGGAATACTTTTGCCATGCTTTCTTTTTTTAGATAAAGCCCCTCCCAGGCCAAAAATAGGTAGACAGGGACCAACAGCATGACAAAACTGGCTGTCATGTCGTGTAGACAGCGAAGAAGCATTTTGAGTAAAATAAATTTAATTTTTTTAAAAGGAAAATAGGGATGGGCAGGCATTGGGGGCCTGAAACACAGACCTGGAAGCTGCATGAGGTTCACAGTCTCTACTTTCCCCATCTTAAGCAAATGCTTCCTTGTGATTCCCTGGCAGCACATCCAGCACAGAACTGTGCTCAGGCACAGGTCACCCAGCCCCTGCGGATGGCCATCTCCATCCCTTCTGCAATCCCATGGACTAACAAATCAGAGCCTTCCACTCCAATAGCTTCCAACAGGATTCTGGCCCAAATTTGAAAGTATTGCAGACAAGTAATTTTCAAGGAATTTCAAAGATTCTTTTGACTTCTAGGAGTTTTCTTTTTAATATGTAGTTTTGTATACTGGCTTGCCATAAGTTAGCAGGTGACTTGTAAGTACACACACACAAATCATTCCTTATCTCAAGGTCAAGTTCTGAACTGACAGATTTGGAGAAACCTCCTGTCATGAATTCATAATCAAATGGGTAATTTAACCACATTCATGGTATTTACTATACATTGATGATTTTCCTATGAGATATCTGTAGTGCTATTCCGGTTGTTTAGACCGGGCAAATGATATTATATTGATTAAACAATCTAATGCTCCAAACTGGTTCAAAGTCCATGAGTGGCACATAAACCAGATTTCTTTCTTTTTTTAAAAAAAGGATAAAATTTGGAGTGGACCTTGAAGAGAGATTCCATAAATCCCATGTCTAAACATGAGCTTGGCATTGCACAAAAACACATTGTTCTGGAGATGCTAAATGCCCAAGTCTTGTCCAAATACAAAAGCATTGCATAACTTCCAGGACAAAAGAAGAGTTAGGTTCCAATGTGATACTGTCGTGCTGAACTGAAAACATTAGGACAATTTGAGAGAATCAATCTCAAAGAACCATTCCAGAAGGCAACAATGGGAGATTGCGCTTAAAGTATGCCAATGTTATCATTTAGAATTTTATAGGTCAGCAAACAGGCAGGCAGCACACTTTCTATGGAATCAGCTAAAGTGTTCACACTTCCTATCTCCTCTTAAGAGACAGAACCAGATGCTTTTTGTATTAGATGTTGTTCCCACACACTTTTCAGAGGTAGCCCTGAGCACAGTGCACAGCAGTAATCAGTCCTAGTGATGACAATGTAGCTCAGGCAAATTTCCAAGCCAGACGTCTCAAAGCACTCAGGTTCTGTGGACTCACCTTGAATATTTGACTGCTCAGTGCAGGCAGCATTTTTCACTGCTGATTGTTTTCCCATCCTTCCCTCACCATGGTCTTTTTCCATCTGCTGCTGCCACCACACTGCTTGCACTTCCTATGCTAGTGTATTGAGACCAGCATAGTGCACAAACAGGATTCCAGAAACAAATAAACAAACGAAACTCATTATCTCACACTCCTTCCAAAACTCAGGGTTTAATGCACGATGCCTCCCTTTTTTATTCTTACTTCAACTCTATGGAATAAGTTAGGCTGAAGGACAGGGTAGGGCCCACAGCAAACTCACTAGAGTGCACAGTAGACATGCAGAAGGTCCCAAATTCAATACCCAGTAACTGTAGGCAGGGTTGCTGGGGTTGCTGGCTGAAATTCTGGAGAGCTTCTGCTAGTCTCTGCAGATGACATTGTGCTAGAAAAATCAGTGGACTGACTTGATGAGAAGCAATGTTATGTGTACTGAAAACATATTATGAACTTCATGGCTGAATGAGATTTAAATTTCCCAGATATAACACTCTGTCCTGGGCAGGGGGAATATCAGATAGTGTTGTATCTCCAACTGCTATCAGTCTTAGGGAGTATAGCCAATGTTGAAGGACAATGGGTATTGCAGTCCAGCAAAAGTTGAAGTGAAACACTTCAGGCCTTTCTGCACTACATTGTTATAGTGCTATTATTCCACTTTCAATATCCTGTGGAATTCTGGGGTTTGTAGTTTACTGAGGCCCAAGAGCTCTCTAGCTGAGAATTCTAAATGCCCCTCTCTCAGCTGCAAACCGCAAGATTCCATAGGATGTTGAAAGTGGAATAATATACAGTATGGAATGCCCCTACACTATACCATACTGACACACAACATGGGTGGTATCAGAGCTGAGGAAAAGAAAAACTGTTTTGGACTATAAAGTACAAAATCCTCCAGGCAGTATGACCAGGGCTGCAAGTCCAAAAAGCAAGTTTTCTAAGCTCTAGATGTCACATCAATGATTTAGCACCAAAGTGACTAAATTCACAGAGGTAAGTATGTATGATCAGTTGAAATGTCTTATGATGTCGCACTAACTTCCAACACAAAAGCTAAATTTCTCAAATTGGATGAATGCTGATCTTGAAATTTCTTGTTCTCTGGGTACCCTTTCTTTACACCCAAAGTAACTATATTTCTTGTTTGGTAGTGTTATCTACTACTGCTTGAAGGAATAATTACTGAGACCAAATCAATTCATGTTTTCCTGGAAGAGTTGGTGAAGATGCATCAGATAAAGTAGCTCACAACTTACCCTTCCTGACTGTATTTTGAAATGGCCCCCTAAAAAAGAGGAAGGGGAAGCTGAACTGTTTTTTTCCAGAAAGCTAAATCAGAAGACAGGTGAAAGATAGTTATTGATAGACAAGCCCAGAACTTTTAGAGAGTTAAAGAGACTGCAGGAGGGAAAGCACACTTTGGATGCTGTATTATTGCAGCAGAAAATTTGCTATGCAAAAAAATTCCAAGTGGAAGGAACCCGCTGCTGATGTTGCTGCTGCCTTATATAACCTAGTCTTGTTAGAGCATATGCATATGTCTCTTTATAAAATCCAAAACAAAACTGTTACTTCACTAAAGACCTTCCAAGATAACAGAGTAAACAAACTGCATCTGTTTCTCATATTTACATTCTACTCACCCAAGCCAGTGTATCCAGGGTTATCCCCTTTGATCTTATATAGCAACTGAGATGAGTTAGCTCAGACAGACAATGATAGCTCAAGGTCACCAAGGGATATACCATACTGGTTTCAGCCCTAGGAGCTCACTCCCCAGTCCCCACACAAAGGAACAGAGGAAGGAAAAAAGCTTTGCTGCAAGGGCATATAACCAATGGAGGACGGGGCTTCAGGGCTATTCTCCTTGCAGCAAACTTTCATTGTGTTTAAGTTAAGCAGACAGATGTGCAGTTCAGTGTGGGACAGAAGGGAACAACCAGGATTCAAAGCAGTGGAATTTTAAAAGAGATGGAAAGTAAAATATCATGAGGTGGTGGGCTCCCTCTTCAAAGTGAAAAGAGCAGCTCTGCAAGTGGTGTCTAGTGGTCTGTCTGCCTATTTGTCCAGTGAGTATGAACACTTCTGCATTTAAACTGGAATAGTACAGAATTTGTGAAAGTTTAAAAATGTGCACAAACTCAGTGGGGGAGTCATGCTGTAAATTAATTTATTATTGTGTGAGTACTTACCCCCCCCGCACTCACTATTTATGCATTTATTACACAATAAAGCAGTCATCTAGCAAGGCCCACAGATGGAGAAGCTGCTATAATGGGACAGGATTCTATCTTGTTAAATGTGAGACATCTCTCCTACTGAGATCACTGTGATTAAAAAAAAAAAATCATTGGTATGAAGTAAGGATGTCTGTTTCTGCTTTTTTTTCTTACAAACCTCTGTTTTCCCAAAGTTAATATGGCTATTCAATGAAAAAACAAACCCTCTTAGATCTGTCAGTTCAAGGCTTTTTCATGTTGGCTCATGCTCCATAAAACCATGAAATTGGGAGGTAGGAGTGATGCCTTTAGTGACATAATCTGTGATTGGGAATAGTGTTGTACAACATCCCAGAGAGTGTTTGTTTATCATTTCCCCTCCATGTACCCACACTTAGACTTGTTCTTTCAGGCCCAGACCCAGATAGGACAGATAAAAGGGATGGGACTAGCAAAGACATCTCATCTTGGCCCTGTTCCATGATAGGACTGGGATAATGTGATGGAGATGGAAGGTGATGGTGTGATGGTGAGAAATGAGTGGATCTGGGAGATAGTGTGATGTTGCAGCAAAAAAGCCAATGCACTTCTAGGATCAACAGGACATAAATAGTGGTACCACAGTTCTGCTTTGGTCATATTTCACATGAAGTACAGTAAAGAATATTCATAAATTTCCTCATAAAACAATAGCCAGCTACTGCAAGCTCCCTACCCCCATTTCAGGCCTTTTATTTGTAGAACATTTTGTTTGTGCAAAAACATTATTATGCAAAAAATCAATCTTTGTGCAGAAAACAATGCTGGGTTTGTTTGTTTTTCAGAAGATAGACTGGTTTTGTACAAGCAATGTTTTTGCCAACTCTTGAAATGTGAAAAATCATCTTGCTATGGGAAGGAGGAAAGCTTTTTGAATTATTTGTTCTTGCATATGGGAAAGATACAAATGAAGATTTGCATCCTTAATTGGCAATTGTTCTGTGTGCCATACTTTAAGAACATTGACAAGCTGAAAAGTCTTCAGAGGATGGTGATGTGGAAACCAAGCAGGAGTTTCCTGTGTTAAGAAACCCCAACTGTTTTTGCACAAAGGTTCTTCTACGGAGGCCCAACTCCTTTTAAAAGGGGAAAATATTCTTGCAAATTCCCTCCAATTCTGTCAGTTAAAACAGAATTTTTTTAAAAAACTTCAGAATTTAAAGATGCACACCACAAAGCCTCTCAATGTATTAGTCTGCAGTTTGTGCCTCAAAATCCTATCTAGATCTAACAAGCAAAGACAAAATATAGCTGTCAAGTGATAGTCGATGGGAAGCAGAAATGCATTTAAAAACATTACAGAAATGGCAGAAGGAATCTGGGCATGCCCAACCTAACTTTGCTAGTAGGTAAGCTATGGTGTTTAACATGGACCATAAAAACTTTAATAATTTTGAACTTCCCAAACATAATACAAGGTTTCCTTTCTTAACAAGCTGATTTTTCACTAATTTTCTTGGCAATTTTCACCAGAACTTAATAAAATATATAAATTCCCAAAAGTGGAGAAAAGATGGTGAATGTGCCAATTTTCAGGACTATTTAACTTTCTGTATCCTTCCTAAAGTTTATCACATCAGTTTGAAATCTGTTGTATTTGTATACCTCATCAAGTAGGTTATGGATGCCAGTTTTCAAGTGATTTGCTCAACAGATTTCATTTTATGTACAATAGCATTTAGAGGCTCATAATGGCAGAAACCTTCCTATGACTCACCTTAACCAAAGGGACTCTCCTGTGTCTCTTTCATTCTTTAACAGCTAAGTAATCAGATTTGGAGTACCAAGGGAAAATATGGTTAACACAGAAAGATAATATTAATGTTGTAGTGTTTTAGCGTTCCAAATGCATCACTCAGATAGCTTCTTCAGATATTTACCACAACCTTTAGACTACAATAGGAGTGAGGGTGATTTCCCTGACACCGATGGTCCTCTGCAGTTTAGAGAATAGTTTAAGTCCAATTTGTACATTCCTGGCAGAAGTGAGGTCTGAATTGGGGAACTGCTAACATGTAGTTCAGCCTGCTGTATACTACTGCAGGAACCTGTGTTGTTGTTGTTGTTGTTGTTGTTGTTGTTGTTGTTGTTGTTGTGCACCTTTAAGTTATTTCCAACTCATGGTGATCCTAAGGTTAACTTTTCATGGAGGTTTTCTAGGGCTGAGAGTGTGTGACATACCCAAGGTCACCCAGTGGGTTTTGGTGGCTGAGTAGGGAATCAAACCATGGTCTCCAGGGTTATAGTCCAACGTTCGAACCACTATACAACACTGGACCTCCCATGCATTAATTCTTATTATCTGTGCCATGCGCGAACTTCACAACAGAACTATGACATAATTCAGCTTTTAGAGTCAACTCTACATATGCTCAATCAGACATTCATGGAGAGGTCATTATATGTTCAGTTTATTCACTGTAGAACTATTGCACTGGACTGTCAGCATGAAAATACTTTTTTTTTTTTTTAAAAAAAGGCTAAATAAAGTGAAACTGAACAAAGTTTGTTCTTCTCCAGTTCTTCTCTGGTCTCTTAGCACATCAGCCTCACCTTATATCCACTTTCAGTAACACCCAAGAAACCACTGAGGGAACGTGGGAGAGTAGAAGAGACAATTGACCAAATGTAGAATACTACTCAACTTCAACTGCAGAAGTAGAAGAAGGGGAAGTTCTCCTCAGGTACAGCTCTAAGGGAAGCCTCTCAACTTCTGGAAATTCTTTTCAACCAGTCATACCCCAAATATTTGTCATATCTGCCGGCTGGTATATGCATTTACCGTACCCACTAAAGATGTCTACTTCATTACCCACAATCAAATGCTCTCCTAACTCCAAACCCTTTTTTGACAACTAAGATAATGAGGGAAGAACAGATAGTTTTGCATCCCTCAAGATACCAAGCTGGATTGAAGTCCATACTTTCCATACTCATTGTATTGGCTTGCTACACTTTCATTGTGCAGGGCTTCCAAGCTGCAGAAGGCTCTTTGCTTTTCCAAAACACCAGAACAGCAACATTGGAGCAAGGGGCCAAAGTGTTCTCCCCAAGACCTCAACCTAAGCTTTGAACATAGCATGGAACTGGCCCTGTAATGTAAACATATAATCCCTGTTGCCTTTTGAGTCTATTTACCTTGCTGTTGTTATTTATAGAGTGCAATCAAACAGCCTTCTCTGCTTCCTCGTTATTAAGCTAATGAGGCTGAGGTCTTTCAGCATCTCCCTATGATTGCTCTAGCTTCTCAGTTATATATACAATTCCACACAGAGAGAATACACACACGCACACACAACTGCAAAGGGCTCTACTCACAATCGCTCAGTCTAGAAACACTGCTAGTACATGGATAATTTCACTGAGTTACATGAGAATGAAGACAGGTACTCTAAATGATGACAGTACTCAAAGGCCTTTTAAGTTAAAATTGTTTTGCGGTGATCAGAAAGTCAATTCAATTTCTAGTACATGCCTGTATTACTGAAGCTTAAGCCATTATTGTATGCCCAGAAGCACATCTAAAATACCAGCTTCTCTTTAATTTGGGGGATTTTTCTTGTCCTGTGGTTAATATTGATCAGCTCTCCCTGCTCATGAATATGTATATCTGTCCTCTTGGGCTTGATTTTTCACTATGCAAATATCAGCTGAGAACTGCAATATCTAGTCAAATAAACAATTGCTCTGATAATGCACAATAACACATCAGAATTTATTTAATCTTAAAGGACAGTGATCATTTATTTCTCCATGTAAATTCTATCTTGTTTTGAGATATTTATTACAGATTAATAAAATGTTACCTGTGAAAACTTTCTTCTTATGACAGATTTAGGAACATGTTAAGCCTCTGCCAGAACTTCTTGCTATCAAGATAAAATATGGTCTGAAGCAGATTTCTAAATTGCTTATTAATAGAGGCTGCAGATTTTAAATTTATTCATCTGGACATTCTGATGAAATTTTAATTTCATATTTTAGGAAGGACACTCTCTCAATTAAAATATTATTGGGCCCCAAAACAGGATATAATTATAGCCCCCTGCAATATATCCTACATGGCTTTTACAAAACTAACAAACAAACAAACCATTTTGAACTTTTGTTTGAAAAAGAGTATTTTCTGTTTTGCTAGAGTTTGGGGATTTCTCAGTCTTGTTTGTGTCTTTTTTAATATTTATATAGTAGTCATATCAGAAGGAGTGAATGTGAATTGAATAATGCCTTATGTTGTCATCAAATCCTTATGGACCATTTTCTTCCAACATTCAAAATTTCTAAAACATCATTGTAAATGCCACATTATCATGTGAAATTATATAAAGAAGAGTTTCCAAGGACCCTATCTTCCCCCACATCAACAATGACAACTCAAAAGCCCACCTGCGTTTAGCATGAGATAAGGACCTTCCAGATCAGAGGGCAGAACTCCAAGTGGACTTGAACTTATTGCCAACAGTTTCAGTTATGTTCATTAACACTAATCAGTAGTGCTTAACACATCTCCCTTGATCAACCATGGTAAAATAGGTCACTAAAGAACAGGAGAACATTAAAATGGACCAAAGGGCTATCTACTGTCCAGTCAAGTGTTCTTATTCTATACTGGCCAGTTAGGTGTTTACAAAAATATAAATACACACAGACAGACAGACAAATATACACACACACATACACACGTGTATGCGTGTATACAAGCAGGACTAGAAACAACAGTCCCTGCCTGTTTGTGTTCTGAACTAATACTGTTTACGAATTCAGTAATGTTTGTGCAGTCTTACAAATTTACTGTAAAACAAATTATACAGAAGCAATGAAGGATACTCAAGAGTAGCCAAAGTGTGTAAAGCAGGTACTGATGGTAGCTAACATGATGTACAATGCTGGATTAGGATTCTGGGTGTGAACCTGAGTTCAGATCCATGCTCAGCCATGGTAACTCACTGGGTGACCTTGACCACACTCTCCCTAGGATAAGGTCAACTTGGCAGCACGTAATAACAAAACCAGCAATGATGGTGGGATGCTACATGGGAGAAAAACAAGTTGAAGGACACAAGACATTCTCTGAATGGGGATGTTAAAGCACTGTATAGGGTAAATTTAATAGATAAACCTCTCATTCTTATGCCATTTAAACATCAGATTTTTCAGGAGACATCACACTGTAGGACACATTTAGAATCCAAGACATACGAGATATTGAAAAACCTAGCATAATCTGACAGGAATCTCTATAATTAGGAAGCATTTTATTTTACATCTCAAGTTTTAAACTTTTAAACTGTTTTAGAGTAATGTTTTCAATATGATTGCTCGATTTTTAAAAAACTTTTGCATTATCCATTGGTTTAATTTATACTGTGAGCCACACTGGGTCCAATATTGGGAGAAAGTTGGGATAAAATTTAAATAAATAAACAAATACAATGTTGATTCATAAGGTGAGACAAAGGAGATGTTTGTTGCTCTCCAGGAGAAAGCATACCCAAGTTAATCCAACTTCAAAAATGGGTTGCTGTAGAAGTTTTGTTGCTTTTCTAATTCAATGAAGATATTTATTCATTTATTTAATTTCCATCCTATATTTCCACTTAAAATATTAGTCAAAGTAGCTAAGGTCACTTAAAAACCCTGAAGACTAAAAAACCACTACAAACAAATTAGATAATAAATCCACTAAAATTAATAATCAGTAAACATCAATGTTGGCAGATTGTTCCTTTCATTTGCATCTTTTCTAGGGAGAGGAAGAATGAGATCCAACTGTTGCTTCAGCCCCTGTTCTCAAGTTTCTCAGAAGAGAAGGGAGGAAGGAGACAAAAAACTCCTGACTTTTCAGAAGGTTGGTTTGCTGGACAGCTCCACTTTAGCGCGACTAAACCGTGGAGCGCTGTGAAAAGAAATTTGCCTTAGTCCCTCTCTTAAAATTCAAGGATAAAAAAAAAGGAAAGTGGGACCCTCTTTGGTACTGAGATCTCTTGCCCGCTTGCCTACCTGAAGCGTATCATACTTACTCCGGCTTTGCCACAAATGGCGTTAGTTTTCTGATGAAAAGGAGATTTTGTTCAATGCAAATCTTTCTCCTGTGACGGCATTGATGCCTCAGCTCTGAGCTACCCAGCCTCACCTAAGGTCTATCCCAAAACGATCGCATCAGCCGCCACGTTCAAATCAGTCTGCAATACACTCAAGCAGGGATCTCCTGATCGTTCCTTAGAAGCGGGTTTCACTGAAATTGATATGGCTAACTTCCCAATAATCAGAGATAAAGGACAATTTCCATATGGGCATTCCCTCTGAAAATCAAGTTCCAGCAGGATTCATTTGCAGCTCAAAGCATTTGGGCGCTGGGGCGGGGGAGAAGAGCTGTAATGATAAGATCTTCAAAAGCCACTTGCCCCGGGACACTGTCACTGACTGAAACCGAATCTATCTCCAGGTAAACGTAGTTCTGTAGCTTGCAAACCAAGTGTGTGTGCATAAGGAATGCTCATTTCGGAGGCTTGTGGATTTTCCTTGGAAACGGGTCTAGATACCTAACGTTTTAAGTGCTGATGAAGCCGGTTAAATAAAGGATCTAGACACTTTGTGAGCTTGCGGACCACACAGAGCTCTTACAAAAGTGTGGAAGGGAAGGGACAGCAATCGCAGTAGCCACTGCGTCTAGCAGTCGAGAAGGAAAGGACAAAGTTAAACTTTTTTTTTTCCCTTGGCCAGCTTTAGCAGTTCAGAAACCATACTATAAAAACAATGTCTTTGTCAGCGCTGTAGGTTATATTTCAGGAGAAGGAACTGGTAAAACCACGGCTGAGTATTCCTTGCCAAACAAAATCCTATGAACTCCATGGAGTCGCCATAAGACGACAGGCGACTTGAAGGCAGACACGCTCCCCACCCCAGGGGTTCCGAGGCGGGAACATACGAAGCCCTCCTCTTCACAATGCACCGGGGGGGGGGCGGGGGAGAAAAATGTTGTCAAAGTCCAATGAGCCCAGAGGGCATGTGTATGCCTACAGTGACACTGAGGAAATGGGGGCTCTCCGGTCAAGGAACGTAAGAGCCCCAAAAGTCCAGGTTTCTGGATGTTCGAACGAGCTCTAAGCTTCAGTGGGCCCTGCAGCTTCTCCGGTCTGTCTCAAGGGCAGTGTTGCTTTCTTCACCGGAGATTCCTCACGCGCACCCCAAGGCTCAATACCTTTTCAGGACCACTCCCTCATTTTTATTTATGCATTTATTTATTTAGTAGGATGGGGGAAAGCCAAAGCCGGGAGCACATTTCAATGGCATGAAGGGTCCCTCGCCCGAAGCCTGCTCGTCTCCCAAGAGCACAGCCCAAAACGCAAGAGGCGCGCGCAAGCAAGGACGCGAGAGGCGCGCGCCGCAGGAACGCCGCTCCGGGAGGAGAAGCCGCGATTGGCCGCCACGCCCGGCGGAGGTCACGAGCTCTACGCGCAGGATTTGGGTGGGCTTGGACCGGGGAGGGGGGCTTGGGTTCCCCCCCTCTCCCTGCGCCTCCTTTACTCTGCAGTGACTCAGGGAGATTCACGCACGAGGCAGCAGCCGGGGCGCTCGGGGAGAGAGGCTCCTTTCCCAACTTTTCCCTGAGGTCACCCGGAAGCCGGAGAGGGAGAGACGAACCGAATTGCAGCGCGCAGACTTTGCGCTGGCTGGAAGGGAGCCCTTCCTCTCACACGCGTCCTTCCAAGCAAAATGGGAGGAAGGAGGAAAGCCGGGACTAAAGCATTTTTAAGGGGGCGGTTCAGGGCGCAAGAGGTTGTGTTGGAAAGGTTTGAACCCTGTAGTGCCCGCGGACGCGGGGCCGCTCTTCCTTCGGCCACCGAGTTGGGGAGGGAAGGAGTCACGGGGGCGCAGCATCAAAGGAGGCGCTCTCCGCAATGTGTGGGGTAGTTCACGGGGAGACTGAAGGGGGCTCAGGCAAACCGTGCGATCGGAAACCCGCTACTTTAGGCTCGTCATTTCACAGAACTAATGGAAGAAGAGGAAACTGAAGCCCATGGTGGAGCTAAGCCTTCTCTCCCCGGCCATTGATCAGCTCAGGCCGCCGGTAAGCTTAGGACTCCCTCTCGTCGGCACAGTTCTATGGGGAGCGTGTCCCCCGCTCTCGGCAGAGCCTGCTGACTCCCGAGTAAACGTGCCTCCGGATTGGAGGGGAAGCGAACCACGTGGACATTGCCTTTCCGAAGGTCAGAGTAATAAATGATTTAACGACCGCACTTTTAGGACTATAAAACCACGTTAAAAAGTAAGAACCGAGCTTCGGTTCATAAAAGCCAAAAGTTCTCCCAAGAAAACGTTCAAACTAAGTTGTTTCCCCGACGGCCCAGGTTCCGCTATGGAGAGACTGGACTGGGACTGGTAATATGACATTTGTTTTTGGTGGATCTGAAAGGCTATACACACGCCCCCCACCATGCCGATCGCATCGCCTCCTTATACTGCTAAGGGCAGAAGCAGCCAACTAGTTTGTGGCCCTCTTCTTTAAGCGTTTTTCCTCCCGTTTTCCCCGTCCCTGTGGGACCCACCTGTTGAATCGGCCTCTAGGTTCTTGCCAGCGAGATCCCACCCCCCGCCCACCTGATAGGAAAGGAGGAAGACTATGTGATCCAGTGGCCCTGTAAGGTTGAGACGGGGAAGACGTGGTCTTCCAGATGATGCTCAATTGCCACTCCCAGCATCCCTAGCACGGAAAGACAATGGTAAGGTATGATGGGCGTTACAGTCCAACCACATCTGAAGGGCAACATGGCCCCCTTCCCTGTTTGAAGAGAGGCTAACTGTACACCCACAAATTGCTGCGATCCATCCTATGCACACTTAGCAGATGAAATCCTCATCCAGCGACAGCGATTTCCAAGTAAAATTCAGTGCCTTCCGCCTCCTTAAGCTGCCCGTGCAAGGTTTCAACAGCAGTCTTAAAGGGAGAACAAGCAGAGGAGGAAGAAATGAGTTTCAATTGTAAATCGCCTTGGAAGCTGCTGGAGCTGAAAGGCAACCTAAACATAAATCAAAGTAAATTATTAAACAGATAAAGATCAGAACTGACTTTCTAGCAAGAGCTGTTGCTTTTCGCTCCGAGGCGGCAATATGGAATGCGCCAGACCAATAGATTCTAAGCATGCTGTGTGCCTTCAAGTCGTTTCCGACTTATGGCGACTCTAAGACGAACCTATCACGGGATATTCTGGGTCTGAGGCCATTTCCGCACTAGACTGTTATAGCGCTATTATTCCACTTGCAACATCCTATGGAATCCCGGAGTTTGCAGTTTCGGGAGGGGCCGGGTGAATAACAGGATTCCATAGGATGTTGCAAGTGGAATAAAAGCGCTATAACAGTCTAGTGCGGAAATGGGCCGAGAGTGTGTGAATTTCCAAGGCCCAGCGGGGGAGCCGAACCCTGCTCTCCAGGGTCGTAGTCCAACGCCTCCCGGTGCTTCTCGGACGTGTTTACTCAGAAGTAAGCCCCGCCAACCTCTTCTCGATGCCTCCTCCCTACGGACGGGCTGGGGCAGGGCTCGGGAAGGAAAAGGCCTCGTGCCTCGGAGTCCTCTGTCCTGACGGCCCCACGTTTACGACTAGTAAAAGTCGCGCTTTGCCGGACGAGGCTTCCTTCGAAACAAATGCGAACCAAAGATTTCAGGGGGAAAGGTGCCGTCTGCCGTCGGTCTGAGTGCAAATCCTGTGTGGAGGCTTTTTTCTGAGCTACTGAACTCTTCCTTCAGCGATGAGGACGCAGCCTCTCAGCGCAGCCCAGCAGCACAAGAGACCAGACTGAGAAAGAGGATCCCTATTTTCCGTGTCCGGCACTCCCGCGCAAAAACCAAGGCCATTTCCGCACTAGCCTGTTATAGCGCGATGATTCCACTTTCAACCTCCTATGGAATCCCGGGGTTTGCCGGCCGGCCCCTCCCAAAACTGCAAACCCCAGGATTCCATAGGAGGTTGAAAGTGGAATCATCGCGCTATAACAGGCTAGTGCGGAAATGGTTTCAAGACGTGGCGAAAGAGAGAACCGTCCCCTCCATTTCGTAACGGGGCCCCGGTGAAAAAGCCCAAGAGTTTAGATTTCGAACCGGGAAAGTCCCCAGACAGCGCAATCCTTCCGACCACTACCAGTCCTGAGAATTACTAGTTTTTCACTTTCGGGCCAAAATAGGCGCTCCGGTCGGAGCCTGAGTCGTTTTAAACCAGAGCGTCCAGGCATAACTGGAGTATTGGACTGGGGCTCAGGCCAGATGGAAAAATAACACAAACATAACAGAGGAACCTAAGTCCCCCCTTTTCTTTCTTATTTAGGTAAGGATAATCGCTCTCGTCTGGCGTTGTGTTTCCACCCGCGGCCAACCAGGTGGTTCCAGAAGGCCCACAACAGGACTATAGGAAACAACTCTCTTTTGCTTCAGGGGCACATATCTTCTAAACACGGGCGTGCCCTTCGGATTAAGCCACCATGGGCAATTCTATAGATATGAATCCCCCTTCCCCCGGGGAGAATTTGTTGAAAAATCTGCTATCACTCAACTAATGGCCACTACTATTAGTCATCCAGTGGCAGGGAATTCTACAGGCTCTTAGACTAACACGTGTGCCCCTCCCTCTCCATTACGCTCTTGACTGCGGGATTTACGCTGTTTCCGACAACAACAAAAAACAGGATGATGAGGATGATAATGAAGGCTAAAAGAGAAACCTGGACTTCCATCGACACTCGTTGGGGTGGGCTGGGAGGTGGATAAAGGCAGAGGACTGAAGGCAGAGGAGGGGTTGTGGAGGAGGGGTTGTGGGGGGGCTGTACAGGTGCGGGTCGGTGCTAGGACCCGGCGGGATCCTCTCGGGGCGGGCAGAGGCGGTGCCGAGGGGCCAAGGCGCCCGAGCTCAGAGAGAGCGGCCACGAGTTGCCTCGCCGGGCTCGTGCGGAGGGGAGCGGGAGCGGGAGCGGGGGGGAGCGGGAGGGAGGGAGTACACGAAGACGGTGGCAGGAGCCGCACGTCTTTCGCTCCGCGCCTGCTGAGGGAGAGCCCGGAGTCACTTCCAGGCTCCTGAGGCGCGTTTTTGCGGGAAGACCTCCGCGCCCAGGGACCCCCGGGCAGCCCACCTGAGCGCCTCCCCTCCGGCCGTCTCTTGCAAAAGTTCTGGAACTGGGGCGGCTTACCTGCGCGGGGGAAAAGAGAGGGAGGCGGAAAGCGGCTTCCAGCCCAGCGCCGTGGTCCGTCAGAGCCACCCACCGGTCCTTCTCCTCCCGCCCGAGAAGAGAGCCTCGCTCGCCTTCCGGCTGACTGAAGGAGCCCGCCCGCCTCTCCCTGCTGCTCCGGCGCCCACGACCGCTGCCCCGCAGCTTCCGCGTAAGTGGGACGATGCTCCCTCGTCTCGACGGTCGGGAAGGTGGTGGCGGCTGCCGCCTGAGGCGACCTCGCTGGGAAGCGCGCACGTGCTGAGGCGCCGACGGCTTGCCTTTTTTCGGGGGAGGGGGCGAGGGGGTGGCCTTCGGTGGCGCGAGCCATGGCCCGCCCGGGCGCGGGAGGCGTCCCGATTGGGTGAGCCCTCCGCACATGCTCTCTCGCTCCCCCTCCTCTTGGCCCCCCGCCCCGCCCCGCCCCAGGACTACCTGCCCGCTTTCCTTTCAAGCCGGCTGCTCCTGAGATGCGGCGCGTGGCGAGGGCGCTGCCCTGCTCGGGTCGCTAAGCCGGTCGCGCGCCGCCTCTGAGGCATGGAGCAGCCCAGCAGACTCTGCCAAGCGGAGCCGGGCAGCCTGGATGCGTTCCCCCACGCCAACGCCTCGCAGCAGGCCCAGAACTGCAGCTCCCAAGAAAGCCCTGTCTACCAAGATGGCACCCCGCTCTCCTGGAAGATCGTCCTGACCATCATCCTGACCCTCATCACCTTGGCCACCATGCTGTCCAATGCTTTTGTCATTGCCACCGTCTATCAGAGTCGCAAGCTCCACTCGCCTGCCAACTATCTCATCGCCTCTTTGGCGGTCACCGATCTCCTGGTGTCCATTTTAGTCATGCCCATCAGCACCATGTACACTGTGACCGGGAAGTGGACCTTGGGCCAGGTGGTCTGTGACCTCTGGCTCTCTTCCGACATCACTTGTTGCACTGCTTCCATTCTCCACTTGTGTGTGATTGCCCTGGACAGGTACTGGGCCATCACTGATGCAGTGGAGTACTGAACCAAAAGAACTCCCAAGAGGGCAGCTGTCATGATTGCCCTGGTGTGGGTCTTCTCTATCTCCATCTCCATGCCCCCTTTCTTCTGGCGCCAGTCCAAAGCTGAAGAGATGGCTGACTGCGTGGTGAACACCGACCACATCTTGTACACTGTCTACTCCACGGTGGGTGCCTTCTACTTGCCTACCTTGCTGCTGATCATCCTCTATGGGAGGATCTACGTGGAAGCCAGATCTAGAATTCTGAAACAGACACCAAAGAACACAGGCAAAAGGTTAACCCGAGCTCACTTGATAACGGATTCCCCAGGGTCGACTTCCTCGGTCACTTCCATAAACTGCAAGGCCTCCGAAGCTTCCAGTGAAACGGGGTCTCCCGTGTATATGAACCAGGTCAAAGTGAAGGTGTCAGATGCCTTGCTGGAAAAAAAGAAGCTGACAGCGGCCAGAGAGCGGAAAGCTACCAAGACTCTGGGGATTATTTTAGGAGCCTTCATTGTGTGCTGGCTGCCCTTCTTCATCATCACCTTGGTGTTGCCTATTTGTAAAGATGCTTGCTGGTTCCACATGGCCATCTTTGACTTTTTCACATGGTTGGGATACCTTAACTCTTTGATCAACCCCATCATCTACACCATGTCCAATGAAGACTTCAAGCAGGCCTTTCACAAGTTGGTACGGTTTCGATGCACAAGCTGAATTTTGAAGGCAGTTAAGGGTTAATTCTCCAGGGCAGGAGGTTTGAATGCATTTTGTGTGTCTGGTTCTGCAGGTAGGTGGATCATTCTTACCCATGTTACTGTCTCTCTGGAAAGCGATGTCTGGAATGGCAAAATGGAGTTCGGTGCAGGGGAGAAGCATGAAAATGTAGTGTAGCTTCTCCTTCAGTGTGGAAGTAGGGATAAAGCCTCTGAGCCTTGGTTAGAGATGCTGACACCACTTAAATGCACCCCAGTTAACTACCATTGCAGAAGGAAGTAGTTTGGGCCATAAAAAGATCATTTCTCCTGGATTGGTAGAGCCATTGTGATAGGAGTTTGAGAGCTCTGGACAACTTCCTTGGAGACACCTCCACCCAGCGTGACTTGAACTAAAAGTTTGTCATCTGGTCTCCTCTGCCAGGAGATTGTTGCCTCTCAGCCATCTGTGTTTGAAAGCCCTTTGCCAATGTTTCACTCCTTTTTTCCTGCTAGCTTGCTTACTTAAAGACTATGCAGAGTGGACTGTAAGTGAATTGTGCATGCTGCTCAAAACCTTAGTAATCATACAGAGCAGAGAGACCTGGAAGAATTGGCTCTGGTAGCCTAACAAAGCTAAGCACTCCCTTACTCGCTTATAGTTTAAAAGGCTTGAGGAACGATGAGGAAGTGAATCAAATACAGAAGAGCCCAGCATGAGAAAAGCAACTCATTCTTATCTGTGGTTTTTGTACTGGTGTTGTCATTCTTTCTGTTTAGCAACTTGTCAAATTGTAACCAAGAAATCAAATAGTGTGTATGTGTATATGTTTGTGTGAGTGTATGCATGTTGACCTGCACACTTGAGTGCCAAAGCCTGCAGGCAGCTTTGTTTTTATTTTTATTTTTTTCTTAGTGCCTGTATGTTCCTAACATTTTGCGGATGAGTCACACACAAAGCTTCTGTTAATTCACATATTAATATTAATACACAGAGATCAGTTAACACCAATCCTTTCTTTCTTAAAATTGCCTTTGCACACTAGCCCAACACTGTTAGTCTGTCTTAGGGGGAAAAAGTCTCGTATTTATTCCTTATGTTGAGGCTCATTATTTCTATAAATAAAATAAAATAAAATAAAAAAGCCTTCCCACCCCAGTGGAAAGCAGTTTTCCATTACTCTGGTTTTATAAGCATATTCTTTCCACTTCAGATATCCGTGTCATATTAGGCACCTTAAGGGACTTGCTCTCTTTTCCAGAAATACTTCTGCAGATCTCTCTAGTTAAGAACATTTATGTACAGTTTGAAATTCCTTCATCATTGCTACCTATTCCCCTCACAGCCCTACCTCAATCATTTCTGAAATCCTTGACAAACTGAAGGAAGAATTTTAACCACGTAGCTCATCCACATTTCTTCACCTGAGTAAAGCAATAAGAAAAACTAGCTTCAGTACTTAGAAGATTGTAAAGTGTCCTTTGTATCTGCTGTGGTGCAAAAGATTGGATTTGTACAGTGCTCACTGATTTGAACAAGCACGGTATTTAGAAGATCCTTTTACATCTTTCCTGTATTATGTAATTCATGCAGGGGAGTTTACTGACTTCACACATCCCCAGTCTTCAAGTTAGTGAACTTATTAAAGTAGGTTTTATTATGTAGCAGGGTGTGAACCCAAAGTCCTCTGAAATAAATATGTCCCTTCTGCCCCCGACCCCCGCTTTGGTTCTGCCCATAGCTAAATGATGACCATACTTGCCTTTTACACACTGTTGATCATAAAAACTTGAAAGGTTTTGACTAGAATATTATAGTTTGTCAGAGCACTGTGTTGTTTGTTTCCATCATGCACAAGACCAGAAATATTTTGCTTTGCCTATGTGTGAAGATTAGACAGTAAACCCAAATAAGACTTCTTCTGTGTCTGCTTTTACTTTTATATGTGGACACTGTTTGGAAATAGATAATCACTATTTGGAATGCTGCCCTTTAATCACATTCCAAAATGTGCCAGTTGACTGAAAGCTCTAATTGCAGAGCTTGTCTAGTGAGGAATTGGATGAGCGTGTGTGGAAAAGTGACCTTCTATGATCAAGGTGTTGAGAGTTGTTCCAGAGATAAAGGACTCCACCTGTCTGAAAGCACAGTCTTTATTCTGTGCCATTTAATGTCAAAACAAGTGGTAGCTGGTGGAACCCTGTGTTAGTGAGCTGGAGTATCTACTCAACATTTTCATCCAGACCTTAAGAAGCTATCCAAGGTGCTAAGAGTATTTTGGGGCTAGACTATACAGATAGCTCATTTCAAGTGTAGACTGGAAACTGAAAGGGATTCATTTCCCCTCTGACATGGAAACTGCCAGCCACCATTGTGTTGGAAGAACTACGTGGAGAAGGCTACTCCTGCTGTCCTCTGCTATTCTACATGAATGAAATTTCACTGCCATTTCCCCATAGAAACAGGGCATGGTAGGTGCTTTACAGAGTATTGTAAGTAAGACTCCCCCCAGAACCAAACAGATCCCTGCCCCAAGGGGCGTGAAGTCTAAATGCTGACAGGGACAAGGCAGAGGCAAGGATAATAGTCAGAGGGAAGGGAAGAGAAAGCAAAGGACAACATGGAATGAATGCAAAGAGATGCAATAACTTGTACTCCCCCTTCAATGTTCAACCAAAATGCAGTTGAGATTGGGCTGGATTTTCAATGACACTTCGATTCAGCTCTTTAAAAAGACCATTCATCTGAGTTGGAAAAGAAATGGAGAACAAATACTGTATTGGTTTGGCAAGCACCTTTCTGTATTTCTGATTTTCGTGGTATGTGTACAAAGTTCCGATGTTTGTGTCTGTGTATTACGATGTTTGGAATTAATTCCCTTCCCCCTTTTTATTTGAAAGAGTTGCTAATCTCATTCTGAAGAGCCAGAAGTATAAAACTTTGCACTTGAATGAACCATGCATGAAACAGTTCAACTACTCCAGGTTGCCTGTTTGTGAAAAGCAGAAAATTGTTCAAGAAATATATTATATATATATATTATATATTTCTATTTTTAAAATAGTAGATCTGGGTACTGTAACAATGAGATCTAGAAGTCAGTCAAACGTTTCACATACATGGCTGGGTCTAACACAGGGAATGAATTGCTTATTTCATAAGAACTGGTATTGTTTGCACTACTACAGCCTCCTTCATAAGTGAAGCACCTTGTGCTCCTGCTTTGGGAACACAGGAGGAGAAACATGAAAGTCTTATCCCTACATCTTAATGAATTAGGAATAAAAAAACAGCCATTTGATGTTGTGACTGTATAGCTTAGATCTTATCTGTATCACTGTTACCTCATCAAGCACTAAGGAATCTAAAATCATCTGAAACACTGACTGTTTACTGTTGTGATCCCACAGGACACTGGAGGAGTGGGGTTTTTCCTACTATGTCATCTGCAAAATAAACGCTTAATTTGAATCTGGAGAAAAACTGATGCTACTGAAGATTTATCCTACTTCATTATATATTTTTACTCATTATTTTTCTAAGATTAGATAGATAATCTCTACATAATAAGCCCAGCAGTCAAAATTAAAAGTTCAGAATATGTTCATTTGCTTTGATAGGATTGCATTGTGAGTGTCCATCCTAACTGTAACAGAAAATCAAACAATAAAAAAGCTTTACTGTGTTCTGAAGAGCATTTGATATAAATTGTTTTACTAATCATGTGACTACTTAATGGTTTTCCAAAGGCACCATATTGTCTTTTACAGGTAAGACTTAGTTGATGGTGAGTCACTAGAAACCAATGATTAATCATGACTGAAATTGCCAGCTGCAGTCCGCAACCAGATTATTGAGCAAAATGACAGAGTCCTGTGGCATCTTATTTATTTGATTATATTTCTGCCCTACTTCTCTTACATTGTGGAACTCATGGCAACAGATATGAGGTTTGGTCTCCAATCCAGTCACTTACCAGACATAAATCTGCTTAGTTTCAGCAATGTGGTTGAACAGTCCCTGAACCAAATGCCTCCTTACTCATCTCCTTTTTGGGATGACCTGATTACAGGACTTATTTTAATTCAGTTTGAAGTATAGTTAGATAGCTAAGACTAAATGGTAAAAAGAGTAGTTTACTGTGGTTCAGTTTAAAAGGATCAACTTAGGCAGACAGAGAACATACCCTCCATTTGGCTCAAAAGAGTTACTTGACTTTTGGCAGATTGATACTTATTGCCAAGATCCTATATGTATTTGACATAGCATCAGTATACACCAGTGCAGTTAGAATGAAACTAACTGGGACCATGGTCTAGAGCTAGACTGTGGTCTAGATGTCAATTAGCTCGCCACCCACTAAGTGAAAAGTGAGGAAAGTGCACTCTCTCTCTCTGCTTGTGAGATGACACTGCAATCTTGGGAAAGCACAACTGCATGCACAACTATTATTAAGTTAGCATGGTGTCCCAAGAAGATTCCATTGTATGAGAATGATTTTCTTTTTACTAAAGTTTCACTCATTGAAATAACAGGCTTTGCTTAGACATGAGAATACTTTACGCAATATTGATTGATGTGCTGTACTTGCCAGCCAAATGAGCCCTCATTCCTTGTGCACTTAAAATTCCTGTTAACTGCTTTTGGAGTAACGGTTTAGAAAGCAGAAGGACTGGAAATCCTCTTGATGTTGTGAATGCTAACAGTGTATTCAGAGTTCGGATTGTGGTGTTCTAAGTATTTAAAGAGCATTTCCTACCTTACAATTTTTTAGTGAAAGACAGTAAGTTCCACTGAAACAACATTATTTTTAAAGAATGATTAAAGAACCTAATCTGGGGACTATAAATACTGTACATAGAAAAGAAACAGCACCTGTATCTATTTTCTCCACCTTGATCTCCACATGTTGGCAATCCATTGGGAACAGTGCTCATATGGATAACAGGTTGTGTGCATGTAGGTTGTTATTTATAACCTGAAAAAAATAGGGACTCTGATTGCGAGGGGAGAATACTTGCATACATAATCCAGAAGATCAGTTTACAGAGGAACAGTCAGTATGTGGACATCAGATGTGTGCAGTGTGTGAACTTCTTGTTCCGTGTAACCCTGGATTTCCCCTGTGTAAAGATTTTAACTCCTTATTAATTTCTAACATTCTTTTTCATGGCAAGGATTTATATATATTCTTAACTGTGAGATTAATACTTAATGCCAAGGATCCAAAGCTAATTTAAAACATATTTCTGTGTTTTCCATTGTGAAGATTTGTGGTAACCAGAGAACTGCTGTTACTTTAATGTTGTTCATGGAGAAGCTTTTGGTTAGTGTGACCCTGATACAGAGGTTTCCTGCATATTCAGATGTATAGCTATTAACACCTTGAATACTCCTGTATGCTGCTGCTGTGTGTGTGTGTGTGTGTGTGTGTGTGTATGTGCTCCTTTGTCTGTTCACTAATGGCAACCCTATGAATTTCATAGGGTTTTTAAAGGTAATAAATACTCTGAGGTGGTTTTGCCAGTTCCTTCCTCTAAAGTACAGCCCATAGCACCAGGTGTTTATTAGTGGTCTGCCATCCAAGTACTAACCCTGCTGGCCCTGCTTAGCTTTCAAGATCAGACTGGATCTGGTGCCTTTATGGTGTTTAGGCCCTCATACTCCTCTAGAATACCCACATCTAGGTCTCTGCACACTGATAAAAGTTAAAATTGCATGCTGCTTTCAAGATAAACCGTAATATATAAAACCAATCTACAGTATGAGGAATATATTTCAAAGTTCACTTTTTAGACTCCGTTTAACAATTGTAGAACATTTGTACCAAAATATGGATTTTTTCTGATAGGAATAATACATTTTCATTAAGACAATAAAAGTGTGTGGAGGATATGCTGAAATCAACCATGTTAATTTCATTTCCAAACTTTGTTTATTGGTCAGTGTTGGGCTAGGTTCTGTATTATTTGCTGAGACAAGCATAGTCTATAGTCTTTAAAAAAAAGACTATAACTTTTTCAAGGGAAAGTTGTACAGCTTGTGTCTTGTCTCTTCATTTAGGCAAAATGTCTTGTCCCCAACTGCATGCTGATGCTTAGGGTGGTCATGATGACTACACAGAAATTCATACTGACAATGCTGTCTTGGAGTCATATAAATGCAATGGCTTTGCTGCTCATGTTTGGAAGAATACTGTTTCAGGCTGTTTAAACGCATTCAGTAATTTCTCATTTGTTTTAAATATCTGTGCCTCGGCAAAGGGAGGTAAAAAGTGTCAGTCTTTTGTGAGGGCTAGCACAAAGCTTGTCTAAGTTGTGAACTAGTCTATCATATGTTTTTGGTCTAGTTGATTTTATTGTGCTTATCACTTATCACTCATTGTATACTGTATCTGAGCACTGTGCCTAGTCTGAGATGCTCATATGCAACAACCAACAGGGCTGTTTTTGAGTAAAAGAGGGAATTCTGGTAGATGAAGCTTGTCTAACTTTTTACAACACAATAGCATGGCAAAATAGAAATAACCTCTTCTGTGTAAGCTTTAAAGATTCATAAGCACAGTCTTCTGATGCCCTGGATCTCCTAGTAGTGCAACAGGTTTATGAAATACCGCTTGCACTAGTTTCTGGGAGAAACAGCAGAAGCAAATGATGCAGAATGCTTTGCTCATCAGAATCCTACACCTAGTAACCCCGGTAGATCAATATCTGGTTCTTCAGTTCTCTGTCAGTTGCTTTTCTAGTGTATCTTTTGTTGAATTAGAACATATTTTGTCTTAGATAAGCATTTTTTTTAAAAAAAATCACAGTTTGAGAGATGATGCAAATAGGATGTAAAAAAAAAAAAGTATATGCATGAGATGAGATGCATCATCAGCTGCGATAGAGGAATCCTACCAGGAAACAATGTCTCCCCACCAAGCCTGAAGCATATGTTTGAAGAATTTTTGAGTGCAATTGCTGGCAAAAATACTGCAATATATATGCTGCAATCATAGCTGGAAGAGGTGGAGAAAATTCTTTGGGAAAATAACAGTGAAACTTTTAACTAGTGGTAATGATCTGGATATTGGGGACATTGCAGAGACAAACTGTGTAGCACTGCAGTACAATGGATAGAGGTGCTGGTACTCATCATAGGAAGTCTCCATACACCAAGCTGGATCATTGGTCCATCATCTTCACTGATCAGGAGGGAGCCTTCAGGCACCACCCCAATCCTACCTGGCAATGTTGGGAACTGAAACTAGGATCATGAGCAGGTAGACTGTACATGCTGGCATTGAGCTATGCAGCCCACCCCCAGTCTTGAATAAGTCAATTTTTTTTCTTTTAGGACTGGAGAAAGCAAAAGTAGGAGCCCATCTGACATCTGCTTTTGCTTCATTGTGGTGTGAAGTGGACATCAGCTGTGCTTCTTTGAGGACTACAAGTAGAAAAGAGGAAGGAACATGTCTGCGTGGTTTATGCTTTCTCTTTCCTTCTCTTTGTGAAGGATGACCTAGATCACAGCCCAGTCAGCCTTACAGAGAAAGAAAGAGATGTCTCAAACAAACTGAGGCCATTTCTGCATGCGGCGAGGGAATCGCTCCCTGCTGCTACTCACCGGATCTTCTTTGGGTCCGGTCCGATCTGGGGCGAGGAAGAGAAGTGTGTGATCACAGACCCGCACTGCTCCGGCATCCAAAATGGCGGCTTCCGGTTGGTCGTGGGTCATGACCAACCGCTGAAGTTCGCCAGCCTAAAGCCTGCCCTCTGCAGATCGCAGGCTCGCGTTGGTGCGAGCCTGCGAATCTGCATTGGAGAGCAGGCACGCAATGGCGTGTGCTGGCATTTTGAAAAACCTGAAAAATCAGGTTTTTCAAAAGCACGCTGGAGGACCACTTGGGGTCACTCTGGAGTGTACTGAGGTGCGGAACTATGCTAAGTAGTCTAGACCCAGTCTGCTCCAAGGTGCAGACGTCCTCTGTGGAGGATGCACTGCACCGTTTTTTTTTTAACCCGTGCGGAAATGGCCTGACAAAGGATGCTAAGGCTGCTGTCCATGTAGCTTAAGAGTAAGTCTCATCTAGTTTAGCTAGACTTACTCAGTAGGGCTTGAACTTTTGAGAAAATTTGGCAGACTGATTTTCATTGTGTTTCTCAGAATCCCATCCCTATGTGGATTTTATAATGCATTTTTCTTGTGTGTACATTTCCCCCCAATGACTAAGGCATGTTTGTGTAGTCCTCCCCAATATATGCTATTAACATTTGTGCACATTTATCTGCTGAGAATTTGATAAGAAAGAAGGAGGGAAGGAAGAAAGAAAGTGAATTTGAGGCTAGTGGTTGCTTCAAGAGCGTATGAAGCCAAAATATACAATACTGCTTTTGTTAATAGCTTCATAGGCCACAAATTAGATATATTCATTTTTTAAAAAAATTAGGAATGCAAATTTGTTTACCATTCATTTGTTCCAAAATTCTTTGCATTCTGAAAAGTCCCATTAAAAACCCAAATAATAATTGCTGCTGCTGCCCACCTGCTCATTTCAGTGGAATAATCTCTTCCATTTTCCTTGTCAAAATGAAAGGAAACTGTACAGCACTGGTGATTGGTACTTAATGTTAAACTTGTCACTTCATTTCATATTACTTCTTTTCAATCAAGAGCAAGTTGCAGTTGCAACTAGAGCTTGGAGATGCTTCATCTAATATGGAGGGACTGAATGTGAGAGAGAAAGAGGTCCTTGGCTATGCTTTACAGAAGAAGAGACTACAGAAACTGCAAATGTCTAATAAGGATTTCCTATTTTTTCATCAGAGTGTGATTAAATAAATGTAGGCAGATAGGCCTAGCCTATATTCCTAGTGGGAGTATACTTTGTAATGTGGGTTCATTTCAGGTTTGAGAGATCTACTTTGTTTATTGTTATTCTGCTTACTTGCACCTGAAATTGAACCTTACCTGAAGTCAACCAACTGTAAGCAAATGTTGCATAATGACCCAGGTGGGGCAGACATACAGTACAACAAAAATTTAAGAAATGATTTTTTTCCATACAAAACCAAACTCAGTTATTTCATATAAAAATCCATATTCTGGTTTCCATCCAAGTTGTTTTCACCTTTCTAACTTTCAGAGAGATAGAGTTTTTAGTACAGCTTAATTAAACAAATGTCAGAAACATTTACCAAACTACTGCAAAACACTGATATTGAACTACATTTTGCATTCCTCTGTTTAAAAGCATGGCTATTGTCACATTAGCTATGCAACTTCATCTCAGTTTTGTCCAGTTAGTCCTTGTCTCTATGCTCATAAACAGAGGACAGTAGTCAACCAGCTGGACCAGAGAGAGGGTGTTGAGAAAGTAGACAGAAACACTTTACTGTCTTTTTAAGGATATACAAAGCAGTATAAGTATAAAGTATAAAAAGACAGGTATATAAATAGATTGGTATGAAATACCACTGAAGGAGTATATGCAATACCACCAAAATAGTGTAGTTTATTTGTTTAGTCAGACTGAAGACATAATAGAGAAGGACCAGAGAATTTAGACTAGGTAAACCAGCTGAATAAGAAGCTCTTGGCTACAAGTCAACAACAAAAACAGCTGTTGATGGTGACTCCGTGCCTAATTTATCAGAAGAACAAGCTTTCAGATGGTTATTTTTGTGTCTCTCGAATAGGTTGTAAGTCTATATCACCCACCACTCTATCCGTGTTTGTAGCACTATTAAAGGAAAAGGAAAGAAGAAGTTTATTGAGTTTATGAATGGGATTAAAAAAATACAGCACTTTTGACACCACTGGGTCTCAGTGTAGACACCGGGATAAAATGCAAGCTTTCTAGTTTAATGTAGTGTTTTGAGTGTTGGACTAAGGCTCTGTGAGACCAGGGTTCACATCCATGCTTGGCCATGGAAATACACTGGGTAACCTTGGAGAAGTCAGACGTCTCAGCAAAGAGAAAGGCAGTGGTAAACTCCTTTTGTAGAAATCTTGCTGAAAAATCCTCATGATAGGAAGATTACCATAAATCAGAAATGACTTGAAGGTGCACTAGCTCCACTACAACAATATATCTAAATTTATCTTAATACTGGTTCTCAAAGGCTAATAACAATTATTGATTTAAAAATTCAGGTAGTAGTAGTGGATGTGATGCTGATGGAGGATATCTCAGAGACAATGGCAGTGCTGAATCCTTCTATGTTGAAAAACCTATGATGAGGCAATCAAAAACAAATCAAGAGACAGTGCCAGAAGATGAGACTCCCAGGTCAGAAGGCACTCAGTGAGCTACCAAAGAAAACCAGGCAACAAGTATGAGTAACGCTGACTAATAATGTAATGACTCAAGCTGAAAGGATGTTCAGTTGCTGATGCGTTCAGAAGCAAAAGGAAAGTCCAAAGCTACACAACACATATTACAGGAACATGGAATGTGGGAATCATGAATCAAGGGAAGTTAGAGATTGTAAAATAAGAAATGGAATATAGAAACATTACAATACTTAAAGTGAGCAAGTTTAAGCGGACAGGAATGGGATATTTTCAGTTAGATAATTGCACATAGATTTTAATTTCCTGAGTAAAACAAAGAAGAAATTGGCTGGCATTAATAAAGAGGAGTGACATAGCAAAAACAGTCAAGGGATATAATGCAAAGTCTGATCAAATAACATCTTGAAGACTTTAGGGAAAACCCATCAATATAACTGTAATCTAAGTTTATGCTCCAATTATAGATGCAGAAGAGGAGGAAACTGAAAGATACCAGGCAGATACTGAAGTACATCTTTGTCTTTAATATTTCCTCCGTTAAATGATGTTTCATCTTCAAAACTTCTTTACTTTGCTTCCATAATCTCTTTGCTTTATCCCAGGCCCACTACATATGATGAAAGGCATCATTGGTATGTTCACATTTCCAACATTTCAGTGAACTACCTTTATACATTTTTGATAATTTCACTGCAATTAAATACCACCTAGACATCATTTTATTAAACAAAAATTCTTTGAAATCATAACTCAAAGTAATTTTCAAACCTTTTGATCACATCCTTTCACTTTCCTACATAAAAAAATTGTTCTTCCTCTAGCTCCCACTTACTGATATTTTATACAATTTAGCTGTTATGTGCTTGTCCATCGCTGTAGTTTTAAAGATAACTTTAAAAATTGTAAAAACTTGATTTGCACCATTAAGCCCAATTGACCAGGAGTCAGAAGAACTCTGAACTGAAGCCAGGTAATATCTGTAGACAAAACGAAAAAAATGCCCCATTGGTTGACAGATGAAATTCTTCCAGCAGTTAAGAATAGATGAGAAGCAAAAGTAAATGGGGACAGAAATAGGATCAAAACCATGAATACAACTGTTTAGTGATTTGTGTGTATGAAGAAAGAGAACTATTGTAACACTCAATGCAGAGAAATAGAAGAGGACAACGAAAAAGGTAGAGCAAAAGACCTTTTCCACAAGATCTAAGAAATTAAAGAGAAATATAGAGCAAGAGTGGGAATGTTATATGACCAGCAAGTGAACACATTGCATGATGGAGTAGAAACAGATGATGGAAACAATAAACTGAAGAGCTTTATAAAAGAGATGAAAGAATGACAAATGCATTCAAGGAAGAACCATTTGAAGATAAACCCACAATTTTAGAAAATGAAATGGAAGTTATACTCAAAGCAATTGGGAGAAATAAATCACAGGAACAGATGGCATATCAATAGAGTTGTTTGAAGCAACAGAGACAGAATCCACTCAAATTCTAACTAAAATCTGTCAACAAATAAGGAAACCAAAAGAATGGCCCATAGGTTAGAAACACTCAATATTCATTCCAGTCCCCAAGGAAGGGGATATCAGGGATTGCATTAACCACTGGACCATTGAATTAATTTCCCAGACAAGCAAAGTGCTGTTCAAAATTCTACAACAAAAACATACATGAAGCAAGAAATGCCAGATGTCTGACTTAGTTTAGAAGAGGAAGACAATCAGACTGTGCTTTATAGATGATAGCAAGGCTTTGATTGTGTACACCATGAAAAACTGTGGATTGCTCTTAAAGAAATGGATTTACCACAATATTACAACATCGTAAGGCATAACTTTCACTGAGGACAAAAAGTCATTGCTAGGACAGAAAATGGAGAAACAGAATGGTTTCCAGTTGATGAGGGGACCAAACAAGGCTGCATTTTATTATCCTGTCTGCTTAGCTTGTCTGCAGAACATATCATACACAAAGGTAGATTAGACTCTGAGGAAGGAGGTTATTTAAAATATGCAAATGATACCAGACAAGCAGAAAATATAAAAGACTTGGAATAATACTGAGGAATTTTGAGAAAGAAAGGGCAAAGGCAGGTTTACAGTTGAGGATTAAGAAAACGAAAATATAATGACCACAGATGATTTACTTAACTGTAAAGTGAGCATGGACCAACTGAATCCTCAAATCCTGGGTAAGGATTCAAGATTCCTGAATCCGAATCCCTGTGCCAAAATAGGCAAACAGAATCTTTTGAATCCGCCAACTAAATAGATTGTTGGAGACCGGGACGCCTGAAAACCAGGGAGACCAGAACACCTGAAAACCTGGGAGACCGAGATGCCTGAAACCTGGGAGACCAGGACGCTTGAAAACCTGGGAGACCATACATACAAGGGAAGATAGTAAGTAGGTGAGATTTTCCCTTGGAGTAATAATGGCCTTTGCTAACAATTTCACAAATTATGTCTGGGCTTGTATTCTAAGATATTTCAATTGAACATTTCATATTTAAGTTCAGTACTTGACTGGAAGCTACAGGCTTGAGATTTCAAGGACAGCTGAAACATTCCTTTGCGTAGCTCCCCTGTAAACCTCTTTCAGACACAATTCTGGGATTTGGAGTTTTACCAGGTGTCAAAGCCTTCTCTGCCAAAGCGTACTGGTGCATGATCAAACTACAAACGCCAGGATGCCGGAAGGAGCTATGCAAAGAAAAGCCAGTTTTGACCTGGATTATCTCTCTACTGTAGTATGTGGCCCTGTTTACACAGGCAGGAAAATGTGAGATTAATCTACATTTTCCTGCCTGTGTAGAAAGGGCCTTCATGTCATTTTCAATCTGGGGAGATCCTGAGGCAAAACTAGGACAATTGTCTTGGCCACATTTCTTCAGAGGGAGGTTTGCCCTTTCCTAGGCTTTTGCTAAGGCTGAGAGAGTGTACCTTGCTTCTTTTCCTTGCTTTTTAAACTCTTTTTTAAAAAAGGATTTGAAAGATTCAAGATTTGTGAGATTCATGGATTCCCAGAACCTTCCAGGGATTTGGATCCAGATTCGTACAATTTTGGATTCATCCCATCCCTACTGTAAAGCAGACATTGAGATAGTGAAAGGTTTCCTATATCTTTCCTCAGTCATTGTTCAGGATGGAGAGTACAGTTCTGTCACATTTGTGGGTTTATTTGCGGTACCTGCTGGCCTTCCCCCTGCCCACAGCTGGCAGCAGGCAAGAGAGTGAAAGGGAGGGAAGATCTCCCCCACATGCTCTCCTGCCACTGCTGCCTGCTTGGTTATGCGGGTGGGGGCTGGTGGGGGCAATGAGAAAGCCAAGGGGGGAAATTTTAATACAAATTACTTATAAAAAAAAGAGAAAGCCAAGGGGGAACATCTTTCCCCGCCAGCTCTCTCCTGTATCCTCCCACCCATGGGATTGTGATTGTGAGGCTCTGCGGTTATTTGTGTTTTTTTCACTTTCGCAGGTGTTCTTTTTCCCTATCCCCTGCGAATGTGGAGGGCCTATTGTACAATCAGGAAATGAATAGAAGACTAGGCCTTGGAAAGGCAACTATGAAGGAGCTAGACAAGACTTCAAGTGTAAAGATACATCGTTGAATCCCAAAGTCAGGATTGTTCATGGCATTATTTCCAGTTTCTATGTATGGATGTGAAAGCTGGAGAATAAAGTAAGTTAAAAGAAAAAGAATCAACTCATTTGAAATATGATGCTGGAGAATAGTGTTACCCTAAAAGGTGCTGGATATTGGGGTTCACCCATAATGCCAGTGTCTCATTAGAATTTGGGGAAATTATAGCTTAAAGAAGACCTGTGAGAGGAGGGCAACAGCAGAATCTTTTCACCTATGTATACCGGTACTAACTGCAGAAAGTCTCCAGTTAAAAATAAGCAAGATATTTTATTTGGGATCAACAAAGAAATAGGAAAGCAGACACTCAAAGAACTGTATAAGGCTGCCAGAAAGTGAGGCATGAAAGGTTGGATAGAGAGAGAAATTGGGGGAAGAGAGTGATAGTTACCAATCCTGGGGAAGAAGGATGAAGCAAAGAGGCTCAGGTGGCATCCTAGGGTAACACGGAAGAACAGCGTCTGGACGTCCAACATGCTACCAGTTGCTGTGGCTGAAGTTAGAGTTTATATACCCTTTTTCCTATTCTGGCAAAGCCTTTGTCATACTGAGCCAATTTCCTGCCCTCCAAGACTGACTTCTGCCCTTGAACAGGAGCAGGAAATTCCCCAGATTTCATTAATGCTGCCACCGCCCACTACAATAAATCCCTATCTAGCAGCACAGTGGGATGCTGCAAGGGAGCCACCAGCCTCTAAGCTTAGAGATTCTTTTCCTCCTCTCACCCATATGGGAAAGAGGGATTCTATCTATGCATATAACCAAGGTACGTGGAAATAGGAGATTTGAGAATTTTCGAAACAGGAAAATGTTTATTCTAAGAACAGGCAATATACATAACAGAGATACCACTTACATGAGGGCTTCTTCCCCCCAGGTCCACTTAGTAGTTACAAGTTACAGCTAGTCTATGTCATTCCAGCCACAGTACTAAAAATAAACAGGAATACCCTAATGTGTCTAACTAATTAATATTCTAGTTACTCACATCGGGGATCACAGGCTTAGATGTTATTTTTGGAGAGGGCCAGGAGGCGGACGTGCCTGCCTCTCCTAGCATCCCTCACTCTCCTCATGGTCTTTTCCTAAGCTTCTAGAAGTTTTTCTCCTCTCTGCCCCCTGATTGGCCAACTGTATCATGTGACCTATTTTTAGCAGTCCATTAACCCTCTGTAGACATGAGGGCGAATTATCTTCCTTAAGCTTTGTTGTCTAGATAATGGGGAAACCCCATTATCACAGCCTTAAAACTCACAAAAGGGACTCACCAAAGTTTCAGGAATAAGTGATTGCTTTGACACTGGAGCGACAAAATTATGAGAGTCATGAGAACCTCTTGAAGTCAGGACTTGTAGGGGGTGTAGGGAAAGTTTCCGTAGGGTAAGATCAAAAAGGATGGTCTCTGATTGTCTTATCTGGGCCCATTCGGAAATGCAAAGATCTGAGATCAGTGACGAGATTAGCTTGAACCCCTTTTATGCTAAGGGTTTTCTGCCTAATCCCCTTTCCACTTATGACCTGACCATGTCTCAGTTCAGCTCGATCTTTTCTGATCATCATGCCTTCTATTCATGTATTTCCAGCCATATGAAAAAGCACATTCTGCAGGATGGGGTGCAAGGTAGTGTAACAGTAGTTCCACAGATATCCTGGACTGCCCGAAAACAAATAAATGGGTCCTAGAGCAAATCAAGCCTGAACTGTCTTCCAGGATGACTAAACTGATACCGTCAGACTTTGGACACATCATGAGAAGATATGATTCAGTGGAAAAGATAATAATGTTAGGGGAGCTAGGAGGTAGAGGGACAAGAGGAATAACACATTACACATGGATTGACTGGGTCAAGGAATCCATGGCCCTGAGTCTTCTAGACCTGAGCAGAGTTGTTCACAATAGGGTGATTTGGAGGTCATCTTAAGTTGAAGTTGACTTGTCAACAGTTAACAAATCTTTTAGGCCATTTCCACACTACACTGTTATGCTGCTATATGATTCCACTTTCAACATCCTATTGGATCCTGGGATTTGCTGTTTAGGGAGGGCTATTTAGAATTCTCAGCTAGAGAGCTCTTTGGCCTCTTTAAGCTACAAATTCCATAATTCCACAGCATGTTGAAAATGAAATAATAGCGCTATAACAGTGTAATGCAGAAATAGCCCAAGTTTCAAATTAAACTTATTAATTTGTCTATGTATAATGGTTATCCACATAGCAATCCTTTCCCCAAACAATTTTCATCTTCCATAGCTATGTGTGGTGTGCTGTCATGTTGAGGAAACTGGGGTCCATAAAATGGGATTGGGGACCATAAAGTGGGATATTTTATAAACTGCTTCAACCATTCTCTACCCCAACCCATTAATTGCCTGTGCTATTGTTAATACAACTTTACAGCATTATGAAATGTGGCTCCTCTGCATCATAATCCAAGGACAAGCTGTTTCTCATCGTGATACTTCAGTCATGTAATCCATCCATAATTATTCTTCTAATGTCCATTGAAATATATTATGATGGCACTCTGTGATTATATCCACATTAAGTGAGCTCTATAGATTTAATAGGTCTTGTCAATATGCCAAACAGTAACAATCAGTTTTTGCTTTGGAGCAGACTCTGCATGGGCCAGTTATGTAAATCTTGCATAATAAAATATGTGTAATTAAAAGTAGATTCAAATTAATACAGAAACATTTTAAATCTGACAGGCATTTCTAATGGTTAGATATTAAACATGCTTTCTAGAACATAACTTCCATGGACGTTTACTTCCAAGTGGTTAAACTCAAGATGTGGGTGCCAATACACATGCCACTTACTTCAGACAAATCAAATAAAGGGATCAATCCTTCAGAGTTAAATATATTAAGCCCCATTGATTTCAATGAGAGGGCTAAGGACATCCTTTGTTCTCAGTTGAAATCAATGGGACTTAAAAGTACTTGGAATAAATACTTTACTTTTCCATCATTCTCAAGTCCATGAATCAGCTTCTGAATGAGGAAAAATGTGGTTCTTTTTAAACTGTAATCAATCAAGCAATTCTTTTTATGCACCATCATTGTTTAGTACCACATTAGAAAATGATATGTTAAAAAGAGTAAGCTGCGCTTCTACAAAAGAGTAAGCTGCACTTTTTTCTTCTGTAAAATAATAATGCATTTATTTTGAGGAGGTATGATGAAAGAAACAGGCTCACTTCCTTTGCTGAGCAGGTATCAGTATGATCAAATAAATGTCAAAATTTCCTTTAGAATCAGGCCTGATATTGCATCTCCTGTAGTATACAAGGTATATAGAGTGTACAGATCAACAATAATTTTGAAATAACAAGTTGCTAACAATAAAGGTTAGTAAATAGCCAGAATACACACACACACACACACACACACACAGAGGCTCAAAACACTAGCTAAACTAAATCTCATAATACTTTTGAAACAAAATCTAAGAAAACATTAGAAGATGTCCCGGTGCAGACACAGTGAGAAATCATGCTTTCCTGCAAAAGAGCAAACTATGTTAACCTGAAAACTCACTTATGATTTTAAACAAACACAGTTCCCAATTAGATTTGAACTCAACAAACTTTGGTTTGTTCAAACTCAAGTAAGGACAAGCCAGAGTCAAACCACGGTTTCAGATTCATAGTTTAAATAAACCCCTTTCCCCCCAAATTTGGATATCACAGCATGTGTCGTTTGTTCAAAACTGGAAGCACAAGGTTCTACGCTCTTCTTCAGGGTTTATTTGCGTATAGGAAATCCATGGTTTCCTGTTATATCTCAGGCAGGCCTAATAATACAATCATGAAAATATTTATTCAGAAGACAGTCATAATTTTTGGAAAATGGAAAGTTTCCTGCTTGTCACTTGTGAGCACACCAGACTGCAATACAGAATTTGAAGTGTTGGGCACCATGTCTCTACATGTTTGTGCTGGTGTGTCTCCACACTGGATCATCCTCATTGGTGAAGCCATGTAGACAAAATTCTTGATATGGCATAGTTTCTGAATTCCTATCCATAATTAAAGTAGAAGTATATTCAGGGGTTGGTTTTTGAAAAGAGCAGAGCTGTGACTCAGTAGTATCTGGGACCTGTATTTTCTGATTTGAGAGTTTTGTTCCCTGATTCAACATGTGGGTAGGTATAGGACAGAGATATTACTCAGAGATATTTCATTAATTCACGCAATGTCATGCTAAACCTCATCTGTGTGAATAGGTCTTAAATCTTGAAAACCTTGACTGAAATTAAACACGCAGGACTGGATCCAGACTTAGTTAGAGTAGATTCACTGAAATCAATTATACTTAATAGGATCCTGGATTCATAGCAGCTGAGAGCCAGAACTGCTAGCCATATCAGGTCTTCAGCCAGAGTGTTTTTTGGGAGCTGAGCTTAGACATTGCTTCTGTCTTGAGCAACTATAGATCCACTGGGTCTGAAGGAATTAGTTTTCTACCTTGTTTCATCCATCCCTCATATGAGTGGATGAGGTCCTTCCTTCTATATTTTTGCTTCTTTTTTTCTAAGCTATCACTTATGATTATTATTCCCTAAAATGCTTAAGAAGTGCAAATGCTTTACTGCCTTTTAAAAAAATCCAATTTTCAAAGATGCAAAAGACACATATTGCAGCTAAATAGAGATAGTAATACTTTTCTTCTTGTTAGAAGCATTGGGGAAAATATGTATCTCTTACGTATCTGTAAAACAATCTGTTCTTTGTTATTGTTTCCTTTTCTTTAGCAAGAGCTAGCTGAAGGGACTGTAATGATCACAAAAACAAAACAACCAAAACTCCATGATGAATTTTAATGTGCTGCTACTCCCATTGTAACTGTAGTTCATGTTAGTAAAATATAGATGCATTCCTATGTTAAACCAGCAGTAGAAGCAATACCACCACAATATTCATAAAAACAAAAGTGAAACTCATGGACAGAAATACCCTGTAACACTGAACAAACATGTCAATTTCAATTTTTCTCAGCTTCTTATTTTACAGTCTTTAGTTCATCCCAGACTTCAAGAATTTTCCTGTTCTTGAATTTGTTTTGTTTACATGAAAGTTTACATTAAAATTCATGTGCATATCTGTTCACATTTCTCCAGAGAGTAACTTTTTGCAGGCTGTGCCTTTTTCGCAGGCACTTTTCATAATACAATGCAATTATTTTTAAAAAATTGTTCACTTCCCCAGTGAAGATTTTTTCCCCATGTATTCTTGATTATACAATTCCATCACAAAATTTAGAGGAAGATGATTGTATTTGGTTTGTGTAATGATTTGAAAATACAGAATTAGGCAAGTTTGTATTAAAATGTAAATGGAATGGATTTTCTTCACCATGTCATCCAAGCAGTGCTTTCTGCAAATCATAGATTACTTCTGCATTGGGCTACACTGTTTAGAAAGCTCTAATGATTGCCTAACAACTGTAGAATCACATGATGGGGTTGTAAAACCAATACACACTGACATTCAATATACAAAACAGAGACAATTGCAGTAAGGCTCAGAGCATACCCACCAGTGAAGGCCAACACAGCAGAATAGGCAGCAACCAACACAGAGAACAACAAACTCTAGTTATCTCTTCAGGTGGGGGACTTTTGGAGCAAAACAAGGACAACCTACAAAAACAATCACACATTTGCTTCCAACTCCAGAGAGAAAGGGAGGGAGGAAGGGGGCTCATTTCTGTCACAACGCTCAGCTGGTACAAATGGCTAGAAGACATACATAGAAAATTCCATCAGAAAACAATACATCCAAAGGTACTTGTCACTGGTCCTTTTTGGGGGTGGGGGCACCAAGGAAAAGGGAAACATTCACATGAAAACATAGAGCACTATCTCAGTCCTTACTGTGTGTGTTTTGGCAGAATTTCTTACCGGTCTTCCTGATCTACATCATGGCAGTTGTACTGGTTTGTTTATTATGAGAGCAGTCAAAAATCAGTGCCCAAAAAGGATAGAGATGGGATTCCTCATCTCTGTTTGTGTGTTACAGTCTTGGCTAGGGTGTGGCACACCAGAGCCACAACTGACACAGTCTGTACATGAATTGAACAAGATCAATAGTGGAGCAAGTGCTGCAAGCTTTACACAGAAATATGCTGAGCCTTTTGCACTGAGCGCCCTCCCCACCATAACAGCGTACATGACAGACTGCAGAGTGATGAGTGCGGCCTTCCTCCTCACTGCAACTAATGCTGTTGCCATTGGCTTTCAGTCACATGCTCTCGAAAGGCCTTGGATCCCTGAGATGACAAATGGAACATCTAGTGAAGGAATACCTGGCTCTTCACTCTTTGATTCATGTCCTTTTACCCACAATGCCATTCTTCTTGTGGTGTTAACTCTGATAGGTCACCTATCCTAGTGGCGATCACCATAGTAGTGGTCACTTTGATTGTGGGTGTCAACTGTTAAGGAAAAAAAATATCATTAGGGCAATACCCACATATCTCATAGAAGAAATTGTGTTGTAATTAAGTCTCCAGTTGCTTTGTGTTTTGCTACAGAAGTCTTGGCTTGTATCTGGCATGGAAGAACTCCTTATGAAGTGCTTGGTCGAATGGCATGTTTGATATTTGGAAGCAAACAAAGGTGGTTAGTATGCCAAGTATGCTCAGGACTTCTCTCAAGGCACTTTTTCTGTCCTTCCTGGCTGCCATAGGCTGGGTGGTAACTATGCCATATCCAAACTCTCCTCATGCTAACACTACTTATGAGAAGTGTGCCATGCTCACAAAAGTACAAGCATACAGAAATTATTCTTAAACAATGTACTTTATAAAAGCCTCTGTCCTTTACTTCATAGTGTACTACAATTGGTAGTACAAAATACAAACTGGCCATTATGAGAGGCTGAACAGAACAAGAATTCATAACCCTCCTATGGAAATATACTCAATTTAATCTACTTTCCCCTAACTTCCCGGATCTTTCTCTTAACACAAAAGAGCCCTGAAATATTTTCTAGCTGGGAGAGTATTGTCCATTAGAGCAATTTCCAGGTGCCTTTGGAATATTGCTGTCAGAACCACTAGCACCTTAGTCTACTGGAGTTTCAGCTTTATTTATTCCAAATTCCACCTGTTAAAGCAGTAATTAGATCTTCTCTGGCTTCCTATATTACTGGCATCACTTCACATCTGGAGTTCCTCTCACCTCTTAAATAGTTAGGTGACCCTACCTAGAACAGCAGAGGTCTCAGCTTGGTTGGACAGATTTTAATTGATTAGCAAACTGAGGGGATTTGAGAGTCAACATATTACAGGTTTTGTTGTGGGTATTCCACTTCATTAGATATGTGATTAATTCTAGGTTATGAGGTAGAATAATAATTATGCGGTTAAGCATATAGAGACTATGTTCAGTGTCATATATTCTCTTGGACAAGCTTGAAACTTTGACTGGCCATTAATTTCGTCCATCAGCATTTGCTGAGACTTTGTAAGCTAAATCAGGGATCTAGTCCCAAGAGGAAGTTAGAGGTTAGGTCACTTACAACAGCTGCCAAATTGCCTGTGACAACTCCTGAGTATTATGGCTGTTCATTTATCTATCCCATCAACAGCTTGGCAGTGATTCATTAAGCATTTTCAGTACAAAGCAGTACTCTAGTCCAAAGCATACACTTTGCATCATGTGCAAGTACCAGCGTCTTCAAACAGGGATGGGAGAGAACCTTGCTTAAAACTTTGGTGAGCTGCTGCCAGTCAGAAGGAACAGTACTGGGTAGGCGTAGCAGTGATTTAACTCATCAGAAGACATTTTCTGATGTTTCTATTCAAATTTTGTGTGCATTACTCAGGCATTGGAGTGCACTGTAAATGAGTGTTGCTAATGCCAGGGGAAACAAATTTGCTTTTCTTCATACTTTCACAATAAAATAATTCAAGTAGATGCAGATTCAAAAAAACAAGTATTAGATCAGACATGTCCTAGAACTTCTAATAACCACAGGAATCCAGTTGCTACTCCCATCATTGCTAGACCTATTGAATCAATTGCAAAGTGGTAAATCTACACCTACCCCAATCACATTGATTCTGTTGGCCTACTCAATGGGGTTTAGATAAGCATTAACTTCCCATTCAGCAGTTGAGTTGATGGCAACTAATTAGGACTAGCAGTTTGGTTTTGGCCTCTGTGTCCTAAAAGTGAACTCAAATAATTATTAAAATTTCTGGTCATCCTGCCATTAAACTAATTCTGTGTTACCGAAAACACTAAGTTGTTTTTTTTTTAAATTAAATCATGTTTCCTGTTAACTGAACTTTTCCATTTGCTTGTGGAGAGAGAGGGCAGAAAAAAATACTCTGTTGTAGAAAATTGTACAGTTAATTAATTTATCAAAAAGTGAACCTAATATAGAGTGGGACATTTTCAAGCCTCAGTACAGATACCTGCAAGAAGCACAGTTTATTCTTTTTTTAAAAAAATCATAAAATTATACAGAGATAAGTAGATTATGGGGAAACAGAGGGGATAAGTGAAGTGAAGTCATTCTTCACAGTGAAAGGAAGAAGAAATGTTGCTCCAAGCGAACTGAAAACTTTGCAAAGGGAGAAAGGAAGGATGACAGAAGGCTGAACTCCTAGGAAATTGTAGCTCTTCTGTCAGTGACAAAGAGGCAAATAATTAAATCCAGACAGGGGAGCTGCCAAAAGCTTATTTGCAGTTGTGTTAGATCATATTATGAGCCATCTCAATATGTGGTTGCTGAAGTATCATGGCCACATAAGGACATTTTTCTAAGCAAAGAATAGAAAGACGATAACAATAAAAGACGCAATGGGAGGCAGCTAGAGTCCTTCAGCGATAATACAAATGCAGAAATGTGGAGTAGGTTACTGTACTGAAATGATGGCACTTTACTTGTTTAGAATGCTGCAGATGTATAGATGGCAAAGAACAGCCTTGAATGAATGAAAAGGAAAAATAATGAAGAACTGGGTACAGCAATAGATATAAAGAGCAGGGTGAATGTATGGAGCACATGCAATGTTATTCTGACTATGCCAACTAATAGAGTGGAATTCTAGGATTTTAGGATTTGCAGTTTTGGGTAAATATATCCAGACGCAATCTATTTCATAGTGGAAGGGCTTGGATTTGAGAAGTATATGTGGCCATTTTCGCACGGACTTAAAAAACCGGCGCAGAGCGTCCTCCAGAGAGGACATCTGCACCTGGGAGCGGACTGAGTCGGACTACTTTACGTAGTTCCGCACCTCAGTCTGCTCTGGAACTACCCAAAGTGGTTATGCAGTGTGCTTTTTAAAAACCTGTTCCTTCAGGTTTTTAAAAAGCACGGAGTATGCCATTCCGTGCCACTCCGTTCCCGCGCTTCAGTGCAGATTTGCAGGCTCGCACCAGTGCAAGCCTGCAGATCTGCCGGGGGTGGGCTTTAGGCTGGTGAGCTTCAGCGGTTGGTGGAGAGCCTCCACCAACCGGAAGCTGCTATTTTCTTCCCCGGAGCAGTGCGGAGTGGCACCCACACACTGCTCCAGAGCAGCCTGGACCCAAGCGTCAAGCCAAGAAGTCCGGTAAGTACCGGACCAAGGCGATTCCAACGCCACGTGTGGAAATGGCCAATGTTTGGTCCTTGGTGCCTTCTTTTGAGGGTGGAATTCAAGACTTCAAGTAATATTTCTTTCTCATTCCTAACTGCAAAATAACCACAGCTGGCACAGCTGGAACTAGGAGGTGAGATTTGCAGATCAAAAAAAGATGGCTTCTGGGTGGGCTCAAGATAGCATTTCTTCCTAGATATTAATCCCTGGAAAGGGAAGATGATTCATGGAAAAAACTAATTGCACTGGTAAACCTGCATGTTAACAACAGCTGTGGTGACTCAAGCAGTTCTCCTCTCATGTTAGTTGCTTTAGGGTAGGAGTTATAAGAAACACACTTCAGAGGAAAAACAACAATGGATGAGACTCTTAAAAAGAGTAGCAATTTTTTAATTCTCTCTAGGAAGCCATTATCAAGTGGTTTGTTTGGTAGCAACCACTGGATGTGTCTCTATGTAAAAGAGCTTCTTGTTGGCGTTAATCAAAAGACAAAGTGCACAGGAGTGGGGACTCAATTGTTGTCTCCAAGCCTTTCTCAAATTGAGGCTTCTTCTAAGCAGCAGAGGAGTAGAGAAAGTTTCTACAGGAACCAGCCTTCCTCATCCTGACTCCCCTGTGGGTTGAACACTCCATTCTCCAAGTCTTTCAATGCAAGCCATTTTGGGAACAGAATAGTCTTTCAATGTTGACGGCATTTTGAACATAAATTGTACAGGTATATTTCTTCAACATCAGAGCTGTCATCTAATGCTCCTTCTAAAATAAATAATCCAAGCCCATAATTTCAAGAGGTCAATGATTTGGTATCAATACTGAATTAGCACTCTCCTGCCATACTGGATTGATTGCTGATTTGAAGTATTAAATCTTTCTCTCTCTCTAGATATGGAACTGGGTAGGGGAGAGAGGGAACTACATATCTATCATCCATCTAGATCAGGGTATTACAGTAAAACATCAGAAAATCCCCAAGAATGTTTTCATATGTTCAAGAGAACAGTCAAAGGGTGCCTAAATAGTTGTTGTATCATCTTTGCCTGGCCCGAAACGATATTTTTGAACCAGGGGACACAACAAATGGTCTGTTTTGGGTAAATATATGTGGTCTATGATCTAATTGGTGGAAGGGGTGTGCTGCTTTCAGTAACCTAAACTTATTTTATTTAAATTCTTCTTTCTGGAATTCAAACTGAGGTGCTCATGTATGGAAGCGCTCTCATTTGAATTCTCAAGTTCTTCTTGAAGCACAGGTGTACTGATAGTCAAATGATTGTTGGTAATACATGGAAATGCCTCGCCTTTAGCCATGTTGATACTTTCATCAAGAACAAACAAACAACTCAGGCTACCATTTTTCTCCTAGAAATTCTATGGATTCTTAATCTTTGGGAATATGCATTTCATTTAGTATACTCCATTCCTCTTATCCTATGGGATGTTAAATGATAAAAAATGTAGTGTCTCTTTGTTTGCATGTTTTGCAGAGCCAGTATCTACGTATATATCTACCATATTAAAGTCAAAGTTTATGAGTGAGCTTGTCTGTCTGTGTCAGGCAGGCGAAGACCTCATATGATTGGCTGTATCCAGGTGAAGACCTCATATGATTGGCTGACTGTGAAGATTCTATGGAATCCTGGGGTTGGTAGTTCAGGGAGGTGCCTTTAGAATTCTCAGCCAGAGAGCTCAGCCAGTGGCTATGGAGACAAGACCTATCAGCAAGAAGGAGGGCAGTGTATTCCCCTCAGGAACCCAAACTCTGTATGTTAATAACTCTGAATACAGATTAGATTGGGGAATATGGGGAAAAGTTACAGGTACTCAACAAGACAGTTTGAGGAATTAGAAACCACATCTAATTTCAACCACATCTAATCCCTAAGGTAAGGTAATTTCTGAGGTATTTCTAACAAATGTTACCCATGAGAAAATAAAATCCCAGGCAACACCAGGTAAATATGCTAGTTTGGTATATAAAAAAATCTATATCTTTTCCATCTTGACACTTCACAATTGTACTATGGTGCTCAAGAGCTCAGATAAATTGCAGGGCTCAAAAGAAAGTGTTTTCCATCTGAGGCCATGGCAAGTACCACTAACAGTGAGAACAAAGACTCCTACCCTGAATGGACCTGTCTTGTGGTGAGAAGCTGGCTGGGCGTGCCCCATAGTCTGTACTGTTATTTCATATCCCACCCAAACAGATGAGGAGTTCATAGTGAACTGAAGTGCCCAATGTACTCAGAGTGCAGGTACTGGTTGTGCAGTAGACTCACCATGGCCAGACCTTAATGAATTTGGTCTGTGTTATAGGCATAGCTTTAAGACTGGGCACCTTAAGTCAGGGTGTTTGGCAGTGGATGGAAATTCATGGTTCTCTAGCTGTTTGTTGTTGTTTTTTGTTTTTTTTACTACATCTCCTCTTGATGTAGTGAACATAGCCAGTGATGAGGGATGATGAGAGCTGAAGTTCAAAAACTTTGGGAATGCCACACTTTCCCAGTTCCTGACTATGGGATTCTGCTTGTGTGTGTTCGGGTGTTTTTCCTTTCAGTGCAACCATACTTCAATAGTTGCTGAGGACCCCTGTGTTCGTGGGGACAGGGAATCTGCTCTGAATTTTACTCTGAACTTTAAAACTGCTCTCCAAGCTGCTGAACCTATTTGGGTTTTTGTACCTTGAACAGCTGCTTTAAAGTTCAGACTAACTCCAGAGCAGATTCAGCACCCCACTGACATGAAAGCTACCAGTCATGGTCAACAGACAGGCAGAAAAGAGCAATGGCATATTGATTCTCCTTTAAACAGCATAGACTTGGGTTTGTCACCATATTTTCAGTGATGCACAACACTGGGAAAATATTGGGCAAGACCAGCAAGTGAGGAATAGCTGTTGTCATTTCATTTGCTCCCTGCTAGTAGAAGGGACATTTTTCTCCCTGTTTCCTAGGGGAACCTTCAGGCATTTATTCAAACATTCCATACTCCATTTATGCCAGAGATAAGGAAATGCCAGTCACTCTGTCCTTATCTGACACTCTGTCCTAGATGGATTCTAGCCTTTGCCAGAAGAACTCTGTTTTTTACCATTTTGCTTTCACAAAAAAAAAATGTGCACAAAGGCAGCCAAAAGGATCAGCACAAACAGAAAACTGCAGTGTAGCATCATTCTAAATGGAAATAAACAGACAAAAGAACATGAGAGGCAATATGGTCTAACTGATAATGTATGACTGGGTTCAGCCATAAAACTTGCAGGGAAATAAGTACCTCGGAAATGTAGCCTACCTCACAGAGTTGTTATGGAGATAAAATGAGATGTTGTTATTGAGGTGTTGTTTCTGCTGCATGCTTTCAAGTCATTTCCAATTCAGGGTCAGCCTATCGTAGGGCTTTCTTGGCAAGATTTGTTCAAAGCAGGATTTACCACTACCTTCCTCTAAGACTGTCTTCCTCTAAGGATTACCCGGGCTCATCCAGTAGCTTTCTATGGCCAACCAGGGAATCAAGGTCCCTGGAGTCCTAATCCAGGAATGAGACCACTACACTATACTGGCTCTCAAAATGAGATAGCCCACCTTGAATTCCTTGAAGGACATGAGTGGTAGAAATATTTCAGAAGAACAGTGCTTACTGGGTTCTGACTTACTTCAAAAGGTGTTACCTTAAAGAGGTGGGGGACATTGGGATCCACCCACAATGCCAGCATCTCCTTAGAATTTGGGGAAATTATAGCTCAAAGGAGATCTGTGAGAAGAGGGTAATGGCAGGATCTTTTCGCCTATGTATATCAGTACTAACTGTAGGGAGGACTTGAGTTTAAAGTTAAGCAAAGTATTTTATTTGGATTGACAAGCACACAAGAAATCAAATTCTCTCAAGAACCATACAAGACTATCAGAAAGTGAGGTATGAAAGGATGAAGAGAGAGAGAGAGAGATTGGGGTGAAGAGGGTAATAGTTACCAATCCTAAAGAAGATCAAAGAGGAGTGGGTTAGACGGCCTCTGAAGGTAGCAAGGATAAGCAGCAGTCTGGGCACTATGTGTTACTTCCAAGTAATACAATTTGCTGGGGATGAAGCTAGGGTTTATATACCCCATTTCCTACCCTAAAGTGGGTGTGCTGGCAAATGAGGAATGGCTTTCTCACAGGATTGACAAAGAAATCCAGAATGGGCTAATTGTCTCAACTGTGGGTGAGAAATCGTTGATGTAGTCATGACAATTTCTTAATGTCTGATCAGGCAGGGGGGTATAGGGAAGATTTCTATAGGGTGAGATTAGAGGATGGTCCCTGATTGCTTCACCTGGGCAGTTTCTGCTTCTATTGTATTCAGGTGTGCACAGAGCCTGAGGTGTTGAAAGGATTATCACAAACCCATTCGCTTCAGGTTTTCCCACCTAACCCTGTCTGAACTTATGACTTGACCATGTCTCAGGTCACCTTGACCTGACAACACGTTTTCTGGTCAGCATGTCTTCAGTCATGTTTTTCAGCCATAAATATGTTCAGTTATGAAAATGGCACATCTTGCAGGATGGCGAGGGGGAGGGTTTGGTGACAAAGGTAACAACACAAAAGCTTGCCACCACAGGAATGCAGATTTGTGGATCCACAGTGTCCTATGCATGCATACTCACAGAATCAGAAGTAAGCCCCATTGAATTCACTGACATTGAATTCATACTCACACTATCAGAAAAGTGTGAGTAGGACTGCAGCCTCAGATACAGACAATATTATGCTGTGTGGCTGGTTACAACAGGCTGGATTTTGAAGCCAGCTGAAACACATACCTCTGTGTACTGGAAGGGAAGAAGCAAGGCAGAAATAGAATCAGGTATGCCTACCATCTGCACTTCTATTTTTTGATGGAGATTGGCAGAACTCTGTGAGAAAGGGCTGCAATTTATGGCTATTTGAAATTCATTCAGGGCACCACAGAAAAAGCACAAGGGAAAAGCAATTGGCCCACAGACCTTTTGTTTGGCAAGCTTGGCTTTGGTGGATTGAGCCAACTAACACCACATGTACAACGCAATTTATAATGTGGTCTTGGCATTTGATTCAGCTCCCATAAAAGATGATACATTTAGTCATTAAATATATTTTGAAAAGCCTACCTTTGTAGTTTTCTGCACTGTCAATGCAGACGTGCTGCTGTCTGGGTACAAAGAGAAGATTCTCCAAGATTCTTACCAGGAGCAAATAAGTATTTTTCCAAGAGAATAGAACATGGGTCCCAGATCATCATTCTTTTATGGCTTGGTTCTGGATGGCTTTAGCAAGTCACTGTGAACATTCTAGTCTTCAGATGAAGTCAATCCCACACAATCCCACACAATCCTACACAGTGGGATTTACTTCCAAGGAAGTGCACATAGATATGCAGCCTTAGCCTATGATTCATTGCTCATGATGTGCTGGATTTAGGAAAGCAAAATAGTGCCACTTTCAAACAAAATATTCCTTCTAGTCAAAATTGGGGTTTTCTCTAGATTACAAACATAGTAAATTTAGGACCTCACTGTCTAACTGTTCCTGTAAAATTCTCTCTCTGTCTTTTCTGCTTTTTGCTGATGGTTTTTAAAAAATTAAATTAATATATAACCTGGAGTTCTTTAGGTTTTACCCTCCTGTCTTGGGTCTGTATAACTTAAGTAGCTGAGCATGGGATGGATGCATCTGTCCCAGGCTATACAACATGCATGAAAATGCAGGCATTGACAAACTGACTGCTTTTGGGGAATAGGCTTTTAATAGTATACTATACTATCTTTTTCTTGCCTTTTTAATTTGTATATTTTATTTCTTATTTCTGTGGATTGTTCAGTTGCATTGTACCACTAACTTTTTGCATGATTTTTTTTCTAGATGTATTTTTTAAAACTTATACCTTTTTTTAAAATTTTTTGACAGCCACCTTGAGTCCCAGCTGTGGGAAAAGGTGGGGAAAAAATACAATACAATAGTGTATTGGAAGACCTGACTTGTCCCTCAAGTATTCTATAGGGTTGCCTGATGGGAATATTGACTGCACTGTGAGAGGGTACTATAAATACAATGCAAAATACAAAATGCAAAATCCACTAAACTTGAGGAGGCTTAATTACAGGCAAGCAAATACATATCTCGCATCACTGCTGTATCCCCCTCCTGGATGTTCTTGGATTGCAGTTCCCATAAATCCTAGGTAGTCCAAGCAATTATGAAGGATCATGGGAGCCACCGTCCAACAATTTCTGAATTGCTGTATGATTCCCCATCTCTGATTGACAGATTGCACTGTTCCGCTGCTCATCTCTGTTAGCCCAGTGAGAGAGTTTATCAGATTAGGCATAGACTCAGCCTAGCCAAAGTTGACCAGTCCTTAAGTGGAATTTAGCATTGTTGCCATCTGGTGCCCATACTGACCCGGTTGTAAGATGGCAGTATATGAGCTGGGCTGCATTTCAGATTCCATGGAGTGCAGGAGCTATGGTATTCAGTATCAGTAACAAAATACCTTGATTTTAACATTTAAAGAAAATCCTTGGCCATGTTCCAGCACAGAATTATTTCATCAGGCTTAAAGCTTACTCTGTCTTAGCCTTGGAGAGTTCTTTCTTCATTTTTTTTAACTTCATATTTTCAGGGTATTAAAGATAAAGTTGAATGAGGAATATTGGTTTCTTTTCTAATGAGGCAGTCATTCTGGAAAGCTACAACACCTAAAGTGAAGTGTGATCAGTGATGACATGAATTCATTGCAAAAATGGATAAAACAATATGAGCACACCAAGACAGCTAGACAGTGATAAGAATTATGAACACAAATAGAGTGCTAGTAGCTATTAGAACACAGAGGGAAAATTTTGGACAAAATAAGCAGTTTACTTAACAAGAAAGAAATGAACAGATTATTATAATAAACAGTTCAGGCCAGGCCAGAGGAAGTGAAACCGAATTTCTCTGACTGTATTGAAGAACAATTACAAAAGGTCATGTTGTGCAACATTTAAGCAACCTAAAGGCTACTTCAGATGATATATTGACAAATGGAACACTGTCTTTTCCATATCATTTCATGAACTAGTTCCCATATGTGGGTACCCAAAATACTGTGGTGTTGCCAAACTGCAATTCCCCTACATTTGGTTGGGTTCTAGACAAAGCAATTTAGTAAGTTGCAATAAAGTTGCAGTCCCTTCCATGCAGCATGATGAACCAGCCTGCTTCCAGTGGTGCCATAGGACATGGTGTGTGTGTGAAGAAGACAACAAGAACTAGCTACCCAATACTCTTGGTTTGTAACTCCCATCATCCTTAACCAACATCACCTATGGTTAGGGTTGATGAATGTTGCAGTCCAGCAACATCAAGAGGTTCACATGTTTTCCATGCCTGAATTAGGAGCTGAATGAGATAGCACAAGGATGAGAACCATGTGGTTGTCCAGAGTTTGATCTGCAAGTCCCAGCATTTCTCACCATTTTCTATATTGGCTAGGGCTGATGGGAGATGCAGTCCAGCAATATCTGGAGGGCTGTATAAATTCCCACCATTAGTATGGCAGGACTTTTTAATATGGTGGTCATAGCAGGTGTGTGTGTGTGTGTGTGTGTGTGTAAGTAATTAGTTCCTTTTCAGACAGAAAAACAACTTGAGCCAACTTTTAAATCCCAGTAAACCTCTAGAATAGGACTTATTCTTGTTTCATTATTAACTTTTGATGTTTGCACCCATTTTAAAATGTTAATCAGATTTAGACTATAACCGTTTCCTCCCCAATTTATTACCATTTGCGTCACACATAGAATAACACACTGACTGATCTTGATCTGGATGTAAGCAATAGCAAATGACAAAAGCGCAAGGCATCAGGCTACTCACTGCAGTGCACCAGCCATAGCAATCAGTCATGCTAGGATTTGTAGCTCCTTAAGAATGGAAGTGGAGGAGAGAACTTGTAGCATTCATCTAATGGTCTGCCCAGTCCATCAGTGGTGGTCCTTTCCCAGTAAAATCAGTTAAAGTTTTGCTGGAAGAAGGGTAAAGAATCCTCATATCCTTGACAAATAACAAAAATAAGCAAATAAAAAGCCATTCTTGGTTAAACTACTGGAAAACATAAAACTCCTGCATCCAAACAGCATTTACATCCAAATAGCCTTTATGAGTCTATGTAGTAGATAAAACGTAGTCACAATGCCATGAAGTCTATATACATGAGATGGAGATCTCACCAGGTTTAGCGGAGGCTGAAGGTTCATGAAGTATGTGTGGGAGGGAGGGGGGACTCTTGTGGTAGGGAAAGAACAGAGTCCAGTGAAGACAGAGACTGCTCATTGACCAGGGAATGACAACTAGCAGTAGTTGGAGGAATGTAATGGAGAATACAAAAAGAAAGTGTGGCTGTCTGGCTGGCTTGTTGGAACTTTGAACAAGACCATCTCAACACATTTCAACAGTTCATTAATGGTTGCACTGTGTGTTACATTTGTAACAGCCTTTTTTTTTCTACACTGGCCCAGAGCAAAAAAAAAATCTTTCTTTGAACTAAATTCTGATTTTGGAAACATGAATCCTGTTCAGATGCATACCTGTGTTAGTTTGGATCTGTATGCAGAAAGGACATTATAGCACCATTGAGACTAACTGGGAGAAAGATGTTTGTAGCATAAGCTTTTGTAGACTGACTCTACTTCACCAGATGTATGGAGTGAAGTGACTGTGGACAGAGGTTTATACCTATGAATATGTGTGTGAATAATAACAGAAATGGTGATGGGGTGACAAGTTCAGTTTTAATGACGGACAGTGGATGGTGGGAACAGGAGTGACAGAAAAGATATTGCCTAATTCCAAGATGAATAGATACATATGAATCATGAAGGGAGTTCTTGGAATACAATATATTGCTGGCTGAGAACCAGAAAGGAGATATGATAAAATGGGCAAGCAAGCCTTCATACAGATGGAATATTAGTTAGTGTTCTAATGTACATAGTGTGGCTATTGTTAGTCTCAAGTAGAGTAGACCCATTGAATCAATAGGATTAACATAAGCATTCACTCATCATTCAGGGATTGATTCAATAGGTTTCTTCCAGCTGGAATGAGTAATAGGATTCAGGCCAGTACTTCCAGCTATCAGGCTTACAGAAGATACAGAGAGCTTAGGTGTTACAAATATGACTGTTATCTCTAACTAGTTTCTTTGGGAATTATAACGGTGTAACAAAGATTTATCCTAAAATCAATGTAAGGAATAACAGTACAGTTACTTTTCTGGTGCAATGACTTTCTAGTTATATTTGAAAGTTACTTTTAAGAGGCATTTTGGAAGGAAGCTTCCAAGTTTTAAGCCATTCTCTTATCAATACTTAGATTTTTCTTTCTTTAAAAAAGTAGCAGAACATAATAGAAAAGGAATCTGCAGCACAATAAACAATTCCATTAACAAGTAAACTTTTAATAATTGTAATGAATAAATGCTGTTATGAGGAACAGAATGAAAGAGGCTGTCCTCTGTTGCTATCGTAATGACTGTCATCGTCTAATACCATTCTCAAAGGTGCTTAGCACAGTGCAAGTGAAGCCTGCCCCTACGCTTTCCATATTGTCAGCTACCCAGGCTCCCATCGCCAGGAAACAAATGATTAGCACAGTCAGAGCTAATGGTGCTGATAATCTTTTTATAATGCTGCACAGACAGTGTTGAGGTAGATTACAAAAATAGGAATACCCCCATCTCACCCTGTAAGCACCTTTTTAATGAAAAGCTTATTGATGTGCATAATTCAAAGCCTAGTGATTGTGTATGCAAAATGTTTGATTTCAGTGAAACTGAATTCAAGAAATTTGCCTTCAAATTCCAGTCCTGTATGTGTTTAAATGGGTGAGATGCATTTATGCACATAACAAATAGTTGGATTAGTGAGTTTTGCAGATGTTGCTACAAATGTGACATTACCACTTCATTTGGAGATCTTGAGAAACACGTTATTTCTCTGAGTCCACTTTTATTTTGCAGAAAGCAAAGGTAACTATACTACCCATAAGGAAGAAAAAACATCCTAAAATTCCTATTTGGCTAATATTTTTATTAGGTTGAATGAAAGGGCACAAAGATTCAAGCCAGTTTCCAAGATCCCCAGGGGTCTTCATCAAGCGAGGTATTACCAAAACATGACTTGAGTCAAAAGTGTCTGCATGATGTCTAGAAATAGAATGGCAGGAAATTGGGGCAGCAATTAAAATGGGGATCCAGCAGGGGCTATGATAGTTTTATCTTACAAGGCATGTAGAAAGATCATATTTTTTCCCTAAATAGAAAGATCCAAATCCTGCCAAGTAAACTGCTGTGATAAGTTTGCCTTAGGGTCATCATATCTCAGAATTGACCCAAATTAACACAGCAACAATGGACAGCCAGCCAGCATGGAGTAATGGTTTGGGTGTTGAATTATGAATTTGGACACCAAGGTCTGAATGTCAGTTGACTATGGAAACCCACTGGCTGACCTTGGGCAAGTCATACTCTCTCAGCCTCAGAAGGCGGCAAAAGCAAACCTCCTCTGAACAAATATTGCCAATAAAATCTTATAATAGGTTTGCATCAGGGTGTCCGTAAGTCAGAAATGATTTGAAGGCACACAACAACAACAACTGCTCTGACACAACCATAACAATTGCAGTGCTATTCTTCGTTATCATTTTTGCCTGTTATGCAAATAAAGATCCTGGTTTGGTGAGTGAAGGGGGAATTGAAAGAAAGGGTTCTTTAACTGTGTATGCAGGTTATGCTGGCAATAGAATATTTTGGTTTCTGAAATGAGTCCCTTTCCTAGCACAAAGGGATAGAACTTGTGCTGTGAACGAGACAATATTATTTCTCCACCAATAGGGCAAGATCATTTATCTAAGCATATTTTAGCGTGCATAGTTAAAACACAAGAGAACTGATTACAGCATTTTTATCTCTCTGAATCTCAGCAGGAGGGATTCCATCCTAACAGAATGGAAAATAATGGAGGAGAAAGGGGGAAAATTACCCTTGGCTTGTTGCTGACTGGGCTCCTGGGGCCAAATCAATTAGTGATGGTTAGGGTAACACATAATGACAACATCTTGGTGTCACTAGCAAGCATCAGTATGCAGATTAAAGCACAGAAATATCAAAGAAATCAGTAGCAAGGATAAGGATGTGGAAAAATATGCACACAGCCCTTAACACTTCTTCAAAATGGAGCTAGACACAGGCATCTTTATATCAGGCTTGCCCAAGGTGATGTGACTTACTAAACTGAAATCATCTCTTTGGCCATGGAAGCAGCTAACAGTTGTAGATCACCCACTCTTTTCTGCAAAACCTGCAGACATAATAGTAGTAGTTATTACTACTACTACTACTAGAGACCTACTGTGCAGTATTTGGTTTGGTAACTCCCACACTGTTTGGAACTTATCCTGTGTTTTAATTTTTGTGTGGCATCAAGATACTGTAAAAGGGAATTGGATATTTCTGATAGCTTTCATTAGAGACATACATAAAGCTGAACCTCCTGAAAGGTCTTTTAAGGAGAGATGCACAATGGGCAAATCATGCATCACATACATTAAATATTCATACACAAAGCATCAAGAAAATTACATATTTTAGAACCAACTTTGTGCTGTATCTGTGAACCACAAAGGGAATTGAACAAGGCAATAATGAAAGAAGACACGATATTTTCAACTTCTTTAAATTGATAGAACATGGTAGAGTGAGTACCACACACATCAGTTAGTACAGCTTATCCCATATGTGATGTTCAGCCTCTAATATATTACAGTGCATGAGCCCCTTTATCTCATGAGATGATCCTGATGAAAATTTGCCTCCTCTCCCAAGCTGCTATTTGACACTCACATTTGGTGCCAGTGACAGCTCCCTTTCATGCCAAATAGTAGCTTTAGGGGAGAATTTAATTTAAAGCAAAAGGGGGTAATTTCCGGGAGGCCACAATAATCCCGTGGATCTCAGAGCACTGTGCTCTCTTTTCATCCCCACATACCCCAGTTTTCCTGGGAGAAGGAAGGAATGCAGGTCAGGGCAAAAGGCAGGGAAATGGGAAGGGGAACATGGGAGGGGGGAGTTATTTGTAGTTTTTCCACTTTTGCAAGGGTTCTGCATCCCAAACCCTTGTTAAAGTGGAAGGGCCACTGTAGCTCTTCTGAAACAATTTTTTATGTCTTCTTTTTGGCATATAGTTTAGTTTTAGTTTACTTTTAAGGTGAAAGCAACTACAGTTGGGCCTCCACATTTGCAAGGTTTAGTGGCACAGGAGCCTTGCAAAAGTGGAGAAACCACAAATATCAAAAAGTGTGTGAGTGTGTGGGACAGGGTCTGAGGCATGATGGGGAAAGCAGGCACCTGGGTCCAAACCAGGTCAGGCCCAATACTTCCTCCTTCTTGTCCATCTTCTTCCTTGGGCATGCTGGAGACATCAGGAGAGGTTTTGTGGTGCTGAGAAATCAGGCTGTGAGCTGTTCTTGGCTGGCCAGGCTGCAACTGGTGAAGAAAGAAAGGGAGGTGGGTTTTTAAAGGGCTGCATGGACTGATTGGGGTCAACAAGAGGAAAGGTTCCCTCAGAAAAGAAACACTGGAGGTAAGAGGGCAGGGTTGGAGAAACTTGCAATAATCAAATCCATGAAAGGGAAACCTGCAAAGGTGGAGGGCAGATTATATACTGACAAATTCTCGAATGCCTTCAAATGTATTTAATTTAGAGCTGTATGATGTTCAGCACAAACTTGATTCTAAAAAAATGTTTTATTTTGGCGTTAAAAAGATTGCTGTCATGGACATGGATAATGGTAGTGTTGGTTTTTGAGAGACAACATGGTATCTGCCACCCCCTCCATATTCCACAGGGCTCACTTCTTGATAAAATGTAACATAACGATTAGTAATACTATCACTGATGATATAAAACATATGCTGACAAAAAGTAGACATGACATAAATAAATCTTGTTAAGATAGTAAACCAGAAATAAATAAAGCTGCTACTGTTTGCTCATAAGCAAAGACATTTTCATTTTTCTAATGGTGGAAATGGCAAGACACTGTCACTCGCGCTAGGCTATGGGGTCATTGTAGGAACAAGATCTTTTGTTTAATATAGAAGGAAATTTGAAAAGAAAGACCACACTTCTTTTTTAAAAAGTCACTAACAATGACAGGAATTTCAATCAAATTTTAGCATGCTAGCAGCACATTGATTCTGCCAAAGGAGTGACTTGATATATTTAAGCACGCACACACAATTCATTGATGAACAAATTACTCAAGGAATCACACCTCTAAGTCATTTTACATATTGATTTATATTGCCCTCACTACCATCTTCTGCAACAGACCTGCTCTCCAGTGAGTTTCTTTTTGAGTCAGTGCTGAGTTCCTTTGCTATGACTACATTAAATTCCTATCTCCAGGTTTATACTTGTTTTGTTTTGTTTTTCAAACTCTGCTTGTATTTTCCTAGGAACTACATGACTGTCATCACCTCAGTGGTTGTTTCTATGGTGCTCCATGCAATGTTTACTTCTTTCCATTCTGTAGTTGTTTCAAGAACACATGAAGGCAGTGTAGCCAAAATGAGATGGAGCATCATTAGTGCACCATATAACCATTTAGGAGTGTACCTGGGATTCAGCAAATCCCCATATCAGAGGTAAATCAAGCTGATTTAGACAGAATCAGGAGGTATTTGGAACAGGAGTCCTCAAAAGAATCAGAAAACTGAGCTGGAAAACTCATCAGAAATTAGAAAGTGTGCATCCAAAAATTGGATACAGTTTTCCTCACTCTGTCAATATAAGGAAAACGCCAGCTTGGGGAGAAGGAAGAGGGAGAAGAGTGGGAGAGAGGTATGTTTTTCTGACTGGGAATTCCAGTTTGTAAACACTCTAATGGTTTTACTAGGCACCTCTAATCCCACTGCTTTGAGGAAGGATTGGTTGAAGTAATATGTCACAGGGCTAGTATTTAATATTTGTTAGTTCTTTTTTGAGAGCAAGGGTAGGAATGTTAAAACTTTTTCAGTGGAGTCTGTTGCACTTGGAACGCTTAGCCTACGCTTCTGAATGTTTACAGGTTTCTTAACTGGGTGGCTTCTATTGTGCATGTCGTTTTCATACTAGTTGTCTGCAAAATTTCTGAAATTCTAAATTAGATAAGTACATTTCTTTTTGGAAACCCCCCAACTGTAAAGTTTTCTCTGGTACAACCCTCACTGCACTTATTCTTCAGAGATTTGGCAGAGAAGGCACTGCTATCAGAATAGGCTAGTATCCCCAAAAGTTTCTCCCAGTTCTGCAAAGAAAGAAAGTGCTTGTCAGTTCCCTTTGTTTATAATCCAAAAGTAAAAGCACATAGCACAAAATGTTCTGCCCTTATTTGCTTGAAAATCGGCAGGCATAATCCCCATTAAGATGCTACTCTATCTGCAAATTTCATCTAGTTCAAACAAGTGGAAGAAAAGTTAAATAGTTTCTGTTTGGGGAACAGAAACTTTGTCAAAGTGGAAAAAACGCAAGTAACCCCCCCTTGATTGCCCTCCCATTCCTTTCCAGGGATTCCCCCTCCCATTCCCTTGCCTTTTGTCCTGGTGCATGAGCTTTCCTTCCCATGCAGTGGCCAACGGCAAGGGAATGGAAGGGGGCACTCTGGAGGGGAGAAAGAAGGCACATACATGCCTTCCCCCCATTCTCTAGCCTTTTTCCTCAGGACGTGTTCTCAGCACTGGGCCCAAAGGCAGGGGATTGGAAAGGGAAGCTCTGGAGGGAGAAGGAAGATATGCACATGCCTCCTCCCCATTTCCTTGCCTTTTGCTTCAGTGCACATTCTCAGCGCCATGGCCAAGGGCAAGGGAATGAGAGGGGGAGCTCCAGAGGGGCTAAAGAAAGCACACATGTGCCTCCTCTCCCATTCCCTTGCCTTTTGTCTCAGTACGCATTCTCAGTGCTGAGTCCAAAAGCAAGGGAATGGGAGGGGACAATGGAGGTGTGCTTGTGCCTCCCCTCCCCATTCCCTAGGATGCATGAAGATTTAGATTTTTGAACAAATGTCAAATCAGGTGGCTTCCAAATCAGTGGAGTTTGTGGTTGGTCCAGAAGATGCTCTAACTATGCCAGCAGAAATTGATATTATCTGGAGGACAACAGGGACATTCTCAGAGCACAAAACTTTCTAAGGTATACTGTTCCAATATGTATCATGTTGATGAAATTGCTTCCGTTTTCTCACTGAAGTCTTCCTTGGTCCTCCATTATCTACAAAACTGTTTGTAGGCCAATGATATCTTCTATCAGCTGTCCCCCTCCTCTTACTGTTGATAATTAATAAATACTATGGCATAATGGGGACCATCCAGAGATAATGAGAAGGGAGATACATGGAAAAACGTCATTCCTGAAGGTACCATTGAAAGAGAAGATTAAACGAGTATTTTCATACTACAATATTTGTAGATACTTGCATATAGAATGGACATTTGGAAAAAATTGGCAAAAGGACTGTTTTAAAAAGGAGCAGAATAAAATATTGTGTTCATCTACATTATGTGTCACTCACCATAAAAATTCAAGAACATCAATTTGGAAGACAACATACCGTAGCTGGATTGTGCGTGCTCAACAAGATGAATGGAACATCAAGCTGGAACGCTTAACTCAAGTGGTGAAATATCCACACTGTAAAAACATTGTAGCATTGTTATTCATATTGCAAAAGAATTAATAGCTCTATTCACGGAGACAGTAAGCCAGGGTACTTGTCTCTAAGGGCCGATACAGTATAAAAACAAACACAGAGAAGTTAGAAAGCATAAGCAGCTAGATTTATCCTGAAAGTGCTTTGCCTGTGGATACCATTGAAACTCAGCACAGTGACTTCGGTAAGCTCTTATTATTTTGAGGGATTTTACCGCCAGGAAAGTGTTTGCCGTAGTCTATGTTAATCATAACTAATGCTTACATTTTTCAGGATATAGGAGCAGGTAAAATAGTGAAATGCTGTTTTCCGATTTGTTAATTTCATTCTTTCTATGTATAGTTCCTAATGAATTCCTTAAGTATTGTAACATTATATGCATAACTTTATATCTTTAATTTCCAAGTACATGAGTATACATATTTGTGTGTGTGCATGTTTAATAAATGCCTATACATTTTAGCAATCAGTAAACAGTTGCATTCAGTAGTGGCTTTATACTTGGGAAAATCTCCGCACATGTGGAAAATAAGGCACCAGGGGCTCTTTCACACTACACAGTTATTTCACTTTGACTGCTATGGCTGTAGCATCTATAGAATCCGGGAATTTGCAGTTTGGAGAGGAACGAGAGCTCTCTGGCTGGGAATTCTAAATGGCCACCCTTAACCTGCAATTTCTATGATTCTGTAGGATGTTACCATGGCAGTTAAAGTGGAATCACAGTGCTATAAATGTATAATGTTAAAAGATCCCAGAGTTTCTCCGATGTGCCTCAGCCTAGTACAGCCCTTCATACATCTTCCATAGACCAGAGGGCTACAGATGTTCAAGAGCATTTTTTGGGGCAGCTTGGTAAAGGCTACATTTTCTGCTAACACAAAACCACAACTGGATACAATCTACAATAGGAACTAGACTTTAAAATGAAAAAAGAAGAAGAAGAGAAGCACTAGATAGTTATGTTGGCCTCAAAGTGAGCTGAATCTAGTTTAAGATGATATAAAAGACAAGGGCCATTTCCACACTAAACTGTTATGGTGCTATTCCACTTTCAACATCCTGTGGAATCCTGGGGTTTGTAGTTTAGGGAGGGGTATTTAAAATTCCCAGCCAGAGAACTCTTTGGTCTCAGTGAAATGCAGACCCCAGAATTCCACAGAATGTTGAAAGTGGAATAATAGCACTATAAATAGTGTAGTGTGGAAATGACTTACATTTCAAGTATACCTCAGTTAATGAAGTGGATATGTTCCTGGGCTTTACTTCTTTAACAGAAACTTTGGTACTAGAGGTAGAAATACCATGGAAAGAATAAGGATAGTTTCCTAAAACCTATTCTTCCTCCCCTCAAAAGCAGTTCAACATGAGAAACGAAACAACCAGGTCAGGTAAGCATTGCATATATAAACAATTTTTTTTTTCATCAGCTAGAGACCACTTGAAAGCATCTTTCAGATGCATCTGGAGATGATCTTTCTTTCTTTCTTTCCTTCTTTCTTTCTTTCTTTCTTTCTGGCCCTAACTTGTTTCATTATTTCCATTTTGGTGGCCAAGCATACAGAGCTAGTCCCACCCCCCCCCAACATAGTGGGGGTAGCTGGTAAAGCAGGCTGGATTTCACTCTGTTTTGCTGTTCAGGCACACTCAGTAAGTGATTCTAGAGGCAGCGGTTTCCTTGCCTGTTGTATATAAGCACACAGAGCTATAGTAGGATCACCTAGAATAGAATCCCATTCTTTTCCAGGTCAAGTTTCATTGCATGCTTTACTACAGACATGCTGTTGCAACCCAATACTGAAAGTCTGTCTTTCTCCAGCCCTCCTTCACCATCTTCCCAATGCTGTTAAAAACAAAAACAAAACAAAACATCCCCACCTAGTGACTGTGGGGAGTGGGCCAGAGGAGCTGTGTCCATATATTCAATTTGGGATCATGTTGTTAAGCAAGGAACTATTTTCACCCCTTCCTCTTATGCTGTTTGCCCAATGAAAACACCTCCTCCCTTATGCTATAGGAGTTGGAAACTAGCAACAGCTGGCCATTTATTGTTTGATAAAAACATACCAGATTGCACATTTCTTGATAAATGGAATAGAAAGAATTTGTTTTCTTAAAAGAAAGAAAATCAAAGTAAGGGAGAAAGTGAGACAGATAGATTTGTTCCAGGGCTTTGATTTCTAAGCTCTCAAAAGTCTGGGTTTGAATCCCTGTTATTCAGTCACATGTGTGAATTTGAATTAGAGATGTAACCTCTTGTTTGTCTGGCAAGCTCCTCATCTTTAATATGTGCATGACAGGGAGGTAGAACATGGTCCTCACAGTTCCAGGAATAGCAGTGCCTATGGAATTTTGTTGATGTAACTGAGTGATAATTTCATTGGCTTCATTTTCATAAGAATTCCTTCATATGCAGGAAAGAATGAACCTTTTTTTTTTTTAATGAACACCCTGAATTGTGAGGGCGGGGATCAAAACTGACAGATTTGTCTATCTCTTTTGCTAAAGCATGGGCAAAAAATGGGGACTAATTAATTAAAATGTATTATCAATTAGGCCAAACATTTTCTAATTAAAGTGATAGACTTAAATTGGAGTTTCAGGATAAACTTCTCTCCAGACCAAAGTTATTAGTTGAGTTGTTAATACAAAGGAGTCAAAAATGTTTGCATTGCTCAGTTAGTTCTCCACACCGAGTCTGGTTTTGAATTCTGTTTATTTGATTTAAGTTTAAAAAGTTGCTTAGAGTGTTGACTGGGGTTTGGGAGATCAAGTTTCAAATCTCCAAATAACCACAACTCTCTGTTCTATTAGATTCAAACACTGAAGATTTGTTTGTTTGTTTGTTTGTTTGAGATCATGACTAAAATATGATAACTCAAGGGTTAAAACATTTTAACCCTACAAGTAGGAAGGGCAACTTGGAAGGTAAGTCTTCTTTGCATCCAGATGGTTTTCCTGGAATTTACAGGATATCATATGGAGGCTCCTCATCTATCCAATGAAATAGAATTTTGAAACATCTGGGATAATTTCTGAGGTCCATATGGGAATCAGTAAGATAAAAACGTGTGTGTGTGGGGGGGGGAGTGAAATTGTAAGTTGAAATTATAAGGTGTGGAGAAAAGGAAAGCAAGAGAAGGTGTTTTTTTTTTGGGGAAGGGTAGAGTTGCTGTGTAATTGAGTTTACAAAAATTCACATAGATGCTTTATGAAGCATTTTCAAATTCACTCTAGTAAGGCTTTCAGTGCAGGCACTTCATTTAAATTTAAATGACAATTTAATATAAATGTAATAGTTATTTTTTTCCCCACCCAACACAAAGATATCTGAATTTGATATTTTATGTTTGTTAATAATTTATAAAACAAAGTAGCAACTTTCTACTGACTTTCCTCTCTTTGAGCAGGGGTATTGTCAGACAGTCCATAGTACAAGGCTAACATTTAGCTTAGTGGGACACAACACATACAGATCTGTGTAGCCTCTGTGCCTCTTCAGTTAAGAATATGAGATCAACATCTTGTTTTTAACAGTGCTGAGTGGGTTTCTATACAGTGCTGTAAGCCATTCACTTACATGGGGGCTAGGGACACAAGACCTCTGTGAAAATGGAAAAAAACATTAAGATGCTGCTCTAGAAATTTCTAGGTCCTCCAGTGAGATTCTTTGGGCAACTTCTTGTGGAAGTGGGCCATAGAGTCATTCTGGAGGACCTAGCAATGCCTAGAGAAGTGTTCTCTTTAGGAACCTCTAGGTCCTTCAGTGTGATTCTGTGTGACCACAGAATCATGCTGGAGAGCCTAGAGATTCCTAGAGAAAACATATTTTTTTCTGTGGCAGGGATGAATAGAATAAGAATTTTTAAAATAAAATAAAATAATCCACAAATCATCAAATTCACAAATGCTGAACCTGCAAAAGTGGAGGGTCCACCGTAATAGGGTTTGTTCTGGACACAGGAATGCATAAAATCAATTCACTTCAGTCAATAACAGTTTTAGAATGTTTTGTCCAAGATGGTTAAGACAATTGCAAGACAGAATGCAATAAATTTACCTTCTCTCATTTCCTTTAAGCTGAAGAAATCTAGCATTGTGCAGTATAGTGGTAGTTTTTCACTGAAAAGGTTTTGAGTGCTGAAGCCATTCTGGAACATTTGAGAGGCAGTGCTGTTATCGATCTTAGCTTGTAATCCACACAGTGGCCATGCTGAGTGTTTCAGAAAGTGCAGCTATTCCATGGAAAAATGGCATCAGGTTTCTAGAGGAGAAGGGGAGCAGCATACCCACATTTTCAAGCTGCCTCCATAATTTTCCTACTACAACTTCTGCTTTCATGTTTCTGAAGAATTGCACTCCTCACTCTTGAGGCTTTCCTCCCATTTGAGAAGCAGCAAACTGGTGTTAGTGCAATACAGCTAACATGCTGGAACGTGATAAACCATTGAGCAAGGGAGCGGAAGATATCATTTCTTCTCTGAGACCTGAAAGCATTTTGTCAGCACTCTTGATCTTATGAGTAGTCAGACATAATGAAGAAGAGGAGGGGGAACAGCTGCAATGGGTGCTTTCAGAATGGTCCCACATCTTATATTCTTCTTCTTCTCCCCATAGCATATTGTGGTGGAAATGTTGGATGTGCTAGCATAATATCATGCCTTTCTCTGTAACACTGTTGTGGCCGCCAAGTGCTAGTAAGTCTGACTGATGTCAAAAGAAGACCACCTTTCTCTGTTCCCAGCCTACATCAGCATCAGTTGACACTGGTGCCAGTTGAAGAAATGCACATGTTCAGAGAAAAGGGAACTGTCATTGGGCTGCCATTGCCAGTAGCAGAGCCATCTTCTTCATCCCATCTGGTTCTGCCTGTGGTGCACAATATATGTAACGACAGTAACGAGGTGGTGAAAAGAAACAAAGAGAAAGAAGTAGGGACGTTTTCACCTCTGAACAGATAGTAGAGGGAAGTGGGAGTCAGTAAGGTAGGGTGTGTTGTTCTTGGTGGGAAAACCAAGCTTGTCTCTTTACTCAAAATTCCTCCAAAGTCCCATAATTAGGACTGTCTCTGGGTAGGCAGAGGCCTTAGGCAGAGTGCTCTTTGGTGGTCTTTTCTGTCATCACTCAGACTTACTAGCACTTGGTGGCCACAACAGCATTACATGGAATTGTAGTGGTGGGCTGAGGGGTATCCTGTCATTCTAGTTGCCCTCAATGACCTAACATATGTGTTACCCCAAAACATGGGTAACCCAAGGTTCCATCTGTGATGCCAGTACCTCCATGTGAGAGAGGAGAATTAATTAGCTTAAAATTAGGAGTCCTGCAAGAGGGAGGTAGCTTAATGAGGTCTTTCTACTAATGTTTATGGGGTCTTCCAGAAAAGAACCAGCCACAGATTCCAACACGTAAACTAAAAATGTGTTTTATTGAAACATTCACACATGCACGCAAAAGATTCAAGCACTCACACACACACAAGGACAATCCAAAGGATAAAGGGAGAAAAGTTGTGGATAGAGGAGTTTTAGGGTTTGAGTGATAATTACCAATACGAAGGGAAGAGAAGAAAAGCGATGATGTAGCTTAGGTTGGCACCGAAGGACAGTTCTTATTCAGGAATCTGGGCAACAGCGTGGCATTCAGTAAGGTAAGAGACTGCACTGAACCTCTCAAAACTGAGGGGTTTTATACCTGAAATCTGCCCTGCAGGTATGGGTGTGAATTACTCTCTCAGGCAAGTGGACAATGGGAATTGCAACACAAACAGTGAGGGTCAGGCAGAGTTAATAGTCTCAATGTTTAACTGACAAAGGTGTAATGGCTGTTGTAATAGCTCTGTATTGTGGACAGGTTTGGGAGACAATGCAGGAAAATATCCAGGTGTGAGGGAACAAGGCCGAAAGAATCGCTGTTTGGCGAGAACTTCAGTTTTCTGCACAGAGATGTTCAGCTTCAGCTTAAGCCTATTATCTTCAGAGTTGCCTTGTCATCTTCCTGACAATGACTTTGGCTATGCCTAGAGGGAATTTTGGCTCACCTGATTTGTAATCTCACATTTTCAGTCTGTAATTTTCCTCTATCCAGCTTGACCTTCCAATCACCTCAGGTTCCATTTTGTATCATTGCCAATGAATGAAATTGCCAATCAAATAATATTTGCCACTTAAACCATATCAATCTTGGGGTCTGCACAGGGCTGTAATATATATCACTCTGGGCCATTGTGAGGAGTAAAAAATGGTGGGCAATAGAGAATCCTGAACTCCTGAATATGGGCAGGCCAGTGGTCTCATGCCTATAGTGTTGGATACTGGGCGCTCACATTGGATCAGTTTTTAACTCATGGCAATTTCCACACTACACTATTATAGTACTATCATTCCACTTTCAAAATCCTGTGGAGTTCTGGGGTTTGTAGTTTACTGAGGCCAAAGAGCTCCCTTGCTGAGAATTCTAAATGCCAGAATTCCACAGGATGTTGAAAGTGGAATAATAGCACTATAACAGTTTAGTACGGAAATGGCCCAAATCACCCCATTGTTCTTGTTTTGTCAAACTTATGCCTTTATTAAAGCAAGGTCTGCTTTATATTATTTACATCATTTTCTGTCTTTTGCTGATTAACCGTCACAGGTACTCCCAAAAGAAGAGCTTGGAAAGAGCTTGTGCATTGAATGAGTCAAATCAAGTCTCGTTTCTCATCAGGGAATCCTTGATTACAGCATGATTTGCAGAGGAAAACATTCTTTTGCTTATTGTCTTGCATACCTTCTTGCCAAAGACCTTGAGTTCAGAAGGCTCATTTAGATGTGTATTCAATACTCTGTCCCTCCCCTCATACAGTTATGATGTTTCTAAGCCAATCTAATTTTGAGCAGTATATTTCCTCCTGCCACCTGCTTCTGCATTGTCTCTAGTGTTTCTTTAGCAAAGAGAACACAGAAGAAAATCTGTTTGTTCTCAAGGATGTTTCCTTAGAGACCCCTCTTGAAACCCTTCCCATTTCTCTCACAAGTTTTGGAAAGCAAGCTGAAAATTGTCAACCAAACAGCATCACACTGAATTCATGCACAAGGCTTGATTGATTCTCTATTAGATTGAACCATATTTGTAAGTAACAGAATACCCTAATATATTTTCTGAGGATAGGGGACTGTCTCATCCACACGCATTCCCATCAGTGAATGTCTCAATAACCCAGGTTTATGACTGATGGTATTACAATTATTGATTTCACAGTTTCCCAAGTGTTTCTGACTAGAGTTTTGGACCATCAATGATTTGGAGTCTGTCTAGGAATCTAGGGGCCTTTCCACCCTAAACTGTTATAGTGCTACTATTCCACTTTCAACATCTTGTGGAATTCTGGAGTTTGTAGTTTACTGAGGCCATTATCACTGAAACATTGGGAGTCAGAAATCCTCAGTCTGCTGTGTATCATCCAAGAAGCTACCACTAGATCCAGATCTTCCTTCTGCTTATCCCAGTCCAGATGGCTCACAAATGATGGTTTTCCTGTGTTTATCTTCTTAATACGTGTACTTAGCAATATTCTTTCTCTTCTCCTCTGTGCTTAAGTTCCTAGGATAACCAAAGGGAGAATCTGTAAAGTTTCACTCTTTTTCCCTTCGAGCTAACCAGTTTCCACATTATGTGACACATCTGCATCCCAGAAAATGATAAAAATGGATGGCATATTTTCCCAGTATTCTAAGAGGAGAGGTGAATGGGAGTGAGTGTTTTGCTAGGATTCAAACATGTTTTGATGCCATGGCTGCCCTGCCCAGTGTCTCTACTGTGTCACGTGTAGCTAAAGAAAACAGTTTATGCAACAAAGAATGGGATGTAATTCTTCATTAAGCTTCATTAAGCTTCTTCTGGAAGGTATCAATAAGTAATTTCAGGAATTTTATTCCTGCTGTGAGAAAGTCTTCAAAAACCACACAGTTTTCAAAGACTATTTGTACTTCAGGACTTAGGCCATTTCAGCACTACAGTGTTATAGTGCTATTATTCCACTTTCAACATCCTGTGGGATTCTGGGGTTTGTAGTTTACTGAGGCCAAAGAGCTCTCTGGCTGAGAATTCTTAAATGCCCCTCCTTAAACAACAAATCCCAGGATTCCATAGGATTTTGAAAGTGGAATAATAGCACTATGACAACATAGTGTAGAAATGGCCTTATTCTTGCAAAATTTACATGTGGTTGTTTTCTGCAAAGGAAAAAGCATTTTCAGTGTGAAAAGGAATATTTCAACACAGAAATATTAATTCCTGCACTGAAAATGTTGTTTTCTATGCAAATCAACCATGGGCCAATTTTACAGATAACAAATCCTCAATTACAGTTTTTTTTTTCTTGCACAGAAAACATTTTCTGCACAGGAATTAATTTTTCTGCACAGAAATATTATTTTCCACACAGAAAATGCTGTTTCTTGCATGGAAAATATTTTGAGCAGAATAAATCCTAAACTGCAGAGATTCTCATCAGTCCAGGATTCTTCTTGTCAACATTTGAAAAACACATTTTTGACCGTTTTTCAAATATTCTTTCCACTCCTAAACAAAAGTAAGCTTCTTCAGATACTGATAAAATTCTTTCACTATATGAGCAGTCATCCTGTTAGTGAATTACAATGGCATAAGCCCAGTGTACAACATCTCAACCCCTTTTTTGATTGTTGAGGAGATCTGAATTGTGTTCTGGCTGCATAATGTCCAAAATCTCCCACCTGCCCACCTTTTCAGTATGGCAGCTCACCCACAACAGCAATTTCTTTGTTAGTGGAGAGCAGGGTGATCAGGAGAGATTTGACCAACTGATCCCCTCACTCTCCACTGACATGGAAATGGCTGTCTTGGTGGGGCGGCGGGGAGCTGTCACACCATCACATATTCAATTTGTTTCTAGTTACCAATTATAAAATGACTCTAATTTGCCCAACTTCTGTTTGTATTTGTAAAGTCACTGAAAATTTGGTTTGCTCCAATTTCTTTCAGGTCAAGGGTATTTAAGTGTACTGAAAACCCTTTTACTTCAACTTTAAGGGACGTATGTCCCTTTTTTTTCCCTAAGCGGCTTTCAGTCCTGTTGTATTTCTGTGACAAAATAATCTTGAGTTTTAATCTGTGTGCTTTCTTTTCTTCCCACTCTTCAATTTGCAAGAAAAATATAGATATTATATCACCCATATCTTGGTACTTCTATTGTCACTGTAATTACTATGTAATACTGTGGTATTTCTAATGGCTTGACTCCTGATCTAATTATAAATAAAGGATACAGTGAACAAAGAGATCCAAATCATGAAATATAAAGGGCTTAGTCCAAGTCCTTATGTTCACTGTTAAGTTCACTCCCCTTTCTTGTGAACACAGTTTGCCCTCATATAGGTTGGATGCAGCTCAAGGGTAGGAGTTGGGGTAGGGGTAGGGGAGGCCATTGTTGTGAAACCCCATTTGAACTGCTGTACATAAGTAGGATGAAAGATGTAAAGATGATTGGAAAATCTCACAAGTTCTGTGGCATAGCATCTCTGGCAATGAGAGATGTAACACAAATTCACTGACTGGGAGGAAAAGTTTATGAACATTCTAGCTATATGAGGAACAATTCTCCAAGTATGTTCACACTTTACCTTTTGTGAGGGAAGGGAAACTGGTTTATTGAGCTTAAATTAATTTAGGGATGAAAAATTTGTTGGCCCTGCAATATTCATTGGTACTGGCCTGTGTAATCAATAGGTAGGGATACTGGGAACATCAGCAACCATTGCCCACCCTTGAATTAACTGCTGAGATAGGTTGCCAAGACAGGAGAAACTGCACAGTCACAGGACTGAGAAAAGGACTGGAAAAGTAGAAAAGCTAAGGAGTAGACAGTATAGAAACAAGGTGTCTGGAGAACAGTGCAGAGTAGTATTGAACTGAGATTCAGGAGATGGACAGAGGGTAAGTGAAAGTACAACTAAAAGGAAAAGAGCTAATAAACAAGGAAGGAGGTGTATGGACAAGACAAGGATGTTTCAGAGGGCTTCTCTCCCTGCCACCTCCCAATGCTGAACTTTAGAGGAGAGAAGGATACAAACAAGTTGGTAACCTCATGCAGCTGTTTAACTTTTTCCTTTTGCTCTCTCTTAGATTCTGTTAGTTTTCTTTGGATATCACTTTCTATGGCTGGTGCAATGTGACTCATCTGTATTGAAATAGCTCTTTAAAAATGAGGACAGTCATATAGAAAGTGGCCCTTTATTTCCTTTTCTTGCAGGGCCGACCCTTTCATGTCAATAAATTACTTATGCTCCATACTATTGTTTTAAAAAGTAATTTGAAGGACTTTCTTTCTTTCTTTCTTTCTTTCTTTCTTTCTTTCTTTCTTTCTACAAACCTACTCACCATCTGCAATTGGAAAATCTCAGTGACATGAGTTTGCGTTGCTTAGCAATAAATACATGTGCAATGGTTCCAGAGTCACAAAGAGCCTTCTTTACTTTATCATCCAGCCACTTTGCACAGCCTTCAGGGCTAAAGAGGCTCCTTTATTCACCTACGCTGGGTGAGAAGAACAAAGATGAGTGGCTGTGGCTGGGGGGTAGAATACATGCTGGGTGGTCTAAAATGTGCAGCATCATGAAAAACTGCAAATAATTTACAAGATGGAGAAAGAAAAGCAAGTGAACTTTGCACTGCAATTGAACTTACTTAACAGGTAGTTTGGAGTGTTACTGGAAGACTGTATGCAAGCACAGTATCTGAAAATGGACAAAAGGGCCATGTGGATGTTTGAGTCTACATGTAAAAATTGTGTACATCATGGGAACTCTGTGTTTGTTTGTGTGTGTGTGTGTATGTGCCTTCAATTACTCAGAGGTAATTTTGTCAGTTCCTTCCTCTGAAATATAGCTGATAGCACTTGGTATTTGTGGGTGATCACCCATCCAAATACTAACAATGGGTGATCCTGCTTAGCCTCCAAGATCCGACAAGATAATGTCTTTAGGTTATTTAGCTCCTTATGGTGCAACCTATACTGGAACAATTATATTGTAGCACTCATTCAGTATCAGATCCAAGACATTTCACTCGCTCAGTAGCACATAGCAAAGATGTTACCCAACTATCACAAATTGCAGTATGCCATTTATTTACTGCTCTAATTATGTATTTATTAACAATGGCAAGCCATCTGAATGATGAACAGAATAGGACTGCTTGCTTGCCAGCACCAACTGATCAGACAGCTTTTGTGTACTCATATTTGAACTGATTAAAATAAAGTAATTGAGATAGATGCTGGGAGATCCTCCAGGACCAACAGAGCTAGCCAAGGAGACATCTCTGGAAGCTGTCAAGGGAGACATTGCCAGAGAGAATGCCTAGTTCTCCAGTTACAGTGGTGGTCCATCCCCACATGCTGGGTCATCCCTGTGTCTACATCATCCTCATTAGGCTTATGTGGTTCTGCAGTTAGGGTGCTGGACTGGGATTGGTAGTCTAATGGTTAGGATTCTAGTTCTCATTGAAACTTACTGTCTAAAGCATGGTGTAGTAGCTTGAGCATTGGAATACAACCCTGGAAAGTGGGTTGGAAACCCACTGGATGACCTTGGCTGCATCATGTACTCTCAGCCTCAGAAAACCCCATGGTAAGATTGCCTAAGGGTCACTATAAGTCAGGAATGAGTTGAAGGCACACAACAACAACAGATCATGGGCCAATCACTGTGTCTTAGGCTGTCTACCTTAGAAAGTTGTGGTGAACATAAAGTGAAGAGGAAGAAAGCAATCTGCCTCATCACCACCATCACCACAACCATCATCATCTTATTTATATCCCATATTTTTCCTATCCTTGGGACTCTGAAATACAGATACAATTCAAAGTTCATGACTTCATTGGAGAAAAGGCAGTATATAAATATGCCTCTTTAAGTAAAGTGAATATTATGGCAAACAGCTGTCCTCATCATTTGAGTAGGAGTACTGCCATTGCACTCTTCCTACGATTGCCATGTGAAATTAGGAGGCTCTGGATTATGATCAAGATATGAAGTTTTCATCCCTGTGAAGAGAAGCTCACTGCTCCATTGTACAGTCAGCCCTCCACATTTGCGAGTTTGGCTTTCATGGATTTGGCTATTTGTGAGTTTCTTCAAATCCTGCCCCTGTCATCTCAGGTGCTTTTTTTCCAGGGGAACCTTCCCTTGAGCAACTCCAATCAGGCTGCACAGCTCTTTAAAAACCCACTTCTGGTCCTCCTCCTCCTTCACTAGCCACTGCCTAGCCAGGTAAGGATAGCTTGCAGCCCAGTTTCTCAGCATCACAAACCCTCTCCCAATGCCCCCCACACCCAAAGAAGGAGATGGAGAGAGAGGAAGTATCAGACCACCAACCAACCTCTTTCCCTCTACCTGATCTGGTTTGGACCCTGGGTGCCCATTTCCCCCACTATGCCTTAGCCCCCTTCCCCCCCATACATTTTGATATTTGTGACTTTCACACTTTTGCGAGAGCCCTAAGCCCCTAACCCTAGTGAATGTGGAGGGCCAGCTGTCAATCTGCTCAAGTACTCAGTTAGAAGATTGCTTGGAATTCCACAGAAGCTGCTGTCAGCAGCCCAAAGGAAGAGCAGGCCATTTTTAGATGGGTTTATTCTTTGATGGCATGTTGTGCTATACCTTCCGGCTCCTCAGAGACCAATGTATTCAGCAAATATTTGCACCACTTGATGGCTGACTCACTTTAAAGTAAAGGCCATGCACTACCTGTAGTGATAAGCCCAAGTCAAATATGTAAGAGATAAAATCAACATGAGGTAAGAAGAAAATGGGATGGTAATAAAAGATTTTATACACTCCACATTTTCTTTTTCTGTTTTGACAAAGGATCATTTAGTGCAAATCACAGCAATCAAGGGTGCCATTGGTTCTTCCATTCTCCTCAACTAGATATTTAAATACATGATAGGAGCTTAACAGATTGGAGAATACTGCATTTTATACAAATATTCTTCTATTTTATTGCAAGAAGTACTGAATTATGTTGTTGCTAACAAGTGCAGCCTCCCTTTGGCCTGGTTTTTTTCAGAACTTGGAATGGTTACTTTCTATATTCAAATTCCAGAATTCCCTGGAATTCTAGATATTGTAGTCCAATAGGTAACTATTCTGAGTTCTAATCAGTTCGATAGTAAGATGCAATTTGTCTACCTGTTTCATCAAGAAATAGGTAGGGAGGAAGGAAAGTATTTCTGATCTTTATTTTGTACTGTTTCCTCTAAGCATTTCCCTTTTGAGATATGAGAGGGATCATATCTTAGAGCAGAGGGTCTCAGCTTCAGTCCCTAATCCCACCAGCTTCAAGGATCAGGTAGGAAGTGATAGGAGAGACTCAGGTCTGAAGTTAGGCTGTATAGAAGCTGATGTTTGGAGTCATCAACAGAAGACCATTTTCATTGAAGTGAATGTTTTATTAGAGTGAACTTCATATCTGGGAGAGAGAGAGAGAGGATAGATAAGATTTCTAAGGGGTGGGGGAGTGGATAGGAGGAGGTGGATGAAGGCTGAGGGCCTTTCTGCCCTACACAGTTATAATGCTATTACTCCACTTTCAACATCCTGTGGAATCCTGGGGTTTGCAGTTTAGGGAGGGGCATTTAGAATTCTCAGCCAGAGAGCTCTTTGACCTCAATAAACTCCAGAATTCCAGAGGATGTTGAAAGTGGAATAATAGCACTATAATAGTGTAGTGTGGAAAGCCCAAAGTGTCTGAAGAAGCAACAGAACAGAGAAGACAAAAGGGGAATGCTACCTGTCTCTACCTCTGTTTTCCACTGGTAGTGAATATTCATTTGTGCAAACCTGGTTGCTCTTTTCTCCACTTTTGCCACCTGAGATCTCTTAGATCTGCTGCCATTCAAAGCAGATAATACTTGACTTGCTGTAAAAATGGTCTGATCTAGTTCAAGGCTGTAACTTGAATATATGTTCATATGATATAGCAGGAAGCAAGCCTGTCAGGACAAACAAGGCCTTGCAGTATTTTGCCTGTTAAGGTCATTGTATTAATCCTATGCTCTGCTGTCAGTACTTGAAAAGATTTCACTTGTGGATATTTCATTAAAGATAAACTATGGAATACAATTTTTCCTATGAAAATTCCATCCATTTTATGAACATACAGTAAGAATGATCTGTTTCTAAAACAAAACTAAGGAAAAAGCCAAGCAGATCAGTCACAGTGACTGATATGATCTGTGGTACATGTCCACTTGTATTTGTTTTGGGGTGAGGATTTTGAACTAACAAAAACAGAATATTTGTATTTCCTAGAATGCATAGTAATGGGAACAGTAAATCAATCCCTGTTGGCTCTCTCTATGAAGTCTCTATGAAGATCATAAAAGACCAATTAATAAAAAGTTAGCTCTCACAAATGAGAGCAAAACAAATGGAGCCTTATTAGTAAATGCTCTGATCCAGCAAATATGGGAACCTGGTATTCACCTGGTCTCCACCGAACTTACAGATGCCTACAATGGAGATGCATTCTTCTGTAGGAACAGGGGAAGCTACTGTGTACCACTGATCTGTCTAACTCAGTATTGTTTAAACCAGTGGTTTCCAATCCTAAGTCCCCTGATGTTATTGGACTACCGTGACCACTGGCCATGTTGTATTCCAGTCCTGAGAGTGTGTAGTTCAGCAACATCTGGGAACCTAAGTTTGAAAACCACTGGACTGCAATGTAGAATGTAGACCAGGTGTGGGATTGTCCAGCCTCTGAGATGTTATGAGACTGCTTCTCTCAGCATTCCTCATCATTGGCTATTCTGGCTAGGGCTGCTGGGACCTATGGCCAAGCAACGTCTGAATGGCTGTATGAGTACCACCATCTCTACTGTAGACACTACTGTGGCTTGCAGTAGTATTGCTGGGTTTCAATCACAATCTTTTCTACCTGAAGATGCCAGAAACTGTGACCTTCTGCATGCAATGTATGTGCTTTTCCACTGAGCTCTAGCCCTTCTTCTACCTAACTATGGTCATAATCAATACATTTCAGCTAGAGTTACATTGGGACTACTATGTATTCAGGAATGGTGAATTGTTTCGATGGGAATTTGGTCTTATAATTCATGGCATATCTACCAATAGATAGGAATAAAAGTACAAATCATCATTATCTACTAAGCACTGTTTGCTATTCATGCCAGGTCTGAATATACAGGAATTTGAAAAGAGCAATGGCTGGTGAATTGTACCCTTTATCAAGGAAATTATAACGAAATAATTAATGTTTAGGGAAAAGACCTAGAATGCTGAAGAGCAGAGATCTAAATCTCCCTTAGGCTGCAATTTTATTTTGAAATGCTGTATTAATTACTTGACCCTTTTGCTCCCATGCTGAATGTACCTGGTGGGGGGGAAAAAAACCAGGTAAAAGTTTAGTGTTACAGAATGGAACACTGTAAATTACCAACAGAATAGTGGCCCATGAGTATTGCTATTGTTGAAGTTATCAATGGAAAAACACTTAAAAAATAGCCATCTAATAATTATGGTCTTAACAAACTGAATGCTAAACATATCAAATCCAAATTCAATAAAGCAGCACTAATAAACATGCTCATCTGAAAGCCACTTTTAGAGACAGAAACAAAGGCTCACAGCTGTGTAGAGCAAAGCAGGCACTGAACTTGAAAAAGGGAACCGGGTTACTTAACAGCTGGGGAGAAGTGTGAGGCGATATCATGGATCCCTCCACTCCCGACCACAGGTACTAACAGTCCACAGAACTTAGAAGGAAGGAGTTGAGACCTCCATCCCCTGAGAGAACCTTCCTGTTTACCCACTGTCATGCTGGATCCAGGACAATGGAGTGCAATTTCTAATGAGAACCTAAGTGTGAAGAAATGCCATGACAAATGATGAAAACACAAATGACATACCAGAAGGAAAAAACAAAAGCTTGGATGGACAGATTTGTCACTTTGCAATAGAAAACACCTCCCTCCTTTGATTAAAATGCTATCTACAATGGCATTTCTATTCGAATGAACCATATGGCTGTTGGGGATAGCTTTTCTAAAAAACCATGCTGTGGGGATCAATTCTGACAAGTCAGAGTGGAAATATTTTCGTCTTCATGCCTGGTTTGCAAAGTCGCTAAAAAGAGGCTTTTGGTTTGAGTTTATGGGAGCTATTAGGCTGTAATCCTAATGAATCTTTCAAATTCAGAATATCCCTGACTACTGACCATCTGTTATATATCTGGATGACTAATCTGTTGGTTCTTGTCCATGGGACGCTTTTCTGGCATGAACATACCTTGTTGGATACATGAATGGATATGAGTGAATTGCAATCTCTCTACCACCTGGATAATTCATGTTTCTTTTTATTAAATGTTGATGTTTCCTATTTGAAATATGTTTTGTTTGTTTATGTTTTTTTTCAAGGGTCTGGACTTTATAATCTTCCTTACCTGGAATGAAAATGAAATTAATGGACAGTAGTAGGAAGCTGCTTTATAAATCATTAGACCATTACTGCCAGTTTTCATTGGGTTTTCCAGGGGTTTCAGGCATGATTATGATGTAGCCCTACCTGGAAATACTTGGTATTCATTGAAGTTCTCCCATGTACTAGTCAGGAACATAGTAAACCAAGGTTGTTCCATGTAGTAAGCAGAAATAATCCTGCTCAGCTTCCAAAAGCAAACATGTTCAGATATATTCAAGGTGGTACAGTGCTCCTTTAGCTGGGAATTACATCTCATTGATACAGTAGGACTTCTAAGTACTCAAGCATAGGATTGTCTTCCAAATCTGCTGGCTCAGCACTGCATCTGAGTCAGGGGAATTCCCTCCTTAGGAGATGCTTGGATGGTCTAATATCTGCAAAGCTCATGGAGTTGTCATTATCATCATCCCCTAGCCTCAGAGGTTCAATTTCATCTTCTCTAAAGGACCCTTCCAGGGATGAACATGATGTTCTATGATTTCTGATTGGCTATAGCAATATTTTGGGACACAAGGCATGAACCACCAAAGGAACATAGATGATCTGCCCCCACCCTACCATTGGGATGTCATGTTTTTCCAGAATCAGAACCACTTCTAATTTGGACTAATTTTCCATCAGTTTAGACAATATGGAGGTGAGTGGTTGTGGGAGGAGGAGGAAGAAAGCAAAATAATCTTTGGGTGGTTTTGTATTGTTTGTAGGAATTCAGAGGCAAAACTCTTTGGTTTATTTGGTATCATGGTGGGATGAGCTGCAAAAGTGAGTCTGAGGGCTGTTAGAGGACCACTTGGAGGATGCCTGCATTTTTGTGTGCCAACTACCAGGCCATAGCCAACAATCATCTTCCTCTGGCCTCCTTCCCCTGAGGCATCCATGTAGTGGTTGGAGGAAAATGAAGATCCACTGAGCAAGGATCACCATTGCCAAATATGTTCTGATAACCAATACATGACAATGCAGGCTTCCATTGGGACCTCCTCATTCAGCTACCCCCTGCCACACTCTTTCGGCCTCTATGTGACCATGTTGTGGGGCAGTGAGCACCTGAGCTAGGACCATCATTGGTCATTGCTTGTCATTTCTTTTGTTCTCTCTTATGGCTGCTGTTAGGATTTGTTCCACTTAATGACTGTTTCTGCATTTATTGAACTTGGTCACTGTGACTATAGTCTCTATGACTATAGAACAAACATTTTTAAATTTTACTGAGACTAAGGGTTTATATGTAACAATGTATAACTTATCAACACACAATACTGTACAGTCTTCTTCTGTCTGCATCATGCACACCAAAATACTTAGAGCCTGCTTCAGAGGGGGGTGGACTCTATTTCATTGAAAGTTTTTAAAGCAGAGATTGGATGGCTGCCATTTCAGGCAGTGGCGGAGCTTGGAGTGTGTGGAAGGGGGCAGGGCTATGGCACGAGGGCATGGCCACTGTGTGTGGGGGCATGGCTGTGGTGCATGAGAGTGTGGCCATGGTGTATGGGGGCATGACGAGGGTGTGTGAGGGTATGGCTATGGACTGGGATGTCCCAAAAATATTGCCACCCAGGGCAAACTGCCTCCATCACCCCCCCCATCCCTACGCAATTGTTTTCAGGGATTTCTGAGCTTGGCAAGGTATTGGACTGGATGGTCTTGGGATCCCTTCCAACTCTGTTTCTGTGACTCAGATCTGAGGCATCAATGTCCTCAAACCCTAAAATATTGAGAATCTAGTCTAAATAAAAATTGCAGGGGGAAAAAAGAATGTATTTTGTGGATGCTGCTTATTTAAAGATGATTCTGAATCATAATCCTGTTGTATGCCTTTCCTCTACAGATTTTTCTCCTGTTGTTGTTGTTGTTGTTGTTGTTGTTGTTGTTGTTTGCTTTCAAGTCATTTCCAATTGATGGAGATCCTAAGGTGAACCAATCATGGGTTTTTCTTGGCAAGATTTGTTTAGAGAGGGTTTGCCTTTGCCTTCCTCTGAGGCACACAAAGTAAATACAGCTATTGCAAGCTACTGCCCTCCTCACCATTGGCTCAGTTCCCTAGGTCAACTGAGGACACTCCAGTCAACTTTTTACCATGATATGAAATATCCAGTCAGGCCAGCATGACAGGGATCACGGTGTGTTCAGGCACTGCCAGAAGGAAGGCAGATTACTTTGCTCATCCACTACTATCTAGTGGATGACTTTGAATACTTTTACAAGCACAATATCTGCTCAGAGGTCCTCTTACTATGTTGAGTGGATCTTCCTTCCAGATAAGGGTGCCTGATTGCATGCAGCCTTCATTATCAAGATTAATTCTAAATCATGGTTTTTAAAGTATTTATTGATGGATTTTAATATCAATCAGTTTATATGTTCTTACAACTGATGTTATGTGTTATGTTACTTATTGTTGTTCCCCACCTTGATCAAAGGCCCCCTGCCTAATCTGCAAACCCCAGGATGTTGAAGGTGGAGTAATAGCACTGTTAACAGTATAGTGCAGAAATGGCATTAAGAGAACACTAATGGGTCAAGTTGCTTGCTGAGCCTGAGAAATTAGTGATTCAAAGGTCTCCCACAACTAAAGGGGTTATACATTTTGGCCACAATTCCAATATGCATTATCAAGAATCACAAACACTAGATAAAAGTAGCATAATGTTTCTTTTACATTAGGAAAAAAAAAATCTCTGTTGCCTTATCAGTAAAAAAACTACTCCTTTATTTCCTATACATGCTGCTGCAATAGGAGTGTCTACGGTAAGCAGTATTACAAAACCCGAGAAAAAGAAATAAAGTGATTGCATTGTGCCAGGCCCATTCATTCCAAGAAAATCAAACACCTACATTAAGATAAAGCATTATTGATTGACAATACACATACCCTGCCCTCTAGAGCCTAGGAGGCAGGTAACTGTTCTCCAGTATTTTTAAAGGCTGGGATGACAGCTTTGTCTGCTGTTTTGTTTTTTTTAAAAAATCATCTTGGATGGACAAATTGAAAACTAGTTTTTTATTTCACATAACCAATAGAACAAGCTCATCCCAGAGAATTTCCAGCTTGACTTACCAAAACTGTAGTGAGAGGCAAATGTCAGAATCTCTGTGTTTCCAGCGTGGTTAAATTCCTGTTAAAGGACCTTTTCATGTATTATATTTGTTAAAAATGTGCACTTAAGGTGTTATTTGAAAAAAAAATTACACCTAAAGATTATAAAATCTGAATGCAACAAACTAGTATTTCCGGCTATAGCATGAAAGAGAGCACACACACATATAGAGAGAGAGATCGCGCGCGCGCGTGTGTGTCAGTTTACTGATCAAAGAACTGGAACTGACAGCATCTCTCTGAGTGTACATTCAGTGACCAACCCAGATTTGTTGTCATATGTTGTTGCAAACTGATTTTTCCTTCAGCAGTCTGCAAGCATACACACATTTTAAAATTCATTTAGGCAGAGGGAAAATTTATTTTGTGTTCGTTTCAACTACACATATCTATCTGTCTTATGATATACTGCAGCATGGTCACAATAAGCTGTTTCTCATGTCATCTATGCCAGATTTTAAATCTTTTCTGCCCTCACTCTGTTCATAAATTTCCAGAGAGGTCCAGTTCATTCTGTTGTAGCAAGAATGGCAAAGAATCCTATGGCATTAGCCCACCAGTTCCAGGAACTTTACAATACATTTCTTAATCATTAAGGTGCCACAGAACTCTAGGTATTTTTTTTCATTCCTAATATTGTTTCTTGAAAGCTATAAGTAGGGAGATATTCTTGCAAATTTAAACAAGTACATGTGTTTGTTTCTCTTTTCTGTATTTTATCTGGCTCTTGGGGGTAAACATATTGAAAGCTGGCAAAATCTCCTGAGATATTTCTGTAGTCCTTTCAAAACACTTTAGCCACTTTCTAGGTGCATAGAATCAATTGCTGAATTTTAAGTCAGCATTTATGTAGATCTCATTGATGCAATCGGTCTACTCTAATTGGAACCAGCAACTTGATTTAGGGTGGTAACATCTCTAAAAATTAGTTTGAATTACACTTCAGGTGAACTCAGAGCTCAGGGTATATGGAAATTGCTTGGGGAATCTCACATAATTTGTTAGTCTGTAAACTGCTACAAGACTCATTATTTGTGCTGCAAGATGGAAATGAGAACTTTCCTTCTGAAAATGATCCAGAAGATGTTTTGCATGAGAGAATTACTACTGTTGGCCATGTTTTGATACTAACTGAAACTGGAAATATGGTTTAAAAAATTAAATTTTCCATCTGAATTATTGAATGATAGCTACTTTATTCTATCATAATAACAAATGACAGTTTTCTGCTTCATTTGTTGTTGTTGTTGTTGTCATTGTTGTTGTGTGCCTTTAAGCTGTTTCTGACCCTAAGGCGAACTTATCACAAGATTTTCTTGGGCTGACAATGTGTGATACATCCAAGGTCACTCAGTGGTTTTTCATGGCTGAGCAGGGAATCAAATCCTGGTCTTCAGGATTGTAGGCTAGCACTCAAACCACTATACTACACTGGTTCATTTGATAGGGTAGATTTGATAAGGCATGATCAGTAAATTTAGTGAATTGGGGGGTATCTCTGCATTGTACAGTTAAACTGTTTTGATACCATGTCAACTGGTATGACTTTATTTTATGGAATACCAGGATTTGTAAGTGGTGAGGTACTTGTATGCCCTCCTATAGAGCTTTTGTCTTATTGTCTGAATCCTCAGGACTAGAATTCTCTGGGAGAGACTTCAAAGTACCTTACCAAACTCTAAAGCCAAGGATTTCATATGACAGAGCAAGAATAATTAAAGTGGTATCTACCTGATGTAATTGTACTATGTGGACAGTATGAAAAAAAGAACCTTTCTTTGATGATATGGTAAGACCACAAGTTCAAGTTCCAATAGATCATGTGTTTAATTCTTAAAAGTTTTAGATTAAATCCTTGCCTATTCAACCATGTTACAACTGATTTAGGATTCCCACCTCTTTCTTTCTGAGATGCTCCTCATCTTTAACAGCTATGTGAACAGGAAAATGTGGCATAGTCTTCTCCATGGCAGGAATAACTCTACTTATTGAATTTGGCTAGTGTTGATAGGGGAGAATTTTGTTTTAGTGTCTTTTTGAAGAATTTATCAAAATTCCCAATTTCTTCAAACTTAGGTTGACACTGTGTAAAAAAAAAATAAATCCAAGTGTGAGAAAAACAGAGATGGACAGAGAGAATCTGGGAGAGCAGATGGTCTGGGGTTTGCTAGAACCACAAGTGGCCACTAGGGGGGTCATGGTTTGAATTGGAGGGAGAGAGCACTTTATTCTGCCACTTGAGGACTGAGGCAGCCCCCCCCCCTTTAGACCACAAACCGTCCTTGCTGGCATCTCTGTTTAAAAATAGCTCATAGAACAAGGCTGGGATCTTCTCAAGATCTTGAAAATCCAAGATTATGCTAGGCTGAACAGGGCAATAGCAGTGATGTAGACTCGAGTCGACCGATCCAGACTCAAGTCAGACTTAAGTTGCGTCAGTAATTCAACTCAGACTCAACTCAGCAAGAAATGATGCAGTGACTCAACTCAGCTTGAGACTTGTGTATTTTTAGTGACTGACTTGCTGACTTTGGTTCAATAACATAACATATTCATCTAGAAATTTTATGACTTTGAACAACACTTCCGTCTCTTTTTGGCGACTGGTCACATCATGATCTGTCTCAAGCCCAAAGTATGGGCACATTTCTCAGAGGGGAACAGCAGTGTTAGGCAATGAGCTTGAGACAGGCTTGAGGTCTGCTCAGCAGCCTGTCCCTGTTGCATATCTAAGGAGCCTTCTAAAACTTTTCCTAAGAGCGTAAGACAAGATTCACCTCCAGAGTGCAGGTTGCATTTCCCAGAGGGGAAAAACAAATGTGTTAGGCAACAGGCCTGAGGGGAAAGGATCCTTCCTTCTAAAGCTTTTGAAACTTCAGTAATGGGGAGTGAGAAGGATCTTACTCCTCACTTCTGAAAAAGCTTCCAGCTTCAGAAATGGGAAGTAAGAAGGATCCTATTCCTCATTTCCAAAGCTTCAGACTCTTTTATGCCTACTGGCACAAAAGCCTCCAGCTTCCGGAAGAGAGAGTAAGAGGATCCTATTCCCCCCTTCTGAAGCCGCAGATGGCAAATTGCGAATGTGGAAGGCTAACTCTGCTTATATTGTTAGAACTGATTTTATGCAACTCTGTCCAGAAATTTTGGAATATAGGTTGGGGCATAAAGTTGGCTCCCAGACTTGAGACTTGACTTGAAAGTATCTTTAAGGACTTGACTTGAGACTTGGGTAAAAGATTTAAATATATCACTAGACAATAGTCTGATCATTAGAAGACAGCTTCATGCATATCCTTATTGTAAGATCCTGTCAAATAGAGACTGATATTTTATTGCAATATACAAGCATGCAACTTAATTATATAATAGGCTGCCCTGCTAAAGGTGATAGGTCCATGGGCTATGTCCCCTTGAGTTCTATGCTGGGAGAAAGGTGGTACAGGTATATCTCACTTAGCAAAGCAGATGTATTCCTGAGCAATACTTCTGTAATAGAAAATTTGGTACCAAAGGCAGAAATAACATGGAACAAATACAGATAGGTTTCTACACCATAAAAAAGAAGACTAGATCAACATGTTTCAGGAAACATTTTATTCAAAGTAGATTCAAAATAAAGTGAAACAACCAGGTCAAGTAAGCCATGTGTAAGTGAACGAAAACATTTTGAAACTTCTAGAGACTACTTAAAAATTTCTTCTAAAATGTATCCCAGAATGACTTTTTCTTTCACCAGCTTCCATCTTGTTTATGATTGCCATTTTGGTAGTAGTTCTCATAGAGCTATGCTTTTAAAACACATATTGAAGGTAGTTGGTGAAGTAGGCTAATTTGTTTCCCCATCTCTGTTTTGGTGTTCATATATTTTCAGTAAAGGATTCTGGAGGCAGCTGCTGTGTACCTACCTGCTGTGCGTGGGCACACACAGCTATAATAAAATTGGCTAGAGTAGAATCTTGCTGTCTCCCAGCTCAAACTTTATTGCATTGTTTACTGCAATAAACACGCTGTTACAACCTAGCATCAAAAGTGTTTCTTCGGCCCTCCTTCACCATCCTTCCAATGTGAATAGCACTGAAAAATGTCCACCTACAAAGAGGGCAAGGAGGGCTGGGCAGGTGTGATGGGTGTAAAAAGGAGCTTCCATATCAGAGATGTTTGTTAATGCCTGAATATTAAATATACCTGAATAATAAATAAATAAATATGTAAATGAATAAACTTTTTGTTTTTTAAAGTTTTGTTAAGAAGAAGGGTGGGGAAAAGTGACTGGTGTATTCAAAATTCAAGATTTCAAGGTATATACAGACAGAGAAAAAGGGGGTTATGGTTCTCAATATAATGTTTTTTCCAGACGCAATCATATGGGAATCCCTCCTGAGAAAAAAGGAAAGACAGAATTAAGTTCCTACACTATGGAGCAAAACCGTGCATGTTTATTGTGGCAGTGCACAGTTTACTTCGCATGGAGCTGATGGGCACCACAATCCTGAATGATTTTTTATGAATACAAGATTAACAAAGACTATTTATGCAACATTTTAAATTAATTTTGAAAGACTGAACCACCCTGTTCCTCCTTGCACTTTTCTAGAACTGTTAGCAAGAAATCGCATTGGCTGTTATGAATGTTGTACACAGAACCTTCATGAGCTGTTCAACTCAGCAGCAGGAGTTCCATGTAAAATAGTTGCCTCTCACAGAGAAGGTGATTGCCTGGCAAGTGACTGGAACTCTAACATACTGTTTGGTGGCATCGCATTAGTATAAACATCGGTGCTTTGTATCTGTAGACCGAGGCTGCAGTCCTAAACCCATTAACTTCAGATTAACCTCTCCACACTGAATTTAGTAATATATAGGACTGTGTTGCAAGGTCATTGAGGGTTCTTTCTGTGTGAGAGAGAGTGAGAGAGAATGAGAGGGAAAGAAAATGTTGGAAAAATAAAATGCATGGACTCTTACAGAGAGAGATAGAAAGAGATCAAAGATTTGGAAACTCCTTAGGCTTCAATTATGTGTGGCATATGAATATACATTTAAAAATACACATACACAAACACATGTACCACTTCTGTGGGGAAAGGAAAGGAGAAACGAGTCTTGGATGGACTGTGATTTGGAGTGGAGAAACGCTAGGAAGAGATATTGCACTCTTTCTTCCACTCTCTTGTTTTCTGGTGAATTGTGTTTAGCCTGTAGATGATAGAGGAAATTCATCATACACAAAAAGGAGGTCTCCTATTTCCAGCATAGCAAATCAAAGTTCATATCTTTCCCCATGGAATTACTCTGAATGGTTCAATAACTTTCATTTCCTGCTGTTGTATTCCTCCTCCCATAAAGCAACCCAGCATTTATATTTGAGAGGATAATTTTGGTAGGTAGCATGTTGACTGAATTCTACACACACCCACATACAAAACATCTCACGTCACCTCTGTGTTGGTTTAAGTGATGACAATAAAAACCAAAAATAAATTATTTCATTTATTCATTCATTTATAGCTATAGTTAGCAGGTTTTATTTCATTTACTGGTGGTGAGTGGGAACCCCACAATATCTTTCGTTTCTTTTTAAAATGTGTCACAAAACATTTAACCACTCACTGGATTGTTTTTTTTTTTTTTGAATAATGTCAAAGTTGAGTGAGGTACAAAAGCATTCTTGTAAATATGGGTGTCTTTAAGGGTGGCTGATGCTGTATTTTATAGCATGCCAGTCCCCCCCAGTTGAAAAATTTAAAATAAACTCAAGGGGCAGGGAGCAGGGTGGTTGTCTATGATCCATCACATTGGGTACACAAATGAAGACATAGCTACTGCTGCCCCACCCTCAGTCTCTACTATACCACTCTGAATATACATCCAGGCTCAGCTGCTTTGCTGTTCATACTTGAATGAGAGACCACCAGTTAATATTAGGGATCTCCTTGTAGGCCTAGGAAAGAATCTTGCATGAAACCTCTGGATTGGCATTGCTACCATCCACAGTTTAAAGCAATGGGCTTGGTCAGAAGTGGGTAAAATGAAACTCTAGGGCAGGGGTGGGCAATTGTGGAAATCTAATGGATCACCTAGTCCCCAGGAGAGACTAGGTGCACCCAACAGCACATACCCCATCACCACACATGGAAAAGAAATGTTTGTCCCCCAATCCCCTGATTGTCCTCTAGGATCTGCGGGTACAATTTTTGCCTCCTTTTAGTCACCCCTGGGCCATTTCAGCCCCAGGAGAGACTGTGATTTAAAAACAGGAAGTGACCAGAAATCACTTCCAGTTTACTTCCAGCTTTTACAAAGGCCTTGGTCCAAAAGGGCCCAGCCCTCCCCTATGGCACAAATCCCTCCCCTGAATCCACTATAGGGCATTTTGGTTGAATTTTTTTTAAAAAAAACATTTTATTCACCTGAGAGGACCCTGGGGAACAATAAGGCTTTGGGGTCATTTGCCTCCCTGCTCAAGGGTTACCTGTGCCCCCCCCGGCTGTTTTTGCCAGTACCTCAGACTCCCTAGAATATCCTCTTCTACGCAATCCCTCCCAAAAAGATGAATTCCTCTCCTAGAAGTTTCTGTACACAAATATGCCTGTTTTTCACAACCAGAAGTGGACTTCTGAGTACTTTTAGTTTTTTTAGTTTTTTTTTTTTAATAATTTGCCTGTTTGTTGCCTTTTTTTTCACAGTCCATGAGACCCAGGGCAGAAAAATGCTTGTGGTCTGTCTCCGTACACAATAGCTCCCTGTTTTCCTAAGCTCACAAGCCATTTAATTCTCTTCCCCATCTTTCAGAAGCAGTCCAACTCCTAGGACCGTGACTAGGTAGTAGGTTTTTTGTGCATGAGAGACCAACAACACCTGCATAATGTAGGCAGTTTAATGAGGAAAGGGCTTTTCTTGTAGAACATGTTTTTAAATTAATAATTAAAAAAAAAACCCTTCTCTAACTTAACACTGCAGACCTTTTAAAGACTCACACTACTATTATTATTAGAATACATGTCCCATGTTCTTAATATGGAAGTATAAATCTAGGTCAGCATTTTCAGTAAATTCCATAAATTATGCATTCAGTCAATTATTTTCACAGAGTATTTTGTAGCACAAATTCCTTCTACACGCTCCTTGCTCTGCTTCAGCAGTCAAAGAAGGGAAATCTTTGCTTGACAGTGGTGGAGACTGCCAAGGAAAGAACTGCAAATTTTAGAGAAATATTTAAGGTAAATGCATTCTCCCAGAAAAGGGAAGGAAGATAGTACAATTAAAAAAAAAATCACACACAAGACTCTCTTTAATGTATGTTTTATGTTACTTGCCAGAGACAACATGTGAACAATCTCTTTGGCCTAGATCCAACAGTTAATCCCAACTACAGTAAACCAATTCCATCAACTGCTGAAAGGTATGTCAATACTAAGAGTTCAAGATAATAAACCTAATGACAGATTTGCGTCTTTACATAGAAAGCCTTCCAAAGTAGCAGCAGTTTCTGTTGCCCAGGAAAGCCATAATGCTATTTTTTTTTCAAGCGCAATGTATGCAGAAGTCAACGGTTCTCAATCTTTAACCCTCTTGGTGTTTCAGAATTTAACTCCACCAGCGGATACAATCAGTGGATTCTGGGAACTGGAGCCCAAAGCATTAGGAAAGCTAAAGGCAAAGAACCATGGCTATAACTGCTACTTGTAATTTGATTTTAAAACTTTACATTTATCCACTTAATTTTAGTGTTTTTTTACAATAACATTTGTCACTAAATCATTTCTTATAGATGTTCATTTAACTTTCTGCCCTTCCAACCTTTTGATAACTTTCTACAAGGACACTATTTGATACAAAAATTGTTTCCAGTTGTACTGTGCTACAGAATATGAATTGGTCCAAATATAGTGCAGAATATAGGTTCTGAATATTTCTGCCTTTTTAACTCAATAGGCAGGTGGATATAGGATATTGTTATAGTAAAGAACATACTTCTTATAATTGGAATAATTGCCACATTGTGGAAGTTGTCTTTTCCAAAATTAATATTTTCATTTTGTAGTTCATAGTATTTTCCATTTTTGGAAAAGTAGTGTCTTGAACTCAAAGGCCATTTCCGCAGTAGACTGTTATAGTGCTATTATTCCACTTTCAACATCCTATGGAATCCTGGGGCTTGCAGTTTCTGAACTGCAAACACCAGGATTCCATAGGATGTTGAAAGCGGAATAGTAGCACTATAGCAGTCTAGTGCGGAAATGGCCCAAGGGACCTGAAAGTGCTTAACTTTGGCTAACTTGTGCCCAATTATGCAACCTATTTTGGTAGAAGGGGATGAATGCTGAATCCATCTTAGGTGAGAATATGCCACATAGAGGAGATATTAAAAAGGATAGTGAATGGCTGCTTCAATGCATTGGATACTTCTGGGTCACCATAGAAAATAATTGATTATATTTAGAGACCAATTCAAACAGTTGCTTACACTGTGATCTGTGGGTAAGAACTCTGTATTGCTGCCTGCACAGCAAGTTTCATTGTTTTATTTTCAAAGAAGAAAAAAATGTGTGTAAGGTTGAACTTATGCAATACAGTACGTTCATAGAGTTGTGTTTGTCTCTGGCAGTCATTTAACGGGCTTGGAAAATATGTCTCTTCCCTCCCCACATCTACTTCATGTCCATAGGATGAGAAGGAAGAAAAGTGAATCTTGGCTGGGGAGGAGGAAGTAGTCATCTGAGTCTATTCAAAGAGTTAGTGGGGATGGGATGAATCTTCAGAACAAGTCTTGTGGGACTCTTACCAACACTCAAAAAGCTCCTTTTTCATTTCCTTGCTTCCTAGTCTTTGAATATTTTTCCCATCCCTTCTTTTTTAGGAATCTTTTTGTTCACTTAATGGGGCTTAAATATATGTATTTCCTTTTCAATTGCATGTAAATTTTATTTATTGTTATTTTTTATTTGCTCCATTCTGTAATATTTCATTTGTTGTTTTACCATTGCTTTCACAGCAATCGCATTATTAACAGCTTCAGCTAGTGTAATAATCTGGTTGTTCTTGTTTTAATGTCGTATGCTCTGTAACTTTACTGTTTTGTAAAAATGTACCTGGAAGTAGGCAAAATTCGTAATAACCTGCCTGCTGATTTGATACCTCTCTGCCCTTAGAAACAGTTACATGGTTCCTGACCTCAGCCTGCTTGCCTGTTTTTTCTTTGGCTGAAGTGACAAGAAACAAATCAGAAGTTTTACCACAGAGCATGAGGCCTGAATATTGTAGAAGGATGCTCTAATCTTTGCACTTTCAGCCATGTAGCCTCCCTCATTTTTGACTAGAAGCAGGAAGATGCAGGGTGGGGAGGAGGAGAGATTTGCTTGGATTTTTTAAAAAGTCAGTTTTGTTTTGTGAACAGGGAGATACCCATATGTATGTGAGAATGTGCCAATACTTGGAGGTGTGTACGTCCTGCCCTGTTCTTACGCTGTTTGGATGTGAGATCCAGCCACCAGTTCTGCTGGAATGTGGCTTTTGACAGATTTGAACTAAATGTGGACTTCAGAAGAAAAAGAGTTACTTGATCCTCCTGCAATATTCCACTCCTGCGGTAGTCAAAAGACCCATCACTTCTCCATACCTCCTCTATGGACTTTTCCGCACTTGGTTTTTAAAATGGGGCAGTGCATCCTCCCGCGAGGACGTTTGCATTTGGGGGTGAACTGAGTTCGGACTACTTACCGTTTGTCCGGACTTCAGCCCGCTCCAGAACGCCCAGAACTGGTGGTCGCCCGTGCTATTGAAAGACTGATTAAAAGAGGACTTTCAATAGCGTGGCACGCCCCAGTCCATCACTCTGTAAAGTATAGATCTACAGGCTCGCGCCAGTGCAAGTCTGCAGATCTTCCGGGGGCGGGCTTCCAGCTGGTGAGCTTCTCTGGTTGGTGGAAGCCTCCATTTTTGTCGCTGGAGAGTGTGTAGCGCGGGTGCACGCTGCTCCGGACCGTTGTGGATCATCGGGGGGGGGAATGTGCCAGTCTGGTGAGTAACGGGCTGCCCCATTTCCCCCCCAAAGTGCGGGAAAGCCCAATGTCTGCATTTTGTTATTGCTCTTAAAATATCCAAGATGATTCTTTACTTTCAGATTTAGGTTAAATTATGCACTTTTGTACTTTACGCAGGAGTGTTTGACAGCCTGAGTATAGATCAAATGTGCCTTAGTTTTTGACCAATCCAAGTGGTCCATACTTTTTCGCCATCCAAGGCAGGACATGTTAAGTAACACTACACTTTCCTCCCACCCCAAAGTCACCACCTCTCTTGCTCTGACAGTAAGACAGATGGGGAGCTTTATAGAAAATGGTGACACCAACAGAAACAGCTAGTGTTGCTCTCCATTGAGCTGGCCAGAACCAAATGCCTGGCTTTGAAGTACCTTTTCACAGCCAAGTATTGTAGCAGAGTACTCTGGAAATTTGTTTAGGTTGCCATGGCTCAGCCAACAGGCAAGGCAGCCTGCCCACAGCACCTTGCTCTAGGATCCCTCAGACCAGACAGTTGTGGCCTGGTTGGTTACAATAGTTTTTCCACTGTGGCACTACCATAGCTGGAAACCAGCTAGTACAATTCTCTGGAGCCTATTTCCTAGAGATCCAGGCTTCCCAGCTGTGGTATTTGCCAGGACATCAGTGAGGAGCTTCTTTGCTGGGAGGGTTGATTGGCTGTTCCTCAAACTCCAGACCTTGTGGTGGCTGTCCCTCTCTGCCTTATGAGTGGGGTGGCCCTGTGGATAATCATTTCAAAAACAGTGCACTGGAATTGCGGCAAAACTCTATCACAGAGAACACATACTGAATGCATTGAATTTATTGCATTTTATAATCCTAATGATTTTTCTGCTACCTGTAAAAAAAGTCTAATTTCCAACATGCAGTTTTTTCTTTGTAAAGCTCCTGTGTCTAATCACACTGTGTCAGACTGGTATCTAATTATGACTATATAGATATGTGCTTTTATACCACTTAAGGTGATTTAACAACTTAGAACCTTATATAGGATTTTGCTGATTGAAATCACAAAGTCATAGAACAATGGAGGAAATAATGTGAGTAGCAATACAGCTTTGCTTGTGTCAACCTTCAGTCTGGTTGTTTTATTAACGCAGTGTTTGAATTTATTTTGTGGCTAGATGCAAAATTAAATTATATGATGATGTACTGAATTGCTGCTAACATTTGTGCTATAAAATGATAGAAGAAGGGCATGGTTTTTTCAGTGAATTAATGCTGCTAAGCAAACCACTTCTGAGAAAGTGATGTTTACAGAGCTTTTAAAATAGTTTCCATTTAAAACATCCCTATGAAATTAGGGGTAAAATCCAACAAATTTCCTCATGAACAGAAGTGTTCCCATCTGCAGAACTGCAAGGAGATGCAATTCCTCACCTGCAACAGATCCCTCCCTTCCCCCATGCACCTTCAAAATCTGTTCCAGAGACAGGGGGAGAAAGAGAGAGGGAGAGGAAGAGAGAATGGCCATTTCTGCCCTACATTGTTATAGTGCTATTATTCTACTTTCATCATCCTGTGGAATTCTGGGGTTTGTAGTTTACTGAGGCCCAAGAGCTCTCTGGCTGAGAATTCTAAATGCCCCTCCCTAAATTGCAAACCCCAGGATTCCATGGGATGTTGAAAGTGGCATAATCGCACTATAAACAGTGTAGTGTGGAAATGGCTAATATCTTGCCATGTGAAGAGATGCAGTGCAAACTACCTAGGATTCCTTTCTGTGTGAGTGCAGTCACTATCCATATATATCTCATGTGGATAATAATCTGTTATTCACCATCCTATAACACTATTTTCTTCTTCAAATTAATGCAAAACAGGGATCTGAGATGGCAGGCTGATGAAATTTCTGCAGGATCCTAATACCGGTTCTAAATAAAGTACAATCTTTTTCTTCCAGCTGTCAATGTTATGCCATTCTTTGTATTATGTTTTTAAGAGACAAGTCCAGAAAAACTAAACAGTTCTACGTCTTTCTCTCAGATGGCCTGCAGCCTGGGCTTGACTCTTACAGAGGCACTTAACATCACTTTCATTTAGCACACAATTCTACTAAACGTAGGTTGAGAAGTTATTTTGTGTACGGTATTTCATTTGAAACAACATCAGGATTCTTTGCCCACATGGCTGTCTTTGAGAAGGCATATTATTGGTGGTGTACCAATCTCCCAGGAACATGTTGACAAGATGAATAGCTGTTGGCAGGAAATAATCATTTTCAAAATCTTTTTACCACGGTGTGTTATTTCCTTCACTGTGGAAAGTGGAATCTGCCTTGATCTGTTGCCGAATTTAGAAGAGAAAAGATTAAGATTTGAATTAGTGGTTAGGTCACTTTCTTGTTTACATTAGAAACAGAACAACAATGTTCTGAGTAAAGATAATACAAAAGAAGGTGAATCAGCTACATCTTGGCTGCTTCCCCACTGCTGTATTATGCTAGAGGTACAAGATGGAGGGAGAAAGAAGGACTCTCATTATATGTCTTTCAGCCTGAGGATCAACACCAATGTGGAAACTGATGGGTAATTAAGGAAGTAATTCTCTGCTAATTTTGTTCTGAAAGGAAGCAACAAGCAATTTTAGCAGTTTTCTTCTTGCTATGAGAAAGCATTCAAAAACGACATAGGATAATGCACTTTTCAAAGACTATTCACAATTCGAGACTTAGGCCCTTTCTGCATGCGGCAAGGGAAATGCTTCCTGCCGCTACTCACCAGCTTTTTGGTGGGTCCGTTTGAGTCCATCCTGACGAGGAGCAGTGCAAGCTTGTCGCTCCGCACTGCTCCGGCATCCAAAATGGTGGCTTCCAGTTGGTGGAGGCTCTCCACCAACTGGAGAAGCTCACCAGCCTAAAGCCCGTCCCTGGCAGATCTGCAGGCACGCACTAGTGCACACCCGCAAATCTGCACCGGAGCGTGGTGATGGAGTGACACGGGGTCGGGCACTCTGTACTTTTTAAAAACCTCTTAAAAGAGGTTTTTAAAAAGCATGCTGCACGACCATTTCTGGTCGCTCCGGAGCGGACTGAGGTGCAGAACTACGAAAAGTAGTCCGCCCTAGTCCACTCCACGGTGCAGAACTCTGCACCGTTTTAATAGGCCAGTGCGGAAAGGGCCTTATTCCGAACAAAATTGGCATGTGGTGTTTTTGCACAGAAAAGAACATTTTCTGTGCAGAAAACAGCACTGTCTGGGCAGATATATGCAAAAAACCAAAACAAAATCCTCCTTCCTGCCACAAATATGCTGTAGTTGGGGACTTCTATTATGCAAAATCTGCACATATTATAAGGGACAGAAAATAGCATCTTCTGTACAGGTAACAGCATATTCTGCATAGAAACTAACACCTCTGCATGCGGATGCACATGCACACACACACACAGTGGGAAATTTGCTCAGAATAAGTTTCAAACTAAGAAAATTCCTGTCAGTCCTAGTTTCAACTCATCATTGTTTCCTGATACACAAGAAACACATTTTTGACCATTATTTGTATAATCTCCCAATCACTAAAGAATATATTTGGACTTGATTTATTTTAGGTGGTGGTTGAATATCAAAGGACCAGGTTTCATCTGAACTTCAGAGGACCTCTACAAGGCTCTGAATTTCTTTTGGGTACAGGGCTCAGCTCCCGGAAGTTTGAACAAAAACCCAAAGTATATTCATTGTCATAGAAGGCATCATCCACCACTTTATGTTGATTTGTAGTCAACCAATTGAAAAACAATAGAATGCAAATCCTGGAATGGTACTTTAGGATGATAATGTCTTCTGTTGATCATTTGGGGTGACAGTTACTGGTGACCCAGGTTAAAAAGTAACACATTGCATTACCTTCCTTTATCTTGTTCCTGTTCCCAGGGGAAGAGAAGGAGTGTCACCAGCACTCAGCTTATCTTAAATAAATGGAGTGGCCAGAAGTTTTTCCATGTCTATTCTTTACTTGAAAACAAGCAGCATCTCTTTCTAAATTTGCTTGTTATATGATAAAAACTGAACAGATTAGAGCAATGTGACACTCTGGGCACCACAGGAAGTGTCACAGGCAGCCAGTCAGCCACATTTCCTACAGTGGCCAGAGTGGGTCTAGCACAGGAGTAGGAATCATATATGGTGCTTGGTAGTCTCATGTAGTACTTGGGGCCCCTGGATCCCACCAATGCAGCCCCCCAAAATTAGTGTTTCAGTCCCAAATAACACTCTGGGCATGACATCTAGGCATGACATAAGCTTTAAAATCCTATCTTCCTCCCACTGCAAATGAGTGAAAAAGTGCTCCTGAATACAACTGGGAGTGATGAACATCACTTCTGTTCATGCAAGATGGTGGCTGCAGCTGTATGCTAATGGAGTTGGCAGGTGCTAGAAATGGCCACCTGCCTCCAAGCCTGTGTCCACTCTTGCTGTATTGTGTAGAATGTATTAAGTCTATAGATAGTAGTATCATACCACTGTAGCTGGTTTAGTTTTTCAGTTTAGCCAGCAGCATTCAGAGACTTATTTTGCTCTGAGCAGGGTGTGACCCTTCCTTTCAAATAAAAGATGAGGGAGAGGACTCATCGACATTTCATCTATTTAGGGTAAGCATTGGCAACATGGTTCCCTGTCCCCAGTGAACCCCAGCTTTGGGGCAAAAGAGGGATATAAATAAAGCAAAATAGTATATGTCAGGAGTTTCTCCCTGCTGGGCTGCAACCAGCAAGGGAGGAGAGAGGTCAGGAATGCTTGGGGAGTCTGAATATACCAAACACCAAGAAAATACAAGCTGAGCCAGCTCAGGCTCCAGGCCAAAGGTTCAGGAGGCAGAGATCCGTCCGGAGGGTTTCAGGGAGCAGGAGACACAAAGGTTGTGAGGCCTTACTAATAATTTGCTGCAAGCAAGGAGCAGACTTAAATAGCACACAGACTTAAATAGCCCATATGAGCAGGTGCTGCTTGTTATTGTTTCCTCAGCCTACTCCAAGCAGCTCTCTCTCAGCAGCCTGTTTCAGCCTACTGTGTGATTGAGGGCTGATGGGCACTCCTCTGCATCATTGCTGATTCCCTCTCCATCATGAGCTGGCTGGGGCAACTTAGTCTCTGTTTGACCTTCCAGTGCAGGAGATGTTTGCAGGTTGACTTGTTCAGTCACTGGTTGAACAATCAGTCGCTTCTCAATCACAGCATCATCATCTTTCACACTATATTAAACATTACAGCAGTGGTTCTTAATATGGGGTCCAGGGGTCTCTGGGGGTCCATAGAGCCCTCACAGGGGGTCTACATAGGATTACCATTCATCCCAGAAAACAGAGAACATTCCAGCTTTAAGGGACTAAAAAAAAGGCCCAACTGGTTGTGGGCAGCTGGTGCAGCATGTCCTGGATTCCTCAAAGGCGGTAGTGATGATGGTGGCATCAATGGCGGCAACATGCTGATGGGCATCCTATCCTGTGCTGGAGGCTTTGGGCGGTACTGCATGGGTGCACCACAGAGCCCAGAAGGCAGGAGGCTGAGAAGAGAGCCCAGAAGGTGAGGGAAGACACCCAGCACAGGCCTTGTGTGGTGAGTGCGGAAATGCTGTTTTGAGCCCAGGGCCAGGCAGTGTGTCTGAGTTTGCTTCCAAGCAGCCATGAGCATAGAAAGGAATCCCTTTACTCTTGTGGCTACTTGGAAGTGAAGTGGTGAGGGTCTCAGTGCTCCTTTGGAAGAAAACACAAAAGAAACATTTTTTCCCCTCTGAAGGAGCACCAAGAGAGTAGAGAGGGTAGGGGCTTTCATAAGAAGCACTTAACCTTTCTATTCTCTCAGTGCTCCTTTGGAGGAAACAGCTTTTCTTTCATGCTTTCTTCCAAAGCAGGACTGAGACCCTTACTTTTTGGGCACTGCTTTAGGGGAAGGAAAGGGCAAAGTAAATTATTTGTTAGGCCTGGCTCCCATTCATAACTTCCCTTTAGAAAATTTTGGGTCATTCTACTCTCCTGGCACTTGAAGGATCTCAGCATGCTACTCCACAGATTGTTATAACAAGACTCTTTTTCTTTGCATTGTCTACTGGAAGAATAAGAGATGAGGGTGAGCAACTAATGAGCAATTTTAAACAAATATTTGAATACTCAAATAAATATTTGATAATTTAAATCTAAATTTATATATTTAAATCTTGAGTTAAGTCTTGGGCCAACAAATTATATTTAAAGGGAGTTCCAGTAAAGAAAAGTTTAAGAAACACTACATTACAGCACAAGAAATAGTTTCCTCATGCACACTCAAGAAAGAAACACCATTGCATTAAACTGGACACAGGGCAGCATTGGTACTCATTAGCTGGGAAAGTAACATAGGCCCTTTCCTCACGGGCCTATTAAAACGGTCCAGAGCGACCTCCAATGGAGGTCTTCTGCACCGTGAAGTGGACTGGGGTGGACTACTTTTCGTAGTTCCGCACTTCAGTCTGCTCCAGAGCGACTGGAACTGGTCGCGCAGAGGTTTTTAAAAAGTAAAAAGTACGGAACGCACGACCCCGTGTCACTCCGTCCCTGTGCTCTGGTGCAGATTTGCAGGCGCGCACTAGTGTGTGCCTGCAGATCTGCCGGGGGCGGACTTTCATCTGGCGAGCTTCTCCAGTTGGTGGAGAGCCTCCCCCAACTGGAAGCCGCCATTTTGGACGCCGGAGCAGTGCGGAGCGATGAGCTCGCACTGTTCCTTGTCCCGACGGACTCGCTTGGACCCACCAAAAAGCCAGTGAGTAGCGGCAAGGAGTGTTTCTCTCACCGCATGCGGAAAGAGCCATAGTTACTTGTAACATGTGAACTCCAAGCTTTGGAAGAACATTGCTTGGATTAATAAATATGGTGCTTGTAATTAAGTGCCTCTATAGGAGTTCAAACTGACGTCTGCTGCTGTTGTGCTTCTGGTGCCTCAGAAGCTAGGATCCTGTCTTGGGTACTGCACTGGGAGAAACATGAAGGTCAATAAAGTAATCTGTCAGTTTGTCAGCCAGTCAGTCAAATATAACTCATGTGTCAGCTTTAGTATAACACCATGTGTATAAACTTCAGCAAATGAATTCTTGTCATTAGTATCAAGACATGAGGCTTTGGGTTACATAACTTTGCCCAGAGAATTATGACTACATAAGTGAGGGTTTGGGAGAGGGGGGACAATTCCACAAATAAACACCAGAAGAGCAGTTTTCAAAAATAAGAAAGAACAAGTATCTGAGGGCAGAGGAGGGGAGAGAATATGTCAAAAGAGGTTACTAGTAGCATATCTTCTTACAATCCTTGCAGTTCCTCTGCTTCAGTAATCCACAAAATCACCTCTTCTTGCAACTAGGTTTGGAAAGACAACAAATGTTACTCAGGTAAGCAAGAAGGAGGTCAAGAAAGGAAAAGTGACTGACCTCTGTGGGATGGGGGGCTATGACTCAAAACAGGATTTGCACCTCATTGATCCTTTCCATCCAATCCTCTGCTCCCACAAATACACAGGAAGTGCAAACACCTGGATGACCATGGCCACAGAGGATTTCCCACTTTCCATTCCTACTGCCATACAGGGAATTCTTTACAGACTTAACTAACTTTGCTTATTAAGCCAGTGGCAGCACTATCCTCAACGGTGCAATCAATAAAAACAAGCTGATATCCTAGTCAAAACTTATGACTGCCATCAAGATTCAGGTAAGTATATATTTATTTTTCTGGGTTTGGTATTCCTTGTGACAGATTAACAAACAGGAAGTCAGACAACAGAATATGCAACAAAATGTGCAACAGAAGCAGGAGTTTGCTCTCCTTGTCATATGCCAGTGCAGTGGTTCTTAACTCAGGGTCCAGGGATCCCTGGGTGTCCACAGAGTCCTCACGAGAAGCACAAAGCCCTCTTGTTGGACACTATGAGCAGTGGCAGCAACAGAAATGCAGCAGCAGGAGAGGGGTGCAGGTGCCAAAATAGCTCCCTCATTTGCAAAAGAGAGAGCAGTTGGAACGCACACATGTGCCTTCCACCATGTCACTCTGCACCCCTACCCCCTGCTGCTGTGCCCCTGATGAGAGGGACACGGTGGTAGGTATATGTACTCTACCAAACTACTCTGTCATTTGTAAATGAGGGAGCAGTTGTGGCATGTGCGCATGCTTGCTCCTCTGTCCTTCTGCACTCACACCCCCTGCTGCTGTGAAGGGGACACAGCAGCAGGCATACGCGCATGCCCAAACCATGAGTCTGGAGACCAATTTTCACACGCAGTTTCTTATGCGAGAGGGCCCCTTGAGTGTCGCGTAAATGGGAGGAGCGGTTCATATGACACACTCCCATTTACACGACGCTCAAGAGCCTAAAGCGGACCGTGCACACACCTTTTCATTTTTGGCTTCAAGCCAAAAATGCTGCGCAGTTGTGCAAGGCTCCTGGGGCCCTCGTGACTTACCTGCCCTGCAGTGTGTCGGACGAGCGGGCCGGTCGCACTTCCTCCCCCAGCGCAGCCTACAGCTCCCAGGCTGCACTGTGGAAGGAAGGGGCGGGGTGCTCGTGAGATGGTTGTGCGACCAGGAAGCCAGCTGCGGGAGAATGGAGGAGCGACGTGAGTGCCTCGTGCAAGAGGCTGCTTGCGCGAACGGCACCCCCCACCTCCACGAGCAGGTAATGTGCGGAAATTGCACAAGGTTTGAATCCACACTTGGCCATTGGAAATCAACTGGGTGACCTCAGGCAGGTCATATTGTCTCAGAGAAAGGCAAAGGCAACAAATCTTGCCAATAAAACTCACATGATAGGTTTGCCTTAGGGTCACCATAACCAGTTTTCAAAAAGGAGAGACATGATGGCTAGAAAGGCCCTCCACCTGTCAGCAGCACTTTGTTGCTGTGTCCCCTCAAATCACTTGTGACTTATGGCAACCCTAAGGTGAACCTGTCACAGGTTGTTGTTTTTTGACAAGATTTGTTCAGAGGGGTTTGATTTTGCCTTAAATAAATAAATATATAAATATTAATATTTAAATCTTAAGTCTTGGGGGTCTCTGGCAACTATCCAGTAGAGAAAACATTAAAAACCACCTGCTAGCACTTCAAATGGTAATACTTCATTGCAAGGTTTTTTGGGGGGTGGAGGGTGGGCAGCATGATTTTCCTAGTGAAAACTAAAGGTTGTATTTCCACTGCCTGAACATTTAGCAGCTGTAAAAGTTTAGTGTTCAACTACAGAATCAAAAGTTTGTGTGTAAATGATTTGTTAGCTTTTGAATGGAATAAAAAAGGCTTGCATATTTGAAGGAAATTGTGGGGACTAGCATGACCGTTACTGCCTTGATTTGAAGGAAGACCTTCTGCATGATGAAAAGTCCTACACTTTGGGGAACCATTGGTTCACCAGTGGAATGCTGTCTTTTTCTCTTTTTAAAGAAAATACTAGTTTTGCTTCTGTGGAAAAAAAGTCTGTCGAATGACAGTGAAAGCAAAAGAGAGGGAAAGAAACCCTAGTGTTTATTTCAGATAGAGAAGGAAAGAAATGCTGGTATTTACTTCAGAGGAATAGCTATGAGGAATGCTTTGATATGCTAAATTCTTCTATTAACTAATTTTTCTTTCTATAATTTAAGGTCCAATCTACAAGCCTGTGACTGAAGCTGGAAAACTTGCAGTGAATCTTCTCTCTGAGTCATCTTATCTATTCCTTGTCCTGCAGCAAAGTATTCTGGACTTCAAGATCCTGGCAATACTCATTTTTTCAGCTTGCTGTAAAATGCCTCAAGGAAGGTGGCAGGAGAGCTTCTGTTGCCTGCCTTATTCCACTGTTGACCAAACCTTTTGAACAAAGGCCTCACTTCTGAAGTTCTCCCACCCTTTGCTCCAACCACCTGAGACTTGAACACCAGTAGCGGTACAGCTTTTTCTGATGCACAGTTGTGTGTGGTCTGCTATTGTGTGAAAGGGTATATGTGAACTGGAATACTAATCTAACTTTGCCTTTAGAAGAGGATATGAGCCTGTGACCCTTAGTAAACCCCAACAAAAACTCTGTAAAAAAAAAAATATGAAAAGATTCTTCTAGGGATTGTTTCTTTTAAAGCAGTTGAGTTGAACAGGTCTGTGACTTTGTAATAAATATGACCAGAACTTGAACTGTATTAAAATGGTAGAAGTGAGGGGGAACAGGGATGCTAACTTCACTTCCATGAGTTCACTGTGAACCAGCAAGGGTCCTTTCTCAGGGAATGTTTAGCTCATCCAGCTCTTAGCTGGTAGGGAAAAATTCCGAGTAGTTTATAATCCTATTCTTCCTGGGAATATAATGTCCCCATTCAATATTTATTTCAAAACTACCTTCTGCAAGTTTAAACCCATTGTTTCTGAAGCCACCATCACTAGATGCAATGTCTAAATTATGTTTTGCTTCTTTTTGAAAACTAAGTCTTTTGAAACCTTACCTGGTTCATTCAAACTTTGCATCACTTGGCCAATTTAACTTGATTTAACAGTTGCTGTGAGGTACATAGTAGGATGGTGGGTTAGATCCAAAACTAGGATGGAAATGTGGCCACCCAATCTGAAATTTCTTTCTTTCTTTCTTTCTTTCTTTCTTTCTTTCTTTCTTTCTTTCTTTCTTTCTTTCTTTCTTTCCTTCCTTCTTTCCCTTCCCTTCCCTTCCTTCCGCATACTTCGTGCATAATCTAAACGAGGAATAGGAAATGTGTGTGTCCCTCTAGAAACTATTGGACTCCAACTCACATAATCCCTTACCATTGGCTATGCTGGATCGGAGATAGAAACTGTAGCATTTGGAAAGTAACATATTATCCATCCCTGTTTCAGAGTGTAAAGGCATAGAACTCATTTACAATGAAATAATCTTATACATGTTAATTAACCCTGATTAACACAAACCTGACTAAAAGTTATAATCAGTTCTAATAATATCCCAAAATATATGCTCATCTTTGTATCTTTACAACCCAACATATATGCTCATATTTGCATCTTTACAACAAGTGCACAAAGCAAGAAGAAAAAAATCTAATGAATTATTTAATACATATAAAGAAAAAAAAATCTAAACTTTGCTGGAAAAATTGTAAAAATTACCACCACACCGATGTTGTATAATATACAACATGAGAAGAAAACAACACTCTAAGTCCTGATCCAAGCTGGTAGCAATGATTACGGTCAACTGTTAGGAGAGGATGTAGACTACTGTGGATCACATCAAAGGAGCTCAAAGTTACCAAATTGATATTCTGTTTCCTCGAGGGAATTATTAGATGTAAATTGATGTCTTTAAGTCTCCTGAGATGGTCCCAACTTTACAAACGTTTTCACCCACCGAAGATAGGTTGATGGTACCTCCTATCAGTCATTTGATCTTCTTAGGTGTAATTCTCCCACTGACTATGTGAGGATGGCCACTTACTCATAGCCAGAAAGAGGGAAAATATGACATCAGAAAATTCCACTGATTAACGTAGAAGTTGTATATGTAAATTTATATGAACAGATAGAAATTTGGAAATGATTATTGCATTTAACACAATATTTCTCACCAAAGCAGGGAAGAATATGACCAGGTGTCCTGCATGACTGATTATTGTGGCCACTTTTAATGGGCAACTTCAGTGCCTTTGGTCTCCCTCCTTTATATTTCTTTATCTTTTTAAGGGAGCCAGGACTGAACAGCCCTTCAGGTAGATGATGTCTTCAACTATAAGACTGTCTTCTCTGAAATGGGACACATAAGACACCATAGCCTGAGCCTTCTGGGTTCTCTCACAGGTGGAGGAGAACTGAATGGTAAGTGGAGATATGAGACTATCTTTCCAGTTGTGGTATGTTGTTATCAGAAGGGTCTTCCTAGGGAAGTTTTCCTAGTCCATATATTTTTTCCTTTTGATAAAGGAAAGGTTTTGTTCAGCTATATTAGAGCTTAATTTTTTATGCTGTTCAGTCTGCTTATATGATTTTTTTTCTTTTAAAAACTGTATTTATAGTTTTTACAGTTTTACGTCAGCTGGCTTGAACTCTGTCTGGAGAGAAGAGGGCCTTTTTGTGATACCCATTTCTCAGCATGCTAGTTTCAAATACAAGCAGGAATTTTTTTGGGATTCTGCAAGGTGGCACCTTTTGCTCATACACACAGGAATTGAAATTAATAAAATAAAAAGTAAATCTGCTTTGCTATTTCCATGCCTGTTACACAATGTAGTCTGGATGTTTTCCTGCTCATTTCCTTCCCTTGGTCTTCTATCTTTCTCCCACTTCAGAAGTTGAAGTGTTCTTTCCCTTTCATAGGAGAATACCCGTTGCAGGTGCTCAGGGGCATTTTGTACACTCAACAGCTATACTAGGTGCCCAACTATACAAAAATATTTCCTTCTTTGTTCAGATAAAATGGAGAGCTGAGCAGAGAATTTGGAAGGACAGACCTTGTGTGAGATAGCAAATTGAGCTGTTGGTCTTGCCTGCTTGAGTATTAATGGTTAAAATGCTGCCATGGATCTCAGGAGACTAGGATTAATTTCCTTTTACCAGAGGCTATTGAATGGTTTTGGATAAATCCAATTTGTTATTGTTCCTCAGTTCACCATCTGTAAAATGGAGATAATGGAGTAAGTATTCCTCTTACTCACAAACTTGTGGTGAGGATAAACATCTTGAAGCCCATGAGACATTGAGACACTACAAAGACAGGCAAAATATAAATGTCAGACAGACCAAAAGAAAAAAGAAATAGAAACCCAAGAAACTTGGGCCATTTCCAGACCAGATGCCATTAGCATGTTGTAGCGTTACAATCTGACATTGCCACTCACACAATGCTGTTGGGTTAGATACCTTCTTTTCTGCACCCTTCTGCCTTAAGTGCATGAGTAGCGATATTGCCGCTGGTGTTCCTTCTGCGTTACAGCATCCTCGGCCACTCTTGTGCCCCACCTGCACCCTGCCCCACTGCCCCGATTGGGTGAGTTTTTTTGGGGGGGGCAGTGGTGTGGAAGCCATACTAGTGCAGCCACATTATAACCTCATGACATGCCAGTACACTATTGCATTTGTGTGCTATAACACTAAGAAAGTATCAAAAAATAAAAACCTCAAAGGACAAAAGTAAAATAAACACAGAGAGGTAATAGATTCCAAACATGCCACACCATGGGAGTTGCTGGACGAGCCGAGCACACCTAAACCCCACCCACCCCTGGATCTGTGATAACAGGAAGCGCTGCAATGGTACCGCACTAAGATGGCTGATGAGATTGGAGTGCTAAAGAAGGCTCTTAACAGATTTTTCCTGGAAATAGAATATGGCAGTTTGGTAATACTTAGGATGTGAGAGCAGCTGGATAGCAATGACATTGTGCGATAGCAGGGCTCCTGGACCAGAAACAACCCATCACTGTTGCTCTATAGCGATGTTAGGCAGAAATGGCCTTGGTTTCTTTATGGTTACATTTAAGGAATGGGGATCTAGGGTTTTTAATGCGGGGGAGCACTGTTTACCAGACAATAGTTCCGTTTGATTATTTTTACTTTTCCCTAAGGCAGCAAAATCTTGAAGGGCATTATAAAACGTAAGAAGCACTCAAGGAAATGAAAAACATATTAGAAATTGTTATTATCCTGGTCACAATAGAAGCAGCGAGAAGCAAATAAGGAAACTGGAAGGGCTTTCCTTTCCCCTTGCTTCCTCTATCTTGACTTATATCTTTTGAACAAAACCAATGTGTAGACAACATGAGCCTGCTCTAATAACAAAAACTGAAGGGAAGGGAGGAGTTGCCTGAAATGAAATTCTTGACATTCCAATCACTCTCTGTATGTAGCAAAACCATTTTTCATATAAATGCATTTTGGAGGTGGCTCTAATGAATGTTTTAAACTGACTCATCCAGTATATTTTCACAGTGATGGGAGCGTTTAAATAGCTACTTTAAAAAATTGTGCTATTCTGAAGATATTCCTGAGTAGGACACCCCCCCCCCAAAAAAAATCCCATTGAAGCCAGATTGATTTTAAAAGGCAAAAGATAACTTATCTTAAGCACAACCTTAATTTAGGTAATTTATCTTGTCAGTGTAGTCTGCCAAGAGCATCAAAGATTTAAACTGAATTAGTAGCTCCACCCTCTCTGTAGAAAATCATGGGAAATTTAACTCTAGCATTTTCTAACAGAGAATTCTCAGTGTTGTCTCCAAGCTGCCATTCAAAACTGAGCCAGATTTACAGGGAAGAGTTTCTCTGACAGCATTATACATTTATTCATTCCCATTCTTTATACTGCTAAAAGCACACAGTTATTTTTCTCCGAACATCCCCTATACCATTTGTTACCATTTGTAAGATGGGTTATGAGACAAAGTTTAGAATATTTCCTATTTGGACATTCTAAACCTCATGAAATTAGAATTAGATGAGGGACAGAGGGTGCATTACCCAAAGCTGTTGAAGTTACTGTTTGTTGTGTAACTTGTACTACTTGTTGCATTGTTTATTATTTTTCATTATGAAGCTGGAGAAGAGGTTAGACTTGATAAGGAAATGGTATAAACCTTGGAAAATTCCTGTTGAAGTGCTTCAAAAATATGTTTTTGGAAAGCTAACTTGTAAAAGTAACCAGGCAAGTCACGCTCTCTCAGTCTCAGAGGAAGGCAAAGGCAAACCACCTCTGAACAAATCTTGCCAAGACAACCCTATGATAGGTTTGCCGGTTATACCTCACCCTGATAAATGACTTAATTACCACTTATTATTGTTACTTTTGCAGTATGGCTTGATTACGCCTTTCTTACCTCCGCCCCTGCACCACTGCCAAGAGTAACTTATTACTTGCAATTGTGTTGCATATATTACTTATTTCTCCTGAGCTCTGACCTTAGCCCTTCCCTCTGTCCCTGTCACCTTCCATGGACTGGAACTGACTTCACAGAGTTGTCTCCAAGTCATGCAGGAAGTCTACAGGAACAAAATAATATTCTTTGTTGCAATTTAATGGAAGGGATAGAGGAAGCAGAGGCAGGCTATGTGTTTCCCTGCTGACACAGAATTATAAACTGAATAGTTTTGTGCATCCATATGTGAATATGTGAATATCTAAGAAATGTCTCCCTTGACCTTGCTAAAACATTCATTCATTCGTTCATGCATTCATTCATTCATTCATTCATTCATTCATTCATTCATTCATTCTCCTTTGGTACATAAACAGGACATAGCTGCCTTAGCAATACAGCTAAGCAATAATTGGACCTCTCCCCTGCAATCTTTTTTTTTTTTTAATGATTCCATTGACGTTCCACTAAAGTGCAAGAACTTCCCAGTCAGGAATCCTGGTGTTGAAAGGGTTTCTGTTTTAAAAACAAGTTCATTTTATGAACATACATTTTGTCTTATTATCTTGTTCTAAATTGCTGAAAACAATTTCATGAGAAGGAGGGAGAGAATGAGAGACAAGCTTGATTAGTCCTAAATTTCATTATGGAGCCCTGGTGGCGCAGTGGTTAAATGCCAGTACTGCAACCACAAGGTTGTGAGTTCGATCCTGCAGGGCTCCAGGTTGACTCAGCCTTCCATCCTTCCGCAGGTCGGTAAAATGAGTACCTAGCTTGTTGGGGGCAATTAGCTAAAAACACATTGTAAACTGCTTAGAGAGCACTTAGCGGATAAGCAGTATAGAAATACACACTATTTGTAATATATAATGTATTTCATGTTGTTCGCCGCCTCGATCCATGTGGAGAGGCGGGATACAAATAAATAAATAAAAATAAATTTCATTATATACTTCAACAGTGTAGATTTGATACGGGAGAAGAAAGACACAATCGTACCATTATGATTTTTAGACAAGATAAAGCTTGTCGATAAAATGTGTTCAATCCCAACAACATAAATATATTTGACTGCTGAGCTAATACATTGCGTATACTGCTCAGCCATGTCTGAAAATATATGAAAGACAAAGCTAAATAGATTACTAGATTAATGTCCAATGATCCAATGACTGAATGGAAAAAGAGGATTTAGGTAGAAAAGCTGTTTCTTCTTCATCTCCGTTACTATCACTACCATCAGCAGTTCGCTCAGGATGGCATACAATGTAACCATAAAACCATACATATTATCATCAATATAGAAATAGCAAACAATGTCCAAGAACAGCAGCAATGGTGAAAACTAGAAATGAGAAGACTGGATTTTCACAGGCCCATCAAAATGTGCTTCAATTTGTGGCAGGAGAGAAACACAAAAGAAATCAGACAAGTTTCTATTGGGAGAGCATTCCTGAATTACAGTGCTACCACATAAAAGACACTGATGTTCTCCACCAGCATTACTTCATAGACCAGTGGCCATTCTGTAATGTCATGAATTATCAGATTTGACAAAGATCTATCAATTCTCGAGGTGTTACAGAAGAGCATTTTATTACTCGGCCAAGAAGGATGGTTTACACAGATTTTCTAAAGACATTTCCCACCAAGAGAATATCTGGTATATTACATATAGGCATCTGAGAGGCACTTGCAATGGGCATACATGTAAGGGAAGTACAGGAATTGTACCACCTTGTGGCGATATCAGAGTGTGGTTAAAAGGATATGGCCAGGAAAGAAGAGGACCACAGTTATTTATGAGGAGGAATGCACAAAACAGAGAAACCCTGGAATATATGAACTAAGTTTAGGAAAGTCTGAAAAAAGGGGGGGGGAACAAATCCATGAATACAAAGCTCTGTGTGTGTGGATGCATACACACAGTATAATTAACAATAAATATTATATAATACATTATTTTAAAATCAAATTGGCTTTATCAGGCCTGTCGAAATGATAGCTTTCTCCCAGGTCTGCTGTATCAACTCTGTGTTCATATCCACGACACCTGACCAATGCATATTAAAGATAACATCAAACCCTAGCTTCTCTATAACATAACAGTCATGTGGTTATCTTGAGTCAAATGTAGCTTCTCAGCCTAACCTACACACATAGGCCATTTCTGCACTAGACTGTTACAGTGCTATTATTCCACTTTCAACGTCCTGTGGAATCCTCGGGTTTGCAGTTTAGGGAGGGACCTTTGCATAAGTGGCCATACTTTAGCTTCAGGAGATAAATGGAATGTAAATAGTTAAGAAAGATATAGTTGTAAAAAACATGATTGTCATAAAGGAATGCATATATTCCAATAATATTTTAAAATGTCTCAGGCTCTGATCTTGTACACACTTATCTATAATAAAGTCCCACAGAATTCACTGGAACTTACGTCTGAGTAGATAGGTAGACATGATTGCTTTGTTACTGTAATTGGAATATTGCTCTGCCAAAAACAAAAACCTCCTTCAGAGAAAGCAGGCCATAACCCCTCTCTAATGATTCATCCTCTGCAAGATAGCATTTATTTTCTTTGCCGCTTGGCAACCCTGGTATACACAGAGGTTACTGAATCAAATTAAGGTGCTGGAGAAAAGAGAACCAGTAAAACCAGTAAAACTTTAAAATATAAGATTTATGTAAATCTCAAAAAAAAAATCAGAATAGAAGGGAGAAGAAAAAAAATCGGGCATGAATTCTTCTCTGTACTATTCATCTTGTTTTAGGGAAATTAGAAGTGTGAGGAATCCATTGGTGTGAGAGAAAGAGAGATTGAGAAAACTCCTGGTGTACAGTTCTGGGAATGCTATAATTCAATGGGAATCTCCTCAAGAAAAAAACAAAAACCTTCTGACTGGCAGGGCTTTCCACTTCTCCTGCTTTTTACAAGATGTGTTTACCCACAAGAAGCACTTGTGAGTCGCACAGCACAGAACATTCTCTTCTAAAACTAGACAAACCTGCAATAGTTTGCTTTTGTCTAAGGGCCTTTCCACACTACACTGTTATAGTGCTATTAATCTACTTTTAACATCCTATGGAATTCTGGGGTTGAGGTTTAGGGAAGAGCCATTAGAATTCTCAGCCAGAGATCTTTTTGGCCTCAGTAAACTACAAACCCCAGAATTCCACAGGATGATGAAAATGGAATAATAGCACTATAACAAGTATAGTGTGGAAAGGCTCTCAGTCTACTGGAAAGACCATGGCCCTTTTCGCACGTTACCCTTTCGCACTGCTGGGTTGGGGTCCTTGCACAAGAAGCCTTGGAAGGAATGCTACTGCTTCTGTGCTGCTTCCCTGCTGCTCGAGCTCCGCTGCTCCTTCTTGGTTGCTCGAGTGCCCTGCCTATTCCTTTCGCAGTGCAGCCTGGGACCTTTCCCAGCCTGCACTGCCCAGGAAGCTCGACCAGCCCAGCTCCTGATGCACCGCACACCAGGTAAGTGCGCGCAGGGTGCCGGACCGATGCGTGAGAGCACAGCATTTTCAACTTGAAGCCAAAAACGAAAAAATCTGTGTGCGCCCTGCGTCCGGCTCTTGAGAGTCACGTAAATGTGAGTGCATCATGCAGACCGCTCCTCACATTTACACGACGCTCAAGGGGCCCTCTCGCTTCCAAAATGCTGTGCGAAAAGGGCCCAAGACCCAACCCCCCGCCCTCCCCTCCTACTGAATTAATTGAATGCAAATTACTTTTTCACTTTAAAGTCAGTTTGCAGCAACTGAGCTAAGCTGAGAACAAAGGGAGAAAGTGGGAGGAGGAGAGAGAAATTGGGATATTTTAAAAGTGGCTGCAAAACTGGGATGACAAAGAATTAATTGGGATTGTCCTTGCCAAATCAGAACACCTGGAGAGTATGTCAAATTGGGGGTTGAAGGAATTAGAGAGGATTGGGGACCCTGGAGGCCCTAGCAGGTGTCATGTAGCCCCTGAACCAGATATTACTCATCTTTTAACTACAAGCAATTGAATACTAGATTCCTCTGTTATTTTCTGCACTTCCACAGTGTGATTATGACAGAGGTTTGAGTCTACACTTAAACTTACTAGTGAAAAGCATTGTGACCAAGGAGAATTGCTGTCTGGTGACTCAGGTTTTCTCAAATAAGCTAAAAGGGAAGGATTGTAATGTGAACTGTTATCATTTTATCAGATAAACATATGGCTTTTCTTCCTGTTCTGCAGTCACTGCTTTCTTTCTGTGAAGAACTGACAAGCAGAAATGATAATTTTCATTTGTATTAATTCATCATTAATTTATAATTTACAATATTATAGGAACAAAGGTGTGCTGTTGTTGTTTTGTAGACCTCTACCTGCGTACTGCATGTCCCATTTTGAAAACCAATTCACTAAGTTTTTCTGTCAGTCGTTTTGAACATATGCAGTATCCTTTTATGGACTCAGATGACTGGCTCATCTACTAGTGTTTCCTGCTTCAGGGTTCTTCAAACTCACAGAAGCATCTCTTTTCATTTTTGTTTCCTCTAAATGGAGATGCCAAGGCCTGCATCTAGTACATCTTTCATGCAGAATATGTGCTCTACTAGTGTGCTTTGGTCCTTCTTCTTTATTTACATGTCTGTGGTTAAATTCAAGGTTGAACACTGATGGAAACAAAAAAAAAAGGTTCAAGCAGTACTTTAACAGTGTCAGGACAACGTACAGAGAATCTGCTATTAGTTTGTTTGATGAGGGGGCAAGGCTAAAAGATTAACAGATTTATTATAACATAAGTTTTCATAGTATGAAGTACATTTCATCAGATATTGTGAAGTACCTTTCAACTTGGACAATAATCTTCAAAACATGAGCTGTTTTATTCTAGAAAGGTGATTTGGGCTAGAGATGAGAAACCTATCAGTTTGCTGTCTTCTGCATTTGAATTTTTTTAAAATGTTAAATCAAATATGAAGAGATTTGAAAAGTTTGGTAAATTCTTCAAAACCAGAATGAAACAAAATTGTCCCACACTTGTGCTGGCCAAATTCAGTAAATCCATAAAAAAGACCAAGTGTTACCCTGATTTCTGAGGTCCCTTGGGGGACACCTCAATGTGCTCCACACAATGGGGAATGGAAACTAGCCAGAGCACAAGCAATAGCAACGTGAGAGGCAGGGCAACCTAGCGAGATCTTTTAGCCCAATTTTTACGGGGTCAGGTCAAGCCAAAAACCAAGCAAAATTGTCTAATAAAATGACTTTATTAAAAATAAGGACTCGCGCACGTTCGCACTTATGCACTCACTCACACAAGACCTAGCGAGAAATAAAAGAGAGGAAATTGGATAGGGGGCTTTGGAGTGTTACAGCTGGGGAATACTGCACGTGGTCCTGAAGTCTGGAGGTCCAAGACAGCAGCAGAGAGAGAGATGAGACTCAGCATGTGGAGGGCTGAGAGGATAGCTCAACGGACAGAGTGATGGGTCTGTTGGAAGCTGGGAGCGATCCAGGAGCGGTCCAAAGAGCCGCTCAAAAACCAGGTCTATTTATGGGGGAAAGGTACCTGGAGGGCTAATCCTTTCCCGGGGAGAACAATAGGTGGAGGAGCTAGAACAAAGCTCCAAAATGTCAGTGTCCTTTGCATGATTGGTTGTCAAAGCCTCGACTGTATGCAAATTGTCCTCGCTTGATGGGCTGTTAGTCAGATGTGTTAATCCCTTCAAGCCAGCTTCTCGGGGCTGAGGACCCTTTTTGTATTTTGTGTTTTACCTGGCAGGAGGTCTCCTGGGGCGACATGACTACGAATTTACTGGCCTGAGCGGGTTTTTCCTGCTTTCGGCCGTTCGACCGTGCCTGTCTACGTGCTCTTTCAGGGGACCTCTCAAGCACATGGAGATATTTTTGATATTAAATTGTAGACCGTGGGATAGGGTTATCTGTCGCAGTAACACAAGCTGTACCTTTCTGAAATATATATGTTAGTTAAGTCTCTGATCTAATGATGATGATGATGATTCCTCCAATGTTCAGTTTATCCCACACTGAAATTTTTAATATCCCAAGTTCTTCCCTGTATATGAAAACAATTCTGAACTTTGGTACTTTCTGATTGAAATTGAACTGAAAAAAATATTGTCGCTTATCTTATACACACACAAGACTATACAAGCCCCTTCTCTGGAGGCAGTGTACTGCTATGCATCCATTTCCATGAAGAGTTTTCATGCAGCAAAACTCCAATAGAACTCTGGATGCAGGTTGAAAAATTTAGATAGCCACTTTGTCTCTTTATCATTTGCCAAAGGCAAATCAACCTGTTATTGTGTGCTTGGTCAACTGTGAAAAGAATTAAAAGTATTTATTTATCTGTTTTGCTATATTTTCCCCTATACATATGTCCTCAGCTCATTTGTCATGAACATTAAATTTTTGCTCTTTTCACCTATTTGTTCCTTTAGCACCCTCAACGTAGTTCCACAAATATCATCACCACTGTATTACTTGCCCCACCTCTTCTGGAAGTAGGGGATAGAATTTAAATCTAATTGATCAGATAAGCACCTCTCTCACCCCCAAAACTTATATTTCTTAAAGCTTTTGTGCCACACTCCTTAACAGCCCTAACTAGTAGACTGATTAAGGGAGTTCTACCTTGGAATGAACTCCTCTTTTTCTTTTTTTCTTTTCTTTTCTTTCTTTCTTTCTTTTTTTTTTTTTAGGCCAGTAAAATAATAGTTGTGTTTTTCTTTAATATTTTAAACATACACGCAGTCAAAGGAAGGAAGAGTAATGCAAAGTTTCAAGTTTTTAAAAATCTTCTTCAAGGATAGCTTAAAAAGTGTCAACAATAAGATTAGCATGTTGGCCATTTCCGTAATAGACTGTTATAGCGCTATTGTTCCACTTACAACATCCTATGGAATCCTGGGGTTTGTAGTTTCAGGAGGGGCCGGCCGGCCGGCCCCTCCCAAAACTGCAAACCCCAGGATTCCATAGAATGTTACAGGTGGAACAATAGAGCTATAACAGTCTAGTGCGGAAATGGCTGTTATTTACCTAATATATCATTTTCTAAACAAGACACAGTAACATTTTTTATTCTAGACAGAAAGGCTGACTTACATGCAAGCCCAGTTTGGATGACCATTCCAAGCTTCCTGCATTGTGAACAGTGAAGCTGGAATCAGGCAGCTGCCTTGACCACTTCTCTTTAGCATTTTCATTCTTCTAACTACATGTTGGCTATGATGGCTTCTAACCACATCTTGCTTGTATTAAGCTAGAGTTTCATGCTACATCAGCACACATCCTAGCTTACTTTCCTGGTTTGACTATTCACATTAAGAACTCCCCCAAACTGACCAGAACAGGAAATTCCCAGCTAAAGCTGGTTTGCTGTAGGAGCAAAGGCTTGAGTGAAGGCTGAGCAATTTGCCTCACTGTTCATTGGACACTAATATATTAATACTGGAATCCTACATGATAAGCCCTGGTGGCACAGTGGTTAAATGCTGGTACTGCAGCCACAAGGTTGTGAGTTCGATCCTGCTGGGCTCCAGGTTGACTCAGCCTTCCATCCTTCTGCAGGTTGGTAAAATTATTACCCAGCTTGTTGGGGGCAATTAGCTAAAACATTGTAAACCACTTAGAGAGCGCTTAGCTGATAAGCATTATAGAAATTCCCATGCTATTGCTATTTCTATTGCTACATGTTCCTAATCAGAGGCAAGATCCACTAAGTTCAACTGCAACCTCGGGTACTTTTGAAAATCCACTCTTCCTCCTTCTCATCCTTCTCTTTGATTTAAGGCAGTTTCTTGTTTTCCTCTGTTTGAATTAAGGACTTTCCAGCCTTAATCTAAAAGCAGTTGTCAAATGCATAGCCACTTTGACATTAGAGAAATAAGTGGAAATGAACAAAAAATGAAAGATCTTAATCAGCAATGAAGTATATAGAAGAAAAGACATTGAGTTGAATAAAGCCGCATGCCTGCTAGATTGTTTCATTGTCAAGCTTTTTGTTTTTTGTTATAATCTAGTGATTATATCTTCTCCAGGGGTTATACACTGCAGTTCTCACATATTCAAAACTATCCCAACTGTATACTTGGTATAATTTCTCTGCTTTTGCTATTTGAAATCTGTACTTTTGAACCTTTTTGAGAAAAAATTCAGCAACTTTTGAAGCTTTTTAAATTGTACAAAATAACAATTAAGTTACTTGGGGAAAAAGAAAAGATTCAAACCTCAAAGCAATCATTAGAATAAATGGATTCAATAGTTTCACCTAGCACTTTAGAAAATTCTGTTGGGATGAGGTCTTTGTGCTAGAATGTCATGACTATTCAATATTTTTCTTTCTTTGTAAATCCAATCATTCACTAATCTGAAATGGCTAACAATGTGAGAACCCAGCGGGTTCAGACCAAAGACTTATCTAGTTCAGAAACCTGCACACCACAGGGGCCTATCAGATGCCCGCAGAAAGCCTGCAAGCAGAATATGAGGGCAACAGCTTTTAATCCAGTTAACTGATACTCAGAAACATACTGCCTCTGGCCTGTTGCTGTCACCACTAATAGTTATTCATGGTCTTATCCTCAATCCGGAGAAGATGGAAATGCTCTGCTCAATCAAAACGCAGATCAAGAAATAAGGGCCATTTCCGCACTGCCCTGTTATAGTGCTATTATTCCACTTTCAACATCCTGTGGAATTCTGGGTTTTGTAGTTCACTGAGGCCAAAGAGCTCTCTGGCTGAGAATTCTAAATGCCCCTCCCTAAACTGCAAACCCCAGGATTCCACAGGATGTTGAAAGAGGAATAATAGCACTATAACAGTGAAGTGCAGAAATGGCCAAGGATTCAGCCTGTCTGGGATGAGATCACACTCCCCCAGAAATCTTATATCTGTAAATTGGGTGTACTTCTGGACTCAGTCCTGAAATTGGGTGCTCAGGTTTCAGCAGTGTCCAAGAAAGCAGTCACACTAGTTAAGACTAGTGTGTCAGCTGCACACATGCCTTGAGAAGTCATATACGGCTATGGTGACACATGCTTTGGTTACATCACATTTGTAATACACTCTACATGGGGCCTCCTTAGGAAACTTTAGAAACTTCAGCGGGCCCAAAATATTGTGACCACCTTCACAAAGCATATAACTTGCTTGTGGAAACAGTTTCACTGGCTACTAGTTCATTTCTGGGCACAATTCAAAGTGCTGGTTATGACCTAAACATTCCTAAGCAGCTTAAGTCTAGATCATTTGAAGGATACGAACCTCCCTATACTCTAGCAAGAGTCTTAAGATCCTTTAGGAAGGTCTTTCTCTCAGTCATGCCATCATCACAGGCCCATCTGCTGAGGACATAGAAGAGTAGCTGTCCCTGACTGTAGAATTGCGTAGGCTAGTCCCCTCTCTGTTCTCCTTTCATTGGCAGACAAAGACCTTTTTATTCAATCAGGCTTTTAATGATCAATTTGTGGCAGGGAAACTTTTATTGGAAGTTTATGTATGCTGTATATTCAATTTTATTGTTGTTTTTAAAAATGATTTTGAACCTTTTAAAATTTATATGGTGTTTTAATTTAATGATTGATTATTTAATCTTTTATTACCAGAATTTTAACTAATCTTGTTTTTAATTTTTATAAACTACCTTTGGTCCAATGCCAGGAGAAAGATGATTAAACAAACAGACATTTTGTGGATCTGTCCAGCCCACTTGTTAAACCATCTGAGTTGGCACCCATCCTTACTTCCTGAAGGATGTTTTCATAAATGGTTGAAGATCTTCCTCTCTGACTCACCATCTTAAGTCGTCGAGTTGTGTTTAAGGTGCTGAGATGGGCAGCAACTGGTAGTGTGTTGGGGATACATTCCATGTATTGTTGTGGTGTTCTGTTTTATTGTCTTTGTCCCCGATCGTATGGCCATTTCCACACTGGATTGTTATAGTGCTATTATTCCACTTCCAACATCCTATGGAATCCTGGGGTTTGCAGGATCAGGGAAACCCCAGGATTCCATAGGATGTTGAAAGTGGAATAATAGCACTATAACAGTCCAGTGTGGAAATGGCCTATATGTCATATAAAGGGCAGTATAAGGGCAGTATATATGTGGTATAAAGGGCAGTATAAATAAACATCATCATCATCATTATCTATATTATTATTATTATTATTATTATTATTATTATTATTATTATTCATTCTGGTCTCTCTATCATTTGATTTGAATACACACTGCAGGCAAAGGGAACTGAGGGCCTTTATACTATATTTGCAATAAAGCCAAGAATCCAGAGTGGTGGTGGTGTGGGGTTTTTTTCCAGCTAAGTTTAAAACTTATTATTTTTCTTTATGAACAAGCTCTGGTTTTATTATTTTATGAGTCTGAAATCATTTTTAAACAACTGACACTATAATAGGAGAATTTGCTTGAATTATTGTGTCACCACTTAGTCTACCATTTATCATGACATGAAAGAAATAGAGTTTTGCCTCTGGAAGTAGAAAAGAAAAGGTATTGGTAAAGTTGGTAAAGTTGCCTAGCAGTATAACCTCTGTTGTTATTGTTGTGTGCCTTCAAGTGTTTTTCAACCCAAAGGCAAACCTGTCATGGTTTTCTTTTTGGCAAGATTTGTTCAGAGGGGCTTGCCTTTGCCTTCACCTGAGGCTGAGAGAGGGTGACTCTCTCACTATAGAGTGACTCTCACCCAGCTATATGAGGAGAAAAAGTGGTTGAAAAATGGCAAAGAAGGTGGATCATGGAGTGTGTACAATGTACCTTAGGCTACAGGATGTGCATTCCTCCGTTATCTAGACAGAATCAAAGAAACCTCAACTTCCTATTTGCACTTTGTGAATAGCTTTGCAAGGGGAGTGGGATGTTAGTGAACCCTGCCTCCCCTCACTGATCATGATTAACAATTTCAGGAACCAGCATATGAGTTACAGAAAGCGCAAATAATTTACATAATATGTAAACGTGGCTGCTTGGATTCGTGGAACTAGAATATGGCAACCTTATGAGTGACAGAGAGAGGGTGGGGAGGAGAGTTAGGAAAGAGAAGGTTCAACAAGCAGTGGGGTGAGAAGAAAGAAAAATGAGCAAGAAAAAAAGTGTTTTTGAGAGGGAGGACGAGAGAAAGAGCAGAAGGAAAGAAAAGAAATGCTAGAGTGGATAAGGGTTTTCTACCTACTTGAAGCTGATGCAAGGTGAAGAAGTACTGGACTGGAGGAAGAAAATCACTGAGAAAGAAAAAGAGGGAGAACAAAGAGAAATGGCATTGAGGCAAGGTTGGGTATTTTATCCAGTTCTTATATAAAACTAAGAAAAGCAAACTTCTCACCCCCGCATTGTTACCCAGAAGTGTGTATGATTTGGGAGTGGCATTCCTACAGAGTTGAGGGCTGGTGTGGTGTAGTGGTGTGAATGTTTGACTACAACCCTGGAAACCAAGATTTGATTCCCCACCCAGCCATGGAAACCCACTGGTTGACCTCTGGCACGTCACACACTCTTAGCCACAGAAAACCCCTTGATAACAACCACCACCACCACCACAACATACCGTATGTTCCCTGTAACCACTCCCACTCAACCATTTGGTTGCAGCATTTTGGAGCAGCTGCTATTTCAAACATTCTTCAAAGACAGCATCACATAGACTTTGTTATATTAAGGTGCACAACAACAATAAAGATAGCTTCATCTGAAATATAGCCTACAGCACCTGGTATTGCAAAACCAGCTCTGAGTATTACTTGCCTAAGAAAAACCTGTAAAATTCATGGGGTCACCATAAGTTGGCATGCGCGCGCACACACACGCACACACAAAGATAGCATAAAGATAACACTTCTCTCTACATGTGCTGTGGTTCCAGTCTGGACCACTATTGTGCTTACTTTGGAGTAAAACAAAAACATTCAAAAACAGCAGCCAACCAATGGCCATTATGGTTCTACTCCATTGGGTTTGAATTGATACGAAGGGAGAGGGCGGCAAATGGCCAGAATCAGAAGCCACTAAACTGCTACAGAGTCTGTTTGCCCTCCTGCAGTTTGGAATCCTGTAAGCATAGCATGGCTCTCATGCTGCTTGTGAAAAGATTAGGACAATTTCATGATGACAGCATAGCCAGAGAAACTGCTTTGATCCCTATTGAGCCATTAGAAGGAGCTCATAAATAATGGCATATCATGTGAGTATCCCTTGAATACTGTTGACATGAAACTGGCTGGCTTACCAGAATAACCAAATGTAATTGAATCATATTGCAATTAGTACAACTCCACCACTGCATCTGTGTACTCAGCTGTGTTTATATTTTTTCCATCTTTTCTTTGTACACTTGACTTATTTTACAAATAAGATAAACTTCATTTAGGCAGCTTGAAATCAGCTAATTTTCGTCATTAAAAGGATTTGGTTAGTCTCCCAAAGCAGCTTCCAGAGACACATTGTTCAAAATAAACATGGCAAGAAAAGTTAAGTTTACACGTTTCCTGAAGCATTTGTCAACTCCAGTGCTGTAGCTAAAGTCAAACCTTCATTTCCTGCCATAATATAGCTTTTAAAATACAATGGTTTAAAAGTCAAAAGACATAAGTTGACCAGAAGTAACTTGTGAGCTTATCTCCTAAAGAAGGAGTTGGGCAGTAGATTGAGGTACTCTATTAGATCTCTGAACGATCCAAAGTAAATTGGAATGGATTCCCTCTGCTAAACAACAGCAGCAACAAAATGACACTCAGGTTAATTTATTTTGCTGGAATACTGAAACTTTCTTGTGACTAACCACAGATTGTTGTGTGGAAGGACTGTGAGCATTCTCTGATTCTGCTACTTAGGACAAATCTGGAGGTTCAGAATCATTGATTCTGAGGCCCTTTTCACATGCCATTTGCCATGCAAAAGGGCACCTGGAGCGTCACACGATTGTGAGGAGCAATCTCCGCGACGCACTCATAATCGCGTGATGCTCCAGGGTAGGGCAGGTATCGCTCGTGCACTTTTTCATTTTCAGCTTTCAGCCAAAAATGGTGCATGATCGCGCATTGCTCCAGGGCCCTGTGTGCACTTGCTGTGCGTGCGGAGCCTTCGGAGCCATGGTGATTGTGCTTCCTGCCCCAGCACCACCTGGGAAACTCCCAGGCTGTGCTGCAGCAGGAAGAGGCAAGGCTCTCATGCTCTCGTGTGGAGCTGAAGCAGCGGGGACGTGAGAGCCTCTCGCTGGAGGCTGCTCACGTGATCCCAGCACTGCAGCGCCGAAAAAAGGTAAGGTGCGGAAAGGGCGTAAGTGTGCATCTTTTGCCCTTGGCTCTGGTTGGTGGATCATAGAGTTCTAGTAAAGAACACTGAATTTAACAAGCACAAAATTGGTGGATCAATATGGGAACTTGCTGTTTACCTTTAGAGGGTCTGATTGAGTAGGAATTTTGGCAGATTACTCCTGAACTGGTCTGTTGAGAGAGCCTTTTTTCAACAATCCCATACTTAATTTGGCTTGATTTACTTAGGCCTACTTATCTGACATGAAGTGTGGGCATAATTAAGGTTTAGGGAATATTGGTAAGTAGCCTGAGGTATTTGCTGAGGTAAGGACTTTTGGTGATGGTCAGATGTTGTAGCTCACCAACACCTTAAGGCCAATTGACGTGAGGAGTGGGGAATGGCCAAGGATGTAAAGTAATCTGGCAGCTTTCTCCCTTCTGAATACTGACAAGCAGGGGAAGGGGAGCAAATCAGGACTCAATCCTGCTTGCAATCCTATTTGCATTTATAAGAAGTCTGTGGGAAACCTACTTGAGAAACCCCTCACAACCAAGTGATAAACTCTTTTAGACTATCAGTTCTCTAGAGAAGATGCAAGATGTGTTTGATGAAGCAGACTCAATTCCATGAAGCTATGTGCCATAATAAATCTATCAATCTTTAAGATGCTATCATAAACCTATTACCCTTTTAGGTGTCACAAAGCAGTTCATTCATTTGCTTCAGCAAATTGTCTGCTGTAAGCTTTATAATATTGTCCCTTGTATATTGGTGCCTTTCTCAAACTGTTTGCAAGTCATAAGTCTGCCTTACGGCTACTAGAACAAGTGGGAACTGCATCAAAATGTTGCAACATTGCCTTACAGGAATAATCCTGTTCAGAATTCCAGCCCATCAGCCATCACATGTTCCTCCTAAGGGGTGTCCCTATTGAAACATTATAGCAGTTTAATATCCCTTTAATGGCTATGGCTCCATACCATGATTTGTAGTTTAGGGCATTCTCTGAACTATAGTTTTGTAGTTTTCTGATACTGAATGTAAATATCTCAAAAAACTACAAATCCCAGGATTCCTGAGGATGGAGCAGTTAAAGTGGTATCAAAGTGCTCAAAGTATCTAGTGTGGATACACCCCTCATAATACTAGTCATCCTTTAAGGGCTACATGACATCTTACCAGGATGCTCTGGAACATACAGATTTCTCTTCCTTCCTGCCCTATTCTTGTTATAGTGGTGGTCATTTTCCTGTGTAATAATGGAGGTGGGTTGGGTTTTCTATTTTTAGGTATCAAAAAGCATTCACGAGAGTGCTGAAAAGAAAGGTTCAAATCAAAGTTGACAGTTCCTTTGCTTTATTGAGGGAGAAAACAATTTGTCATGATGGCATATAAAAACACTGCCACCGTTCTACTGACAACTGTGTGACAAATATAAAACGAAAAGTATGAATGGTTCTTCTAATGTGGCAGCTGAGCCCAAGGGAGATTGTGCCATTATGAGCAGGAATGCTTGTGTTCTCCGTGTGGTCTCTGTTATGCAGGATCGATTGAATAACAGAATTGTCCTAACACAAAGAATTCTGCTTCAAGGAAGAAAAATGAAAAGTCTCAAGCTGCTCAAAAATAAAAACAAGACATTTTCCTCCTCTGTCATCTCTCTTTTCTTCAGAAAAAGGCTATAATCTCCAGGGTTTTCTGGATCACTTTGTACAGCTGATAACATAGCTTACCTGTCTTTCCTAGAATTCTAGGTGTCTCACATGGAGCTTCCAGGAGTCAACCCTCCAGAGATTCAGCAGATGGAGGCTTGGGGATTCCAGGAGCTGTAAGCCAATGTAACTTTTCCAAAGTCTGTCCAGACCTAACTAGCTTTAACAAAATGATTGTACCCTTTGCCCTTCAGACCATGCCTTGAATCAACAATAGACGTGTCCAGCCTCAGAAGTGGCTGTTCTCAGTGCTTGTAGCTGAGGACAGGGGCAATCCCCCTGAACTGCCCTTTGCTTATTTTTCACTTCATTACTCTGCTAGCATAAGCATAGCTCAAGCCTTAACCCTTAGACAGAGTATAAACAAAATAGAGTTTCAGGTGAAGGGTGCTGACACTTGATAGCACATGATTATTTTCATCAAGTTTGATCAGCTTGTGTTTTAAGACAGGAGTGGAAATTCTGAGGCCCTTGAGATCTTGCTGAACTGCAATTCCCACTGTTCCTCATCATTCACTATAGCAGCAATTTTGTATGGTCCAGCATAGCATATTTGTTCCATATGCAGAACCATGTAATAGCTGGCCATTCAATGACCTCTGGACCAACTGTAGGGTTTTTGCACACACACATCCCAGCCGTTCTGTGTTTGGAGGATCAGAGAAACCTCTGGCTATGTCCCCATAGACAGTTGCAAAATAGTTACACCATTCACTCAGATCCACAGGCATCCTCCAGGGGTCTCAGTGCATGTTATCATTTTGCATCTGGTTGCAAGAAGATAGCCAGATGCTTCTCTGACCTCTCTCCTCAGAAAAGGAATGTGCCTGGGAGTACTGCAGCAAATCTACAGCAGTAGTAGTACAGTACTGCTTTGGTTGATGCAGAGAGATGAAGGGAATATCAACCTCTCTGTTGACCAAAAAAGAAACATACACAAGTATAAGGTTAACTTAACCCCTGTGTATGCTACTAACAGGATACAAGCCTATGCTGGTTAAGGCTAGTGAGATATGCAGTCCAGCAGCATATAAAAGGCAGCACAATTCCCATCTCTGCTGTTAGATCATCCTTGGAAATTCTAATTTAATGCTAGTCAATGCAAACCTTAATATAGTGAGTGGGGTTCAGCATGTCAGGAAATCTAACACCAATAATGTTAGAAGGCTAGACCCTATTAAGAAACTAAACTCTGTTTATGTTATTATATGCCTTCCAGTTGGCTTTGACTTATGGTGGCCCTGTCATAGGCTTCTTTTTGTCAGGATTTATTCAGAGGAGGTTTGCCATTTTGTCTAAGGTTGAGGGAGTGTGACTTGCCCAATATCACCCAGTGGTTTTCCATGGTAGAGCATGGATTCAAACTCTGGCCTTGAAGAGTCCTAGTCCAACAATTCAAATCCCTACATCATGCTGGCTCCAGGACTCTGACTATGGCCATTTCTGCACTGGACTATTATAGCGCTATTATTCTACTTGCAACATCCTATGGAATCCTTGGGTTTGCAGTTTCAGGAGGGGCACAACAGTCCAGTGCGGAATGAGTCTACGGTCACCCAAAGCTGAATCCTGAAAGTAGAAGTGGCCTGTTAAGATGCATCCATTCTCATAAGGGAGCAATGGCCATATCAGCAGAAAAGAACAGATAGTTCCAATACTGAGGGTGGTGGAAAAACCCTAGAAGGGAAGTTCCTGGCAGTAAATCTTATAGAATAGCAGAAGCACTTGAACTAGCTTTTGTTAGTACAGCACAGAAAAAGGCACTGGCAAACTACTTCTGAGTAGTTTTTCCTTCAAAAAAACCATTAGAAGATAATACGAAAGGAAGCATTTTCCTTACTGCCTTTTGGCCTGTTTTGGAAGTTTTTTGTGTCTATACAAGCTTTTTTAAAACATAAACTAACTAACTAACTAACTAACTGAATAAATTCAATATTTTATTCAACCTCCTCCTACTGGAAGAAGAGATTTAGATTACCTGAAAACATCTAAACAGATAACTAGCAACTTCAGCCTCCATTGTATAACCTGCATTCCTCTATATCAGGAAAACATTCAAAAATAATTAGAAGGCCTCAGTTCAATAATTGACCTGTCTACTCAGAAATAAGTCCTGCTGATTTATGTGTGGCTTACTCCCAGGTAAAGGGTATCAGATTCGAGTCTGATTGGAGATAATTACATACTATCTCTATGCAATATGCCAGCAGCAATGTTTCCTTTTCTATAGGATACTAAAGATCCATTTTACTATAAAACTGCATATTCTCTGAAATTAATAGAACCTAGCAAGTAATGGAGAATGAGCTTTAATGCTATTATGGTATGCATGAATCTTCTAACTCTAGCTTGGTTCTTCAGACTTAGGGAGTTGCACAATAACTGAAGAACTAATAGGATGCTAACTGTTCTCTGTTAAGTAGAAATAACAAATCAAGGGGTGGAAAGAGATCTGCACAGAAGCAGATTTACAGTGGTTTATGGCAGTAGCATCATAGGCTGCTATAGAGACAATTAGGAAAAAAAGCAACAAGGTAAGATTATTGTATGAGTCTACGTACACAATGGCAAGAGCAGCGGTTGTGGTAGTCTGTGTTGCACTTTGAAGGGGATTCCAGCTATTCAAATTAGAATGCTTGGAATGTAATGGAAGAAGTTCAAGTGTTCTTTCCAATGCAACAAGGATCTCTTCAGCCTGTTTGGCCACTCAGCCTCATGGGATGAACTGAGATTGTTAATGTTTTCCTTTGAGGCTGATGATGTGAGACTTGAGTTCAGATTAATTCAAACAAGATCTATGCCTGCCAGAAGTGGCCTGCTGTTCACCATAAGCACTACAATTGGTGAGTAAACAGGGAGCTGGCTAGTTCAGCCTCAGTGAAGAGCCTGTGTTGGTGAAGGGAATCTGAAAGACTGCTGAAGTAGAGCAAATGTATTTGTTAACCTAACTTGGCAGGTTATTGACAGTGCGTCAAGAGCTATTCTACTTTATGCCTAAAGATATACAAAAGAACAATTATGAAATCTGAAGTGCACTTCTTATCTGTTACATCTAGCAGGTTTAATTGTCTGGAATCATGATATTAAGACATCCCTTTATTGCCAATGGGTGGCAATCAGGCTCTAAATGTTAGAGAGCCTATGAAATGAGTGACCAAGTGAATTGACCGAACAGCTGTGACTAACACATAAATTATGTTCCTGTCACTTTGCGATGCTATCATTTTTTGGAAAACAACTGAAGATAAATGTGGGGGAAAAAAAATCAAATTAAGAAGTTCTCATGGGGACAAAAGATAACCCTGGAGACTTGGCAAACAATTTTACAGAGCCAGATTCTGCCTATAAACTAGAAAATACTGTCCTCTTTAGTTCTTGTCCAAATTTCTACTGTACATCCAGAGTTCTTGAAAGAATATTCTTTCTCTTAGCTTCCCATTGGCAGTCTTGAGCACCACTTATTCTACTGAATGAAATGAAACATGTATCTATTAATATGGACGACTGTGAATAATGGAAAGTTTAATAAAGAATTTTAACACATCATCAGCAAGTTAAATCCATGTTTTATAAGTGATTCCTGTGAGACAAACCTACATTTCTTAATTTGCCAAATTTACATTGGTATTGCATATTGATAAGATGTTTTCATGAAGATAATTTCAAATCATCATTCCAAATAAACACTGATGCTTTGCACAAAATTTTAAAAAATCTTATTTATTCAAAAAAATGCAAGGAGGAAAAATGTTACATTTTTTAAAAGGGAAGTAAAATCTCTTTCTTTATTGCTGTGTATCTTGAGATCATTTCTGACTTATGGTGACCCTACGGTGCTTCGGTCACTGGGGTTTTCTTGGCAAGATTTTCAGAGAGGGCTTGCCATTTCCTTCTTCTGAAGCTGAGAGAGTGTGACTCACCCAGTAGATTTCCATGGTTGGATGAGTATTCAAATTCTGATCTCTCATAGTTCTAGTCCAACTTTCAAACCAGTGTGCTCTGATAATCGCTCTTTCTACCATCAATTAAAAAAAAAACTAGTGTAAGTGGTATGCGATGTGGTAAATATGTAAGGAGTTCCTGTCAAGATTTGTGCTAACAGAAACATTGAGGCTGACTGCCATTCTCAATAGATTGTACTGTACTGAGTGGATACTTAGGATGTGGAATGCCAGAGGGGTACAAAGCCAAAGGGCTAGTTGAAATGTGGAATAGTGTTTCCAGCTGCATGATAATTTTAGGTTACACTGCAGAAGGTAATTTCAGTGAATGGACACTGCTTTGCCAGTAGTAGCCATCCAGCTCTGAGGCAGAGATGAAATCATACTAATCCCACAGAGTGGTTAGTGATGAAGCTGTAAATAGCCATAACACTCCTCCCTGGACTGGATCGCTTCCTGTTTGATGTGATTAACGTAAACAAAGGATGTAAAGAATAATCGGAAATGTTCTTGTCCACAACAAGAAGAGCTGTTCAACACACTGAGATACTCAGTCAGGAAGATGTCCAACTATTGCAAGATTTTATTTTTGCATTTTTAGACCTTTATGTGGAAAATTCATTTGTGAAAAAAAGAAAACATTGGTTTTGTGTTCAAAACAACATTTCTTCACAGAGAAAAGTATAATATTTTGGTGCTGTAAATACTGTTTTCTGTGCAGAAATATTTTTGGGGAAAAAACCCAATTTTTTTTCAAGAGAAGGTCCAAAATGCAGAAAAAGAAATTTGAAAAATGCACAAAAACTTGTAATAGTGCCCAGTTGGGGGTGGGTGGAATTTTTGAAGCTATTCCTTCTTGCATGAGAGAATGCGCTGTAAAGGTTTATGTTCCTGGAATACAGAAGAAATGTGATTAAGCAGATGAGGAAGCAAAGCAGAAGGCCCAGATAGATGATAATGCCTAACAATTTCTCCAATTGCTACTCAATTAATACCTTTTTCTAAATTCGTCTCCTCCTTAGATGTTACAACATTACACCAAAATGGCACCAGTACATCCTGGTCTACCATGTGTCTGAGTCATGGAATCCAATATGGATACCCAGTTGGAAGTAAGTGTTCCCATACAGTTTCAGTACTGTATGTAGTTGGTCTAGGGGCTAATTTTCATGCACTAAGACTCTTAATACTCCATTACTGTTGCTTAGGAGGAGGAAGAGGATGAAAAGAACAAGGGACCTTTCCACACTACACTGCTGTAGTGCTATTATTCCACTTTCAACATCCTGTGGAATTCTGGGGTTTGTAATTTACTGAGGCCAAAGAGCTCCCTTGCTAAATGCCTCTTCATAAAGTGCGTAGGATTCCATAGGATGTTGAAAGTGGAAAATAGCACTATAACAGGGTGGTGCGTAAAGGTCCTAGGAGAGATACAAGAGGCTTCCTTTCTACTTTCAGTTTATTTCCATTGGGCTTCGAGGGATTATGGGGCTGTATCCTCTGTTTCTGCTCAAAACCTTTGCTCCTAAAGTCTCTGAAAAATAATTCTGTACAGGTGACTGACTGTGATTTAAGGAAGCCCATGGTCCATGCTTCACTCACCCCTGTGGAATCCCTGGATATGGACAGGAGTCTAGGCTACAGCTCAGGTCTTTTAAATATAAATGAAATCAGTAGATTATAAAATAAAAATAATGCAAATATAATATCAACTGGTAACTGAGGACTGTAAAAGAATAATGCTTCCAAATGGATGTGTTCAGAGTAAAGACAGTACTTTTGCCTTGTCTTGCAATTTCTACAAAAAATGCAAAACACCCCATAAAATCATTTATTTTGTGAAGTTTAGAGTATAAACCATTGTTTAAGCAAAGGAAGGAAAAAGTCAAAAAAGCTGCAAAATGTTGGTGTTCAGAGTGTAAAGATCACCAAACCTGGGACATTTTATGTGTTTCCACCATAAAATAATGGCCTGTAAATCATTTGTGAAAATACTATAACAAGATTTTTTTTTTTTTTAAAGGAAGACCTATGATGGAGACTTGGGAGTCATTATTTCAGTGAGTGAGTTTAAAATGCTATAGATTACACTTCACTGCAGATTGATCTTTATTTCTTTGTTCATTTGCCGCATGACATTTACAACACACAATGGCATCATTAAGGTTGCATTTCTTCCACAGTCTCCACAATCTTCACCATTTCTTTGTAGGAGGTTCCCCACAAACTTGGCCCTTAGGAACTGTTAGAATTGCCATATAACTGTCAGTGAACAAGAGCATTTGTATAATGGATTTTCAGTGGGAGAAAGTTAGAAAGAACATATGAACACAAAGAGAATGTTTTTCCAGTGAGAACCACTTCAGGTTTCCAGGAACTTCTTTAATATATCTCCAAGAGTCGTGGAGGTAGGATGGGAAGACTGGAGCATGGGACATACTCTAAAGAGAAACGTATTTGGAGAAGAGCGAACTTGCCCTGTCCATCTTGCAGTAAAATTAACGTACAATAACCATGAAGATTACATGGAGCAGAATCTAGTCAAGGTAATGAAATAATTTACATCTTTCTAGGTTTAAGCACTCAGCTTTAAGGGGTCACTTAGACACCTCAGATTTTGTATGTGGAAGAAAGCATTATCGTTATATTAAAGATACATATTATGGGGAAAAGAGCTATCTTTGTACAGTAATGGAACCATTGCGAGACATCAAGTTGCCACATATGTGAGCAGAATTACTACTTTTTTTTTTCCTTTTAAAAATCTCAGTTGCAGTGTCCTCCAATATTTCAGAGATGGAGAAAAGGACACCTGTGGCCAAGCAACAGCAGAGTGTAGTCAAGATGGAGGAAGTTATGAATGAGGAAGAACATACAAACTGTGAGAGGCTGCAGCAGTTTGCCTTTGCCTGACTTTGAGAAAGGCATGATTCTATCCTCTCCTTTTCTGCATCACCTACTGACTTAATTGAGAGAAACTACTTTTGGACTTTAAAATTGGTTTGCTGAGAACAAAGGGGGACAGTGGGGGGAGAAGAGAGAAACTGAAACATTTTGAAGAAGTGGAACAACAGAAGATAAGCTGGGATTGTCCCTGCCAAATCAGACTATTTGAAGGTTACACAGTTGTAAGACAAATAAGATTGGGGCCAGAATCCTATATCAGCGTATACTTAACTAAGTACTTAACAAAGTAACTTTTCCTGTACTGATTCCCCCCCCCCCACACACACAAACCCTGAAAAAAACTTCATTCAACCATGCTCCAATCATTGGCTAAATGGGCCTTTCTCTCCCCATGTGGCTTATGACTGCTAAAGTAGGTTGGAGGGTGAGTTATGATAATGGCAATAGAGTCAAAATTATTTCAAAGCAGTAATTGTGAATATGAAACAGTTACTCAATCATTACAGTGTTCTCAAACTAAGGCCCTTTTCGCACTGAGGCTTTTTGCGTGAGCCGGGGTGGGCGGCTTGCGCGAAAAGCCTCTTTCGAGAGCCTGCCGGTTCCCCGCTCGTTCCTTCCGCAGGCGAAGGAACAAGCAGGGAAGCGGCAGCGTCCCGGAGGCGGAGGCGGCTCGCGCGTCCATCCTCTCCCGCTTGCGCAAGAAGCAGGAGCCTCTCGCTCCGCCCCCCGCGCACGCGGGAAGCGAGCGACAGTCGCGCCCGTCCCCCCCGCGCGCGCCAGGAGCGAGCGACAGTCACGCCCACCCACCCCCCGCGCGCGCGAAGCGGGAGGCTGTCGCGAGCAGCCCCCCACCCGCGCGGAGCAGGATGCCGTCGCATCCGTCACGCAAGCACCCCGCCCCACCCCTTCCTTCCGCAGGAGCGGAGGGAAGGAAGCGCTACCCGGCCGTCTCTCCGACGCACCGCACAACAGGTAAGTGCGGGTGGGCGCCGGGAGCGTTGCGCGAGCGCGGGTGATTTTCGCTTGGAAGCGAAAATCAAAAACCCCACGCTCGCGCCGCTGCAGCCCCGTGAGAGCGCCGGAAGTGGGAGTGCGTCGTGTGGAGCGGCGCTCTCACTCCCGCACGGCTCACGGGGCTATTTCGCTCGGGAAAGCCCGTGCGAAAAGGGCCTAAGTTGCTCAAGGGAGGCTCAAGAAAAATCAGCTTGCAAGGACAGCAAATGTGAAAAAGAAAGCTGAGCCTGTGTGTGCATGTGTGTGCACGCGCATGAACTGTTGAGGAATGACCTGTCTTTGCAAAAGAATGAAGCAAGGTATCTTCCCTTGTTATGCCTTCCTCCAATTCAGACAGCAAAAATCAACTTCCCTTTTTTAAGCTTTTCCCACTCAGTTTCTCTGAATGTTCTGTCACGGGTGCAGCAGGTGCATGCCCCTTAGCGACCATGAGGCAGTTTCTTGTGTGATGGGGAGGGAAGAGAAGAGAGGAGACAGAGGGCATGAAAACTCAACATTAAGATGGTGGGTACATGCAGCACAAGTGGCCTCTGAGAGGGAGAGGAGGGCATAAGATTGGACAGGGGGGCATGACTTGGAGTGGGAGAGCATGCAATGTCCTCATGTAGATGTAAGGGGGGCCACAGGGGTAAAAAGTTTGAGAACCACTGACCTAATCTTCACATTCACAGTCACTACTTAGTCACCGTTGTGACACTATTGCCATGATCATAAACTTGCCTCTCAGTCTACTTTACCAGACATCAGCTGCATAGGGAAAAGGAGGTCCCTTCTGCTGATAATCAGAGCACAATAGACTGTCATTTCTATCAGGTTTAGGGGGAGGTTGGGCCAGTAGAAGTTACATTGTTAATTATTTCATTGTAAGATGATACAGGATTCCAGTCCAGGTTTATGTTCTGTGAATCTCTTCACTTCATGGCCCATGAGCTAAGAAGAAGGAGTGAGAGCATGCTCTGTTGAATGGGTTAATACAGAAAACAGAGATCTGAATATTTATTCCAGGCCTGGTAATCCAAATCCTTTTTGCTTTCTGCTAGCTACGAGGCTGGATGTTCCACCTGCCTGTTTTGTCTTGCATCTGCTTCCTAAGCCTGCCTATTTCACAGCACCTTACTAAATAACATTCCAGAGTTAATTGGCTTGAGTTTCTCATTCTTTCTTAAAAAGAAAAGAAAAGAATGATATGTAGTAAAGACTGTATCATAGTGAAACTTTAGATAATATTGAATCTGAATTAGGCTTTAGTGAAATTATGAAAGACATTAATTAATAAACATAAGGTCCAATGGGCTTCTCCTGTTGTCTCTGGAGCCTTCCCTTGCCTGCTGGTTTCTCTTTCTTCAAGGTGAGTCTCCCCCGCCCCCCTTGCTTTTCTCCTCAGGAAATGGATATGGGCTAGCATGCAGAGCAAGAATGACATTGCTTCTTTCAAGAATTCAATCAAGGACTCAGTAAACCCCTGGAGACATGCTGCTCTTCAGAGGATACCATGAATTTTCAGGATAAGCACAAGAGTTCCCGCAATTCAACAGCCCTCGTCTGGTGTTGTTTGACAGAAACTGTTACTCAGTGGAAACCATGTTGCCTCTCAACCTGGAGGCATGATGGTGATTAACCATCGATTGACATAATGCATGAATTTGCAAATTTACATTTAAAGCCTTCTAAGCTAGTGTTCATAACCACATCTTGTGACAGAAAATTCCATAAATTACTGTAATTATGCATTGTGTCTGTCCTGCATATCCTGCCAAATGGTTTTGTTAGATACTTGTAGTCATTGTGCTATGAGAGATGGGAGAAAAAGCTTCTTTCTTTCTTTATAACATTCACAATTGTATAAATCTTCATTAGTCAGTCAATGAATCAGACTTATAATCAACAAAAGTTCACCCTGTGCAAAGCACTGTGAGTTGCTAACTGCCACATGCGCTTCAATTGTTCCCTATTTATTTATCTACACATTTCTAACCTGCCTTCTGTCATTCTCAGGAGAGGAGATAATCAGTAAAACAATTCAACATGAAACTACAGCAGCCCACAACAAAATCAGTAATAATAAATTAAAAACGGAGCTACTGTTCATGAGACTTGAAATGGATAAATGGTTAATGGCTAAAACAGGTCACCACTGAAAGTTGTCAGCCAAAGCTGCTGAGGTGCTGTAATTCCAAACGTGAGGCATCATTGCCAAGAAGGCCCTTTCCTTGATTTCTATACTGTGCTGTAAACTGCCTTGTATTCCGTACCTAGATAAAAGTGGGATAAAAATGAAATGAAACAAAATAAACATTGTACAGATTCCACTAAGGGGATACAGACAAGAGTCCCTTAGAGGAATTGCATTGTAGCTGCCAATTATTTGAGTAGCCAGTGTTCTAAATGATCACATCTGCCTTTCTCAACAAGACTGATGTGTTACAACAGTGTGCAATTTACTTCTCTTCAGGCCACATCACAAATCATGCTTGAGAATGTCTTTCCTTTTAGTAATGACATTTTACAAAATTATAAAATAAGTTTTGGAAATAATCAGAAAACACACACACACTTGTTCATGATGCCACCTTTTCAATGACAGTCACCAAGTCAAGAACAAACAGACACAACCACACAGAGATCATAGGTGTATAGATGCAGATATCAGATAGATGATCGATTGATAGATAGATAGATAGATAGATCAATAGATAGATGTCAATATGCCCTTTCAACAACTATCAGATGATCCCCTATTTTCTCTCCAAAGAGGTAGTCAACAGACCCCATTGTTCCTCTCCACATCCTCCTCTTTACTAAGATGAAATATGAAGGTGGAAGCAAAATAGATGAATTTGTTGTGTACCCTGAAACCATTCCCGTCAGTGATGTTAGCTGAAACTTTGTACCACTTGTTGACTACAAGAGGTAACAACGGTAACAACAGAAAGCCATAGAAGTGGTTTATAGCCATCTGAGTTATACAGACAGAAACAGTAACTACGGATGTTCTATTTTATTTTGTCTTCTGTAAGCTGCCTTGAGTCCCAGCTTGGGAAGAAGGTGGGGTATAAATAAAGGATGGATGGGTGGGTGTTTGCTCATGTGTCATCTCTGTCTCATAAGTAAGCCAAGTATTGCATTGTTGGGGAAAATCCTTATGTGGATTGACTCCAAATTTTTAACAAATTTATGAGTTGTGGTGCTTTGTAGGTGTGTGCTTTACAAAGTGCTATTTAAATAAATCAATAAATATGTGATCATGAACTCCTTCATCTTCTACTATATAAAAGTCAAAGTTTGTATATTTCTCTGTGTCAGGCAAAGACCTCATATGATTGGCTGTGTGAGGCGAAGACCTCATATGATTGGCTGCCTGAGAAGATTGTATGGAATCCTGGGGTTTGCAGGTTAGGGAGGGGCCTTTAGAATTCTCAGCCAGAGAGCTCTTGGGCCTGGCTGGTTGCTATGGAGATGAGGCCTAGCAGCAAGGAGGAGGGCAGTGTATTCCTTCACGAACCCAACCTCTGTATGTTAATAACTCTGAATACAGATTGGATTGGGGAATATGGGGAAAAGTTGTAGGTACGGGACAAGACAGTTTGGGGAATTAGAGACACAGGATTTCAACTCTTTCTAACAAGTATTACCTATGAGAAAATAAAATCCTGAGCAATGGTGGGTATATATGCTAGTGGCTCATAAGAAAGGGAAAAAGTGGCTCATTCTCTCAGAAGCTGAGGGCAGCAATCAGCTTCCAAAGGGCTTAGTCTTTGTTCCCCTCTCTGCTTTGTTTAGTGAAATGGGGAGCGAAATCAATGCTTCCTTCCCTACCTCAGTATCTCCTTTGAGGAAAGTGAAGCCCAGAACGTATTTTCAAGACTTCCCAATGGTCTTTCCCTTCAATCCCAAAGCAAGGAAAAGATACCAGCTGATGGTACAGTAACATAAAATACACATCCACTCATAAGGAACACACTCTCAGTCTTATCCCTAGCCAAGTTGCGCTGAAGAAGGGAAGAGCAAAGAAGTATACATGAGAAAGGGCAACTGTGTCACCACAGTGGAGAGGGGACCAGTGGGTTTTTTTGGTGGCGAAGGAAAGAAGGCAGCATGTGATGGACATTGGGGAAATGAGAGGAGAAGGAAATTTTTGACACTAATAGCATCTGCTGCTTGCAAGCAACAGCAAAAGGGAGAGAGGTGTAAAAGCTGAAAAGCTCTCAAACTCAAGCTGGGCCCCTGAGGAGAGAGGCTGTGGAAATGGCAGGAAAGCACATCAATTCTCCAGACCTGGTCTGCAGAGAATTTTAAAATGAGGCACGTTCTGGCCACTAGACTGTACTTGTTGTTTTAAAAACCCTATTTTCTCCAGTTAAAGTAATGTGGACCTGTGCTTGTACGCTTCCATTAAGACATATTTTTCTTTTCTCTTTTAAGTCCCAAAGCAGCAGGGCTCCTCTTACAACTACTTTCCACTTCTAATACAATGAAACCAGTACAAAGCAGTGTGTGGCTCTGAATCTAGTGTTCGTCGCAAGTGGAGTGGACCCATTGAAATCAGTGGGGCATTGACTAACAAATCCTTTTCAGTTTGATCAGTCCACGCTAGCTGAGACTAATACTGGATTTGGTCCAAAGTGATAAGTCATCTGGAATCCAGAGCACTGCCTGTTTCTCCCGTGACTGCAGCACACTATACGTTAATGGGTGGCACAAGAAGACTTTATGAACAAAAAGGATACTGCTTAACATTTGCAGCCATGTGACCACTGACCACTGACCACTGCATTATCTAAATAAATAAATACTGGCACAGTGATGCCTTGGATCAGTGCAGACTATCCTGGGTCTGCAGGGTAGTGTACCCTTTACCTTGGACAGGGAGCCTTCTACTTTCATGGGGGGTTAGGGGCACAAGACCTCTGTGAATGTGGAAAAGGCACAAATAAAAAATAAAATGATAAACACTGCTTTTCTTACCTAAGAACACTTCTCTAGGACTATCTAGATCCTCCAGCACTATTTTATGGTCAACTTCCACCAGAAGTGGGCCATAGAGTCACACTGGAAGACCTAGCAATGCTTAGAGAAGTGTTCTCTAGGCATCTCTAGGCCCTCCAGAGTGATTCTGTGGTCCACTTTTGCCATACCTAGAGATTCTTAGAGAGAACATTTTTTTTCCTGTGGGAGGGTAAATAGGATAAGAATTTTTTCATAAATAATTTTTAAAAAATAATAAAAGCCCCTGTGAATAACCAAGCCCACAAATACTGAACTGTAAATGTGAAGGGTCAATGTTTACTTGGACTGAGAAAAATGTTTACTTGGACTGAGAAAAATTCAACAACTGGTTTCTAATACAGGTGTCCAGATGCACTGGATGATAGCACTCCTGTAGTTTACTTATTTGTTTATATTCCACTCATATGCCAGTTAGCTCAAGGCATATATCTTGTCCTACCCTCCTGCACTTTATCCTTATAATAAGCATGTAAGGTAAGCTGGCCTTAGAGACACAGAGACCAGCTAAGAATCGGCAAGTGCATTTAATGACCTAATGGAGACTTGAACGTGGGTCATCCAAGATCCAGTACTCTAAACATTACATCACACCGGCAAAATTTTTGCTGAAGAAAACTTGACAGTTACAGCCTTTAAAAAAGAAATCTGTTAAGTGCACCTGATGAACTTTCACCCTCTGCAACCTGTTAAAGGTGTAACTAGAGCCCTTTTATCGAATCCTGTATCTTCCCACCCAGCTCTAAGTCACAAAGTGGTCTACACGTTAATAATGCACTTCCCAGCAGAAAACCAGAGAAAGGAGATACGTGACTGGGACAATAAAACATGTTGGCTGGAATTCAGTGTCACACTTTTGGATGTTTAACCTGGAGTTATGCATCTGTAACTGATCTGTATTCATGATCCCTATCTAGTATTATTGCCATGATCATAACTCTTCCCCTACAAGCCTACTTTATCAGTCCCAAGTCAGCTGCCCCAAGAGAAGGAAGTCTATCCTGCTGGGGATTGGGTAATGTTGGGTAATATTTCCACCTCTCTCCAGCCAACAAACAAGGCTGTGACAATTGGAAACAGAAACCATTTTGCACTTCCATGTTGCAGGATTGCTTGCTGGTGGCAGGAGGGCGGAGGGGAGGAAATATCATCCACTTGCACTCTGGTCACCAGCAGAATGGATCTCCCTCTCTTGATGTGGCTGATGCCTAGTTGAGTAGGTTTGGTGTGGCTGGGCCAGGAGACGTTACTCAGTTATGTAACTAAGAACTCCATGTAGAATTCCAGCCAAAGTACATGAACTTTAGTGAGTCTAGTTATACAGTCATGTAAAATATGTATTATTTGGGAGTTCAAGGAATCACTAGAGCAAAGGAAGGACAGCCTGCAGTTTTGCGTCAAAATCTTAACACAAACAATACATTATTATTTTTTTAAAAGTGCTCTTATGCTATCCTCGCTTCCCTGCTCCAAATGATTATTACATTTAGTAACTGTGTTGACAAGAAGAAAAAAATGAACGGAAATTAAAAGCTGTAGAATTCTTATCCTGCTTTCTTATCTCTTGCGTTCTTATTTTTTATCAGGGTTTGTATCCTTTGGAGTGCACATCTATGGACCACAATTTTGCAATGTTACCATGTGCTGCTTCTCTTCTTTGCAACAAACTGTGAGCATTAGAGGAATGTCTTCCAAATTCAGATTTTTTTTTCTTTCATTGTGAACCTAGCTTTAACAAAGACATTGGGAGCTCTCTATAGCTTGCTTTGTAAGTTCCTTTCTCACATGATGCTTGCATATAAGCATAACCAAACAAAACTAAAGCTGAGATATGTGACTACAAGCAAGGAAATCAGATTCTTACAAAAACTACAGAAAGAAGCACCAATATTATTAGAATTTTTCAGACTTAGCAATAAAGTTTTCTATAGCTTTATTTTTTTTCATTTAAGCAAATCTTTACTTTTTATTAATATATAAAACTGAGACACTAGTTACAGGAGTAGCACAATAAAGGCTTTGAACCTTTTTGCACTTTACCCTTTTGCGGAGCTGGGGTGCGGGGCTAGCGCGAGAAACCTGGAGAGGAAGGCTCTCGCGTACCTGCTGCTCCGGCTCCGGAGCTGCTTCCTGGTCTCTTGAGTGCCCCGCTTCTTCCTTTCACAGTGCAGCCTGGGACCTTTCCCAGCCTGCAGTGCAAAGGAAGCGTGACCCGCCCAGGTCCCGAGGTTCCGCACGCCAAGTAAGTGCATTTGGGGCCCTGGAGTGATGCACGACCATGCAGCATTTTCGGCTTTAAGCCGAAAATGAAAAAATGTGTGCGCGGTCCATGTTAGGGCCTTGAGTGTAGTGCAAATATGAGTGCATCATGTGAATTGCTCTTCACATTTACACGAAGCTCAAGGGGCCATTTCACTTCAGAAATGCCGTGCAAAAAGGGCTTTTGGTGAGAGAAGGTGTGCCTCTACTAATATGGCAAGCAATGGAAGCCATGTTGTTATGACAACCATTTACCATGGAAAACAGACGTCTCAAATCCACAGACCAAATTCAGTGGGACGTTTGCCTGAAATGTGTGGGGACTATCTCTTTCATTAGATTCAGAGTTCCCAAAAGTGGAACTTCATTAATGGTTGAGGCTATATCAGCAGAAACCTTCTCTTAGCCACTTAATCTACCTCAAAATCATGTTTTGAAGCCAGATATGTCAAATGAAATATTCATGAGGAGAAGATAGGTGTAGTACGTGCAAATTGTTTTGCTCAGAAAGTCCTGTTCTGAAGTGCTTTTTGAGTTTATGGATAGTACTTTTTTTTAAAAAAAAGGGAAATTAAAACACCTGCCTGACTCGTCCTAAGTGGTGAAGGACAACAAGTGTGAATCCCACAGATGTCTCATCTGAAGGGTAGAAGAACATCTAGATCCATTTCCCCATACGAGACCCAACCTGTATAGGTGCAAATAATAAAGCTGTGACCTTTGTTCTCCAACCACATTGTGATTATGTATTCTGCTCCCTTGCACCCACTAGTTACTGCTAGGTCCACAAAGGAACATAGCTGAAAACTACTTGTTGGCCTTCTTGCAGTAGCAGTCTCCACTGAATTTCAATTCCTTCAGGAAATACAGAATTTTATTTTCAGGACAACTTAATAATAATAATAATAAAATTTATTTCTATCCCGCCTCTCCCAATGGATCGAGGCGGCATTACAAAAATATATAAAAACATTAAAACATTAAAATTCACCCTATCCTCCCCACCCTCCAACCCTTCTATCCCCCTAAAACATATTAGTTAATTAAAACAAATTAAAAACAAGATTAACACAAAAGACAATGATGAGAGGCGGTGGAACACTAATCTGGGAAGGCCTGTCGGAAGAGAACTGTCTTGACTGCTTTTTTAAAGCAGTCAAGACTGGTAATGTGCCGGGTCTCCTCCGGCAGGCCATTCCATAACTTGGGAGCGACAGAAGAAAAGGTCCTCTGGGTAACCGCAGCCAACCTAGTTCTGATTGGCTGCAGTAAATTCCTCCCAGAGGACCTTAGTGTGCGGGGCGGATTATATGGGAGAAGGCGATCCCGCAGGTAGGCTGGCCCCAAGCCATGAAGGGCTTTAAAGGTAAAAACCAACACCTTGTACTGTGCCCGGAAACTAATAGGCAGCCAGTGTAAAGACTTCAGAATAGGTGTTATATGGTCAGTTTTAGCTCTTCCGGTGATCAACCTGGCTGCCATATTCTGAATTAATTGAAGTTTCCGGACTAAGCACATGGGTAGCCCTATGTAGAGCGCATTACAGAAGTCAAGCCGCGAAGTTACCAGTGCATGTATCACTGTTTTTAGGTGTTCCAAGTCCAGGAAGGGGCGCAGCTGGCGTATCAGCCGAAGCTGATAGCAGGCACTCCTGGCTGCCGCATCAATTTGAGCTGTCATCTGAAGCGGCGAGTCCAGGAGCACTCCCAAGCTGCGGACACAGTCTTTCAGGGGAAGTGTGACCCCGTCTAGAACTGGTTGACAAACCTCTATACCTGGGCTGGGGCCCTTAACAGCAAGTACCTCCGTCTTATCTGGATTCAGCTTCAGTCTGTTTTTCCTCATCCAGTCCATTACTGCTTCTAGGCATTCATTTAGAGGTGAGATGCCATCCTTAGTTGATGCTGTTATCCGAGGCATGGAGAGATATATCTGGGTGTCATCAGCATACTGATAGCACCTTGCTCCATGCCTCCTGATGATCTCTCCCAGCGGTTTCATGTAGATGTTAAATAGCATTGGGGACAGGACGGCGCCCTGAGGGACGCCAGATTTAAGCTCCTTTTTCGAGGAGCAGCTGTCCCCAAGCATCACCATCTGGTATCTACCTGAGAGATAGGACCGGAACCACTTAAGTGCAGTGCCTCCGATCCCCAGCCCTCTCAGGCGTTCCAGAAGGATACCGTGGTCTATGGTATCGAAAGCCGCTGAGAGGTCCAGGAGTACCAGCAGGGTCACACTTCCCCTGTCGATACCTAGGCGTAGATCATCCACTAAGGCGACCATGGCAGTCTCGACTCCATATCCTGCCCTGAAGCCAGTTTGAAATGGATCTAGATAATCTGTTTCATCCAAGACAGCTTGGAGCTGAAGGGCAACAGCCCTCTCGATCACCTTGCTTAAAAATGGAAGATGGGAGACTGGTCTGTAATTATTCATATCCAGGGGATCTAGGGAGGGCTTTTTTAGAAGCGGCCGTATAATCGCTTCTTTTAAACAAGCTGGAAAATTGCCCTCCCTGAAGGATGCATTAATAATATGTCTTAAGTAGGTCTTAATTGCAGCTCCTCCCTGGACGACCAGCCATGAAGGGCAGGGATCAAGAGGGCAAGTTGTCCTTCTTACCTTTCCAAGGAGCTTGTCTACGTCCTCAGTACTCACTGACTGGAACTGATCCAGTATAATCTTGTTCACGGGGTTGCTGGACGCTCCATTTGTGACCTCTGCTATAACACCGGCATCCAAGTCAGCTCTTATCTGAGAGATTTTATCTGCGAAATGATTATTCAAGGCGTCACAGCAAGCTACGTTAGGTTCTAACAACGAGTTCAGGGGAGTGGGTATCTGAGTCAGATCCCTTACCACCCTAAACAGCTCTGCTGGACGAGAAATCGCAGATGCAATACGTGCAGAGAAGAAGGTCTTCTTCGCTGCATTTATTGCCACTCCATAGGAATGAAGGAATTCTCTATAGCGTGTCCTGTCAGATAAGAGTCGAGATTTCCGCCAATTGCGCTCTAGTCGTTGTCCAGCCTGCTTCATATTCCTAAGTTCTACTGTATACCAAGGATTACGGTTTACAGCAGGCTGGAAAGGACGCTTGGGAGCAATCGTGTCGATAGCCCTGGTAAGATCACAATTCCAGGTATTAACCAGGGCTTCGACAGGATCACCGGCGATACCAACCATAAGACCCTCGAGGGCTTTCTGGAATCCAATAGGTTCCATTAACCTTCGAGGGTGGACCATTCTAATAGGTCCACCACCCCTGCAGGGGCGGATAGCAACCATTAGTCTAACCCTGACCAGGAAATGATCTGTCCATGACAAGGTGGTAGTATTTGTTATCTCCACCCATGGCTGTGCCCGTTCCGTACTAAAGACCGCATCAAGGGTATGACCTGCACAATGTGTTGGCCCAGAGGCTAACTGGGATAGGCCCATGTTTGTCATGGATGCTACGAACTCCCGAGCTGCACCTGTTAAACTGGTCTCAAATGGGACATTGAAGTCGCCCAGAACCAAAAGTCTGGGCGATTCCAACACCAACTCCGACACCAGCTCTGTCAGCTCGGCCAGGGAGTCTGTTAGGCAGCGGGGTGGTCGGTACACTAACAGAATTCCTAGACTATCCCTTGCCTTCAGACTCAGGTAGATACACTCGAAGTGGTCTGTTTTCCGGACAGGTATCCTGGTCAGCATAATGATTGTCTTTGTAAACCAAGGCTACTCCGCCCCCCCGCCCACTTCCCCTTACCTGCTCACTGACAGAGTATCCGGCTGGCAAGGCCTGGACCCAGGTTGTGGCACTATCGTCTTCCAGCCAGGTCTCTGTAAAGCATGCCAGGTCAGCGTCTTCATCCTTTAAAAGGTCATGGATGATATGAGTTTTCTTTTTCATTGACCTGACATTGCACAGGAGCAAGGAAAGGTTCTGTGGGTGGTTTGGTTCACTCTCCAGACACCTTGGGGTAGCAGGGCAAACGGAAGGTGAGATAGGTATTAAACATCTATCTCTCCTTCCCCTGTAACGGCATTTTGCCCTGCTATCACCATATCTCCCTTTGCCCAGCACAATACTTATTGTCGCTCCCCGTTGTTCTTCCATTACATCCAGCCGCCCCCATCACAAAAAAAATACCCCCTGCCTGCCCACACCCCCACCCACTCCTGCCCTTCCTTCCTCCCTCCCTCTCCTAATTATAAGGCCAGGCAGGAGGGTGTGGCCAGCAGCAAAGCCCCTCTTGAGTTCTTCTCCAGCCTCTTTTAAAGGCCAGGCAGGAGGGTGTGGCCAGCAGCAAAGCCCCTCTTGATTTCTTCTCCAGCCTCTTTTAAAGGCCAGGCAGGAGGGTGCGGCCAGCAGCAAAGCCCCTCTTGATTTCTTCTCCAGCCTCTTTCAAAGGCCAGGCAGGAGGGTGTGGCCAGCAGCAAAGCCCCTCTTGATTTCTTCTCCAGCCTCTTTCAAAGGCCAGGCAGGAGGGTGTGGCCAGCAGAAAAGCCCCTCTGAGTTCTTCCCCAGCCTCTTTCAAAGGCCAGGCAGGAGGGTGTGGCCAGCAGAAAAGTCCCTCTTGAGTTCTTCCCCAGCCTCTTTCAAAGGCCAGGCAGGAGGGTGTGGCCAGCAGCAAAGCCCCTCTTGAGTTCTTCCCCAGCCTCTTTCAAAGGCCAGGCAGGAGGTTGTGGCCAGCAGCAAAGCCCCTCTTGAGTTCTTCCCCAGCCTCTTTTAAAGGCCAGGCAGGAGGGTGCGGCCAGCAGCAAAGCCCCTCTTGATTTCTTCTCCAGCCTCTTTTAAAGGCCAGGCAGGAGGGTGTGGCCAGCAGCAAAGCCCCTCTTGATTTCTTCTCCAGCCTCTTTTAAAGGCCAGGCAGGAGGGTGTGGCCAGCAGCAAAGCCCCTCTTGATTTCTTCTTCTAAAGTAACTTAGGATGTTACTTTACAGTTAGTTACTTTAAATTATAGTGTTGGCCTGTTTTCAGTGGCAGTTTACTTTGGTGGATCTGCTCATATCACTGGGGCACTAAATCTGCTTTGAATCTTAGTTCAAACTTTAAAGGAAGTATCCAGGGTGGTGATTGCAGCATCTTAGACAGTGCCTTTAAAGTTCAAACTAAAACCCAAAGGAGATTCACCATCTCATCAACATGGAAGCCACAAGATGCCAGTTTCTATTTGTCTATATGTTATGCTTTACAAACCCAAATGCTTGATCACAGAACACCAACACTGGCCTGCTATCCAACAGAATAGAAACAAGAAATGTAGTAACGGTTTGGACTCTATATGTCAGCTGCTTCAAGTACCCCTTGAACAATTGCTTTAGATTACTGTATTGTGGACTACAGAATGCACATTTATAGACAAATTTTGAACAAGCTTGAAATTTAGACTTAGTTGACATTGTGATTACCTTTGATAAACTGTTTCCAATGATTATGTTAAAGACACTCCCAATGTGGTGTATTGCCTGTTAGTGTTTTTTAGTCCGCTCATCATATTGCCATTTTTTAAAAAGCTCTTCATGATTATTCATACACCTTTCTTTCTGTCTCAGCCTTCCCAGAAGTATGCAGCCAATATTAAATAAATCCTCCCTCTTAAACATAGGTTAATTAGCTCAGTTGCAAGGGAAGCCTTCACACAAAATTAATCAGCCTCAAGTAGGGATGTTTCTGAAATCCCCTTCCTCCGAAATTCTTCCCAGATTTAGCAGCTATGATTTATTCTGTCCTGAAGTGGCATGACAACATTTGCTTTCAACTGCCATCCCTTCCTGCCACTGCCATAACTTGGATTTTCAGAATTTAAAAAGATTGCCATGGAGGATGAGGTTGCTTTTGCTCCAGAGCTTCAATTTCTTCTTTAAAAAAAAAAAAAAAACACAGGCCATTTCTGCACTAGACTGTTATAGCGCTATTGTTCCATTTTGAACGTCCTATGGAATCCTAGAATTTGCAGTTTAGAGAGGGGTGGGCGACCCCTCCTTAAACTGCAAAGCCAAGGATTCCATAGGATGTTGAAAGTGGAATAATAGCTCTGTAACAGTTTAGTGCGGAAATGGTAATAGTGTCATTTATTCAAATGTGTTTTGCTGAATGTTTCCATGAATTGTGGGAGCTTGTTTCCTTGTGTCTTTAGATGACTGCTAGAGTTACAAAAAAGAAACCAAATTTCTGCAAACTTGTCTATGGCCCTTTCCGCACCAGGCAATTAGAACGGGGCAGTGCATCCTCTCACGGAGGTTGTCTGTACCTTGGAGTGGACTAGGAGCAGACTACTTACTGGAGATCCGCACTTCAGTCCGCTCCAAAACGACCCCAAGTGGTCCTCCAGTGTGTTTTTGAAAGACAGGAAAAAACAGGTCTTTATTTTCCTGGAATGTGCCATTGTGTTTCTGCTCCCTTGTGCAGATTTGCAGGCTCGCACCAATGTGAGCCTGCGATCTGCGGAGGGCGGGCTTTAGGCTTGACGAGCTTCAGTGGTTGGTCAGGACCCACAACCAACCAGAAGCCGCCATTTTGGAAGCCAGAAGCCACGCGGATCTACAGACCTCGCACTGCTCCGATTTGCCCTGGACCAAGGAGGAGGCCTGCGGAAGGGTTTCAGGGACAGTCCACATTTCTTCGGACCCCAGAAGAAGCAGTAGGTAATGGCACGGAGCAATTTCCTCATCTCGTGCAGAAAGGGCCATTGTCTGTGTCTCTATTCAGTTCTTTATGTATCAGTTTTCCCAGTGCAATGTGATTCCAAACCTTAGCACACCATTTATTGGTATTTAAACTGTCAGCACTTTTCCATTCACAAGCTATTGATTGTCAAGAGCTGCTAACAATAAAAATATATTAAGATCTTTGTGCTACAAATTAGCATTTGGTCCAGAAAAAAAATATTTAGCAATGTTAAGCTAGGAATAGGTTGAACCTGCTGATTAGTAATATTATTTATTTCCTGGAATATTTCTTTCTAGAATATGGAAACTTTCTCACAGTTCTGCTGCATATGAAACTAATTGCCTATCGCTTCTATTTCTCAAGTGCAGGACCAGCTCAAAAGTGTTGGGCTGTCTGAGGGAAAGCAGCAAACAGCACCTCACATCTTCTCATTCAAATCAAGCTGCATGATATCCAAAGCCAAGCATCTGATGGGGTAGAACAGTTCCATTCCTAATAGATTCTCCCTCTTTAATCTATGTCCTTGGTTGTCATCAGAACAACTCAAATAAGAATGATTTACTGCCATTTCATGAATTCTCATATATAATGTCTAAGGTGGTCACCTCATTTTGCTGGGCCCTGCTTCCATTCCTGTAAAACATGGCCTAAATCTAATTGCTAGTCACAGTTAGAGCAGAACTATTAAAACGTTAGGAGCTTGGTAAGTCAGCACCACCGGGGGCTTAGATAGTAGACTGGCAGCTGGGTTTGAGCCAGTGTTTTTCCTTTTTAGATGAACCATGAACATGAACAATACAGTGCATTCAAACACTGCAATTCACTTGGTTTGTTTTGAAATAGAGTCCTGTGTACTACTGTAGACCATTTGCTAGCAGGTTGCAACTCACTTTCACAGTTGCTTTCAAGCTCTAGGTTGGAGAAGGCTTGAGATAAAGAACTAGTATTCCCGTAGCTAACCAGTTAAAAGCCACTCCAAACCAGAACTTGGCAAACTTCCTCTTTTGAACTATAACTCCTAGAATCCCACAGCCAGCATGAGATTCTAAAAGCTGTTGTCAAATAAAATAACATTTCCAAGCTCTGCTCCAGGTCTCAGCCTTCACTCACAAGATTCATCATACATGACACTGGGGGCCTGTTTCCTAGGCTAGCACAGTCCATTAGAGTATCCTCTGAGAACCTCTAAGTGCAGATGCTGGTGTCGTTCAACATTTCCTTTCTAACCATAAGGCTGTGGTGGTCCAGCTAGCTGACCAGATGGACATCACTCTAAAAGAGACATCATTCTGTTTGGCATTGCCTTTATAACCAAAATAAAATAAAATAAAATAAAAAATTCACCACACCAGCTGGCATCCAGCAGAGCTTGGTGAAGCCACTTTTTTAAAAACTACAAAACCCAGAATTTACCTGGCTGGGATGGCTACCAACCATGCTGGCTGAAGGATTCTGGAAACTGTCATCTCCATGCAAGCAGTGTTTCTGTATCCACATTGCTGGCTTTAGAGGAAAACACACGCTCATATTCTGTGCATCAGAGTTCGCTCCTTCCCTAACAAAGCTGGAATAATGGTTTAAAATTTTCAAGTGGTAGCAGTAATAGTGGCAAGTGTGCAAAGGAAAGGGAGAAAAGACCTGACTTACTGCTGTCTTCCAGATTCCATGGGGCCGTGAGCAAAGTGCAGAACTAGGAATTTCTTTTTTATTGTAATGGAGGTGAGGTCCAGGGGAGCCATAAGTAATGGACTCCGTCTGAGCTCTACAGCCTAGGAACTGCTCTAGGTTGCTAAAGGCTGATATCAGCCCCAACACCACCACCACCATGTTTGCTGTTTCTTGCCTCATTAGGTGACCATCCTAACTACTAGCCACTGCCCTTTCTGACCATACTTGGGCTTGGAAAAATGGCCAAGGATCTTGCTATCTGGGGAATTTTGGGAGCTGTAGTAAATAGTGTTTCTAAGCTCTGGAGCTTGCCAACCAAAGGTTTGATACAACATGACTTTGCAAAATGTTTCCTTTTAGACTGGGAAAAAATTCTGCTGGAAGATTTGTTTTCATAATAACACCAGTATGTTAGATCCAGGTGTAATGATACCTGGATTGGACCCTCTGTTTATCAATTGGCCTTGAATTAGTCACGACTAGTTTGAGTCTAGTCTATTGTATTATTTGAGATTACTTCAGAAATGTCAGGATTGGTAGTTTAGGTAAGAAAAAAAGACAGACATATAAACCATATGAATGGCCATTGTCTGAGAACAATTCATTCCATTTCTTATTATTAAAATTCCAGTTAACGGAAGCAATGCCGATGTCAAAGTTTTAAAAGAGAGAGAAATATAATACAGTATAAGCAAGCAGAAACAGAAAAAAATTCTAATTGTGGGCAAGTCCATAACTGTGATTAGTGTTGGAAGGTTTTCAAAACAGCAATAAAAAACTGTAAGAGTTCATGAAATGCAGGGTTTACAATCAGGAAATAGCTATAAACAAATTTGTGTTCTACCTAAATACCAAATGAAACTATATAGTTGGCCATGTTCCTAAATTACATGATGCACCCATTCCTGCTTTTATGGGGGCCCCATACCCCCAAATACAAGATTTTTTTTGGCATCTCATTCAGATCAATATAAAAGGAAAAGACATCCAAGCCTCAAATAAGGGATATCCCTTGTAATACGGGATACACATCATCTCAATATGGAACAAGCTTCTGGTGATCAGATAAGGGATATCCATTATTATAAAGGACACCTGAGAATGCTAGTGGTGATGCACCAGCACTTTCTGTACCATACCTCATTAGCACATTCTTCCCTTGCAGTTCCAGCATTGCCATTCACATGATGGTAGCAGGTTAAGAAAGCTCTCTTCTGCACCCTTCCACCTTATGTGGATGAGTAGTGTTGTTGTCACCGGTGTTCCTTCCACATTACAGCTGTCATCAGCCACTTCCTTTCCCTGCCTTCACCCTGCCCCACAGCTCGTGATTAGTCAGGTTTTTTTTTGGTAAGCTATAGCTGCACAGCCACACTGTAGCCTCATGACATGCCAGTACACTATTGCATTTGTGCACTATAACACTAAAAATATATTAAAAATTAAAAAAAAACTTAAAGGAGAAATTTAAAATAAACCAGGAGAGATGATAGATTCTAAACTTGCCATGCCATGGGAGTCACTGAGGGAGGGACAAGCTGGGTACACTCACACCCCGCCCTTTCTTGGACCACAACAACAGGAAGTGCTATCAAATGCTATTACGGTACCACATTGACACGGCTGACAGGATTGAAGCACTAAAGGAGGCTCTTAATGGATTTTTTCTAGAAATGGTATAAGGCAGTTTTGCAATCCTTGGGGGTGGGATAGCAGCTGGATAGGGATGACATCATGCGGTAGCATGACTCCTGGACCAGAAACAACCTGCTGCTGTTGCAGGATAGCAACATTGTTTGGAAATGGCCAAAGTCTAACTAGTAAATTGCAGCATGTATGTGAGCAAACTAAGATTGAGGGCAGTAATAAAGAGTGGTATCCAATTAATTAAGAGCTAGAATAGTGTAGTGGTTTGAGTGTTGGATTATGACCCTGGAGACCAGAGTTTGATCTCCCGCTTGACCGTGGAAACCCAATGGGTAACCTTGGGTGGATCACACCCACTCAGCCTGGGTAAACCCCATGACAGGTTAGTCTTAGGAAAGCCATAAGTGGAAAATGACTTGAAGGCACAAAACAACAACAACAACCCAATTAATCAGTCCCACCAATGGAATAGATCCGTACCACTGGAATCAGGAAGGAGTAATTATCTCCTTATCTGTGATAATCTGCTGTACTCCTTCAAATTCTGCTCTGTAGATTTAAGGGACTCTCCAGAGCAGACAGGGGATGTACAGGACAACTGGGAAAAAAACCGTTTTGTTATGTGCATGGAAGTATGTTCAGATATGATTGAAATTTTATCAATGCAGTGGAGCATATTGAAATGCAGATCTAAAGGTCAAAAGTATTTATGCCAGGGATGGGGACACTCTAGTCTGCGGACTCATGCAGCCTGTAAGTGTTCTCCATCCATCCTGCAAGTACTTTTTGCTGTCACTTATCACTTATCAACAATAAGAGAGATGATGCAAAGTCCAGCAATCTCTTGCATGGAACTTAGTTCACAACTCAGAAAGCTGTTGCCTTGATCTTTACATCTGAGAAGGCATATATAGAGCTGAGAAGTGCTTTGGATGCTTGGTAAGAAAATGTGCCCATTAGTACAAATTAAATTTGGCCTTGCTCATTTGGTTCCACATCATGCCCTTAGCCCCATTCACTGCAAGTGTGCAGCCCCTGAGACATAGGAGTTTATCACACAACATTGTTATATAACAATTGCACTGTCTGAGTCCTATCTTTGCTTGGTGCTGTGGCTCTCCCATGGCTACGCCTCGCTGTACTGCTGTTGAGGTTATTTGGGAATCATTTTTTTTCTACTTCAGCTAATCCAATAATAACCTCCTATCATGCTATGGTTTGGGTGCAAAAGTCTCTTTCTGCTTTGTTGTGGTATTGGGAGTACAGAGGGCACAGTTGTTACCCTAATTTCGGTGGTCCCTTGGGGGACACCTCACCGTGCTCCACTTGATGGGGAATGGAAACTAAACAGAGCACAAGTAATAGCACTGCAAGAGGCAGGGTAACCTAGCAGGGTCTTTTTACCCAGTTTTTATGGGGTCAGGCCAAGCCAAAAACCAAACCAAAATGTCTAATAAATGATTTTATTGAATGCAAGTCTCATGCACTAACACACTCATGCACACATGCATCCAAGAGCTATTAAGAAGTAAAAGAGAGAAAATTGTACAGAGGGAGCATTGAAGGGGTCTTGTTGTGGTAATACTGCACCTTGTCCTGAAGTCCTGGGTCTGAGAAGGCAGTGGAGAAGTGGGGCTCAGCACGGAGAGGGCTGAGGGGATCACTCAATGGACAGAGAAACAGTTTGCTAGGATGACTGCAAGTGATCCAAAGAACTGCTCAAAAACTGGGACTATTTGTAGGGGGGAAAGTACCTGGAGGACTAATCCTTTCCTGGGGAAAACAATGGGTGTTGGAGCGGTAACGAAGCTCCACCATGGTAATTTCCTTCATGTGATGAGATTGCAAAGTGGTGCCAAAGTCTCAGGATCTTTGGTTGAGTTAGTTTGTGGTGTGACTTCATGTAAATGGTCCTCACCTGATGGAATATTTGCTCAACTTGGGGCAGACACACTAATCCCCTCAAGTCAGTGTCTCGGGGCTGAGGACCCTTTGTTTATTGTGGGTTTACACATCTTGAGGTTTCCTGGGGCTACGTGACAGGCAATTTTACTGGCCTGACCTGGTTTTCGGTCTTTTGACCATGCCTGCCTATATGCCCTTTCAGGGGACCTCTATGGCACACAGAATCATTCTTTAATATCCAAATTGTGGACCCCGGGATAGGGTTTCTCCCTCAGAGTAACACAGTGTGATTTCATTGCTCCTCCTGCAAGGATTCCCCTGGGATCTCCAGCAAGGAAGCCCCTAATTACTTCAAGTGATTGGGCTGAAAGGACACCAGGATTCCCAAGAAGTCCCAAGATAATTACTGTGTATATGTTCTCCAGTCTCTGGCATGTTTTTTTAAACATTATTTTATTTTATTTTTAATAAAGGGAGTAGCACAATAGCACAGTTCTCATGCAATCCAATTAAGGATTAATGCCCAGGGAAATCATGGGACCTAGGAAAACTTTAAAGAGTAAATAAAGAGTGAATATACAAAAGTTTGAAGAATAATAAAAAGATGCATAACTGGGTAAGTGTTAGTTCACAGGAAAATAAAGCATAGAAAAAATGGTGAAAGTGGCATTCCTGATCTGGATGTGGGGCAGGAGTGATTTCATAATGCTGTCATTATGCAATTGTGTAATTGTGCAAGTACAGTTTCCCTCTTTCCCTTGTTGTATTTCAAGTATGAGAAAGCAAACAAGGAAACTAACACCACTGAAGTGCAGTGATATTGCAAAAGAGTCCCTTGCAATTCTGCTACCTCACCAAGTACAGAGGAAGTTTTTGGATGGAATGACTTAAAATAATTGATTAGGAATTTGACCCTCAAGGCAAAAATGGTTCCCCACCTGCAAGGCATATCTTCCTTGTTCAGCAAAGCTTCAGAGGAGTGTGATCCTCTCAATATTCCACTGACAGCAAGACTTAATTGGATGCTATCCAGTGTATTTAATGAGTTAAACTATCTATGAAAATGCCTGCAATTATACAACTTTAACCTTATGTTAATAAGAATGACTGCAGTGTAATAATATTTACAGTGGAAATGCATTTTTTTGAAATTCTGCTTCACAGAAGCAATAAAAATCCTGCTGTGACCCAAGGTAAATCACACTTGTTAAATATTTATTGTAAATGTTACACACATAAATAATTTGTCTCATAACTTTACAGTCCTGGTTTTTGAAAACAACAACAATCGCAATAACCACCAACTTTATTGTTAGAGTTTTCTTCTGTAAACACAAGTCTTTCTTCATTCAGATCTCCTGGTGCTAATGAAAGAAGAAGTGTAGAGTCAAGTGACACATCTGGGGCACTGGGGTTTATCTGGCTTTTGTTTGTCTTTCAGTAAAAGACTGTCAGTATTTGCTGACATGAAGTTTTGAAAGAGATCATGACAATATAAAAAATAACAAGTATTCTTAATAAGCCCAGATCTATAATTTTAGTTGGATGTACATAATTAGTGCCCAACTTGATAAAGAAAAAAGGGGGGAAAGAAAAGAAAGTTTAGTCACAATAATGGTGTGTGTATATATGTGCCTTCAAGTTACCTGTAGGCTTATAGTGAATCCATGGATTTCAGAGTTTTCTTAGGTAAAAAAAAGTGGTTTTCCATTGCCTTCCTCTGAAATATACAAATGTTGTAATACCATTTAGGGGCCCTGTTGAATTTAAGGTCACTTTTAAATGGGCCAGCTGAACATCCAGTCCTAGCACTGTGGGACTGAACAATTTTTAAAAATAACCCATCATTAGGTTGACTTAATCTAACTTCTTCTGAAAAATGAAAACATTAGTCTCAATGTCCTGGAATGAAAACAAACTGTCTTATTGACATCCGAGGAAATGCTACTCTAGCAAATCTGTCTATTCAGAATTAAGTGTTATTAAGTTTGATGAAACTTACTTTGAGGCAAGCAGATATTAGAGCAGCAGCTTGAGAATCTTAATGCCTGTGAATGTAATTCCAACAATGTCCTACTATCCCAGACTGAATCCACTTAGCTGGGCAGAATTGCTCCAAATCCATCTGTGCCTCTTCAGCCCGAAGAGATACCTGTTTAGTGCAACCACTGTATTATGACCAATAAAACCCTGATCAGGGAGAGGAATGATATGAGAAAGGTGATAATAAATGTTTGCTTGTGATTCTAGATCAGCTAAATATCATTTTCTGGCTTGACTCTGCCACCTAGATTTGCATGCAGCAATCAATATAAGCAATAGAGATCTGTTCTCCTGTCAATCAGGACACATCTGACTGATGTTTCTGTCCTCTTCCTGCCAGAAATCTCTGGAGTGATAGAAGCAGGAGGACGTGTATGGAAAAACCAGGCTGCTGTGTCCTGATCAAATGGAGGATAGAAACCTATTGTTTTCAGCAGCTGCTGCCCAGTAACTGGACTGGGGGACTTTCATGATCCCTATGTACCCCTACCTTATTGAATGTGCAGGGGTCATGAATTCATATGTCACAAATGTGTAACTCTAAGTTACACATTCATAACTGTGATTGTGAATTCCATCCTTAGTTAACTATTAATAAGCTAAAAATCTAAGAAGAAATTACTAGTGAGGAAAGATGTAGCAAAAGCAGTCAAAAGATATAATGAAAAGTCTGACTGCATAATTCATGGAAAACCTACCAATCTAACCACAATCCAAGTTTATGCTCCAACTAGAGAGGCAGAAGAAGAACTAATTGAAAGTTTCTGTGCTGGAATCCAGGAGTAAATGGATCACACACCAAAACAGGATTTCTTGCTAATTGTAGTTAATTGGAATGCAATAACAGTAAACAGGGCAGAATCAAAGATTTTAGGAAAATTTGGCCTAGGATAAAGAAATGAAGCAGGAGAGTGATTGGTTGCATTTTGCAAGGCCAACAGTTTGCTCATGACAAACACATTCTTCAGACAACCCAAGAGGTGACATGGACGTCACCTGACAGCCAATATAGAAATCAAATAGACTACGTAATCAGAAGTAGAACATGGAGAAGCTCTACTCTCTCCACAAAAATAAGACCAGAAGCAAAGACCATGATCTGCTAATATCAAAAATTACAGTGAACTAAAGAATAACACTAAACCAACCGAAACACAACCCGAAGAGCACCCTGATAGAATTTAAAGATAATGTAAACATGGATTTGCAGTATAATCTAACTGATTAGGATCCAGAAGAACTCTGGACTGAAGCCAGGGACATTGTCAGAGAGGAATGCAACCAAAAAGAAGACACTAGATGCAACCAAAAAGAAAGAGAACCCTCAATGGATGACAAATGGGACTGTTCAAGCAGTTAAGGACAGTCAAGAAGCGAAAGCAGAAAGGTGACATAAACTGAGTCAGACCCCTGAATGCAACTGTTCAGTGACTTGTGCACAGGGACAAGAAGAACTACTATAATTACCAACGAAGAGGAAATAGAAGACAACAACAACAAGAGAAGAAGAAACTTCTCCCATAAGATTGAAGAAATCTAAGGGAAATGTAAACCAAGGCCCATTTCACACATGTTTTCTTTACCGCGAGCGCCCCTTGAGTGCCGCGCAAATGGGAGCGCTGTTGCGCATGACGCACTCCCACTTGCATGGCGCTCACGAGGCTGAAGCGGGGCCCAGGCGTATTTTTTGATTTTCAGCTTGAAGCCGAAAATAGCCCACACTCGCGCAATGCTCGCGCCGCCCTCACACACTTACCTGTCATGCGGTGCATTGGGGAGCTGGTGCGGCTGCGCTTCCTTCCTCCAAAGCAGCCTAAAGCTCCCACAGTGCCCTGTGGAAGGAAGGGGCGGAGCGCTAGTGCGATGGCCATGCAATAAGGAAGCGCCCTGAGGAAGGAAGGAGGGGGAAGCAGCAGCGTCTCGAAGGAGGCTTCTCGCGCGAGACGCCCTCCCCTATTGCGGAAAAAGGTAAGATGAGAAAAGGGCCCAAGAGTGGGGAATGATATACAACCAGCAGGGCAACACGTCACATGACTGTGACAGATCTCTTCTTCAGGCTGGCCTTACATTTCCAAGTCCTTGGGCTTCTGTCACTCATCTTGCCCCTTTCCTCCTCGAGATTCCTCTTTCTGTTGAGTACTTAGGTCTCAGCTTTTCCTTCCTTTATGCCATCTTCCCCCAGACCTGTCTCTCTGTAATCCTTCCCTATTTCTATGCCATCTTTCTCCTATCTGCCTTCTATCAGAGGCCAGTTTTGTCCCCATTATAGGCCACTTTTGACAGCCAGGGGGCGGGCTTCCAGCTGGCGAGCTTCTCCGGTTGGTGGAGAGCCTCCACCAGCCGGCAGCCAACATTTTGGACACCACAGGACACCGACGAGTGTGGAGAAACGAAAACGCACTGCTCTACGCAGCGATGGATTTACCTGGTTGCAGGTAAGGTCTGTCCTAGCATGTTTTCACCCGTTTTTTCCTCCGTGTGTGGAAAGGGCCTGTGATAGATAGCAGAGCAACATGTTCAGTGGCTCCCAGCCCAAAGACAAAGTAATTAGGAAAGTTACATCTCTATTTCCTGTTCCAGTGCATTCCCCACAGCAAAGTCTTGCTGCAGCCAAGAATGGTCTCTCCTTTTTTGCTTGCTCCTTGAATTTAGCCCAAGGATCCCTTTACCTTTCCCTTCTGCTCAGACAGAGGATAAGGAAGGAAAGGCCTCTCCTCTTCCCAGCTTTTAATTCCATCTGGAATTCCTCCATCTTTTCCAACTTTTTCAAGCCAAGGCGACCAACACAGAGTATCTGGATCCTCTCACCCTCCCATCTGTCATGGGCTAGCCTTCACAGTTAAAGCCAGCGTCCTGTTGGTGACATGACCCTTGGTTACATCGGGTGCATACGTTGGATGATGTTGCATAAAGAATAACTCTCTAGCTCTCCATGAGCAAAGTCACTGCCCTTGATGCAAAAGAGCAGCCAGGGGATTTCTAAGCATGACTTCATTGTCATAGCCACTGATCAGGAATGGGGATGATTCTGGACATAACGCCTGCCCTCAAGTGCCCAGCAGAGAGGGAGAGCCTTTACACTGGGGACAGGCTCTTTTCTGTCAGTTATGCAAGAGCAGCTGAAACACTCCTGGGTGGAATTGTACACCCAACTGGGGACTGAGGGGATGAGGCCAAATCTGGAATCCCTTTGGCTCTTCTTGTGTATTGCAGAGGAAGTGCAGATAAGGAAGATCTCTACCTCCCCCACATCCACAGGGTAGAATCTGTTGGTGAAGGCTTAGGGTGTACTGCTTGCTCAATCTAGACTACCAGTTTGTTATTCTTTCTCAAGAAAAAGCAGTTTCTGAAAAACTTCTCATCTCATCTTCACAGCTTCCTCAGTACCTTGCAAGGGTACTCTACAGCCTCGACTAAACAATGGCCTTTGATAGAGCGATGAACTAGAGCCCTCACGATATTGTCAATATCGCAAGAAGCCCAGTAGAGAGCCCCTTGCAGTCTGAACACAGTAGGGCATTTGCGAGAGAGCACCAGTCCCTGCCTGGTGCCTTGTCTGCATGTCGGCATCCTGGGCCATGCCCAGGCCCCGCCCTGTCCACGCCCCACTGCCCCGATTGGTCAATGGTTTTTCTTTTTCTCTTTTTATTGTTTCGTCGACTATTGTGCTAACGTTAGCATGATAGATCCTGCCAACAGGCTGTTTCATACTACGTTGGTACCATACTAATATGGTAACGATACTGCTGGGTTTAAAAAACCCCCACAGTCAACCAGACCCAGGGGGCTGCTGTCATCTTGAGTGTGAGTGGTGACGCAGCCCTGGGGTGGCCTCTCATGGCAACATGTCGTGCAGTGTTCCCTGCTGCGATGGGGGCAGCGGCCAGCCTGCTGCTGGGCGGAGCGTCCCCTGGGAGCTGCGGCATGAGGGACAGGCAGCAGGGACTGCCCACACACCGTCCACTCCCAGGTTCTTCCCAGAAGCACACCAGATGATGGCTCCACAGGCCCTCTGGTCGCGCGACCAATGCATGAAAGGGAAGTTATTTTCGCTTTCAGGCGAAAATAAGAAAACACACTATCAGCACTATCCGTGGCCATGGTAGCACCTGGTTCACCAGAACGTCATGCGGTATGGCAGCTCGTGAAGGTGGAAGGGAGCATGCATAATGCGCTTTAAAAACACCATGTGAAAAGGGCCAATGCTATTCATGCTTTGGTCCTGATATGTGTTAATTTCTGAGCCAGGTCTATTGGCAGGAAAGCAGCTTATATCTGCTGGTAGAAGAGAGACAGGATTGCTGTGGCAAATTATTTTCATATTATGGAAGTAGGTAAAGTACACCCCCCAGATGTTGTTAGACTGCAGTTCCTATCAACTGTTGCCAGCAGGGTCCAACCATATCTGCAGGGCTGTACTTTGACCACCCTTGCCTTAGTACATTTGAGTGAAATGCCTCCAGTGATTTATGTTTTAGAAAGTACTATACCCTGTATGCAAAGAAGTAGCATACCTACATGCATAACAACATGTGTCACAAGAATGGGAAGAGTGCTGAAATCACTCTGAAATAAACGGATTGAAAATGTTGCATAGTCATTTCAAGGTACATTACATGGTACCATTGATACAAGTTTTATTTGCCATGGCATCATCCTGGAGAATCCTGGGATTTTGTACTATGGTGAGGTGCTTAGCATTCCCTGTCAAGAATCAAGAATGCTGTAGATTAAGGGCAATACACTAGAGCTATCAGTGGCTGAGAATTCTAAATGCCCTTCCCTAAACTGCGAGTCCCAGAATTTCATAGGATGCAGGCATGGCATTTAAAGTGAGGCAATAGTGCTGGTGCTGTAGGCTATACTTCAAATTGGCAGGCCACCTCTGAGTATTCTTTTCCTAAGAAAGCCCTATGAAATTATTGGAGGTGATCACAAGTCGACAGGCAACCTGAAGCACACACAGACACACAACTGCATAGTGTCAATCAGTTCCACCCAAAGTGGTGGTTATGCACTGTTGCCACTCTGCAAGCTATTAGTTGCCAGTCCACAGGTGCTTCAAAGAAAAAAAGCAAACAGTTTTAACCACCGGGCACAAATAGAATATCAGTCCCTGGTACATTAGAAAAAACAATGGTTGGTCCTTAACATCAGATAGCCTGAAGAGTACTGGTGTGCATTCACATCAATGCTCATTCATTTTGATTGCAGGGAACTTGACCTTGTTTCACAAGATTGTGTAGATTATTGTGAAGTAAAGTTCAAATGATTTTAGGAGGCACCTTGTGCCAGAAGGAAAGGATGAGAGACTATCTTTTACATCATTAAGCCAAGCTGTGTGCCAAAAACATATAATGAAACGAGTTGGAAGGGCGGAGGGAGAAATATGTTTTTGTTATCCATATAAAAATTCATGACCCCCTGCATTTTTTTTGGACACCCATGAGAACTCTGCATAGTCACAGAATGCTGCCATAGCAACTAAAATTGTCCAATGCAATGCACTAAGCAAAGTAAATAATGTGGCCAAATATGAGTTCTGATAACAAGCTGCCGCTTATCTAGTTCTATCATGTTGTTATGAGAACTGGGGTGCTTCTGGAATTGAAATGGTGCTTTTTTAGAAAGAAAAGTCAAGTCCAGATAAACACACATCATGAAAGATGTATGCATTCTTTAGGTGTCATCTATACATAGGACAAAACTGTTTATTTCTTCATGAAAAATGCATGTATTCTTTAGGTGTCATCTATACTGATTGAAAAAACTGTTTATTTATTCATCACTTCATTTTGTGTCTTATTATTTGCCTCTTTGTGTTCAAAAGTTATCTCCTACATAGGAGATAAAACAATCTAAATAATAGCACTCATTAAAATCAAATTGTGTACCAATCTCCCTCTCTCTCTTTCTCGCTCTCTGACTGACACACACACACACACACACATCACATACACACAGACAGACAGAGAACCAATTGAGACTCCACAGTAGCTACTTCACTGAAGTTTCTTAAAATTCCACTTCTATAATATACTAGTGTATTTACCCGGCGTTGCCTGTACTTTTTATTTTCCTATTAAGAACTCACCAAACTGTCTTCTCCATTTCCTGTAACTTTGCTCCATATTTCCCAATGCAGTCTATATTCAGAGTTATTTACATACACAGTTTGGGTTCCTGAGGGAGTACACTGTCCTCATCCTTGCTGCCAGGCCTCGTATCTGTAGCAACCAGCCTATTTCTGTGCCTGTAAATTTTCCTCATATTCCCCAATCCAATCTGTATTCATAGTTGTTAACATACAGAGGTTGGGTTCCTGTGGGAATACTCTGTCCTCCTCCTTGCTGCTAGGCATCATCTCCATAGCAACCGGCCTATTCCAGTACCTGTAACTTTTCCCCATAGTCCCCAATCTAATTTGTGTTGTCTGGTGATGTTGATAACTGACTTCCCCTCGCCCCCATTCTGTTGAATGGCTTTACATTTTTCTGGAAGCATTTTTTGTTTTGAATTTCAACTTTAAGATTCCTCACATATGGAATCCATACAATCTACTGTGTGAGGCAAGAAGAACTTGTAACTATGGCCATTTCTGCACTATACTGTTATAGTTCTATTATCTCACTTTCAACATCCTGTGGAATTCTGGGGTTTGTAGTTTACTGAGGCCAAAGAGCTCTCTGGCTGAGAATTCTCAATGCCCCTCCCTAAACTACAAATTCCAGGATTCCATAGGATGTTGAAGGTAGAATAATAGCACTATGACAGTGTAGTGTGAAAATGGGCTATGTTGTGTATGTCACTTTCATTTTTCTCACATATGCCTCCCAAAAGTTTTCTGGCATCCTTATTGATGGTAGGCCTCATCTCCATAGCAACTGGCTTGAGGCCCAAGAGCTCTCTGGCTGAGAATTCTAAAGGTTCCCCCTCCCTGAACTGCCAACCCAAGGATTCTATGGAATCTTCACAGCCAGCCAATCATATGAGGCCTTCTTGCCTCACACAGCCAATCATATATTGATGCAGACAAACAGACAAACACGCAGACAAACATTGACTTTTATATAGTAAATATGGACAGCAATCCAACACCCCCCCCCAGCATAGCATAAATACTTGTGGGTGAGCCTTGCTATACTGAGTAATTCATCTTCCCTTTGATTTGCTAAAAAGCCCCTGAAGCTGTCCCACAAAGCCATTCCATGCTTCACAGTGAACAAGCAGGCTTGGAGAAGCATCTGACTACATCCCCATAGCCAGATCCAAAATGATTACAGAAGAGCTGTGAACCCCAGAGGAGTTTGATGGATATCAGTGCTGATGTAATCGTTTCTCATCGGGCTATGAGAGAAAGCCAGACTCAACCTGCATGCTTGCAATGAAGAACAGAATGGCTATGCAGAGTGGTTTCTGGGGCTTTTCATTAAGTTGGGGAGGGGGACTGTACACAGCAGAGGGAGAAATGTAATACTAACCTTTGCAGCACCCGAAAAGGGACATCTGCATGTGTACGGTAACTTACATAGCCATAATTCCATAACAGAATTCTAGCCAATATACATTAACATGGCCAGCCTTCCTGAGGCCTCATTATTGCCCAATTTTCCCTATACAAATACACAAGCTTTCCAAGCTCAACCAAGGGCTCAGAAGGGTACACTTCAGGGCCATAACTGCCCACTATTTTCAACCCCCTGCTAGCCCCTGCATCTGTCACCCCAAAGCATCATCCATCATTTCCTTCTGTTAACTAAGTAGCAGTGGATGCAATGACAAATCTGTCAGAGAGGGGTAGACTGGACATCTCCCATAACCTCCAGTACCCAGTTGTGTTTATAGAGTAATGATGCAGTGTAAAACTTGTTACCCTGATTCCTGGGGTCCCGTGGAGGACACCTCAATGTGCTCCATGTGATGGGGAATGGAAACTAGCCAGAGCAGGAGCAATAGCAATGCAAGAGGCAGGGCAACCTAGCAGGGTCTTTTTACCCAGTTTTTACGGGGCCAGGCTAAGCCAAAAGCCAAACAAAAATGTCTAATAAATGATTTTATTGAATGAAAGTCTCACGCACCAACGCAATCACTCACACACTCACTCAAAACCTATTAAGAGGAAACTGGATAGGGGAATATTGAACGGATTGTAGCTGGGGTAATACTGCACCTTTTCCTGAAGTCCTTGGTCTGGGAAGGACAGCAGAGAAGTGGATCTCAGCATGGAGAGGGCTGAGGGGATACTCAACGGATGGAGCAACGGTCTGCTGGGATGACTGGGAGTGATCCAAAGAAACGCTCAAAAACTGGGACTATTTGTAGGGGAAAAAGTACCTGGAGGGCAAATCCTTTCCCAGGGAGAACAATGGGTGTTGCAACAAGAAAGAAGCTTCACAATGGTAACTTTCTTTGTGTGATGAGATTACCAGGTGTTGCCAAAGTCTCAGGATCTTCGGCTGCATTTGGTTGTGGTGTGACTTTGTGTAAATGGTCCTCGCTTGATAGGATATTTGCTCAGCTTGGGGCAAACACACTAATCCTCTCAAGTTGGCTTCTCAGGGCTGAAAACCCTTTGTTTATTGTGAGCTTACACACCTTGAGGTCTCCTGGGGCTACGTGACTGGTGATTTTACTGGTCTGACGTGGTTTTCAGTCGTTCGACCGTGACTGCCTACGTGCTCATCCAGGCGACCTCTCAGGCACACAGAATAGGGTTTTTCCAGTGGAGTATCAATCTCTTTCTTTCTCCCTCACCCCATGTGGAGCCACTTCTGCCTCTGACATTAACTGGGAAGGTGTTTAGGAGGTAGGGTGGTTGATAAGGCTGACTTTTGGAAACAAGCAAGGTAGCAGAGATGGTTCAGGAGAAGAAGCTTTTCCATCCTCACATACAATAATGAATAATTTCATCAGTTTCCTTTCTTGCAGGACAAGCTTACAATAACTTTTGTATACTGTATTTTCTTTTCTTTTTCTTTTTTCTTTTTGTACTTTGGGATAAGTTAGCATTATATATATATACACACACACACACACACACACACATACATACATACATACATACTTTCCTCCTGCTGCTTGTAAGTCTCCAACCTCTGGTTGTAAGTGACTTCAAAGTGAAAAGCTTTCAATAGAGGTATGCAGTGAGAATACTTGCGAGATCTTTTGCTAGGTCTTCTTCACATAATAAGGTCCCTTTTTCTCCCCTCCTGTTCAATTAACCCCCTTTCACCCCCTGATTCTGCACTCACAGCCATTACAGAAATGTAGACTCTTCATCCATAAGCGTGTACTGAGGCAGGGGAGGCTTTGCCACTCTTAGACCATCAAGGTGATGGGGTGGTGAAAGTGCATTAAAGGGTAATTAAAGCATGTTAAGCTATCTGGAAGACAAGTCCTTAGACTCCTTTGCGGCTGCTCCAGCTCACTTGAGTTCACCTTGGTTCACTCCATTTACTTCCCTTCTTGCCGCGCAGCTCATTATTCTTAACACTCTTTTCCGCTCTTGCTCAGGAACATGGTATTTTATCTACTTTGTACTGACAAGATGTCTTGTAAAGTGATTCAGTGGGACTCCATAATGAGATCACAGAAACCCCCAGCATTCCTTAAAACTGCCAATGGCAGCAGGGATGGGGGGAATCTATACATCCTCTTCAGAAAGAGAGAAAGGCTTGCAGCATTTTTCATAATATAGGTGGAAAAGCCAGCAGATCCCATGGTGGAAGTTTGTAATATTGTGGTGAACTAGATGGGGAACTTGAACAGTGAGAATATATTTATGGTAACAAAAATCAAGATGGTGATGATGATGAGGATTTCCTGGCTTTTTCCAAGCCCAGAGACTCAAGGCAGCTTACAAAACTTAAAACAGAAACAGCTAAAAGTATGCATCATGCAAATGTTAAAATATATTATTCTTGGCAGAGATCCTATACACCACAACTGTAGTCACAATATGTGACTGTGGACCTTTCCACACTACACTTTGATAGTGCTATTATTCCACTTTCAACATCCTATGGAATCCAAAGAACTCTCTGGCTGAGAATTCTGAATGCTCCTCCCTAAACTGCAAACTCCAGGATTCTATAGGATGTTGAAAGCGGAATAATAGCACTATCACAGTGTAGTGCAGAAATGCCCTACATATAATGTCCTGACACAACTCCCCAAACCTACCTCTACAATCAGGAGCCATATCAAGCAACAGAAGTCTGTTCAGCTGCCAATTGGCATGCAGCCAAGTGATGTGCGCAGCCCCCTCCTGCCAGTGATCTGCAGTGAGAAGAAGAGCTAGGAGAGGCATCCTGCTTCTGATTGTTGCACTTTAGACCCTTTTTGCACAGGTTTTCTGTTGCGCGACAGCCCTGTGAGCCTCGCGGGAGTGGGAGCGTCGCTCTGCACGACGCACTCCCACTTCCGCCGCGCTCATGGGGCTGCAGCAGCGCGATCGTGGGTTTTTTATTTTCGCCTCAAAGCGAAAATCACCCGTGCTCGCGCAACACTCCCGGTGCCCAGGCGCACTTACCTCCTGTGCGGAGCGTCGGGGAGGCAGCCGGGTCGCGCTTCCTTCCCTCCGCCCCTGTAGAAGGAAGGGGCGGGGCGGGGCGCTAGCACGACGGACGCGACACCTCCTGCTTCGCGCGCGCGTGGGTGGGACGGACACGAGAGCCTCCTGCTTCGCGCGCGCGTGGTGGGGATGGATGCGAGAGCCTCCTGCTTCGCCCGGGGGGAGGGCGGCTCGCGCAAGAAGCTCCTCCGGTGCTGCTTCCCCCTCGTTCCTTCGCCTGCGGAAGGAAGGAGGGAAACGGCAGCCTCCCGGAGGAGCCTTCTCGCACGAGCCACCCTCCCCCGCTCGCACGAGAAGCCTCAATGCGAAAAGGGCCTTAGATTACTAGCAGGAGCGGGCTAGAACTGTCATCCTGCTATGCCTCGGTGGCTAGCAGAACAGACCTCCATTGTTTGGTGAGGTTGCTGGCTTTTAAAGTAGGTTTGGGAGAGTGTACAATAACAACAACAACAACAACAACATTAATATTAATAATATTGTTACCCACCTCTCCCCCAAGGCTCACGGGGGGGGGGGTACAGCACAGATACAACTAAAAACAAATCATGGTTAAAATACACTAAAACATAAATCATTTAAAATACAAATATACCACAACTAAAACATATCATAATTAAAACTACAGTTAAAAAGTAGAAGTACAATTAAAAGTACAATTAAAAATAAACTGGGTAGGCCTGTTGGAAGAGATAGATCTTTAGTGCTTTTTTGAATTCAGACAGCATATTTTGCTGTCAAATATCTTCCAGCAGGTGGTCAATGAGAAGATCCTCTGGGTGACCATTGCCAGTCTAGTCCTGGCTAGTTTAAGATTAAGTTTAGTTTAAGGACCTGCATGTATGGGATGGATTGTATGAGAGGAGGTGATCTTGCAGGTAACTTGGACTTTAACCATGCAGGGCTTTAAAGGTGATAGCCAACACTTTGCACTTTGCCCAGAAACTGACTGGCAGCTAGTGGAGTGATTTTAATATTGGTGTGATATGTTCACTCCCTGCTGTACCTGTAATCAATCTGGGTGCCATATTTTGGACCAGCTGGAGATTCTGAACTTGGTTCAAAGGTAGCCCAATGTAAAGTGCATTGCAGAAGTCCAACCTTGGGGTTACCAGTGCGTGTACTACAAGAGTGCTGTGATTATAAGCTTTAATACCAAACAGTTACAAATGTGTAAGTCTGGCTTATACATTCATATCTGTTCTACAGGACATGAGCCACAATAATTAAAAGCATGCCCACTGAAAAGAAAAAGAACAAAGGTAGGTAATACAGTACAGTGTTACAGGCCTTGTCTCCATAAGCAGTCTTGTCCTCAAAGCCGTGCCAAAACAGGAGCCTTAACCTGTCTATGGAATGAGAATTAAGGAATCTAGCCTTTCCAAGACTTGTGCTTAGGGACATACACTGTACAATAATGGACTTCAACTTATTGCCGTCAGATGAAGACACAGCAACTGCTAGCCTTTTAAAGAGACTGGCTAAAATCATAGAGGACATGTTTGTGGGTGGCCAACAAAATGTCACAGCAGATTCCATATCACAGAAGAATGGGACTAAGGATAGAACAGAATGTTATTGGATTTGATAGTCTTAGGAAAAGTTAATTTTTCATACCTCTCAAGATTTCTTGTGAGCAAAAAGGTACTTTCTTCAAGAATTCACACATCTGCAAGGTTTATGAGGCATTTGGGAGAAATAAAGAGCACAGAAAATAAGCCACACAACTCAAGGATGGGAAATGTGTGTGTGTGGGGGAGACATATGCCCACTACACTTTAGTCAGAACAGGGAAATGGATAAATAAATTTCCTACATGCATTAGAATGTAAATTAGGAAAATGCATTTTAAAATATGCACATGATTCCTAGTGATCCCTTTATTTTTTTTTAATTTTTTTTATTTTTTATTATCATGAATACAATAAAACCACACACTACATAGGAACTACCCTGCTACTTAACATAACTAGAAAAACAAACAATACATGACAAATAATATATTATGAACAATATATAGTAATACGCTGTAAAAAACTACCTTCTAAACTACCTACTGAACTACCAACTAAATTAATCTAACATATTGTTGACGTCTCCCCCTCAACTGTCAGTTATACTTCCTTAAAAATCTTAAAGATAAATCTTAAATATAAACTTATGACTAATAAAAACACAGGTATTTTCCTTAATGTTAAACTAGTGTATCAAAATTTAGAAAGCAAAGCGGTAATCACGAGAAGTCAACATGGATTTCTCAAAAATAAGTCATGCCAGACTAATCTTATCTCTTTTTATGATAGAGTTACTAGCTTGATAGATGAAGGGAATTCTGTGGATGTAGCATATCTCTATTTCAGTAAGGCCTTTGACAAAGTTCCCCACGACATTCTTGCAATGAAGCTAGTAAAATGTGGGCTGGACAGGGCTACTGTTAGTTGGATTTGTAATTGGTTGACTACCGAACCCAAAGGGTGATCACGAAGGGCTGCTTTTCATCCTGGAGAGAAGTGACTAGTGGGGTGCCACAGGGTTCTATCCTGGGCCCAGTGCTGTTCAATATTTTTATCAACGACTTGGATGAAGGAATAGAGGGCATGCTCATCAAATTTGCAGATGACACCAAATTGGGAGGGGTTGCTAATACGCCAGAGGATAGGATCAAAATTCAAAATGACCTGGATAGATTGGAGAGCTGGGCCAGGGCGAACAAAATGAAATTCAACAGAGAGAAGTGTAAGGTCCTACACTTAGGTAGAAAAAATGAAATACAGAAATGTAGGATGGGGGACACATGGCTGGATAGTAGTACGTGTGAAAGGGATCTAGGTGTCTTCATAGACCACAAGCTGAACATGAGTCAGCAGTGTGATGCGGCAGCCAAGAAAGCCAATGCAATTCTCGGCTGCATCAATAGGAGTATGGTGTCTAGATCGAGGAAGATACTGGTACCACTCTACTCTGCTTTGGTTAGACCCCATCTTGAATACTGTGTCCAGTTCTGGGCACCCCAATTCAAGAAGGATATTGACAAGCTGGAGCAAGTCCAGAGGAGGGCGACCAAAATGGTGAGAGGCCTGGAAGACATGCCCTATGAGGATAGACTTAGAGAGTTGGGTATGTTTAGTCTGCAGAAGAGAAGGTTAAGAGGGGACATGTTAGCCATGTTTAAATATTTGAAGGGATGCCATGTAGAGGAAGGAGAGGGCTTGTTTTCTGCTGCTCCAGAGACCAGGACAAGGAGCAATGGATTCAAGCTGCAGGAAAGGAGATTCCACCTGAACCTCAGGAAGAACTTCCTGACAGTCAGGGCTGTCCGGCAGTGGAATGTGCTGCCTCGGAGTGTAGTGGAGTCTCCTTCCTTGGAGGTTTTTAAGCAGAGGCTTGATGGCCATCTGTTGGGAGTGCTTTGAGGGTGTTCCTGCATGGCAGGAAGTTGGACTGGATGGCCCCTGTGGTCTCTTCCAACTCTACATTTCTATGATTCTATAAAATAATATTCAATTAAGTAGTGTTCTGTGTACGTTCATCTAACTAATCCCATTAAACAAATCCTTCTATGGCTTGTTCTCCTTCATTCTTTTTCAAAAATAAAACAAGCCTCTTTCACTGCTTTTTGTATTCAGTAATAGAATGATTTCTTATCAGTGTCATCAATTTGTCCATTTCAGCCATATCCAATAACTTCACTAACCTGTTTATCTCAAAAGGTGGGGGAGCTTGAGGTCCATCAATACTGCCAGTGTCTTGGAAATTGAGGGAATTACAGTTCAAAGGAGGCCTGTGAGGAATGGGGGTAACAGCAGGATCTTTTCACCTGTGTATACCAGTACTAACTGTAAGATTCCAGTTAAAGGTTTAAGCAGGGTATTTTTATTGGAAATTAACACACACACACACACACACACACACAGAAACAAGCAGTCTTACTAACCATACAAGGCTACTGAAGGCAAAAGTGAAAAAGGTTGGATAGAGAGAGATTACAGGTATAGAGGATGAAATTTACCAGTCCAGAAGAAGGTCAAAGTGGAGTGGTTCAGACGGCAGTCTGAGGGTAGCACAGAATATGGGAATCTGGGGACCAATGTGCAGAGTAATACACTAATGTGTATCCAATGCGAGTCCAGAGTCAGAGCTAGGGTTTAAATACCATTTTTCCTACCCTGAAGGGGCAAGTGTTAATGACTCTCTACGAGGATAAACAAAAGAGGCCCAGAATGGACTGATTGTCTTACTTTGGATGACAAAACATTGATGGGGGTCCTGATAGCCTCTTAATGTCTTGGTTGCATAAGATGAATGGGGGAGATCTCTGCAGGAGTGCTTGTCTGATGCACCTGGGCAGTTTCATTGACTATTGCATTCAGATGTCTGGTCATTGACAGGATTACTGGAAGCCTATTAATTCTTCTCAATCTCATGACCTGGCCATGCTGTGACCACACTGACCTAGCCCAGGCATACAACCAGTGTCCTTCTTATCACATGTTTTCCAACCATAAGTGTCCAGTTTTTGATATTTCATGCCAATTTTGCTATCCTGCAAGATGTATGTAAGGGGTGGTAACAACTTAGTCTTCTTGAGATAGGATCTTGAGATCCTTCCCTTTCTCCCATAGCCTTGTAACCCAGAACAAAAGAAGGACAGGAAGAATCCTTTGGGTGGGACAGAGAGAATGATGCTGAGATGTTTACATCCCTAAATGGGACACATAAGTGACTCATGGCTTCTGCTCTCAATTTGTATTTTCTGGAATGTTCAATACAGTCTATTTTTCATCTGTTCCTAGGACTAGGTATGAAAAGTCTTTATGTTGACAGACATTATCTAATTGACAGAAAGGCGGGGATGGGAAAAGTATAGTCCTCCTGCTGTTATTGGATTGCCATCAGATCTCAATACTGAGTAGGCTGGCTAAGACTGAGAAGAAACTGCATAATAACATGGTAGGCCAAATCTTCCCTGCTCCTAATGTAAGAGGACATGGAAAAGATGAACTTCAAACTTTATAAATAGGAACTATTCTTTCTTTGGATTTTCTTTTCCCTTTGCATTGTGTAAAATCTGAAGTTAGAATGAAGACAAAAATGGAATCCTCCCTTTAAAAGGCAATAAACTTGATTTCCAATCCTAGGCAAAGTTGACTTTTGGGAATATGGTTCCCAGAATCATCTGGCCAACTAGTCAGTAGCCATATTGGTGGAGGAATTATAGGAGTTGTAGTCTGAAAAAGCTACTTTTCTGAGTTCTGCTGATTTCTTAAAGCAATAAGACATAGCCATCCCTGAGAACTTCCTGGAGACAGGACCACCTAGAATATAGACCTTTCATCTGAATCATATTTTTCCTCCTCCTAATTCATAACAGTAAGGGTGCTTCTGTGTTTAGATGAAAGAAGACTGGGACAGGCAGCTCAATGTAATAAGGCAATATCCAATGACTTTGTGTTAATCGGCTCCCAAAATAAATGAATAAGGTCACAAGAAATTATTGGTATTTATTGGGAATGCATTGTAACAGCAAATGAAAGAGGAAAATGAGTGAAAGAAAAAAGATTTAGGATGATAAGGACAAAGAAGGAGCATCAGTCAATCAGAAAGAGCAGCAACGAGCAAACAGAAGATAAAAGAAAACAAAAATGCCACACCATGCACATGATTTATTGCAAAAATATGAAACTCCTATAAAAAAAAATCTCATAAGCTCTCCTCTAGGGAAATGATGGCTTTCATTATTCTTATTCCACAGTCCCTTGAAGAAGAGCTTAGGCCCAAAACACATTGGGATTTCTGGGGATTTTATAAGAAGCTCACTTTTATGAAATGCTGGCAATTTTACTCTTAACTCCCTAACTGCACCATTTCTAGCTTTCTTCTTCTTCTTCTTTTTTCCTGGAAAGAACTTTGGATAAGAACAGTAATGAGAATCGAGACACCAGGAAAGAAGCAATTGCACATTTTGCCCAAAGATTTTGGTCATATCCTGGGTTTTACATGAGCTGGTGCCTTGCTTTTTAACTGAAAGCTGGGAATTTGGGTGAGCTAATGAGCCCCTCAGGGAGTAGGCTGAAAACTTCATCCCCCTTTGTCCTGTGACTTATCTGGTTACGCCCACTGTAGACCTTCTTGAAGCTATTTAGCTGCCTTTCACATTACACAATTATAGCATTATGATTCCACTTTAATTACCATGGCTGCATGGTATGAAATCCTGTGACTTGTGGTTTGATGAAATACTAGAGTTCTTTGGTTGAGAATTTTAAATACTCTTCCCTAAACTGCATTCATCAGGATTCCACAGGATGCAACCATGTCTGTTAAAAGTGGAATCATATTACTATAATTGTATGGTGTGAAAAGAAAAGAAGGAAGCAGGAAGAGAGTTATGAAATGGAATGCCAAGCTAGACCAAAGTCCATAAGGTCTAATGTTCCTGCAATTGTTAGGAAGTTAATCAAACTTTTAGCTGGTCCCCTTCAAGATGGTGGCACAACAACAGCTCTGAAAATATACAGAAATTGGGAACAGCTTGCTCTCTGTGTCACCTTTATGATGTCAATCTTAGAGCTATTTTTTAAAAATATAAAACACACCAGCCAGGATGAGGATGCTGATGGAAGTGCTCTTGAAAGTGGAAATGAGAGGGAGGTGATTCCCCAGCTCTGTACAGCCTGCTTGCTTTTCCAATTCAGATTTGGAGAGCTAGGAAATCCATTGGAACCAGTTTACATACACGACAGAGGAACACAGGATGCAGACAGAGGCGTATCTAGCATAAACAGCACCTAGGGCAAGTGTGGGAGTTGTGCCCTCTACCTCCAGGGCCATTTCCTCTGTCTCCTCCTTTGTCACTTCCAGTATTGCTTTTTTGCGCTCTCTGACTTTGGCGCCCAGGGCACGTACTTGTCAGCGGCAGGCTGGGGTCAAGCAGGCGTGGGTTGAGGGTCTCAGAAGCTCCGCCTGCTGAGGCTTCTGCCAGCAGACGAAGGCAACACAAACAGTCCTTACAGCAGGTGCTAATGGAAAGTAAAGAAAGGGTTACTTCACCCGAGGCGCTGGCAGAGAGCTGGACTGGCTGGATCTCCTGACATGGGCGTGGACGAGGGCAGGCGAGGCTGGGTCCAAACACGGGCAGAAGGCACACGGACAACCAACAGTTGTTGCCCCATACCTTCCTCTGCCTAACGCTGGCCTTAAGTAGGCCTCCAGGCAGGCGGCAGCCAATCTGTCAGCCGGCTCACAGCTGCAAGCCCTCAGCCGGGCTCATAGCTGTGAGCCATCATGCAGCTGAGAGCCCTCAGCCTGCAGCCGCCGCTCCAGCAGCCACCAGGACCGGCAGGCGGCCTCTTTGACACGCCACCGCCGCCGGAACGTGGGAGGAGGGACGGTAGCCTCTTCTGGATTGGGGCCGTGGGTGGGCGGTGCCCCAGGGTCGAGCCTGGGACCTGCCCACCCCAGCGAGCCATTCGGGCATTCCTTCTCAGGAGCAACGGCCTCCATGACGTCCGGGTGCTCTCCCTCTGTGGTGGCGGCCTCCGCGGCCTCCGGGCATTCCTCCTCATTGGCGGCCTCTGTGGCGTCCAGGCGCTCTCCCTCAGCGGCGGCGGCCTCTGTGGGGTCCGGGCGTTCCTCCTCGGCGGCGGAGGCCTCCGCAGTGTCCGGGTGACCCTCCCCGGCGGCGGTGGCCTCCGCAGCGTCCAGGTGGCCCTCCCTGGCGGCGGTGGCCTCCGCGGTGTCCAGGCGGCCCTCCCTGGCGGCGGTGGCCTCTGTGGCGTCCAGGTGCTCCCCTTTGGCAGCGGTGGCCTCCGCGGCATCCCGGGAGTCGTCTGGGTCCTCCTCCGTTTTGGGGGCCGCGTCCAAGGTGACCTCCGAGACGCCAGGGGGGCCGGCCACGCCGGAGCCCCCAACAGTACTCTACTTACCCCACCCTAGAAACACCTCTGGAAAGAGTTGGGAAGAAACCTCTTCCACAACGTTGGATGTCTATCTTTATGATAACTGTTGGATGCAGACCCTCACTTTCACAGTGAATCCCCAAATCTCAATAAAAAGATGAAAGGAAGAAACAGAATCATTATTTTTTTTTTACTACTGTTTTGAGCAACTTTTCAAGTGATGAGTCATTCTTTTCTGAGACTTTAAAAACAAAAGAATATTTCCATGAACAAACCTCATTTCATGGTGATTTAAGATTTGGGCATCAAGAAGACACAGAAAATTAACTTCAAATAAGCAAATGCCAGTTGCTCCAAAACTATTCATGCATTTTACCTCATCCTCAAAAGTCTAACTGCAACATTCTGGCTCTTTTGTTTTTGTTTTTTATGGGAGAAGGTGACTATTTTAAAATGCTAAACCCAAGTATCGTAAGACTGGCAAAATGTCAGTATCTCAAATTTAAATCAAACTATCTCGATGAAACACGTGAAGAGTTAATTTTCAGACCTTGACACAATCACTCCTTTACTAGAAGTCACGAAGTACACAAGATACACAGCATCTGAAAACTGTAGCTTTATTCATTATTCTTTATTACAATTGCCAAAAGATAATTATTTTTGCTATTTTCTAAGGTCCATTGGGCACTTTGCTTCTGTACTCATCCAACAATTCAACGCATACTCTCTTTGAATTCCAGGAGCTTTTGTTACTACATTAATCATCAGTTTTGGCATGTTTATTTTTTGTTTTCTATTACTCCGTTGCCAAAATGAACTTCCTTAGGCTCATCATACTTATAAGAATTTTCTCCTTAGAACTTCAGAGAAGTTTTTGAAATAATTGTAGTATGGTTTGTTTCCCATTCTGCTGCAATACAGAAAGATTATTTTCTGTGTACTGTGAACAACACACAACGTTCCACAACTCCTTGTATTTTAAAAAATGAAATTCAAAAAGACAATACTGTATTGTCTTAGTCAAAATTTTTGTTTCCATGGTAACCTCATCAGATTTTTTAAAAGGTTACCATTCGTATTGCATTCCTGAAGAGAGAAATAACACATTTCTCTTTTCTAGAGAAACTCTAAACTTGTCAGAGGACTAATAAAAAGAAAGATAGTTGCAATATGAAGTAATAGCAGAATGTTGGCTGCTAATGCTGAAGATGCATGGACTTCAACATTCTCAATGTATGTTCCTGCTTCCTACAAAACTAACTGGAGTTTTAAAATCTTTTCCCCCTTTTTTCTTTCCAACACTGAGTTTTTCCAATCCATTCAAAAGGGGAATGAGGTAGGTGGTAGATGGAGCGCTGCAAATAGAAAGAGACTGGTGGATCAATGAAAGAAAGCATTTCCCCTAACAAAATCCTACTATTTCTTCTATCTTACTACAAATTCCCTATGTGGTACTTTTGCTTAAATGAATGTCTGTCCCTTGAAAGCCATTGAGTGTATGACCACAGTGATTTATGGTTGTGTTTATGACTATGGCAAAAAGTATAAGAAAAAATGTCTTCATTTTTTCTTCAGACAAACACTGAATCCGGAGTAGGCTCAGACTAATACAAATTCTGCTGCAAATTCTGTTGAAAGCTGACTTGTGTAGTATAATGTGGGGGAGTTGTGGCCTTCAGCTGCACAGTTCAGTACTATGCCTGTCCTTCCATGCAATACCAGAAGGCTGTTCATCCTGGACTGAGGGTTGGGAGTGTACAGATAATCAATGCATTGTTACAGGTGTCAAGCAGTATGACTTACATTTACTAGCGTATTCTTAGAAATGTGTAAACAATCTGTCTCCACTGATATTCTGGCCTAGTCATTGGATACAGACCAGTAGGAATCTTGTTTTCACAGCATTTCCTGGGGCAAAGCCATATGCACAATAATTTCTTATTCTACAGTATGCCTTTGCTTGAATTGCCTTGCCCCCAAATTCCCAAAATAGGCAAATGTCACATGAGATTTCTTGCTCAGGCTAAGCCGAAATGCTCATTCTCATCTGTTGGCTTATTAGCAATGAAGAGCTGCCTCTTTTCATTGTAATTTTTCAGGAGACCTGCAAACAGGGGTGAAATACTTGGCCACTATAAAAGCAGCGGTTGCAGAGCTCTCTTTGACTTTCAGGATGGTGTCTCCTTTCATGCATTTCATGAGGGCTAGAATCATTTGCTTGATTCATTACACTTGCTTGGATTCATGACGATACCACCGTGTAGCAGTCCCTGCTGGACTGAAGGCCATATCATCCCACATGAGTCTGCCTGAGCTCTAAGATCTTGGAGGAGGTTCTTCTCTAAGTCCCACCACATTCCCTGGGACATTGGATGGGTGCGAAGGAGAGAGTCTTCTTGGTGATTTTTCCAAACTTTGGAACGCCCTTTATTGGGAGACTAGGATGGTTCCCTCCTTGTTCACTTTCTGCCACCAAGTGAAATCTTTCTTCCAATGTGAGCCTCCTCAAGCTCTGAGATCTTCAGGACAGGCTCTTCTCTTTGTCCCACCGCTTTCCCAAACATATTTGGTGGGAACAAGGCAGAGGTCCTTCAGTGGGGCTGTTCTCAGACTTTGGAACTCCTTCCCTAGAGATGCTAGGATGGCTCCTTCCTTGCTCTCCTTCCACCAGCGAGTAAAAATCTTTGTATCCCATCAATTATTTAGGAATCAACTGCAATGGGCGTTTATGGTGTCCTCTTTTTTTAAAAAAATCAGTGTTTTAATAAATTTTAAAAGGTTTTAACCCTATAGCTTGTTTTATACACACAGAAAGTTATCCTTTTAATTTGTACTGGTTTTAATATTTTCTAAGTTTCCATGAATTCCAGTATTGGGGAAAAGGTGAGATATAAATGAATCTAATAACAACAGATAACACTAATGATAATAATATAGCAGGCTTTCAGGAACTGTTTGCATCTGCTTTTATGGCTCATTTAATTTTGGCTATTTTTATAGTTTGTCTTTTAAATGTAGCATTTAAATGGTTTTGATTTTATACACTAATTGTTTCGTGAAATAATTTTTATATACATTTACGGAGGCAAGTGTGACCAAAATGATCAAAGGCCTGGAAACAAAGCCTTATGAGAAACAACTTAGGGAACTGTGTATGTTTATCATCCAGAAAAGAAGACTGAAAGGTGGCATGGTAGTTGCCTTTATCTAAGGGGACGTCATGTAGAAGATGGATTGAACTTGTTTTCTGCTGTTCCAGAGAAGACTGGAATATGAACCAATAGATTCAACTCATGAGAAAAGAGATCACACCTAAACAGTAAGGAGAACCTCTTGACCTCTCAGGGATCCTGCTTCTTTTATTTAAAAATAATATTTATTGAAAATTTATAAATTTGCTAAAAAGAAAAAAACACATAAAAACACATCTACATTTTACAAAAACAGAAACATATAGAAAAACATGCATAAACGTACGTATTCTGACATACTTACATATCTACATATGCATCATAGTAAGTTTCTATTTTTTTTTCTGGTTACAGAGTCTTATTCTTAACATTACATAAAGACATAAAGACATAAAATACTACACATTTAATTTTACTTCCTAAAGCCTTTAATTGTTGGAGGTGACTATTAATATTTCCTTTAACTTCTGTTGTCCACACATTTCTGTAATATCTTCCTTTCCAATTAATATAAATTCTGATCCTCAAATCAAATGTTTTTACATTTCAGAATAATATAATATTATATTACATTATAATATTATAATATTACGTTATAATATTATAATCATTACAAAGATTACAAATCATTACAAAGATCCAAGATAATCTACACGAGTATTTATATTTCAAGACCAGTTATGGCCATTTTGCCTCAGGGATCCTGTGTTACCGCGGCCCAGGCCTACCCGGTGATAGCACTTGATATCATTTTGATATCAAAACCATTCAGCCTTCTTCTGCCACCCCAGTCCATGTGTTTCTGAGGCCTCTGGACAAGCACGTAAACAGGCGCGGCCGGTAATTGTTGGACATTCCATTCTCCACCCAGGCAGGCAGAACAGAGCCAATCCGTTGCTTCAGGGACCTCTCCTGCAAACACCTTTTTGCTTAAGTGCAACATTAACAAAGGCATTTGGCTCTGAGCCGACAGACTTACAAAGCCAAACTAAGTACCTTGCATTTGCATACTGGCTACACTATTGTTAATCCAGTGCTAAGCCAATCATATTAAACCTGACCTTTTCCAAAGCTTTGTCCTGCTCCAAACTCACATTGTTCTCACTGAGTAAGGCATGGCCTGCAGTCACAATTCACCCTATAAAAAGCCCCCGATTCCGGGACCGCTTGGATCGCTCCTGAGTTCCATCCAGCCTTGCTGCCGCTGTGTCTGGCGAGCCATCCCCTCAGTACCACGTACTGAGACTCCATATCCATGAACTCAATCTTCAAACTTCTTCAGGACTATGAGACAGGTGTCGTATCACCCATTTCCCCCAAAAATCCCTATTTCCCACTTTTCCATTAGCTGTGTGATTGTGGTGTCTTTATTGTTTGTTTGTCTTTCAATAAAACATCATTTTTGCTATTTTAAAACTGTCTGACTGCTTGACTGACCTGACCCCGTAGATGCTGGGTTGCAAGATCCCTGCTAAGGTACCCTGCCTCTTGCCAGCCTTAGTGAGTGCTCCAGCTAATTTTCCCCAAAGTTGTATTATTGTGGTTTGGTTATTTGGGCGCCCCTCCCGGGACCTCCAGAGAACAGGGTAACACCTGCTTCTGATAATCACAGACTCATTTTTTTTTTTTTGGCTTTATGATTAAGCTGTATAGTCAACCAGAATCACAGTATCTGTTGGCATCCAAAATCAAAATGATAGAATTGTAGAATCATAGAGTTGGAAGACACCACAAGGGCCACTGAGTCCAACTCCCTGCCATGCAGGAATACATATCAAAGCATTCCCAACAGATGGTTATCCAGCCTCAGTTTAAAAACTTCCAAAGAAAGAGATTCCACCACACTCTGAGGCTGCATGTTCCACTGTCGAAGTGCTCTTACAGTCAGGATGTTCTTTTTTAATGTTTAGATGGAATCTCTTTTCCCGAAATTTAAAGCCATTGTTCCATGTCCTAGTCTCTGGAGCAGCAGAAAACAGAGTTGCCCCATCCTCCATATGACATCCCTTCAAATATTTAAACATAGCTATCATGTCATTTTTTAACCTTCTCTTCCCTGGGCTAAATACCCAACTCTCTAAGCTTCTCCTCATATGGCATGGTCTCCAGACCTTCTACCATTTTGGTCATCCTCCTCTGGGCATATTTAACACATTGTTTAATAGCACTGGGCCCAGGATGGAACCCTGTGGCACTCCACTAGTCACTTCTCTCCAATATGAAGAGGAGCAGTTGTTAAGCACCCTTTGGGTTCAAGTCAGTCAACTAGTTACAAATCCATCTAACACTAGCATTGTCTCTTACTAGCTTGTTCACAAGAATATCATGGGGGACTTTGTCAAAAACCTTACTGAAGTCAAGATATACTATATCCATAGCACTCTCTTCATCTACCAAGGTAGTAACTCTATTTATAACAAGGGTAGCCTTATTTCTTCTTGTTATTGGGGTTGTGCAACATAAAGAAAGAAAAAGGGGAGATAGTAAGGGTTTATATGGCTATCACTATTGCAAGATAGAGGCAAAAGATGAGATGAATTTTTGTGAAACCTACCTCCTGTAAACTTCCTCCAAAGGCTGAAAAAGTTTACTTGAGGACATTCAGCTCAGTACTAAGGATTACTCACTTAATCTTGAAATAAAAATGTTGCTAGGTTGACAGACCAATATCCCTTCACGTGCTTTGCTTAGTCATTGGTTTGTCCTTGCAAGCACTATGCCACAAATCAGTTAGAAGAAGTAAGGAGGCATTTCCTCCTTACTTCAGGAAATGGGAACAGCATCATTGTCACAGCCAAGATCTCTCACAAGGAAAGTGTGGGTGGATGAGATGGAAGATCACCATGATAGGATAGAGCAGGTGTTCCTTTGGATGAGGCTGCCATAGTTTCTGAGCTTCATCCATCACCAGCTCATGCAGCAGATGTCAATTGCTGTAGTTTTTGGCTTTAGTGACTTCAAAGCAGCCCCTGCAGGCATCTCTTCTAAGCACAGTCTTTCAGTGACAGGTCACCCACGTAGGCCAGTGGCAGTTATTCTTGACACATTTTTCAATAGCTTCCCTCATATTACTTATTCTTAAAAAATCCTTAGCCACAAAGATTCATGCTAGAACACTAAGCAGTGCTTATGATATGTTACAACATGACAGGTAGAGAGACAAACAAATGCTAAAATATAGTTGATAGGGATTACTGTTGAGAACACCCAATGTACTTAATGTACTTCAGTCCATATATTTGTTGGACTACAGCTCCCTGAATCCCTGACCATTGGACTTGCTGGCTAGGGGGAGTTGTCATCTAAGACATCTAGAAGGCATCAGTCTAGAGAACGTTGCATTAGTGAAATCAGCTTCTTTCAGGTTCTGAAGCTTGATTCATATGAGTGGGGACAGAGCCGCTGTTCTATATGCAATTTGAGAGCATAGTAATCTCTGTAGAGAGGAATGGAATGAGTCAGAGGAGGAGGAAGAGTGTGATGTCAACATGGATGATTAAGAAGCCACCAAGCTCGTCTGAACTACAGAATCACCACAGGTAAGACTGAAGTGTCCTGCCACTTTACTTTTTTGGACTAGAATTCCCAGAATCCTCAAGCCAACATGGCCAACTTGCCACAGTGGCTGGGGGATTGGGGGAATTATAGTACAAAAAGTAACTTGGTCAGGCTCTGACTGCACCTGAATTTCTATAAGACGTTCACTAGCACCAAGTGATTTTTGTGCCTGACAAAATGGAAGTCAATTTTGATTAAGACTACATATGTTCACAGTTAGGGTTGCCAACAGCCCTGTCCAATTCCACTGAAGAAAGTGTTACAACTCAATTTCATGAAAGATTAAGTCAAAACAACAAAGCATGGCTTGCCAATAATTATGCATGATACACCACTTGTAAACAATGCTCAGCTAAGCTATCCAAGAAATAAAATGTTGGAATATATAAACAATGAAGGCAGATATAGAGAGCCAGTGTGATGTAATGGTCTGAATGTTGGACTACAGCTCTTGAGACCCTAGTTCAAAACTCTGCTCAGCCATGGAAACCCACTGGGTGACCTTGGGCAAACCGCATTCTCTCAGCCTTGGAGGAAAGCAAAGGCAAATCCTTTCTGAACAAATCTTGCCAAGAAAACCCCCTGATAGGTTCACCTTAGGGTTGCCATACGTCAGAAACAACTTGAAGGCACACTACAACAACAACAAGAACAACAATAACAGAAAGCATAAAGCAATAGTTTAGACATTTACCACAAACACAGTATTACATAATATACTGACACACTAACCACTAACTCAAAGGTAACAATGTTTATCCTAGAGACAACCAAAGATAGAATGCAGAGAGTTTCTTGAAGCACACAGCTCCCTTGTTACATCTGCTTCACTGGCTATCAGCCTGTTTCTGGAGACAATACCAAGTGCTGGTTATGACCTATAAAGTCCTACATGGTTTGGATCCAGGCTGTCTGAAGAACTGGATTTTCCCACACAATGGGAAATGTCTCTAGGGTTCCATGCTTGGGCTCTGAGCAGACCCTTCTCTTTGTCCTGCTACTCTCACAGGCACATCTGGTGGGGACAGTGGCAGAGCTTGCAGTGTGTGGAGAAGGGGGTGGGAGAGGTGCAGAGCTACAGCACAAGGGGCATGGCCACTGTGTGCAGGGGTGTGGCTGCAGAGCATGGGGGCATGGCCACGGGGTCATGGCCAGGGTTGGATGTCCCAGAAACATTTCTGCCCAGACCAAATTGCCTCCCTGCCCCCATGTTCCTATGCGACTGGGTGGGGATGAAAGAGTTGTGCAACTGCCTTCCAAAGGAAGGCTATCCTTGTCTCTTCCTGCTTGCCCTCTAACTGGCAAACAAATACCTTATTATTTCTGTGGGCTTTGGTCAACTGAGAGTCTTTTGGACTTTAAAGGCTATCTTCATTTAATGGTGTTTAATTATATTTGTATCGTAACTTTTTGTTGGTTTGCTCCTTATTCATTACCATTTTTAGCTGTAACTGTTATCTATTTTTAACTGTACCTTTTAAAACATTTTGTAAGCCACGTTGAGTCCCAGTCTAGAGGAAAACATAGGATAGAAGTTAAATATATTAATAAATAACAACATTAAATTCAGAACTTGGAAAAGTTCACTGGGATCTTAGATTGGCTACTTAGTTATAGAGACAAAACTAAATAATCTTAGTTAAAAAGACTTGACTTAATTAGCATCTCCTGGCTCAACACCTCCTCAGCTCTCCTTCAGAGACAGTTACCAGATTGTGTGAAGGAAGGCTGTTCAGCTTCTGATCAGGATGCAAGGAGGACAATGTTTCCACCCCTATCACCAATGAGTGAACCTGTGATAAGGATGTCGGGGGGGAGTGTCCTGCTTTTGATTGTCACAGCCTCATTCACTGGTGGGAAGGGGGTAGAAATGTCATCTATCTGCCTTCACATCAAGTGCTGAAGGGACCTCTTGCACCAGGTTCAGCAGTTTGCTCCTAACATGGACTGGTACAGCATTTACATTAGTTTCCCTAAGTAAATACCACTCTATTGCCATCCCATACTGAATATAGACCAGTTACAGATCCAAATCTCTAGGTTATGAATCCATAACTGTGCTACTAAACACCAGCTATTATTTCTTTGGACTACAATTTCCAGAATCCCCCACAGAGCTGGCTAGAGAACTCTGGGAGCTGTAGAAGCCTTGACTAAACTATGGTTTGACATGAACAAGCCTCATGCCTTTCTTTCTTTCCTCCAGTTCCTTTTTTAGCACAATTAATAATTCATCCTATGATTCTGGGATAGTCTTAAACCATAATCCCAGTCAGGCATTCTTGACTGTACATGATATAAGGAAGTATGGTGGCCTGGTGGACTCTGTTGTGGCTTTTTGTTTTTGAGAATTTTGTAAACACAGAAAGATACGAATAACTACCCATGATGATGATGATGATGATATCATAATCTCTAACTTGTTTTAATATAAGTATGCTCCTGCTTGCCAAACACTAATTACCTTCAGAAGAAGGGCCAGTTTCTTCATTTATACATTTCAAGGAAACCAGGCAGTTCTGAAAGCTGAGAAAGGACTCTTCAGTTCTAGAAATAAAGACACAGAGAAGATTTAATGCCTATAAATTAGTCTTAGTGAAAAGTTCCTACAAATTAAAGTCACCAAAAAGTCCAAAAGTTGTTAGAGTGACTAGGAAGGCACATAAAACCCAAACAAAATTGGAAGAAAAAATCAACAAGAGGTCAAGAACTGACATGAGGGAGACAACTAATGTATACTTTAAGCAATTCAGGCAGAATTCCTTTAGTGCCTGTCTGGCCAGAATGGAGATGTGATTACAAAAGTCAGCAATTGATGGAAGTGTAAATTAGTTCTCAAGACAGCAGGAGACATCTTGAAGAACAGAGATCATTGAGATGCTGAGCTACTAATGAGATATGTGGGGTTAAATGGATAATAAGATGAAGCAAGTCAGGTCAGGTAAAATGCCTTGTGTTGGAGGTGACTCAGCTCTGGCCAGACATATATAATCAACACATTCCTCTAACTATAGAGAATCTTATTTGCCATATTTTCTTGCCACTAGTTACAGTCCCAACACCAATTGCGTACTGACCAAATCAGTAAAACTTACTATATACTTTCCCTTGGTCCTTGCTAAACTGGAAGAGAAACAGGATAAAAAGTCATAAATAACACTATTTGCATCACACTATGGAAATAGGTGAATTCTCTTTTGAAGGCCATTCACGGTTTTCCTCACATTTCCCTTTCTTTGTTATTCACAACACAATCAGTTGGTCCTTTTTAATCTAGAGGTACTTTCAGGGGTCACAAATCACTGATTAAAAAAATCATTTTAAATGTCCTTATGCAAACTCTCCTGTACTCATTCATCCTTATAAAATTCCTTGTTATGTTAGTTGTTTTTGTAGATCTGCAACTGATATCTCTAACAGTATGCAATATTTGGACCACAAGCCAAACAATTTTATCTATGATACTTTCCTTAGGAACTGTCAAATTTAGATATATAATTGAAGCATGCTTATATTTTGCTGGTCCTCTTGCAAATAGACCCTTCTTTTACATTACAGTTTCATGCCCACACACTTGAAAGAAAGCCTGTTAAATTCCATGGGACCGATGTCCTAGCAAACATGTACAGATTGCCATATTAGACCTCTTATTGCCTGTCCCTACAAAAATATATTTGTGGAAGCCCTCAAGGCTCATGTAGCAGTGTTGGTCTTTTCTTCTGAGACTTTAAATGGAAGAAAGAACCAAAAAGTAGATGACCCAGGCAAATACCTTGTAGTGCTTAAGAACTAAATGTACTTTAAAACTAAACAAATAATATAGCAGTGCATGATCTTCTCTTAACCTTCTTGCACTGCAAATAGAGTGAATTTACTTCCTGGGAAAAGGGAAAATCTACTACTAGCAGATTCCATTGAGGATTTTGCTGGCATCTCCAGCAGTCACCTAATACTAGAAGGCACAAGTATCTAAGGGGCAAGTTGGTTTGCCTGCCAGATGTAGATGTCCCTGACTGAGGAATAGTTACTGTGTGTTGTCAGGTCAGTTTTGCTTTCCCTGCCATGCAATGCCATGTTATGCTACATAATATGATGTTTCAAAATATGCTTTATTATGCCATTAAGGCATGATGGGATCGGGGGAGAAACAGTGTGCTGGGAATGAGGGAAAGCTATTTTAATGATCATTGATAAGGATGAACAGATGCAGTTGCAAGGTCATGCAGTTGCCAGGCGGAATGAGAATCTGGGGAAAAAGAGTTTTTTCCGTTAGCTCTCAGATAGAATGCTTGCATACACTAATTTGTCATGTTACAGCTTATTATGTACTCCAAATCCGATAATTCTACAATCTTGGCAATTGCCAAAGCATGCTGAGATCTTTCTTTTCTCTTTTGAATAGAGCTTTTGAACCGTCTAAACTTGTTCTGTGAACTTGAAGCTAGCCAGTACGTGACATGTGCCTTCAGGTTGATTTTGGCCATTTCCGCACTATACGGTTATTGTGCTATTATTCCACTTTCAACATCCTATGGAATCCTGGGGTTTGCAGTTTAGTGAGGGGCCTTTAGAATTCTCAGCCAGAGAGCTCCTTGGCCTCAGTAAACTATAAACCCCAGAATCCCACAGGGTGTTGAAAGTGGGATAATAGCATTATAACAGTATAAGATGGACATGGCCTTTGACTTACATGGCCTTCACCTGGGGTTTTCTCAGCAAGGTTTATTTATTTGTTATTGCCTTTCTCTTAGGCTGAGAGTGTATAGCTTGCCTAAGGTCTCTGGAAGTATAGACTCCACATGATTTAGGAGAAAGTCCTTACAAGTAAGCCAATTCTGCAAGTAACTTTGATGACCTATACCTGATACATTATTGAATTAATCTAAAGAATCTAGAAAACTACACAAAAGTAGGCTGTTTGTTTTCTTGTCCACTTATTTTTCTAGAAGTCTGGAAGTTTTCTAGAATGCTGGGAACTACAAAAACAAAGGCCATTTTGCACTGTACCTTTTTGCGTGAGGGGGCAGGGCGTCTCGTGCGAGAAGCCTCCTCCAGGACGACGACGCTTCCCACCTCGTTCCTTCCGCAGGCACTTCCTGCTAGCGCGTCCATTGCACTAGCGCCCCGCCCCTTCCTTCTGCAGGGCACCATGGGAGCTGTAGGCTCTGTGGGGGAAGGAAGCGCGACCCGGCCACCTTGCAACACTCCACATAGCAGTTAAGTGCGCATGGGCACCGCGAGCGTTGCGCGAGCGCGGGTAATTTTCGGCTTCAAGCTGAAAATCATAAAATAGCCCGGGCGCTGCATCAGCCTTGTGAGCGCCACACAAGTGGGGGGGTGTCGTGCAGTGTGACACTCCCATTTGCGCGGTGCTCAAGGGGCGCTCGCGTGAGAAAAAATGAATGTGAAAAGGGCTAAAGTTAAGCATTTCTTAGGTCCCATTGATTTCACCAGGATTGAACACTTCACTCTCCCACTAAAATAAGTGGGACTTAAACATGATTTCAGTGACAGTCCTATACACACCTACATGGAAGTAAATCTCATAGAATTCAGTGGGAGAGACTTCTGAAAAGATGTCTATAAGATTGCACTGTCAGTTTCTGGTGTATTTTTAAATATTGTTGATTGCTTTGTTTTTTAGGAAAGAATTAGATATGGGAGAGGGGGGCAGAAAAAAGTTCCTGCTTTTTAATTTAAACCATTATCATTCCTATGGCTCTCACACATTTTTTGAATTCAGCATGTAGGTTTTTAAAAATGGAAATATCAGCTATGACTCCTTTCCCTCCTTCTTCATCTCCCTCTCTCCCTCATGTATACACACACACACACACACACACCACACACTCAAGTTGCTGTTTGCATTTTTAAAATCCTGCATGATAAATGCAACAGACAATTTTAACAGCAATTGCAATTATTAGAAGAGCAGCATGTGCACACATATACCAACATACTGTCTCAAAATAAGTGGGAAATATACAGCTCCATAATGCCATATTTTGAATTAGACTGCCTCTTTCCCTTACTGAGAAGGGATGTGTATGAGAACTCCTTTCAGGGTGAACAAATTGTCTGCCTGTGAGCCAGAGCTTTTACAACATTTCTTTATTTGCTGCATTGGACATAGCTTGCAAACATCCACTCTATATAAAAAGGGGAACCAACTCTGTGATGCATAGGGCTGTTGTGCAGGAAACAGACTCAGGTTGGCAAAATATGAATCATCGTTACATGGCAAGATACCATTTTAAAAGTAATTTGTTCCCATTATTGATTACCACATCTCAGAGGCAGTCTGTGGGTGTTACTCAAAAAGGTAAACCATTGTTTTGCCTGTATCCCTGCTTATTACAATTTTGTCACTCTCTATTATTTTTTCTGAGGACAAAACCATTAGTATTCATAAAAAAATGGCATAAAATCTGAAAAATTCCCCAGAAAATAGCACTTAGTAACTATAAACTCCTACTGGTTACCACAGTAATGTCATTGTTACTCATTGTGTTACACTTGAAACACAACTTCATTCTGCCCTTGTCACCCCAAAAGAGCTTACTTACAGTTAACACTGTCACTTGTAACTTGTTACCTCCAAGGTTTTGTTCTTGGCAGCATCAACCAGGTATTAGAAAATCAGTGGAGGAGGGTTTGGTCCTTTAACCAATACATCATACTCTCCTCAGGAACAGATTTAGCCTTTCAAGCCTCTGAATCATTATTCCCCAAACTCCACCACCCATTTGGAATAGGGTTGAGACATGTGTTTGCAAGAGGTACCAGAGTTGTTTTCAAGTTAACACTCCAAAAGGTTTTATGGTCCCATAATTAGCTGAAAAGAGAGAGAAATTAACATCCTTAGGGTTAATTAAATACAAGCTGCTCTGCACACTTGACCCAGAGAAAATCACCACTGACTGGAACAGCTCATTAGAATCTGAAAAACAGATGCAAAGAACAAGAAGAACCAATTCTTCCTTAAGCCCCACATTCAGTTTGTGATTGAGCACTGTAAACAAAGTCCTGCCAAGCTGAGAAGTTTGTGAGACTGAAAACACAATGCATTTTAAGAAGGACAGACATCAATAAAAAAGAACAGAGTTGTGAAAGTCTCTTTGGGTAGCCCAAAGTCCTCCTATATAGACAAGCCTGGCCCAAGACATTTTGTAGCCTGAGACAGTGCAGGATATTGCACTTCCACCCACCCAGTCAAAATTCATAGTACCTGCAGTGAACCAAGTTATTTTTAGCACACGATGTAGAATATCCCTAATCCAGCAGTAAAAATACAGTAATAACTAAATGGTTAATAAACAATTAGCTGCCCTCTTATGTCACCCAAAATCTGCTGCCTGAGGCAGCTATCTCACTCTGCCTAATAGTAGGACCAGCTCTGCTTACAAAAGACATTAGACTCCTCCTCCTCAATATAAAGAGCTCTACATCTAGAGAGCAGACTGAGTAGGTACTGTGGTCACCAGGACAGTCTTACTCACTACAGAGTGGTGTATTATGTTCCTCTTTTAATTATAGTAAGTATTTCTAAATTTCCATATTGACACATAAATGTTGATTTATCATTTTGCAATTGAGCCAGTGAGTTTACTGTAGGTGAGACTTACAAACAAAATTCTGGACTGAGTTAGGAAATGTAGCCTCTCATTTATTCTGATTAGTTAATATCCTGTCCTTCAATGAAGTTCTCAAGGCATGCTACAGAACCACTGATTGTACCTAGTACAAATCTACATCTGGGGGTTAAACTATATGATGCATTTAATGTGTATAATGTAATTTATAATCCTATTGGTTTTACTCTAGAGCTAAAGTAACCCCTATAAATTATGGGTTTGTCTCAGTGGGAGAGGAACCTTGTTATGTTTATAAAGACTGAGTGAGGAAGAGAGTTGGAAGGGGTGCCTATTTCATGATTCCTAGGGACCAAGTACAAATGAACACTGCAAAAATAATCACAATGGTTTAAACAGTTTGCAAAATTCGATCAAATTTGAAAATAAAAAGCAACAATACAATAACATCTATATTAAATCCAACACAAATTCAGTCTCCTAAACCCAAATGAGTTGTCACTGCAAGACTTGCTGGCAGATCTCTTCTGTATATGCCACACAATAGTATGCAACCTTAGATGTAACCTTAAAGACCTAAATCAAAATACAAAACTGATAATTGAAGCAACATACAGATTCTATTGTTGAATAAGTTACGCTTCTGTTGCCTCTTAAGTCTGCATGCCAGTCTGACGGCAGATCCTTGACATTTGTTTTAAAATCACCCTTACATGGGGATAAAAAGTGTGTGTGGAGGGAACCCTCCACTGGTTCTTCTCCAACCTAGGGGGGGGAAAGAGTCCTGTTTAGGATGTAAATCTTTACTTATTTGATTATTTTGCATAAGAATGAATCATTTCATAAATCTTCTTCCTGGTGGGTGAGTTTATGAAAGTTTTTATACTTTTTTTCAATGATGTTTCCATTTTGGGACTTTTTTTGCGGGGGGGCATTATTTGTGCAAAAGCCACCAAAAGAACAAATAGATTCTGTGGAAAAAAATGCTGTTTTCTGTGCAGAAGTTTGTACAAAAAAACTCCAACATTGAGCAAAAGGCAGTCTTCTCAATGCATAGTTCTCTGCACAGAAACATTATAACAAAAAATTGTGCAGAAAACTTATTTTGTGCAAAACACAAAATTTATGTATAAGAAAGCAAGGATTTCATCCCCTAAGTTTACTTCAGTGAAAAACTGTTTGGATGTTTTTTTAAAGCTAAACTGAGGGGTTCTGTGCATATGAATTTTTCACAAAGAAGTCCCAGAATTACACAGTGGCTGACCATTTTCTTAACAACATATCTTAACTTGCTGAAAACCTGTGAGTATTCTTTACATTGTAATCCTGTGGGCCAAAAATTGCTCCCGAGGCAAATGGCATTTGCCCACTTCTGGTCCTGAAGTTCTGGTTTTCGTTTTTGAACAAAGTGAAACACATTGTAATATTCCTCCTGCCAGATTCATCAAAGTGGCCAGCAGTTTCAATGAAGGAATGGCCATGGAGTCGTTGCCTAAATCATTATATCCACAAAAAGCAAGAACAGGTGCAACTTGCAGGATAGCTTCATCTGGGAGTAATATTTTCCTGTTTAGTCACACAAAAGAGGATTACTGCCAACAAGGTAACAGGGTTTGTGTTATTGAAATTAATTTGTCTATAAAATGGCTTTTCCCTGATGCCTACTGTATGACCTACACAGCAGAAAATGACGGAGCAGCTGACCTGCCAACCAGCAACCTGGGGGGAAAGGTACAAGTGTCTACATTTGAAGGCCAATCCACTTCTAGGGTGACACATCACCTTACCAGCAGGGGTCCCACCAGGAGTTCAGTCGGACCTATTATTGCAATTGGGAGTTCATCCAAGTCCAAAAATAAAATTGCTTAATATCTGGTGTAGCAGACTGTGAACACATTAGCAGACAGGGCAAACACATGGGAAGACTGCGGTGAAATTAACATGCCAATGGGGGCTGATGCAGCAAGCTTTGGGCAAGCAGCAGGTGACAGAATGACTTGCTTGGCAAGTGTACCTCTAGGGATGATTGCAGAATGACCAGAAGTGTTGCTCTCTGCAGAAGAGCAACGTACACAGCAGACGCAGGAGTTGTTGAGCAGCTGGTAAGGAAGCAGAGCAGCACGGCCGTCCAGCTCTGTAGGACAGAAGCATTATTGATGGTTCATTAGCTTCATGAATGCTTTTTTATGGTTATCGCTGTTGCTTTTGCCAGATTTCAACTGACAAAGAAAGAGGCAGTCTTGCCTTCAATGGCAGACAGAACAAAGGAAATCAATTTATATACTCAGCTGGTCTTTCTTTTCAGAAATGACCAGGAAACAGTTATTAAAGACTGGTGATTTTCAGAACTCCAGCAGCACCTATGAAGAGCCCTGCTGGATCAGTCTGAAGACCTGTCTAGTCCCATACCTACTTTCCCACAGTGATAAATTGCACATCTGTATGATCTTTTCACTTGACCTGAGGAAAGAGACTCTACTACATTTGCAAAGGAGAAATCTTTGCAGCACCTATGGATGGCACCATAACTCTGCTGCAGGGCATGTCTTTCCCCACTAGAAAGTCTTGAGTAAAAATCCTAGCATGAAGGCTTGCTGATAGTAGAGCTAGAGATAGGAAAGGCAGCTGCATGAGAACCCAGAAAACTGCCATTACTCACAAGGAAATAGTAACCTTGCTGTTGTGTGTCTTCAACTCATTTCTGACTTATGCAACTCTGAGGCAAACCCATCATGGGTTTTTCTGGGGGTTGAGAGTATGTGATGTGCCCAAAGTCACACAATGGGTTTCCATAGTTGAAGAAGGAATTGAATCTTGGTTTCCAGGGTCACAGAACAACACTCAAACTACTGTACCATGCTGGCTATCAACATATTAGTAGTAGCGGTAATAGTTGTAGTTGTTGTGTGCCTTCAACTCATTTCTGACTTATGGCAACCCTTAGATGAACCTATCATGAAGTTTTGGGGAGATTAAAAGTATGTGATGCACTTTAGGTTACCCAGTGGGTTTCTCTGGTTGAGCAGGGAATCGAAACCTGGAACATTTTCTGGTCAGACCGAGTCAAGGAGCAAACAGAAGTGAAATAATAATTGTGGTTTTTATTAAAATACAATCAAACAGTGTATGCAGCACACTCACACAGATAACTATAGAAATAAAGGTTGGAGTGGGATAGAGGGATTTTTAAGAGGAGCTGTAGGTTTGGGTAGTACTACCCCTGTCCTGAAGCCTGGGTAGTCTGCAGCAGAAGTTCAGAGGTATGGAGTTCTCAGTATGTGGGACTGAGGGGAAGGCTCACCAAGCAAAGTGGCAGCAAGGCAAGATGGAAGTCGGGACTGATCTGAAGAAGCTCTCAAAGTCAGGGGTTTTTATAGGGGAAAATGTGGCCGTAGGCTAGTCCGTACTTGGGGAAAACAATGAGTTTTGGGCTGGAGACAAAGCCTCCGAAAGATCAGAATTTAGCATGATTGAGTTAAGTCCAAATTGTCAATAGAGTAGACAGTATGCAAACACAGAGTGCTTGACAGATGAGGATTCTTCTAATCAAGCTGCTTGCTCGGGGCAGGGAGTTCTTTGTAAGTAACGTGCATACATAATAGAGTACTTGCCTTTGAGGTCTCCTGAAGCAGTGGGATGGCTATTTCTGGCCTGCCTGTATTTGTTTGGAATATTACAGCGATTAGCGGCCATGCCTGTCTGCGAGCTTGTCCGGGGGACTTCACAGCACATGGAGAGGAATAGGTAAAGAAGGCCAAATTATTGATATCAAAGTAATATCTAATATCCCTCAAGTCAGGGCTAGAAACTACAGTAACAATGTTAAAGGTATATGTGAACGTTCTGCTCAAATAGTTTATCCTTCCCTGCACAACTTGGGGACACATTTATAAAACATCTTTTTGCAGCATGTTATATAAAAATCCATCTCAATGGAGAAATTACCACCAATCTTTGAGAAACGTGAATGTGTTACATGAAAAAATAGATGAAGATTTTTATTATTTTTTCCCCCCAGTGGATGGAGTGAGGGGCATAGAAAGACCTGACCAAGACTGGGGGGGGGGGGCAAAGCTTCTATATTGGGGGCAGGGAGGGTAGTGTCTTAACTTAGCTGACTTCAGGAGGTAGGTGGGCTTTCTTTTCTACCTTTAATAAAAATGTGGAGCCTCATTTGCAACTAAAAGCTCTTCATGGTCTCCTATCTTCTCTACATTCTCTCCTTTTCTTTCTTTTAAGACTCCCATGGCTCTTCTAAATGTCCTCAAATGGCCACATTTCCTGGAACGAGAATGGAAATAGCATGCTTTCAATCACCTAATAACAAAGGCAGGGGCAAAAAGTAAGGTTTAGCATCAGGAATAGCTAGGCCATTGTTTTCAGCTGACATACGTTTAACCCTTCTTAGGAGTCTCATGCCCTCCAACATTTTACAGATGAAAATTAGAATACATTTGACTGACCACCAACAGAGACTGGTCAAAAGGGTGTAGCCAGACAAGATGAGGGCAAAAGTTATGAATAAGGAATAACACACAAAATTTCTATTTCAAGCAAATAGACAATGGAATGTATGTACTGAGCCTAGGAAAGCCTGGGGTGGGATGGGGTGACAACAATGACTCTATGGGGAAGGGCAAGGCACTGCCCCCTCCTCTCCTGTCTCTTCTGCTGAGTAGAGTAAAAACTACTTTTGCATTTTGAACTCAGCCTGCAGAAACTGAAGTAAACTGAGGACAAAAGGGAGAAGTGGGAGGAGGAGGGAGAACCGGGGAAATTTTAAAAGTTGCTAAGGAAGTGGGAAAGTAGAGGATTAACTGGGACTGCCTCTGCCAAACCAGGGCAGTTAGAGAGTAAGGAATCTTGGTCTTTTGTTTTTAAAAATAAATTAAAACACACAGAGAAACTTATGGGATACACACATTAATGTTCATTGCTCCTGGTGGTTTAAATAACTGTCTACATTTGTCAATTATCTGTAGTATTATTAGGTATCTTAGTTCCATTTGCCATAAACACAGGGGCCATTCTGCACTACACTATTATAGCGCTATTATTCCACTTTCATCCTATGAAATCCTGGGGTTTGCAGTTTAGGGAGGGGCATCTTTGGCCTCAGTAAATTACAAACCCCAGAATTCCACAGGATGTGAAAGTAATAACAGTACTATGTGTAATGCAGAACTGTGAAGGGTTTCTAAACAGACTAGTTACTTTGTCTTTTGAGAACTAATGCTTTATTTCTTGTCAAACTGCCCTTAGGCCATTTCTGCACTATATAGTTATAGTGCTATTATTCCACTTTCAACATCTTATGGAATCCTGGGGTTTCCAGTTTAGGGAGGAACATCTTTGGTATCAGTAAACTACAAACCCCAGAATTCCACAGAATGTTGAAAGTGGAATAACAGCGCTATAACAGTGTAAGGCAGAAAGGCCCATAGAATCATAGGGCCTTTCTGCACTACACTCTTATAGTGCTATTATTCTACTTTCAACACCCTGTGGAATTCTGGGGTTTGTAGTTTACTAAGGCCAAGGAGCTCTCTGGCTGAGAATTTTAGTTGACCCTCACTAAACTACAAACCCTAGGATTCCATAGGATGTTGAAAGTGGAATAATAGCACTATAATTGTGTAGTGCGGAAAGGCCCATAGAATCAAAGATTCAGAAGAGACCACAACGGCCATTGAGTCCAACCCTCTGACATGCAGGAACACACACTCAAAGCACCTCCAGCAAATGGTCATCCATTCTCTGTTTAAAAAACTCCAAAGAAGTTTCCCGCCACATTCCTAGGCAGCATATTCCACTTTCAAATGGCTGGATGAGGAAAAACAGACTGAAGCTGAATCCAGATGAGACGGAGGTACTTGCTGTTAAGGGCCCTAGCCCAGGTATGGAGGTTTGTCAACCAGTTCTAGACGGGGTCACACTTCCCCTGAAAGACTGTGTCCGCAGCTTGGGGGTGCTCCTGGACTCGCCACTTCAGATGACAGCTCAAATTGATGCGGCAGCCAGGAGTGCCTGCTATCAACTTCGGCTGATACGCCAGCTGCGCCCCTTCCTGGACTTGGAACACCTAAAAACAGTGGTACATGTGCTGGTAACTTCACGGCTTGACTTCTGTAATGCGCTGTACATAGGGCTACCCATGTGCTTAGTCCTGAAACTTCAATTAATTCAGAATATGGCAGCCAGGTTGGTCACCGGAAGATCTAAAACTGACCATATAACACCTATTCTGAAGTCTTTACACTGGCTGCCTATTAGTTTCCGGGCACAGTACAAGGTGTTGGTTTTTACCTTTAAAGCCCTTCATGGCTTGGGGCCAGCCTACCTGCGGGATTGCCTTCTCCCATATAATCCGCCCCACACATTAAGGTCCTCTGGGAGGAATTTACTGCAGCCAGTCAGAACTAGGTTGGTTGCAGTTACCCAGAGGACCTTCTCTTCTGTCGCTCCTAAGTTATGGAATGGCCTGCCAGAGGTGACCCAGCACATTACCAGTCTTGACTGCTTTAAAAAAACAGGAAGGCCTGTTCTCTTCCGACAGGCCTTCCCAAACTAGTGTTCCACCGCCTCTCATCATTTGTCTCTTTGTTCTAATTTTGTTTTTAATTTGTTTTAATAATTAATGTGTTTTAGGGGGATAGAAGGGTTGGTGGGTGGGGAGGATGGGGTACATTTTAATGTTGTATTTATATATTTTTGTAATGCCGCCTCGATCCACTGGGAGAGGCGGGATAAAAATAAATATCATCATCATCATCATCATCATCATCATCATCATCATCATCTTACTGTCAGATGTTTAGGTGAAATCTCTTTTCTTGTAGTCAGAATCCATTGCTCTGTGTCCTAGTTTCTGGAGCAGCAGAAAACAAGCTTGCTCCATCTTCAACATGACATCCCTTCAAATATTTAAACATGGCTTTCATGTCACCTCTTAACCTTCTTTTCATCATGCTAAACATACCTAGCTCCCCAAGCTGCTCCTCATTGGGCATGGTTTCCAGACTCTTATCCATTTTGGTGATCCCTGCTTTGGTGTTTCCTTAGTTCACTGTCTCTTTAGTCATGTGTTCTGAAGTTCTGCCAGTATGTCACCTGTTTGATTTAGCTCTTTAACTCTGTGTTTGTTCTATATAAGAGGTTACCTCCTACATTTGTCCATGATGCTTTGCATGTATCTACATATGTAATCATGTTTTGATGGGTAGGTTTGCTTCACTCACATCTATGGCTTTTGTGTGTGTGTGTGTGTGTGCTTTTGACTATCTGTAAATATTATTAATTCCTATATAATCATTGGTGACTAATTTATTTTGACTATGACCAGTTTTGGTTGAATGCTCTACTTACCTCACATCACTGATGAAAAATAGCGGAAATGACTTCATATTTCTGGGACAAGCCGTCACAGTCAGTTCCTCTGTGGTACACAGCCATTCTAGAATTTTCTATTTTGCATGTACGATCTGCTCTTATATGGATTCTAATATCTCCAAATCTAACTCTGGGACCTCCTGTGAGGATTAAGGACTACTTATTAGAATTTGAAATCACATCTGATACTCAGCAGATATCTTCTGGTACTGTGTTAGAACTTGTCTCCATAAGTTACTACATATTGTATTACTCCATTGCCTACAGGTTGTTATAATTGCATATTTTCTTCTTGTTTTTTTTTTTTGCCTTCTTAGAATTGTTGTTGTTGTTGTTGTTGTGTGCCTTAAAGTTGTTTTTAACTTATGGCAACCTTAAGGGAAACCTATCATGGGGTTTTCTGGCATTTCAGAGTGCCTGATGCACTCAAGGCAACCCAGTACATTTCCATGGCTGAGCAGGAAATTGAACCCTGGTTTCCAGGATCATTGTCCAATGCTCAAACCACTACACTATGCTGGCTGTCCTTCTCAGAATACAGTGATACATTTAACTAATTAATTAAATGCATTTAAATGAATACAATTATTTATATTTTGCTGACTATTTCGGTCTCTTTCTATTTCTTGGTGGCTTTGGGGGGGGTCTTTTTGGGGTATCTTTCTGGTTGGGAAACCCTCCTTCACTTCTTGTGGATGCCCTTAATATCACAGTTATTTAGTAGGGAAGGGAAATCACTCAGTACATGTGCAGCAGTGTTTTAATCCATTATTATTTCACTTGATCTAAAAATAAACCACACTATAAATCATACAGCCTTTAGGTGCTATTGGATGGTAACTCCCAGCATTCATCATTCTTGGTTATGCTACCTAGGACTGTTCAGATTTGCAGTTCAACACCATCTGGAGGGCCACATGACTCCTACTCTTGCATTAAACCATTAATACTATAAATGAACAACAGAGCAGAATTCTACTGAGCAGAGCTTCAACTTCTGGCTTTTGGGAGATTCTGGGAGATGCAGCCTCCAAAAGTAACTTTTGAACTCTAGTATTGAGTTATGGTACCAATGAAGCTCTACCTGCTAGGTTAAGCAGAGAGAGGTGAGAGAATGGGTTAAGTAGAGAGGAAGAAGGGAATGGTGGAGGCAAGAGTTTGAGAAAGGGTAGAAGATTTTCAAAGTTTGCTGGCAAAATCTAGCTTTGGAAAGGCTGGGCAAACAAAGAACACTTTGAACAACTGAGCCTTGGGGGTCAAGTGAACCAAAAAGCCAAAGAAGTGAGAGCTGAATGTCAAATACTGATTTGCACTTAGTAAAAGTCAGTACCATTAGTTGTAGCGATGATGTTCATATTGAATTTATTTGCAAAAGAATACAGTCTTTCCAGGACCATCTCAAGACACTTTTCTGCCTGAGGAAAAATACAAGATGTTCGCCTCTCAGTTTCATGTACAGAAGCCAACTAGATTGGCAGTTAAATCTTCCTTCAACACTGGTGATGGCACAGACTCCTCCATTAGGCGGAAGAACAGATGGAAGGCTGCATGATACACATACAGCTCCATCTTCTAAAAGAGGGGAATGGCTAGGGAATGGCTTTTGCACTTGCTCCCTGAAGCAGATGGATCACTGTCCCTTGACTCTTTCTTTTTCAGCCTTTTGTATACCATTACATACATTCTGTTTAAAGTAACTTTCTGAGCTACACTGGAAAGCAATGAGAAATATACATACTTTGCCTTAGGTGGCCGCATGTACCTTCAGACATCTTTGGTGAAGAACTTGGAAAAATTATTTCTTCAGAATACAACTCCCTGAATTTCAGGTACCGGTCCCTGTGGCTGTGCTGACTGAAGGACGCTGGGAATTGTTGGGAGATGTGAGAGATGTTACTGGATCTCTCAAACAGGAGTAATCAAACTGGCAAAGCAAAAGTCAGACAACAACTTTTCCCAAGCCCTCCTATGCAGGGTCTAGTAGAGAAAGAAGCAAACATAGGCCCTTTGCGCAGCTTACCTGCATCCAGTGTGGTCGCGTGGAGATCACACGAGCAGCCTCTTCCATGAGGCACTCGCGTCCCCTCTGCTCCATCTTTGCAGTAGCTGCCTGCCAGCCGGCGGGCAGCGTGAGAGCTCCGCCTCTTCCTTCCGCAGCACAGCTGGGTATTTTCCCAGGCTGCATTGGGGGAGGAAGCGCACGGGCCACGTCTTTGGAGGTGTGTGTGTGGGGCCCCAGAGCAATGCACGATCATGCATCATTTTCGGCCAAAAAGCTGAAAATGATATCTTGCGCAATTGGCACCTGCTGGTCCCGGCAGCATCATGCAATTGCAAGGACATGTGGAACGCTCCTCACAATTGCATGACGCTGCAGAGGCCCTTTTGCATGACAAATGCTGTGCGAAAAGGGCCTTAGTCTTCTTTGTAAAACATATAAAAATAGTTTTACTTAGAAATTACTTGTACCTAATCAAAGACATGGTTTTATGAAGGAGAAGGGAAAAAGAGGGAGGGAAGGTAGAAAGTGGGAATGATGCATGAAGAGAGAGGGGCTGTATAAAAACAAACCAACAAGGTCTGTAAACATGTGAATTTAAGGAGCCCTGGTGGCGCAGTGGTTAAATGCCAGTACTGCAAGTCACAAGGTTGTGAGTTCGATCCTGCCAGGCTCCAAGGTTGACTCAGCCTTCCATCCTTTCGCAGGTCAGTAAAATGAGTACCAAGCTTGTTGGGGGCATGTATAGAAATGTTTCAAAATACATGCTATTTGTAAGTTGTTCGCTGCTTCGATCCATATGGAGAGATGGGATACAAATAAATAATAATAATAAAAAATAATGAGCATAACGGTGCAAAATTTGCCAAACCTAACAGCTGAAGTGTAAAACTAACTTTTCAAAGCTCTGCTTAGGTGATCACATATATCTTGAAGTTCTAGTTGGGTCTTTACAGCAGAAGCAGCACAAGACATTAGCTTCCACAAAGGATGTCAGACCAAGGTATCACCTGCATGTTTGTAATTATGAGACGAGAAGAACTCTGTCCCTTCCAAATCAGAAAGTGATCATCACTCTTCCTGTTTTTGCAGATGAGAACCCAAAGCATTTTGCACAGACTCTCAGCACCAGCTGCAAAAGCCATCATTATGTTGTGCAACTACAGGATAAGCATTGTGGTTTCATTTAAAGAACAGAGGAGCTGAAGCCTTGATTAATAACCATTACCACGTAGCCAAACCAAATGGCTTGCTGGCCAAGATATTCCCATTAACTTGCCATATGTTCTGTTCCATAATTGCTTTAAAACTCAGAATTTTCTGGAAGACACAAAATAAGAGACAATTACAGAACACATCAATATTTAAAGAGAATGTTGGTGCAGTTCTAACATAAATATCAAAAGGTTAGATACTGGGAAGTCAATTTAAAATGACTGACCAGGAAGTAAGTGGTTTGCCAATAATTATCTGCATCTCCTTTGTTGTAATTACATTTATTTATGTTTGATGTGTAATGTTTTCCTCTCTCCACCCCAGGAGGGTCATTGTTGTTAAATCCTGCAAGAAAGCTGAATAACTCCAGGCCTAGCAATATCCACCTGGGATCCAAAGTCCTCGCACCAGTATCATATTTCCTCCTGTTTGCTACAGGATCAGCTGGGTAAGGAAAATTAATTTTGAGAGATTTAATGTTTCAATAAAATAAAGAGCAAAATACATTTTGATGGTGTCCAAGTCTGTTACGTATTATTGCATGACTGAAACGTGTTCTGTGTCACAAGCTTTTGTTTCCTTTCTTAAAACCATTGTAAAGCACCAAATGCTAGAGATAGAAAGCAGCTGATAAAAGGACAATTTATTCTGTCTTACAGGATAATTCTTAGGTTCATTTCTTTTGGAAGCTTTGCTGAGAAATGATCTCACCTGCAGAGCTAACTGGCATATGCAGGATGGGGTTGCGGGGGTTATCTTGAGACAAGGATTCCCACATCTCAGGATCTGGATCCTTTTCTCAGGGCAAAACTGAGGAATCTCAGGGCAAAAGCAATCAATTAGTCCTTTTATTTATATCCCCCTTTCTTCAAAATTTTGAGTCAGGGAGGGTTACAGAATAAGAAGTGGCACAAGTGAAGCCACACAAAGCTAAAAACATACACAAAAAGGAAGGTTAAAATAACATTAAGCTTCCTAAACATTAAAACTGTATACAACATACAAACCCTCAAATGATGTATCCAGGATACAAGAAGGATATTGACAAACAGGAAAGTGTCCAGAGAAAGATGATCAAAGGTCTGGAAACCAAGACCATTTCCACACTACACTCTTATAGTGTTATTATTCCTCTTCCAACCTCCTATGGAATCCTGGGGTTTGCAGTTCAGGGAGGGGCCTTTAGAATTCTCAGCCAGAGAGCTCTTTGGCCTCAGTAAACTACAAAGCCTAGAATTCCACAGGATGTTAAAAGTGGAATAATAGCACTATAACAGTGTAGGGCAGAAAGGCCCCAAGTCTTCTGAGGAATGACTTAGGGAGCTGGATATGTTTTGCTTGGAGAAGAGAATACTGAGAGGTGATGTGATAGTAGCACCTTTAAATGTTTGAAGGGATGTCATGTAGGAGATGTAGGAGCTTTGTGCTGCTTCAGAAACAGGAACATAAACCAATGGATATAAATGATGACAGACATTCCACTTAAAATTAAGAAGAACTTCTTTACTGTCATTGCTGTTTGACAGTGAAATAGAGTGCCTCAAAGCATAGTGGATTTTCCATCTTTGGAAGTCTTTAAACAAAGGTTGGATGGTCATTCATTCATGGCAGAGTGTTTGACTAGAGGACCCTTGTAGTCACTTCCAGCTCTATGATTTTATGATTAATTGAAAAACATAAGCCCTTTTCGCACAGCATTTCCAATGCGAAAGGGCTCCTTGAGCATCACACAAATGTGAGAAGTGGTCCACACGAGGCACTCACATTTGCGCGATGCTCCAGGGCCTAACACACACTGCACACACATTTTTTCATTTTCGCCTTGAAGCTGAAAATGCTGCGCGGTTGCGCATTGCTCCGGGGCCCCGTGTGCACTTACCTTGCATGGGGAGCCTCGGGAGCTGGGCTGGTCGCGCTTCCTGTCTCAGTGTAGGCTGGGTGGTCCCAGGCTGCACTGCTAAAAGAAGAGGTGGGGCTCTCACGCAAGTAGGAAGCTTGTGTGGAGCCAAAGAAGCAGGGAAGCGAGGGCCTCTCTCCGGAGGCTGCTCGCGCAAGCCCCGCACCCCAGCACCACGAAAAGGTAAGGTGCAAAAAGGGTCATAGATTAAAAACCATTCAACACTAAATCAGGAAACCCACTATATGAGATAATCTATGCCCAAATGGCTGATGAAACAGAAAAATCTTTTGAAGATGAAAGGACCGGAAGGAGGGAATCTGTGTAGGAAGTTCCAGAGTGCAGGAGCAACCATGGAGAAAACCCTTTCCTGCACTTCCACCAAGTATGCCTTTGAAGGTAGTGGGACTGAGAGAAGTGGCTCTTTGCTGTAGAAGAGTACCATCCTGGAAAAATGTTTCTTAAAACATAAAGTATTTTCTGCAGAGAAAATGCTATTTCCTATGTAGAAAATTCTGTTTTCTGCACAACCCACTCCCACTTGTGAATTTTCTACAGAGGAAGTCCCCAGCTGTGAAAACTCTCCTTGTCCAACTTCCCTGATGTTCGAGAAATATATTTTTTGACCATTTTCAAATATTTTTTCATATTCTTTCCATCCCTAGGTGTGTGTTTTTTTCCAGCCAGGAGATAGACAACTACCTCCTGAAACTTCAGTTATTACTAAGTGAATTTATTGTTTTCTCTTTAATTACAGCATGGGGCATGGAAGAGCAAGCTGGTGTACAGAAGGGATCAGATCCTTGGGCTATCAGACCTTACAGTCCAATTTAGAAAGTGTATTATATTTAAGAAAGACAGATGATAGAGGACTTAGGCAGGTAGCATTCCAGATGGCATAAAAATCATAAATGAAATGGCAATGACTTCATAAGAAAAAGACCCATATCTTATCCTCAAAAACTGGAGAGGAGAGGATATAGCTGAGACAGGAGAATCATCTCATGAGGTCTTGCCATGGCATGCTGGATAAGTGTTTCTTGTACACTTAAGCCTGATGATCTAACATGCACACAGAACATCTGGGAGAAATGACCCCTTAGTTTTTCCCCTACACCAATCTAGATGGTTGTAAAAAGTGTGAATGGTAGACATTTCTCTCTGTTCTGGTCCTGCCATTAATGGCATTCTTTAGCTTACAACTTGTTTCTGGCTGACATATGCAAAGGCAGCTACTCTGCAATACTGAAGCCAAATTGTGTCAAGGGCGCTGGATTCCATAATGGAAAGGGCATCTCATGTCTGGCTTTTCATGATCCTGGAGGCACAGTAATGATACCATCAAATTGTAGAGTTGGAAGACACTTGAAAGTCATCTAGTGCAACCTCTGGCAATGTGAGACAGAACAACCTTAATTTTTCTTTTAAAAATGGCATTTTGCATTCAGTTTACTATCACACTCTGCTTCTAATCTTGTGAAAGGCAGGGCAGGGTCAAAACAATGCAGCTCTTACAAAATACACATACAAAAGCAAGGCATACAACAGTTCTGCAACTATTATATACTAAAGGAGATACACATCAGTGAGTCTTATTGGGAGAAAGGCAGTACAGTATATAAAATAAATAATAAATTAAATATGTTGTAGGATATGAGGATGTGTCATGCATAATGGTGCAGGGAGATCTTCTTCTTGGAACTGTTGTGTCGAGCTCCCTTGATCCTTGGTGCTTCAGTAAAGGCAATAACTCTGAGACTTTGCCTACCTTTATGAGTGAAATGGTGGGTTTGAGGCTGCTTCCAGAGCCTGATTTCACACTCTATAGCTTTGTCTAATTCTTGCTCTGCCACACGTACCTAGACTTAAGGTCTGGACCTGTAAGAACCAATCAGAAATCCTGCAGCTCTGACCTTTCCAGGCAACCTTCGTTCCCTGAAGGCATCGCTAAAAATGTGTATATTTGAAGGTCAGATTGGCAGTTGTGTGACACGCCCTTTTTCCTGCCCATTTGTCATGTATACTTTGGCCTTTCTCTAAAGAACTGTTCAGGGATCATATATCTCAGATGAATGGGGTGCCAAACAGCATACTTAAGGAGAAAGTCATATGAAAAGAAAGATCAGACAGAATAATTACTACTTTATTCATTCCTGTCTTTAAAAACCAATAGATTAGGGTACACTTTGTTTCTAAAAGGGAAGGGAATTACAGCAAATTATAGAGCATATATTTGAATATTTGATTCTCTCTGCCCTTTAAACAGCACCAATGATTTTACCAGCACCATATAGTACCTTTTTACTCTTTGGGCTCCCTTGGTAGATGCCTTAACTTTGTGATTGAGGCACTGCTTGCATCGCAACAACCATTCATGATAGATCATAGGCTGACGGCACGTAGGTGGCAACAAACACAAGGGGAAGCAAGATCTTTTAATCTTTTCCCCACCTGGGGTCTACTCACTGTTCATTTCAGTACCAGCAGAGCTTAAATAACACTGTGAGATCTAGAAATTGAACATAAATGAAGTTTTACAGTAGGCTGCTGTGTCCTGCAGACACATAGTTAATCTACAATTTGCAGATAGAGGTATTCCCATTACCATGTCCTGGGAAAACCTGGGGAGCTAACATCTTATCTGTACTTCCTTCAAAGGTTGTCCAATTGAAAAGTCTGAAGCTGAAATATGTTCAGTCACAGAATTTTTTTTATCAGAGGAGAAAGGATGAATTAAATTGTATCCCAATAAATCCACCTGCTATGACATGCCACCTGACATCAAATGCAGCAGAACTTTATTCAAATGCTTATCATCTCATAATGCTTATCCTCAGAAGAATGGTGGCTGATGGTGCCAGTCTCAGTGGAGTAGGTAATCTGCTCTGGGTTTTAGTCTGACCTTGGAAGAAGCTATCCAAGAAACAATTCTTCTGGTACTAGGTGGAAGTTGCTGAGGCTGCTGAAGCAATTGCACTGACAGTGGCAAATATTTAATTGTTTTACAAAACAAATTTGCATTTGCAAAGCCTGAAGAAGCCCCCAGGCTGAACAGTAGAAACATCGAAACACCACAGTTGCTGTGTTAGCTGTCCCGTTAACTTAGGGATCTCACAGCATTTTCTTTTCATCGGATGCCTATCTACTATATTTGGGTAGAATCTCTGGCTACTAGATATTTAAGAAATTCTCTTTCTCTCTGGATGTATACTGAATAGCCATAATTTGATTTAATACTTCTCAAAATCAGCAATCCAAGAAATTGTATCTATCACTAGTATGGAAGGGGCCCAGGAAACCTTTCAAAACCATTTGGGTGAGTGAGGCTAAAGTCACATCAAGAAGTCTGGGGAGTCAGCCATTTTAGTCTTAACCTATGAGTAAAGCAAATAGCAGGATTGTGCTTCAGTTATACATAAACTGGCCAATACTTCAGATGCTGTTGGAGCATAAGTCTCTTCAGAGGTATAGCCAGCACAGTCATTGATGAGGGATGATGGGAGCTGTAACCCCAGCTCTGTGCTACATGTTGTATTTGCTTACAGTTTACATAGTAAACACTCTCAGAAATTCAGGCACCTTGGAACCTCAGCTGAAGACAACACTGATTTCATTTCAGTGCCAGGTTAAAGCTTGGCTTCTCACCAAAGCCTTTTGCTACTTTTGTTTTCAATGACTTTGTTGTCTGTAAACCACCCAGAGATTTTTTTTTATGTAGATTATATCACACACACACACACACATTAATTGAAGAGATATATAGGCTTTTATACTACAGTATATACTTCTATACTAGTTCACCAGGCTAATTTTCAACAGTACAGTTTCTGCAGTCAAATTTTTCATCAGCAAGGGATTAAAATCCAGCATCTCATTCTATGCAGAAGTATAGTGCTGATACCTTCAAATGAGGCGCTGCTGTATAGCCAAAGTGCATGCTATTATCTTATTCTATGCCAAAAATGATAAAATAGGACTGAGAGACCAAGGAGAGCATGGATATATTCCATCCCTGTACTTTAAACATTCTGTTTTACAACAGGTGGAAAATGCAGCATATCAAATTTGTGCAGCAAAAAATGGGTTTGTAAGATGATTTCGCTCACTTAGACTTCTTATAAATCACTCAAAAGCCATGAAAGAAGTGCGCTTGATACAACACTCAAGTTCCCTGATTACTTCAGCTATCTTATCATTCAGTTATGACTAGTAAAGGATACTCAAGAAGCCCTTAATAATCCAGGTACAGAATTTATGCAATCATTTGAAGATATTTGAATTTTTCTCAGGATTGTTCTTAGTCAAATATATCCCTGTTTTGTAGTCAGAATTTCAATAGGGCACAGGAAAGGGCATCCTGTTCATGACAACAGATTATTGTCAAGGTCAGCATGGATGCAAGGAATGTTTTCCACAACACCCTCAAAATTTGTCACATAAAGATATTCACTGAAATTTCACCCAGTTCCTATATCACTCAGAAATAGGGTTGTCAGGTCAGGAATATGCCAGGCTGTGAAATTTCTTGTCCAAAGAGCTTGGTGATGTCTCCTTGTCATTTCACAGGGCTGGCTCCTCATGAGATCATGAGATATATTGAACAGCAAGCTCAGTTACACAAAGTGTGTTGTTCAAACAAAATGAACAGAAATGCAAAGGCCGGAATGTTATTGGTAGTCCCAACCAGAACATACCCATTGAAAGATTGTTACATAGTGAGTCAACATTTATGCAATTCTATTTGATTCAATGGTTTTATTTTAGTTGGAATTACTTATAGGACTCTCAGCTTAACAGTAAGAGATTAATAAAATAATTCAGTTAAAAAACCCCCCAAAAATTGCCATCTAGTCCAACCCTTTGTCATGTAGGAATATACAAGTAAAATACTCATGATAGTTGGCCATCCAACCTCTGTTTAAATACCAAAGAATGAGAGTTCACCAACATTTGAGACAGTCTATTCCACCATCTAACAGCTCTTACAGTAGAGACGTTCTTCCTAAAGTTTACCTAAAATGTCTTTTCTTTTCATTCAAATCCATTGGTTTCTGTTCTAGTTTCTGGAGTAGCAGAAAACAAACTCCTTCCATCTTCTACATGACATCCCTTCAAGTATTTAAAGATGGCTATTCAGTCTTCTCTTGTTCAAGCTTCTTCAACCACAGTAACAAGCTAAACACACCCAGCTTCCTCAGTCATTTTTATAGAGCTTGGCTTCAGACATGTATCTTGACCTCCTTCCTCTGAATGTTCCAGCTTGTCGATATCCTTTTTGAACTGTGGTGCCCATGACTAGACACAGACTTCCAGATAAGGTCTGACTACAGAAGAACAGAGTGTACTATTTCTTCCCTCAATGTGAATGCTATACTCTTATTCATGTAGCCTAAAATTGTGTTGGCCTTTTCAGCTGCTTCATCACACCATTGACTCATGTTTAATTTGTGTTTTACTATTATTCCTAGATCCTTTTCTCATGTGCTGTTATCAACTGAAATGCTACGTATCCTATATTTGGCCATTTCGTTTTTCCTGTGTTTGTTGATTTTTAAAAAAGTTTTGGCCTACCTCTCCCATCTGTTTATGGTCATTTTGAATCCTGATCCTACACTTTAAGAATTCACTCACACCACCCCAATTCAGTGACACTTGCAAATTTGATAAGCATGCCCCCTATTGCATCATCCAAGTCATTTGGATCAAGAATCACTGGTCACTGGCCAAGGCAACTAGGGCTTCTCTGAGCCAAAGTCCAAAACATCTGGAGCACTAGAGTTTGGGAATCACTGGTCTAGGCTATCTGAAAGACTATTTTTTCTAATATATGTTACCTCAAAATGTGGGTGATTCATAGGTCCATGTGCTATGCCAATACCTCCATGTGAGAAGAGGGAATTAATTAGATCAAAAGTAGGAGGCCTGTGTGTGTGAGATAACAATGGGATCTTTCCATCAATGTTTATCAGGTCTTGCAGGAAAGAACCAGCCAGAGATTTGAAAGTAAACTAAAAATGTGTTTTATTGAGGGGAATTCACTCACACATGCACACAAAATACAAACAGTCACATATTCACACAAGAGCTAACAAAAGGATAAAAGGAGGGGGGAAAATATGAATAGAGAGGCTGAGGGTTTGGGGTTATAATTGCCAATCCAGAAGAGTAGTGAAGAAGGTACAATGTAGCTTAGATTTGTATTTCTAAAGGTAGTACATAGTCGGGAAGCAAACTGGCAGAGAGACATTCAGCAACTGGTGAACTGCAAAACTGGTTGCTCAAAACTGGGAATTTTTATACTCTATTTCCCTCCCTGAAGAGGTGTGAGTTAATTGCTTTCTCAACCTAGTGGACAATGGGAGTTGCAACATAGACTTTGGGATCTGGATGGTGCTAATGGTTTCAGTGCTTAAGTGTCAAAGAGATAGTGACTGTTGTAATAGTCTGTAGACCGTACTTGAGGAAAGGTCAGGACAATGCAGGGAAAATGCTCAGGAATGACATAGCTGGGTGTAGACGATCACTGTTTGGTGGGAATGTTGGCTTGACCATTGTATTCCAATTGGAGAGATTCAGCTTTTGCCTAAGCCTATTACCTCTGAGGTTGCTTTGTAACCTGCCTGACAATGATTTCAGACAGAGGTGAGTATGGACTGACCTGCCTTGCAGTCTTATGTTTGCAGTCAGTAATTTTCCTCTGTCTGATTTGACCTTCCAGTTATTTCAGGTCACATTTTGTATCCTTGCCAATTAAATAATGTTTGCTAATTAAACCACCGGGGTGGGGTGGGGCTGTAACATATAAGCCTGCGCAGGCTTTTTGGTCTGCGGGACTGCTCCCTTTCTCAGTTCTATCACCTTTTTGGCAGCCACTCCTAACATTATGGAGCTCTCTTCCAAAAAGCGGTTAGGGTGGCCATTTCCTTGTTGTCCTTCTCCCTACACACAAAGACATTTTCACTCAGTTAGGCCTTCAGTTACTAACTGCATGTTAAAAAGGTTTTAAAATGACTCTGCTGGACTTTTTAAATATTTGATGCTTATGGTGTTTATGTTTGCTGCGCATGGTGTTTTAAAATGGTTGTGTTTTTTATTTAATAGCATAAATAATTCAATTCACACTTTCATTTTATAATTTATTGTCATTTATTGCAATGTATTAAACAATATTAGAAGTTGCCTTGCATCCAAACCCTGGGAGAAGAGTGGAGAATAAATAAATAAATAATCAAATAATAAATAATATCATTACTGTATGTGTCTAGTTCTGCATAAGTACTTTGGCTATTGAGCCTCAAGTTGAAGGGTACACCATAACTGAATAAGTGTAGATAAATAAGAAAGTGGAGGGAAGAGGAAGGGATCAACATTACACAATTGCCTTTTTGTATCACTTTAAATTGCCTTGTGGTACATTGTTGTCTGACTAGCAGGGGCTCTCCCAGGGGCTCAGGAAAGAATCATCTCTAGCTAGTGGTGGGCTGCTAGTCCTGATGTTAGTAGACTGGTGAACTTACTTTAGTCCAAACTTTAGAGGAGCTATCCCAGGTGCTGAACCTATTTCAGGAGCAGAATTCAGCACAACAGATAACTCCTTTAAAGATTTGCTGCCCCACTAACAATGCAGGCACCTCCCTGCCCCATTCCCAGGTCTGTGCAATCTTTTCAGTATGGACACCAGCAAATCTGAAACCGTCAGCATACAAAACATGTCCTCCGCTCTCGAGTTACAGCCCCTTGCCCATCTTTAGTTGTCATGCAGCAGCTTAAAGCAGGAGACTATCTCCACATTTTTTTAAAAAAAGTGGCATATCTGCACATAGAGTTAGAAAGCTGAGAATCACATTTATTAAAGATGGTTCCCTAAAGAAAACATTTGGCAACAGGTCATGCCACCTTCCCTTGTGCTCTATCTGCTGACAGTTGCCTTCAGTGCAGTTCAACAAAAGGCCAGAAAGGGCTATTGTTCTTGCAAATGTTTTTTTCTCCAGTTAAATGGCTGCACCTTTCAAAAGACCCATTATCTGTCTTCAGAAGACACCCGCAGAAGAAAAAAAAATCAGATGTGTGACGGTAAACAATGCTATCGATGTGGGTAGAAAGGGGAACTATAAATTAACCACAAAGAAGCCATGGTACAAAGGCAGTACACGATGTTTGGGCAGTAGTGACAAATAACAGTGTCTGAAAACTTTACCTGGGCAGGTAGGACATTGCTGAAGCAGTTGAAGAGTGATTGCAATATATCATTTAGTAGCCATTAATAACTGCGAGTGCTGACAGACTTATTGGGTCCTTGGAAGAAATCTGTCATCCTTGCTAGTGTCTGGGGGGGCTTTTTGGCAGATCATAATATTTCTCAAATCCATAAGCAGCTTCTTCAGTTTGAACAGAAATCAGAAGGGAAAAAAATAACACCCTTCACTAGAAATGGAGGAGAAAGAACATGCGGCCTCTCATTAGTTATCTTCAGTTTGGAAACTGAAGCAATTATTTTGAATGCTCAAATGCTTCCCCTTTCCCCCTCAAAATAAAATAAAATAAAATCCTGTGATAACTTGCTTGCCACCTTAAGGATGATTGTATGAAGATATGTATGTGTGATGAAATAATCTAGCCTATAGGATGATCAGTGGTCCATACAAAGACTGGAATGGGTTCAGGTTGGACACTCATTTCAGCCAATGTCACAACACACAAACTTCAAAATAATCTTGTAATTAATAAAGTTAAATATTTTCAAATGAAAGCAAAAGAAAATGCAATTCTTGCATGGTAATAAAGTGCATGAACACATGAAGTTTAAAAACACTCAAAGGAAGCAAAGAGTAGCAAAAAAGTACCCTAAGACAAAAATAAATGACAGATGGATAAACAAGGCAATCTGAAGCTGCTGCGTGATTGTAAGCCACAAATTCACCTCTACAAATTGTCCTTCCTTTTTAGGTACAACCTTCGCCCCCCCAAGACTACCAGTTTTAACTCTCACTTCAAGATTCTGTACTCACACTTCTCCTCCCACACTTCTTCTCTCACACTCTGACTATAATATTAGCAGGCAGACATTCATGAATGGGTGAACTTGTAGCCTTATTCAAGTGTTCAGAATCTAGCTAAATGACATGCATGGGGATGCACAGTATCCTAACCTTGCTCCCTCCATCATAGTCCTCAAGTAGAGAACAACAGTCTGTAGATGAGAGACTCCACATGTAGTTTCCATGTGATGTAGAACCCAGGAAAGTCAGGGGTCTGGATTGCTTGGAAAACCTCCATAGGTAGAAGAGAATTTCCTCTTTGAATATTTGTTCTTCATGTAAGGAGAGCAATGACAGAAGAGGCTAGATTGTTCCTCCTTCGCATAGGCTTAGTTTAACTATACTCTGATTGCTTGAACAGCACTTGCACGCAGTTAAGTACAGATACACAAATAGAGACAGACCGAGACACACCATATTTATCCCTGTGTGTATGTGTGTCATGGAAAGAGCACAAAAAGCAAAAGAGTTTCTAGGGCTTGTCTCTGGGACCGCTCGATTGAATCCTTCCAAAAGATCACCATTCCGTTAGCATCTACCTTCAAGGCAGTAACCGCTGAGCTGAAAAAGGCAGTCTTCAGAGGTAGCCTTCAGAGCTGATAGATGTGGTGAGTCAAGTAAAAGTATTTAGCCTCTAGCTCTTAGACAGTCTCCAACCTCTTCAGATTTTTCCTTGATCTGAAGAAGAAAGCTAGTTACTTCTTCTGTGTCAAAAGCAGAACCTGATTTAATTTATAAGAAGCACAGTTCCTTTGCCAGATGAGTAATCCCTGCTTCTTCGTCTGTCAATAGACTTTTTATGGTAGTAACTAAAACTGTCTACTGGGAGAGTTAAGCACTTGCCTGAGCAATTCTACTGAAATAAATGGAAGTTAGCAGTACTTAGCTTTGCCTGAATCACTTTTATTTGGGATATTCACATCCTGAGTTTTAGTATACTGTTGGTTATCATTTTAGCTGTTCACAGCTTATTAGACTTGATTTTATAGGGGGGGAAAAACCTCCTTTCACTGAAGTTTTTGTGGGCATTTTCATTTCACACCACCAGCTCCTGCAAAACCAGCATCTTCTAAACCCAGTCAGAAGGCCTTTTCACACTACACAACAATAGTGCAATTATTCCACTTTAACTGTCATGGTTTTGTCTTGTGGAATCCTGGGATGAGCAGTTTAAGGGAAGGCCATCTAGAATTCTCAGCCAGAGACCTCTTCTGGTGCTTCACCAAACTGCCAATCCAGAATTCCATAGAGTGGAACCACGACAACTAAAGTAGAATCACAGCACTGTTGCTGTGTAGTATGGATGGGTTTGTGGTGACAAGTATTTCAGTCAAGATGTAGTTCACTTAAAACTGAGAAAAAACATCTCACTTTTTAAAAACCCCACATATATGCTTCATCCTCACTGCAAAGTTTTCTTCTGCAACAACTTCTTAGAGTCCATTGTTTATTTGAGTTTAGTAAGAACTGACCATTGGGACCATGATCTGTGACTGGAAATATCTCTGTTTGACCTCTAAATGTTTTGTAGCAATCTAAGACAGGGTTCTGTGAACTAAAACACGGGCATATAGGCAAAACAAAAAAGCAAAAACAAAATTTCACTGATTCTAAGATTTTAAGGCAATCAAGAATCTTATTCTCAGGGTGATGAAACTGCACTAGAAACATTCAGTAATCCCCTCAAGAGTGCTTGCAATGTCTTGCAAAAGTATTCATACACTATCTTTGATTTTTCCACATTGTGTTGTGTTACAGGTTAGAAATTAAATGTATTAATTGACTCTGTTGCCACTGTCTGTATGCAAGATGCTCAATACTGTGAAGGTGCAAAATATTTCTTGTTGCTGTGTCCCTTCAAGCGGTTTCTGACTTATGGAGATGGTAAGGCAAACCTGTCATAGGTTGTTCCAAGGCTGAGAGTGTCTGATGTGTCAAAGGTCACCCAGTGGTTTAAGGTCACCCAGAAGTTTAAAAGCGATACAGGACCTAAAACATGATTAACAACGATGTGACATTTAAAAGATATTAAAAACCCATACGATTGTAAATATGTATAATTTAAATGTACGATATTTTGGGAGTAATCCATTGTTGATGCTGAAAGAACAATATTTGGGAAAACCCTATTTGTATTTTATTAATATATGTTTCATAAATATAATTTGACAAAAAACAAAGGTCACTTAATGGGTTTCCATGGCTGAGCAGGGAATTGAATCCTGGTCTACAGGGCTGTAGTCTACTGCTCAAACACCACAGTGAAGCACAAAAGTTAAGTAAAAAAAACCAAACACTTCTGAGTTGCATAGTATGCATCCCCTTTGCTGTGACATGCCTAGCACTGTAAGGTGTTATATGCCCATGAGGAGGTCAAGATAGCAAATGATGTTATGGTTTTTCCTTTCACACAATATGCTTCTGGGCTAACCTAGTATCATTTCCCTTTGTAAATAGCTGATTGATTAAGAAGACCCAAATAGGGATGCTGGAGAAATCCAAAGAGAATCCTCATGATTTTAGGATTTTGATGTTCTAGTACAATGGATACTATGTAGAGTTGGACACATCAACTGTCCATGGAATCCACAGGCAGAGGGAAAGAAGCAACAACACAAATACATGAACTTAGGTGAATGCTTCTTCAAAAGGCTGTGATGCCTTTGAAATCTTCCATACTTTGGTGTGGAATCTCCCATCCATCACTATTTGCCTTTGAATTAATTGCTTGTACTCTCCTCTGTCTTCTTTCTCTTCCTCTCCCCTTCCTATTGAAATCCAATTTCTAAGCCAGCCCATTGCCAGCACTCCCCTTTGTAAGTCACAGTGCAAGGGGTGCCAGAAAACAGCATATCTCTCCATATCTCCCTCCACAAAATGTAATGAAGTAAAGGACACAATCCTACTGCTTGCAGGTGATTAATCTTCAGTCTCCTTTTATGTTCTGTACTTTGGTATGCTGTCAAAAAGACCAAACTCACTGAACTCAATTTATTTTACATATCAGTAGATACACACAATATAGGATATATACAGTGCCTTCCACCCCAGGTTGTAAAAAAATAAAATGTGGAGAAATGAAGGAGTGAGGGGGACTAAATAATCTACAAGGCATTGTATAGAGTGATTCCCCTTCAGAATGCTGTACGTGTGTGTCTAAGTGTGTCTGCACCCATGTATATGCTACCTAACCATAGTGCACATAAGTGGACAGTGTTGTATTGTTTAAAATAAAATAGGGATGCAGTCATGCTGGCTCATAAGGGGTACATACTTCTGGGAACCTGAGTTCCAGCCAAGTTTCAAAAGAGTATCACTTTCAAAATATTTCTATGCCATGTAAACCATAAGGCCTGAGGCAACAAGGCAAAGTCTACAGCAATGAGGAAAAAAAATCTTAGGCCATGAAAGAAGGACCTGCCAATAGTGAACGGAGACTGAGCAGGTATCTTGCCTTCCCTTCTTCATAGGCTCAGGGGGAGGATCAGCCATTCACTCATTCCTGGTACACTGCCAAGGAGAGCAATTCCAAAGCCATTGACTTAAAAACAAAGACAGCAAAACTGAAGCAAAAAGACAGCAGGGACAGCCTCAGGTTTTGGGGTGTGCAGCATGAACCCTTCCTAGTTTACCGAGAAACTGTGGGCTCACTCTGTTCTCTTTCCTGCAGCCAGTACATCTGCCAACTTTTTGCTAATTTTATGCTTTTAATTACTCTTTCCTAAACCTTTCCCCAGACCCAACCTTGCCCTTTCTTATAGATAAGTCTGTCATTTCTGGGACTATCTGTGTTTCATGATAGAGCCAAGAGGTGGTGATAATGGCTAAACTACTCTGAGGGGCAGCAAGAAGCTGCTTTTGCACTTTGGACTAGGTAGACAAGTGGGGGTACCCAGGTTGTCCTTCCTTTCCTTGAAAGACTTGCTAATCTGCATGTGCCTTCCTGGAAGTAAATGCCTTTCACTGAATCCACTGGGTTTACTTATAAGTAAATATGGGATTGCTTATGGTCATTTATTTATTTATTCATTTACTTCTGAGTCACAGTTTCTGCTTTTCCCTCTTGCTCAGGAAGGGTTCACATAGTGTCTCTAGTTTCCTCTCACTCCTAAATAAGGGACCCAGTACTTGCAGCTATACTACTGCTAAAAAAATGCAGGAGGAAAAAAAATCCTACCCAGAACACTTAAAGGGAGGAATGACTCCTGCGCCTCTTCTGCCAATTGGTGGGAGAGGAATCTGGAATCTTTTTATGGCTTTAAAGTTTGACAGCTTCTGGGCTCCTCCAATAAACTGTTTTATTGCAAAGAGTCGGACCTGCCTATGTCTGATTAGGATTTTGATAAACAGACATTTTTCCACACTTAGATCCTTGTGATTCTGTATATGTATTTTCTCTCTCCTCCTCACCACAGGAAACAGGAGGGAATACACTTTTTAGTATACCTTTGGATAAACAATTTTCCACACTTAGATGCTTGTGATTCTGCATGTAGATTTACTTTCTTCTCCTCACTACCAGAAACACGAGAGAAACACACATCTTAGGCCCTTTTCGCATGGCATTTTCAATGCAAAAGGCCACTTAAGTATCGCGCACATGTGGAGAGTGGTCCACACGACGCACTCACGTTTGCATGATGCTCCAGGGCCTGGTAGGGACTGCTCACCCATTTTTTCATTTTCGGCTCGAAGCTGAAAATGGTGTGTGGTTGCGCATCGTTGTGGGGCCCTGCGCACACTTATTTTGTGTATGGAGCCTCAGGAGCTGGGCTGGTAGTGCTTCCTGCCCAGTGCAGCCTGGGAAGGTCCCAGGCTGCACTGCAAAAGGAAGAGGTGGGGCTCTTGTGCGAGCAGGCAGCAGCTGCGGAGCTGAAAGAACTGGGACATGAGAGCCTCTCGCTAGAGGCTGCTTGTGCGAGCCCTGCACCCCAGCTCCACGAAAAGGTAAGGTGCGAAAAGGGTCTTCGTGTACTTCTTATTGTTCAAAAGAACAAAGATTTTATACTTCATTGGCATGCCTTCACAGTTATACACACCAAATAACAACAAATAATATGAAAAAAATGCAGAAAATCTGTAGGTGAAACCAGAAAGAGTTGATTAATCCATCTGGCAGATGGCAGAGGAGACAACCATATACATCCAGCCAGCAGTCCCACAGAATGGACTCGAGGTGATTCACACATTCCTGGACACAAATGCTATTTCTTTTACTAGCTGATGAAACAACACAGCACTTACTGCATTTTCTTGTCCTATGGTTTAGCAGTAGAAACCTGTCATCTTGCAGTGGCTTTCCTCAAGGAGAAAAATTTTGAAGTTTCTTGCTTTCCACATGTGGATAAATCAAATCGTGATTTACAAAATCAACAAGGTTTTACAAACCTTGTAAAGGTGTTCCCTTTTTAAGAACTCCCATTTCTTTGTGCCATGCAGGAAATGAATGATTTCCTGAGATATAGTAGTGGGCTGCCTGGCTGTTTAGTTGTTTGATTTACATAAGAGAGAGACCGAGATCTCTTTGTTGAAATTAAACAATGTCACGGTAATGATCAATTTGTCAAATCATAGCCTTTTATCTTTGTCAGAGTGAGTCTCAAGTCACAAAATTGGAAGAGTTTCATAATCAGTGTGAGGCAAACTCTGATGAAAAGATGAAAAATAGATGACTGTTCACCAACTTTTTCTTTTCTGCTGAAGGGAAGAGTCACACATACCCTTAGGGAAAACCTGAGATTTTTCTCTGATGTTGTACAGCTGAACAGGAAAAGGGATACCAAGGTTTTCATTAAGCACTATACTTTCCATCTGTGGATGCAATGTACCCATGCAGATTAGGTCCTTCTGATTTGCAATGCGGACAAGCCCATCAGACATCCTGTGGCAGGAGACTTCAAAGATTTCTCTTTTTTTTCCCTAGAGAAAGAAAAACAGATAAATGAAGCAAGATTTTTTTTTTTATTGCATTTCTCTCCCCAGCGTTTGTAACCTAGGCACAGAAAGTGTATAGGCAATGATTTTTGTGTGTGGGTATGTGTGTGCAAGTCACCTGTCAACTCATGATGAACCCATGAATTTCATAAGATTTTCTTAGGCAAGGAATACTCTCAAAAGGGGTTTTGGCCGTTCCTTTCTTTGGAATATAGCCTACAGCACCTGGGTATTTGTTGGCTGCCTCCCATCCAAGCACTAACCAGGGCTGAATATTTCTATCCTGCATGTTCAAACAGGTTTAAAAACAACTTAAATGTCTCAAAACAGTTCTGTTTCTCACAAGGCCATGCAGACTATGTAAAAATCTGCACGGTACATTATGTGAACATTATAATCCAATCCACATAGATTGCCTGTAAATGCTACAGTTACATAAAAGCAAAACAATTATATGTGGTAAAGAAAAAGTTGCGGTGAAGCCAACTGCTTCCCTTTGTCTAAATTCCTGAGGCAAGTTAGCACATACAGACACATCAGGCAATACAAAAAAGAATGGGAAGAAAACGCCAGAGAAGAAAAGAAGGAAACTAACTTGGCAAGTTTTTCCTTTATGCTGGCACCAAAACTTGATATTTTAAAATACTTTAACTTGGCAGATGTTTAGAATTATGCGGTTGAGTAAAAACCTCATCTGTGACGTAGTGATATGAATGAAGCACTTTGTTGATAGGTTGTTGTGGGTTTTCCAGGCTTTGAGGCCATGTTCTATTACTTTTTCAAAAACTAATCTGTGTTTACTGGTATTTCAGAATTAACAGTTAACATTTGTGTGGCCTCTATCTAAATGTTACTTCTAAGTGAGGCAGAGGCACTGGATCAGCTGCTGAATTGTTATGTATATCCCATTGATTCAGTGGGTCTATTTTAACTGGGACTAAGAATTGGATTTAGGCTTTTGTATCTGTATAAAGTAAATAAACTGTGAAATGTTTAACATGATTTTAAAAACTCAAAGGATTTTTGCCTTACTCAGTCAAACACACTACTGCATTTTCCATCATCCCAGTTAATCTTTCCATTAATTTCCATCTGTATGGAAGGTTAATGACATCAGTATGTGCATTGGCATATGATACAGATTTGTACTACCTTGCCTAAAGTCATTTTCCTTTTCATGAGAAATAAAGAGAATTAACATGTGAAACCTACAACTATATTTGCTCTCAGACTTTAATTTATCAAGAACCAGTGTAGTATAGTGCTCAAGGCTGGGTTCTCAAGCATATCTTTTCCTGGAACAATATTACTGTATACTGTGTTGCATAGAAAATGGATCTTCTAAGTCATCCAAAGCCTGCAAGCAAGGGGGACTGTGCACTTCTCTGAGGAGGAAGTCATGTAGAGAAGCAGCTACCATACAGAAGATCCATTGCTGCAGATGTCTTTCATATTCTATACAGAACATTGAAAGTTACACATTTTTATGATGGATATAAAGGTAGGCCACAATCATTGACCACTGAGCAGTGGTAGAATGATATTTTGAAATCCAGAGCATCATCTTAACACTGCTCTGAGTTAAGGATGGCTTTGGCTTGTCATTATAATAATCCACCATGAAAGTAACTTGCCTTGAATGAAAGAACTTGCCTTGAAAGAAGGAAATTAATGACTGCCTTTCTTGACTGTAGTCCTTCATTGACAGCTACTGCATAGAAACAGCCTTACCTTCATAGGCCTGCTGCTAAGTACTTTGGTACTTTACCATTATCAAAGGATATTGCTGGCCAGTTAAAGTGAGGATGGTAATTTGCACAGAGCAGTAGTAAGTAATAATACTTGGTATATGTTTAAATCTGCATCTAAAATGTCCAGTACTTCACAGTTACCATAGTCCTTATTGTTCTGTTCTGTAAAATAGGTCAGCATTGTCATACCTATAATTGATGTATGGGTCAGATGTTGAGAGGATAGTGCTATCCATTGTGCCTTTAGTCTCCCTTTTCATCATTGGCCATGTTAGCTGAGGCCCTTTCCACACGTGGACGGAAAAACGGGGTAAGCCACGCTAAAACGGAGCTTATCTCAGTCCGTCGCCGTGTGGAGCAGCGCCCAAAATGGTGGCTGATGGCTGGCGGAGGCTTTCCACCAACCGGAGAACCTTGCCAGCCAGAAATCCTGCCCGCGGCAGATCTGCAGGCACGTCCTTGCGTGTGCCTGCAAATCCACACCGGGCACTGCGATGCGGCTGCACGGGGCTGCACGCCCTGTGCCTTTTAAAAAACACATAAAAAGTGGTTTTTAAAAAGCACGTGGCGCCGCCACTTCCAGTCGCCCTAGCGCGGATTGCGGTGTGGAATTACTCTAAAGTAATCCACCTCAATCCATTTTACCATGTAGACGACCTCCCACGGAGGTCACGCTACCACATGTTATTTCCCCGTGTGGAAAGGGCCTGATGTAAATAATAGTCCAAAGCATTCAGAGAGCCCAAATTTGGGAAGGCTAAGACAGAAACTTATGTAAGCCTAGTTAATAGTTTGATTCATGGTTGTGATAAGTATGAACTAAGGATTCTGCTCTATTTACACCTTCTGAGATTACTCTGAACTTCTCCTTGTCTGGCAATGTATGATGTTGTGCTAGTTTTCTCCCTTGCCTTTTTGTTATCCATGGGGGACATTCACTGGCTTTAGGGCCCAAAGTTGATGGTGAGAATATGCTTCCTTTCTGGTCTCCATCCCCAAGTCAACAACCCAGGACAGACAGATATCTACAGAGTAGAATTTCTCATGATAGTTTACCACAGCCTACTCAGTCTCCAAGCATCACATCTAACCAACAGCCTGGTAGCTGATTTTATGTATCTTCACATCTTTCCACCAGCATCCAAACTTTAACTCACCCTCAAATGACTAAAAAGTCACAAAGAAGCTGAGTAATTTTCTGGTAAGTCACAAGACAATGTGTTATTGAAACACAGATTTCCATAAAATGAAAGCAATCTGTTTGCTCCCCAGAGAGAGAAGTGACAGCCTTAAAACAGGGCAGGGCAAGTGCTTTGGCTTCGTTGTGGCATTAAAAACACCATGAATGTCCCTTGGAAGCTTATGAGGCCTCTGCTGAAAAAAGCAGGATGCTTAGCAAAAGGCCATCTGGTCTTCCCCTAGAGGGAATAGATTTGTATTACTTGGTACTGAATGCACATTTAATGAGTTTTGAATGGCAACTGTAAAATCTGGTGATCAAATGAATAGTAAAACCCTGTGAATACAGAATAATTCAATTCTGGCAGTCAGCAAAGAAGGAGGGGCACATGGGAATAAGAAAATGAGACAGGGTGACTGGATGGGCACCTTGCCTCCAGCTATAATGCAAAAGTTAAATTCACTCATCATTGAGTCAACTTGTTGTTTTATGGGAAGCCTGTGCTCCCTCTCCTATGGAGAACATTGTGGCATGTGGCTGGCCATTGCTTGGGGAAGCTATTTTTATGGACTTCGGTTCCCAATTTAAAAATAAAGAAAGCTAAGAAGGGAGAGTGAATACAGGCCTTGAAATTGCCCATCAACAGCTACCACCTGGGCAGAAGACTGACTCTGTACTGTGCTTAAATGTACTATACGGCAGTTTTTCTACATTTGCATCCATATGTATATATTGACATGATTTGTGTCTCTCTGTGTGATGCAGAATACGACTCTATAAGATCTGTTGTGTGGGGCTTATGTGACCCCTGAGCATCCCATGGTTGCCTAACCTGGCTCACTGTCTTTTTTTCAACTAATTTTTATAGGTTTTAAGTTTGATCAGGGTCCTTACATTTAAAAAACACTCCTTGATACTTAGCTTAAATATTTGACTCTTTCATTTTGTGCCTGCTTCAACATTTTTGTAGCTACGACAGGAACCACTGGTGTGCTCAAAGGCCTACATCTTTCCTTAGAAGTCATTTCTAGCTTAAATAAAACATTTTGTCAAATAGACAAGCAACACTTTTCTGGCTGTTCTTTTTTCACCTCAAGGCTAATACAAAAGGATCTATCCCACCATCCAAATGAAGTCAGTCATTGATTTGAACAGAGATGGAGTTTTCTTACTGGCAAAATTATCCATTCATGAAGACATCATTCCCACCTCATATTGCTGATGATTTCTTTCAACACCCTTCAATAACATATATCTTCTCTCACATTTCTTTCATCCAAAGAATCACTCAATAAAGGCTTTCAATATTTTAGCAAGGAAAAAAACTATTCGAAGGTTGAAAATATTTTGAAGCAACATAATGAAAGGACTACAAAATATAAAGGAAATAGGTCAAATGAAATAAAAGAGCCAGCATGGTGTATGGTTTGAGATTGGGACGATGACTCAGGAGACCAGGGTTTGAATCCCCACTCAATCATGGAACCCACTGGGTGACCTTGGGCAAGTCACAGTGTCTCAGCCTCAGAGGAAGGGAAAAGCAAATATCTTTCGAAAAAAAATGTTGCCCAGAAAACCTCATGATAGAGTTGCCTTAGGGTCGGCATAAGTTGGAAATGACTTGAAGGCAGGCCACAACAACAAGCAACAATAAGAACAACAAATAAAGAAAGAAAGAAATCACAGGGACAGAGAATCTCCACTATGCTTTCTGGCATAGAGTGAGTGGAAATTCTACATGCACCTCCAAATGGGATTGTAGCAATAATTGCAAGATGTATATGACCTCAGTCAGAATAAGATGTGAAGAAATATGAAGAAAATTGAATGTTAGGCTACTAGTACTATATGCATCTAGGTGCCACAAAGGATCAAGTCCAGGGTGACTTTCCTTCTGGTTAATCTCATGACCATCTGTTTTTGGGCACAGTCTTTTAGGTTACCTATAGCATTTTCTCTTCATTGTAGACTGAACATGCACTTTGCTGATTGACAGTAACTGAATTCACATACTATTACAGTCCTTTGGATTTCTGCGCCTAGTGCATTCACTATCTGAACATCACTCTGAGCTTTTTAGTCATGAGACTGATTGTGTATTCTCCTCAATAGTAAATTACTGTATCCTTCTGGTACGTTCCTTTGGGGCTGGGCCTCGTATTGCAAATGACAGCAATTCTGCAGAGGATTCCGCTTCTTTTCAGAGCTGTGGTTGACTTCATGTTTACTGTCCTAAGACATGACACTGCCTTCAATATATCCCTCACTGTCCTTTCAATTGATCTGGGGTGGGTGACTGTTTGGGTTGCATTGGGCACCCAACTTTAGAAGGCCACCACTATCTCTCATTTTTTTAAAAAAACATGATTGTACCTACCCCAAAATACCACCGGGTGCATAAGGACAATTTTACCACATTTCTGACTTGTCCTGGACCATTTTGTATTTCAACAGGAAGAGACCTAGAAGTTGACTTCCATGTCATTTCCTGTTTGAAAAAGGCCTGTGTGGAGAAATTTCTTCCTTCCCTAGGGACTAATTCTTTTGCCCTGTTGGGGCTGGGGACCACGTGTGGCCCATGGGTTGCATTTTCCACATTCTGATCTAGGATCACTTGATTCTTATAAACTAACTGGACTGCCCTTAATATTTTACCTTTTAAATAGACTGTAGCCCACCCACTGTTTAACATCAAAATATACTCATTTCCCAAAACAAGTACAGAATTCTGGTCATTTCCTTTTGTTGTTGTTCCACCTTTGCAGTCCTTGTGCTCCCTTGAAGATCCCAGGGGAAGAAAAATGGAACCCAGATCCACTGCAGTTGATAATCCTTCCTATAGATTCTATGCTAAGATGCAATCATATCCAACTGGTTCTTTTCATTCCATCTGGTTACTTGGTTTACTTTATCCAAATCAACATTTGAAAAATGAACAAAAATTGTACACACATTTCTAAAATATGCACATACTTCAGCCAGTGGGGACATGCATCTATTAATCTATCAATTTGAATGTGACTTGCATTAGGTTACTCAGTAGGCTTCCATGGCTGAGTATGAACCCTGGTCTCCCAGAGTCCTAATCCAGTGTTCAGACCACTATACCACTTCGGTTCTGAAAGAAGACAGTAATTATCTTGTGGACTGAGAGAATTAGGGTTTAATTCTTTACATGTATGCAAACCTGTGACAAAATAGTATGCAAATTGAGAACCCAGCATCTTGCACAATCATTTCAACCATATTTCTATGCCAAGCACACTGCCCCTCTTTGTGCTGAATGTGGTTTAAGAGCTGACAGTGCCACCCGCTGACTTGTCAACAGTAGCTTCCTGATGCCATGGACATTCTTAAACTGTCATAACAACCAACAAGATGCATCCAATGAGTAGCATAAATTTTCCCAGCTTCAGCAGTATATCACATCCTGAAGGGAAGTGTGCAGTGTCATGTGCTGTGCCAGACATAAAACAGTGTGCCTGAATCAGTAACCTAGCTGTGATTGCAGATTCTGGCGAACATGTGCATACTTATAATTGCTGCTTTTACTACTAGGGCAAAAGTTGTCACAGATGTACAGACTTTATTTATGGGGAGGAAGAACTGGTTTGTGAAATAACATTTGCCTCAGGCACCAGAGATCAAAATACCAAGCAAAATGTGTTTTGCTGTTTTCTGTTGTGTTGTTGGTTTTGTTGTTTTTTTTAAAAAAACCTTGGCTGCAAGTGGTGTTGAAAACAAATTTCAATTTGATTGAGCAGCAGATAATAAAATCTGTGAGCTTTAAGTCCAATGTGTAGGGAGGTTTATGCCCTCATTCTGATAATTGCTTTGGCACAGGCATTATTCCCAATAAAAACGAAGTGTTCTTCAATAATGGGCTAAGCCTTGTGTTAGCATGAGCCACACTCAGCTATAGTTTGAGCACTACAGAAGTAGAAAGGGCTGAATTAAATAAAATATTGGAGTCAGATCAAAATCTAGGGAATCATGTGGTTCTCCAGGTGGTTTTACACAGGTAAATGCACCAATGGGATGCATGATGTCTGTCCATAACCGGGGTGTACAATTGTGTAATGGGCAAAGGCCAAGTTTTGCCATCCCAATGGGCTGCATCCATGTGGGTAGCTACATGTACACCTATGTTGCATCACTTCTGGTCACCATTTTGGGCCAATATACAACAAATGAAACAGGTTCTGGGGTTGGAGAGGGCAAATAGCTTTCATGCAAATTTGCATGAGGTTTTAGGCATTTGAGTGAAAGTTGCCTGGAAAATCACACAATAAATGAAATGGGGGGGGCTTTGGTACACTGAACGGAGACTTCAGGAGCTGCAAAAATGGGTTCAGGAACCACATGTGACCCTCAGGTTATACTTTGATGTCCTTGGCTCATATTATCCTATACTTTACTATATATACTGTAACCAGAGATGAACAAAGCTAATTTTTGTAGTATGGGAAAGTATAAAAAAGAAAACATCTTATATGATAACATGTCATGTTCTTCTATACATTCTATACATCCAAGTAAAACATAGTGTGTTGTCTTTTTAAAAAATCCTTTTCCTCTCTATTTCCCTAATTATAAACATCAGATTCATTAATCTCTGAATCCAAAAATCTATCACAGGGGGAAGACCAACCCATTAAGTTCCAGAGGTTTTGAACTTCGTCTCCCATAAGCCCCATCCAATGGGGTCAATGGCCAAGGATTATGAGGTTATAATCCAAAGGATCTAGAGGCCAGTAGGCTTTCAACAACCATAATTTATGCTGTGTCTGAGTTTCACTGGAATTATGGAGAAATTGCCCTACTTCCTGTGAAATGTGCTGATAACTTATCTCTTTTATTCTCTTTTTCTTTGACCTGTGTTCTGATGTACCAGCAAGGACGGCAATTGCTCTTTATAAGACCTAGGCAAACATCATAAAAAAGACTTGATGACTAGCCAACAACCCTATCATCAAGGTATAATCAGCTTCCTATGACCAAACCCCAAGGATTGGTGGGAGTTTTTAATGTGGTTGCCATTGTTGTGACCAGTTCATTGCACTGTGGAGTACATTGGAGATCCATATAGCATGGAGTACACTGAGATACATTCCATTCTATGATATTCTATTCTTGTTTAGACTTCATTTTGGGTATTTGGAACACAGAGCAAGCACCTACATAAAATGGGGAGATAGCCAAGGCTACGGATGTTCAAGGCATACTCTACATACTTCAGTAAACCAAGCTGATCTGCACAAGTGTGGTTTGTCCTCTAGATTTCACACATCTCTGAATGTTCAGTGCTTTTCTTGGCTAAAAATAATACAAAGTGTTCATTCAGAAAAATCACATTTTGGGAAAAAATACATTACTTCAATTACTTGTTCCAACTACAGTAGATTAATTGAATCAATGGGAATTTGGCAATTAAACAGCTACACATATATAGGTTCCACTGATTCAACAGGTCTACTCTAGTTGGGACTAGCCATTGGATTTAGGCTGTTATGTTTAGGAATGTGTATTTTGTCAGAAAATGCATTCAAAAACCAGATTTAATTTGTATTTAAATGTAATACATTTGGAATAGGACAAGAATCACTGGCTTTTACAGAAAAAAACTCAAGGAGACATCCTGCCGTGAGATACATGAGATGAATGGAAAATTTCTTGCTCCTGGGTCTGAAATTTATTTTGACTCCAATCATTCCAATGATCTACTTTTCTTTCTGACCATAACAAATTAGGCCTATATCTCTTCCTTTGCTTTGCCAATGGGCAATCCAGAGGCAAATCAATACCTTCCATAGGCTTTCTTCCCCATGGTTAATATAGCCTTGCTTAGAAAGAGTCAACACTGATAATGCACAAAAACAGTCACTTAACACTAAACATGCAACACTTTACAGGGGGAAAAAATCCCACACATGGATAATTAGAAGATTCTCCATTATACTCCATTATAAAGCATAAACAGCAATAGCTGTACACAGGACTTACCAGTGAAATAGTGTGATGGGTAGGAAGAGGGAGGTCTCTGCTGCTTGGTTGAACAGTGATGGAGTGGGAGGGAGCACTTCTTTCCTCACAGAAATTGCTTCAATCTTCTGTAAAGGCACAGTAGAATAGCACGCACTTTCAAGAATGTCCCACAGGCAAGATTAATAATGGACAACACAGATCTTTCTCTACTTCTGCATCAGAATTCAATATGGTGAGGTAATCAGGAACTCAGTCCTTCTAGGTATCATTAAAGCTTGGTTCCAATCAACTCCAGCCAGCAGGACCCTTGGAGAAGATGGGCTTTCTAGTCTAGCTCCATCTGGAGGGAAATGGGTTGGTCACTCTAGGTTAGAAGGTTTTGGACTGGAGAAATCTGAATTTGAATCCATCCTCAGTCCTTGAACAACTGGCTCTGCATCAACCTTATTAATCTCATGCGGCTGTTGTGCAACTAGAATAAGAAATCATTCCAAAACATCACCTTGACTTCTGGCTTGAAATACTACTATGAGAGAAAAGGGGCAGGCTAGTCTGTCATCATTTTGGCCATTAACACACAAGGAGAGCAAGCTATTCCTCACCGTTCTGTCCCCAGCTTCCTGTCCTCTTACACATGAAGGATCATCTGAAGTGGAGATCATCTGCTATCCGTGATACTCTCCCCATTAATCACAGTACTTATTTTTAAGTGCTGGCTCCACTGACAACAGATAATCTCTGCTTCAGATTTTCTCCCTCCACATGTAGGAGCATGACAGGAATGATGGCATAAGCATGTGAACTTCAGTGTTCCCCTGCTTCTACTTATAGATTGAACACGTAAAATAATGCCTACTACAATAGTTATGAATCATTCTCATACTAGACAACTCTACAGTTGGCCCTCCATATCCATGGATTCTGTATCCATCGATTCAACCATGGCTTTGAAATATTCCATAAATAAACAAACAAATTCCAAAAAGCAAAATTTGATTTTGCCATTTTATATAATGGATGACATTTTACTACACCATTGTACATAATGGGACTTCAGCAATAATTGATTTTGGTATCCATGGGGGGTACTGGAACCAAACCCTAGTGGATACTGAGGGCCCACTCTATTACTAGATGATTGTTAGTCTACTAAAATGGTTATGAAATATCTAACCACTAGGCTGGCTATGAGCATGTATTCAAAACGTTACGCCAATTCTCATATAGACAATATTCATGTTCATTTTTTTTAATCAACTGGGCATAGTAATACTACTGCAGTGAGAAAAATAAGATGAGCCACAATGACAAGTTTTCCAACCCAAATGAAAGTTTAGAAGTAACACTGAGAAAGTGGCAAAAGGAAAAAGAAAGAGAAAATAAAACTTAACAGTATGTGTGAAGTTGTTTATGCTGTGTTGGGGGAGGGAATAAGATCACAAGGAAACAGTAATCTGGTCAATCCATAGAAGTTACATTGGAATTATTTAATTCACTGAGGCTTGGTGCAATAACGTCTCCAGTAGCGTTTGTCTTTCACACCGCCAGTTTGAACACAGAAAAGGAAGCTGTCATTACCGGAGAGAGAGAAAAATAGAATACTGAGGAGGCATCTTTGATGGCTTTGGTAGTCCTATGCTAAATCTCTTCGTGGAATAACTGACTAATCATGGAGTGAAGTCTGTGCCTTGAACCCTGGCAGGAAGGTGGAGTACTGGAGAACACAGTAAGTCTAGAAGAAACAGGGTGTTAAGACCTGAAAAACAGAATGAGGAAAGCTTGCAGTCAGTGGACTAGTGGTAAAAATGTAATCACAGATTTCTTACAGCCACAACAGACCATTTATGACCTCAGACATAGCCAGAAGTCCATCTCTGGTTTTGGAAAACAGGTGGTTTTCTTAAAAATAAAAAATAAAAAATGGAAAAGCATTTTACCAGGCAATGTGACCTTTTTAAAACGTAACTCTCTGATCCTCAAGTCTTCCAGAAGAGGAAATTCACACTTTTTCAGTCCAGAAAATAAGAGTAGTTGGGAAGTCTCTGGGACTACAAAAATAGCCTTGGGAAGCCTGCACAAAACACAAGGGCCCCGCTCCTGGAATAATGGACTGATTTGAATTCTTAGTGTTGTGTATAACTCTCATTTTATATGATCATAATGTGAATAGCAAAAAGGAATGGGAAAATCATGTTTTTAAAAACACCCATGTACATGACACCCCCCCAAAAAAAATTACCTTAGAAAAAGTGTATGCCAGAATATACACAAATTTCTATGAAGGAAAAAGGACAAAAAGGTTTACAAGCCAAGAAAGAATTAGGACTGGGCGAGAATACTGCTGGAATTCTGAGATGCGCAACAAATAGTTTTCACACCTCTAGCCATTTGTCACCCTTTTTCACCTCATGGCTCAGGGTCAAAAGTCAGTCCTGCTGTGGAGCACAAGTAATTACCATCTTGAAAAACAGGCAGCAGGGTGCTTATTATATAGTATAAACTGGGCCCCAACATCATTTGTGGAAACATTTGTGATGAACTCTATTCAGGCAGAAAAGTGGAGATTATGTCCCCTGACCTCTAGAGTTTTGGGTCCATCACACGTACTTTGCTTTACATTCTCTGTGCCCATCTTCAGCAATGCCAGGTGACATAGAGGGCTGGTTTTTTGGTTTTTTTCCCTTTGCCTGGAGCCATTTAACATTTAGCAGTGGCATCCACTTTAACACAAATTAGTTGAAGGTTTTAAGTCTTTATAATGACATGCTGTGCACAGAAATTCCCTGAAGTAAATAAGCATTTGCAATAGCAGCAACAAAAGCAATTTGTTTAACTATGTATATTTCATTTGATGCAGTAGGAGATACTGACTTTTCTATTACCACTCAAAGCTCTTGTTCATAGCAGCAACAAAGCACTCTTTCGTTACTCTGTCATTCTAAAACAAAGACCATCAACAAAACAAGAGCTTTATGCTATGTACAAGAGAATAGCTCCTTACAGAAGTGGAGTTGGCTTAGACAGATGGCTTTGCCCTAAGCAGATGTGTTAATATGTGTTGTCAATGGACTTGCGGTGAAACCAACTTTGCAAATTTTCACAACTCTCCCCTCTCCACCAGAAAAGTCAGATCTAGTAGCAGTCATATTGTTACCCTGTATGTTGAGGGTTCTGAGAGGGGCACCCAAATCACCAAATAAAATACAAGTTGGGGAAATTTAACTCGAGCACTCTCTCGGCTAAACAAGAGGCAGGGTAACTTTGGCAAGGATCTATGTCTACAGCGTCTAGAGCGGCTAGACAAGGTTTTAAAGCAACAAATAATATTTTATTAAAAACAAGAAACATGAAAGACAAAACATACACTAACTAACTGAGAAAGAGAAATGGAGAGCTTTTCGGGAAGGGCAATACGACACCTGGTCTCTTAGTCCTGGAGAGAAGCGGGGTTCCGGGGAAGAAAGCTCAGCGGGGCTCACTGATGGGAGTTTCCTTAGACAACCGGCAGCAAGGCGGGATGGAAGTCCAAAGTAGTCCGAAGACGTCCCAAAAGTAGGGACCTTTTATAGGGTGGAGCTTACCTACAGGCTATGTTATGCTTGGTGAGAACAAAGGAAATTTGGAGTTGGACAAAGGAGTTGGAAAAGGTGAGGTTTTGCATGATTGGTTTAGCTCTTAATGACAATAGTGTGGCCGGATCGTTAATAGCCCGATATAAAAGAATGGCTCAGCTCTCGGCCGTGTGGCTTTGTGTGGACATGAGCAGAGCAAAGCCAGTTTGCAGGGAGGTTTTTCCCAAAGGCAATGGAGAGGCTTAAGCTGCCTGTCTAAATGAGGTTTTGGAATGTATAACCATTAACGGCCGTGCCCCAGACGTGCTCGTCCAGGGGACCTCTGCAAACATGTGGAGTAGGGTGGCAGAGAAGGGTCAAGCAAAGGCCAAATTATTTGATATCAAAAGGATATCTAGTGCTCTCACCAGACATATCATAACCGTGATAACAATATGACCAGGATGACTGCACAAGGTCAGTCTTACCATTAGGCAGAATGAAGTGGCTGCCCCAGGCAAACATTTCTGAATATTATGAAGGGGCAGGAAATGTTTAGTTACAGGCATACTTCAGTTAACAAAATATCTGACAGTGAAACTTCTTTTTACAAAGACTTTTTACACCTGGCCAGTCCCTCTTTTCTTCCTCATCCTCTGTCTAGCTGAACTTTTTAACAGCATTGGCATTGGGAAGATGGAAGGATGGTGATGGACAACTGAAGTAGCACAGATTTTTAGTGTTAGGTTGCAACAGTGTATCTGCAGGAGACAATGCAATAACGTTTGCACTGGGAAAGAATGAGATTTTACTCTGGCTGATCCTGTTGTAGCTGCATGTTCCTGCCCATAAAAAGGAAGGTAAGTAGTTGCTGCCTCCAGAATCCCTTACTGAGCATGTGTCAACAGCAAAACAGAGAGGAAAGGGCAGAGCAGATAAACCTGCCCAACACTGTGGAACCAATGAAAACCAGGTATCCTCAGCATGGTAACGAAATCCATAGATTCATCTGCTTTGGTGTGACTTTCTAAGTACCCACTGGATAGTGCTCATCACAGATAATTCTCACAGCCTCAACTCTTTCACAAAAGGGGATACTAAGTCCATTTCCGCACTACACTGTTATAGTGCTGTTATTCCACTTTCAACATCCTTGAAATCCTGGGATTGAAGATTAGGGAGGGGCATTTAGACTTCTCAACCAGAGAGCTCTTTGGCCTCAGCAAACTACAAACCCCAGAATTCCACAGGATGTTGGAAGTAGAATGATAGTACTATAACAATGTAGTGTGGAAATGGCCTAAGATTTCTTTCTGTTTGACCAAAGGTATGTTAGCTATTTGGCATCAGTATATGTCACTTATTTGATCAAAATACACAATGCAATGATAATCTGGTAGACTCACTGCACTGCTTTAAATTATACATTACATTAAATGTTCATTGCACGTTGCTTCCTTCACATGTGTTTCTCAGTTAAGTTATATCTGTTGTTTTAAAAACATAGTAACTGTAGGGTGGGATCAGTAAAGATCAAGGCTTAACCCTCATCCCACCCAACACTGTGGAACCAATGAAAATCACTGTACAATGCTGATCTTTGTTTGAGACATTTCAAAATAATGAACTGACACACATGTTTAAAACTGCAATTATGTGATGTGTAGCTTGAATCCTAGAATACTCAACAACCAATTGCAGAATTTAATTATACATTTATAGCAATTATATAGTTCTGAAACTAATAGAAATCAGAAAATGAATTGTGAAAGTTCCTGTAGTCTGAAGTTTTACCAGTTTACTGCATTGCATGTTATTTTTATGCTTCCTCTCAGCAGAAAACTCATAAATATTAATCCAAATAACCATATTCAGGCAATACAATGTAATGCAGCTTGCAACTTATGTTAAGCAGCAACATATCAAAAATGTGTTTTGGACAATTTAAAAAGACATTTAGAAGAATAAAGTGCTAAAAACTCAAATCCATTCTTCTGACTGAATAAAATCAAAAGGCAGTCTTCCCAGAATGAAAAGCTGAAACTCAAAGGGTCGCTTGCTTTAGGATTTGACAAGGAACTTGAAAATCAAGGTCATTTCTCTTGTCTTCCATGGCACTTTAGTAGAAATCAATTGTTGCCTGGCTGTTGTATGGTTTATCACTTGGAAATCCATGGGTTTAACTGCACGCCACAGTTGCCAACACCCCTTCTGGATTCCTTCTCAGGAGCTGGGAGAAAGTGAGGGACATGCAAGTACAAAAACAAGCTGCTTACCTTCCTATCTCTCCTTCCATGTTGATTTTCTGAGCTTCTTTCTGGTTAGAAGAGGAGATACAGGGAAAGTCAGGGGAGGGAAGATAACCTCACAGATTGACTTCTTTCCTTTTCTTTGTCACCTTTTCCATGGGTAAGCTGGGTACATTACAGAGCAGCATATGAGGAAGAGATATCCTTGGGTGCTTTTCCGTCCTCTTTAGCTTTTCCCAGATTTCTCATGGGCATGGTCCAACAATAAAGTGGAAAGAGAAACAAAATGGAGGTATTAATGCAAAGGCATTCATTACTCATTTTCCTGTTGTCTTTTCCACTGTTCCCCAAACTGGAAACACCAGAAGGAGCAACTTAAGGATGCCAGGAGGCAGGTGATACAGAACTCTTTTCCTTCCTCTGTCTCTGTCACTTTCCCACCAACACCCCTCCCTCAGCCATTACACACTCAGAGATGATGGTATGGTCAAGTTTTCAGAAGCCCTAGCTACTGTTGTATTCAACATCCTGCCTTATGAGTCCAATTTTTTTTAATTAACCCCTATTTTGTAGGTCCTAAAATTTTTGTAGGCCCTAGGCACTGTACCTAAAGTGACTAACGGGTAAGGGAGCCTTAGCTATGGTTGACTAATCGTATCAGCAGAACTTTTTTTTTTTTGATGAATGGGTGGAATTTAGCTAAATTTATCAGATGTAGCACTGCAAGTGGTCCTAAATATTCATCACTCTGAATTCATGAAGATGTTTAAAAAGATGTCCAAAGAAAGAAAGAAAGAAAGAAAGAAAGAAAGAAAGAAGGAAGAAGGAAGGATTGTTTCTTAAGAACAATGTGAAAGAAGGATTGTCATGTGTATCAGAGAGACCTCAGATATTCCTTCTTTTCATCTAGGAGAGAAGGTCTTTGTAAAAAAATTAGAAGTACTAAGAATGCAATCTCAAATTTGTTAAACTAGAAAGCAGCCAGAACTGAATGACGAAGATATTATGGCAGTTATGATCATGGCATAATGAGAAATTACATTTTAAAATTCGATTGCTGAGGATATTCTCAGTCAGGAGACTTGATACATTTTTTCAAAAAATTCAATTTTTACCAGAGTGAGTCAAATTGCTAGGAGCAAGTTACACAAACCAGCATATCTAAAATTAATACAATAACATTTCTCAGGTGCATAATTCACTCCAAGGTATTAATTTCTATGAGATAGTTAGAGCACAAGCATCTGTAGGGGACTTATATTATAGTCAAATAATAAAATAAACCATCATCAGAAGTGCTTAGAATGCAATCTCAAATTTGTTAAAATAGAAGGTACTCGGAACTGAATGATGATGATGATATTATGATCTTGGCATGATGAGAAATTACATTTTAAAATTCTGTTACTGAGGATATTCTTGGTTAGGAAACTTGATATATTTTTTTAAAAAAATAAGTTTAATTTTTAACAGCGAGCAAGTCAAATTGCTAGGAGCAAGTTACACAAACCATCCAAATTTAATACATAACATTTCTCAGGGACATAATTCACTCCAATGTATTAATTTCTAAGAGATAGTTGGAGCACAAGCATGGGTGGGGGGATTCATATTACAGTAAAATAATAAACCACACAATAAAAACTCTGAAATGTATGTGTGTATGTGTGTGTGTGTGTGTGTGTGTAAATAAATAAATACAAAAATAGGGAAGTACCAACTTTCCATCCATCAGTAAATCTGAGAGCATGAGTCTAATACATGTGGTGGTCCTTAACTCTCCGAGAATCCTTTTTATATGCTTGGGCTGTACAAATTGAAATGTATCCGTTATCACCATGCAAATAGGGACCACAGTTATATCTATTAGATATGTCTTATTTATAGCATCTAATTCAGAGTAGGTCTGAGTGATTTTACCTGCAAAGTACTGGGTAATTTATTCACAGTGGGCTGTCAAGTACTTGGCAATACAGTACAGTTTAGATTTTGGGCAGCTGGCCAGGTTGAATGATTTAGTTTAGTTTAAAGCTATGATCACATACTAATTGGACAGTGTTCTATAAACACAATGGTATAAGACTCTCCATATGTATCCCTAAAAATCCAAGTCAAATTAGGAAAAATTCCTTTTTTGGACTGCAGCTCTCAGAATGCATCACTGAACATAGCACTGCCCATGCTCATTGGTGGGTTCTAGGAATTATGGTTAATTTTTTTCCAAGTTCTTGTTTCAAGCACTTATATAGTTCAGCCTGCATCTTAGTCTCAGTTTTAGTCTAAATTGCTAGTATATGTACTACAGAAGGTAAAAATGTGTTAGTTTCCAGCTTTTAAGAGACATGCGGTTTTAAGATTCTTAATTATTCCAGATAGTGGTGTCACTAGGGTTAGTGTCACCCAATGTAGTAACTCATGGTGACACACCCCATTGGACCTCCTCTTGTACTTTACAGAATCCTTAATGATTTTTTTTTGTACTTATGTTACTCATAAATCATAATTCCCATCTATCACTGGCAATAGCTGTGACATAACTTGCAAAATTAAAATTACATCTTTAAATTATAATATCATATGCACAGCCTAAATGGAAAGGGAAGTCTGAATTCAGAGGGAACTCTGAAGAATTGCTTGTGTCTGTAAAACATTCTGCAAAATACAGAATTTGGAGAATAGGAGGAATGTCTATATGTATGAGGATGGGGTGAAGGTAAAGTCAGCATGATGCATGTTGCCTTTTGATACAAAAATCAGGTAGCGCTTCTTCCTAAATACATGCCAGGTGGGCAAGTACTAGCATACTCGAGACAACAGGCTGGTTTATGAGCCCAGCATAAGTTATGCAACATAAACTCTTCTCTCCTCCGATCAGGTAGACAGGTGGGGAATTCAGAAAAGAATAACTAGGAGGCTCCCTCCTCACTCTCAAGTTTGGGCCATGACCTGCTAGTACTTTCAAAACAAGGTAGGCAAACAGTTGGCTGGATTCAGTTTGGTGAACTTACACCAATAAGCTAAAGAATTCTATGCACACTTTGTCAATGTCATTTCCACTCAATATGCAACGCAGGGTGGAGAAAACTGCTTAGAAAGACAGTCTAGGAGTCATACTTCTCTCCTTGTCAACTCTAGTGGAAGGTTAATTGGATTCAGCTAATGGGGGACCACCAATGAATACCTGGTGCTGAAGGCTTTAGGAAGGAACTGGCAAAACCACCTCTGAGTATTCCTTGCCTAAGAAAACCTGTGAAATTCATGGGGTCACCGTAAGTCAACAGCTGACTACAAGGCACATATACACCAGTGTGGTGCAATGGTTTGAGCATCAGACAATTTCTCTGGAGACCATTCATGGCTTGTTAACAGCAGCAAGCTTTCATGTTCTCCCACAACTCTTCCTCAGGCGTATGAGAGTCCCAAAATGAAAGGGCATCGCTCAGCACTCCGCATCATCCATAACCCCCTAGCTATGCCACTGATTCTAACATGCCTCCCTTCTCACTTTTGCTTGGCAATGGTCTCCATTCCTTTATTTATTCATGTTATAGCTGAAGACTAAAATAATAATAATAAATGGAACAGCAACGTACAAATGCCGCAAATCAAATTTGACATTTGGAAGTTACTCAGGAGATTTTGTTAAAGAAGGAAGCTGCCATGCGAGAATAGTATAATCATAATAGCCAGTCAATTTTAGTGGTGGAGATTTGATTCCTCATTCACTTTTACATAGTTATTGGCAACTGCCCTTGCATGTCCATTTGGATACTTTGCTGGCATATACAGCCCACTTACTATCTGAATAAAATGGAACAGCTGAAATGCCATAATAAAAATCATTTCTTTTCCAATAGGTATTAAACTACACAAGCTTAGTAAAGCAGCTACATATAAACTGAGACTTATAAGTGAAACTTATTCAATTGGCATAGAATCACAGAGGCAGAAGGGATCACAAGAGCCGGGTCCAGCCCTCTGCCATGCAGGAATATACCTTAAGGATTCCCAAAAGAGGGCATTCCAGCCTTTGTTTAAAAATCTCCAAAGAAAGAGACTCCACCACACTCCAAGGCAGTATATTCCACTATCGAACTGTTCTTACTATCAGGAAGTTCTTAATGTTAAATGGAATCCCTTTTCTGAAGTTTGAAGCCATTGCTTCATGTCCTAGTCTCTGGAGCAGTAGAAAAGAAGCTTGCTCCATCTTCCATATGACATCCCTTCACATATTTAAATATAACTATCATGTCACCTCTTAACCTTTTCTTCTCCAGGCTAAACATACCCAGCTCCCTAAGCTGCTCCTCATAGGGCATGGTTTCCAGGCCTTTTACCATTTTGGTCATCCTCCTCTGAACACATTCCAACCTGTCAATATGCACATTCCAATATTACAATTTGAACTGCCATGCCCTGAACTAGACACAATATGCTAGGTGGGGTCTGACCAAAGCAAAATAGAGTGGTACTACCACTTCTCTTGACCTTGACATGAGATCCTATTGATGCTGCCTAGAACTGCATTAACTTTTTAGGTGTTGCATCACACTACTGACTCATGTTCAGTCTGTGGTCTACTAAGACTTCTATATTCTTTTCAGATGTACTGTGGTCAAACCAAGTGTCACTCAACTTATATCTGTGCATTTCATATTTTCTACCTAATTGTAGTACCTCATATTTCTCCCTGAAGAAATTCATTTTGTTAGTTTTGGCCCCAGGTCTCTAATCTGAATTTGATCTTATCGTATTAGCTACCTCTTCTAATTTGATGTCATCTGCAAATTTGATAAGTATGCCTTCTATCATCCAAGTCATTGATAAAGATGTTGAATAGCACAGGGCCCAGGACAGAAACCTGTGGCATCTCACTAGGCAGTACTCTCCAGGATGAAGAGGAACCACTGGTGAACACCCTTTGGATTTGGTTGTTCAACCACTTAGAAATCTACACAGTAGTAGCATTGTCTCGCCTACATTTTACTAGCTTGTTTGCAAGAACATCGTGGGGGATGCAGGAATAAGTACTGAAAAGGAAAGTAGGCTCCGGGGCTTATGGATGGTTCAAGTTTATTCTTCGAAACACATTCAGCTTTTTAAAGAATATAAGCACATGGAGTCTAGTCTCCTTTTCTTCTGCGTACCTTTTCAAAAGCCTTACTGAAGTCAAGATCTGCTATATCCACAGCATTCCCTTTATCTACCAAGTTTGTAACTCTAAAAAAAAAAGAGGTTAAGGTTAGTCTGACATGGTATGTTTTTGAGAAAACCACATTAACTTTTAGTGATCATGATATTCCTTTTGAAGTGCTTGCAGACTGTTTAATGACCTGCTTTAGAATCTTTTCAGGTATTGTTGGCAGGCTTGCTGAGTGATAATTGCTTGGTTCCTCTTTGCTTCCCTTTTTGAAGCTGAGGACAATATTTGCCCTTCTCCAATCTGCTGGAACTTCTCCCATTCTCCAGGAATTCTCAAAGATTATTTCTAGTGGTTTTTAGATTACTTCTGCCAGTTCTTTTAATACCCTCGGGTGTAGTTTATCTGGTCCTGGAGACTTGAATTCATTTAGAATAGCCAGTTATTCCTGTACTACCTCTATATAGAGTAATCAAGTGTTCCTATACTACTCATACTGTGCTGCATTTTCCCTAGTGCACAGTCTGCTTCATTTCTCCCAGGTCAAGCACTCTTTTCTTTTTGGGAAAAACTGAAGCAAAGTATTGAATAATTCTGCCTTTTCTCTGTTATGTGTTAGAATTTTTCCATCTTTTTCACATAGTGGCCCTACCATTTCATTGTTCTTCTTTTTTGCTATTGACATAATCAAACCAACCAACCAACCAAACAAACATTTTATTGTTTTTAACCTCCCTAGGAAGCCTGAGCTCATTCTACACTTTAGCTTTTCTGACTTTCTTGCTACACGTACTGGCTATTTGTTTGAATTCCTCTTTTGGTAATTTCCAACTTTTTCCATTTCTTGTACATGTTCCTTTTAAATCTCAGCTCCCTTGAAACTTCTTTAAACATTCATCCTAGTTTCTTTAGACACCTTCCATTTTTCCTAGTCACTGGATCTGTTTGAAGCTGTGCCTTCAATATCTCACTTTTAAGAAACTCCCATCCATCATGAACTCCCTTAGTATTCCTGACCACAAAATCACACCCAGTATTTCCCTAAGTTTACTGAAATCAGCTTTGTTAAAATCTAGAATGCATGTCTGACTATGCTTGGCTTCCCCTTTCCACTGCATAACAAAACTCTAGGAGAACATGGCTGCTCCTAACTATGGATACCACCACGTCCACCCTATTAACAAGGTCATCATTGTGGGTGAGGATCAGATCTAAAATAGCTGTTCGCTTTGTTGCCTTTTCCACCTTCTGGACAGTGAAATTGTCTGCAAGTCGAGTGAGGAATTCATTGGACCTGGTACTGTTGGCAGAGCCTGACTTCCAATAATAGCAGGATGGTTGAAATTCCCATTGCTACTACATCTCTTCTTTCTGAATGTTTCATCTGTCCCAGAGAGGGATCATTGGTAGAACAAGCCAAAGGATCTCTGGCAGGGAGCTGAAAATTCCAAGCCACAAGGGGCTCACACTAACACAGTAGAAGGTAGGCTTGAGACCAAATCAGTAAAATTGTTCCGTGGCTGGAATAGTGCTCAGGAAAGGATAGGGAGGATTTCGATGCAGCAGCTCCATGGCTCCTCCAGGGACACTCATAGCACACTCCCAGCTAGGGTCATAGACACAGCCATGTCACATGTGGCCAAGCAACACCAGAGTGTGGTCAAGATGGCAAAAGCTGTTAATGAGGAAGAACATATAGACCAGGAGAAGCTGCAACAGGTTGCTTTTGCCTCAGCCTACTGGGAAGGGCAAAATTCTGTTCCTTTCTTCTCCAGTCCTCCCTACTGGGTTATTGGAGTACAAACTATGTTTGCACTTTGAACTCAATTTGCAGCAATGGAAGAAAGCTGAAGACAAGAGGAGAAAGTGGGAGGAGGCGAAAGAAACTGGAACATTTCAAAAGCAGCTGGAAAAGTGGGATGATGGAGGATAAATCAGGACTTTCGCTGCCAAATCAGGACAATGGGAGGGCACTTTGTTTTGGTAGTGCAATTGGTTTCCCTAGGGTTACATCTGCCAGATGTTGGCAAGTCCAATGCCTTCTCTTCATGCTGAATCTTTGCTGTCATATATATTAAAAAATGTTTTCTGGGAACTGATCTTCTCCTAGGATGTAATGTATGTTTGCAAATATCCTTGTCCTTAGTGAGAAATGGTGTCTCAATACATTGAGGTACTGTATTGAATACAATGATTAACCACTATTTCAGGAGTGTTTCATTTGCACGCACACAGCCCCCCTGCATCCATGCTTTTCCTTAGAAAAGTGTTGCACAAAATATACTGTTTTTCACGCCAATCTGAATGGGTTTTATGCAAAACCCTAACACTTTTTGTAAAAACAATTTGTAAAAAAGTCCAAAATAGCAAAAGTAGTAGTAGGAGAAAAGTATTGAGAAATTTCTGTAATCTTCCCCAGCCCTGAGAAAACTTTTGAAGTTCTTTTTTCCTGCAAGAGCAAGGCAAAGAAGAATTTACAGCATTATCTGTTGCTTATGTCTGGCCTTAGGACAAACTAGTTGTAGCTCAAGTCTCATACACAATGGCCATTTCCGCACTACACTGTTCTAGCGCTATGATTCCACTTTCAACATCCTATGGAATCCTGGGGTTTGCAGTTTTGGGAGGGGCCAGCTGGGAGGGGCCAGCTGGGAGGGGCCCCTCCCGAAACTGCAAACCCCAGGATTCCATAAGATGTTGAAAGTGGAATCATAGGCTAGAACAGTGTAGTGTGGAAATGGCTAGTGAGTTACACGTTCAGCACATATAGAATGTGGGAAGCAAATTCTACAAACCAAAGCTGGGTGAGCTTTGAGAATGGGGTCAAAACTGTCCAAGAGGGTGCAAACAGGGAGCTGGAATACAGGCAAGGACCATTCCAAAACCAAAGGTGTTTTTTTTCCCCCCAACAGAGAAAAAAATGATACCAGTAGACTTCCCCTTCTTCCCTTTTTTAGTCTTCTTGAAGAAAAGGAGGTCACATTTAACAGCAAATAGAAGATGAAGGAAGGTCTAAGCTTCCCTAATCCATGCATGCTTGTCCCATCCTGGACACACTTACTACTTACATACAATTGTTACATGTTACTTATATACATTTACTAACAGGTAAAGTAGAAAAGGTTTTTAAATTTCACACTGCAGATGTCCTATAACAAGCAGTTTAGCCCTAAGATGCCCATCTTCCCTCCCCTTCCCTCTCCCTTTTCTTAATATATCTCATTAATGCAACTTCATTTGCAAAGGAACCTGTTCACAGAAAAAATCCAAAATCCACACTCAGGCGGTAACTTTATAAGGAATGATCCATTAAAGTTGTGGTCACAAATCTTCCATAATATTTCAGAAGACTGGGCATTTGCAGGATTAGAAGTAGATTTCCAAGTTGTTAGGCCTTTTTGGGGAAAAAAGGAAGACTGGTTCAATTAAGATTCAGTCTCCTTTAGGACAGTTCACAAGTGGAACAACTAAATCTCTTTGCTCTCTCAGAGACTAATTTTAGCAAGGTTAGGCAAACAGGACAGCCAACATGATTTACTGGTTTGATTGTTGGGAGACCAGGGTTCAATTTCCCACTTGGCCATAGAAAACCACTGAGTGATCTTGGGTGCACCACATACTCTCATTCCCCAGAAAACCTTGTGATAGGTTCACCTTAGGGTCGTGCTAAGTTGGAAACAAATTGAAGGCACATACCAACAACAAGGCAAACAGGCAGCATGCAAGTTTCGTACCTAAAAACTTTACTAATTATATTTAAAGGTAAATCCCCACAACATTGACTGAGCAAATGGGGAAAGTTTTAAAGATAGCATGTTTAGGGTAGAGGCATTCAGGAAACACTTACTGTCTAAAGACCCACTGCTCTAAAAGCAAAAGGGTGAATCAGTTTAACCAGAATATTTGGTTGGGAAGTATTTTCCACAATTCCTCTACTTGTTTTCTTGTACCCCAACCAGTGACTCATGTCCCTTCTTTCTGTCTCTGGAAGCTGTCTTTTAGGAGAGGCTTTGTGAGAATGTCAGCAGTCATAATTTCTGTGCTGCAGTACTTTAGCTCAACAAGCCCATCTTGACACATTTCTTGCACCTTGTGGAACGCGATGTCAACATTCTTTTGGTGGTTTCCCACTCACAGAAGTCCTGATGCAGCTTTGATTGTCTGTCAACAAAATAGTTGGCTTTGGTTCTGTTATCTCAAAATCTGAAAGTAAGCTGCCTCTGAGGAGGAATCAGCAATCACAGACTGTTACTTACTTGATCAGCTTATGGCTGCTCCACCATAGAAAATCAGGTCTACCAAGTCTCCAGCCCAGTCCTCATTTGCATTTCCTATCAGCTGGGGTTGATCATTGGCTGGTAGCATCATGGTAATCTGTGGTTCCTTTTAAATATCTGACCATTCTTTTCACTGCAGTGGGATCTTTTTCAGTAGGACACTTAACCTTTCTGCATAAGCTTCCAACTGCATTTGCAATGTCAGGCTTAGCAAAATTAACAATATATAGAAGTTTGCTGACTGTAGTCCTGTATTTGTCAGCATTTCTTAAAGGTTCTGACTTTTCAGTGTTTCTTAAGAAATGCATTTCCTTTGGGGGCTGGCATGAATTTAGCATCTTTTAGACCAAGTCATTTTGGAAAATCTATTCCATTCTATCTTCTGCTTTTGATTACGAAACAAACTTCCATCAATTCTCTCTAAGAGATGTCTCCCAAATTTTTAATGTTTTGTTGCTTTTTTGAGATTATCTCTTCACAATCTGCCCTGTCTTGACAGCACAGGATAAGATCATCAATATGGCTTGTAACGTAAGTCCATTTATTATTTCTAAATGTTTTGTATATACACATTTGTCAACAGTACCTGGAATTAATCCTTCTTTGGTTCAGTTTCTTCCTCCATGTTCTGGTGGCTGGCTTCAAACCATAAGTGCTCTGTTTCAGTTTACACACAAGATTTTCCTTCCCTGGAACTTGAAATCTTGGGGGCTGTTCCATGTAAAGGGTCTCATCTAGTTCAGCATACAGGGAAGCTGTTTTAACATCTAGGTGTTGAACGTGCATTTGTTTTGATCCAGCAACACTTAGAAGAGTTCTAATAGTTGTGTGCATGACGACTGAGCAAAGATTTCATTGTAGTCTTCACCAGTTTTTCAACTATGGGCCTTTTCTACAAGTCTTGCTTTGTATCTTTGAATCTCTCCGTCTGCATCCTGCTTTGCGATAAAAACTCATCTACAGCCAATTACCTTTTTACCTTTAGGTGGTTCTGAAAAAGTCCACAACACATTTTTATATAAAGATTGCATCTCTTTGCTAGCGGCTTTTACCCACTTCCCAGTATCTGTCTCTGGTAATCCCTTGATCTTTTGTCAATTAGAGGATTGTGGAAACCTTTTCTCTGTAGCTGTGTAAGAGAATCTGTCAGGTGGTACACATCTTTTGGAGTGTTGGGACCTTCTCACCTGGACTTGGATACTTGGCTGGGTCTGTGGCTTTCTGGTCACCTGAGTGGTCCTCTGCATTAGCAGCCTCTTATGGCTCTGGTTCTGGAAGTGCTGGGTGTGCTAATAGGATGCAAGACATTTGGAAGAGCTCTCCATCCTCTAGTTGCTGATGATCTTCTCTTTCCACTGCAAACAAGTCTAGATAGACCTTAGGCTGTTTCCGCACTAGCCTGTTATAGCATGATGAAACTGCAAATCCCAGGATTCCAGTGGATGTTGAAAGTGGAATCATCGTTCTATAACAGGCTAGTGTGGAAATGGCCTTAGTTTGGATTAGATTTAAAATTTTGTCTTTCATCAAGAAAATAGAACTTGATAATCTTATCAAGCTATTAGATTCTAGAATCTTGTAAGTATGTCTGGCATAACCAATAAAGATTCCCTCTTCACTTTTGCCATCAGGTTTTCCTCTCTTCTGCTTGGGAATAGAGGTATAGGCTTTACTTCCAAAACAGGTGGCTGAGCAAACTGGGAAAGTTTTAGATACAGTATGCGTAGGGTAGAGGCATGGAGGAAACCCTTACTGGGAAGCATTTTCTGACAAAGTTGCAGACCATGGTGAGGGTTCACAAATCTGTATTTTGGGACCTTGTTAAGAAGTAAGAAGAAGTAATAGTGTTAAACAGACTGAACTGTACAAAGTGCTATTGAACATTTCAGGTTGCATTTACCAAAACTGCTAAGTCCCTAGTCCATTCCAGCTTTACTGATAAAAAACATGCCATATTTCTCTTTGCCATCTATGCTCTACTTAACATAATCTTTGCATGTTAGAGTCAGATCCAGATAATTGATGGCTTTTATTTTATTTAAGAAATGGGATAAAGCCCTCGACCAACTGGAACCCACCATTTTCATTCCCAGAGGAGTGCAGAGTGGCGGCCATGTGCTGCTCCGGAGCAGTGTGGACCGGACCAGGGAGCCCAAAAGTCCGGTGGGTAGCGTCACAGAGCGATTCCCTCACCCCGTGCGGAAATGGCCTGAGTTAGGAAAGCTGGAACTCATCTCTTTTGAAATATGTTTGTTGTTCTTTAGTGGTCTTAGTTTACTATTAGCCTAGTATTTTCTTGTTTATATTTCTTTTTTGATTGACTTGTCTTTTATATGTACTTGTAATTTGCTGTTGTTTCTTTTTCCCGTTTGTTTTATTGGTATCTGTTTTGGAAAATTTTAATTAACTTAAAAATAGAAAAAACGAAAAGAAAAGCTAAAGTGCAGAACAAACTCAGATTGCTAGAGAGGTTAGAAAGAATAAAAAGGGGTGGGGGTTATGCCTGTATTAAAAGGAAGAACAAAGAAGGAGTCATAGGCCAACATTCAAACCATTACACCATACTTAAATATGTTTAAATATTTGAAAAGTAATGATGTTATATTGAGGATGGAGCAAGCTGGTTTTCTGCTGCTGTAGAGACAAAGGCCCTTTCTGCACTGAGGCTTCTAGCGCAAGCGGGGGAGGCCGGCAAGCGCAAGAAGGCTCGTCCGGGAGGCTGCCGCTTCCCCCCTCCTTCCTTCCTCAGGCGAAGGAACCAGCGGGGAAGTGGCACCGAAGGAGGCTTGCCGCGCAAGCCGCCCTCCCCCCCGTGCGAAGCGGGAGACCTCGCGCCAGATTCCCACCCCGCACGCGCGCCGGATTCCTCCCCGCGCGCGCCGGATTCCTCCCCCCGCGCGCGCCGGATTCCTCCCCCCGCGCGCGCCGGATTCCTCCCCCCGCGCGCCGGTTCCTCCCGCGCGCGCCGGATTCCTCCCCCCGCGCGCGCCGGATTCCTCCCCCCGCGCGCGCCGGATTCCTCCCCCCCGCGCGCGCCGGATTCCTCCCCCCGCGCGCGCCGGATTCCTCCCCGCGCGCGCCGGATCCTCCCCCGCGCGTGTGAAGCGGGCGGCGTCGCGTCCCCCCCGTGCGTCCGTCGCGCTACCTCCCCACCCCGCTCCTTCCTTCCGCAGGGGCGGAGGGAAGGAAGCGCGACCCAGCCGGCTCCCGGAGGCTCCGCACAAAAGGTAAGTGCGGGTGGGCTCCGGTAGCGTTGTGCGAGCGCGGGGTGATTTTCGCTTGTACGCGAAAATCAAAAAACCCTCGCTCGCGCCGCTTCAGCCCCGTGAGCCGGGCGGAAGTGGGAGTGCGTCGTGCGGAGCGACGCTCCCACTCCCACGAGGCTCACGGGACTATCGCGCGCGCAAAGGCCCGTGCGAAAAGGGCCTAGGACACTGAACAATGGGTTCACACTTTAGGAAAAGTGATTTCCCCTAAACATTAGGAAGAAAAGCAGAAACTTTGTTTAGAACTAGACATTCTGAAACAAACATGGGGTATGTAACTGTTATTGAGAATATGGAGATATTCGTAAGGAAGAATCAGTAGGTAGAAATGAAGATCATGGAAGAGAACACAAGTAAAACCTCAGCCAAGGCATGTTCCCAACACTGTGTTTGTCAAGTAGGAGTTTTCTTTTAACCTTTTCTCTGTGTATGGAGTCTCAACTTTGCCAAGCTGCTTAGAAAAGGTCTACATTAGAGAACAAATCTCTTTTTGTCAGACTGTTGATAGGTAGTATAGTGGAATCAATGTTGGACTATGACCTTGAGACCAGAGTTTGATTCCTGCTCAGCCATCTAAACCCACTGGGTGAATCTGAGTGTGTCACACACTCTCAGTCCCAGAAAATCCCATGTTAGCTTCACCTTAGGTTTGCTATAAGTCAGAAATGACATGAAGGCACACAACAACAAAATGTAAGTGGGATGCTTGTGGAAATGGTGGAGTGTTATAGAGCAGACAAAGTTTAAAAGTTTTTAAAAATTTATTTCTTTCTTTCCCTGATAAAGTATAGCTTATGCCATGTCCAAGAAGGAACAAGAAGAATGCATGTAATAATTAACTGAACAACTAACAAAAAATAACAAAAAAGCAGAATGGATGATGCAGACCTAATCACACACCAAAATAAAACAAAATGAGCATTATTCGTTAATTTTTGGACTAGATATAGAAACTGAAAAAAATTCAACTCATTTACTTTGTATTTCAAAGAGCAACACTAAACTGAAGAAACCTTTCTGTTGGTACGAAAAATCGCATCTATGGCAATGCAGCAAAAACAACAAAAATTAAAATGTTGACTAAGCATGTTCATCACAATTAATCATTACTTTAACAGTTTAAAAAACTGAAAATCACAAAATGATAATTTTGCTGGGGTTTTTGTTTGTTTCTGCTTCTGATCTACTAAAATTAAAATGACTTTGTGTAAAGGAAGAGCTTATCCATTTCCCTTCTAGTACAACAGAAAACTGAGAGCCCAATAAATAAACTTCTGGAAGTGGCTATCTGCCAGCATAACTTTGGGGCCCACTTATTGGACAGGGGGATGTGAGAACAGAAGCGCCATTGTGACATGAGGCAACACCAAAAGCCAGTTTTATTGAAGAACTAGACATTGAGAGAAGGCTGCAGTTTGGTGATAATACAGGATACTCTGCATTTATGTAAATGAGCACATGAATCAGCACACTCTGTGACACAATAACATTTTCTGCCTGCATTCACAAAATTAAAAAGCAAGAGCTACTGTCTGCCAGGGGGCCAAAAGCAGCAAGAACGCCACTGCTCTCAGCAAAGAACTTCATAATTCTACCAATGTTGAACTATGATTCTGGAGACTAGGGTTCAGTTCCCCACTCAGACATGGAAACTTGTTGGGTGAACCTGGGCATGTCACACACCCTCGGACCCAGAAAACCCTGTGATAGATTCACTTTATGGTTGCCATAAGTCAGAAATGACTTGAAGGCATATTGCAACAACAATATGGCAGTATTGCTTTCACATATTAGCTATTACCTGTGTGTAAGAGCTTAAAGGCTTTAAAAGCATCAGATCCCATCTGATTTTTGAAGGTAATCAGATGATGTAAGCTGTATTTCAGAGGAAGAAACTGACAAAACCACCTCTGAGTATTCCTTGCCTAAGAAAACCTTATGAAATTCATGGGATCACCATGTTGACACACAATCTGAAGGCATGTGCACACGCACACACACGCACACTTTGTTAGCTGTTATCTACCTACTTGAATGATAATTTTCTTTCTCTTTGTGGTTCCTCCTTAAAAAACATAAGAGTTTGATGTAAACAATATCTTTATTTAATACTAACTTGGGACTCTTACACAGCTTGTAGACAACTGGGACTCAGACCATTTCCGCACGTGGTGATGGAATTGCCTCGGTCTGGTACTTACCGGACTTCTTGGCTCGATGCTCAGGTCCAGGCTGCTCCAGAGCAGTGCGTGGCCGCCGCTCTGCACTGCTCTGGGGACGAAAATGGAGGCTTCCGGTTGGTGGAGGCTCTGCACCAACTGCTGAAGCTCGCCAGCCTAAAGCCCGCCCCCGGCAGATCTGCAGGCTCGCACTGGTGTGAGCCTGCAAATCTGCACCACAGCGCGGGAACGGAGTGGCACGGAGTGGTGCGCTCCGTGCTTTTTAAAAACCTGAAGAAACAGGTTTTTAAGAAGCATGCTGCACGACCACTTCGGGTCGTTCCGGAATGGACTGAGGTGTGGAACTCCATAAAGTAGTCCAACCCAGTCCACTCCCAGGTGCAGACGTCCTCTCTGGAGGACGCTCTGCACCAGCTTTTTAAGCCTGTGCGGAAATGGCCTTATATTTGCTATAGTGAGTTTGGAAAGAACTAACTAAATGTACTTATTCATGTGATAATTAGTTATGCCTTCCCAATGCAGCCTAATTAATTAATTTGTTGGTTAACAGACATTCACTATAAGAGCTTAGAAACCACTAGCTATATTTTCTGATTACCAGCACTTGCTGTCCCTTGCATGGCGGCTTAACAGTACTCATGGTGATGCTACCAATAAGAGGTTTCTCCTATTCATTTTTTAAAATTGAATATACAGCCTTTCTCTCAACATGGACAACAAGATGGGTTTCAACAAAGATGTATATGATTGTAATAAAAGGATGAAAAAAAAATCAAATAAACTATCTTTTTTTCTGAAAAATAAACCATTTCACAGAGTGAATAAGAAAGCAATTTAAAATGGGCATTTTAGAATAAATGAAGCCCCAATTTGTGATAATAGGCCAAGCTATTATTTTCTTCACCAACTTTTGATGAAGTTTGATGGAGTTTTCTTCTCTAGGTGAAGATAAGAACTTGTGGATGAGGGCAGGGAAAATGACAAGCTCTAGAATCAAAAGTATACATTCTTACTTCAAAGAGGATACAGATGTAGACTTATTAACGAAAAAGATAAAAACTTAGCTCAGTTTTCTTACTTACAAAACCATGCTTTTATATGGTGGTTTAGGTAATAGAAAGGAGAGAATGAAAGGGGAAAGCAGACAAAGGGGGGAAGGGAATACAAATGTTAAATATTTGAGGTTTCTAACATTTGAGAAACCAGATCCATTTGTTAGTCTCAACTAACACAAGACTTATTAAATCATAAGGAACTTGGTAAATCAACAGCTTTTGTAAATGCTGTAGGTTCTGTTGATCTGTGATTCTGTTGTTGGGTCCAACAATTGGTTTTAGGAATTAATTTCAATTTATAAGCAATCATTCATTCTAGGAACTAATGCTTAAAAGTTCATCTTTTAATTGGGGATTATTCCAAAATAATAATAATAATAATAATAATAATAATAATAATAATAATAATAATAAAAAAGAGTCAAACTGCAATCCAGTGGGTGTTTCCAGAATGGCAATCTCCACTGTAACCAGTGGGAATTTCTTCTAAGGAAGCACAATCACATATCTGAGAAGCACTTCCAAGGCACTTCTAAGATTCGAGAAAGATTCCAAAACAGCCACTCATTGATTGGTCCTATTTTGCCAACCTGGACCACCTCGGTCCTTTGCTGGCCAAGTGTTACTAACACACAAAAATCACATTAGCCCTGTCTTCTTTTATCATTGCCCTCTGCATTTAAGTGGGGATGTGAGAAGTTCAGCTATTCGTGGAGGCTCCCTCTGTGAGTTGGAGCCCTAGAAAATCAGGATTCTGATGTGGGCAGAAAGCCTCCATGCTTCAGACTGTAGCCCTCTATATGCAGTTTGAAAGAATCTGAAATTACATTTTTTATCATACCTGCATGCAGCTCTTCTGTTATTCCTATTGCCATCTGAATGGTTGAAAAAAAGGGCCTAGCCAGACTCATCCTCAACACTAGAGTGGGAGCAACCATGGCAAAACTGTGTTCTACCACATCAACATGGATCCATGAAAGGAAGAATGCCACTCCCATAAATCTTAGCATAACCAGTGCTGTGACAGCGGGAGCTCCAGTACAACAATATATCATGTCCCCAGAAGAAGATGCTTACAAAGAGGAAGAGGATGCCCACTCTGAGAATGGTGAGGAACTAACTGTGCTTGTGGACGCAGGATCCACTGGTTTATGGGAGTCTGTGCTGCTGGATGGAGGCGCTGTGGCCTCTATTCAATTAGATGAAAGGAGGTTGGACCCTGTTCCATCCCATAGAACAGATACATACTAAAAGTATGAGTTTTTCTTAACCTATTATGAGGAGTGCTCAGCTCCAGGTGAAGTGTTTTCAGGAAACAGGCCTTCTTAGGAGTAAGAGATCTCCGCAAGCAAGGGGTTACCCTCCCAGGAAGATGTAATGGTGCAGGACAGGCACCTGGACTCCAGGTGGGCTCAGACAACACAGGGATGCAATCCTTAATTCTGTCTCAATCAAGTTGCTGAGAGCAAGGGCTACATAAAGATCTTGTCAGATGGACATATTTTGATTCTTGTTGATCTGTGTTTGACTTGGGCCATTTCCGCACTAGACTTTTATAGCGCTATTATTCCACTTTCAACATCCTGAGGTGTGCAAAACTGCAAACCCCAGGAGTCCATAGGACGTTGAAACTGGAATAATAGCGCTATAACAGTCTTGTGCGGAAACGGCTTTGGTCTTTTGAACACCTCTGTCAGGTTGCTTTTTGAGCTGAACTGGTTTTACACCCTGGACTGCTACTTGATTCTGGCTTTGGATTGTACTCACTTCACTTCCCTGACTTGCTGTGAAGACTGTTTTATCTCAATTCTGCTTTCTGCGTCTGGGTTTTCCTTAACTAGCAGATTTACTCACAACGCATGGCCTTTACTGTATTAACATTGAACTGTTAGACTTTGCTACTGGCTCCTGTCTATGTGGGAACATGTGGAGGGTGACACATTCTCCATCCCTGGCCTTTGATATTATTAGGATGAACTGGTATACTGGCCCCATTGAAAGCTCACTGCCATATTTGTGTAAGAAAACATAGCTGCTGGAATAGTTTAGAGGAATAAATGAGAAATTACTTGAAATACAAATTCTTCTGACATTATACATCCCAAACTGCCATCTCTTTTTCTTTATTTCTTGATAAATAGGAAGAAAAAGATTGCTTTTCTGAGTGTGCATCCTCTGTCTTTTATTAGTAAAGTGGTTACAGTCTGAAAATAGTACTGTGTTAACACAGAGAAATGTACAACTGAGCTCTGTGTTCCATTTTAAAGCAACTATAAAGCTAGTCAGCACGTCACTCATCTATGTAACTAAAGCTGGATGCTTTTATAGAAGTAAATAGAACCTCTGCATTGGGCTGATATGGAATATAATTTGGTTAGAAGGGATGTTTCCTTCATGGAGTAAGGAATTGGAAGAGGGATCAAGGCCATTTTGGCACTGGACTGTTATAGCGCTATTATTCCACTTTCAACATCCTAGGGAATCCTGGGGTTTGCAGTTTGGGGGGGGGCAGGCAGCCCCTCCCTAAACTGCAAACCCCAGGATTCCCTAGGATGTTGAAAGTGGAATAATAGTGCTATAACAGTCCAGTGCCGAAATGGCCTATATCAAGAAGGATTATATAATCCTATTTCTTCAAGCATTGTCCATCCCTCTTCATACTTCCAAATGAGTAGGCATCCAACCTGCCAAGTGTTAGTCACCAAAAATCCCATTACCTGTCTCTTCCCCCTTAAAAAAAAAAAAAAAAAAGGTGGAGGGCGAGGGGAACAATTAACCGCATTACAACTTTGTCTCATGCTAGGAGATTACATTCAGGGGGATAGATCATGCTGGTACAGTTTGTGTCACATTTCTTGACTTCAGGGAAAAAGAAAACAAAAAACAATAGTAAACAAACAAATCCAAAATCGAACAATAATTTTCTTCGGAGGAACAAAAATGCCACAAAAATGTGCAAGCTTTCAAGTTCCCCAGAACTTTTCCATGGTCTACATCGGGAGTGAGGAAGATGTGGCCTCTGGACCTTACTTTTGTGGTTGCCAAAGCCCACTTTTTTGAAAAACTATCCACATGATTTCTAGGTGATTTTGCATTATTAGCAGAGGAGGAAGAGTATGCAGAACAGTTGGTAACTGGATGCAACCTTTTGAAAGATCAGTATGGCTAGAGGAACACACTTTATCATGGAAGGCAATCACACTGAAAGTCTTCTCCTAGTAAAATAAAGCCACTGTTTGCTCACCTCCAATAATATCCTATAACATCGAGAGCTCAGAGTTGGGCACTAAACTATCAACTATGGCCATTTCCACACTAGCCTGTTATAGTGCTATTATTCCACTTTCAACATCCTATGGAATCTTGGGGTTTGCAGTTTAGGGAGGGGCCTCAGAGGCCCCTCCCTAAACTGCAAACCCCAGGATTCCATAGGGTGTTGAAAGTGGAATAATAGCACTATAACAGGCTAGTGTGGAAATGGCCTATGTCAGCCTTTAACTTTCAATCTTAACAATCTGCAGGAGTCAGGAGCCTAAATTGGGTTCCAGCTGTATCCTCCTCAGCCACCCCTGGGAAAGCACCCAAGCTCTGAGTGCGAGTGGTCAACAAGTGAGCCTCTCTCATCCCACATCCCGTGACATAAAGGGAAAATCTGTCCCAGGCTGGCCCCACGGATAGTCTGGAGAAGTCCTCTTCATCAAATAGGTACCTACAGTGCTCACTATCACTCCCCTTCAATTTTCCTATCTCACCTACCTGCTAGTAATTGCCTATTTATACTGTCACACCAACTGCCAGTTACCCTGCAATTCTATACTGACACAGCACAAGGTAAACAAAAATCCTCCTGGAAGGGGAAGAGAAAATTCCTACCCCAGTCCCTAAGGGACACCAGCAACTGCCTGCACTGCCTGAAGGTGGGCAGGGCAAATAAAGATAAAGGCCATTTCCATACTACATTGTTATAGTGCTTTTATTCCACTTTTAACTTCCTGTGGAATTCTGGATTTTGCAGTTTGCTGAGGCCAAAGAGCTCTCTGTGTTATGATGGCTATGGGACCCAGGAAGGGACTCCCCGATATCATTTGATATCATTTAATTCAGCCTTGGCTAGACCACACTCGGTGGCCCCGCTGCACGTGTTTGGGTTGGTATCTGAAACAAGCACGTACTGGCTGCGGCTGACTAATTGTTCAAATTCCATTCCTCATTCAAGCCAGCATTTCCCAAGCCTCCCATAGCTTCAGGGGACTCCCATACCCATACTCCACAATAGCGGCGCGGGTTCCCACCAAACCATCCCTTTGGAGAAGGCCATTAGCTCACCGGCTACTCTTTTGTCTTTCAACGCTAATCTGATCATGTTGACAGTGACCTCACCAGATCTTTTGTCTAGTGCCAAAACTCTTTCATTCCCTACTTGGTTTGCCATAGCCGACAGGCATGTTTCACCCTATAAAAAGTCCCCATTTTGGGACCTCGTTGGTTCCTCTTGAGCTGCCATCCAGACTTGCTGCCGGTTGGTTCAAGAGTTCCCCTCAGCAACCAACGCTGAACCCCGTCATTCATCACTCCAGATTCTGCAGGATAGCGCGACCAGGTGTCGTATCACCCGTTGTTCCCCCAAGTCTCTTTTCCTTATTCTTTTAGTTAGTTAGTGTGTGTGTGTGTGTCTTGATTTACCTTGCTCTTGTTTAATAAAGTTGTTATCATTGTAACCTGGCTTGCTCATTGCCCGGAAGCCGTAGACGTTGGGTTACAAGGTCTCGCTAAGTTATCCTGCCTCTCGCATGTCAAACCAGTGCTCTGAGTCTAATTTCCCCATCTTGATCTTTCTAATTGGCAAAGTCAGGCGCCCCTCACGGGACCCCCAGTTTTCAGGGTAACATCTGGCTGAGAATTCTAAATGCCCGTCCCTAAACTGCAACCCCAGGATTCTAGAGGATGCTGAAAGTGGAATAGTATTTAGTGTGACAGTATTCCCCAGAACTTTCCAGTATTATAGTGTGACAGCACTATAAAAGTGTAGGAAGGAAATGGCCAAAAAGGAGAGTTTGAGGCAGAGCTCCTCCTTCCTCTTGCTTTTTTACCAAATTGGGACTCAAAGCAGCTTACAATGTAAAAGAACAATACAATTAAAACATACACAAAACACACATGAAAACATTGTTTTCCTTATTAAAATAATTAAAACCTCAAAAGTAAAATGAAATTTAAAATATAAAAAGCTATTAAAACAGTTCCATTTAAAACAATACAGCGTCTGCTAGTCCAATCTTTAAAAGCCCTCTGCTTTAAAAGCCTGTTGAAATCAAAAGATTTTTGCCTGCCAACAAAAGGACAGCAAGGAGGGGGCCATTCTAGCCTCCCTGGGAAGGGAGTTCCAGAGTTTAGGAGCAGGCACTGAGAAGGCCCTCTCTTGTCCCCACAACTACTGTGCTTATAATATTGGTGGGACTGAGAGGAGGAATTCTTCTGATGACCTCAGGGCCTGGGCAGGATTATACATGGAGATACAGTCTACCAGATTGACTGGACCTGAGCCATATAGGGCTTTATAGGTGATAAACAGCACTTTGAATTATGCTTGGAAACAAACTGGAAGCCAAAAGAACCCTAGTTAACAGTCTGGCTACAGCTCTTTGAACCAACTGAAGTTTCTGAACACTCTTCAAAGGAAAGCTCCAAATAAAGTGTGTTATAGTAGTCCAAACTAAAGTCCTTACAGTAGTCCTAACTAAAGTCCTAAAGGACATCTCAAGTAATGGTACAGCTGGCAGAAAAACTTTAAATGTGCAAAACCACTTCTGGCCATTGCAGAAATCCGGATGTCCAGTTTCAAAGTCCAGGAGTACACCCAAATTGTGAACATGTGTCTTCAGAGGAAGTGTAACCCATCTAACACAAATTCAATCCCTGTTCCCTGATCCGGCTTTCAACTGACCAGGAGCACCTCTGTTTTGTCTGCATTAAATTTTGATTTGTTTGTCATCATCTGGATCATTGCTGATGTCAGACTCTGGCTTAGGACCAGGACAGCCTTCTTGGACTGGAATGGAAAGGACTAGAAGAGTTGAGTGTTATTAGCATATTGATGGCACTACACCCTAAAATTCCAGATGACCTCTCTTAGAAGATTCATATGTATGTTAAATATCATGAGGGACAAAACAAAACCTTGCGGGACCTTACAGGGAGTCAAACCTGAGTCCCCCAGCATCACCTTCTGGGTTTGCTCCTCCTAGAAGGAATGGAGCCACATAAAACAATGCCTCCAATTCCCATACCAGTGAGGTGGGCCTGAAGGATACCATAGTTGATAGTACTGAAAGCCATTAAGAGGTCCAGAAGAACCAATAGGGACATACTCCCATTGTCCTGTTCTCTGCATAGGTCATCCACCTAGGCAACCAAAGCTACCTGCAGCCCATTACCAGGCTCCAAACCAAATTGAAATGGATCCAGATAATCCATTTAATCCAGAAATCTCTGGAGCTGGGAGGCTACCACACACCCCAATACCTTGCCCAAAAATGATAATGGCCAAAATTTATCCGTTATAGAGGGATTTAAAGGTGGCTTTTTCAAATAAGATAGATGAGCAGGGAGTCATGCTTGCTCTAGCCTTTCAAAAGAAAGATGTTCTTTCTGGAAACAGGCTGAAGCATGAAAAAGAAATGAGATCAGCAAGGGGTATGAGTCCAGAATTGGAAGGAAGGTCATTGTGAGTCAGAGTTGGTAAAGGACAATCTAGGAAACTTGAGATGTCTCTGACAATTTACTCTTCTTATATAGTCCAGTGCTCAAACCAGTGTTGTGTAGTGGTTTAAGCACTGGACTGTGACTTTGGAGACCAGGTTTGAATTCCTGCTCAGCCATGGAAACTCACTAGGTGACCTTGGCAAATCACACTCTCTCAGCCTCAGAGAAAGGCAAAGGCAAACCCCAGGTGAACAAGTCATGCCAAGAAAACCCCATGGTAAATCTGCCTTAGGGTTGCCATAGGTCAGAAATGACTTCAAGGCACACAACAAACAATAAAAATACCATGCATCTTCAATTGTAAACTAAGCTGGAATCTGTCACTTTCAACAGTCATAAAATCAGCAGTTAAACTCTGTGCCAAGATGGAGAATGTAAACTCAATAAATCACTGGTAGGTGTGCTGGTATCAGGTTGCACCTTCCAGTGCATCCTGGCATGAATTGCTAGTTTTGATTTCTGAGAACAGAAGGCTGGCTGCAACTCAGATATCTGTCTCTTGTCCAAGGCAAAACCCACTTTCCTGAGCTAGCATAAAGAAGAAGTACAGAGAATGAGAAAATCTTCATGCAAACAAAGCAGGAGATTTTGCCCAGGATGCTGTGAAAGTATTACATCAGCAGTTTCTTAGGCTCATGCAATGCTGGTGATGGAAGGCAGAAAAAATTCACAGTTCCAAGCAGCTTATTCCTGTACCTGTTTTCCTCCTTTCCCCCTCCTTCTGCCACCACCAATGCCAGGGTAATGCTATCAGTGTGGTATACAAAAACCAAACCAGACCAAACAAACAACCTCCCAGGTTTTGGAGGTATAGTGTGGTAAAAAAAAAATCAATTGAAGCCAAACTGTGAGACTTTCCTACTGGTTGGAAGGACCTGAACTTTCAGTGGAGTAACTGCAGTAAAATAGATAAAGTCTTTGTTATGATAAAGCGGTAGGAAAATGAAGATGCACCGGTTAAGGAGACCATTTTCCTTTGCTCTGGCAGACAAGTTTCCAAAAGTGGGAAGTACAGAGGAGCAGTTGGTGGGTTGCAAGGAGAGTGGAGGTCACTCCAGGACAGCATATACCTGCTCTTCCTTCCAGGGGAGGAGAGTCTCCAGCCTGTGGGCCCTAATGCAGCCTTCAGAGAGTTTAAGGACTGCATTTTCTTAAACTAAACCTCTTGGGAATCTTCCATCCTGTTCACACTCCAAATTGGGAATAGGGACAGAGATGGTGGTTATAAGTTGATGCATACACCTGGCTTATATGTGTGTATGTCTCTTTTTTTGGATGATGTTCAGGGAACTATTCTCTGCACCTTTTCACTCCATCCAACTTCCTCCCTTGTTAGTGGGGAAGGCAGGGATGGGGAAGGCAATTCAGAAAAGAAGGAAGCAGATGATCTTGGCTCTGATGGTGTGACCGCACTTAACTTTATTGAGCTGAATCAATGACACCTGGATAGCAAGAAAAGGCTTCTTCTTTATTTCATTTGTACAAACGGAGAAGGGTCTATGCCCATGCAATCAAGACAAGCCACTCTGAAGAAATGGTTGCACGCAGGCAGCTATATTCCCTGCTAAGCATGATTACAGAAGCAAAAAATGCTAGTTAATTGGCTAATCCAAATACATATGTATAAGAACTATGTCATGAATACATTATTATGTCAGCATTCAGCATATCCATATAGATGGTCCTACATTATAAAACCAGATCCTACCTTAGGGGTGTGCAAGTTAATATTATAATGAATCTTAATGAGGCATAGGTGATCTTGAGTTCAGCTCCTGTGGTTGCTCCCCTCCCCTTGAGCTAGTTTGGGTTGCTCCAGGCACTGCAGACCACAGAGCTAACCACATTTAGACAGTTCCTCACACCTGCTGTTCTAATTTTTCCTTATTTGACATTGCTTCTTACCAATTAATTTCCTATTTTTTAAAAAGCTTTAGCAATCTAGCTTCCCTATTTTGTGACTTTTATCTCTAGAAGCTCAGTATCGCTTCTAACTCTTGTCCTATTGCTTTGACCATTAATCTGCTTGCTAATTGCTCTGGCCATTGACCAGCTATGCTTGAAGTGTGCCTCCACAATGGCAGGGAGGGGGAGGAAAGCAAAGTACACTACTCCTGAGAGCACACTTTCATTTCTTTCCACCTTGGAGCTAGGACAAGCTGCATCTTGCTCCTCTGAACTGCATTACCCCCTCTCTTCCATCCCCACTGGTGAACAGCAGCAACCCCTCCTGGCTTTGACTGCTGTCAGGACAGGAAAGGAACATGGAATAATGGAGGCAGAACATCACATTCTGCCTGCTTGATCTAGGATCTCAACCAAAATCAGTTAAGTTAGAAATGTTCTAGTGGAAGGGGGCAATTTAATTAATTATTTTTTAAAACATTGCACATATCACATCCTTCCCACAGGAAGAAAGCACAAGCAAGCTGAAACTGGTCAAGACTCAAGTACCAGTTGAAGGAACATTCTGGTGCTTGCATCAGGTAGCCAGCTTCAGCCATACTGAGTCTATTATTTGGAGACAGAGCAATGGTGCACTGAGTTTAATATTATGGCTTTAATCCGGCTTTGGGCATACACTTCATGCATGGCATGGATCCTATTCGGAACAGTTTTTCTAATGGCAAACCTCACTGTTTCAATGATTGTTTCTGCAAGGTTGAAGTTTCATTACACACAGAGTCACTGACACATGTACACAAAGCACTTAATCAAGCCTACATCCCGCACCCCCACCCCAAATACTTCAAAAAAGCCCAGTAGAGTCCTTTGGAGCTATGTGTGTGTTTTTTTACAAAATGGTGAGTAATTTTGTATTTCAGTACCTGGGCTTTTAGAAAGGTCAGTCATGACTCTGTGTCTGACAGTATAAACTGTAATTTCTTTTAGGTTCCGTCTGGGTGAATCTCTTGTTTTGATTCTCCTTGTTTGAGAGATAGAATAATTCTTGTGATCATTAAGCTGCATCACTTGCCATGCTTGCCTTTGCGGTTGGCATATTTCAGAGATGCTCTCGTGTCATGGTACAGTATTAATCTTTCTAATGGTTCATACAGTGCTACCTGGCATGGTATTCAAAAGTCAAGTTCTTTACATAAAGGCTTTTTATAGCTGCCACGTGCAGGATGTCATAGTATCTTGAGGTGATATATTATCTTCAAAGGGAGGGTTTTAGAATGCAAGCCTTTCATTAAGAGCAAAGAGATGAGGAGAGACAAAGTTTAAAATGTCTGTGTGAAAAAAGATGGTGACCCCCCACCTCAAATAATAGGGAAATACCATAAGATAAGTTCTTTAAATTTCATTTCATATGTTCACTATGGATCCTACTACTACACCAGCAAATTAATTAACTTTGTCAACGATCCAGTCCAAACTCCTGCCATGTAGGAATACACAATCAAAGCTCTCCTGACAGATGGTCATCCAGGCTTTGTTTAAAAACCTCCAAAGAAAGAGACTCCACCACAGTCTGAGTCACTTATTCTACTGTTGAATAGTTCTTACCATCAGGAAGTTCTTCCTAATGTTTTGCTCAAATCTCTTTTCTCAAGTTTGAATCCATTGCTCCATGACCTAGTCTCTGGAACAGCAGGAAACAATCTTGCTTCATCATCCTTATAACATCCTTTCAAACATTTAAACACAGCTATCATGTCACCTCTTACCTTCTCTTCTCAAAGCTAAACATATCCAGCTCCCTAAGCCACTTATTCTAAGGCATGGTTTCTAGACCTGTTATCATTTTGGTCACCCTTCTCTGGACGCATTCCAGCTTGTCGATATTATTCTTGACTTGCAGTGCCCAGAAGCGGATACTGTATTCCAGGTGAGGTCTGACCAAAGCAAAATGGAATGGTACTATTACTTCCCTCAGTCTAGAAACTATAATCCTATTGATGCAGCATAGAATCACTTTTTTTTTTTTAGCTGCCACATCACACACTTGACTCGTGTTCAGCATGTGGTCTACTAAGACTCCCAGATCTCTTTCCCATGCCCTGTTTTCAAGCCAGGCATCACCCATCCTATATTTTCTACATTTATCCCTGTTGAAATTCTTTTTAATAGCTTTGACCTGGCTCTCTAATCTGTTACTGTCCTTTTGAATTCTGATCCTGGCCTCTGGAATATCAAAAGAATGTCCTTCCTAATTTAGTGTTATCTGCAAATTTTATAAGAATGCCCTCTATTCCCTCTTCCAACTCACTGATAAAGATGTTGAAAGCACTGGTCCCAGGACAAAACTATAAGCAGAGCATCCTAGACTAGACTGTGGTATAATGGGCATTTGCCATGGTTTAAGGATCAGACCTGTTTGCCGTGCTGACTTTCCTGGCAAGAGTAAGCATGATCAAATTGAATAAATATCTACCTCTTTTTCACTTTCTTTTTTCTTAATGCACTGCCTAGAAAAGAAGCTAAATGAAGAGAAAATGATCTTCCTTTCATCCCACTTCAATCATCACAATTCACTTGATGACCAAAAGTATTGGCTAACGTGGGCTTATCCAGACAAGTGATTTGTCAGTAAAAAAGCAATCACACTATTCTGTAGTTTACCAATTAGTGCAAACTTCCTCTGTATATGTTTTGCCAAGAAAACCCTAGGATAGGGTTGCTGTAAGATGAAGTCAACCTGAAAGCACATAACAACAACAAATAAATACAATTTTTTAAAAGTTCAGGATATAATATTGCACAAAAATATCTCTGGATTTCATTGCATAAATACTGAGGACAGCAATTTAGGACTTGGCAGTCTGAATGCCTTTTGCTTGAATTTTCCCTTCTTGGATACGTCCTGACTCACAAGCCCAGTTCAGTCAGCTATAGATAGCAGTCTTTCTAACCCACAATCCTAAATGTACTTTAAAATAACAGAAACTTATCGGTCTCTTTTTTGGAGGGGATGCAATGAAAATTGAAGGCAATCCCTCCTCCCCTTGACCCCAATAGGGATTCTGGAGAGAGAAAGTTAAAGTTACTCTGCCACCCTGTTAAAGTCTAAATTTAAGTCTCCTTGAATAATTCTGGCTTCTACTTTCTGAATATGAGAAACAAGTTTTTATTGCTGACAGACTTGCACCTCTATATCTTCTTGCAGCATTGACAGTAGCATCTTGTCAAATAAACAAAACAAAACAAATAACCACAAAGGTGCCATCTCCAAAGAACATCACATATCCTTATGTAGTGGGATGTCACTACTTCTTATTCTAGAGGAACCTCATGTTCCCTCTATGCCTGTCTCCTTTGTTATTCCCATAGGAATAAGATTTATCTGTTTTGTTGCTCTCTGGCTGCAAAGTTTGGTCATAGCATGGCTGTTGTGCTCTGCCAGTACATTTGGTTCTTGTAGAAAAGGGGGCTTCAGGACTTTTTTTTTTTTGGTTTGCAAAATGCCTTTCACATTGGCAATAGCTTTGCAAACATATCAAGGACAGAGAAGAAACTTTGTCTGTGAAAACAGCATAGCAACATATAGTTTATCTGAACAAAGAGTCTAAACAATTGGAAATGGTTGGTTTCATAATATCTGAGAAATATTGTAGATGCTTTTTGGTATCACAAGGTTTGGAAAGACAACATGGACTGGACATAATAATTGGCAGCATCCATAGCAAACACAGTCTTATTTTCGTAGTGATACCACTGTGTTTGTTTGTTTAAGGTCCTTTCCACACAAGGGAGATACATCACTATAGCATCGTTGTTTCGTGAATACATCTGCATGTCAAACTGGTTTGATGTTGTTCTACTGTCGTTCATTCGACATGTGTTCAGCTCCTAGCACGGTTCACATCCTTGTGAAACCAGTGTAATATAAAAACAGAAAAACTCCAATGCAAACCAATCAACCACAAGGGTGCCACTGTGTTTTTTCCTACATGCAGAAGCATTACATCGATTCACACGACAGAGGTGGGCATTAAATTGGCCAATCAGCGGTGGCAGCATAGAGGAGGGAGGGGAATAGGAGTTCCAAGAAAACTGACAATGCAGAAGCTACAAATGATTTTCTTCACTTTACTTCGACAGAAACTGGAAGGCATGCAGATAGGACTCGGGGTAAGTCAGAGTAAAAAACAACACTCATAAAACGCAGTGAAATGCTCCTCCACTCTAGTGCAGAAATGGCCTCAGTGTCCCTTTGAAACATACAGCCTAATAGCTGGAAACTGTCAGCCAAATGGTCTCAATGTAGGCTGACAAGTTGGTTTGCTGATTGCAGCCACCAGAGAATGCTGTGTCAGATTTCACTGCCATTACCATTTAAGTATGCAGATCAATTTTTTTTAAATAACGAAGAAATGCTTAAACATTAAGGATCTTCAGCAACTCCCAGAGCCATTTCCAACTTTCCTAATAAGTCTTTCTCTCTCAAAGGATTGATTTATGTAACAAAGAACCCACATGAACAAGGCTTTGTTCTCTCTGAATGTTCCTGAATGTGAGCAGCATGCTTGTCAAAATCCTGCCCTTTTCTTACTGGGATACCAAAAGAGATATCATCAACTTCTGTGGTTGCTCTATGGTGGTAGGGGAAAAGTGTGGTCTCTGAGTTGCACGCAGCTCCAATCTGCACATTTACAGCCCCTTGAGACCCCTCCAGAGACCTCCAAAGCCCCGTGAGCCCCTCAAACCTCTGCTTCTCTGTTCACCTTGTCCATAGTACGCGTGCACACAACTACAGTGGGATGGACTAGAGTAACATCCCATTCTTTCCCAGCTCAAGCATGATTACAGTGCTTACCTCAGATACAGTCCTGCGATGCAACATCAAAACTCTGTTTTTCCAGCCTTCCTTCGCCATTCTCCTAACGATGTTGCAGCTGCTGAAACAAAAACAAACAAACAGCAACAACAAAACTTCCTGCTAGAGAGAAAGCTAAGAGGAAAAGCAGCACTGGCCCAATGTAAAAAGGTTTTATACAAAAGAAGCTTCTTTGCTAGAGGCTTTGTTAACAAAGGTATGCCTGTATCATCTTTCTTTTAAAAAAAAAAATCTGCTGCTACCCTGTAAATTTATTAAACAATGAAACCCTTGAAGAAGAAGAAAGTTGAAATGATTCCCTACAACATAATAAAAACAGCATAATAACAGAATAATAATTTTAAAGAGATCCCAGCATTCAGCTTATCCTGCCTGGTGGTTGGGCTGGCCCTCCATGACATCATCACCTTGGCTGGAATTCTGTTAGGAACATACATAAAACTTTACTTTATGAGAGTGGATAGCTATTTTTAGGCACTATGGGGGCTGGTGCTTCCAAACCTCCCCACTCTACTTAGTGAAAAGCCCCTGAAACAACCTCAGATGCCCATTCAGTGGCTTGCAGTGAGCAGGAAGAAGGATCAAAGAGGCGTCTGGCTATATCCTCATAGCATCTGGCTATGTGCTCATAGCCAAACATGAAATCATGACATCAGTGCTGAGATCAGTTGGTATCTTCCCAGGTCTGGATGCGTGTGTCTGTGCCTGCATGTCTCATTTCATGTTGCTCTATGAGGATATAATCAGACACTTCTTCAGTCCTGCCTGCTTGCTGTGAAGCACAGAATGGCCATGAAGGGCAGCTTCAGAAGTTTTTCAGTAAGTCAAGGGGGCGGAATATAGCTCAGTATAGTTTAGTTCTCATCTTGATATTTTGATCACATCGAGGGGATATTGGATTGTAGCCATTGTGTGTTTCTTTTTGCTCCACATTATTGATTATCATTAAAGGGCTGTCAGAAATGAGACAACTATGCCAGAGCAAAGTGTGTCCCACTGTATTAAGCTACATTCTGCAAGTCTATCTTTACATGAAATTCAATATAAATTATGTTGTAGGTGGAACTTAACACCAGTAAGATTGAATGGGGAGGTTTTGGTGGCCCATTTTCAAGTTTGGATGAAAGGCAGGAAACACTGATACTGTGTGTGTAATGTTAGTATGACCAGACATGTTGGACCTTAGTAATATTTACTGTATCATACATAATAGGTCAAAGTATACTGTTGTATCAAGATCCAGTGTGGTACAGTGGTTTGAGCATTGGATTATGACCCTTAAGACCAAAGTTTGATTCTCCATTCAGACATCAAAACCCACTGGCGGGCGTGTCACCATGCACAAAATGTTTGGTCAGAAATTATCCAAGAGGTATATAAAATAATGGGGAGAAACCTTCAATTTAATAAAGAGATCTGCTTAACTTTGAATCTAAGAAAATTTGGGATTGAGTAAATCAGAAGACTATTTATTTTTTTTTTTTTAAGAACGGTACATGCAGTAATAGCAATAGGATGGAAACGTACACAATATTGGGATAAAAAAATGGATGCATTATATAGCAGAATCTCTCTTATTCAATTTTTAAAGGTAAGTAAAGGGAAATATAATAGGCAAATAATTGAAACAATCTTGTGGGACAATTGGGGCTGGTGGATTGAAAATGTCAAAGGTGAAAAGGGGTACAAAGAAGTGAGATAAACTATTGATAAAATATTCCACATTTTGGGTAATGGTTATTAAAATATCTTTTAAGGCCATCAGTGGAGATTGCGGGAGGGTGGGAGGGGAGACTGTTATAATTATAGAAGAATACTGCAACGTGAAATGTGTTATTACATTGTAAGTTCTATGGTGGTATTGAATTTAAAATCAATAAACAAATTTTTTTAAAAAGAAGCAACTGTTACAGGACTCTGCAGAGCTCTCTGCTGCTGCCTGTCATAGTGTGCATCACTACTATGAGAAATCTGCACACAATTTCAGTCAGTGCTCTGCAGTCCAGCGTCTTGGAAATCTTTATGTGAAGGGATAGCCTGTTAGGCTTTTGGGAGAACTTTTGGTTGTTCCAGTGATGATTCACCTTAAACATGAATCCCAAGAGCTGCAATACCTTAAATTGGGTTTACAATACTGTAAATAGTGAACAGGATGTCAGACATGGATTGTAAACCATTTTGGGGCATTGTTTTGAACAATAATGCTAGTACTGTACAGTATGGTACAGTATGATTAGAAAAAACCCATTCAAGTTGTGAAAATTCAGGCAAAGAGAAATATGATAATTACCTAACAACAAACTTTGAAACAAAAGTTATACATTCAAATTGTATTGGTGATTTTCATTTCTAAATAAACTGAAATAATTAAAAGGATGTCATACTGAAGAGGGAGCAAGCTTGTTTCCTGCTATTTCAGAGACTAGGACATGGAGCAATGGATTCAAACCACAGGAAAAGAGATTACACCTAAACATTAGGAAAAACTTCCTGATGGTGAAAGCAGTTCAAGAGTGGACTATGATGCCTCAGAGTGTGGTTGAGTCTCCATTGCAGGTTTTTAAACAGAGGCTGGTTGGCCATCTGTTAGGAGTGCTTTGATTGTGTATTCGTGCACAGCAGGAGGTTATATTGTGATCTCTTGTGGTCTCTTCCAACTCTATGATTTTATGATTCACTTTGGGCTGAAGTTCTGTTCAATTACATTATACAACTAATTTTTCCAAACTGAAAATGCATGATCATGCCCACCATACATTTAATATACAGACTGGAATATTGATAAAACAGGTTATTTAAAGCAATTTCGGTCAATATGACAACCTTGAAGCATTAGGCTACATGATCTGTAATACTATGAAGTTATACATAGAATTGAGTCTTACACAATCCAAATACTTTCTGCTTCACATGCACTGTGGAACCAGTTTAGCCAGGGCTATACACAAATGGGAAAAGGCTGCCATGCATAAATGAGGGAAAAGATTGCCATGCATAAATGAGGAAGTATGTGGGCAAATGGAATCGGCGTCTACATATCCCCACCTTAAAGTGCCAGACCAGGTGGTGGATTGGTACACAGCCGCACTCAGCTCCTTGGAAACATGCCCATCTTTTTCTCAGTAGGAGGGAAAGAGGGGAGACTGGAATCAGGCTCTTTGCTTTCCATCTTAATACATGCTTCTAAACATGTGAAAGAACAAGTGGCTATTGCCACTCAAAGATATTTCATTCTTGCAAATATTCTTGCTCTCACTGCTCTTTGAGAGAATAAGAACAGAATCCACATCCTTCCCATTGTAAACAAACTCACAATGTGCAGAAATGTATCTCAAGGCAGCAGTTTCTAATCAGGATCAGACCCATTGTTAAGTAGAGTGAGTCAGCTGCCTCAGGAACTGAGGGGATAGAGGAGCCACAGTAAGATTTGGGAGATGGGAACTGACTTGGCCATGCAGTCTGCATCCCTTAAACTAGTTTAGCTTGCTTTCCACATGTGTAGTGGGCAAGGCTGGCCTCCATCCCCAGCATCAAAGTAACATTCTGCTGCTAGAATGCTCATCTGCTGTGCATGAAATGGGAGGGGCACCATCTTGCCCTTTGCCTCAGGTAGCAAAATGCCTGGGGCCAGCCCTTGCTCAAAGACTCAGGCAAGAAGTCACTGAAACCAGAACACAAAGAGTTGAGCTGTGAGGTGGGAGAGGCCATCTGGGTCTATAGACCCATCCTTTCTCTAAACCAGTCTTTTAGCTACTTTCTCATGAAATAGCCATGCTCTAAGAGCAGGGTTAATCTACTGTATGTTGTAAACATGTCTTATCATCAGTAAACATACATGAAATTTCTGAGAGCTTGTGTTCTGTCTGATCTACTACCTACAGGGAGCTGATTTAAAACTATACCCCTATCTGTCCTGCTAATGTAACAGTGTGAGGTTCTGGAGCAGGGGCAAGTTTTGTGCCGAATGTTTCCCATTAGTGTCTTACCTGAGTTACAGCATGGGAGATGAAGGGCTGGTCAACATATGCACATTTATCACTCGGTTTCTCTCTAGTCAGTTATCTAACACCTAGTGACTTGTAGCTGGGTGTGTAAATCAATTCTATTGAAAAGCGCCATGCAAAGTTATTATCTGATATGAAAGCTCTCTTTAATGGTGTGTGACCAGGGACAGCTCAGAGAAGTCACTACTTCATGCCGCAGTTGTTCACTTTCATTCTCAGCTTGAATAAATACAGAGTAGCCAAAGTCCAGAAGTATGCTCCAGCACTGCCACCCATGTTCTATAGATCTTTCCACTGAGCTGTGGGGTTCCTTTGCTTTTCCTAATTCAGTACCTAGCTAAAATGTATGTGTGAGAACCAGGCTAAAAAGCAGGTCTGGTGTATTGATTAGGAGATCCAGGAAAAGAACTGGAAGATCTGTGTTCAAGCCCCCAGTAAAGCACAAAAATCATTAGTGATGCTGGACCAGTCATTTTTGCTCAGTCTGAGTAACCTGACACAGGAGAAGAGCCATGCATACACCTCTGAACACACTAAAGAAAAGGCAGGATGCAAGTGAAACTGTAGATACAGACAGACAGACAGACAGACAGACAGACAGACAGACAGACAGACAGACAATGCTTAGTAATCTATTCCTTGTTCTGTGATCATTGGTGAACTATACAGAAGAGAATTAGTCATGTTTTACAAGTACTGCCTGTAAATGTAATCTTTGTCCATCCATTTTCTTTTGATCTGTTGACTCATCTGTGTAGGCAGGACTGGACTTATAATTTGTTTGTGGTGGTGCCAGCATGTGTGCATTTATCTGGGAATAGGTTTCACAGTGAGATTTACTTCAAATTATGCCGCACATGACCAACTTGTGATTGTCTAGATATTACTGGACTGCCACTTTCACCATCCTTCACTACAGTTTATGCTTGCTAGGATGGATGGAAACTGTAGTTTAGCAACATCTGGACGGCCACATGTTGCCCGTCCTGTTAGTTATACTTGAGTATGGCCAAACATTGCTTTCTTGCTTTGGGAAGCCCATTGTGAAGAGTTTGGGAAAAGCACCTGATGAAAGTTTATGGAACTCCTGAAGTCAATAGATAGGTCATCAGTCATTGCCACAGAGAACAAAGAAGTTCCCGGCATTAGACAAGCAACAGTGAAGGAGGCGGGAGAGATGCTGCTTCGAAGGTTTCGTGCTCAACATTTACAGAATAGCTGAAGCCCTGAAGTGCAGACTACCATCTTTCATTCATGGCTGGTTGGATTAAACCTCAGGACTCTCTTGTCATCCCTGTACATAGCTAATTCTTCACTGTCATTTCCAGATTTACTTACTTTAAATAACTTCTTACAAGAACAAATTCTTCAGGGAAATCACTTTTTTTTTTTTTTTAGGGAACATGTCCTTGTCAAATAATAGTCCAGCTTTCAAGGCATGTCCCATTATCAGTCTATCCATTAATGTTTTTCAGAATTTGGTATTGTCTTATTTAATTTTGGCAAGCGCCCAGGCAAATCCACCTATAATCCAGATAACCAAAAGGAGAAAAACAGGCCAGTCATAAATGAAGTTTCTGCAAAAACAGAAGTGTGGCCCAAGTAGTCTGAGGTCCAAATAGAAAAAAAGCAGTTCTGAGCAGGGTATAAAGCCAATAAGAGAGTCACCAGAAAGATTAATCCAAGATATTCACCAGCATGACAGCCAGCACAATGCAGTGGTTTGAGTGCAGGACTATGACCCTCAAGACCAGAGCTCGTTTCCTGCTTAGCCATGTGTCCTATCTCAGTCTGGGTGGCACAGCTGATAACTCAAACAAATAAACTGAAGAGCTCACAGCTTGTTTCTTTCTTTTATTCAGTGAGCACAAGATCATAAATAGAGTCCAACAGAATTCCAAGGCAAGCGAGTCTAAAGTCAGTCACAGAGTTCAGCAAGATATCCAGCAGTCAGGAAGTTCAGACAAGCTCTGACAACTCCGAGAGAGGAAGGGCAGCACATATATAGGTCAGCAACCTAAAGCAGCTGCTGCCTGAGTAATTGCTGTCGGCTATAAATCCTCTGAGATCAGCGCAATTCCTTTTTTTGCTGTCTGTGCTCGGCAAAGGTGAGAACAGGTAAATTATTTTCTGTTTCTGAGGGGGCAGGACTCTCTACTGGAGCTGATACTGCACTCTGTTCTGTTTGTTGCACTGTAACATCTTCCTGTACAGCAGGTCTGGGCATGTCTCCTATTTCAGTCTTGGATTGGAAAGGGGTGACATCTCACTTCTTTTCAGGCATTCTGTTTCCTTTCAAAAGACATAACTCAGACTGGACTTATTTGAAACAAGTCCATCATACTTCTTTTTTCTCTCTCCCTTGTGCTTTCAGCTAGGGATGTCTGAGGATTTTACTTTGTTTATCTTTTTAAGCCAACCAGCCTGATCTGCATTTTTTCAGACTACTGCATGAATTGGAACACAGCTATCCTTCAGTTTTCACAGTCCTCTATATTTTGTGAAACAGTTTGCATCTCAAGAGAAATATGCACACAAAATAGTATATTTTGCAGGAAAAAAAATCTTCAGGAATAATGCAAATTTGCACAACTTTTTTTTAAAAATGCAGATTGATACAGAAATGTGTCAAGATACAAACATGAAGGAATGCATGTGAAACTGGCATTTCTCTCAGGCTGAGAGAGACTTGCCCAAAGTATCCTTCCATAAACTACAAATCCCAAGAAGCAATAGCCTACAGCTGTTGCAGTTAAAATGTAACTGTTTAGTGTGAAAGGGCCCACAATGCTTTGATACCAGTTATTGATACCAGTTACTGTGCAGGACAAGACTGTTCTGTTCTCCTAGTTTTTGAAAATACCGATGACAAGTTTGTTATACATATTAGTCTGTGTTTCCTATGTAGTTAATTTATTAACTTTTTTTTAAAAAAACGTTTCTTTCAGTAACTATTATAGAGGGAAGACAGGAGGGCAAACAACAGTAACAATAATATAAATTAATTCCACGGCTTCTGCTCAGCATCTTGGCAGGCAATTGTTTGGCTCAGTCTTTATCTTTCTTGATTCTACAGAGCCAGTGTGCTGATGGATTTTTGTGCTTTTTTGATTTTCTTTTTAACGTCAACCACTTTTACCATTCATTGATTTCTTCCATTGCAAAGCAAGTCCAGACATCCAATTGCAAAACAGTCACAAGTAAAGAAGAGTGAAATCTCATTCTCTTTCTCAACATTTTCTTCCCTCTTTCTCTGGCATTGTATCCTGACTTGAGGATAAAGCAAAGAATTTCACATAGAACCCTATAGATAGAGAAAGCCTATGTCTGTCTGCTTTCTTCACAACCTTTTAAAGAAAACATAGGGGACCTTCTTGCAATCCCAGGAGCTGGGGGTTTTTATTTTTCCCTATGGAATCCAGTGTTTGTAGCTGGAGTTCTAAATGCCCCTCCCTAAACTGCTAGCCCCAAGAATCTATAGGATGGACCAAAGAAATCAGAATGGACCTATAATACTGTTATTCTGTAATAAAACATACAACTAATCTTGGCAAGGGGATTCTGGGAGTTGTTCCAAAAGGAACCATTTCCAAGTTCTGGACAGGGGACAGGTATAGTGAGTTCTGGCATTTGTGCCAGGGCAGATTGAACCCATCCTGGGATCTGCAAGACCAAGAAAAGCCCACAAGGAGATGCACTGCTAGCAAGGAAGGACAGTAATGATCAACAGTTTGGCTTTCCAGTTTTGGAAACCAGCCTTCAACATAGATCAACAAGCTGATTTTGAACTTCAGGACAGTTTTGAACATCAGGATGAATGAAGTCCTAGGATTAGGTGCAGACTAACTGAACTTGACCCTCTTTGAAAACAAAAGGACATAAGTCATCACTATCTGATCACATTGATTTAAAGGGGACTTAATTTTAATTGACCCAATCCAGATCCATCCTCTGATGTATAATATAGCCCCTGAACATGCTGTACACAATTATATTTTGTAAAAAAAAATTGCACACAGACAATACCTAGGAAAGATTATCTGCATGAAATAGATACGATACCATTGTTCACTGTTCATCTAGATGCTTGTTAACTTATACCACTGTCGTTCAGAGAAAAACATGAAATTATATTTTTGAATAAGGCCCATTGCAAGAAGACATTGCTTTTATTGATTATACTATAATGGTGTTGACATAGTCTCATAGTCTCAGTTTTAGACCTCAATATTTCCTTATCTGTAGCATGTAAATGGAATGGTACACTGTCGCCCTCTATGTTGGGGGTCTCGGGATGGGTGCCCAAATTACCAAATAGAATACAAGTTGGGGAAATTTCACTCGAGCACTCTCTTGGCTAAATGAGAGGCAGGGTAACTTTAGCAAGGATCTTTAACCCTATGTATACAGCGGCAGGTCAGAGAGAGGCTAGACAAGGTTTTCAAAGTGACAAACAATATTTTATTAAAGACAAGAAACACGAAAGACAAGACATAGACTAACTAGCTGAGAAATAGAAACGGGGAGTTGCGAGGGTAGGCAATACGACATCTAGTCTCGTAGTCCTGGAGAGAAGCGAGGTTCCAGGGAAGAAGGCTCAGCGGGGCTCGCTGAGGGGAGTTTCCTTAGACAACCAGCAGCAAGGCAGGATGGAAGTCCGAAGACTGTTTGGGAACGCGGGACTTTTATAGGGGAGTTTGTGCCTGCCGGCTATGGCATGCCTGGTGAAAACAAAGGAAGTTTAGAGCTGGAGAAAGGATTTGGAAAAGGTCGAGTTTGCATGATGAGCTTAACTCTTGACGACAATAGTTTAGCCAATATGTAAATATCCGGTCTAAAAGGACTGGTTCGGCTGAGAGCTGTACGGTTTGCAGTTGGAAGTTCCCTGAAGCAACGAGAGAGGCTTGAGTTGCTGGCCTCAATAGGGTCTGGAATGCAAAACCATTAGCGGCCGCACCCTGTCCGTGCTTGTCCGGAGAACCTTGCAAACACGTGGAGTGGGGTGGCTGGAAAAGGTCAAGCAAAGGCCGAATTGTTTGATATCAAAATGATATCTGGGGTCCTCACCAACAGTGCCATAGCAGGAGTAACACACACTGACCAGTACTCTCCAATGAAAGATAATTCACACAATTCAGCTTTAAAAGACACTAACTGGATTTACTTTTTGAATCAGCAGAGGACAATATATATATTTGACCTGGGGAAAAATATGTCTAAAAGTCAGCTATAACTTTTAAACATTTTATTCACCTGTTAGGTTTGGATAGAAAAATCAGAAGTTAGAAAAAAAAATGTATCTTATTTTTAGGAAAAGGTTACTTTTTTCTCAGGTATTTCCAAATGCTAAGATTTTCTGTCTGTATTCTAGACTGAGCTGAGCAGCATATTACTACTGTAATGAATGCACAGGGATTTCTTTTTCATTTTATCATTTCATAGGTCAGTCCCCAAACTGCAATAATTCTAAAATGTCACATAATGGAAGATAGATACAAGTGTCCTCGTGTTAACTTTCATAAAAGAACATTGAATTCAAAGAACTATTATGCTGTTAAGTTGTTCATACAGCAGCAGAGCATAAGGTGAGAAGAAGTGGTTAAGAGAAAAATGGCTTTCATGAATAGTCCTTTGGAACCATATAACTTCTGCTATCATTTTGAGAGGTTCACTGTGACTTCACGTAGGGTCTTACGATATGGCCATTGAAGCACCTGTTTTTTCTTTGCCTGGTATGTGATATGACTGGTCTGTGGCCACATACCATGCATGATTTGTAGTTTCACTGAGAGCACAGCTGAATTTCTGTTTGAGAAGGACTGATCTAAAGAAGAAGAGTTCTAATTCAGCCTTCCACATGCACATTAGTGGCCTGTTAAGTGTGAGCCTATAGCCACCAGCTCCACGTATGTTTGGGCTTGCAATGACACATCTTACCATATCTGTTAGAGCTTAGTCTGGGCTGGTAGCCAGGAAAAACTGATAACAAACACAGGTCAGAAACTCAGCAGTAACTTAAGTGGTCAGTTTACTGAAGAAAGGAAACAGCTTTGCACATGTGAAGCAATAAGGGTCCCAGCAATGTCCATAAATCGGAGGCAGACAAAAACAAACACAAGTCAAAAGCAGAAACAGAGGCAAGGGAAGCAAACAGAAGCATGCATGGGAGAAATGGATAGTTGATTTCTGACAAAAGATAGAGGGGAAAGACTCAGTTCTTATAGGCTCCAGGGTCAGTGCAGCTGATGCCTGATTAATTGGTGCTTGGCATAAATTTGCTAGGAGCGACACAGGAGACGCTTTTGGTGTCTATGCTGGATGAAGGTAGGTACGACTAGATCATTCTCTGTGTCAGAGTGAGCAGGGCTCCCTGCTGGAGCTGACACTTCTGTCCCTGGGGAGGGTAGTGGTACTCCCTGCTCTGCAGGTTCTGCTGCAGCAGTCTCTGTGTCAGGGCTCAGAGCAGGTTCTGCTGCCTTAGACTCTGAGTCTAAGTCCTGGAAGCCCATGACAATATCCATGACCTCTTCTGCAAGGGGTGATGGATGGATGATTTCTTGCTGTTACCACCTTGCCTTTCCCTCTTATATGAATATCCTTTGAGACAACGAGCAGGTAGAATGCTCAGTGCTGGGAAAGAAAGCGATGTCACTGGTAGAGATATAGGAACTGGGAGTGGTATCAAAGTTGGGAAGGAGAAGAAGAAGCCAGGAGGGAACAATGAACCATTGGCCTGACTATGTGGTTTGCCTTAGTGCTGTCAACACTGTCGCTATCTCTATTTGCGTGTTCTTGTGCTATCACTTGTTCTCCTTATCAGGTACACACATGCTCTTGCTCAGTCTTTCTATCTCACTCTTGCTTAGCTCTTTTTGCATCTTGCTCTCACTCACTCCCTCTCTCCCTATCATGCTCTTGCTTGCTCTCCCAATTGTGTTTTTCCTCTCACTAGCACTCTCTCTTGTTCTTCCTCCTCCTCTCTCTCTCATTCTCTTGTGCTCTTGTTCTCTCTCTCTATCATGTGCTTGCTTCTCTTTCTCTCCATTGTGCTCTCTCTCTCTCTCTCGTGTTCTCTTTTTCACTACCTATCTCTATTGTGTTCTCTCCTACTATCTGTCCATCCATCCATCTTATTTATATCCTGTGGCTCTTCCAAAATGGAACTCAAAGCATCTCTAGCAAGCCTCTTCCACTGTCTGGGAATGCCCTGTGTACTCAATATCAGATTATTAACTGTTGTGGTAAGCAGTGGGGAGTGTGGAATAGGAGGACAAACTCAGTTTCTCTTTTCTTCATGCTGTCAAAAGGATGATGGATGATAGTCAAAAATGATCAAATCACTGGGTGCCACATGAAAAATCCTGCACACTAAATAAAACCAATCCATCACTTGAAAATCACGGGTCAGGCTGTGCTTCATTAAAAAAGAAAGAGAAATCACACAGCCGGTGATGCAAGGAAAAGAAAGGCTTTATTGTTAATTTTTGTTTTCTTGTTTATTTTTTAAATGAGAATAATGCATAGCTAAGCATCTGAAAAGAGAATGTTGCTGTTAGATCCCAGAAGTTTAAAAATAGAAAGAAAGAAAAAGAATGGGAAATCAAACTGACGTCCAGCTTTGACAAGTACTACAGATGCTCTTAGCCAAAAGGAGAGAGGTAAGTCTGGTTGTTGATTATGTTACCATAGCAAATATTCCTTTTACTATCATTGTAACATATTGCATATTTTAAAGAATAATTGCAATATATTTTATTTTTATGTGCCAGTCTTTGACCATAAAAATGATGATGGTGGTGATGATGATGATGAAGTAGTAGTAGTAGTAGTAGTAGTAGTAGTAGTAGTAGTAGTAGTTTGGTGTGTAAAAGATGTTCATCCTCGATCATCCTCATCTTTAAGCCTTTTGAATTGAGGATGGGGGTTGTGCCCTACTTTGTATAGAACTATTGTATGTTTGAAGGGCTGTCAGAACAGACATGCAAAGAATGCACATAAATTTTCCCATCATTGACAAGAAAATGGTGTCTCAGCACATTGACCATAATGTGATAAGAGCCTTATGAGAAACATTGACACATACCATTAAAAAAAAATAAAAATCAACCAGTCCTGGATAGTGTGTGCATTTTGGGATTTTTGGGTGGTTTTGGTGAAAATTTCGCTTCTGCTAGACATATTGGTTTTGTTAAAAAGGTTGTTTTGTGCAAAACTTTGCTGTACAAAAGCAACAATTTTTGTATGAATAACATTTTTGTAAAAAAAAAAATCCATTTTTTATTAAAAAAATCAAGTCTTACAGTCTCACTTAAGAGAGATTTTTTAAAAAATAATTCTTGGGTGTCAAAATGAAATAAGCAAAGAGTTAGATTCTTAGGTCAGAGGATGATCCTCCATTGCATGGGATCTTCTCTCTCTTGAAAGGTTGTCGAGTCCAAATTGAGTTCCAAGATAAAGAATCATCACCAAAGAGAATCATAGCCTTGAAATTTCTCATTACTAATTAGTAATGCCAGGACTGCAGAATGAGTTGGCAAATGGGTCACCTGGCTCCACACCATTGCAAGTTTTAGTGTATGTCAAATTACAGTAATTATTCCTAAAATTTCATCTCGATGTGTGAATTAACTGACACAAACTTTATTGTAATCTTTACTGTCTTCTTTTAATTATGTACTTCCCTCGGTTTTGGTATTGTAAAAGTGGCCATTCTTCTTTTGATGCACTGCTAACTGTATAAATAAGACAGAAGTTGATTGGAAAACAATGCTGTCTGGTAGGTAAAAAGAAAAGAAAAATAGACTGAAACATATGGCCTGAAGGCTGGCATTGAAGTGCATTAAATCATTATGTTTGCTGCAGAAAATGGCTTCCCTGTTATGAATGATCCCACTTCTTACATTTGGAAAGCTTGGGAATACTTCCTACATAGATCAATCTTCTGAACAAAGTTTTAACTGAATGGCTACCGCTCGATGACTACAAAGATCAGTGTGAGATATGGAAGAGTGTTTAAAATCCTGATTGTCTAAATTGGATCTCCATTTCTAACTCTTTGGCCATCCCTATACTGTTATAGTGCTGTTATTACACTTTCAACATCCTATGGAATCCTGGGGTTTGCAGATTAGGGAGGGGCCTTTAGAATTCTCAGCCAGAGAGCTCTTTGGCCTCAATAAACTACAAACCCCAGAATTCCACAGGATGTTGAAAGTGGAATAATAGCACTATAACAGTGTAATGCAGAAATGGCCTTAGTCATATTTTGCTTTAATATAAGCCCTTTCCGCACACGGTTATTAAGGCAGGCCAATGTGTCTTGCCATGGAGGTCTTCTGCATGTTGGAGTGGACTAGGTTCGGTTTATTTACCTTCGTTCCACACATAATTCTGACTAAATGCGCCCCCATGTGGTGGTAAAGCGCACTATTTGAAAACCAGAAGAAATTGGTTTTCCAATTTTCCAATCGATCTGATTTGTACTTTCACAGTGGTGTAGACACGTACATTTGCGCTGATGTGAATTGGTGGTCAGGAAAGGGCTCATGGGAGGGGCCAGGGGGTAGTATGGACTTTCGCATGTACGCACATACGCAATGATCTACTAAACCATGGGGGGGGAAGAGTGGGGCAGTGTGAAGGGAGTAGCGGGCATGGCCACGATAGAGGCAGTGTGGATTCATGAACTCGCAGTCCTCCGAATCAGAATGGAACATACACAGTAGATGTGCCGAAGCAAATGAGGGAAAGTCTGTTTCAAGCCCAGAAAATCTGGTAAGAAATGGCATGAACTGATTCACCAGCCTCATGTGGAAAGGGCAATAGTTTCTTAACCCAGTGGTTTCAGACAGGAAACAAAGGCCATTTCTGCACTACAGTGTTATAGCACTATTCTTCCACTTTCAACTTCCTATGGAATCCTGGGGTTTGCAGTTTAGGGAGGGGCATTTACAATTCTCAGCCAGAGAGCTCTTTGGCCTCAGTAAACTACAAACCCCAGAATTCCGCAGGATGTTGAAAGTGGAATAATAGCACTATAACAGTGTAGGGCAGAAATGGCCTTTATTTAACTCTTGATTAATGAAAGCTGTTAACAGAGGGATTCCAAAGCATTCATATAATGTGCAATAAAAAGAATCTGAATGACTAAAATCAGTCTTATATTTCTGTCTAGATGTTCAGCAAGAACTGTTAGATCAATGAGTACCAGAAAGTCTAGTAACCATCTTTATTGTGCTAATCCTGTCACTTCAGAATTGTTTTCCCAAGGAGATACACAACATTCCCTTTCTAGGGCCCTTTTCGCATGTTACCTGTTTGCGCGACGGGGGAGGGCGTCTCACGTGAGAAGCCTTGTTCGAAACGCTGCCGCTTCCTCCTCCTTTCTATTGCAGGTTGCTTCCTGTTTGCGCAAGTGTTGCACTAGCGCCCCTTCCTTCCTTCCGGAGTGCAGTATGGGAGTTGTAGGCTGTGCCGGGGGAGGAAGTGCTACCCGCCTGGCTCACCAATGCACTGCACGCAGGTAAGTGCACGAGGGCACCATGAGAATTGCGCGAGTGCGGGGCATTTTCGGCTTAAAGCCGAAAATCAAAAAATGTGGCCAGGTGCGCTTCAGCCTCATGAGCGCCGCGCAAGTGGGAGCGCGTCGTACGGAGCGGTGCTCCCATTTGCACGGCACTCAAGGGGCGTTCGCGCTTAAAAAAAAAACATGCAAAAAGGGCCTAGGAAGGTCCTGTACTTAACAACAGCCAGGGATACAAGCTCATTTTCACAGATTCATAGAAATGTAAAGCTGGAAGAGACCGAAAGAATCATCCAATCCAACCCCCAACAACGCAGGAAATCTATAACTAAAATGTTGATACTGCTGATTCTTCTTTTTCTTCCAGCACAACACTGCATTACCCTTTCTTATCTTTATTTGCATGCACAGGTTCAGCCAAGAAGTGCAAATTAAATAGTTGCCAGCAATAAAGACTGACATCACAATCCCCACCCACTCCTAAACAAACAAAAACACAAAGCTTTTATGTGAAGTCAACTGTACCTTGTCTTAATGCTTTTTGATGTTAGTCTATACTTTATGAAGTGATGCAAACAGCAAAAGGTTGCAATTATCCTGGTTTCTCTGCGGTGCTAGACTGCCATATATTTCTCTACACAAGCATCAACTGTGAGAACTTTTACACTGCATTTGAAATCCTGAAGAGAATCCAGATAGATATTTATGATTTCAGGACCTCCCCCAAAGCCTTTGTGTGTTCTGCAGTTTCAGAGATATATTTTTCATATCAGCTCCGCAGAAGCATACTTTATATCTTACTGATTATACCTTTCCCTCCACTTCTATGGGAAATTTAATGTGCAAAGAGATTTACAAACATGCTGCAGTTTTCCTGTCCATTACCCCAAATAAGGGCAGGGTCAGTACATGTCTGTTGCAGAGCAATCCAACCATTTCAGTCCTTGCTTGTTAGCTAGTTAGGCTCCAAGTAGGAGTAGTCAGTGCTGGAAGAACAGAGATGCTTAGCGTTTTTAAGTTACGAGGTAAGAACAGGTCTCCCATAAAAGTTAATAGAAACATGGTTGCTCTGCAGTCAGACTGCATTACACCAGTCAGCTGAGTGCTAAGATGTGTGTTTATGAAAGTGCCCTATTCAGATTCATCGATGTTGTCTTCTTATTGAACCAAGATGTTGGATTTTGAAACATCTAAGTGTGAAAGCTGGTAAATAATGGTTGCAGTGGTACTCAATTCTCAATTGTCTATCACTCTGTGTTTTGAAGTGCCTTCAGTTATGGCTTGATTACTTTGTTAAAGCAGCACTTTGCAAAAAGAAACAAGGCAGCTCATCCTGGGACCCTTGGGAAGTTCATTTTTAGTGCAATTTAACCTTCCATTGCCCAAATCTACAAGTACTGTGGCATTTCACATTTTTTCCCATTAACGCTACAGTCTTGGTAAGAAATGGCCAAATGATGATGGGCAGAGTATAAATTCCTGTGGTTTGGGGGGTCATTCTAATGCCTTCTTTCCATCAGTCCTCTGAGTAAATGTGTGTGTGTGTGTGCGCGCGCGTATACGCTAATATATTTTTTCTTTTAGAGAATCCTCAAGATAACTGCAGTCTTTGAACATACCAGTCCAGCAATGTGATCTAAAAGGACTGACACAAACCTGAGATATCTGGAGATTTATCAGAGTCTTGACAGTGAAGACTAGCAGAACAAATAGCACTCATTATCTAGGCTTTCTATCACCAATTATTTTATTTTTAAAATTTTATTAAGATATTTGTATCCTACCACTGCATGCCAAAATATCTTGAACCAGCTCACAGTCTAACACTGAAAACACAACACTGTGGCCATTTCTCACGAAACCGTTATAGTGCTATTATTCCACTTTCAACATCCTATGGAATCCCAGGGTTTGGGATAATAGTGCTATAACTATCTCATGTGGAAATGGCCTGTGTCCTGAACCCAATTGTTAGTCCCAAAGAGAGGAGACTCAATGAATCAATGGTACATTTTTAGGTCCAATGAGTTTTTTCCTGTTAAGACTAAGAATTGTGTTTGGGGCAATAAACCAACAATAAAAGTGAAAATAAAGTCATAAGTTTTTTTCTTAGAAAGTACTTTTAGCAGTGGGCCTTCAGTACTTCAGACACTGGGCCTTTTCATACTACACATTTATAACACTATGATGTCACTTTGACTGCCAGCAGGACATCCCAGGAATTCTGGGATTTACAGTTTATGGAAGGTTATATACAATTCTCAGTCAGGGAGCTCTAGAGCCTCACCAAACTACAAATCAGGATTCCAGAGGATGGAACCAGTTATGGATGAATCATAAGGCTACAATTATGTAGTGTGAAAAGGCCTGCTGGAAACTTTTCAAAACCATTTGAGTGAGTAAACCTGAAATCATATAATAGTAACAGGGATGTCAACTCTGTTGAATACAACAACATTTTATCTTATGACTAAAGATGCACAGGATTGTGCTTACCTTCAGATACTGTTGGATTGTACTTTCAGATGCTGTTGGATCCTCTTAGCCCTAGCAAGAATGGCCAGTGATGAGCTGCAATCTTATTATATCTGGAGTGTCACCACAGTTATGTAGCCCTGAATTACATGTTACTGTTTTTTAACCAACTTACTTATACTTTACATAGTAAACAGTCCCAGAAATTCAGGATTGGGAAAAAATACTAGAACATATTCAAAAATGGTTGAAAAATGTGTTTCTTGTGTATCAGGAAATGCTGATGATGAGAATTCTGGATTGATGAGAATCTTCACAGTATGGGCCTTATTCTGTGCCAAGTTTGCACATGGTTTTTGTGTATGTAGAAAACTATTTTGGCACAGGAAAGCAGCATTTTCCACGCAGAAAATATTTCTGAAAAGATGGGTGAAGCTTTCCCACATCCAAGAGGAAAGTATTACCAACCCTGCACAAATCTCCTTACAGTCTTTGGGGACTGTTCATTGTGAAGGTTTACAGGCATCGTAGGTACTCACCTTATTGACTTTAGAAAATGGAAACAGTCCTACATCTCATCTCAGGGGAAGGTCATGATTTCTTTGTTTAAAAGTGCATCAAACCCAATTCAGGTGTCCAGTAAGTTAGTAGTTCAAACATGCAAAGAGAGGGAGTTATTGCTTCTGCCATCTCCTGTGTGTGGAGGGTAACAGATGGGTCTGAAAGGAGTGTCCACTTTCTGTGAAGGCTCTCTACATGACCTAGATATGGCAAATTTGCATCAAGGAGCCTCCATAGATCATGGCTCTCCTCATCACACTTCTCAGTTTCCACATGTAGAATGTGACAAAAGTTAACAACAGGAGGAGTGGGACTAATGTGTTCCTATTCCTTACATGTTCTGTCCCAGATTTGTACAATACTTGAATAAAAGAAGTTTTAAGAACAAAGAAACTAAGTGTTGTTGTTTTTTAATGGCAGTTTTCATTAAGGCAACTTAGCTAGGCATTTAACAGAACTGGAGTGATGCCCCTAACACTCCACTTCAGCTTTCCCACAGGCAGCCGTACAATTGCTGCTGACTGAACTTCAATTTATTTTTAAGTATCTAGAAAAGTTAGTCTTCCTGATGTGTTTTGTTAATGTGTTGACAGGTCAAAAGAAGGTACTTAGTTTGGTCTTACTTCTTCTGGGAATTCCACCAGCAGTTTGCCCAATGCTGTAATAACAATTTCTTGTGTTATTACCAATGCTGTAATAACATTTTCAAAGCCTTCAACTGTAATATAAGGGATGCAATACTCAGGGAGTATCACATTCCAATCAACTGAGGAGGCGTAAGGGGGAAATGAGGAAAACAGTTTACAGTTTATATATGTGGGAAGGAAGCAGGGAGAGAGAAGAAAGTGGAAAGGGCTTTAACTGGGCACTGTCAGAGTCACAAAAAGCTTCTCAGCCTGATAGGAGAATAGGCAATAAAGGTGTAAGGGTAATGTTGCACTCAAAACAGCCTAGTTTTGCCCTTATTGTGCACCAAACACTTGTCCATCCTTTAGGAGTATAAAGTTTCCCTTAAGGAAACTGATCCTTCAAACATATCTTCCTGGATTTCCTGCCACATGTGGAAGATGGAGCACAAAACTATTTGAGTACTTTTACAATGAAGATACTTGCTTACCTCTGAATGTACAATTGGTAAATCCAAATTTTGATTATGTTAACAATGAAAGGCCCAGTAAAATGACACCGAATCCTGAGACAAAAGCAATTAAAATGGTACACTTAGTTTATAAATAAGAGTGTGATGTACAATAGCACCAAAACATGAAAGATGAAAAGGCTGCTATTCTCTGGGGCTTTCTAGTTCCCTTGTAAGAGACACTTATGGTTGTCAATATGCCAATTCCCAGAGAAACTGACATCATTGTTACTGGGGAAGGATTTATGACTTTAGCAGGTAGAACAGGTATTGAAATGCTGGGTAGGAGAAACAGGAAAGATTATTCCATTTATCTCACTTGCTCAAAAATACAGGGCAATTGACTAGCAGCTAATGATGTATTAAAAAGTCATTGGTCAAAGCTGCAGCATACAAAAGGACAGTCCAAGAACTGTCTGAGATCAGCGGGTGAACTGGAGCACATTGATCAATTCACAAAGAACAACTGTGCTTCCTTGAGAGAAAGGTGGGATACAGGTAAACAAATAACAGCAACAGCAACAACATGAGAAAGGAAGAGACATCAGCATAGCCTGAGGGAAGAAACTAGTGAAGGGAGCTCAAATCACAGAAACAGAAAGTATGAACTGCTAGAAGAAGAGGACTCCAGAATGAGATGAGAAGGAATTTTGGCCAGATGGTCAGATTAAGGCAGTGGCCCTTAAGCAGCAAAACTTCAAGAGTGAGAGATTAAGCAACTTATTTCTTGTTGTGGTTTTATCCTTCACCCCTAACCAGACTTTAAGGAAAGCTGAATTAAACCAGCCAAGTGAAGATCATTTGCCTTCAGGAACTGCAAGGACAATATAAGAGACAGCTGAGAGACTTTTTACAACTTTCTATTCTTCCAGTAAGTTTCTGACCAAAGGGAGAACTTCAGGTCATTTTGAGTGAGCTGTCACTGAGGTGTGTTTGCGTATGTGTCTTCAAGTCACCTGTTGACTTATGGTGATCGCATGAATTTCATAGGATATTCTTAGTGAAGTAACCTTAGAGGTGGTTTTGCCAGTTCCTTCCTTGAAATATAGCCTATAGTACCTGGTATTCATTGGTGGTTTTCCATCCAAGTACTAGCCAGATCTGACCCTGCTTAGCTTCCAATATCAGACAGAATTTGGTGCCTTACAACTGAAGTGGAAGAAGATAACTGGCAGCTAGGCTTTAAAAGGAAAATAAAGTAGAATAAACAACTGCTTCCTTAAAGAAAGAGTACCTTTAAAACAAGTAACCATTAAAGTATATTGACAACATTTAACTTTTTATAGAACTGAGCATCCTAAAGTAGTAAATTTAAGTCTCTCTGCCTATTTTCCCAGTTTCTGTAGCCTAGAAGCACAAATTGTGTTATGTCGGTAAGAACACGGTACGAATTACATTGTAGAAGTAGAAATTAAAGGATAAAAAAGAAGGTAGTGCTTTTCAATAAAAGCATCAAAATGTTTGTAGATGGGATTACAAGAAAATCTGTCCAGTCTTCCATATCTGGTTGTTAGAGTGGTCCCTAGCCTCCATAGGCCTTATCAATGAAATACCTTGCAAATGCTAGTGTGACAAATCATATTTACCCTGAGTATCCTGCCATGTTAATACTGAATTAGGTTACCCCTTTTTTATTTCTGAAAGCCTCCTCATGTGGCAAGAATGGAAAATGTGTTCATTTCCATGTTAGGAATAGTTGTGCCAATTGAATTTGGAGGATAATTTCCTTAGTACAGTTTTGAAGAATTTGCCCAAGTTCATAAAGATATACAACAGACAGAAAAAAAGAATTGAGGTTTGCTCCTGTATTACCGTCCATGTGCATTTATGAAAATTAATAACTATTTTGTTCTAACAAAGGTGTGACGTGCAGAGTGTTTATGTGGGTGCAGGCATTACGAGGACTAAGATTCAAAATTTATATCTGAAGCTGTATAACTGATCAACTTAGTCATGGGGTATTGTTTTTAATCCCTAGTGAGACAATTGAATATTGCAAACATGAACAGAGCTTGACAAATTAATTTCGGCTTCGGCCAGAAGATATAGGAAGAAGATCCTTAACTGCCACTCCAGCTTTTGTGAATCCAAACACCTGAGTCCTTTCTGAAAGAAATATGAGGCATAGCTGTTGATGTAAGAGACAGGGAAAGAAACTCATTGCTCTAAATTATGTTCATCTTTTCTCCTGTTTTCTAGACAAAATACCCACAAGAGTTTATGCTGTTTATCTAAATTAGACCATTTATTTATCCAGGATTCTTCTGGACAGTTAATAAAAATGTCTGAACTGCAGTTATTCATCATATTTTCCTAAATACTGCTTCATTCACTATATGCTTTCCATTTAATATAATTAAACTGTGTTTCATAATTACTACCTTGCCTGAATGCTTTCTTTTGCAATGTTCTGGGCAGTTTCTGAAGGATGTTTATCCATGATCTGGCTTCTTTTTTCTATACCCACCTTTGGAGATTGGCAATTTTGTGTCAGTCTAATTTAAAGATGATGACTGAAAGCAGAGTCTCTTTTCTGAAGCATAGCAGAGTGCATGTAAGGCCATGGTGCAGAACCGTGAGAGCAGATGTCTGTGATAGGGATCTCCAAAGAGTTCAATGGAGCTCTTTAAGCCTCAGGACTTCTCTTCCTCCAGGGCTGGATTTTTTCTGGATCTGCTCCAATGCATCAAACCATGAAAGGTAGCAGAAAATTGGGCTCTACATCCAAGTTACTCACCCAAGAGTTTCAGGCCCTTTCCTGTGTGTGACAGCCACTAGTGAAGGGGTGGGGATCATACAGCCATCCAGTTAATGTTGGACTGCAAATCCAGCCAGCAAATACAATAGTGAGCTTTGGCGAGACATAGGCCATTTTCGCATTAAGGCTTCTAGCGCGAGCGGGGGAGGGTGGCTCACGCAAGAAGCCTTCTCCGGGAGGCTGCCGCTCCCCCTCCTTCCTTCCGCAGGCGAAGGAATGAGCGGGGAAGTGGCAGCCTCCCAGAGGTGGCGGCGGCTCGCGCGTCTGCCCCCCCACGAAGCAGGAGGTTCGCGCGTCCGCCCCCCGCAAAGCAGGAGGCTCATGCGTCCGCACCCCCTTGCGCGCGAGAAAGGAGGCTGTCGCGTCGTCTCCCCGCACGCGCGCGAAGCAGGAGGTGTCGCGTCTGTCGCACTAGCGCCCTGCCCCGCCCCTTACTTCTGCAGGGGTGGAGGGAAGGAAGCGTGACCTGGCCACCTCCCCGACGCTCCGCACAGGAGGTAAGTGCGCGCGGGCGCTAGGAGCGTTGCGCGAGCGTGGGTGATTTTCGCTTTGAGGCAAAAATCAAAAAACCCACAATCGCGCCGCTGCAGCCCCGTGAGCCCAGCGGAAGTGGGAGTGCGTCGTGCAGAGCGACGCTCCCACTCCCGCAAGGCTCACGGGGCTGTCGCACAACAGAAAGCCCGTGTGAAAAGGGCCATAGAGTTTAATAACATCCTCCACCTACATACTAGTGTTTGAACCATTGGCAGCCATCATGCCAAGGGACAGAGCGGTTGTTCATATATGTAGGGTTTAGAAGGGGTTGAATTTTGGCCTTCTATGATTTTGGTTTTATTGATTTAGGGCAATCTATTGCTTTTGAAATGAATGAATGAATGAATGAATGAATGATACAAGACTACAAAGCACAAGAGCAATACTATGGCCTATTTTTAATAAAATGGCTGGTAAACTTACATCTTCTGTTTAAAAATCTGGTAGATCTTTTCTTTAAAAACAGGGATGTGATTTTTGGGGGGGGTGCACAATGGCTTGGATTCATACTTAAGCCCAATTAGGGTGTTCATTTCTGTATGTGATTAGAAAGGCCATGGGAGCACCCTCCAATCCTACCCCCTTCACTCATAATTTCTCCATCAGTGGTGTCTGGAGGCTTCCATGTCAGTGGGCTAGTGAATCTGCTCTGGATTTTAGTCTGAACTTGAAAGGAGCTACCCAAGGTGTTGAAGTCCATCCCCAAAACAAGCTCAGAGCTTCAGACAGCTCTGTACTAAAACTAGGAATTGGTTCACTGCCCCACTGACATAAAAGAGGAGTTTGGCCCAACATGATTACAAGGTACTACATGACTAGAAAGCCTGCTGAGGCTTCATTTGAAAATGTTTACAGTTCTTTTTCAGACCTTCCTTGATAGCATACAATTCTGCCTCCATCTACTTATGTACATAGACAAATGCATCAATAAAGATTTGGTCATACTTACAGTAGGCCAACTGAAATTGAAGGGATTTAAATTAATTGTGATGGACATAAGTCCCATTGATTATATACCTACAGCTCCAAATAGGGATCCAATCCATTACTTTTATTCAGTAAGAAAAAAAATAATGCAGTATTAATGTAAATGGTTTTTTTTCCAGGTAGAAAACCTCTAATTCAATTCCTGCCATCTCCAGTTTAAAAAAGGGGGCAGGTGATGGAAAAGTCTCTATCTTTCTACTCCTGGCAAGAACCACTCATTGCTGGCCAGACAATATTGGATTAGATTGACATAGTCTGAGCTGGTATGAGAGATATCCAGGGTACTCTTAAATATTGAGGTTGGGTGGTGTTCCAAAAACCCGTACAAATCCTTTGAATCTATCACAAAACCAGGATAGGAAAAATAAGGATCTAAATCGCATTGCTCATCCTGACTAGCAGAGACCCATTGATTCAATTACCAAACAGTAAGTCAACACTTAAATAGACCATGTTGATTCAAGAGGTCTAATCTAGATGGGACTAGGTATTAGATATAGACCAATGGATTTCCATAATCAATGCAGAATCAGGCCCAAAGTATGCCTTCATGGTTAGCTTGCCAATCTGCAGCTTGCATCTCCCCGCACTTCTCTGTAGTCCCATATGACTGAAACACCACATGACATTCCAGCTGTTTTTTCTCCACTGGTTCCATGTGGCCTGTTGCGACTCTATTGCATTACGTTCTCACCCCTCCTTCCATACACACATTACTTGTTTGTGCATAAAAATAGGGAGAATTGTATTTGGTCTGTATTTTTAAGTATGGCAACCTCATTCACAATTCCTGGACTGATGTGTAGATTGGAACATTTGTATATTACCTTCACATCAGTACATTTATCTGGATGTTGCTCTTTAGTTCTCAGTTCAAAAGCAGTGTACAAAAATATGTATGTTAGGGAAAGTTGCATGCAAAAACTTTCACACTAATGAAAACTGAATACAACACATAACTACATACTAAAAACTGCTTATATAAGCAAACACTGAGGCCATTTCCACACTAGACTGTTATAGCGCTATTAATCCACTTTCAACATCCTGTGGAATACTGGAGATTGCAGTTTAGTGAGGGGTCTCAATAGCACTATAATAGTATTGTGTGGAAATGGCCTAAGACAAAGAATGTGTGTGTCACAAGGGGCCTGTGAAAGAGAGAGGTGTAGGATAGGACATGGGGGGGGTGCAATGTCCACATGTAGATGTAAAGGGGGTCATAGGGGTAAAAAGTGTGAGAACCACTTTGTAAGGGGAAGAAGCATGGTGGAAAAAGTCTTAGAAATAGGGTAGGACTCACTTGCGTCTCTCCTTTCTCCATGTCCCTCTCTGATTAATATACCATGCATGAAATAATAAATGGGTCTGTGATGGTGTATCAAGCATGAGATAATAAAGGGCAATGTGATGAATTCAAATGAGCTATTTAACATTACACAGTGATTTTTTAAGTCTAGTCTTTATTCTCTGGCATCAAGATAAATCATAACTCTGCACAACTTTGCTGTAACTGTACCTCCTGATAACAGAAACCAGAGACACCATGTCCAAAGATAAGCATAATTAAAACAAAAACAAAAACAAAAGCCTTTGTTATTTTGGCTTCTTGGGGAATCTGTGACTTTGTTCTGTTTGATTTGAAAATGCTGCATTAAAACATAATGTGTTGTTAGAACTGGGTTGTGTCCTTATGGTATTGCATTATAAATAGGAAGGTTAACAGTGTTTGATTACTGTGAAGGACAGAAAGGTGCATCCACTGGGGTACCAACTCTGTTAGAAGAGCACAAGACACTCAGTAGCAAAGATATGGACCAATATGGTTGCTGATGCTACTTTCTTATTAGTAATGGTCCCTAAGTGATGAATCCTATGTCTTTATGGAAATCATAGAATCATAGAAATGTAGAGTCGGAAGAGATCACAGGGGCCATCCAGTCCAACCCCCGGCCATGCAGGAACACCCTCAAAGCACTCCCGACAGATGACCATCCAACCTCTGCTTAAAAACCTCCAAGGAAGGAGCCTCCACTACACTCTGAGGCAGTACATTCCACTGCCGGACAGCCCTGACTGTCAGGAAGTTCTTCCTGAGGTTCAGGTGGAATCTCCTTTCCTGCAGCTTGAATCCATTGCTCCTTGTCCTGGTCTCTGGAGCAGCAGAAAACAAGCCCTCTCCTTCCTCTACATGGCATCCCTTCAAATATTTAAACATGGCTATCATGTCTCCTCTTAACCTTGTCTTCTGCAGACTAAACATCCCCAGCTCTCTAAGTCTATCCTCATAGGGCATAGCTTCCAGGCCTCTCACCATTTTGGTCGCCCTCTTCTGGACTTGCTCCAGCTTGTCAATATCCTTCTTGAATTGGGGTGCCCAGAACTGGACACAGTATTCAAGATGAGGCCTAACCAAAGCAGAGTAGAGGGGTACCAGTACCTCCCTCGATCTAGACACCATACTCCTATTGACGCAGCCGAGAATTGCATTGGCTTTCTTGGCTGCCGCATCACACTGCTGACTCATGTTCAGCTTGTGGTCTATGAAGACTCCTAGATCCCTTTCACACGTACTGCTATCCAGCCACGTGTCCCCCATCCTATATTTCTGTATTCCAGTTTTCTGTATTCTATATTTCTGTAATACAGTTGTCCCTCCACATTTGCAGGTTTAACTTTCATGGATTTACTTATTGGTGAGTTTCCCCAATCCTTCTCCCCATCCACACCTCAAGCTCTTCTTTTCTGTAGGAACCTTCCCTTTTGGCTGCTCTGATCAGATCTGGCAGGACTTTAAAAAAAACACTTTTGATCCTCCTCCTCCTCCACTAGCCACTGCCTGGCCAGCTAAAGATGGCTTGTGCCCTGATTACTCAGCACCACAAACCCTTTCCTGATTCCCCTCCACAACAAAAGGAAAAAGGAAGTACAGGGTCACCATGCCAAGCCACCCCTTTTCCCTCTCCTTATCCTGATCTGATTCGGACCTTGGGTGCCCACTCTGCCCACTATGCCTTGCCTGCCTCCCACAGACACATCATTTTGATATTTGTGGGTTTTCCACTTTTGTGGGGGTCCTGTGCCCCTAATCTCAGCAAATGTGGAGAGTCAATTGTATATGGAATCATATAGAAGGATGGAATCAAGCATGCAGTCCCTTCACCACTCCTCCTACCCTCCTACCCTCCTAGAGTGATGAGGTGATAACATGGAGGCTTCCCAAGTGGTCTGGTCTTCCTCCACAATTCTGCCATTTCACCACTGCTGGTGTGGCAGCAAGGGGAGAAAAACAAGAAGGACAGTCATCCCATTAGTGTAGCACAGGGATGAGCCAACTGTAATCCTCCAGATGGTGGTAGTTTGCAGCTCCTGTCAGCTGTAGCCAGCCTAGTCAATGGGAAGTGATGTGAACTGTAATATTTGGAAAGTCAAAATTGCAATTGCCCACTGCAACTCTTTTTTGCTGCTGCTGCTGCTGTTGTTATTGTTGTTTTTATTTTATACTCTACCTTTCTTCCGATACAGCTAACAACATATTTAAAAAACAGATTAAAAACTATACAAAAACTTCGTTAAAAGTATAAATATAAAAGTTATGTAAGAAGAAACTGAACAATTCATAAAGTTAAAACATTTAACATTAAAACATTACAATTCATTAAAAGGCAATACAAATCCTAAAATGACATGGTACAGCATTAAAAGCCCATCCCATCCAGTTTCTAAAAGCCTGGTGGCACAAGAATGTTTTCAGTTGTCAATGAAAGGAGAGCAAGGAGGGAGCCACCTGGCCTGGGGAAGAATTTTGAAGTGGGAGCAACCACTGGGAAGGCCTTTACCCTTGGACCCACCGCCTGAGAAGGTGGTGAGACAGAGGGAAAGGCCTCTCCAGATGATCTTAGAGCTCTAACGGGCTCATAAAGGGAGGTATGATTCTTCAGATGGCCTGTACTCAAGCTGTATGGGGCTTTATAGGTCATCACCAGCATTTTGAATGGTGCCTAGAAATGAACTGGCAGTCAGTGGAGCCGTTGCAACAAGGGAGCTGTATGGTTGATGGGACGATATCTGGAGGAGCACAAGTTTCCCATCCTGCCTTAGTGGTTACTCTTGCTTTTGCAGTCACTCCAACACTGCTAACAGTGTCTCCTCATGTAGGTGTGAGCCCTTAGAGGTCCTCTTACCAAAGTGGAAATCAACTTGAAATAACTAGTCAGTCAACAGGATATTGAATACAATGGGCCCATATATACTGGGTTTCTGTTACAAGAACCCCCACGAATACCAGAAATTGTGAATGCTCACATCCCAATATATTCAATGGTAGACACATGCATGTAGATGCTTTGGTACATTGCTGCCATTTTAGATATAGGACATGATGCTCTGTGGTCACTTGAAAGCCATTTCTGCACTACAGTGTTATAGTGCTATTATTCCACTTTCAACATCCTATGGAATCCTGGGCTTTGCAGTTTAGGGAGGGACTTTTAGAATTCTCAACCCAAAAGCTCTTTGGTCTCACTAAACTACAAACCCCAGAATTCCACAGGATGTTGAAAGTGGAATAATACCATTATAAGAGTGTAGTGTGGAAATAGTCAAAGTCATGGATCTGGTAAGGCAAGGTAGGCTCACTGTACTATTATATGTAGTCACTCAATGCAGATTAAATGGAAGCAGTAGGGGTAATGTCTACATGCTGAAACTTTGCTTCCCTCCTCTCATTCTTTGGCAGTATGCACAAATCCAAGTGCCAGACACTTGTGCAGGCACTTGTTCCAGCATAAATCATAGGTGGTCCTTGTAGAGCTTTCTAGTGCTTGGAAAGAAAAATGCAAAAGAGATGAGACATGAGAAAGTTGCTCTGAAGATTTCCAAACCTGATCTTTTTTCCAGAAATCCATTTAACATGGCATTCACATAGCTCCAAGAAACAGAAAAGGGAGCTGACCTCCCAAAATAATGGAGACAGAAAGAATATTGAGAAATAGGTGACAAAAGTCTTTCTGGAGTGTGAGAAACCCTGATTAAAAGAATCCTACACTCACAAGAATCTTTGTTGTTCAGAATTTATTCTGCACAAAAGCCACACATGATTTTGGGGAGCAGAAAACAACATTTTCTGAACAAGAAACAGTACGGAGAATGCTATTTCTTGTATAGAAAGTGCAGAAGTTTTTTCTGTGCAGAAAACACTGCTTTCTGTACAAAACCCCCCTTCCATGTAGTAATTTTTATATCTCACATTGTGAACAGTTTTTTGAAAACTAGATAGTCTAGTCCTCAAAGATTTTTGCAGCAGCTTTCTATACCATAAGACATAATAAAGGGATTAAATGAACATACTTAAGAAATGGGATTTCCATTCAGACCTCAGAAAAATTACTTTTTTGGTCTACCACTCCCAGAAGGCAGTGGTCATGACTAGGATATTCTGGAACTTACTGTCTGAAAATTAAGTTTTGGAAACTCTAGCGGCATCTCTATGGCAAGCCTCTCTCTGCTCCCAAACTATGCATGTGCTTTATATGTAGGGTGGCCCCAAGCATGGGTTCTATGTGAGTTGTTGTAGAGTATCTCTACCTACCCTGCTGTGATGCTTTCCTTCCCCTGACTTAATTCATGCATGGAGCCTTTGAACATGGAGAAGCCCCATTGCTACATTGCACAGGGGATGCTCAGATCACAAGATTGCAACAAGTCCTTTTCTTACAACACAATAGAATCCAAACCAGAACTAGCAACAACATGGGTAAAGGTCATGGGACCTGAATGTGGAAATGCTGAGAGAGTAAACACCTTTCTCTGTGGAATAGTATCCCCATGTGTAAGGCTGAAAGAAATGTCACACGCATTATAAATCATTTGTAAGAACCATTGAGATTTGGTTTCACCACCTGTTTTATGATGATGAAGAAGAGGGGTTGACGATTCAAAATAGTTAAGATCTTAAAGTCTAAAATATCTTAACCTATGGAGGAATCCAACTCCCTGAATTCATCCAAAGTGAAGCTATACAGTATGTATGTTGTTGATAGTGCCAAGAACTTGGGGATGGGGTTTTAGTGGCCAATGTTACAGGGAGGGACTATAGGTCAGTGGTACAGCACATGCTTTAAAAGCAGAAGGCTGTAGTTTTAATCATTCCAGGCGTCTTCATAAAGGGCTAGGAAGAATGTAGGTTGAAACTCTGGAGAACCTGTCAGGCTTTGCAGTGAGCCCCTCCTGGTGTGTGGACTTTGGAAGGTACTGGACAATCCCAACCCTTATGTCTACCCCAGAAATTATAATTTGAAAAGCCATATTCAGGCAATATCTTTATCCAGGCCAATCCAAAGTTTATAAAATAGTGTGCAAGCTTTTAATTCTTCACAACTCATCCTCAGGCTAAATTTTTTAACAAAGCAAAATTTTAGGAAGGGAGAAAGTACTGGAAGTATTGATTCCAGCTGATTTTGAAGGTTCTAGAAAATAAATTAGTAGTTTAGAAAATAATACTTTATGGGCTCATTCTTCTTTGGTTGTTTGCATTTGTTTGAGAATAATGTATAAAATTGCTACTAATTAACTGACTATACAGACATATCCTCAAGACAAATTCCAAGTCATTCAATCAAAATGTCATTAAACTTAAATCAAAATGTATCCTTCTCATCTACAGTCAATTTCCAAACAAGTTTCCACTCAAGCAAGTTTCCCTGAAAGTGTTTGAACAAGATATTTGAATAAGGCATTTTAATGGCAAATTGCATACTCAGAAAAAATGCTAATGTGCCATGCTGAAAGGTCAAATAACTAAACCTGATATGAATGTGTGAGATAAGGGATTCCCCAAAAGAGCAGTTAACTCAACAAAGTAGCTTTAGTCTGCTGAAATGCTGGCAATTATTTCAATAAAAAACAAACAGCTAAGGAAAGATGAAGTCATCTGCTGAGTCTAGTGCTGATTACTTTCTGAATGGATATTTTTGAGCTGGCCCAGAGACAACTGGATAAAACAATAGCTGCAGAGGGGGTTTTTTTTTGGGTTTTTTTTAAAGAGAGAAATGAGAAAGCTTTGTAGTGCCTTCTTGAATTTTGTCATGCATTGTCATGAATTTTGTCATACCCTTCCATATACCGGCAGTGGGAAAACCTGGTGGATAGGATAAAGATGTTTTAAGACCAATGTATTTTCCCCACTACACAGTTATAGCACTACAGTTCAGTACTGCCATGGCTGTAGCATCCTATGGAATCTTGAGGTTTGAAGCTTGTTGAGGCACCAGAGGAACTCTCTGACTGAGAATTGTAAAGACCCTATTCCTAAATGGCGAATCCCAGGATTCCACAGGATAGAACCATGGCAGTTAAAGTGGAATCAAGAGTGCTGTGATTGTATCATGGGAAAGAAGGGCCATTTCCACATGATGTCATTATCTTGCAACAGCAGCAGGTTGTTTCCGGTCCAGGAGCCATGCTACCACACATCATCATTGCTATCCAGCTGCTATCCCATCCCCAAGCACTGTAAAACTGCCTTATACCATTTCCAGAAAAAAATCTAAGAGCCTCCTTTAGCACTTCAATCCCATCAGTTGGCTCAGCGCGTTACCGTGACGGTACTTGTTAGCACTTCCTGTGCTCCAGGATCCAAGAGTAGGCGGGGTGTGGATGTGTCCAGCTTGTCCCTCCCTCAGCTACACCCATGGTGTGGTAACTTTGAAATATACCATCTCTGTGTTTATTTTAAATTTCTCCTTTGAGTTAAAACTTTTTATTTTTTAAATACATTTTTAAGCATTATAGTGCAAAAGAGCAATAATATACTGGAATGTCATGCTGTTACAACATTGCGGTGCTAGTACAGCTTCCAACACCCCTCCCCCAAAAAACCCCAATTGGGAGCAGTGGGGCAGGGTGAAGATGGGGAAAGGGAGTGGCCAAGAACGCTGTGGCATGGAAGGAACACTGGTGGCAACACTGCTACTCATCTACTTAAGGCAGAAGGGTGCGGAAGAGAACATTTCTAACCTGCTACCATTATGTGAATGTCAGTGCTGGGATTGTAACGGAAGAACACACTAATGGGCTACAGTGCGGAAAGGCCCTTAATTAAAACAGTAACTGTCAGAGTCCAACTCCCTGCCTGTGCCTCTCTGCCAGCAAGGAAGGGGTGGTGAAGGTACTTGTCCAAGAGGAGGATGAGGCAGTGGGGATTGTCCAATACAAACAACAAATGGAAACACTGAGCCAAGCCAAGTCAAGGTCAAATCCAAAAGGTCCAGAAAGCCAAAGGTCCGTCCAGAGGGGTCGAGGGAGCCAGAACACAAGGGTCGTGAGGGCTTGTGTAGTAATTTGCTACAAGCAAACAGCAAGCCACAGTGACAGACTTAAATAGCCACTGAAAACAGATGTTACTTGTCATTGTTCCATTTCCTTAATCTAGCTAAAGCGGCTTTCCTCTCAGCTGTTCGTTTCAGTCTCCTCCGTGACTGGGAGCTAGGGGGCACAGGCAAATGTGATTCATCTAAATCACTGCTAGTTCCTTCTCCCTCTGGAGCTGGCTGGGGCAACTCTGCCTCTGCTTGTCTTTCAACTGATGGGGATGTTTGCAAGCTGGTTTGGTCAATCACTGGCTCTGTTCTTGGCATAATCAGTTATTCATCAACCTCAGAGCTGTCATCTATCATAGTAACCACTTTTACCAGTTTACCATTTTTCCTTTGGCTCATCCATCATTGCGTGGGCCAATGAGATGCCAAATAACTTCTCTAATCTTCTGTAGACAATCTCTTTAAAACTGAATATGTTCCTGGTCTAAAAGCAGTTCTTCACCCTACGGGAACTCTTCTGCTGAAGAGTGGTCATACCAACCAATTCATTTTCCTCTTTTTTAATGAATGTGCATGCCTTTGTTCTTGAAAATGTAAGTCTTTAACATTGGCCTTTTCTGCACAATGATTGCTCTTGCACGTTGTCCTGTCATAATACTGGCAGTGCCTCTGCCAGGAAAGGTCAGCTACAGTGAATTCATTAGATTATAATATGTATAACTCCATGCACATTCATAAAACCAAGTATTGGATGGAAATACCACTAACGGACTGAAGCCACGTAGCTCTTTTACTCTATATTATAGAGTTTATATATTGGTACTCTGCCACAAGGTGGACATCACCATTTTAAATTTGTGTATAGGGACATCCTTTTTTTAATCCAGTCTGGCACCCTTCACATATTCTGGGCTACACCTCCAATAGTCCCTAACCATTGACAATGCTGGCAAGAGCAGATGAGAGTCATAATCCAAAACATCTGGGCAACACCTCACTGAGGGAAGTCTTAGATATGTCATATATAAGATCTATTGTGGGAAGTTTGTTAGAAAACTTTAGTCCCTGCAAGAAACTGGCATCTGGCACTAATGGATATTATTCCCAAAAAACCCGTATAAATTTAGGCTATGTATCCACTTGTTTATAGAACATATAATATCCACGTGGGGACCACATTGTTCCTCCTTCCTTTTCCTGGGAAAAAAGCAATAAAATAAGTACAAGGAAATTTCATGTTCTGTGATTATTTTAGCACTAGGGTTAAAATGTTTTCCAGACATTGGTTTTACATTGATTTTGAAATCTGCCAAAGAACAGAACAATTTACCTTGCATCTTTTTTTTAAAAAAAACTTTCCCTGGAGATTTGTGAGTTGCACACCACCACCTCCCACCCACACATTTTTCTGAGTCCCTACAAGGCAAGTAATGCTTTCAGATGCCTTGGGATGGACCATGATTTCCCCTCTAAATGTAATGCATCCTTACCTCTGAAGCAGATTTTTTTTTTTAACTCTTTAAGGTTCATGAATGAAGCTTGATAGTAGGTCGAACTCAGCAGTTCATTTAAGGATGTAGCACAAGATAGATTGGGAGCCAGCATCGTGTAGTGAGTTTGAGCATCAGACTACGACTCTGGAGTCCAGGGTTCAATTCCCCACTCGGCCATGGAAATCCACAGGGTGACCTTGGCAGATCACATACTTTTAGCCCCAGAAAACCCTGCGATAACTTTAGGGTTACCATGAGTTGAAAATGACTTGACTGATTTGAAGCCATACAACAACAAACCAGATAGACTCGGGCTTGGAAGTCCAGGGTTAAACCCTGAACAAGTGTTTAAACCACCTTTGTTGTTGTTGTTTTGTGCCTTCAGGTTGTTTCTGACTTATGGTGACCCTAAGGTGAATCTATTATGAGGTTTTTTTGGCAAGATTTGTTCAGGAATGTTTGCCTTTGCCTTTCTCTGAGGCTCAGAGGGTGTGATTTATCTGTGGTTACACAGTGGGTTTTCATGGCCTAGCAGGGATTTAAACCCTGGTCTCCAGTCCAACACTCAAACTACTACACCACCATGACTCCTTAAACAAACTGTATAAAAACTGTAAAGAGAGAAATATGCAGCAGCACCAATTGAGCAACAAAAGATTATGGCAATCATATAAACTCAGCAATAAGGAGCAAGCACCAATTCCAAATTATGTAGGTCACCCTGTCCTTTTGTATCTTATCCTGTTTCTAGGTATTTTCTTATCAGAACATGTCAAGATATTTCCTACCCTCCAGGATTTCACAGACAAAAACTGGGACATGGGGTGCTAAGCAACATCAGGATCTGGTCAAGATGGCCAAAATAATTAATAGGGAAGAAAACAAAAGCTAGGAAAGGCATCAGCAGTTTGGTTTTGACTGAACTTACTAGGAAGCGGAAGATTCCATTCCCCCTCTCCTCTCCCTACTGCTGAGTTAATTGCATGCAAGCTACTTTTGTACTTTCTATTCAGTTTGCTGAAACTGAAGAAAACTGAGGACAAAAAGAGAAAATGGGAGAAGGAGAGAAAAACTGGAACACTTTAAAAGCAGCTGAGAAAGTGGGATGACAAGGGATCCATCAGCACTGTCCATGGCAAATTGGGACTGCTGGAAGGGGTATGTGTTTTGGAACATGGCTCAGAATGATTTGTACATATTTAACTTAACTTTAAATCACTGGGAACTTACAACATCTTCTATATATAAGCACACTGTTTTCTTCATCATGGCTCTATCTCATTTAAGTCTTATGGTCACTTTCTCACTTCTCTTTACCTCCTGACCACAGTATTCCTATCAATCATTTCTTCCAGTCAGCTATATCCATCTCCAGAACTTGAAAGCAATGGCCTAAAAGTAGGATAGCTATCTGGCTTAAAAGTAGTTTAATTATCTCTTCTGGTTAAGGAGTTTATAACAATATCATACTTCAAAAGAAACAGATAGATCTCCACTAGTAATTCCAACTAAAATGGACCTATAGAATCAAAGGGATTTACATAAATGTTGATTCACCATTCAACAGATAATTCAATTGGTCTTCTCTAGAGTTGAGATTACCAGTACAATTTAGGTTTGTGAATGGGAACAAAATTACTTTATTTCTATAAAGACTAAGCATTTCTAGTCACTTTTAAAAGAGGCATGTTGAGTGGGATTTTTCAATTTTTATATCATTTGATCTTAAGAGTTGTCCTCCCGAAAAGTCATGGGAAGTAGAATAAAGGGAACATAATGGGTTAGACAATATCCACTCTTTGAACAAATTTACAAGGAATAAATATAGCAAATTAGTTTTTTAAACCTATGAACAATAAGCATTACAGTGAAATTTGCCAGAGATAATATACTACCTCTTTTTATAAAGGTAGCAAATTGTACGTACAGAAGACTACATGAATTAAAATGGCCACCATGTATGTTCTTGTTTTTTGTGGTTATTCTCACAGTTATTTATTGCTCTTCTCGTTCCTTTATACAATTATTTTCAGCCAGGGGGATGCCAGTGGGAAACACTTTGGAAAATTTAAGTACAGGGAGAGGCATAGCTGCAGGTCTTTCTACAATTGCAGAAGCAGTTCATGGCACACAGGACAAAAACAATGCCCTCATATAATACATGGGACCTGCAGCCAACAGCATGGGAACAAATTTTCATGGAAAATGGGGGGGGACCCTGTGAACTAGATTATAAAATATTTCATTCCCCATTAATCATATCCATACAAGGTAGGGGTGGGCAAAATATGGCCTATGAGCTACATTCAGATGCACAGAGATATTTTTGTGACCTCCAGGGCTCCCCTCTGTGGTGCAAATGGTCATTTTTACCATGTGTATTACCCACAGTTATTTTACCTTATATGTGTGTGCATGTGTGTCTTCAAGTTACCTAACAAGAGGAGAGGAAAGGCCTTTTTTTTAAATAAGTGGATAGGAAGTGACAAGGCAATTTTCATAAGTTACTGCCTCCTTATGGTCACTTCCTATAGACAAAGGCCTCACCTAGGCCTATAATCCCCCAGTGGACTTCAAGACATGGTAAAAAAATGCCCCAACACATGCCCTAGAGGAAGGGGGGAGGACATCTGGAGACAAAACTAAAAACATCTTCAAATGTTCTTCTTCAGTGGTTGTTTATGGCCCTGCAGTATCTCCTGGGAAGGATGCAAATGCAGCCCCCCAAATTCCTTGCCCCCAACATCCAGTGTTGCTCTAGCATCTGCATGCTAATACAGGGGAACTTTTTCTTCTTCTCCCTTCTATCCTGTAGATCTTCACATCATCCAGAAGCGTGACTTGGTGGGCTTCCAGTGCTGAGCAGAGAACATGGGAAGTCGTAGAAAGGAAGGGAGAATACTCACCTCCCAGTTCCTGGTGGAAGTAGTTATGTCCATAGAATGATCCCGTTGCCTCCCATCCGTAGGTTTGATTTTTTGAAAACCCCAACAAAAAATAATACAAAAACGATATTGGCGTTATATGTAAGCCAGCTAGTCTGTGATTTATGCTTAAAAAAAATCAGGCACTGTAAACACATCTTCTCAAATGCAAAATGTTTCTCTTTTAATTCAGATTTGCAATAAAATTAAAAGTGCTTTCAAAGTTAAGACCTATTGTTACATCACCTTGTTACTTCTGAAGCTCCTCACTAGCAGGACTTCTTTGTTGTGGTCTCTATGGCAAATAAAGAAAGCAGATTAAAACAGCTACACTCTCCAAGGCATTCACATTCATTATTTTGCTTTTGTGAGAAACGGTATTCCTGTAGCTGAATTGAAATATAAGATATATGATAACAAAGCAGATTAGAGTGCTAATTCTGTACAGAAACAATAACTGCTCTAGAGTCCACATCGTCATAGAGACTCATTAATCTATACACAGATACTCATTAAATTGTGAAGTTAGTGTGAAAGGTATGATGTCAGAAAAAAAAAGCACACCACTAATTAGATTGTGAAGCTAGTGTAAACGGTATGATGTCAGGAACAAAAAAAGCAACTCTGAACAGATTTATTGAAAGATGGTAAAATCTGGAATAACCCCATTTATTGTTCAAAACACAGCCAATTTGAAGTAGAATTGGTTTAAGGAACAGAATTAGACCCATGCCCTCTTCTTCATATTGCATTAGCACTTCTAATTGCTAAGGCAGCATAATCCACTAAGCCTACTTTGTAGATTTATCTAAATCTTCTTTAGATATTTTTAGAACCTGTTTAATGAGTGGGGTCAGATACATAATAAAGGAAGTATCAATACAATAGCCACAAGACTCTAAGAAGAAAGTGTCATTTTTGGGGCTGTGCTGAATGTTTGGCAATAAACATTTTCAGCATGTACATGAGAATCTTGATAGAGGCAATGCACTTCCATAAAGACCCTTGTTACATTTTCAGATACTTACATTTTCATGGTGACTCACTGTAACTCCATTTGATGGGAGCTTTGTTATCACTTTCTGATTCCAAAAAAAAACCCCCCTGTTTCTGTAACAGTGACACTGTCACATGACCGATCACCCTTACTCTGTATTGGAGGCTATCAATATAACCATCATAGCTGGTTGATTGTATGTCACAAGTTACCCCTGAAAGTGTGTCAGGGTGCATTGTTGCTGTTTAACCTTGTTTTGCAGCCTCTCAGAAAATTCCAGAAAGTAGGCACATTTCACAGGGGAACAAAACCACTGCAAAATCCACTCCCTCATCCATTTCTGCTTGATTTTGTATTTTGTTGGAGTATTATGTTGGAGTATTTTGGCATACTCCAACTCATCAGTAGATTTCTAGTAACAATTTTCAGTTCCAAGTGGTTGGCTGTTGTATGTTTTCAAATCATTTCTAACTTATGGTAATCCTGGTGGCGCAGTGGTTAAATGTCAGTACTGCAAGCCACAAGGTTGTGAGTTCGATCCTGCTGGGCTTCAAGGTTGACTCAGCCTTCCATCCTTCCGCAGGTCAGTAAAATGAGTATCCAGCTTGTTGGGGGCATTTATAGAAAATACATGCTATTTGTAAGTTGTTCGCCGCCTCGATCCATATGGAGAGCCAGGATACAAATAAATAATAATAAATAATACTACTAATAATAAAACAAACCTATCACAGGGTTTTCTGGGCCTGAGAGCATGTGATGCACCCAAGGTCACCAGTGGGTTTCCATGGCTGAGAGGGGAATCAAACCCTTGTCTCCAGAGTTGCAGTCCAGTGCTCAAACCACTACACCATGTTGATACTTATGTGTAAATAGCCCAACAAAGACTACAACCTGAATTTGCATAATTAAATATGAAATTGTTTATTTCATTTCATTTGTATACTGCTTTTCTTTCAGAAGGGGACCCAAGGTGGCTCTTAAAGAGAGTCAGTTAAAAAAATCTCCATAATAAAAGTTAAAAACAATTACAATCAGGACATAAAGCAGTATAAAATCATTTAAAGACATACAAAAGTTTAAAAAGATAAACAGACTATCCCAATAAGAGGCTGCACTGCTTGTACATTAAAAGCCTGCTTAAACAAAAAGTTCTTGTCTGCCAGCAAAAGGAGAACAAGCAAGGGACCAGCCTAGCATCCTGTGGAAGGGAGTTCCAGAGGATGGAAGGAGCCACTGAGAAGGCCTTTCTTGCATCCTCACCAAGCAAGGACCAAGTAAGAAGCAGCGTGGCAAATGGGAATTTTGCTTTAGCAGGGAGAATAAATAATGAATAGCCTCAGATTTACAGACTAAAAAGTTTTCTGGAAAGATATAGTACTTCACTGTCTAATAAAATCATAATTTAATATCAGCTTATTAGCTGAGAGTCAATAGGATTTACACACCATTGATGGAGAGTAAATCTCTACCAGCAGCCCTATGCTGGTGCTTGGGCTGAGGGGGAGGAATGATGCTTCTGCTAAGCAGCATGGGTGAGTCTCCTTCCTTTGTCACATCAGGACAGCTGGATTCTCCTGGGTACAGTTTTACCTCCCTCTTGCCACTGACTGACCATGAAGGTGAACCCAGGATCCATTTGACTGTCCTTGCACACCCTGAGGAAGAAGAGAAATAGCTGTCACTCCCTGGCAAAGGGTGGAAGCTGTCTTTTTATACTTGGCTGTACAAGAACTTCTGGGTAGCTCCTGGATGCACCCCTGCAGCCGAGCCAAGGCCAGGAGGGGAACAGGGTTTCCGTGGGAGCCTCCAGTTGCCCTTCCAAACTCCAGGGCAAAATGTTGCTTAAGGAGGTACAGGATAACTGTAAATATATGCTAGCATAAACAGCATGGGATTACATCAGTGTAAGCCATCCATTCTGGTCAATGTCACACATGTTCAGTTTCCCTGAATGGTGGAAAGATTTACACCATTTTCTGCAGAAATGTACAAGTTGAGCACAGGGGAGACACACAACTTAGTATTGCTCCATTGCCTCACAGCAGACCTAGGCAGAGATGTCTGCACTCAAAGATGCTTTTAGTCTTTCCAAGTCTCTCTTTTTTTGCTTTATTTCAATTTCTGGATTCCATAATCTGCTTCTTCTGCTATGTATATAGACACATCCAGATCACACCATCTTTTTATACAAACAGGTCTAGATTCCCACACCTTTAGCTGGGAAGGAGGAAAGGTATGTTACCCCCAAATGGATCTCACAATCCAGGAATGTCTCCAACTATTTTCTAGCCATTCCAGGACATCTACCTGTATTTTTTCTAATGATAACAAAATCAACTTGCTGTCCACATTTGACTTTTGAAGATATGGACTTTTAAGCAGTTAATATAAACCTAATACCCCACTCTTGTCAAAGTGCAAAACTGTTTCAGCATTGCTTTAAAATAAACCTATGAGACTATGAAGCTGTCTTGTCATGGATGGCATCTACTTTGTATAACCTGCTCTGATTAGAATGGCTTTTGAGAGCCCCAGGCAGGGGTCTTTCTGGTCATCTGCTACCCAAATCTTTTTAAACTGAAGATGCCAGAAATTGAATCTGGGACCTTCTACACTCAAAAAATACCTTGTACAACTGACCACGGTCCTTTGCCCCTAAACAGGATATTTTGCCATCATAGGTATTTTCATTAATCTGATATATAAAATTCAACTCCCTTTTTATACCACATAGTAAGATTTGCTTGTTGTGAAAGATTTGAAAAGATGATTTTGCTACCCTCCCTGTCATCTCTCATAACACTGCAAATAGCAACCAGATAATTTTAAACATGTATTAAAATAGGTCTGTATCCCTTAAGGCTCTTGCTCATTTTTAATTCTGTGCAATAAAGGGAAGAAAGAGGAACTACCAACCAAAAGAGTAATTAATAGGAAGCCATTAAGAATGCCCAGGCAGGTCATGATCAAGGAAAGACAGAGTTCAAAGGGCTTCCCCTGCATCTCATTTTGCTATTCTCAAGAAAGGCCAGCGAAGGACGGATGTGAACAAATACGGTATATTACAGGAAGAATGGGAAATTGTCAGGTGAAAATAAGCAGACTGAGAAAATAAAGTTATCATAAACAGTTGTAGTTATGGTAGGAGAAGCAGTAGCAGGAAGAGTAAGCATTCATATTTTTTATGTTGACCTTTATGTCCTTGGAGTTTTCTTTTTGTTTGAAGAAACACAGCTGAAGAATTTGAGAAACCCCATTCTGCTTGGTCTTAAAATAGAATTAAAGTCATTGCATAAAATTACCACAGTTTTGTTAATTGCATCCAGGGAATTTGATCAGTATTAATATTCAAACATCCAGCACAACCTAATTGGAATTATTTTTGTCTCACATAAATACGTATATACTCAGCCTTACTCCGCTGCCAAATTCTCAAACCTGGTTTAATGAGTTTCCCATCCAACCACACTTTTTCTTATCTGAAACAATGTAACAAACTTCAGGGGGAAAAAAGATGTAAAATTTTGTCTGAAAGCTGAAGTTCCTTAACAGTGACAATTAAAATGCAAGGTTGATTGGATTTCTTTCATCAGCATGTCCCTGACCGGGTTGGAGGACTGGTTAAACGACTGGCAGAAGGTTGCCTTGTAACCTCAACACCAGCAGCAAGTCTACTATACAAATTCAGGCCCTTTTTGCATGGCATCTGCCATGTGAAAGAGGGCCTGGACCCTCATGCAATTGCGAGGAGTGATCTGCATGACACACTTGGAATCACGTAAGGCTCCAGGGGCTGGCAGGCAACGATCACGCATCTTTCCATTTCGGCTTTCAACTGAAAATGCTGTGCAATCACGCATTGCTCCCAGGCCCCGTGTGCACTTATCTAGCGTGCGGAGCCTCAGGAGCCAGGCCGGTCACACTTCTTGTCTCAGTGCAGCCTGGGAAGGTCCCAGACTGCACTGCAAAAGGAAGAGGTGGCGCTCTTGTGCAAGCAGGAAGCTCGTGCAGAGCTGAAGAAGCAGG